>OZ005615.1:20631000-22031500 GCA_963930655.1 Myrica gale
AAATTAGTGCTTTGAAACTGTCTTCGGACTATTTGCACCGCCTTTAATACGTATACTTTTTTTCTTAGATTAATACGTATAAATTAGTGCTTTGAAATTTTTGTTTCTTTTTAGGCAATTTGAAATAATCCCTCAAACTATCTTCCTAAACTCAATTACCTCCATAAACTGACTTTTTTCTTAGATGATTGTGAGCGTAATACAACACAAATAGTAATACAACCTCAATATTTTTATTTTTGTTACAATTACATTTAAAAATAAAATTAATTTACAAAAATTAGGAAAAATAAAAAATAAAAATATTTTAATATTTTAAAATTTTCAAAATTTTCAAAATAATTAGAAAATTTTCAAAATGATATACAAATATTCGTAAACATAAATTAACATTAAAATTAAAAAATTGGGGAAGTCGTAGGTAGGGAATGGCATCGGACAAACACAAACAACCTTCGCTCACAGCCTTTTGGCAACGGCGTGCGTTTGAAGCTTCAAGTTTGGGCCGCCAGGGTACGGCGACGTCATTGGTGGTGAAGCACTAATGCATGCAATTACAATTAGTAGGGCTGAACAGAACCGGACCGGACCGGAAAATCAGACCGGATTTGCTGTCCGGTCCGGTTTACTTTTAAAAATACGGTCCGGTCCGGACCGGATTGAAAGACCGGATTTATCCGGTCCAGTCCAGTCTATATATTTTTGAAATACGATCCGGACCAGACCGGACCGCATTTCATAATTTTGTTTATTTTATTTTTATTTTTTAAAAATTAATAACGCACTACGCAGTGCGGCTCTGCTGCTCTGCGTTTGCGAAATTTTTTAAAAAAATATATATATTTTTTAAAAGAATTTAAATCCGGTCTAGATCACTTAAGTGGTCCAGACCAGACCGTATTTGTTAAAATCGGACCGGACCGGACCACATATAAGTGGTCCGGTCCGGTCCTTTAATATTGAAAGACCGAAAATGCGGTCCGGATCACATTACCGATTTTCACCCCTAATAATTAGTATAAAATATCATAAAAGATAGTAATTAATTTTATTATTGCGAAAGAAGACAAAAATACTTGCATCAAATTTTCAAACTTCCATTGTCACGTGACTCACGTCACATCAAGCTATGGGAAAACAAAAGCCAAACCAGAAGATAGTAGAAGAGATTTGGAGGAAGAAAATTTTTACCAAAGATGCTAAAGCAGCCGTCAGGGTTGAAAGAAACAAACACGACAATTTGTCCGTTCAGACTGTTTCTAAAATTTTGGTTTTCATAAATAAAAAATAAAAAATATATTTTTTTATTATTAAAGTATCACTTTTATTATAATAAAATAAAAATTCATTCCAAAATCTTTTCTATCAATTATTTTACCAAATTTTTATAAATAAAAATTTTAATTCACTTCACTTTTAATTTTTATAAAAAAAAAATTTAATCATCCCAAAATTTCAATTTACAGACCACCTTTATCAAAATAAAAAGAGCAGGTTGAGTGCTCAGCTGCCTAGCCTGCACTCTTATCGTTTTGTTCCCCCACTTTGTACGAACCCACAATTAGGGGTGTTCAGTGCCACCGGGAAAATCCGGTGGCACCGGCACCGGCACCGGCACCGGCACCGGGTTGCCGGGGCACCGGCAACCCGGTGCCGGTGCCGGTTTGCCTTTTTTTAAAAATCCCGGGGGTAATCCCGGTTCCCGGGTTACCCGGAACCGGGAACCCGGACCCCGGGAAACCGGGTTAAAAAAAAAAAAAAAAAAAAAAAAAACGCAAAACTGAAAGTTGAAGACTCGAAGTGCCCCCCTCAGCAGGCCTGCCTTTGCCATTCCCGAATCCTAAATTTCCCAAATCCCAGCCCTAACATCAGACCCCAAATCACCGTCCAGTCCACTGCCATCGCCCTTCACCGCCGACGTGCCCCCTGCCCACTGCCTTCACCGCCGACGTGCCCCCTGCCCACTGCCTTCACGCCGACGTGCCCCCTGCCCACTGCCTTCACGCCGACGTGCCCACTGCCCACAGCCCGTGCTGATTTGTCTCATCATCTTTCAGGTAATCTACCGTTTCTCTCTCTCTCTCTCTCTCTCTCACCTCCCTTTTCTCTATTGTGTGAGCTTGGAAATGGTCCTGTTTAATCAGAGCATTGATTAGGCCATGGTTGATGTAGAGCACCAACAAGAATAGTGGACAGCACTCTTGTTAGTCAGGGCTGCATGTTCATGCTTCAAATAGTAGCATCATCAACGTAAATGCCATCTGCTTTAGTAGAATACTCGGTTTTGATTGGAACCTAAATTTCCTTGGTTTAGGCCATGGCTGTTAATTTGATCTGTTATGTCCAAGCTATTAGTGTTTAAAATGTTAGCAAATGCATGTGATAGATTGGTCAAATAATGAACCATATAGAACCGGTTTTGTCCATACTTTAATTAGTTTTTGAAGTCCTTTTCGAAGGGTTCTTTTAAGAAAATTACCATGCTTTAAGAATCTAATTTAGTGTCCTAAATATTGTTGTGAACAATTTGAAACAAGGTGGCAAAAGAACCCTAAAATGCATTTAGAGCAATCGGGTACTTTGCATTTAGAGGATCAGATTTGCTCCTCTCTCTTTCTTGCTTCCTTGATTATTTTAGCACTAAGTTTAGAGAAACAAAAAAGGGGATCTTTGAGTGATGGTGTAAATATGGAAAATTTGGGAGATACTGTGACAAGAGCC
This sequence comes from Myrica gale, assembly GCA_963930655.1. Classification (NCBI taxonomy): domain Eukaryota; kingdom Viridiplantae; phylum Streptophyta; class Magnoliopsida; order Fagales; family Myricaceae; genus Myrica; species Myrica gale. Next base: position 20,633,722 of record OZ005615.1, read on the forward strand.
TTGGAAAGAAAATATGGGTTTCTTGAGGAGTAGGTTGCTGAAAAATTTTGGATTGGAAATTGATGATGGCACCGTGTAAAAGCTTTGATTTTGAGGTTGATTAGATGATTTTTAGGTTGCTGAAATACCCCAATGATAGCTTAGGGTTTGTAATAAAATAAGGTTGTTAATGGGCTTTGATTTTCCTAAGGTTTTTCTTTATAATTGTAAAGGATTGAAATTCTGATGTTTGAGAGCATAACACATAATTCTGAAGTTCTGATTGCTTTCACAAATGTAGGTTGATGTAATTGGTTGAACTTCATTAGCAGTCACCTTTTCTTTTTAGATTCTCTTTAATTGTTGGATTAACTGTTGTTTCCATGTTAACTGTTGGGTTATATAAGTAATGTAACTATGTTGGACCTTTTCGTTATGTTAGACACGGCTTTGATGTTTTGGTTTCGGTTTTGTTTTTCATATTAGATATTATATTTGTTTTTGCAACTATGCATATACATTTTGTTTTTCTTGCCTTGATCTGGTTGGAGATACGTTCCCGTTTCTTGCCTTGAACTGATTTGATTATTGATTTTGGATTTGATTGTATTAGTTTGGATTAGATTATTCATTTTGGATTGAATTGTATTAGTTTAAATTGTATTATTGATTTTGGATTGGATTGGATTATATTAGTTTGGATTGGATTATATTAGTTTGGATTGGATTGTATTAGTGTAGAGTTTATATTTTTTTATGTGCGTAATATGTTAAAAAATTAGCTCAATATGAATATAGGATTACCGGAAACCGCCACCGCTAAAACCGCCACCTACACCGGCCGGTTTTTGCCCTTAACGGTGTAGGTGTAGGTGGCATTTTTTCAAAACCGGCCTACCCGGTGTAGGTGCCGGTTTTGGCCAAAACCGGCACCTACACCGGGGTTGTACAGCCCTACCCACAATCGACCTCTTCTCGTGCCGAACTTGCCTGAGTCCTCTCTTCTTGCCCTGTTTTTTCCTCAGCTGCCAACCACTGCTTGTCCGCCGGCTAGGATCCTCTTGCCTCTGTCTCCAAGCAGTTTTTCCCATTCCCATGTCTTATATAGCACTGAGCAACAATGTATCATAGTGCAAAAACGTCTCCGTTGATTTAGAAATAGTCAATCAGTAGTGCAGAACTGCTAAAACTTCTTTTTTGTTTTAAATCGAACTGCTAGAACTTCAAATGTGAACGGAACTAGACAGTAAGTAGTCAATCCTGCCCAAACATAGGACTGGTTTGAAAACAGTTGCATTATTTAGGATTAATATTAAAAATTTCATCAAATAATTTTTTATAATTATAATATTTATTAAAAATCTTATCTATTCACTTTTTCACTAACGCCAATAATTTTTTCATAAAAAATAATATTTCACAAATTCAAATACTCAAAATTTTCACGATCAAAGAACACCAACAACACCTTATAATTGATTGACGTGGACGTCACGAAGATCATGATAAAGCTAAAGAAATTGATCTACAAAAATACTTCAAATAAGATCATTTGAATTTAGTGGAGATCTTTTAACACTTCATGGAACACGACCATGGCAATTACGAAGGTAGCCACTTTGATCGCACGCTCTCTTGGACGACTGTCCTGGACAGCAGTTGAAGGGAAGACTACTTCGAGAGGAACTGACACGTTATCTAGAAAAAAAAAAAACAAAAGAAATGACACGTTTCTAGACCACGGCGGCATGGCCTATAAAAAGGGCTGGAAAGCAGCTACTCCCTTTTATCAATTCAGAAACAATAGAAGAAGCCATTATGCTCTTGCCTGACGTCGCATCTACGGTAACTGTACAGGCGGCCATTTTGGCCTTGTTTCTGTTTCCGTTCTTTCTGCTATGGATATCAAGAAGAGTACATAAAACTACTTGTCAAAAGGCACTTCCACCAGAAGCAGGAGGAGCGTGGCCCGTGATTGGCCACCTCCACCACTTAGCAGGGTCAAAATCACCACATACTACTTTGGGTAATATGGCGGACAAGTATGGACCACTTTTCACTATCTGGTTCGGCCATCATCGTACTCTCGTTGTAAGCAGTGGGGAGATAGTCAAAGAGTGTTTCACCACTAACGACAAAGCCTTTGCCAATCGTACGAAAGCTTTAGCAGCAGAAGTCATGGCGTATAAACACGCCATGTTTGGGTTCAGTCCATACGGTTCGTACTGGCGCCAAATGCGCAAAATCGTCATTCTCGAAGTTCTCTCCAACCACCGTCTTGAGATGTTCAAACATGTTCGGGAGTCAGAGGTAAGTACATTCATAAGAGAGATATATCAGTTGTGGGCTAAGAACAACCAGGTGTCTGTGGAGATGAGGAGATGGTTTGGGGACATAACGTTAAACGTGATTCTTAAGCTGGTTGTAGGAAAGCGATTTGCTAGAGATGTAACCAAGGAGGAGAAGGAAGGAAATGATCGGTGTCGAGAAGCTTTGAGAGATTTCTTTGATTTGTTTGGAGCATTTGTGGTGTCAGATGCACTTCCGTATTTAAGGTGGTTGGATTTGGGAGGATATGAGAGGACCATGAAGAAAATCGCTAAAGAATTGGATCAAGTGCTTGGAGGATGGCTCCAAGAGCATAAACAAAGAAACATTTCCAGTGAGATCGTGAAGGGACACTCCGACTTTATGGACGTCATGCTATCCATGGGTACAGTGGCTGACGACACTTCGAGTTACGATGAAGATACAGTCACCAAAGCTACATGTCTGGTACGCGTTCAATAAACCTACAAACTTCTATATAGAAAGCCGGAATTCCCAAATTTTGCTCCTTTGCTAGCATTATGATGCAAAATTTTGTTACAAAGTTCACGAGTTTTATTTGATCCATTGCTATTATGAGTGTTCTACAGTATGTCCAATTTCTGGAGAAAAAGTTGGTGATTTTAAGAAAAATAATCGGTGGATTTTCGAGATAGTGCGTCAAGTTTGTGAAATGTTTGAGTAAAGTAACTTTTTTCCTTTTTCTTTTGCGTTGGATGAAGTAAGTCCGTCCAAATTAATGCCAGTTCTCCATTCAAACATGCTGTCAAATATTCCAAATACTGCCAAATGCATACCTATCAGAATAAAAAGCAGATTGCCACAGTACTATTACGGCTCTTTAAGTGCGCCTAAAGTGGGAGTTAGCTAGAATAAGATCCTATCTGACCCCTTAGATGACTAATCGTACTAAAAGTTTAAATGAATTAATTAAATTGAATTTTAAATTAAGGCTCTGTTTGTTTTGAAGTAAAATTATTATTTTAAGTAAATTTTTTTCTTTGAAACAATTGTAGGAAAAAATATTTTTTGGTTATTTTTTAAAATTATTTTAAAATTATTTTGTAATATTTGACATGCTTAATAATTTATGTATTTACATAAAGAATTTAATAACTAATCTTCAAACGGAAGACATGTAACGGGTGTGTTTATTTTGTAAAATTTTAGTGTTGTTAAAATTTTAGATATTGAGTTTAGTGAAAAAGTGAAAAGAGGTTATTTTTTATATTTTTTGTAGTGAAAAATAGTGATTTGATGGGAGAGAGAGATTATATTGTAATATTTTATTGTGTTAAAATTTTAGAGGATGTAAAATTTTAATACGCAAACGCAGCCTTAATTTCTCTACGGGGATGTATATATATATATATTCTAAAAGCACTGCAATCCAAAACATAATAGTTACGATTCGCATTCTCTTTCTCTGGTTTTTTTGTATATATATATATTCTAAAAGGGGACGGGCTGTAAATGACATTTCCAGCCGCTATCAATGAAATTAGAAAAAAAAAAAATAGAGGCTGGAAATGGTCATTTCCAGCCTCTATCGGGATGGCATCGGGATCCCGTCGGGATCCCAAGCCTTTCCCATTCTAAAAGCACTGCAATCCAAAACATATAGTTACGATTCGCATTCTCTTTCTCTGGTTTTTTTGCAGGCGCTCATTCTAGCAGGTGCAGATACGACAACAGTGACATTGACTTGGGCTCTCTGTCTACTTCTTAACAACCCTAAGACCTTAAAGAAAGCCCAAGAAGAATTGGATCTCCATGTTGGCAAGGCGAGGCAAGTGAGAGAAACGGACGTGAAAAACCTAGTCTATCTCCAAGCTGTTGTCAAAGAAACAATGCGTTTATATCCTGCCGCGCCACTTTCTGTGCCGCACGAGTCTATTGAGGATTGCACTTTGGCAGGCTACCATGTCCCAGCAGGCACCAGGCTTCTCTTTAATCTGTCGAAGCTTCATCGAGACCCGCATGTGTGGGTGGATCCAAATGAATTTCGGCCAGAAAGATTCCTTACAACTCACATGGAAGTTGATGTTCGGGGCCAGCATTTTGAAATGATACCATTTGGAAGTGGTAGAAGAATGTGCCCCGGAATCTCGTTTGCGCAACAAGTTATCCACCTCACACTGGCTACCTTATTGAACGCCTTTGAGATTACCACCACGTCGGATGAACCCGTGGACATGACTGAGAAAGTGGGACTTACCAACCTAAAAGCCACCCCGCTCGAAGTTCACCTTACACCCCGCCTTCCAATTCAAGCATATACATAATTTTACTTGATGTTAACTAATGAAATGATAGTACTAGACTCCACGATAGTACGTATATGCCTGCTGCTATTCTAGCTAGATGGTCAATGTTTGCTAAAACTAAGGGATCATCATATATATATGGGGACGTTTATAAAGGATCTGTATTTGTTTTGATAATTTAAGTTGAACGTTGTTTCTTAGAACTTTTGAGTACCTGATCATAAGGAGAACCCTACACATATGGGCCATGGCAAACTATATTGTGCTGTGTAAATACTATACATGAAACTACAGGCACTTCAAGTCTTCAATGTTGGAATATAAATCGATACCTCAGTAAGCAGGTAATAACTCAAAAATGATATAAATGAAGTAATAACTCAAAAATGAACAACAAGTCACCGAGCTTTCTTTGAAGTAATACGTCAGGAACTCACAGACAAGGGGAGAGAGAGAGAAAGTCGGTCTTAGATCTGTGCGGATTAGAGAGAGTTGAGTTTTAAGGGTCCGTACTCCAGTGTAGGCTTTCGTTCCATCACTTACAGTGGAGTGTCAACATGTCACGTCCTTGTGGCTCCACGTGTCTTAAGGGAAACGGAGGACTGATAGAGCAAAGCAATGATAGGAAAATGAAAATCGAGGCACATGAGTCAATTAACATTAAGCATCATGATTAGGCACATGAGTCAATTAACGTAATCGCAGTGCAAACACGAAAGCAGAGTGTCATTGCAACAACCATTAGAATATGGATCTCCGTGCCAATACAATATTTCATACGAACAATGGTTTAAAAAGGTTGTTCACCTTTTTGTCTACCAATTATACCGTACCCGTTTCCAAATTGACCTTTTATTTTACTACATAATCTTAAGTAATTTTGTTCTCAGATTTTCTTTAATCGCGCTTGCTACTGTGAAATTAAGCACTTTCCTAATTTTCTTGTACTTCTTTAGAACACGTTATCTCGTTCTTTAGTCTGTTGTTAGTTAATTAAATAAATAATGAAGATTCACGGGTGTTGGATATGTTAGACTTTCCTAAAAGAAATAGGATATATAATATTAGTTGTACGTAGCTCAACTAACTATCTCCTCTAATTAAAAAAAAGAAATAATTAACATAAAATGAATGCTTCTAGTGATATGCATATTTTAATAATGAAAAATATAATCATTCATGTATAAGAGGATCATCCGTATATATATATATATATCTTTAACCACCGGAAATCGAACTGGGCCCTATTACAGGCCCAAATGCGTATAATATATATATCCGTATAATATATATATCTTAAAACTTGAGGATATTGTTCTAAATGAAGGTACATTGTGCCCTATTACAGGCCCAAATGCCTCGATTCATAATCCCAACCGTGATTCAGAAAAAAAGATTTCCTAAACAGGGCTTTAATCAGCCTTTTCCTTCAATTCCTGGGTTGGATTCTCTCCGGGCGGGATAGGCTCTCAGAATTCATAAAGATGGCTTTAATCAGCCTTTTCCTTCAATTCCTGGGTTGGATTCTCTCCAGGCGGCAGTAGCGGAGACAGAAACTTTGTATAAGGAGGGCAGAAACGAAAATTATTTTAAATAATATGATTAAAAATAAATTTGATTTGCCCCTATTCCGGTATCAAGTTCATCAATGGCAATTAAATGTGCAATTTCAGCTACTTGATTGACATGTAGTTCATCATTGTATTTGATGAGTCATACAATGTACATAGTATGCATAAGGACAATCTAGAAAGCAGTAGAGACAATATGCAGCATCAGTTATATGAGAGTATTCCAACCAAGGAAATTGCTTATACCAAGATGAAGAAAACCATCGACGATTTTTTCCAAATTCTGTAAATGGATACTCTGTACCAGCTGCAGGAATATATTGATATGGACCCGCCTTAAGATAAGCTTTTCTAATTCCATCTTGCTGATTAACTGGATGTTCACATATCTGAATACGTTTTCCTGGATCACGTTCTATAGTAGCAATGTCTACTTCATGAGATTTAGTCCTTGGAATCTTAGAAGGTCGTTGCTCTTGCTTAAGAATTAGAGGTTGAGGATTACAAGACGAGGAAGACATCTTAGAACCCAAATCAACATTCTTTTTCTTAAAAAATGCATCAATTGTTTTTGGCTTGCCCATGATGTGATATAAAATTATTTACGAAACCTGAAAAATTATTTATCTATTAGTTTTAGTGAATAGAAATAGTAGTGTATAAATTTATTCATATCAAATGTCTATGCATTCATGATTCAAGGCAATTTATTCTTACTAATTATAAATGTATTTGGGTAAATTTATCACTACAAACCAACAAAATAAAATGTAAATACTTATAAAAATCATCAGTCTAAGGAATGAATTACATGTTCCCAAAATATTTAGAAAATGAGCTATAAAGTGATGCTAAGAAGCATCTTATTGGAATATTTACTAACAAGTAGAAAGTATAACTAAACACAAAATAATTAGATGCTCACTAAGGGCTGCAGATTAAAAATGAAACAAAAAAAGAAATAGTGAATTTCCTCAAAATGTAGCTATAAAGCTGCAGATTAATTATATATGAAACCAAACCGTAAGAAATATGGATAAAATGCAGATTAATTACTTGAGCATTATATGATTTTATTGATCTGCATTATAGTAATTAATCTGCATTATATGATTTTATATAAGAAATTCAATCTGCAGCTTTATATGAAACCAAAACTTAATTTATTTTTTGACCTGAGGGGGGCGGCTGCCCCCCCTATATCCGCCCCTGCAACCGCAAACCGAGTGAAAAAACTTTAAAAGATAAGTCATTACGGCTAATGGTCCCAATGGAACCCAACAAATTTTACCGGCCCGACCAATATAAGCCTTCGGCCTTATAGGCTGAACCCATTAAAGTCGACCCCACAACCCCCTTCCATTTTTCGTAGGGTGTTCCTCAAGCTTTTCACTCGTATATATCAACCTGAGCATCTGAGGGATTTGAGACCCAAAGCGTGTGTAAAAAACTTGCGAGTGCCAAAGGTACAATCCGATTCCGAAGAGCAAAATATGCTGCGGGGTTCACTCTTTTACCGCTCCCAAATGGGAACAATGCATACTGTTTACCCAAACCATCAACATCCTTGTGGGTGGTCAAATCTTTCGGGCGTGAATTCCAATGGATCCGACCATACACGTTTCATATAGAAAACGAAAAATAAGTATCAAAAAAGAATTTTCAAAGCAACAGTATATTGCGAAAGTAGTCTCGTTCTTTCATTATTGGGGTACCCATGAAAATAACGTCTGCTTCGAGGGGATGCATTTGGATGACGACGTCGTGTAATGGACCCACATCAGTTTAGAGATTCACACTTAGAAAAATTGGCTTGTCAAGTGGAGGTGCCTCCAAACTTATATAAAGCCATATAGATACTTTACTAACCAATGTGAGATTGTTATATAAAACTAACGCCCGCGTTGGTCGAGCACCATAGGGCTTCTATTCACCGGGTTGAGGCCGTGCCCGTACCACCAGATTCATGGCCGACCACTCCATAGGCGCGGCGGCGAGGTAGCACAAGAGCCAACAACCAGCTCTGATACCATTTGTAATGGACCCACATAAGCTTGGAGATTCACACCTTGGAAAACCGGCTTGCCAAGTGGAGGTGCCTCCAAACTTATATAAAGCCATATAGATATTTTCCTAACCAATGTGAGATTGTTACACGTCGTCTGCGGCAATTGTCAATATGTTTGGCCGGCATACCTCTAAATGCCAAATGACGTGACACACACACACACACACACACACGCACACGCACATATATATATAAAGCAAATTTTTACCTCTGTAGTCAGCCAAATGTCGTCTAACGTCAAAGACCTCCTTACTTTTCTCAAGATATTTGTGTACGCTAAAGATTCGAGGTCGGCCATTTACGATAGAGATAATGTGGCGATTTTAAAGACCTCCTTACTTTTCTCAAGATATTTGTGTACGCTAAAGATTCACGGTCAGCCATTTACGATAGAAATAATGTGGCGATTTTCGCAATCTTCTTCATCGAGCCTGTATATCTACAACTCATGATTGTATTTGGCTTTTACTATTCAAACTTCTTCTACAAAAGAGCTACCCCCTTTTCTTATCAAGAAACAACATAACGGAAGAAGCAATTATGCTCTAGTAAGATAAGGTGGTAAAATATTATGTGTATTCACATTGACGATTATGTGAGGAGTACAATATATATAGTACAGTAGCTCGAATCAAACAAACAAAAAGAATATTTCGTACAGACGATATGGCTAACAGAATGGCCAGCTCATGCTATTCTAGAAAGGTCGAGATGCTACGAGAAGCTGTTGCTGAGGTGGGTGCATGACCTGGAGCTGATGTCCTGACAGCCCCCCGCGAGTCCATCGGCGACGGCAAGACGGTGAGACTCATATGAAGATCATTGAAACGTGTAGCAGCAATGGGCTTGGTAAAAATATATGCAAGTTGGTCTTTGCTGGATATGAATGCAACAAATAAAGACTTAGCTGCAACACGATCCCGTACGAAATGAAAATCAATCTCGACATGCTTGGTGCAAAAGTGGAAAACGGGATTAGCAGATAGATACGTAGCCCCAAGGTTGTCACATCAAAGAGTGGGGATAGTGGGAAGAAACACATGAAGCTCAGATAAGAGAGATTGCACCCAGAGAAGTTTAGCGTAGCATTCGCCAGTGACTTGTATTCTGTTTCGGTACTAGAACGGGCGACAATTTGCTGCTTGCGGGAGTTCCAACGGATGAGGTTGGAGCCAAAAATATACAGAAGCCACCAGTGGATCGGTGGTCATCGGGACAGCCGGCCCAGTCGGCATCAGAAAAGACATTGACGAGAGGCTTAGCAGAACGACGAAAATGATGGCCCATAGTAGCAGTATGTCAGAGATACCGAAGGATTCGTTTAACCACCTCCTAGTGGGGACCCGGGGACTGTGCATAAACTGACAGACCTTGTTAACGGCAAAAGAGACGTCTGACCGTGTGAATGAAAGGAACTGGAGACTGCCAACAGTGCTCTTGTACAATGTGGGGTCAGCAAATAAAGAGCCTTCATGAGTAGAGAGCCGGGAAGAAGACTTCATTGGAGAGGAGACCGGTTTTGCAAGATGCATATTGGTCTTGTGAAGAAGGTCCATAATATATTTGTGCTGGGTAAGACAGATGCTAGAGGAGGTGCGATGCACTTCAACACAAAAAAAATAGTGAAGGGTCCCGAGGTCCTTTATAGGAAATGTAACAGCAAGTTGTCGGATAAAATGTTGAACTAGTAAAGGAGAAGAGCCTGTAATAATGAAATCGTCAATATAAACAAGAATATAGACGAGTTAAGAGTCATGAGCATAAATAAAAAGGCTGGTGTCAGCACAGGATGCAACAAAACTCATCTCAAGTAACTTGGAGCTGAGCTGAGAGAACGAGACACGGGGAGCCAGTTTTAGGCCATATAAGGCCTTGCACAGCTTACAAACATGGTGAGGAAAATCAGGGTGAACAAATGCCGATGGTTGTTGGATATACACCTCTTGAAGATCATCGTGGAGAAACTTGTTTTGAATGTCAAGTTGCTTCATGGACCAGCCAGTACATACAGCAAGTGCAAGAACCAAGCGAACTGTCGTTGGCTTAACAACGGGGTTGAAGGTGTCACTATAATCAAGACCAACCTGCTGATGAAATCCTTTGGCGACCAGACGGGCTTTATAGCGTTCAAAGGAGCCATCAGCTCGCCGTTTGGTTTTAAAAATCCATCGACAACCGATGACGTTCTGAGAGGTGGAAGGGACCAAATTCCAAGTCTGGTTGGCTAAAAAAGCCTGAAACTCGATCCCCATGGCGCGACGCCATTCTGGAAATTTGGTGGCCTTAGTAACACACGTGGGGTCATCAGGGACGGTAGTGGAATGAGCCTGAGAGGGAGGCCAGTGAATAGTACCGTCACGAAACAAACTAGGGCTTAAGGAGTTTTTCTGGGATCTAGTGACCATGGAATGATGGGGAGAGGGACTCGGGGAGACACGGGATACGTAAGGAGGTGTAATACGCCATGTGAGGTGGAGGAGCACTCTGGAAAGCTTGATTAAAATGATTGTAACAATTGAGAGCAATATGACCAGTCTTAAAACAGACTTGATACATTGGGCAAGCATCAGGAGGATAGTGAAAGTTGGAAGGAGGACCACAGCCAGTCCCACAATTGAATCGACTCCCTCCACCACCACGGTCGTTGACCCGACCACCAGGACGACTGAAAGAACGACCTCCACATCCATTGGTTCGAGTGTTGTGAAGTGAACCAGAGGATTTGGTAGAGATATTTGCCAAAATATCTAGAGAGCTAGATGCATGGTGTTTGAGACGAGTCTCGTGAGACAACAAGTGACCAAACAACTGTTCAAGGGAAATGAGTTCAAGTCTGGTAGTAACAGACGAAACAAAGGAATCATAGTCAGGACCCAATCCAGCAAGAAGGTAGGTAACTAACTCTGTAGAGGAGAGGAGTTTGCCAACAGCGGGAAGAGTGCCACTGATAGTCTTTATTTGCAAAAATACTCTGTAGCAGAATCGGTTCCTTTCTTGAAAGTCGCAAGTTGATACTGAAGATGTATCAGTCGAGCCTGAGATTGAGACTGAAATAAAGTCTCAAGAGCTGTCCAAACTTCACGAGCGGTAGAATAGCCGACCACCTGAGCAATAAGAGGCTCTGTGAGAGAGGAAATAAGAGCACTAAGTTTCATCTGGTCCTACTGAATCCAGTGGGTATGTTCTGGGTTGGGAGTGGAAGAAGATGAGGTAAGGAAAGGAGCAGGTTGTGTTGAAGAACCATCGACAAAGCTATAAAGGCGTTTCCCTTTGAGATACAGAATCAACTGGGCACGCCAGAGAAGATAGTTTTGGTGGGAGAGTTTTACAGTGACAAGGTGGGGAAGAGAGGAAACAAGGGTAGGTGTGGGAGAGGTAGAAAGAGCAGAAGACGTTGGTGGTGTACTCATAATTGCATCGGCGGAAGAGTCTGTCATGCAGAGACGACGTTGGTCATAAAGTTCTCTAATACCATAATAAGACAAGGTGGTGAAATATTATGTGTATTCACATTGACGATTATGTGAGGAGTATAGTATATATAGGACAGTACCGCGAATCAAACAAATCAAAAGAATATTTCATACAGACGATATGGCTAAGAGAATGGCCAGCTCATGCTATTCTAGAAGGGTGGAGATGCTGCGAGAAGCTGTTGCTGAGGTGGGTGCATGACCTGGACTAGATGTGCCGACATGCTCTTGCCCAACGTCCATCCCCGACAACTGTTCTGGTAGCCATTTTGGCCTTGTTTCTGTTTCTCTTCTTTCTGCTATGCACATCAACAAGATTCCAGAAAATTGCTCATAAAAAGGCACTTCCACCACGACTCCGGTTATTATGTGAGTGTATAAGGCTGTGAGTGTGCCGATTGCACAGTGAGGATCGCGTGGGGGAGTTTGGACGGCTCAGATCGTGCCAGCGAATTAATGAGTTATAACCGGCGACCTAACCCCAAATTTCACGCCCGACTTCAGCCTTCGACTCCCCTTCGCCGGAACCCATTCCTCTTTAGCCTTCGACACCACTTCGCTTCAGCCTTCGACCCCTTCGGAGCTCAGGCACGCCAGGGTGTTTGTAAAGACCGTGGAGGATAAGCCCCAGGCGAGGGATTGGGCAGCGAAGAGGCAAATGAAACATTCGATGAGTCAAGGGGTTGACTAGTTGTTTCTGGTGTCAGACAATTCAGATTTCTCAGATATGTTGAGGAGGGCGAGGGAGGCGAATATGGGGACGGTGGCCATAGGGGATATGGACAGGGCATTGGGGAGGCATGCGGATGTATGGGTACCATGGATTCAGGTGGAGAATGGGGAGGTGGCGGAGACGGATTTGGTGCCTAAGAATCAAAGGAGGAGAGATGATGATCTGTTTTCAGTTAGTGGTTTCGATGTGAATTTGGATGATAAGAGCGATTTGTTGGATAGTGTGGTGGATGAGCTTGTGGCAGCGAGGACTGAGATCAATGGCGTGAGAATGGGAAACAGAGGAGGTGAACCTAGAGAATTTGTTGTGGGATAGTGAGGAGGAGGATATTCTTTATTGATGAACCCATGGACATGGCTGAGAAAGTAGACCTTTAAACCTAAAAGCCACCCCGCTCGAAATTCATCTTACTCCATGCCTTCCTGCTCAAGCATATGCATAAAACTTCTAGCTACACTAGACTTGGGGACTATTTGTGTAGATGTTCAACGTTTTCTAAAACTAATAGGTGATCATTGTAAATAGTAGAAAATCGAAATAACTACTAGATGGTTTTTTGGATCTTGTACTTAAACTGCCATATATATGTAATACCTATTGGCCAGCTTCTGCGCATGATGCATGACTACCAACTATTGTTTGATACTTTGATCAAACATTTTCTCACCATCAAACCCCACATTGTATACATGTCCATGCCGACCGAGCTGATAATTCAAAGAGCTTGCATAGTTGTATTATCTCTATAATTGTTTTTTTTAAAATTATTTAAAATGAGTCACTGATTTTTGGTCGAAAATAAAATTCGAAAGTACAAGATTTACAAATTTCTTAAAAATAATGTCCTTCTATCTGCAGGTACCAATTATCAAGATCCTGATAAAGTTTTGACATAGATATGTCTTGACGTGTCAAAACTTGGACTCATTGCATGCCATATGAGGGCAAAAGGGAAATGGGGAGCTGGAGCTCCATCCTTAGCCGACGCGGTGGAGCTAAAGGTGGGATTATTGTCCCTGCGTCCACACAGGAGGGACCAGTGGCGGAACCAGGATTCCCGGGGAAGGGGGCAAAATTCTAAAGGAAACACAACATCAACTTGAGTTCAAATAATTGCACCAAAATAAAGTGTAGACATTTACCACCAATGTCGTAATGTTTATTAAGTACTTATCCATTATCTATACAAAACAAAACAAAACAAAATTTACAAATAGATTTGAATAGTATCTTTACAAAACAAAACAAAATCAAAGACCTCCTGTCCCAGTGACTGAGATAAGTTTTGAATAGTATCTTTACATGAAAAACCAAATAACAGCCAATATCATCAACTCGGGGTTACCCAGTTTATAAATGCTGTAAGAAATACTAACCATAAATTGATGGTGGTAAATGTCAAAGCAAACTGAGGGTTCTTTACATACAAAGATTTAGGGAAGATTACCTTTCTAACGTAACAGAAAACAAACATAACTAAAAAGTGCATCAAGGATCCATCAGTCTCCCAAACTCCCTACCGATTTTGCATTACCTACAGAAAATGAAGCCCTTCAAGCTTCAAGCTAAGATGCTATAAACCATAAAATAAAAAAGCCCTTCCAATTAAATCTGCGGATCCTAGAAAATGCAAAATCTGTCTTTCATGTATGTATGTAAATTTGAATATGTAGTAAAACTCCTTCCAGATATTGTCTGAATGGTATAGACAAAAAACCTGATCCACAGGGCCTGCTTTGCTCATAAAGCTACATCACATCCGTACAAATACAAAACGTCCATCAGAATTTTCATAGAGAATAGCAGGATATAATTTCCACTGATATAATCAGGGTAAAAATCACCTGATTATCAATTCAAGCCCACCTGATTGTCTGATGTACCATTTTGTAGACCCATTAAACAAGTAACTATAAAGCATTCGAAGAGCAATACTCCTGCTGCTCACAGAACAGCACATCCCAAAGGTAAAAATAGGAGTCAGTACATTAATGTGCAGCACAGGCAGATTGTCATTAGATTACTTAGAGAAACTGTGTAAAAACAAGCTGGATATGGACATTGGCATATATACAAAGTTTAGACATCAAAGTGAAAGGAAATGCAAAAAGTAAGAGGAAACCTCGAATTTTCACCATACAACAAGGCAAAAATAGGAACAATATACACCAAATGTTGAATAATAAATCACCCCTCCACAATTCATGTGCAAGAAATCAGTATTGCTTCAGCCTCCAGGGAACCAGGGGATATAATAAATCACCCCCACCCCCGTCTTTTCTTCCCACTATCTACACATGTTTTTCCCATATTCATCACATTAAATTACTAATTGAAAACTAATCTATAAATTAATAATTGAAAACTAAACTATAAATTACTAATTGAAAACTAATGTTGAAAACTTGAGTAGTGTAACAGCAGAGTTGCAGAGGCCAGACCGCCAGAGAGTTACCGGTGGGTCGTGGCTCCGTGTGGCGTGGTGACCGTGGTCCGATGTGGAGTAGGAGAGACTGAGAAGTGAGAAGTGAGCCGAGAGGGGAGGAGTCGAGCTGCCGAGGAGAGGCCGAGAGGGCGTCTGGAATCTGGACTCTGTAGTCTGGGCCGAGAGGCAGAGAGAGAAAGAGTCTGAGAGAGTGGCAGAGTGAGAGAGCTGAGAGGCGGAGAGGGCTTGAGGAGAATCTGGTGGACGGCGGCGGAGTGAGGAGGAGAGAGGGACAGAGGGCTTGCTGGCGTCGGGAGGGAGAACAGAGAGAGTGAGAAAGGGGGGGAAATTTTTGGGGGTGGGGGTGGGGGAATTCGCAGGGTGAAGCGCGTTTCACCATCCTTTTTTTTTAATCAGCATAAGCTGCTGATTTTTTTTAAAAGGGTCGGCCCTGGGTGCATGGGCCTGAGCCCTTGATTTTACGGACCTGGGCGTCAACTAATGGGAAGGCTGGAGCCTGGAGGGTTGGGTCAGAAGGCTGGGCCTGCTTCAAAGGGGGCGGCCCATATAAAAAAAACAAAACAAAAAATCTTAAGAGGAATTCAGGCAAATGGGGGATCCGCCTCTGAGAGGGACATGTGGCGTGGCATGGCAATGCCGGATGGATAAGGGATTCCTCCCTCCGGCATGCAAAGCACGGAGTTCTGCAGTTTTCTTTTTGTTGTCTATTTTAATCGTTTTTCTGATCTTTATTTATTTTAATTCATTATTTTTTATTTAATGTTAAATAAACATGAGTACTAGAATCAAGCTGAATTAATGGCTGACAATGCATTAATATTTGAAAAATTCGACATTCCAATGACAACAGGAAACATCACTTTCCACAAAATTAGGTGGCCGGAGCACTCGCGACACATGATTTTCATCGTTGAATGAGCATTTTTGGTACGGGCATGACAGCAGGCGGGATAACCACAACAGTACCATCTTATTCGAAAATTGTTTCCGCAGTGACAACTAGAAAAAAAATTGTCTGTAGACTGCAGTGACAACGGAGGTGCGACTTTTTTGTGTTGTCTAATTTTTTTTCTAACTACGTTTGCTGTGTTTCGTTAACCAGAACCCATGTTGCTTCTCCACTAGCAAGTAATTAATTAGTAGTGTCACTCCCGTTACTAAAAGTAAAATGCTACTATTACGAAAAGTTATTGAATTCCTTTTTATCTTTCTTTTTCTTTTTTTATTCCAGAACCAGAATTTAAGAAAAGAGGACGTGGACCGGCTAGAGAAACAGAGTTTGACAAGTTAAGGAAATGTGGTCGCATCCCTATGAGCATTAAAGATGTCAATATAGTAGTTGTAATTTCAAGCTTTATTTTGTCGTTTCACTACTTGAATGACCGACATATTTTTGACCAGTTAAAATTGCAGAGACGGACATGTATTCAAATTTAGAACTTTTGCATCACAAATCTAGAAGGGTCGGCATAACAACCACCCAGACGAAGAGTGTTTGTCATCGAATCATTTCCTTTAACTAGTCCGTACTAGCCACAACAGCCCCTTTCATTGCATTGTGTAGGACGGATTTGGACAACGATTTTAGTTTTTGGATAGAGGAAGGCCTTCGGAGACGAAGGCCACCTGCGACGAAAAAAAGAACCAATGACATGATGTATCTGTTTCTAACTCCTTTACCAACCAAAGATTCTAGTATTAAGATGATGAATTAATTTTGTGTCTGTAAAAACTTCATATCACACTATTTTTGGTGACGAGCCTTCGACGAGTACATGTCGTTACATTGATGACATCTTCCATGAAAGCACTCATTTCTAGCCACAGATGTAGTTGTCGCCTAACTAAACATCTGTTGTGGTCACTCTTCCGTAGATCTTTACGTAAATCATTCTTTTTTAATATTCCTAAATATTCCAGAAAGGAAATGGCAAGACTGAGACTTTAAAACAAAATCATTAAGCTTTACGTTCATAAACTAGTGAGCAATCTCGACGAAAACCCCTGGCAGGGAACAAACACTGCTTCGGCATTAGCTAGAAGAAGTTTGAATTGTAAAAGTCAAATACAATCTGGAGTTGTAGATAATACAACCACAAAAAAACAAAAAGAAAAGAGTTGAAGATAATACAGGATGGATGAAGCAGATTGCGAAAATCGCCACATTATCTCTGTCGTAAATGGCCGACCACGGATCATTAGCGTCCACAAAGAACTTGAGAAAAGGAAGTTGGTCTTTGACGTTAGACGGACGACATTTGACTATAGAGGTAAAAAGTGGCGTTATATATGCATCCCATTAGTTTAAAAATTTTGGGAGTTTAAAAATTTTAGCCTTCATATTATATGGCTCTCAAAATTTTGGGAGTTTAAAAATTTTGATGTATAGAAATTAATAAAAAGGTTAAGAGAAAGATAATTAAGTGAATATTTTATGTTTATTTTAATGCTCTAAAATCTCTTTAAGGTGGTGGTCGCCTAGTATCAGGAACTAGCTATCAACAGAGGCAAGGATTCATATGGGTTAGGTTCGCATATAGACATGTAATAAAATTACACTATTAAAAAATTCATCTTTAGTGGCAGTCGCCAAAAATGAGGCTAAAAATTCTTTTAGCTGTAAAAACGCCGCTAGAAACCACTTATAGCTGCGGTCTTTTTAGCGGCGGTCACAGTGACCGCCGCTATAGATACGTAATTTTCTAGTAGCGAACAGTAGGTCTAATTAAAAATAATAGTTTTATTTATTAATTGTAAGTTAATTAATGTAAATAATTATTTTATTCATTTTAATATATAATTTTTCTGTCATATATTTGAAAATTTTTATTTTAAAGGACCTACTTAATAAAATATAAATTAGAGGGAATGCTGTGAAAATTGAAGTTGTGTATATGATATATTTTAAATTATGATTCATAGTTGTTATGGTAATTGCATATTTATTGACTAAATTCTAAGTAGTTTAAAAAACATATGTTATCATACTTATAATGAGCATATATATTTCGAATAATTAGTAATATAATACTATTTAACTATGACATATTATTTAATTTCAAACAAAAAAAATATTGTGAGATTAGCTTATGCAATTAAAGTACATAACTTAATATATGGTCTTAGAGGCTATGATTTAGTCATTATGTAGGTACATACATATAAAGTACTTAGATTAATTAGCATATATCATGTATATTATAAACACATATAACAAATAGCATGTTAAACCTAAGTAATTAGGTTAGCACATATATGTATATAATAAAAGAATACTATTTACCGTTTACTCAAAAAACATATAGTTAATAACACGAACTAAGATTTTTATAATATTAAGTATAAAGTACGAAGTAATATTAATACTAAGTTATTTTACGCACTAAACACTAGGCCATATAGAAGGCATCACACTTTTAAATTATAACTACAATATATTATTACTACCAACCTATTTTAATTAATTAGATAATTATACAGCTAGTTACAAATGAGTGTAAAATAATATGATATGTCTTTAATACCAAGTATAAGGATCTATTTAAATGCTATTACAAATTACAATTACAAAAATATATAACAGGCAGTATGTAGCTTACTATTAAAAAAATGAAAAACTATAGTTTTTTTTTAAAGGGTCAAAATGGTGAGTATATACGTTATATTATTTAATGTATTAATATGTTTTAAAGAGAATGATGCAGCCAAATAGTTCGAGAATCATTCTTTATGACATCTCACAACAACAAATCTACTTTTTAGCGACGAACTTTTCAGTGGCGAAATCAATTTCGTCGCTAAAAGTACATCTTTAGCGACGAAATTAGTATTTCGTCATTAAAAAGTTAAAACACCTATTTTTAACGACCAATATCGATTTCGTCGCTAAAAACACATCTTTAGCGACGAATGTATTAGTGACAAACACAATTTCGTCGCTAAAGATGTACTTTTAGAGACGAAAATACATTTTCGTTGTTAAAGTGTTAAAACATATGTATTTTAGCGACGAATATCAACTTCGTCACTAAAAGTAATCTTTTGCGACAAAAGTATTTCGTCGCTAAAGAGTCATCAACATATGTTTTAGCGACCAAAGTGAAATTTGTCTCCAAAAATCTCGTTCTAACGAGCACATCTCATTCGAACAGTAATTTTTAGTGACCAAAGGAAACTATGGTCTCTAAAAGACGTTTTTAGTGACCAAAATGTTTGTCATAAAAAAATAATAACTAATAAAAGTCATGAAGTATGAAACTAAAAAAAGTAATAAAAAATTTATGAAATGATACAATTTAAAAAATAAAAAATCTTAAAAAAACAAAAAATCAATATGGTCATTTGTTAATGACAAATACGAAAGTGATTTTTTGTGACAAAAAGAAATTGTCACCAAACAATTTACGCGTAAATAAACAAGCTAGAATTGTGCTAAACAAGCAAAAATTGTTCCCGCCAAGGAATTTTGTGAAAAAAGTTTGAGAATTTTTATTTTATTTTATTTTTGGCAATGAGATGTCATCCTAAAGTCCTGAATTATCTTTTTACCATAAGGTATAATAAATTGTATAATATGTTACATAAATGTGTAAGTTATTGTCTTTTTTCTTAGTGTGTTGTGTAAGTACGATAAATGTTGTATTATAAATTATTGTCTTTTGACCGTCGTTATAGACCCCTTTAGCAGCGTTTTTTGCAAAACGCCGTTAAGGGTATTACCTTTAGACCTCCTTTAGCAGCGTTTTGCAAACAAGAAGATATTGTGAGATTAACTTATACAATTAAAGTACATAACTTAATATATAGTCTTAGACGCTATGATTTAGTAATTAGGTATATAGGTACACGCATATAAATTACTTAGGTTAATTAGCACATATCATGTATATGATAAACACATATAACGAATAATGTAATGCTATATAGAAAACATTATACTTTTAAATTATAAGTATTATATATTACTACTACCAATTTATTTTAATTAAGATTATTATTACTAGTACCAATGCATGCTACAATGTGTATACAATAATAAAGTAGTAATTAAAATAAATATATGCTATTACTTTTAAATTAACAAAGTATAGGATGACTAAAAAGTCCCACTTGATATGTTTATAGTAATAACAAAATAATTTTTTTTTTGTGATATAAATATTTATTGACAACTCTGAGAAGAAGAAAAATAAAAATAAAAAGATAATTAGCGCCAAACCCAAATATTTTCATTTAGCGCCAAATGTTTTCACTCCCAAACTCAATCCAAGCCTTTCTCGAAGGAAAACTTCTTCAGCGCCAAGCAACTTCTCTTTCGCCGAGGTATGTATGGGCTTGGAAATTCTGCACTATTGTGAGTCTAATTGGTCTCGTGAAATCTATCTCGATCTCCTCCCTCTGTCTCTCTTCATTTGTTTAACTGCTGCTAGCTTTTTGGGTAGTATAGCAACTGAGAAAGGACTTTGATTTCACTTCAGTTCGGGAATGAATTCAAATTTCTTTGTTTGTAAGTTATCGTAAATCGACTTTATAATATTTTAGCTTAATTACACCGGAGGTCCTTGTAGTATATCCGTCCGTCCATAGAACTTCAAGACACTATGAGTAGATTGTCAATTATTTACATGGTAGTAGTAAAAAAAAAAGACACGTATCCCAATAATCCACCTCAACATAAAGCGAAAAACAAAGACAAAAAGAAACTACTTTATCTCTACATAGCTGTATACCCCACCCTATCTCACCGATACCCACGCTGAAACGGAAAATTTCCCAACTTTCGAAAATCCAACGAAGACGATAGCACCGTGGCACAAAAACTGATATACCTACCTAGGTGGTGTGTGAAATAACTATCAAATATTTTCCATAGTTTGATGTTTTTTTAGAAGCATATTTTTTAGAAGTATCATATGACAGTGGGTTTTTTTACTCATTTCAAGAAGTTGTGAATGTCGTGATACTATTTTATTGGAATTGATGTGGTTAATGCTGGCCACATCAATAATTCTGTCTGTAAAAAAAAGACACGTATCCCAATAATCCACCTCAACATAAAGCGAAAAACAAAGACAAAAAGAAACTACTTTATCTCTACATAGCTGTATACCCCACCCTATCTCACCGATACCCACGCTGAAACGGAAAATTTCCCAACTTTCGAAAATCCAACGAAGACGATAGCACCGTGGCACAAAAACTGATATACCTACCTAGGTGGTGTGTGAAATAACTATCAAATATTTTCCATAGTTTGATGTTTTTTTAGAAGTATATTTTTTAGAAGTATCATATGACAGTGGGTTTTTTTACTCATTTCAAGAAGTTGTGAATGTCGTGATACTATTTTATTGGAATTGATGTGGTTAATGCTGGCTACATCAATAATTCTGTCTGTTTATGGACAGAATTTATGGACAGAAATTTGACGGAGAAGTATAACTGAAAAATAGATTATACCACAAGGAATATGACGGGACAAAAAAAAAACTTATTCTAAGAATATTAATGAGAAAATATCTATTCATAAGGACACGTATATTATTTTAAGTTGAACTTTGCATCGGAAGCTTTTAGAAACATGTAATGTCTATCTTTACGCGAGATACTTTGTGGTCTGCTGACCACAATCACACTATTCGACTTAAAATAATCCCATTTTACTGGGAAATCATTGTCAGGGCGCCTGATTTTCTCTTTGGCCTTTTTCTCGAACAATCTAGGAGGTTGAAATTACAGACCATGGTAATGTTTAATATATACTAGCTAGGCGACAACAGATGGGACCACGCATTAATTTTTCATAATAGTCAGACTTTTGTCTTTCTTGTCAATATATATAAGTTAGTGCTTTGAAACTGTCCTCGGAATATTTGCACTGCCATTAATACGTATATATATTGGCAGTTAGTAGTTACTCTATGTAGAAGTCACTCTACATGTCTTATACATTTTAACCTGTACTTGGCTAAGTATAAGAGCTTTAGGACCATCCATTATTTGGCTAGCTAATTGAATTAATACACTTAATTATTTATAAATGGTCTTTCTCACTTTTCAAGTTTCTACCAGCTCAAAAAGGAAACAAAAACAATTATTTTAATTATTAAAAGAAGAACATTTCTCTCAACCAATAGCTGAGGATACTTGAGAGCACAAAAATCGTCGTACCCACCCACTAATTTTTTTTAGAGTATATATACAAGGAAACGAGAGAGAAAGTTTAGTGGGTTATAGCGATTTTTGTGCTTTTAACTTTGTGAGGAAAATTTCTTTTTGTTAATAATTAAATTAATTATTTTTTTTCTTGTTTCTTTTTAAGCAATTTGAAATAACCTCTCAAACTATCTTTTTAATCTAAATTACCTTCATAAACATTTTTTCTTAAATTATTGTGGGCGTAATACAATACAAATAGTAATACAATCTCAATATTTTTATTTTTGTTACTATTACATTTAAAAAATAATAAATAAAAAAATTAATTTACAAAAAATAAAAAAATAAAAAATTTAATATTTTAAAATTTTTCAAAATGATATACAAATATTCGTAAACATAAATTAACATTAAAATTAAAAAATTGGGGAAGTCGTAGGTAGGGAACGGCATCGGACAACACAAACAACCTTCGTATATGGAAGAATTCGCTCACAGCCTTTTGGCAACGGCGTGCCTCTTTGTCATCAACCTCTACGCTAATTGAAAACTGGTACCGCTTCCCAGCAATCATGTTTAGAATCATGTCCCCAAACCATTATTTCTTATCCCCACCAAAATTTGGTCCGACTCGTTCTTCTTCTTTGTCCAAAGTTTGTATAGCCCTTCTAAGAAGATCTCAACTTTAGTGGCTTGAACATAGGAAAGAAGCTCAAGCCAAATGTTAGATAGTAGCTCTATGGTTGTTATTTTATGTAGTTCACGCCAATAAGGACCATAGGGTGCGAATCCAACCATGGCATGATTATAGCCAATGTGCTTTATTTTGAGGCTTCAAGTTTGGGCCGCGAGGGTACGGCGACGTCATTGGTGGTGAAGCACTAATGGATGCAATTCGTATAAAAAATCAAAAAAGATAGTAATTAATTTTATTATTGTGAAAGAAAAAAGTAGAAGAGATTTTATAGGAAGAAAAGATGCAGCCGTCAGGATTGAAAGAAACAAATACGACAGTCTGTCTGTTCAGACTGTGTTTCTAAAAATATTTTAGAAGTCAATTTTTTTTACTCACTTTTATAAATCAAAATTTTAATGAAATTCAATTTTAATTTTATAAAATAAAAATTTATTTTTGACTGGTTAAAATTTTAAAATAATAAATTTGATAAAAAATCAAAGTTTAACAACCTCACTCTTTCGTTTTGTTCTCCAACTTTTTACGAACCAACGATCGACCTCTCCTCGTGCCGAACACGCCGAGTCCTCTCTTGTTGCCCTGTTTTTTCCCCCGCTGCCAACTACTGCTCTGTCCGGCGGCTAAGATCCTCTTGCCTGTGTCACCAAGTAGCTTTTCGCATTCCCATGTCTTAGATAGCACTGGCAACATCATAGTGCAAAAACGTCTCCGTTGATTTAGAAATAATCAATCAGTAGTGCAGAACTGCTAAAATCCTGGACAGCGGTTGATGGAAGACTACAAACGGAGCCTTAGATTACATGATGGTAAGTGTATTTATACCATCCTGGACAGAGGATCCAATTTGAAGAGGGTCGAATACATAAGGCGAAATGACAAAAAAAAAAAATTTCCAACGTAATCTAAAAAATATCTTAGAGTTAAAATATCGAAAATTAAGGATTAAAAAGCTTTAAAATTTTTAAAATATAAGTACGTACTATTTGCTAAGATTGAAAGTGGCAATTAGATCATACTAATTTGCATCTTATATATATATATATCAGAAAATGATAGTTTGATCAGTAGGAACTCCACAGAAATTCAAGGGCATGAAAAATCCTAAACAAACAAAAACCAGCTAAATAATTTATTCGGGACCCAAAAATATGGAGTGGGTCTCTATTTATTTTCAAAAAAATTAATAAAATTAGAAATTTTTAGGTAGAAACCTCTATAGCCCTAAGATATCCAAACAAATTCAATCTCATCCTCCAACAATTTCACAACTCACAAAATTTCAAACCGTAAAGCATTTTTAGCATAATAAATAAATGAATTTTTCTACTGAATTGTAGAGAGAGAATCTTGGATAGAGGGACATACTAGGAGTCGAAGGTCCAACAATTTTCAAGTGTAAATTCTCGAGTATCCTACAAAAATTGAAACCGTCAAAAATCTAAATAATGAGATTGAGAGAGAGCTGAGAGTCAAGGGGGATGTACACTAGAATTTTCAGTATCAAGTACTACAAAAATAGTATGGACAAAAATAACTGAGAAGTATTCCATTATAATTCCTATAATAGTATGAAGAATTTGCTGTTAACTATAAATTGCCCAAATTGTTCAATAAATTGTCAGTGTCTTATAGGCTACCAGGGGATTTACCATCGTTAGTATTCAATTGCAAATACATTAATTAGGTTTGATAAAAGCACTAGTTGCCTCACAATATCCGGTTAAGATGCAAATATCAAATTGTCAAATCTTTCACTCCAAAGAAAATATACTTTAAAAACTAAAAGAAAGAAGTAATAAAGAGACAACATGTATAACTAAGATACACGTATACTCATTTCCAGGAAAAAAAAAACCCAAAGAGGCAATTAATACACACTTAAAACCAGACCCTGCAAGTTTAAAACTATGGTTGGACTGGGCCTATGGGGATCGGGCTCCCATAGGCCCATACCAACTTATAATAAAAAATAAAATAAATTTTTTTTTTTACATATAATAAATATTTTTGGCAGATCCAACGGGGGGCGGCCGCCCAGGGCCGCACCCCCCTTGGATCCGCCTGTGATCCTGGACAGCGGTTGATGGGAAGACTACATCGAGAGGAACAGACACGTTATCTAAAAAAAAAAACAAGAGAAGAAATGACACGTTTCTTGATCACGGCGGCACGGCCTATAAAGGCTGGAAAGTAGCTACTCCCTTTTATCAATTCAGAAACAATAGAAGAAGCCATTATGCTCTTGCCTGACGTCGCATCTCCAGTAATTGTACAGGCGTCCATTTTGGCCTTGTTTCTGTTTCCATTCTTTCTACTATGGATTACAAGAATAGTACAAAAAACTGCTTGTCAAAAGGCACTTCCACCAGAAGCAGGAGGAGCGTGGCCCGTGATTGGCCACCTCCACCTCTTAGCAGGGTCACAATCACCCCATACTACTTTGGGTAATATGGCGGACAAGTATGGACCACTTTTCACTATCTGGCTCGGCCATCATCGTACTCTCGTTGTAAGCAGTGGGGAGATAGTCAAAGAGTGTTTCACCACTAACGACAAAGCCTTTGCCAACCGTCCGAAACTTTAGCCGCAGAAGTAATGGCGTATAAAAACGCCATGATTGCGTTCAGTCCATACGGTTCGTACTGGCGCGAAATGCGCAAAATCGTCATTCTCGAAGTCCTCTCCGACGACCGTCTGGAGATGTGCCAACATGTTCGGGAGTCAGAAGTAAGTACATTTATAAAAGAGATATACCAGTTGTGGGCTAAGAACAACCAGGTGTCTGTGGAAATGAGGAGATGGTTTGGCGACATAACGTTAAACGTGATTCTTAGGCTGGTTGTAGGAAAGCGATTTGTTAGAGATGTAACCAATGAGGAGAATGAAGGAAATGATCGGTGTCGAGAGGCTTTGAGAGATTTCTTTGATTTGTTAGGAGCATTTGTGGTGTCCGATGCACTTCCGTATTTAAGGTGGTTGGATTTGGGAGGATATGAGAGGACCATGAAGAAAATCGCTAAAGAATTGGATCAAGTGCTTGGAGGATGGCTACAAGAGCATAAACAAAGAAAGATTTCCAGTAAGATCGTGAAGGGACACTCCGACTTTATGGACGTGATGCTATCCACGGGTACAGTGGCTGACGAGACTTCGAGTTACGATGCTGATACAGTCACTAAAGCTACATGTCTGGTACGCGTTCAATAATCCTACAAACTTCTATATAGAAAGCCGGAATTCCCAAATTTTGCTCCTTTGCTAACATTATGATGCAAAATTTTGTTACGAATTTCACGACAGTTTTATTTAATCCATTACTATTATGAGTCTTCTACAAGATTCTTTGTCCAATTTCTGGATATATAGTTGGTGATTTTAAGAAAAAGAATCGGTCGATTTTCGAGATAGTGCGTCAAGTTTGTGAAATGTTTGAGTAAAGTAACTTATCCTTTTCTTTGGCGTTGGATGATGTAACTTTAGCCGAAATGGAAGTGAGTCCGTCCAAATTAATGCCAGTTCTCCATTCAAAAGCATGCTGTCAAATATTGCAAATACTGCCATATGCAAACCTATCAGAATAAAAAACAGATTGCCACAGTACTATTACGGCTCTTTTAAGTTTGTGCGTAAAGTGGGAGTTAGCTAGAATAAGATCCTTTCCGACCCCTTAGATGACTAATCGTATTAAAAGTTTAAAATGATTGAAAGAATTAAATTGAGTTTTAAACTAAGGCTCTGTTTGTTTGTGTTGATGTAAAATTATTATTTTAAGTAAATTTTTTTCATTGAAACATTTGTAGGAAAAAAATATTTTTGCAGTATTTGGTTATTTTTTAAAATTATTTTGTAAAATTTGATATGCTTAATGATTTATGTATTTACGTAAAGAATTCAATACGTGCTATGGATTAAATAACTAATCTTCAAACGGAAGACATGTTAATGGCTGCGTTTGTGTCCTAAAATTTTACACACTCTAAAATTTTAACACAATAAAAAATTACAATATAATCTCTCTCTCCCCCATCAAATCACTACTATTCACTACAAAAAATATAAAAAATTACCTCTCTCTTCACTTTTTCACTAAACCCAATACCTAAAATTTTAACAACACTAAAATTTTACAACACAAACACACTCAATGTCTCTCTGGGTGACATATATATATATATTCCAAAAGCACTGCAATTAAAAACATAATAGTTACGATTCACATTGTCTTTCTCTGATTTTTTTGCAGGGGATCATTCTAGCAGGTGCAGATACGTCAAAAGTGACATTGACATGGGCTCTCTGTCTACTTCTTAACAACCCTAAGACCTTAAAGAAAGCCCAAGAAGAATTGGATCTCCATGTTGGCAAGGCGAGGCAAGTGAGAGAAACGGACGTGAAAAACCTAGTCTATCTCCAAGCTGTCCTCAAAGAAACAATGCGTTTATATCCTGCCGGGCCACTTCCTGTGCCGCACGAGTCTATTGAGGATTGCACTTTGGCAGGCTACCATGTCCCAGCAGGCACCAGGCTTCTCGTTAATCTGTCGAAGCTTCATCGAGACCCACATGTGTGGGTGGATCCAAATGAATTTCGGCCAGAAAGATTCCTTACAACTCACATGGAAGTTGATGTTCGGGGCCAGCATTTTGAAATGATACCATTTGGAAGTGGTAGAAGAATGTGCCCCGGAATCTCGTTTGCGCAACAAGTTATCCACCTCACACTGGCTACCTTATTGCACGCCTTTGAGATTACCACCACGTCGGATGAACCCGTGGACATGACTGAGAAAGTGGGACTTACCAACCTAAAAGCCACCCCGCTCGAAGTTCACCTTACACCCCGCCTTCCAATTCATGCATATACATAATTTTACTTGATGTTAACTAATGAAGATGATAGTACTAGACTCCACGATAGTACGTATATGCTTGCTGCTATTCTAGCTGGACGGTCAATGTTTGCTAAAACTAAGGGATCATCATATATGTATGGGAAGTTTATATAGGATCTGTATCTGTTTTGATAATTTAATTTGAACGTTGTTTCTTAGAACTTTTGAGTACCTGATCATAAGGAGAACCCTAAACATATGGGCCATGGCAAAATATATTGTGCAGTGTAAATACTATACATGAAACTACAGGCACTTCAATGTTGGAATAGCACTCGATACCTCAGTAAGCAGGTAATAACTCAAAGGATCCAAAACTTAAGGATATTGTTCTAAATGAAAGGTACATTGTGCCCTATTACAGGCCCAAATGCCTCGATTCATAATCCCAACCTCGATTCATAATCCCAACCATGATTCAGAAAAAAAGAATAAAAAACCCCAACCGCAAACCGTATGAAAAAACTTTACAAGATAGTCACAGTATGGCTAATGGTCCCAATGGAACCCAACAAATTTTACCGGCCCGACCAATATACGTTTCATACAGAAAATTAAAATTAAGTATGAAAAAAGAATCTTCAAGGCATCAGTATATTGCGAAAGTAATCTCGTTCTTTCATTATTGGGGGACCCATGAAAATAACGTTTGCTTTGACGGGATGCATTTGGAGGACGACGTCGTCTGCGGCAATTGTCAATATGATTCCTTGGCCGACATACCTCCAAATGCCAAATGACGTGACACATATATAAAGCCACTTTTTACCTCTGTAGTCAGCCAAATGTCGTCTAACGTCAAAGACCTCATTACTTTTCTCAAGATCTTTGTGTACGATAAAGATTAGTCGGCCATTTACTGTAGGGTAGAGTTAGGGTCATAGTCTTACTATCCTAAGAGGTCCTAATAGTGGCTAAGATATTGTCAACACATTAATTAATAGTATTGGAGGGCTGAAATGTGTTTTATCTCTCTCTATTCATTACTATATTGACAATATCTCAGCCCTCCAATTCTATTCATTAATGTGTTGACAACATCTCAGTCTACAATTTAATGTGGCCATTTTCGCAATCTGCTTCATCGATCCTGTATATCTGCAACTCATGATTGCACTTGGCTTTTACTATTCAAACTTATTCTCGAAACGAGGTACTCCTTTCTTATCAAGATACAACAGAACAGAAGAAGCAATTATGCTCTTGCCCGACGTCCCATCCCCGACAACTGTTCTGACTACCATTTTGGCCTTGTTTCCGTTTCTCTTTCTTTCTGTTATGCACATCAACAAGATTCCAGAAACTGCTCATAAAAAGACACTTCCACCAAGTTGGTGGTGTGTGGCCAGTGATTGGCCACCTCCACATGTTAGTAGGCTCACAACCACCCATACTACCTTGGGTAATATGGCCGACAAGTATGGACCTCTCTTCACTATCTGGTTGGGCGTGCGTCGTACTCTAATAGTAAGTAGTTGGGAGATAGCTAAAGAGTGTTTCACCACCAACGGCAAAGCCTTTGCTAACCATCCGAAAGCTTTAGCTACAGAAGTCATGGCCTATAATTATGCCACGTTCGCGTTCAGTGGATACGGTCCGTACTGGCGTAAAGTGCACAAAATCGTCACTCTCGAGTTCCTCTCCAACCATCATCTTGAGATGTTCAAACACGTTCCGGAGTTCGAGGTAAGTACATCCATAAAAGATATATATCAGCTGTGGGCTAAGAACAACGAGGAGTTGGTAGAGATGAGGAGTTGGTTCGGCGACCTAATGTTAAACGTAGTGCTCAGGATGGTTGTGGGAAAGCGATTTGCTAGGGATGTAACCAAGGAGGAGAACGAAGGAAATGATCGGTGTTGACAGGCATTGAGAGATTTCATGGATTTGAGTGGGGCATTTATGGTCTTAGGATTACAGATAATGAGAGAATGTATTTTCGTATTTATGAACTGAATACATTGGTCTATTTATATAGACGTAGTTAAAGCTTCTAGTAAAACTACCTTATCAAAATGACTATCAACTTAACTAACAACTTTCAGTTTAATGTCTAAGTTTCTAACTCCCTATTACCCCCTCAAGCTGGACTATGTACATTCAACCGACCAAGCTTGGTAAGCAAAAATTGAATTTGATCGAAGGATAACGGTTTAGTTAGAATGTCTGCAAGTTGATGTTTAGTGGACACATGAAACATCTTGATCAGATGATGTTGGACCATGTCTCGAACTAAATGGCAATCGATGTCTATATGTTTTGTACGCTCATGGAAGACCGGATTTGCAGCAATATGGATTGTTGCCTTGCTATCACAAAACAGAGAGGCAGGTTGAGAATGAGACATTAAAATCATGTAGAAGTGTCAGAAGTCATTTGAGTTCACAGCAAGCAGTAGCCATCGAGCAATATTCTGCCTCTGCTGAAGAACCACTAATAGTAAACTGCTTCTTTGATTTCCATGAGATAATAGTCTCCAAGAAAAACAGAAAAACCCGTTACTGATCTTCTAGTATCCGGGCAAGCAGCCCAATCGGAATCACATAAACCTTGAAGCTGAATAGAAAAGGAGCTGGAAAGAAAAATTCCTTGACCGGACTCCTTTTGAGATACTTCAAACCCTTGATGGCAGCCTCATGATGAGGTTGTCGGGGAGCTGACATAAATTGGCTCAAGGTGTTTACCGCAATAACATATGCCAGGTCTGGTTATAGTGAGGTAAAAAGCCTGCCCACCAGGCGTCTGTAGGAGCTTGGATCTGCAATTAAGTCACCTCCAGAAGCAGGAAGTCGAAGATTAGAGTCCATGGATATCTTGGCTGGTTTTACTGCCAAAAGACCAGCATCAGAAAGCATTTCCAGAGTATACTTCCTCTGACATAAAGAGATTCCCTTTGAAGATCTTACCACTTCGAGCCCAAGAAAAAATTTGAGAGACCCCAAGTCTTTAAGTTTAAAACAAGAGTCCAACCAAAGCTTGAGATCAGCAATGGAGTTGGAAGAATTGCTAGCAATTATAATATTGTCAACATATACTCGCAAGGCAATGAAACTAGGACCATCAAATTTCATAAAGAGAGAATAATCTTATTTTTATTGAAGAAATCCATATAACGATTTCTTAAGATGACAATTTCCTATGGAACCATTGCCTACTAGCTTGCTTTAATCCATTTAACGATTTCTTAAGATGACAAACTCGATCATCACTTTTAGAAGAAAACTCGGGAGATAGTTTCATAAAAACCTCTTTGTCTAACATACCATGTAAGAAGGTGTTGTTGATGTCAAGTTGATGTAAGTCCCATTTATGTATGGCTGCCAATGCTAAGAAACAACGAATAATAGATATTTTTGCAACAGGTGAGAAAGTATCAAAATAATCTACTCCATATTGCTGTGTATACCCTTTTGTAACTAATCAATCTTGCTTTGTATCTCTCCAAGGTACCATCAGCCTTAAACTTACATTTATAAACCCATTTACACCCTATTGTTGTCTTGCCAGGAGGTAAAGTAGTTAGAACCCATGTATTATTAAGTTCAAGAGCAGAAATCTCGGCTTGCATTACTGCTCTCCATTCAGGTATTTTAACAACATCATGAAAATATTTGGGTTCTAGGTGATGGGAAGCAACTAAAGTATAGGCTCTATGTGAAGGAGATAGATGTGACTATGAAAGATAAGATGACAAGGGATATAAAGAGAACCTGTATCCAAGTGAGATTGTGAGTTGCTAGGACATAATTGGACCAATTGCCAATAATATTCCTGTAGAAATGCAGGTTTTCTTTTGATTCTATCAGATCTTCGAAGAAGAATATTAGATGATGAAATAGATGAAATAACAGATGACTGAAGAAGTTGAAGATCAAATGATTGATCAGATGGAAGTGCAGATGACTAATCAGATTGAATTTCAGATGATTGAACAGGTTGAAGAGCAGAAGAATGAGGTACAACAGATGAGTGAGAGACATCAGATGACTAAGGTAAATGAGGACTATAAAGATCTGAAGAAGAAATAAACTGATATGAGGTGAAATTAGGAGAAGATGGAAGAACACACTGACCTAGTATATCAGTAGGTGAAGAATTTAATGTGGAGTTGATTGAATTGGAATTCAAGAATGGAAATTTATCTTCATGAAAGAACACATTTCGAGATATGATGATAGAGTTTGTGACAGGGTCAAATAATCGATAGCCCTTAGTACCAGTGGGATATCCAAGAAAAACACATGGGATTGCTCTAGGTTGAAATTTATTTCGAGTATGGGAATTGGTGGAAACATAGGCCAAGTAACCAAAGATTTTGAGGTAAGTATAGCTAGGCGATTTATGAAACAAAACTTCATAAGGGGATCTGTTTTGAAGCACTGGTGTGGGAATGCGATTGATGATATGTATTGCAGTAACAATACAATCACTCCAAAAATATATGGGAAGGTGAGCTTGGAACCTAAGGGAGTGAGCTACATTCAAAATATGTTGAGGGGTATAAACACGACTTGTTTGATGTATGATCCCTTTTTGACTAAAAAAATATGTCATGGCAAATTCTAACCCATTATCCGACCTGAGTGTTTTGACAGAAGTGTTGAACTGATTTTCGACTAAAGAACAGAATGCTTGGATATATTTTCTGGTGTCAGACTTATTTTTCATGAGATAAACCCATGTACAACATGAATGATCATCAACAATTGATAAAAAAATATCGAAACCCATCATAAGAAGAAACAGAACACGAGCCCCAAATATCACAATGAATATGCTGAAAAGAAAACTGAATTTGAGATGTACTAGTAGGAAATGGAAGATTTCTTTGTGTATTCAAATGACAAATTGAACAAGGAGAAGGAATTTGTGTATGAGAAGATTCAGGTGTAGTTAAGAAATTCTTTATTAGCTGTAATCGAGATTGAGACAAGTGACCTAAACGACAATACCACAAAATTTGGGAATGTGAAGAAATGAAATTACATGAAGAAGTCGAATTAGAATCAGAAGCCACTTGTGATGTCTGCAGTAATTGATAAAGTCCTTCAGTGATTTTAGCAACTCCAATCATCGTCCAATGGATAGGGTCTGTATGAAACAAATATCGTTAATGAAAATAAGACAACATGAAAGTTGGGAGGTTAATCGACTTGCTGAAATGAGATTGACAGAAAATTGGGGAATGTACAGAACATTCGAGAGCACAAATTTGTCATGAAATATGAGTGGCTATGAAAATTTGTTTATTTGGTAAGAGGATTTTGATATGAACTGTGGAAACAATGATAGTTAAAATATCTATGGATCCAACCATATGATCGGTGGCCCCGGTGTCAATAATCCAAGATTGACATTGAGTAGATTGTGATGAAGAGCAGTGATAAGAACTAGAGTGAAGTGAATTGAAAGTACCTGAAAAATTCGAAACTAAAGATGGACTGACAGATTGACCAAATGGAACAGAGACTTGATTAACTGATGATGGAATTGATGGTGAAAATTTCTGATTCTGGATAGAGAAGTAATCAAGTGTTGACACTGCTCTTGAAGGTTAGATAACCCGGATGCTTGACTAACTTCTTGGTCCATACTGACAGTATGAGCAGAGTTGAATCCAGGTGAAGGAGAAGCATTTCTGCATTTTGTAAACTTGAATCCGAATGGAAAACCATGAAAACGATAACATTTTTCTATGGTATGCCCACACTTCCCACAATGAGTACACAATGGTTTGTTACTGACTTTTCCTCTTCCTGCAGAATGTCGATCCATTTCATTCTTGAGAAGCATCGCAGCAGGTTGCAAAACAGGATTTCTATCGAGTTGTTCTTCCTCTTGAATGATAAGAGAGAACACTTTATTGATGCTTGGAATGAGGTCTGACAGCAAGATCTGTCCTCTGGCATGAGAGAATTTATGATCCAATCCCATCAAGAATTGGAGGATGAATTCTCTTTCTTGAGTAGCAATGATAGACTTCGAAGCTTTGCATTCTGACCCTTAACTACATACATCAATTGGGCAGTAAGACTGAAGTTCGTCCCAGTACATCTTGAGCTTGGTAAAGTAACTACTAACTGATGTATTATCTTGAATTAGACTAGCAAAGCTCTTCCTTGTGTGATAAACCCTTGGAACATTTTATTGTGTAAACCTTTCGCGTAAGACTTTCCATACATGTGCCGCTGAATCAATGAATAGAACAGAGGCTGCAATGTCCTTTGATATAACATTAAGTAACCAGGCAGTGACCATCATATTACAACGTGTCCAGGCATAGTAGGTGAAATCTTCTTGAGAAGGTTTAGGAATGCTGCCATTGACAAATTTCAGCTTATTTTTTATAGTAAGAGCCATCAGCATAGACCGACTCCATGTAGTGTAATTCTGGACACCAAAAAGTTGTTGAGACACCAGAATTGTTCCAAGACTTTCAGCATTGTGAAGATACAAAGGGTTAGATGATTTTTCGTCCATTGCAGAGAAGTTTGAATGAGGATTTGAGTGATGATTTGAGTGAGGAGGTGGAGAAGGATCTATAGAAGGATTGATAGGAGGTGGATCAGATTGTTCTTCTGTCGAACCAGAAGAAGTCATTTGTTCTTGATGTCCAAAGAAAGAGTTTCCGAGATGCGGAAGCTTGATTTTCAGAAAATCGTCTGATACCTTATTAGAGATGAATGAGAGAATGTATTTTCGTATTTATGAACTGAATACATTGGTCTACTTATATAGACGTAATTAAAGCTTTGAGTAAAACTAACTTATCAAATTGACTCTCAACTTATCTAACAACTTTCAGTTAAATGTCTAGATTTCTAACTCTCTATTACTCAGATGCGCTTCCATATCTAAGGTGGCTGGATTCGGGTGGATACGAGAGGGTCATGAAGAAAACTGCAAACGAGTTGGATCGGGTTCTCGGAGGATGGCTACACGAGCATAAGCAAAGAAAACTTTCCGATGAGGTGAAGGGGCACTCAGACTTTATGGACGTGATGTTGTCTACCATTACACAGGATGATGAGACTTCCAATTATGATGCTGATACAATCATTAAAGCTACATGTCTGGTATGCTTTTAATAATCCTACAAACTTCCACAACAAAAGCCTGAATCCCCAAACTTCTATGTATGGATCATGATGATGGTAATACTTCTATGTAGTTGATCACCTGTGTTATTGGCTTAAGATCATTCCCAACAAGATCCTGGTAGTTTTTTTTTAATAAGTATTTTCGTATTTCCAAAAACTCTACAGGTAGGGACCAGCCCTTACATATATAGATCCGAGAATATAGAAAAACTCAAAACAGTCTCTTCGATCCTGATCCTAATTTGTTATTATTAGAATCTTCTATAAAATTCTTTGTCCAATTTCTGGAGATTTATATAGAAAACGCAACAAACATAGAAAATATAATTCAGATAATATATCCTTAAGGATCTGAACTCTATTTAAGTCACTCGTGAATGCACATAAAAATCGTTTTTTAGGTGACCACGTTTTATTTCCGAAACATATTTTGCTGACCATTGAATTCTCTTTCTCTGGTTGTTTTGCAGGCAGTTATCTTAACATGTACAGATGCCACAACAGTTACATTGTCATGGCCTTTGTCTCTACTTTTCAACAACCCTGACACTCTAAAGAAAGCGCAGGAAGAATTGGACATCCAAGTTGGCCGGGAAAGGCAAGTGAAGGAATCGGACATGAAAAACCTCATCTATCTCCAAGCTATCCTCAAAGAAACATTGCGTCTTTATCCTCCCGGGCCACATGCTATTCCACACGAGTCCATTGAGGACTGTACGTTGGCTGGCTACCATGTCCCAGCAGGCACGCAACTTCTTGTTAATAGCTTCATCGAGACCCACATGTGTGGGTGGATCCAAATGAATTTTAATTCGGCCAGAAAGATTCCTTACAACCCGCAAGAATGTTGACGTTCGGGGACAACATTTCAAATTGATACCATTTGGAAGTGGTAGAAGAATGTGCCCCGGAATCTCATTTGCGCAACAAGTTATGCCCCTCACACTGGCTACCTTGTTGCATGCTTTTGAGATTAGGACCCCGTCAGATGAACCCGTGGACATGGCTGAGAAAGTTGGACTTGTCAACCTAAAAGCCACCCCGCTCGAAATTCATCTTACTCCACGCCTTCCTGCTCAAACATGTGCATAAAACTTCTAGCTACACTAGACTTCAGGACTATTTGTTTAGATGCTCAACGTTTTCTAAAACTAATAGGTGATTATCGTAAATAGTAGAAAATCGAAATAATTACTAGATGGTTTTTTGCATCTTGTACTTTTTTTTAAACTGCCATATATATGTAATACCTATTGGTCAGCTTCTGCGCATGCATGACTACCTACTATTGTTGAATACTTTGATCAAACATTTTCTAACGATCAGACCCCACATTGTATACATGTCCATGCCGATCGAGCTGTTAATTCAAAGAGCTTGCATAGTTGTATTATCACTATAATTGTTTTTTTAAAAAAAATATTTAAGATGAGTCACTGATTTTTGGTCGAAAATAAAATTCGAAAGTACTAGATTTTCAAAATTCTTAAAAATAAGTCTCTGGCCGGTGACATTTCAAACATTAAATCCCTCTATCAGGTACCAATTATCAAGATCCTGATAAAGTTTTGACATATATATATATCTTGACGTGTCAAAACTTGGACTCATTGCATGCCATATGAGGGCAAAGGGGAAATGGGGAGCTAGAGCTCCTTCCTTAGCCGACGCGGTGGAGCTAAAGGTGGGATTATTGTCCCTGCGTCCACACAGGAGGGACATGTGGCATGGCATGGCAATGCCGGATGGATAAGGTATTCCTCCCTCCGGCATGCAAAGCACGGAGTTATGCGGACATTTTTTGTGGTCTAATTTTTTTTCTAATTAGGTTTGCTGTGTTTTGTTAGAAATAAAAATTTTAATCAAAGAAAAATTATTTATACAGATAAGTGAGACATCCACTATGTGTATACTCAATTGGATTTATTAATTTTCTCACTTATATTTGAAGAGGTTACATAGAGGCTTATTTTATAAGCCATTGAATACATAACTTTAGCAATGTGGGACTCTATAAGTTGTGTTTGTGTTGTAAAATTTTAGTGTTGTTAAAATTTTAGGTATTGGGTTTAGTGAAAAAGTGAAGAGAGAGGTAATTTTTTATATTTTTTTGTAGTAAATAGTAATGATTTAATGGGGAGAGAGAGATTATATTGTAATATTTAATTGTGTTAAAATTTTAGAGGGGGTAAAATTTTGGTACACAAACACAGATGTTTGGTTAACTAGAACCCTTGTTGCTTGTCCACTAGCTAGTAATTAATTAGTAGTGTACTATACTGACATTCATAGCCATAAATGTACGAGTTCACCATTAACACATTTGATTTCTTTGTGTTTCAAATTTTATTAGAACAAGAGAGATTCAATTCATGCAGGCCAAAGCACAGAAATTCAAAACATGATAATCTCTTGCTTAGATTTTCTTCGCTGATAGATGTGATTTTTTGTTTTCAATGATTTAGTGCCAGGTTGTCAAATGGGGGAAGGTAACTTCTGCATTGGTCTCCTTTTTTCTATTAACGCTACACAAAGGGCCTTTATCTGGTCAAAAAATCATTGCTAAAGCTTTAGCGGCGGTCGACATCGCCGATATATGACTGTCGCAGAGGCTATAACGACGATTTTTGCGACCGCTGGTGAAGACTTTCGGTCGCCACTGCCGCTATAGACCCGAACGCAATTCTGTCTTTCTTTTGTAGCGTTTGGTGAAACGCTGGCACAGACCTTTAGCAGCATTTTTGTCACCGCCGTTAAAGGTCTTTGCCATAGTTTTTTTTTTTAAAAAAAATTATTTTGTATGTGCCAACATTTCTAAAACACCACTAATATTTTCCTTTTTTTAATCGGTAATGCAAATTTATTTTAATAACCATAATTCATTGGATGTTAAAACTTAAAGAATAAGGATAATAAAACAAAATTAACTTCATCATTGATTAATTGCGTTTTAAAACAAACACAATAATCTCTACAAGTAATCTAAAAAGTAACAAGTTTCTAATATAAAATAACAATAAGCAAGAACCAACTAAAATATTCAAATACATTACAATAAGCAAGGAAAAATTAAAATCTTCATCCTT
The DNA here is from genome assembly GCA_963930655.1 of Myrica gale. Taxonomy (NCBI): domain Eukaryota; kingdom Viridiplantae; phylum Streptophyta; class Magnoliopsida; order Fagales; family Myricaceae; genus Myrica; species Myrica gale. The sequence goes on from OZ005615.1 coordinate 20,671,519, forward strand.
TTACACATCAACATCCTATTGAATTCCTGTAATTGAAAACAAATATCACATAAGAAATAAAAATAAACAAAATATTTATGTAAACAAAATATCTACTTGTATGTAAGGCTATAAGCAACTCTAGATTCTCCGTGTCAAAACGGGTCAAAAAAATCTTAATTTAAACCGTAAAACACTTTTCATTGAATTATGTCAGAGTATTATCCGAGTCAAATATAAAAAAATAGGCTCCACATAGCCTAACATAGTAAACTTAAAAATTCAGGCTTATCCTTGAACATTGCAGACACATGCTATACTATCAGCATTTAATACGAATAAGAGCCAAATTTTATTGATAAACGAAAAGTTACGACACCTTGGTAACCAAAGAAAAGGAGGCCACTAAAGTTTTTTCAATCAACGGATTTGTGCAGTTTAACATATGCAATACATATTCAAACTTATCTAGGACATTATCGATTTATTGAAAATAACCCAACTTCTTTCATCATAAGTATATCCATTCAACCATCATGCATCTCATAGTTCCATAGGAACAAAATTGAAGGGGAAGTTAGGGAAACATAGGAGCATAAGCCAGGATATAGCTTTTCTGAAACTTCTGTTGGTGAAGAATACCACTACCCATGCTAAAGGATGGACTCTGTGAGACCTGAAGAAAAGATGAAGATTAAAAAAAGGAATTGGAAGTAGAAGAACTTCTTTGTAAAGTATCCCGAGGACATACAATTCAGACTAACAATTCATAGCTCTATAACATACCAAGTAACCCACTGAACCTAAATAAAATCAGCAGTACTAACACTTAACTGAATTCGAATCACCTACACAACTTAAATAATTATTAGGGGAATATGTAGACTTCAATTAAGCTCCAAACTGAAGATTTACCAAACTTTCGCCAATAAAAGAATCTGGAGAGCACCGAAAATAAATAAATAAATACAAAATTTCTTATGCTCAAGAATGATATGTCGTGCACAATTAGTAATCTGTACAGAACTCTCACCCTCAATTCTTCCATTTTCTTGAACTGCAGCTCTTGGACTACTCGCAATCACGTCATCCTCAACAAACATTAAAACAACTATGTATATACAATCCTAATATAAGGAAAAACAGAGAAACTTGACAATGTCTAAGATGCTCATTTTAGACTGGATCAATTAGGTACTAATTTCAGATCATAAAAGAAAGAACCATCAGGGCATATTGGCTATAATCTATTCTAGACAATAACTTCAAAGAATTGTCACCTACGATAAATGCTCTTTATCGCCATACTGAGCTTTGTTCTGAACAAGCAGATCAGCCTCTTGTTTCCGAACAAAAGAAGACAATTCAGAAGAATGATATCAGAAGTCATTATGCCATGTCTTAAACAGTGTGTACAAGCTACAAAGGGAGGGAGAGTTTGGATAGGAAAGAGACCTTCAACATCCTAAAACAATCACCTAAAGGAGCAAGGCCATCAAGAATGCTTGTTTAAGAAATGGTGCTTTAATAGCTTTTCTAAAGTCGGGCGCTTTTTTGGATCCTTCACCAAACAAGTAGTCAGCAGCTCTTCGGAAGACATAAAATGCAACATTGCAACTAGAACAATTAAGCAAAGAATTCACATGCAATAATCATCTCACAAAAAAGGAAGTAGAAAAGCTCTGTTTAAACGAAATAAAATAATTAGAACAACAATTTACGCTTAATAATGCATAGAAGAATTAAAAAAACTGCGAGCGCTTTTTCTTTTTTGGCTTAATTCCATTAATTTCATCCACCAATAACACAAAACTAATAACACTGACTAAACTGGGTGCAAACGAAAAACAAGGAAGCATAAACCAGATTTCTGCCATTCTCCGACTAGGAGGTGGTCGGCCTACGGAAAAGAAACGCCCATAGGCAAACCTCAAGCATACGAATATTCTTTGCAAGCCATAACAATGCAAAATTTACACTCTCTTTGCTTCTCTGTCACGGCACATAGGGGGCTCAAAATCTGTAAGATTTTTGCAGCCATGGAGATGGTGAAGGACAGAGGTTGACGGCGCCTGGTAGGGGACGGAGGGAGAGAAGAGTTATAGAGTGAAAGAGATGAACCTATAGAAGTCTAAAATTTCTTCCAAAGTTTGAAAGATAAACAGTGAAAAAAAAAAAAAGAGAACCGCGCCCCCCTCCAAAACAAAAAAAAAAACAGAGGGAAAAATTTTGCTCGATAGATTTGTTCCGTTAGATTTCATAAAAATGATTCTCGAACTATTAATACATTAAATAATATAATATATATACTCACCGTTTTGACCCCTTTTTTTAAAAAAAAAAAACTATAGTTTTCAGTTTTTTAATAATAAGCTACATACAGCATGTTATATGTTTTTAGTAATTGTAATTCATAATAGCATTTAAATCGATCCTTATACTTGGTATTAAAGACATAGCATATTATTTTACACACTTTTTTATAACTAGCTGTATAATTATCTTAATTAAAATAGGTTGGTAATAATAATATATAGTACTTATAATTTAAAATTGTGATGTCTTCTATATAGCCTAGTGTTCAATGCGTAAAATAACTTAGTACTAATATTACTTTGAACTTTGTACTTAGTATTATAAAAATCTTAGTTTGTGTTATTAACTATATGTTTTTTGAGTAAATGGTAAATAATATGCTTTTATTATATACATATGTGTGCTAACCTAATTACTTTGGTTTAGCATGCTACTTGCTATATGTGTTTATAATATACATGATATATGCTAATTAATCTAAGTACTTTATATGTATGTACCTACCTAATGACTAAATCATAGCCTCTAAGACCAAATATTAAGTTATGTACTTTAATTACATAAGCTAATCTCACAATAATTTTGGTTTGAAATTAAATAATATATTATAGGTAAATAGTATTATATTACTAATTATTCGAAATATATATGCTCATTATAAGTATGATAATAGATGTTTTCTAAACTACTTAGAATTTTGATACTAAATATGAAATTACCATAACAACTATGAATTATAAATTGAAATATATCATATAAGAACTTCAATTTTCACAACAGTCCCTCTAATTTCATATTTTATTAAGTAGTCCTTTAAAATAAAAAATTTCAAATATATGACAGAATAAAATTATATATTAAAAGTAATATAATAATATATAAAATAATTATTTACGTTAATTAACTTACAATTAATAAATAAAACTATTATTTTTAATTAGACCTATAACAGCGTTTGTGTCAAACACTGTTATATATACACCTTTAGCAGCGTTTGTTGACACAAACGCTGATAAAAGTGGGTGCTTTAGCGGCTGTCATCGTGACCGTTGCTATAGGTACCAAATTTCTAGCCGCGTTTGTGCACAAACGCTGCTAGAAAATTACGTATCTATAACTGCAGCCACTGTGATCGCCGTAGTAGGTTGTTTCTATAGGCATTTTTAAGGTTAAAAGGTGTTTTTAGTGGCATTTTTAACGACCGTCGGTAAAGACCAATTTTTTATAGTGTAATTTTATCACACATCTATATGCGAACGTAACCCATATGAATCCTTGCCCCTGTTGATATCTAGTTCCTGTGTAGGCGACCACCACCTTAAAGAGATTTTAGAGTATTAAAATAAACATAAAATATTCACTTAATCATCTTTCTCTTCAATTTTTTCATTAATTTCTATACATCAAAATTTTTAAACTCCCAAAATTTTGAAAGCCATAAAATATGAATGCTAAACCTACAAGACTAATGGGACACATATATAACGCCACTTTTTACCACTATAGTCAAATGTCGTCTAACGTCAAAGGCCAACTTCCTTCTCTCAAGTTCTTTGTGGATGCTAAAGATCCGTGGTGGGCCATTTACGAGAGAGATAATGTGGCAATTTTCGCAATCTGCTTCATCGATCCTGTATTATCTACAACTCTTTCTTTTTTCTTTTTTTGTGGTTGTATTATCTACAACTCCAGATTATACTTGACTTTTACTATTCAAACTTCTTCTAGCTAATGCCGAAGCAGTCTGTTTGTTCCCTGCCAGGGGTGTTCGTCAAGATTGCTTACTAGTTTATGTACGTAAAGCTTAATGATTTTTGTTTTAAAGTCTGAGTCTTTCCATTTCCTTTTTGGAATATTTAGGAATATTAAAAAAGAATGATTTACGTAAAGATCTACCAAACAGTCACTACAACTGATATTCAATTAGGCGACAACTACATTTGTGACTAGAAATGGGTGTTTTCATGGAAGATATCTTCAATGTAACGACATATATTCGTCGAAGGCTCGTCACCAATAATAGTGTGATATGAAGTTTTTACAGACACAAAATTAATTCATTATCTTTGTTATCTTCGCCGACGACATTTTTCGTCATTCCAATACTAGAATCTTTGGTTGGTAATGGATCGGTTAGAAAAAGATACATCACGGCATTGGTTCTTTTCCTTGTTGCAGGTGGCCTTCGTCTCCGATGGCCTTCCTCTGTCCAAAAACTACATTGTTATCCAAATCCATCTTTAAAATAGTCGTCACTGGATTCTAAAACCGTCAATTCGTGAAACCGCAAAAATTGATTTATAACCTCAGCTTATTTCCTCATCATGTAAGAAATATGTATTACAGATCGACGACTACACAATGTTGTTAAAGGGGCCGTTGTGGCCAGTACGAACTAGTTAAAGTCCCATCCTTCCCTGGTCCCTTTTTGGTCCTTTCTCAAGCCTTGCATGTATTAGCGCACAAATATAGCAGGCATGTTTTCGAACAATGTTCTTAATTAGTTTTTGGAACCGTTGAGTTTTTACCCGCTTAATTTTTGAGGTATCGAGTGATACTTTTAAGTTCCTGGAGTACTTTACACCGCACAATTAAGTTGCCATATATTAATTAGGGTTCTCTTCACCACGTACTGAAAAGTTCTTAAAAAATAAGTCTTAATTTATCTAAAAAATAAAGATCGTTTACAAATTACCACTTACGGTATGAACTTCCCAAGATTATCCCTTAATTTTTGTAAGCATATTTTGACCATGATCTAGTACCGCAGCCATATATAACTACGTGGTAGTACTCTTGAAGTCTAGCTAGTAGCTCTCTCTCTCTGTTTTTTTTTTTCCCTTCATATGTCTTATTTTCCTCAACGCGTCATGACCACAATAGTAAACTGATGCATGCATGGATTAGCCCTCCACTGCCACCTGTATCACCTAGTGAGGGGGAGGCGGCGCGGCGGTTGCTTGGCTTGCTGTGTTGGCTCCGAAAAAGTTGGGGATGGACAGTATTCCAACTTGAAGGAGATAACCGAAATCTGAAGGTAGATTGGAAAATCCGCAGCAACACCATTCAGGACATCCATGATATGATCATGGCTCAAATGCTGGATTGGGAGATTATAGAAGTTCCACGTAGTGCGAATATTAAAAAATAAATCAATATTTTTTTATCTGCTTATATATACGTCTTAAATCAGCAATATTGCTCATAAATGATTGAAAAAATTATGTTTAAATTTAGTCAAATTAATAGAAGTAAAAAATAAAATATTTGATTAACCTGATACAAAGAGGAAGAAAGAGAATTTTTTCTTTATTTATCATATTTAAATATAGACGTAATAATATATTACTGAGAAAGGGAAAAGTGTTCAAATAGGATGTGAGACATCATGTGAACAAACAAGTTTGAAGTAATTTTTTAAACAAGAGCACGAAGTTGATGATGATAATCAATGAAAGAATAAAGCTTTTATGTATATGAAAATCAATATAAACTTTCCCGACAAGCACTGCAAGAAAAAAAAACCTTAGGTGTCAAAAACATTTGTCACTCAAAGTGCTAATTTCGTCAGCTAATATTTTGGGTGACAAAACCAAATTGTCACCTAAAGTCCTTCAGCTAAGGTTTTAGCTGATGATTTTGATACTGTTCTGTCGCTCAAAACCATTCGAACGGTTTACAATATCATCTAAATGATTTTGTGTCATATTGACGAAATTAAAAAAATCGTCATGACCAGTACATTTCATCCGTTTTCATGAGCTGTGCGAACGTATGGAGTACGTTCGATTGGTCCAATTTGATGAAATGCATTTTTTCATGGACAATCCGTGCGCACGGTTATTCAACACCGTCCACACAATAATATATTGTTGTCCAGACTCCTACACAAAGACGTCGCACCGTTGTTTCATTTATGATAAAGAACCGTTTGAACCCTTACGTAGACAGTTCAGACGCTTTTTCTTTTGAACACGTTGGAACGTATTTTATTACCGTGCGAACGGTTGCTTATTAAAAGACTGTGTGCACACGAGAATAACCGTGAGGACGGAGGAATTAAATGTTAGGGGTTCAGACAGATAGTTATGTGTGTGCACGTTATCATTGCACAATAACCGTTCGGACGTCTTTTGTTACCGTTCGAACCGTTTTCTACGTATTTGGATTATTTTAATTAAAATTTTAAAAACAAAATACAAATAATATAAATAGAAATATATTCAATACTCGTAATATAACAAAATATCTACAAATATGCAATCATCATTACAAGTAAATAAAATACATAATCGATAAGTACAGACAAAGTAGTAAAGCTACATAAATTTACCCAAATTTTTCGTTTGAGTATCGTACGAAATTGCAGCTTTCTGATCTGCTCCATCAGGTACTCACGCATCTGCTCCGCAATTAGTTGCATCATTCGTTCTTGTTGTTCTACTAGGTTCCTTTGTTGTTCCTACATAATCTTTTAAGGCTCTTCGGCTTTTTTCCTTTGCTGCTCCGTCATCATCTTCTTCAGCTCTTTTTCTTTCTTCAGTTGCTTCTCCTCTATCATGTGCAGAAGCTCTCACATTGTCTGCTCCATATCTGACCTCTTGACTAGAAGCTCATCATATTCCATCTGTCTAGCCCTCATATCCCCAATCTCTAATCTAGCCTCTTCCAATCTTCGGGACAAATCAACGGATGAAGCTGATGAAGATTATCCAACAGACCGTACTGAACAGCATAAACCTCGCACGTAAGCCTCTTTCGTCCCCAACACCTCAGCGAAAATCTCCACTTTGGTGTACAACTTTCCCTCTGACTCGTGCTGTAACTGTAACGCCTTCATTTTTTCCTATAAAATTGTATAAAAAACAAAAAGAATAAAACTAGAACATATGAAACATAAACGCATACGAATGCATCATTAAATCTAACGTTACAACTTACAAAATTTTCTCGTGCATCTTCTGATATCCACATGCCATCCTTATTATTATGCGTCTTTTAATACAGCAACGCAGGACTAATCTCACCAGATTCTGAAATTATTTTGTACACCTAAAGAAATATAGAACGTGCATATTAAAATACCCAAGTAATTTATTTAAATAATAAATAATATAAATATAAATTTATTACTTACTAACAACGCTCTCGCGCGTTGGAAGGACCTCACTCTCAATGTTTGTATAATCTTCAGCCTAGCTATATTCTCTTTGTTGATTACACTCCTCTGCATTGTACATTTACAATTGTTAGTACAATTAATAATAAAATAAAATAAACGTTCAGGATGGAATAAAAATTGTGAGTCTAAATAACAACCCAAGAGGGAGGGTGAATTGGGTTTAACAAAAACTTACCCTTTTTCGATTAAAACACAGATCTGGAAAATGCTATTTCTCTAAGGATAAAAATGCAAATCTGAATATACTAAATGATAAGCTAAATATAAGCAATGAATCATGAATCATAAAGCATCACAAATATGGATATGAAACGAATAATAAGCGAGATAGAGTTAGAGAGATAACACCGTATTTTTAGGTGGTTCGGCCAACACTTTCCTATGTCCACCCCCAAGGCTATTGACTTCATTGGGCTTCCTCCACTGTTCTCCAAATAGCGAATACACCTTAGCTTTTCGGGTGCTAAGTAACCTTTACAAAGTGTTTTTCGAGCTTACACTTTAATTCACTCTCGCAAATCCTCACAACTTAGAGGATTTCTTCTACTCTCACAAGTAGGACCGAGTGTTTTCCCAACACTCAAAGGTTTTACAAATAATGGCTACAAGGAAGGCTCTCTAAACCGAATGAGCAAATGAGACACACAAATATGGAATGGCTCTCTAAGCCAAATTTGCAATTGTAAATCTCACAACATGTGAAATGGCTCTCTAAGCCAAATTAGCAAGTGGAAAGCTCAATAGAGTGCAAGAAGATAAGATTCTAAAAGAAAATATAGAGTTTGGAAGATATGAGCACAAGCCTTTTTGGTAGATGTGATTTTCCCTCTTCTTTAAATAGCTTTCTCTCTCTAGAAGTTAGGGCAAAGTGAGCTTGCAAGTGGGTTGTCCCTTCTTCAAAAATTATCTCTCGATCTCTTTGGAGACTAGGTCGTCAATGATGAGCAATAGAAGAATATTGAACAATAGGAGCTTCGATCTTGGAAGAATCAGCAAATAGAAACTTTAGATCTAGCTTTCTCTCTCTTTGGAAGGATAGATGTTGAATGATGATGCAACTCTCTCTTCTTCAAGAAATTTCTCTTCCTTTGAAGGCTGGGTTGTCAATGATGAGCAAGAGGAGAAGCTTTGACAAAGAGAGCTCCGGACTTGAAGGAATCAACAAATGAATTTTTTTGGCTCTTGGCTTTTCTCTCTCTAGATGTTGCTATTTTGATCGAGCTTCATCATCTCTCCCTCTCCATCTCCTTCTTCTTATAGCTTCTAGGTCTTCAACAGTTATAAAAGGGTCTTCTTGGAAAGATTGAGTGCTGTTGGAGATCATTTGAGACAATTTTGAACCATTTTGAGTGATCTGGCGTTGTTCCAGAATTTCTGCAATTTCACACTATGTGTCGACACATGGTCTTCTATGTGTCGACACCATGTTTTCATTTCTCGGGAGACAGTGCAATGTGTCGACACATGATCTTCAATGTGTCGACACATTGAACACTTAGTCTGAAAATGCTGTCAACAGTGAATTTTTTGCATTCCGGAGTTGGGCTCTCGGATGTAAGTGCAATGTGACGACACATAAATTCAATGTGTCGACACTTATAAGTGCTGGAGAGAAAAACAGCAGCTTTAAAGCGTTCAAACCATTCCAACTTTCTTTAAACACCTACAATTAGAAAAATTGATCTTATCAACTTGTATAATGGTGTTCAAGTGCACTTAGAGATATTTTAGAGAGTGAAACCTCAATCTTTTTGAAATACAATTTGGAATTATGGATTGACAATGTAAAATCTAAAGTCTTCAAAACTTAGAAACTTTTGTTATTATCAAAATCAAATATGGTTTGTTTTCAAAACAACCTTGGGCTAACAAAAATGTTTAACCCAAAATAGCAAAGTGCTCGCTATAGATAACATTTTGCGACAAATATCAATTTCGTCGCTAAAAGGTATTTTTAGCGACGAACATATAGGTTTGTCTCTAAAAAGTGAAATGTGTTTTTAGAGACTAAAATCAATTTTGTCGCTAAAATAATGTGCCTCTAAAAGTATCTTCTGCGATGATTTTGTTTCGTTACTAAAACTACTTTAAAGGCGCATAATATAGGTTCTTCGCTAGAAAGTGAAAATACATGTGTTATTAGCTCCGAATGAGTACGATAAATTTTGAGCGGACTGGCTTTTTTGTTGACAAGTCCAACTTTCTCAGCCATGTCCACGGGTTCATCTGACGGGGTAATCTCGAAAGCGTGCAGCAAGGTAGCCAGTGTGAGGGGCATAATTTGTTGCGCAAATGAGATTCCGGGGCACATTCTTCTACGTCGACTTCCAAATGGTATCAATTCGAAATGTTGCCCCCGAACATCAACTTACAGTCCTCAATGGACTCGTGCGGAATAGCAAGTGGCCCGGGAGTATAAAGACGCAATGAGTCTTTGGGGATAGCTTGGAGATAGATAAGGTTTTTCACGTCCGATTCCTTCACTTGCCTCTCCCTGCCAACTTGGAGGTCCAATTCTTCCTGGGCTTTCTTTAGAGTGTCAGGGTTGTTGAAAAGTAGAGACAAAGCCCATGACAATGTAACTGTTGTGCCATCTGCACTTGCCATCTGGACAAAGAATTTTATAGAAGATTCTAATAATAACAAATTATGATCAAGATCGAAGAGAGACTGCTTTGAGTTTTTCTATATTCTCGGATCTATATGTAGGGCTAGCTGCAGGTCCCTACCGGTATAGTTTTTTAAAATATGAAAATGTACAACGCAATCAAATTAAGCGGTGACATATACATCTGAATTAGCTGATCTTTGAATGGTCCAGTTCTCTGTAGAAAGATGAACTTGCCATATCATGTTACTAGACATTTTGTTTGTATCAAAAGGTTAAAACTCATGAAAAAAAATTTTAAAAAAAAAATCTCTTAACCATCGTTATTCTCACGCACATAATTCCCTGTATTTATGTGGCACTTTTAAACTTGAAGGAAATTAGTGTTCGAATTTGGAGCAAGCCATAGAGAATTAAATACACTAGTGGATCAAGTTCAATTTTTTGGTTTTCTTGGCCTGTTTATATGTAAAATCTCCTTTTTCTTTCATTATGTGGCAGAAAATGGCCTTCTAAAGAAACTGACTTTTTCCTTTTTCCTCGTAAGTTTTGCCCACCTAATTCGATCCTGATTTACCCGGTTCTTTCTGCAGACGCTCATCTTAGGAGGTACAGATGCGACTACAGTAACATATACTCGGCTCTCTCTCTCTCTATTACGCTGTGTTTGAGTGTTAAAATTTTAGTGTATTGAATTTGATGAAAAAGTGAAAAGATAAATGATTTTTAATGTTTATTATAATAAAAAATAATGATATGATGGGGAGAGATAGATTATATTGTAATTTTTTGTTGTGTTAAAATTTAGGGAGAGTATCAAACGCACCCTAACAACCCTAAGACACTAAAGAAAGCCCAAGAAGAATTGGACCACCATGTTGGCAGGGAAAGGCAAGTGCAGCAATCAGACTTGAAAAACCTCGTGTATCTCCAAGCTATCCTCAAAGAAACAATGTGCCTCTATCCTGCTGCGCCACTTTCTGCGCCGCACGAGTCTATGGAAGACTGCACTTTGGCCGGCTATCATATCTCATCAGGCACGGGGCTTCTTGTCAATCTATTGAAACTCCAACGAGACCCTAATGTGTGGGCGGATCCGTGCGAATTTCGGCCAGAAAGATTTCCTTACAACCCACAAGAATGTTGATGTCAGAGGCAAGCATTTCGAATTGATGCCATTTAGTAGCGGTAGAAGAGTGTGCCCTGGAATCTCGTTTGCCCTACAAATGATGCCTCTCACACTGGCTACCTTGTTGCCAGCTTTTGAAATTGCCAACCCCGCGTACGAACCTGTGGACATGACTGGGAAAGTTGGACGTACCAACCTGAAAGCCACCCCACTCGAAGTCCATCTTACTCCACGCCTTCATGCTCAAGCATATGCATAATTTGAGATGATATTAAGCTATTTCAATAAGAGCTACTAGGAAGCTGTCCAAATGTTGAAATGCTCCCTTAGGGGTTTTTGCCGGAGCTTTGGGCTCCTTGCTGGGTCTTTGGTGACCTTTTATTCTTTCCAAGTTTCGTTGGCATTTGTGTTGGTTTGTGGGATTCATACACGAATGATGTCTTCCTCTTTGGAGGAGTGGGGTGCGCAAGAGGCCTGCTTCTATGGTTGATTGTTGTTTGGTGGGTAAGCTGGTGTCGGATCGACCTTTTAATAAGGCTGGCATTAGAGTGGCTATTTTCCGATCTTGGCATTTCATACAGAACCTGGAATGGAAGAAGTGGATGATGATGGATTCATTTTCTCATTTCCTTCATCGGTTTATAAGAAAAGGGTGCTCGATCAAGCCCCATGGACCATCAAGGAATTTCCATTGATTCTTAAATCATGGCTGGTTAGGGAAACGGGTCAAGAAGTGGATATGTCTACCATTCCTCTCTGGGTTTAGCCTTTCAGGTGCATGGCCTCCCTATGGGGCAAAATACTAGGGTAGTGGTGGATAAGGCTGCTAGTCGGATTGGTGAAGTCACAGAGGTGGATTTTAGTTCGCCTAGGGAGGTTTGGTTCTCCCAGTTTACTCGGGTGAAAGTTCTAGTCCCAATTGCTCAACCTCTGATTCCAGGTTTCTTCCTCCCTCAAGTAAACAGACCGGATGCATGGATACAGTTCAAATATGAGAGGGTTTTTGGTTTTTGATTCAACTGCGGTTGTCTTGGACATTTGACAAACACTTGTCCGGCGCCACCCTCTGTTCTGGTTGAACCGGAGTGTTTCAGCCCTAAGATGTTGGCTCAATCTCTGGATTATCGTCGTTAAGCAGGCCCTAACAAAATTGTCCCCGGTTCTTCGTCTTACCCGAAGGCTTCTTCCGATACAACATCCTCTGATTCCCCACCTCCATCAAAAGAGATCCCTAAATCTACCAACCAGCAGGGCAATCATACCATACTTTTGGGGTCCCTTCAACCACTATTCTTACAGAGACAGTGGAGAACCAGAGATGGAGAAGGGTGGCTTTCGCGGTCGTGGAGGTGGGTACTGGCTCGTCACGCTCGTCACGCGCTTACTCCCTTCGCCTGGACTAGAGCTGGGTCAGTGCTGTCAGTGTCAGATGTCAGGAGATATGCGGGCAGCAAGACGCGGGTGTATGGGACAACAGAATTTGGCGACGTGGTGGTAGGATCTGGGAAGGGCAAGGGTTGCCCGGATTCATCGATCCCAAATAAGGACATGATTGTAATGGCGGCGTTGCAGGCATCGCTGGAATACGAGCTTGATCAGGTTCAAATACGACAAAGGGAAATGGGAGTTGTGCGGATAGGGAGGAAAAGAATCTGAGAAAGGCTGACAGTGGGATATATCGGCATCTATTTTCGAATTCAAAGAGATGGCCGACGACCATTGGCTGCTATTTTTTCAATAAGATAAATGCGTAGCCACTGGACCGACATGCAAGTGATTGCAATTTTGAAATTATTTTTTATTTGTTATTGTTTTCTAATAGTAAACGTGTGGCTTACCAGTGTTGTGATCGTCGTTGCTGCCTTTCATATGTGGATCGATCCTTCACCCAATAATATGATAATCAATCAGCGATCAGTGGTGAAAAGCTATAGGAAGTAGATTAGATGAACTCTTTGTACGAGAAACTCAAACTCGTTTCTATTTTCTACTGTCAATTCCACATGCTTGTTCCTTCTAGAAAGCTAGCACCTCAAAAAAGAAAAACCTGGGAGACTATCATGGACGTCTGTCCTTAAATACCCAGGGTTTTAATCCTCGTAGAGTCATCCTCTTCTTTCTGGTGAGTTCAAGGATCTGAACACAACCAAATATCAAATGCGCAGAGGGATTCCCCAGTTTAGCTCACTGTACTAACACCTCAACAGAGAAGCCTCAGCAGATACAGTAACACAGCACTATCCGACTGTAGACCCTTTCCTTTGGCTATTATCTCCACCTATTTGTCTGGTTCTATTGTTACTAATATGGATGGTAAGAATAATCCAGAAACCCACTTCCTGCCGCTATATGTGGTTTTTAGTAGCGTTTTCTATAAACGCCACTAAAAGTTTGACCGCTGCTACACGTGTTTTTCTCGTGGCGTTTGTGAAAGTCCAACCTATTTTTCGCACGCATTTAGGTAAATACAAAAGCGGTCGAAACTGCTCCAAAAAATGTAGTGAAACCACGTAGGTGCAAAATGTAATTAACCCTAGATATTATCTATCGAGTTAACTCTCACATATATGGACACCTATTACACGAATTAATCACAGAGAAAAAATAGTGGAGCCATATCTAACTGAAAATGACATCTCTCAACTTAGGAAAAAAATGACTTCTCTCAAATGTGAACCAAGTATACTTGGATTAAAAAAAAAACCAAGTATACTTGAAGCCAGCATTCCCAAAACTTTTGGATTCGCAATGCGAGGCCCAAGTAGAGCTTCCATCTGATAATTGGCCCATCATATGGACCATGACCTTGGAGCCCGTTTAGCCAACTGTGGTAAGTGTCTTAGTCTTGTACTTTTGCAGGCCCTTGTCCTAGGCGCTACAGATACCACAACAGTACAATTGACATGGGCTCTCTCTACTCCTCAACAACCGTGAAGCCCTGAAGAAGGCCCAGCAAGAATTAGATCTCCATGTGGGAAGAGAAGGGCTAGTGAAGGAAACAGACGTGAAAAACCTGGTCTACCTCGAAGCTGTCGTGAAAGAAACGAGACCCAACAGGCACGCGACTTCTTGTTAATGTATCGAAGATCCAACGAGACCCAAATTTGTGGTCCGATCCAATCGAATTTCGGCCAGAAAGATTCCTAACATCCCACAAAGATGTCGACCTTAGAGGCCAGCATTTCGAATATCTGCCATTTGGAAGCGGTAGAAGAGTGTGCCCAGGAATCTCATTTGCGCTAAAAGTTATGCACCTCACGCTGGCTAACTTATTACACGCTTTTCAAATTACAGCCCCATTTGATGAACCCGTGGACATGGCCGAGGGACTCGGGGCTACCAACCTGAAAGCCACCCAAGTCCAATTCACCCCCACGCCTTCCTGATGGGGCATTTGCATCATTGGGCTAGATACTTAGCTCTTCTTAATTGGTGTTCAGAAAGCGAGTTTATTCGCTTTATCTTTTCTCTCTTTACCAAGCTAGGGGTGCGTGCTTTCACTTACATTGGGATTTTGTTCTAGATCGAATTCAAGAAATAAAGACCCTGGTATCTTTTATTGCATTGGAACCAAATGGTTACAGTTTTTTCTTCTGGATGGGCTAATTCACATTACCTTTATTTTAACATTTTGCAAGAATGATAGACCCCGAAGGCCACGTAAGCCCAACCCACGTTATGTGGATGCACTGTGAAAGCAGTGTCCGTTCATTCGTGTTGCAGTAACTGTTGTGTGTGCATGGGACTGTAGAGCTGATCGTGGGTAGGAGTTATTTAGGAGTTATCGTCGTGTAGTGAGCTGCAGTAACTGTTTGAGTGTTTGGTGCCTATTTAAAGTGTGTGCAGCTGTCTAGTTACGCAAGATTATTATATTTTATCTCCGTGTACTGTGGTTTAGTTCCCACCCTGAAGGGAGCCTGTTATTGTATTATCCATATTGTGTTCATCACTTGGTATCAGAGTGGTTGTGGCCCAAGCATGGGGACTAAAAAGGAGCGGATTGAGAAACTGGAAGCAGATTACCAAGAAGTTCGAGAGGGAGTCCGAAGTACCAATGAACGGTTGTCCGGGATGGAGAATTTGTTGAAGGAAATTCAGGATACGTTGAAGACTTCTGAAAAAGGGAAGACACCATTCTCCGATGGGCATTCCTCACGCAATTCACGCGAGAGTGAGTCCAAAATGGTGGGGCTTCCAAAATTTTCCAAAATGGATTTTCCTAAGTATGGTGGGGATGATCCACTGGAATGGTTAAGTCGGGTGGATCAGTTCTTTGATTTCCAAGCAACCCCAATGGAGCACCGGGTATCACTGGCTTCTTTCCATCTGGAAGGGAAAGTCAACCAGTGGTGGCAATGGCTGCAGAAGGTCCACCGTGTGGATCGTTCGTCCTTGACCTGGTAGAGATTTGAGAAGGAATTACTCATACGCTTTGGACCCACAAAGTATGAAAACTACAATGAGTCTTTATCACAGGTGAACCAACAAGGATCCTTCCGAGAATACCAGAGGGAGTTTGAGCGACTGGTTAACCGTGTGGAAGGATGGCCTGAAGAAGCCCTCGTGGGAACCTTTATTGGGGGACTACGGGATGAAATTGTTGATGAAGTACGTATGTATAGCCCTCTGACACTCTATGATGCCATGGGAATAGCAAGAATGAGAGAGGAGCGACTTCGAAGGAAGACAAGAATGGGTAGGCCTAAATCGTTCAAGGGAGATCCAACACCCAATATCAAGCGCCTATCTTGGGAAGAGATGCAGAGACGTAGGGAAAAGGGACAATGTTTTAACTGTGAGGAGAAGTTCATGCCAGGACACAAGTGTTGCCAACCACAAGCTTTCTTGTTAGAAGGGACCCAACTAGAGAGTGGTGATGCTTTAGAGAAAGAAGATTTTGCAGAGGTGGCCGAACCAGAGGAGAACCCCAGGAAAGTGGAGCTTGAGATATCGTTGCATGCGCTCACAGGGTGGTCTGGTCCGAATACCTTGGGAGGAAGTAGATTTTCCGGTGCTCCACCTTGAGGACAAGCTGATTGTCGAGGGGACGGTAAGTGATAGACCCCGAAGGCCACGTAAGTCCAACCCACGTTATGTGGATGCACTGTGAAAGCAGTGTCCGTTCATTCGTGTTGCAGTAACTGTTGTGTGTGCATGGGACTGTAGAGCTGATCGTGGGTAGGAGTTATTTAGGAGTTATCGTCGTGTAGTGAGCTGCAGTAACTGTTTGAGTGTTTGGTGCCTATTTAAAGTGTGTGCAGCTGTCTAGTTACGCAGGATTATTATATTTTATCTCCATGTACTGTGGTTTAGTTCCCACCCCGAAGGGAGCCTGTTATTGTATTATCCATATTGTGTTCATCAGAGAATGATACACACATAAATATCGTACTACATAACCCTAAGGAGTGGTTGTTGGTCGGGCCTTGGATTTGCTCCAAAATGGTGATAGGCCTGGGTTTTTGGAAATATGTCTTGTCTTTTGACAGAGACAGTAATATTCATTCGTGAACAAATTAGGGAAAATTGTACAGAATCATGCATGACTCGTAGTTCTAAAATTTAGAATTTAGAACATATTGTTCTTATGTCTATAGATTCGAAGCCTCTCCTAATTTGCCCTCGATTTAGATGAAAATTTTTTACATTATTATCTTAGGACACGTCATCTCATTATATTTAATTTTTTTATAAAGAAAATGTTGTGGACCTTTCTACACGTGGATTAAAAAAATAAAAAAAAATAAAAAAAAGTTGATTTTGTCAAAAATTAATAGAGAATCATGAACCTCAAATCATCAACTTGAAACTTAAGAGATGTTCCTATATGATAAATTTGTAATATTCTGATAAAATTGTGAATATTTAAGTGATGTTAAAGTTGTATTGTCATGCGTGCAGGCGTTATTAAAAAGATTGATATTTATAAAAAAAAATGTAATAAAGTGTTATATTAAAATACGTATTTTTATAATGTTTGGATGGTAAAAAAAATAAGATACAGATTCTAAAAAAAATGGTAAACCAACATCACCTTAGATAGAAATAAAAAAAATAAATACAAAGAAAATAATTAATGTTCAATTTTTAAGGGGAAACAAAAAAGAACCTGATAAGATATACTGAGTGAGTGATGTCAAGACTACACGAGAGAAAAAAAAAAAAGTCAGAACTATACGAATCCATAAAGTAGTCATGATTAAACTGATAATTCCGTTACATAATTAAAATGGGCCCCAAAATGGTGCTTAAAGAATGGGGCCCCAACTACCTACTTTAACTAAAATCAATAAAACATAGTAGTTTGAAATTCCCATTCTGCCTTTCGAATATAGTCCCACCAATCCAACAATCACAGACACTGTGGAAGTGTCTGAATTTGTCAGGCCGAACGAGAAATAGCTCCTGATTTTACTGGGGGACTGAGCCCAGATGTTACCGGAACAAATGGAAGGGAGCGGAAGGCAACGCAGCCCCGCCAAAGTACTAGTCGCAGTGAAAGCAGAGAGAGTGATCTCCAAAGCTGCACTGGCTTGGGCTCTCACTCACGTCGTTCATCCCGGGGACTGCATTACCTTGCTCGCCCTGTTTTCCGCTGAGAAAACCGGTAAATTTGTCTGAATTGCAAGTTTTAGTTCGTTTCTATCTGACGGCCGTGTCCTTCCGTTTCCTGTTTGTTGATTCTTGTGATACCGTTACTTTCAGGTAGAAAATTCTGGAACTTCCCGCTCTTCTCCGGAGACTGTGGGAGCAGTCAACAGGAAGAGTTGCCGGATCGGATTTACCAGATCTCGGAGACGTGTTCTCAGATGGCTCTTCAGCTCCACAACCACATCGAGGTAACATCATTTTTACCAAATCACCACTTGCCGCCTTCCTTACTCGATGAACATTAAACACTCGATCAAAATCAACTCTCACTTTCTCTCTCTATCTTGTTTTGCGACTACAAACGACGTAGTTTGATTGGTTTATTTTTGACAGTACCAAATACCACGTGGTTTTGGCTTTTCAAGCAAAAACAGCTGTTTTACTTGTGTAGTACTGTTTAGTGTAGTTTGTGCTACAACCTTGTCTGATTCGCAGGAAGTTTTTTTTTCTCCCTTTCTTTTTTTTTTAGGCTGGCGTACCCCTTTCATAAATTTTCAACGCATTAGATGAAAAGAGAATGATCATTTTGTGGTGTGGTTGTCTTTTGGGGATGATGATGGTCATTGAGATGTCAGAGTTTTGAATAAGATTCCCCTTCTGCTTCTAGAAGAGTTAAGATTAAGCTAATGATTTGAGGGACAGCTTGGAGGAAGATCGATCGGCATGTGCGTTTGCTTTAGCATGTCATTCTAAGGTCTATAAATTGGACCGGTCTAGTTAGGTTAAAAATTAAAAACTCGACAGCAGATAGCAGGAATCTGATCTTTATGTTATTACGTCGTCCATATACTTAACGGATTTGAAGCGGTCGACCGCTACACGTCAGTACCGCTTCATATAGCGGACGACTGCTCACTTTTTACACATATATCCGGTCGACCGCTTCAAATTCGTTAAGCATATGGACCGCTACACGTCAGTACCGCTTCGTATAGCGGACGACTGCTCACTTTTTACACATATATCCGGTCGACCGCTTCAAATTCGTTAAGCATATAGACGGCAGACTAACCGAAGGACCATTTCGTCAAACAACGAAAACCTAAGGACTAAAATTTTGAAATTTGAAACCTAAGGACCCATTTGCCAAAGGGGTATAAACCCAAGGACTGAAATGTCAAATTCCATTATTTTATGCCGTTTTTGCTTCGTAAATAAGCCAAAAAATCCTTTGTACGTTCAAATAGAGAACAAACGGGACCTACTTACACATTTTGCCTTTTTTTTTTGCAAAACCCCATTTCACCAGTATTGATGTCCTATTGCACCGAAAAACTTGCTGCGATGTCAATCCACCGGAAAACGTGCATTTTTTTTTGTTTTTTTTGGTAAAGTACATAAACAGTCTTTGTGATTTCACATTTTGACAAATTGGTTCCTGGGGTATGAGTTTGTACTGGATAGTCTCTGGGTAAGTATCATTTAACAAAAACGTCCTCCCGTTAGATTTTCGTCAACCCACTTAACGGTCAAAGCTTCCAGGAGGACCTTTTTGTTACATGATGCGTACCTCAGGGACCAATTTTTCAAGAGGTGATATCACATGGACTAATTTATAGGTCCATGTGGTATCACCTCTTGAAAAATTGATCACTGAGGTATACATCACAAATTAGTCCATGTGGTGTCACCTTTTTGATAAATTGGTCCTTAAGGTAAGCATCATGTAACAAAAAAGTCCTCCCGGAAGCTTTGACTGTTAAGTAAGTTGACGGATATTTAATGGGAAGACCTTTTTGTTACATTATACTTACTCCAGGGACTAATGTGTTCAAGTTGAAACCACATGGACCAATTTGTCAAAACGTGAAACCACATTGACTGTATATGTAATTTTTACCCTTTTTTTTTGTAACATCAGTAGTAATTATATAAAAGACAAAAGCAGGCTTAATAAGAAGAAAAAAAAAAGAAAACATAAACCAATAAATTTGTTTATTGGTCTTTTTTTAGCCGTACTGCAACATACTCCCTTTTCGGGGATGCAACGATTGACTAATAGTTATGACATTTGTATTGCAGGTCCGAGTGAGAATTAAGGTGGTATCGAGTTCGCCTGGCGGTGCTGTGGTAGCTGAAGCAAAGAGCAATGGAGTCAAATGGGTCGTATTAGACAAGTAATTAAACATAAAAACACAAGTATATATTAGTTCTCATTTTTTTAGCTATTAAATTTTTATCCACGGGTTGGTCTCCATTTATTTTTGCTCTTTTTATATCAAATTGATAGGCCCCCTTTGGTTTGCTTTATGCAAAAGAATTTTATATATTGGTAAGCTGTCTCTATAGCTTTCGTCACATCAGATAATGTAGATGCAACGATTAGTCGGCTAAGATATATATATATATATATATAAACGTGCCATTTATCATTGGGATCGTGTGGTCAGGTTTAAGTGGTAATGAATTGGGAGTCTACTTGTCTTATGAGTAAATAAGCCGTACAAATACATATACTTGTCTTGTTTTTCGTGGTACTGTTTTCCTTTAAGGCATACGTGTCTGTCTAAAATACATAGAACGTTTCCATTTGGATGGTGAAACAGAAAACTGAAGCAAGAGCTGAAGCAATGCATGGAGGAACTGTGCTGCAACATAGTAGTGATGAAGGGTTCTCAACCAAAAATCCTCAAGCTCTATTTAGGATGTTCAGATGAGCTCCAGACCCCCTTCTTTCCTGCCACTTCTTTACCAGGAACAGCTGTTGGGGAGTTGCAAGTCCAAAAGATGAAACATTCTACTACATTTAGCAGCCCTGAAGAACCGAGTACTTCATACTCAAGAACCACGGGGGAAGGTTCGCGATCAAGTTTCGATACAACAACTTCTCTTTTCCCTGTCTATGGACAAAATCCGCTCTTCGAAGAACCACAAAGTAGAAGTAACAGGCCAATTCATGTGAAAAGAGACTTGAATTACCCACTGCCAGTAGGTGAATTGGAGAGGCAAGGGCTAACCACTCTGTCAAAACCCCCCACGTCGTCTACAGCTAGGAATCATAAGAGTTTTTTTATTCCCCAAAACCACTTTATTGATGAAAAACCCCCCAGACCACGAAACTATGGAAATACTGACAAAACAATATCTCCAAGATACAATGTCCAACTTTGTAAGTTTGGAGATTATGATCAAGATCTGGTGACTAATAGAGTCAGGATCAACCAACCCAATCAGAGACAATATATTGTTAACTCAAGCATCAGGGATGCCGTTTCTTTAGGCAAAACTTCCTCAACACCTCCTCCTTTATGCTCGCTGTGTCAACACAAAGCACCAGTTTTTGGGAAACCTCCAAGACAATTTTCTTACAATGAGCTAGAGGAAGCTACGGATGGATTCGCAGATATTAATTTCTTATCAGAAAGTGGTCTAAGCGTGGTTCACAGGGGCATATTGAGAGATGGCCTGGCTGTTGCAGTAAAGAGGTTGAAGTTTTCTGGCTATAAATCAGATGATGATTTCTGCAGGGAAGTGCGGGTTTTGAGCTGTGCACAACACAGGAATGTTGTGTTGCTTATTGGGTTTTGTGTAGAGGCAAAGAAGAGGGTTTTGGTTTATGAGTACATATGCAATGGATCCTTGGACTTCCATTTACATGGTAAAGTCTACTTTTCCTTTTCTTCATATAGAATCGTCTTATAAGATATGAATTGATTCCTTCGACTTCCACATACTTCATAAACTTGTACACTAATATCATATGGCTTCAAATATAGTGAGGTCTAGATAGTTTACTGATCATTTCTGTGACTGGCAGGAAACCACATAACGCCACTGGATTGGCACTCACGACTAAAGATAGCAATAGGGGCAGCGCGAGGGCTACGATATCTTCATGAGGACTGCAGAGTGGGTTGCATAGCACACAGAGATCTGCGACCTAACAATATCCTACTAACCCACGAATTTGAGCCTCTGGTACTTTAAACTAAGATTTTCAATTTTAGAAGCATTACCTTTTAAACCTCTGAACATAATTATCAGCATCGTTCTTTTTTTGGTTTTTTTTTTCATTCATTGACTTCAAAGGACTAGAATCACAAGAATTGATCTTTCGACTTCACTCTGCAACATTGTGCCTTTTCTGCATAGATGGTTGTACCGTATTTTCTTAACCTGCAGCTCAAGTAGCAAAAGACACAATAGATGTTGTGCCATTAAATCTTTCTAGATTATGCCTAACACTCAACATACATGATTTAATGAGACAAATGTCCATTTCAAGTTCATAAATTTGAGATCTAAAGTTAGCCTCATGCTGTATTGTAGTGCAATTCTAGAAGTAGTTATACTATAACTTAGATTACATCTGTTAATGTCTATTGAATCTGCATTTTTTTGCTCTAATCTATTTGCCTCTATTAGGTTGCTGATTTTGGGCTTGCTAGGTGGCACTCTGAATGGGATATATGTACCGAGGATCAAATGATTGGAATTTCAGGGTATTTTTTTAACTACTTTTATGAAAGACGTGAAAAGATTGATTTAAATTCAACACCATCAAGTTAGGGGATCTCAAAGATATGTTAAAAGCAAAATAAAAACAAAATTAGATGCCTAGTAAATGCGATTTTCTAAATTATGAATCTATCCATACCAGGTACCTTGCACCAGAGTATGAAGACGGGGGACATATTACTCATAAAGTTGATGTGTATGCATTTGGAGTGGTTTTATTAGAGCTAATGACAGGTAAAAGAATAGATGAGCTGCAATATATCAAGGGACAGCAGTTTCTGTCTGAATGGTTCCACCCTCTTGCCGCATTCGAGCCAGGCCACATCATAGCAAATAACCATGAATTACTGGATCCTCGCTTGGCCTGTGAGCAATCCCTCGAAATCTCTCATCAACTGGAGGCGATGGATCATGCTGCTTCCTTTTGTCTGCATCGAGATCCTGAATGCAGACCTCCAATGTCAAAGGTTGCGTACCTGACCATCTTCATTCCAAATTTTTTTCTACAATTTTTGGCTAATAACTTGCGAGTGAATCTTTTACTTCATAGTCTGAAGAAACAGGTTGTTTGGACTCAAAACATTTTTATTTGTTGTAGGTCCTAAGAGTTTTAGAAGGAGGAGATATTCTTGTTCCTCTGGGATTGGACTTGAACACAGTCGGTAGTAGGAGTGGCCATATGGGTGATCTCAGCTCAAGCAGACAACCTGAAATCAGGAGAAATCATTCCCGTAAGCTCTCACATTGATCAGAAGCAGATGGCTTTGGATAACACATAGAGGTTACCGAAATAGGAGTTACTCTTACATCGGTGCGATGACTGAATGCATCAAAATTATCTTTCAATTTATCACATTTTTGTATCGCTGATGCAGAACCATTGTATCATCTTGTTTGTAAAAGATTCTAAATCAACTTATATCACAGATATATCTACAATCAGGTTACTTATACACGTTTTATGTCACCAATGAAAGTTTTCATTTCTATGTCAAGAAAATAATTAATGGAATTTAGATGCTCATGTTTTCGAGGAATCTTTTTCCCATTACATGTAATGCTGCATTAATAGTTTCTTTTTTTTCTTATAAATATCCTCATATGTGTGGTACAAATTTGCAACAATGCAAGTTGCTCGTAGAAATATGTGAAAACAGCTAGGACCCCAACGTGACCAAACAAAATAAACCAAAAAGTCAGAACCTCATAAACTAATAAACTTCAAGGCTAAATGAGAACTCGATTACAGGGAGTTCCTTCACAAATAAATCCTCACTGTCTATGTGGACTATACCTAAAGATACCATTAGAGACTTTTGTTAGCGTATAGTTGAGTATTGGCTTGATTATGTGTCAAACGATAAATTAAATTGAGTAGCAATGTGTCTTTTCATGAGAATGAATCTATGTTCAAGAGGATAAACATCATCTTCTATGAGTTTTGATGAGATTGTATTACTGTCGGAGTTCCGGTGTTGAAGAACGAGATCGTACACAAATAGTCCATAAGAATAACCTTAGGGGTTTGAGATGGTTGCAATATAGAGCGGGTTCAAGTAGAGTTGCTCGGATTATTACATCGGAATTGTCAGAATTAGCAAAGGGGTTTACTAGCAAGTCGAAGAGGAGAATATTTATGATAAGCAGTTGGTCTAATCCGTACCAGTGATGCAGCATGTAAAATAACATGTCCCCAAGTAAAAATTGGTAACTTTGTTCCCATAAGCAAAGTTCGAGCAATTAATTGAAGTCTTTTTATGAAAGATTCAGCTAACTATTTTGAGTATGAACACAAGGAACAAAATATTCAACATTAATTCCAACAAATGCATAATAGTTATTAAAAGTCTGAGATAAAAATTTAACATCATTATTTAATTAAATGCTCTTAATAGGATGATCGGGAAGTTGTGCTCTTAGTCTAATAATTTAAGTAAGAAGTCGAGTAAATGCAACATTTTCAGTAGAAAGAAGGCAAGCATGTGACCATCTAGTAGATGCATCAATTAAAACCATGAAATATTTAAATGGTCCACACGAGGGATGAATTGGTCCACAAATATCTCCCTGAATTCTTTGTAAAAATGATGGAGACTCAACAACTATCTTTGAGAGAGATCGTTTAATAATAAATTTTCCTTGAGAACATGAACTACAAAAATAATCACTTGATAAAAGAATCTTTTGATTCTTTAAATGATGTCCATGTAAGTATTCAATAATTCGACATATCATTATAGATCCTGGATGTCCAAGTCGATCATATCAAAGCTTAAATGTCTTTGGATCAGAGCACTTCTGGTGTATTACAATATTTAATTCAACTATTCTTATGGTCGTATAATATAATCTGAAAAGAGAAAGCAGACAGTTTTTCCAATATGAGCTTTTGGCTCGATACTCTAGAGGTAATATAAAGAAATTATTCACTACCTTCATTATTAGTTTCAATGTGATAACCATTGAGACGTACATCCTTAGAATTGAGTAAATTTCTTGTAGATTTAGAAGAATATAATTCCTCGACAATACACAAATTTGTTCCTTCAGGGAGCATAATATAGGCTCTTCCGAAGCATTCAATCAAATTTGCAGAACCTGATATAGTGTCGACACATGCAGTAGATAATATTAAGTATTGAAAATATTTTTTCTCTTTCAAGATTGTATGTGTTGTTGCACTGTCTGCCAGACAAAAATCATCCTCAACCATCTTGGAGTGAATCAATGCATTAGATAAATCCATGTTGCTTCACACATATAAAATTCAGCCACAAAATACAAGAAATTAGTTCAGAATATTTCGTGAACTTTCGCACTTGATATTGCTGTTGTAGAAGCATCTTCGAGCCATGAAAAATAGTGAATGTTTTCTCCAACATGTCTTCTTCAGTGACATTTTCACCACACAGTATTAACTGTGAATTAATTTTGAACAAAGCAGAATTATACTTACAAACAGTTTTAAAAATAAAGGGATATTTTACCATAAGATATTCATATTTTAATTCTTCATGGAGATGATGGCGTAAGAAAATGATTGTTTTGGCACGATCCTGCAGGGATTAAGGTTGCACAGAACCAGACCGCAGACCGAACTGAACAACAAAACCAGACCGGACCTGACCGGATTTGTGGTCTTAATGGTACAAATCTAGTCCCCACAAATCTGGTCCGGACCAGATTTGAAAAACTGGTTATATCAGGTCTTGTCCGGTCCAGGTTTTTTGGGATCCGGTCTAAATCAGACCAGACCAGATTTATTAATATAAATAATAAATATTTTTTAAAAAAATATTAATACAAACTTAAAACTTTTACCCTAAAACTATGCGTTTTGAGTTTTTTTACCATGCTCTCCCTCTTCGATTAATTTTATCTTAAGATGTGTGCTAAAAATGAAAAAATAAAATAAAAGCTTAGGAAAAAAAATACCGGTCTGGACCACTTATATGTGGTCCAACTGGACCGTTTTGGATTGGACCTGTCTGGTCGTTCAATTTAGGTACAACCGAAAATTCGATCCGATCGGATTCCTGTCCAAAAATCATACCGAATTTCCGGTTGTGCAGTCCTAGCAATGATGCATCATATATAATTGCTCGTTGTTATCAGCAATATCCTTGTTTGGCAGAATATCATGTGCTCAGAGAAATCACTACTCAACGTAGTGTCGCCACTTGCTTGAAGCCTAGATATAAGCCCCATGCTGGACAGTTGATCAGTTTGGTTGCCATGAAAATAAAGGTTTTTGTCTCTTACTATACGCTTTCATTCTTATTCTTAACAAGAAGATTATGACTAAAATGGAAAGTTGTGCAGAACTGGTTATATCCAGCTGTGCTGCAAGTGAAGTGCAGAAGTCTCATCCTTGTAAGGCCAAGTTTTCCCAGCTGATTCTTGATGAAATTATCTAAACCCTAGTCGTCTCTCGACAGTCAAATCCAAAGGTAAACTGATATGCCCTGTTTTTCGATTAAGTTTAGTGTTATTGTATTATGCCAACAGTCACTTATTTATAGTGCAATCACCACGTTTACTAATCAGTGCATATCACTGTCTAAAGAAGACATAACACTGATCACCCCTTAACATGGCACTGGTATTGTGCCATGCGAAGCCGTGTAACACAGTTACACATGACTTGCATTACATGGTTTCAACAATTACGGGAAAATTAATCATTGCCAACCAACCATCAAGCATCTTGAGAGTTAGATCCATGTCAATTACACAAGTACGTACAAACAACAACCATGCTCTGCTATTACAATGCAGATTTGCAAGCATAATCAATCTCAACAGGACGCACACACTGCATGCAGCTCACTTAATGAACTATGGCTTTAGTAATGGAGTAATATATTTTAGCCTGGTAACTTCCAAAGTAGAAACTTCCAAAGTAGAAAGCATGGAAACTAGAGAGATCTAGAAAAGTATATCTAAGCTCGTGATCACTTGCTTTTAGTTTGTCTGCGTAAGAAGTATATATCCAAGGCGTTGTAGAGCTCGTATGGAAGGAAAGTTGGAGTTAATGGATTTGACGGTGAATTCTATATCGGCTTGTTCAGATATCGGGGAATATGAGCAAGGTTTTGGGTCTTCCTAGTGCTGCTGAAACTTTTCTACGGGATATAGAAGTCCCTATATTGGTTATACGGAAAAAATTGTTGGATGGGCTAGAGTATATATCATGATAATCATCAATTCCAAGAAGGAATCAAGTGGCGAATTGGCTCGCTATAAAAGTTTTATAGGAGGGAGCTGAGACGTGTTTTGTTAGGCTTAAGTCATTCACATTCTGAGTCATTCGAGGGAGTTGTTGTGCATGGACAGACTGAATCCTGAATCTACGCATTTGTAGATACTTGAATATAATCACGGTATTACTTCAAAATAAGTGAGAATTTTTTTAAAATAAACTCACCGTAATCCTTTATTTTTTTTAAAAAAAAAAGTTTACCTGGACTTCCAATTATATATATATATTGAGATTGGATCCTGACCAGAGGAAAACTCACTTTTGAAAATCTCGAGATATATATACCATCATCAAGAAATTAAAGAGTGTTCTCAATCATTTTCCTTAATTCCTTTTTGCACCTGCAGACAATATGATATTCTAATCTGAAAGCATTAATAGGGGCGATGAGGGTCAGAGCCCTCATAATCCAGGCAATAGGGGTCGCGACGTGAGGGATGCATATTGATTGTCATTCGCAACTCATGATCTATCCACGAAACAAATTGCAACCGCCCATATTAATTCCGCCATTCTAATTCAACAAGGCTCGCTCTACATGAAGTGATTAATATTTGTTCTTTTGCAAAATAATGACATTATATTCGGAGAATCGGATCTTATATATGCAACATAACAGTAGCATCAAATGGCCGCCGGGTACTCCCGACTATCGTCCTAAACATAGACTATTCCATTGGTGGACCATGACGAGGCCTACTCCACAAACATCAGCGCATGCTCTTCTTTCATAGTTTCAGACTTGGGAAGAAGATGAACTGGTCCATTTTTCAGCATGATGTTGACTCTATATGATTTGTATAATGGTCAAGAAGAAATTAAAACCAAAACTTCTAGAACGATCCTTAATGGCAAGACTTTTAAGTGCATTTTCTTATCCGACCAATTACTAGACATGGCATATCAAAGCTTGAGGTTTTAGTAGTCTATATTTTATAAGCGAGTTTCAGAATTCTTGGAGACTCATGCATGTGTTGTCCCCCTGTTGCTGTTCAAATCCACAAATTACTTAGTGCCTGAGGAAGGAATAACTTTAGTACTCGATGTCTTGCCCATTTTACATATGGTTCGTGTTATTATGGAGGAACAAAGGCAAAGAAAGATATATTTTACTTTGCAAAAGAGTCAGTGGCACTCCATCTCTTTTAACTCCACAATGCCTGAACTGAACTCTACGTACCTACAATCTAAACCAACTAGGGAGAAATAAGTGGCTCTATACTCAAGTCTCGCCAACAGACGATGCGATCTTCCAGCTCGCTCGGCAAAAAGCAAAAAGCAAAAGGCTCTTACCTTATAGCTATCCAGCTACAGCCTCGGACTGAAAAAACGAAAGCAAAAGGCTACAACCCAAGGGCTTTTTTTTTTCTCTCTTTTTTTTTTCTAAGCTGGCTTCTTTTTCTCTCAAAATGAAGGCCATTCAGCTCAGAATGAGTCCTACTTAGACCCGCTAAAAGGGTCATCGTGATTCGTGGCAGTCCCTTATTCGAGAGTTCCCTCCGGTTGCTACTCTACTCTAATTAGCTTGCCTCAACTTTTCCGTGGGAGATTCCAAATGACCTTTTACCTGATAACCAACCCAGGGGGACTATCTATCTGGTTTTGGAGCCAGCCCATGAATACGAACTATATATAATATGAGACCTTCGCATGAAAATCTTCGGCTTGATCGCAACGAATTTAGTCCCAAAATAGCATGTAAAACCCACAACCGCTAAATTGCAACGCCATCCCTGCTAATAAAAGTCACCCAGTTGATATTGTTATCGTGGGACCCGACCTCTCAGGGTAAAAAACCCACAAAATCTTTGTCGCACGCAACCCCGACGTCTTGTCCTTACACGTGGAAAGATTCGATTATTTCCTTTTTCTCTACCGTTGTCTTCCTCCGGCTATTCATTTGATGTAATGATTTGGAATGCGGGGAGAAAGAGGAGGCATGATGTTTGTCGAGACGAACAGCACACAGAGGCCGAAGCTTGGAAACGTCATGTATTCCGATCCCAACATGTCTTCGACGGGCAACGAAAAAGATTTCTCCACACGTAATAGCAGCGCCTCCATGAAAATGGTGGCTGGCGCCTACGACCCCAGCCGGATGAGTGGCGAGGGCTCTCCCATTACCATGTCGCCCTGGAACCAGATTTCCCCGCTTATCAAATCTCCTTGGACGCAGTTCGATGAGCATGTTCAGCAGAACGGACTCATCGGCTCTCTCGTACGCGAGGAAGGCCATATTTACTCCTTGGCCACGTGCGGGGATCTATTATACACAGGCTCGGACAGTAAGAACATTCGGGTCTGGAAGAATCTAAAAGAATTCACGGGCTTCAAATCCCATAGCGGTTTGGTCAAGGCAATTATAATGGAAGTGGATTCAGTCCAGACCGTACGGTCCAGACTTGTGTGGAAGACGACAAGATACGCGTGTGGAAGATCTCGCCCAAGAACAAAAGCGTTCACAAACGTGCGGGGACATTGCCTACCTTGATGGACATATTCAAATGCTCCATCAAACCGAGCAATTATGTGGAAGTGAGACGCCATCGTACAGCTCTATGGATCAAGCACACTGACGCAGTGTCGTGCTTGAGCT
Organism: Myrica gale; assembly: GCA_963930655.1. NCBI lineage: Eukaryota > Viridiplantae > Streptophyta > Magnoliopsida > Fagales > Myricaceae > Myrica > Myrica gale. The sequence continues at coordinate 20,701,200 of OZ005615.1, forward strand.
TGAGCGACGACCAAGTCCTTCTGTATTCTGCGTCCTGGGACAGGACCTTAAAGGTCTGGAGACTAGCGGATTCTAAGTGCCTCGAATCCATCAATGCCCATGATGACGCCGTCAATTCGGTAGTGGCAAGCTCGGATGGCTTCGTCTTCACCGGCTCGGCTGACGGCACGGTCAAGGTGTGGCGTAGAGAGCAAAAAGGGAAAGTCACGAAGCGAGTCCGGTTAGAATACGAAGGGGTTAAAATACAGGGTTACGGGGGCACGGCTCAGATTAAAACACGGGGATCCAACAGGCCTCAGCGCGCCAGCGAATTAATGAAGCTGACCCGCGTGTTTTACCATTTCCTGCCCAATCCGACCCGTTTTTCCTCTTCATCGTGGTGATTTCAACCTGTTCTTATTTGCTGTCCTTGGTTTTCTCGGTTCGTCTGTGTAAGTGTCTTCATCTTCTTTGCGGAAACAACCCAACGCCACCACAACAGCCAAACTTCCACCCATTGCAACCATCATTGCGGAAACTGTCCCAAGAGCATTTGTACTTTCTGTACGTCTTTCCAGTAGTTGTCAGAGACTACCATGAAGTGAGATCCGGAAAAGCCATGGCAAGGATGAAGCTCGGGTTTAACTGGGAACAGAGCATTTGTAGCCATTGGTTTAACTGGAAACAGAGCATAAATCTGAGATAGTTCAGGGGGTACGGATGTGTAAAGCTCATTTTCATTTGTCGTCTACTTGTCTGATAGACGACAGTGCTTGAAACCGTCAAGAAGCAAATGGAATGCGCAGTGCTATCTGACCCACGTAACGTAATTCCATGGCGCTGTTTTAAACCGACTGACATTTTCCAAACTGTATTATTAGCTTAAACAGTTCATCTTCAAATGTCTATTCCAATTGCCCAAAATTACATGCATGCATGCATGCATGGCCAGGACAACGTCCATAGGAACTGCCAGCTAAGTTTTAAGATAATAAGATCATTATTATGATAGTAATGAGTTAATAATAATGATGAGCATGACAGGGATGCGATTGGTCAGTTTTGCTCGATGATACGATTACATTACAAGGTCAATTGTGAAACCACACCAATTGAACTCCAACTGGCTAGCTAGCTAGACCGGCCACCACAGGCAACTTCCATGCATTTCTACAAGCTCTTTAAAGGTTGAGTTTATTGTCAGCAGATCAAGGAGGCCTTTTAAGGAGATAATATTGCGGGGATCAAGGAGATCTATTAAAAGCTAAATGATGATCATTAATTATTCCCCGATAACATTTATATATTAGACCATCACCCAGAAATCAAGGTTCAGTTTGTCGCTTGTGCAAATATTCTCACCATTGCCGCAAGAGATGTTGTGCACCTGGTACGAATAATATCTCGGTAATCCGAGTGCCACCACATTAATCCAGCTAATATTGCAGCAGCAATTACCTGGAAGACCCTAAGGGTGTTGAAGGATTCATGTTTTCGTTCCTTGAGGCTCCTCTGTTTCCTACAATAAAGTAAACCGAAAACAGAGGAAGAAAAAAACAACAAAAGCTAGTTTGTTTTGCGGGTAGGGACTTATTCTTCATTGTGATATTTCTTTCGAGAAGGGTAGGGGCCCGCCTGTAGGCTAATTCCATTGATGCTGGGGAAACGGCAAGGGGCAAAATTCAAAGGCACGGAAGTGGACAGCAAGCACTTTGTGAAGGAGTGGCCATCAGCGACGAAGTTTCAAAAAGATCAGTGCCTCAGCAAAACGGATCGGATTGGTCAAGAAATGGTAAAACACGCGGGTGAGGGCTCATTAATGCGCTGGCGCGCTGAGGGACGTTGGATTCCAGAGATTTAATCCAGGCCGTGCACCCGTAACCCCTATATTTTAACCCCTTCGTATTCTAACCGGACTCGTCACGAAGCACTCCCTCGAAAAGATGCTCCTAGAGCAAGAGTGCGCGGTCACGGCACTGGCCGTGACCGCGTCTAGTAAGGTAGTATACTGTGGGTCCTCGGACGGGATAGTAAACTTCTGGGAAGGTGGGGAGAAGCAGTTATTTCATGGCGGGGTCCTCAACGGTCACAAACTCGCGGTCCTCTGTGTCGCGGCCGCGGGGAATCTGGTGCTCACGGGTTCCGCGGACAAGACCATGTGTGTGTGGAGGAGGGACGACATGAGCCAAACGTGCCTCTCTGTCTTGATTGGACACACCGGTCCCGTCAAATGCTTGGCGGTTGAGAAGGATCGGGAACAGTCCAGTAATGGGGATAGACGGTTGACCATGTACAGCGGGAGTCTTGATAAGTCGGGGAAGGTGTGGACTGTGTCGGAGCTGGCACCTGATATTAATCAAACGGCTTTGAGGCAGCAACAGCGACTGCACCGTTTGATTTCCGATACGGACTTATTACATCGTGATGAGTTTTTCTCCTCTGCGAGCAGATCTAGCGCAAGCAGGGGCAATGATCCCATCATGACTGCGCCCTGAGATCCTCGAGATCCTCAACTCCCTATTCGTGATTGGCACGTTCCCTGTCGATTTATTTTGTCAATCTCTAACAAACCTATAACTCCACAACACGTGTACTTTGTTACAATATTTCAGGAAGGGTTTGTGCATCTATTTTTTTTTGTATGTTTTGGTAAGCCGAGGGTTTGTGGATAATGGGGTTAAATTGAAGTAGTTAGAGCATTATTAGCAGCTTATTCATATTTGGATCTTTACTTTAACTAAAAAGTACACTTCTCTATTTTAACTACTAACTTTTTAAAAACATCCACAGCAGCTTCTCTATTTTAACTATCTACTTTTACTATTCTATTAAAATATTATTTTTCAAAGATTTCTTTATTTTTTCTTTAACATTTTATATTTTTGAATATTCGTAACGATCATATTTTTTAATATTTTTCTTATTTTAAAAATTCAAATTTTTTAAATTTTCTTTTTCTAACGGTCATATTTTTAAAATTTTGTTTTATTCCAACTGTCGTATTTTTAAAATTAGTGAAGAATGAATTTTTTTTATTTATTATGATAAAAAAATTATTTATTAAGAAAGGAAAAATTATTTTATAATTATTTATTAGACTAAAACTTTGAAACGGTTTGTGACATGCAAAAAGAAATGGGGGCAAAATATAAATTTATGAGAGAGAGAAATGAAAGAGAAATTATATTAGTATTTTAATACGAAGAAGTGAATAGTGGTTATCTAAAAATAGATAACCACTGTTCATTTGTTAAAGTTTTTGGTTAACTTTTTTTAAAATAGAGAAGCTGCAAAACACATATTTTTAGTCATCTGACTATTTTGGTTCTCTATTCTAGCTAAAAAGCTAGAATAGAGAAGCTACTAATAATGCTCTTATGTTGGGGTTTGCTTGCCTTCCTGAGAGGGAAAAGGACTGTGAGGGGTTGAGGCCTTGTCTTCCAATGGATTTGGTAGATTGGTGTGGATGTATGATTCAGTGATTGGATATTGTTGAGTTGGAATGAACTGGAAATAAGAGATAAAGATTACGACCTTAATTTTCTATATTTTGTTTCTTTTTTCCCTAATCTGTTTTTAATACAGAAATTTGTAAGTGTTATTTGATGAACAATTTCTGTTTGAGGTAGTTATGTATTGGGGGCCTCTAGAAGTACTTGTTTAATTAATTAATTTAGTATGCACAAGTTGGGAACCAAGACCGTGTACATGGGCTACCGCATCTGTAAGAGAATGCCGGATTAAGTATGAGATTACATAAATATCAAAATACATCAAAGGTCTCACCTCAAGAAGCATCTTCATCTAAGTGAAAACTCTGGTTTATATCCAAATAATACATAAAGGGATTGAATATGTGTTTTTCCTTTAATTAAAAATACTACGATAATTTTAGTACAAGTTCTAAAACTCTTCGGTATAGACTTGAATAATAACCAACTTAATCAACAAAATAAATAATGAAAATCAAATCAAATACCAATCATAAAAAGAGATGAGATTTTATTGACGAAGTAGAAAACTTTTGAAGCACTATTTAAAAGAAAAGCCACTTCGGGCTATCAGCGCCACCCGAAATCCACTAAGAAAGAAAATCTTATAAATGATCAATTATCAGATGTGTTTACAGATAATAAGAGGGTTATACATCACAGCTGCTAATATCCCTGCACGGATTAATGTTTCTGAAAAACAACAAGTAGCAAATGAATCCAATACACGCTTGAGGCGTGGTAGAGCTTTGGGTGCTAAAAATAAAAAATTTCAAAAGCGGAAGACACAAAAGAAAAAATTGGTGCTCCTGAAGAAATCATCCCCACAATACAGGAAATAAAATTGAAAAATCTATCTCCTAAAGAAAAATCTCCTGGAAAACAATTTCATGAAATAGAATCTCCAGGAGAGATAGTCATATAAGTGGCAGCTCCCGAAGAGATAACTCCTAAAAAGGAAAAGGTACCTGAAAATAATGAGATATCAATACATTATGTGAGTACAACAAAATGTTAGATAGAAACAAAATTATTGCCGACAACATATTTTCATTCAAAATTGCTTTTGACATTACCAGAAGTAATGATGAAATTGAACCACAATCTGTCAAAGAAGGTCGACGTAGAAATGATTGGCCAATGTGGAAAGAAGCAATCCAGACAGAGTTAAACTCTCTAGCCAAACGTGAAGTATTTGGACCTGTAGTCCAGACACCTGAAGATGTCATGCCTGTTAGATATAAGTGGGTATTTGTGTGAAAACGTAATAAGAAAAATGAATTCATAAGATATAAAAGCACGACTTGTCGCACAAGGTTTCTAGCAGAGACCTAGGATTGATTATAAAGAGACTTATTCTCCCGTAATGGATTCACTTATGTTCAGATTTTTAATCAGCTTAGTAGTTACAAAAAGATTAGAAATACAATTAATGGATGTCGTGACTGCATACTTATATGGTTCATTAGACAATGATATCTACATGAAAATTCCTAAAAGATTTAAAATGCATGAAGCATGTAATTCTACATCTATAAGCATGTACTCTATCAAGCTCCAAAAATATATGTATGAGTTAAAACAATCCGGACGCATGTGGTATCATCGTCTTAGTAAATACCTCCTGAAGAAGGGATATGAGAATAATATACTTTGCTCATGTGTTTTTATCAAGAAATCAGAATCCGAATTCATAATAATTGCAGTATATGTTGATGATTTAAATCTTGCGGAGACTCAAGCAAAACTCACAAAAACAGTAAATTGTTTAAAAAATGAATTTGAAATGAAAGATCTTAGAAAAACTAAATTATGTCTCGGCCTGCAGCTTGAGCATTTTTCAAGTGAAATTTTTGTTTATCAATCAACATATACTGAAATGTCTCGAAGCACTTTTATATAGATAAAGCTCATTCTTTGAGTACTCCAATGATTGTGCGATCACTAGATGTGAAGAAAGATTTATTTCGTCATAAAGGCGACGAAGAAGAGATTATTGGTCCTGAAGGGTAATATCTCAGTGCAATTGATGCCTTAATGTAGCTTGCAAATTTCATTCATACTGATATAGCATTTGCAATTAATTTGCTTGCTAGATATAGTTCTACACCAACTCGGAGACATTGTAATGGAATTAAACAAGTATTACGTTATCTCTGAGGCACCACTAACATAAGATTATATTATCAAAAAAAAAATCAACTGTTCAGTTGGTTGGTTTCGCAGATGCAGGTTGTTTATTTGATCCACATAAAATACGATCGCAAACTGGATATTTATTTATCTATGGAGGTACTGTCATTTCATGAAGATCCGTCAAGCAAACAATATATGCTACCTCTTTGAATCACTCTGGAATAATTGCAATTCATGAGGCAAGACGAGAATGTGTTTGGTTGAAATCGGTGATTTAGCATATTCAAGAAAAATGTGGTCTTCAATCAGTTGAAGGTAGTCCGTCGATTTTGTATGAAGACAATGCTACTTGCATCACACAGATCAGAGGAGGTTACATTAAAGGTAATAGAACCAAGCATATTTCACCTAAACTCTTTTATACTCTTGAACTCTAGAAGAGCGGTGAAATTGATGTGAATCAGATACATTCAAATGACAAATTGGCATATTTATTCACCAAATCATTCGAGATTGCAACATTCAAGAAGATCATGCACAACATTGGAATGTGACGTCTCAAAGATTTTTCATCGTGAAATTAGTCATCCTTATGAGAGAGAGTCTTCTATATTGGTACAAATTGTACTCTTTTTTCCTTCGCTAAGGTTTTGTGTCATTGGGTTTTCCTTTGTAAGGTTTAATGAGGCAATCTTATACCATTCATAGGTACACACTCATAATGTAATCTTTTTACTTCGCCATTGGTGTTTTCCTACTGGGTTTTTTCTTGGCAAGGTTTTAAGGAGGCATATTCGTTGTGTCTGGTCATCCAAGGGGGAATGTTATGAATATTATAATTATTGGTTATTATGGATGACCGTTACACCTTTTTATTATCTCCAACCGTTAGTTTTATCACCATTATGTACCCTTTTAATTCCGTTTAAACTCCTTTAAATTCTATATCAGTACCATGATGTACATACGTAGATATGAGACGTTCCAATCATATGTATAATTTAATGACAAATCCGTTGCTTTGTGTATGTTTTAGTTGGACAATAACTTCTATCTTACGTAGAGCTTCTACTTCTACTTAGTTTGCTCCTTAGCGAGATGAGTAATTGTTGTAATGATTTTTAAATAAATTATGTGAATTTTAATATCCTTTTTCTTTTTCAGAAGTTGGTATCTTTTTTACGAGATAATGTCACGCACCGAGTGTACTTTTTTGTCTGTTCTCTTTTGTTTATAGGCATTAGGCAATGAATCAATGAACGGTTTTCTTCTTCCTCTGCTTCTTCAGGCCCAATTATGAAGTTGTAGAAATGGATATCTCTTTTTTTTTTTCTAGGCAAATCAGGCTTGTGCCTGGGGGTGGGGGGTTTTGAACCCCAGTTCAGGACCCTCCATAGAGGAGGAAATGCCATTGGAGCCATAGCTCATTGGCGTAGAAATGGATATCTCAAATGGGCCTAGAATAACAACTTACGTGTTCAGTTTGGAATCAGCTTCGTTATCTGCGCCACTCAAACCCATCTTAAAAAAAGGTATTTTTGCCAAAAGCCCAAACTTCGACCTGAGTCCAAATTCCAGAAAAAAGAGTCCTTTGTTTCTTCGGAACACCCGCCTAATACTGTACGTATCTGGTTTGGATTGAGAAAAACGAATAGCTGCCACCCAAAAAAAACAAAAAAAAAATTGAGGAAAAGGAATAGCTTTCCCAGAATCCCTTAATTTGGGCAATTTGGTTCGATATTTGAACAGACTTTGTACTCGAAATGTGAATTGTTATTAGGAAGAATCATATTACTCGAAAGAAACATTACCTTTTCTCGGATTTGTTTGCATGTTTTGCTGCGAACCATATTTTAGGAAACTAAAATAATAAAGTAGAATATATAGATCATACTGGAGCAAGAATATTTTGGTATAATATATTGCATGTAGGGCTGTTTAAAGTCACTGATAAAATCCGATGGCACCGGCACCAGCACCGGATTTTTGGATACCGAGTTAAATTTTTTTTTAATGTTAAGCGACATAATGAGAAACTACGTCGTTTAAAGTTTAAACTTAAAACCCCTCTCAATTCCTTTATGGCCTCTTCAGTCTTTGATTCGCCCCCCTCCCCCTCAATGTCGAGAGCCTCTCTCTCCCTCCCCTCCCTCTCCAATCACCCACCACGCCGATTGCGCCTTCATTCGCCGACCACTGCAGGTACTCTCATCTTCTTCTCTCCCTCACGTTAATTTTTCCTATTTGTTTGTAAATTTTAAGGTTTCGATAATCTGTTCTCCTCTCTCTAACGTTTTGAATTATTACTCTCTTCTATCTTTAGATCTGTTGTTTGGCTTTTCGTTTGAATCATTTTTTCTAACTTAAAGTATATTTGTTTGTTTGAATCTTTAGATCTGTTGCTTGGTTGCTAATTTTCTTTGAGAAATGAAATTGACTGAGATAAATAAACGTGATGATACATGATTATTCAGCAGTATGCTTTGTTTAGTTTATTTGCCTAGCGCAAAAGTTGAGGAAAAATAGATTTGCGGCACATCATGATTGTTTGCAATCTCTTCAATCAAGCTATTAAAGTGCATCATTTCATTCACGTTTGGCTGCAGGAATCTAAGTGTTGCTAAACTGGCGCAAAGCAAATTGCAAAGGAATTTGAGCAAGTTGCAGATACGTCTCTAGTTAAGTTGCAGCATCTATGCTCTGTTTTCTTTATAAATTATAATTAGCAGATTAATGACCAAATTCAATATGCAGACCACGTATATCAAAAGGCTGTAATGTCATGTAGCTAGTGATTTTCCTATATGTCGCTGATACTAAGCCAACTTAAAAAAAAAAAGTTAGAACTTAAGTTCTTTTCCGATGCAGAAACAATTTTTAGAAAGATGATCTTTCAGAACAATGAGTTAGCACTGCTCCATGAGTGAGAACGTAAGGAAAAAAAATGTGTTTCTTAACAGTTGTCTTACGACTTGGTATATATGCTTGGTGAATGAGTGTCTGTATTATTTAGGTTGTCTTTTTCAATAGTGTTATGCAATTTTGTATGATTGATAAAGCCAAAAATTTGTGTTTGGGTAGTTTTTGATGGTCGTCTTATAATATGTGATTTTTCTTTGTGAATGGACACTCCACCACAATCACAGTCACCCATTTTTAAGATGTTCTTGTTTATCTAAGTTTATTATTTTGAATTTTATTGGTTGAGACTTTAGATTCTCAATTTACCTTTTAAGATGTTTTTTAATATTATTGATTTTGAGTTTCATTAGTTTAGAATTTATTGATATGTGAGCAATGGACCAAAAGAAAAAAAGAAAAAAAATACATTAGACCAAGTACGTAAAATGCAAAAAAAAAAAGACTTAATAGAAATGCAGGTTAACCGAGAACCGCCACTACTAAGGATCAATTTTTGCCGTGTAAGTGATCAATATTTGAAAATCGGTCTATCCGGACCGAGGTTGAACAGTCCTGATAGCTTGTGATGCACATGTTTTTCTTTAGTTTATTAAAAAAACTTAATATTTTTCAATAATTTGGTTAAAAATTATGTACTATCTTGAAAAGTTCTGCGAAAAATAATTTAGCTTTAGAAATGCAAGATGTGTTCCATATCAGCAATAACCATCTCACCACGTCGGACAAGCGGGCAACCATAAATATGTAATTCAGGGCTGGGCCAAGCTTTTCTGATCAAAGGAGGCATCTGATCCTACCAAATTCACCTGCTGCTTAAAATCCCTTAATTTCAACCATCTGACATCTTTTTTATGTGGGGTAAACATAGAAACTACTGCATGGGTCCCTCGTGTAAAACAAAAAATACCTAATCCCAGAAGGTTCTGAATGCTTATATTAAAGCTTTTTTTGGCAGGCGTTATATGATGCTGCAGATCGAAACCCACAAGGCGGTCAAAGATTTCCGCAGTACAACTGTCTCACATACGAGAAATCAAACCAACCAGGAACTCGTGCTAGCTAGTTCGAAACCCTACAGAACTAATGATATCCATGGAAATTACACTCGCTTCCTGAATAGTATATGATTTGATAAATAAAAACAGAGAGAAATTCGTGACACCATTTGTACATCAGGCTCGAAACTGATTTAGCCTAATTTTATGGTAATTTGTAGATTTTTACGTACGGTCCACGTGCTTCATGTTGTTCTTTTCTTTTGTTGATTTTGTCGAAGTTTCCTATCTATTCAATAATGCTCAGTTTCGAACCAATTGAGGTCGACGAGCTGAATTTTCAAGCCTACTACTGTTGACATCTAGCACTCTTGCCCGACAATCAAATCTGATTTCACCTCTAATCCGGTTGATCACACACACACACATATATATATATATATATATACACACACACACATGAGTATGGAAGAAGTGCACAGCAAGCTAGAAAGGGGCATCAATAAAATAATACTATAAAATTATTTCTCTTTTTATTAAATTATTATTTTTACTCTATATAAATATAAAAAATTCATTCAAATCATCCGTTTCTTTATTTTTTCACCAACTTCAATATTTCAACATTTTTAATATTATGATATTTTAACAATCAAACATCACCTGAGAGTGTGCCAAAGTATCAAACTTCGTTTTCCTTTGTAACTTTTTGCAACGGCAACTTAACTCCTGTGTTTAAAATTGCCATTGAAAAACCTCACTTTAGACCAAAATATACATAGAGGGGGGAATAGCTATAAAAAGCTGTGCCGAAGTATCAGCTTCAAGATTTGATTTTCTCAATGGATTACATTGAGCAGTTAATCAGAGGCGGATGCAGGGGGTGCGGCCCTGGGCGACCGCCACCCATTGCATCCCAAAAAAAAATTCATTTGCTTTTTTTATTTTTTTTTTTAATTCATAAGTTGGGCTGGGCCTATGGGGGCCCGACCCCCATTGGCCCAGGCCAACCTCCCATATTCTGCACTTTAGGCCCAGGCCTTTTATTTTTTTATAAAAAAAAAATTGAAAACGTTAAACTGTAAACGGAAAAAAAAATCAAAACTTTTGAAATCTCTCGACACCCTCTCTCTCGTTTCAGTGCCCTCTCTCTTTCTCTCTCTCTCTCTCTTCGCTGGCACATGGGTCACGTCCGCCACACCACGGTGCCCAGCTGGCCATCCCCGTAGAAAACAGTAGAAAAAAATTGTTGGGTTCTCCTTTTTGTTTTAGGCGAATTTGTTTGGGTTCTCACATGGAAGTCATATGGATATTTTGCCTTTATGGGCCTCTATTACTTGTCTTGGGGACTGGGCAATAGAGATGGAATCCAACTGACCATTTTCGTCGATGAACCCGTGGGGAGGGGAGCCTGGGAGGGACCAAAAGTGACCAGGTGCGTTTCTTTTTATGGCATAATGTTCTATTGGTCAGTTTGGGAGCCAGGGCCCGGGCGGGGTATAGGACAAAAAAGGAAATAGAAGAGCTGAAAGAAACAGAGCCGAATTCTAACTTTGGTTTCCTTATGCAACCACAATATACATTGTTGGGCCAAAAGCCTGCGTCCATAAATAAGTTTGGAACTGGCACAGTTAGAGAAGCTGGGAATGTATAATAATCAAGATAACATAAATAAGCAAAATTCTACAAAACGAAGCATATACGCGCAGCGACATAAATCTAAGACGATACAAAAAAAAAAATTGTGAGTACGCCTCCTTCGCATAAAGCGGAAAAAAAACGCTTATTTACTGATTTGAAGAATCCTTTAAAAGAAAGGGGAAAAAAAAGTAGAAAAAAGAAACTGAAATGAGAGCTATGGAGCTAGATATCATGAATGTGTTTATTTCATTTACATATTTTTTTTCTTCTAAGCATTTACATATAAATTTAGACTAAAATGAGACCCAAAAAAAAACTCTAGTTGTAGTGAAACTAATGTTATTTACTATGAGATTAACACATTTTTCCCCGGTACCTTTTGTTTTTCCATTAACGTAGGGATTGCCCTGAGGAGTGCAAGGAAGCTGTAGCTTCTTTGATGTATGCAGCAGCCAGATTTGCTGATTTGCCAGAACTACGTGACCTCAGAACTACATTTACTGAGAAATATGAAAATTCGGTTGAGTCTTGTACGAATACAGAGGTAAAGTTTTAGTCTTTAATTTTCTAACTTTAACAAAATTGTTTGCATTACGAAGAGAAAAAAAATTCTTGTCATTTTGCATGTAAAGTTCGACCCCCATGAAAATTGATCCTGGATCCGCCACTGCAGTTAATCAAGAACACGTTTAATCTATCAAGATTCAAATCAGATCATAAAATCACACAAAGAATTCAATCACGTACATAAGACACAAATTGTTGATGAAGTGGAAAATTCAAGAAAGAACTCCTTAAAGAGAGAAACCACTTCGAGCCTTTGAGCCACTAACGTCTATTATGAAGATTTCACTTATAATTAGTGATCTTGATAAAGCAAAACTTTGGCTACCATTTGAGATACCAAATTGTAACCTTCCAAGCAACTTGCTAAGACCCACAGCATATTTCCGAAACTCTGGAAAGATTTTCACAATCGGACTCTTCTTCAAGCAAACTTACTTCTTCAAATTCACTAGGACTCTAGTGTTTATCCAACCCTTCAAAATTTGGAGGATTCTCACATAGTTGATGTAACGGTTATTACTTTTCTGGTGATTTTAAAGAGAATGATTTATATCATTTCCGATTCAAGACTAGAGATTTCACATGTAATCTCTCGGGAGGTCAATATTCTCTTTGAACTTTTATACAACATTCTTTCTCTTCACATAATCTTCGTGTTAAACCTAATCAACTCAACACATTATTTTATATCAACTCAACAACCTATTTATATAAAATTACGTCAATAAATCTAACACTGATCTTCAAGATTCTTCATGATAGGGTAGTGTTTGTTTTCCGAAATGTAGGGTATATAATAAAAAATTATAAATTAATAAATTTTTTATATCAAATAATTTTTTATTATTATAATATTCACTCAAATCTTCCTCCTTCTCACAATTTTTCATCAATTATTACAAAAAAAATCCTTTTTTTTTTTTTACCAATTTCAACCGACCAATATTTTCACTGCCCAGAATTTTCGCAAACCAACACCACCCTGCAAGGACTGGCATCTTCACAAGTTTCAAAGCTCGGTGTTCACGTGGGAACCACTTTTACCTCTTTTTCTGGTGTATAGCTTCTAGAAAAAGCTGTGACAGTGTGACACAAAGTCACAAACGTTGAAATGTGTAGATTACAAAATTATTCTCGAAAGCGAAGCAACCGATGATATGAAATAAACGGCGTAGTTTTAAGAATGAATCAGGTATAAATTATTACTTACCAATTTTTATATATTTTAATTCTTGGTAACTTTCCTAAAACATCGCATATTTATTAATAACTCCGGATCCTTGGCGAACAGTGACATTTATCTACCTAATGTGCTTCCGTACCAAGAAAATTATTACGGATAATTAAAAAATCCCTTTTGACTTTCATGATGACGAGAAGAATATAAATTATACGGTGCCGTAAGGCGTAAGTGTATGGTACTCCAAATTCGGCCGCCATCAATAGTATATTGTATTAAATTATTATTATATGTAACGGTCGATCACAGGGAATCCGTTACTTTTGTTCAAAGAGATCGACAACCCCACAGACCATGCATGCCACGTTCACATCCAACCTAGACATTCATGTTAATTAATTGATGCATGACAACGAAACAAAATATTTTAACCCTGCCCTGAGGACAATAAAAAAAAATCAAGATATATATTGACTTCCTTCTCCATTTTTTAAATTTTTTTATTTGTTATATTTTGTGTGGATGGAAGAAATTATGGGAGGCCCTGTTGAAGCATTCCACGTCACTAGCACGTGGTTTTTGGTGGGCGGGGGCAGCCGCCCTCCCTCAGTTATCCCTCATTTCTAAAATTTAATGACAGAGATTTCCACGTAATGTTAAATCCTATCCCTGATATTAAATCGTGTCTCCCCTCAATAACGGTCATTCGTTTCTGCCCCCTATACAAAATTTCTGGCTCAGCCACTGTTGGTGGGTGGAGATTGTCAGACAAATTAGTTTTATGGGGGTCGTTGTAAAATAATTGATAGAGTTTTTATTTTTATTTGATGACTTTTGGGGGGCCTTGGAATAAATATAATTACCACGAACAGTTGATATAATTAAATCGTCACTGGTACAATTTGAATATATACATTCAAATATCTCCATATTGTGGGTGATTTTTGAAAGATTGTCTCTTGGACAATCGCAGATGTAGGGGGTGTTTCGTGTTTCATTTTGCTTGTGCATGCCAGTCTATTTGCTCCGGAAAGTTCTCTTAAAGGGAGAATATCCATTCACTTATGTGTTGTTGTTTAATATATTGTTGTTGAAGGTTATTTATAGGAAGGAATTGTGGATGTCACTTAGACCGGACTCGTTCGTCTAATGCCTTTTCTTTTGGAATCGTGTTATGGCAACCAACGGAGTTTCGATCAGGAGTGGAAGAATACGTTTTGGCGTTCCTTATGTTTTGTTTTTGTTTTTTTTTTCTTTGGTGGAGACTGGATTGCAATTCTAGCGAGTATTTATGGGAAGATTGGTCGGGAACTTGGGTTTTACGTTGCTTATTTGCTTAAGAAACGTCAATGCCATACTTGCGAAAATGTCATTACGAGCACAACATGCTATATTAAGCACATAATGAATCACGATAGAATCATTCAATCATTCATTGGATTTCCATACAAACGTGCTCATATTTGTGTATTTTAAGTGGCTTGAAGTTTGCAATTCATTTATAAAATGCATTCTGATGATACCAATACTGAATTACTCCCAAAGGCCCAAACCAATTTGGGCCGGCAAGGGTAATCAGATCCCTTCGAAACCCAAAGGTTATACTCAAGCCATCAGGCATGCAGGCCCAGAAACATAGACTGTCGAACAAGTCTTCAACGGTTATTTAAACAACCCTTTACAACTGCCGACTCCACAATTCCTTGATACCGAAGGTGGGAAAGAACGACCCCTACTCAGACACACTAACCGTCGGATAACGCACGATCGCACGAAAGGGAAACTCCCGCCAAGAGGTAAACGAGAGAACGTGGAGAAAAGGCTATAAAAGCGAGGCAAAACGATAGAAGAGGTACGCACACGATAATCCTTCGAATACTCGCATAGCATCCCGCCAACAAAGAGCTTACTTGTAATTTGTGTCCGAGGCTATCCTTGTAATTTGTGCAGGAAAGAAATGCAAAGACGAAGCACCTCTACTTCCACTTGTTGACCATAAATCAATTGGTTCATCAGTTGGCGCCGTTTGTGGGCATGTTAAATGTTCTTCTGATAAAAGGTTTATGGTGATCACCAAGAGTAAAGGAAAGGCGAAAATCAGAGGTGACTCGAAGCCTCCTCGACATGAAGTTGAACGGGCGACGGAGGCCATCGGCGAGTCCTATAACCCAGGAAGAGAGCCAAGCTAGAACCACGGACAACCGGGAGAAGCGTCTATCCAAAGACAATGCGCTAGGAGAACTCACGAACCACAGGTCTGATGTCGGAAAGGCATAATGAAGAGGCCTGCGTCCCACCGCAAAACAGAGGCTCACACTCTCATCCCGGAAGAACTGAGGATGCTGGTGGAGTGCATGCTAAGTTGGAAGAGGTGTTGGCCGAGCTAAGGAGGATGAGACAAAAGGTGGACAAACATCTACCATCCTCCTTGGAAAGCATGATGCACCAGGTAGAATCTTCATTCACTTCGAATATTCTAACAGTTCGGTTACCATCCAAATTTCGCATGCCGATGATGGACAAATACACGGGAACCACCGACCCGCTCGACCACCTTAAAGGCTATCGATCACAAATGGATTTGCTGGACACCCATGATGCTATCAAATGTAAAGCATTCCCAACAACATTATCCGAACCAGCACGCGTTTGGTTTAGCAGGTTGAAACCGGACTCGATCCCAAGCTTCAAAGAGCTCAGCAAAGCTTTCGTTAGCCATTTCATCGCGAGAAAAACCAAAGAAGACAGCCATTCACCTCCTTTCTACCCGACAAAAAGAAAACGAAAGCCTGCGAGACTATGTGGCGCGTTTCAACCAAGAAAAGTTCAACGTAGAAGATCCAGAAGATAAAGTGGTGCTAACCGCCAGAAGAAAAGCTTGACCGACGGAAGGTTCTGATTCTCACTAGGGAAAAAGCCGCCGGAGCCCTTTGAAGAATTCATGGAAAAGGCGCAGAAGTACATGAATGCTGAGGACATGGTAATGGCCCGCCGACAACAAACTCCCGATCCGGAAGCGACGTTGGCAAAAAGAAGAAAAGGACATCCAGCTAGGCCTCCCATGACTGAAAGGGAACAACGGTATTCCCCACGCGTAGAACCGCGATCTGGGTTACTCTTCACACCTCTCAACACTGCTCCCGGGAAAATCCTCATGGAGATTCGGAATAGCCCCAATATACAGTGGCCCCAGAGAATGTGATCCGACCCCAACGGACGAGACAACCGCTAGTTCTGCCGCTTCCACAACGACCACGACATGGATAATTGCATACAACTGAAGAAGCAAATCGAAGTCTTCATTCAACAAGGTCGTCTCCGCCAATTCACCGCAACCAGGCCGAGGGAACCATTCTGGAATGTTCCTAGAATTCCTGAGAACCAGCGCTGAAGTCCTACCAAAGAAATCAAAGGGAAGAACCACGAAGAGGTCGAGGAAGCGAAGAAGCCCCGCCACCAACAGAAAGGCCGGAAAGACGACAATCGCCTCAAAAAGCACTGGGCGAAATCAGAACCATTTCCGGAGGCTTCGTAGCGGGAGGATCTTCCAGATCCTCGAGAAAGACCTACGCAAGACGACTTCTAGTTGCAAAGATAAACAACGGAGCCCGACTTCCGATGTCAAAGGAAGAAAACCCTATAACCTTTACAGCAAAGGACACGGTGGGCCTGATGACGACGCACCGGTGATCGATGCTTTGATAGGAAACTACAAAATCCAACGGATACTCATCTACACCGGAAGTTCGGCTGACGTCCTGTACACCATGGCTTACGAACAAATTAGGCTCGGAAGAGAAGCGCTAAAGAGGGAAAAAAACTCGACTCACTGGGTTCACCGGTCACGACGTATTTAGCCTGGGGATAACGGAATTTCCATTTACAGTGGGAAACACCCCGAATGAAGCAACTCTTTCCATCAAGTTCTTGATTCTCGAAGGTAAATCTTCCTACAACGCCATCATTGGCCGCGTTACTTTGAACCGTCGCACGCCGTCGTGTCCACCTACCACCTGAAAATGAAATTCCCGACCACATCGGGGATAGGTGAAGCAAAAGGAGACGAAGACCAAGCAATGAAATATTACCTGTCAGACACTAGAGGGGCTGCCGAAACTATGGTAATTGAACATCGAGAAGAATTTCGAGCGCAACCAGTAGAACCCTTGGAAGAAGTATCCATGTGGGCGAACTCGAAGGAACGAACTGTACAGATTGACACCCAATTATCCAACGATTCCAGAAGAGAGCTCCTGGGATTTCTCCGAGCCAATGGTGAAGTTTTCACCTGGTCGCATGAAGACATGTCAGTAATAGACCCCGAGGTCATTACTCACAAGATGAGCGTACGTTCCGAGGTCAATCTAGTCATACAATGAAAGAGGAGTTTTGCCCCAGAAAGGCGTCAAGCAATCCAGGAAGAAGTCGAGAAAACTGGTCAAATCCGCTTTATCAGAGAGGTTAACTATCTCAGCTGGCTGTTAAACGTGGTCATGGTAAAGAAGGCTAATGGTAAGTGGATAATGTGTGTAGATTACACTGACCTGAATAAGGCTTGCCCAAAGGACTGTTATCCACTCACGAGAATCGATTCTCTTGTTGACTCAACCATAGAACATCAACTCTTCAACTTTATGGACGCCTTCTCGGGATATAACCAGATCAAGATGCACACGCCGGACCAAGAATGCACCTCCTTCACAACAGGATGAGATACTTATTGCTATCAAGTAATGCCTTTCGGATTAAAGAATGCAGAAGCAACATATCAAAGGTTGGTCAACCTAATGTTCCAAGAGCAGATAGGACGCTGCATAGAGGTTTATGTAGACGATCTCCTGGTGAAAACACGAGAAGCATCGGATCACATCAAAGACCTACTCGACGAGGCATTTGAAGTACTCAAACGATATAAGATGCGTCTGAACCTAGCTAAATGCGCCTTCGGAGTCTCCTCCGGGAAATTCCTTGGATTCCTTATATCCCGGCGAGGAATTGAGGCTAACCTAGAAAATATTAAAGTCATCCTCGACATGCAACCACCAAAGAACGTCAAAGAAGTACAATGACTCACGGGACGTATGGTTACACTGAACAGGTTCGTCTTTCGCGCCACTGACAAATGCTTACCGTTCTTTAAAATACTTCGAAAGGCTTTCGAGTGGACGGAGGAATGTTAAAAAGCATTTGACGAGCTAAAAGAATAATTGACGAGCCCTCCACTACTCAGTTCTCCCAAACTGGGAGAAACACTCTATCTTTATCTCGTCGTCTCATAAGCGACAGTAAGCACAGCTCTCATACGAGATGATGGAGGTATACAGCGACCCGTATATTATGTCAGCAAAGCCTTACAGGGAGCTGAATCTCGGTATCCCGACATCGACAAACTTGCGCTAGCAGTCACCACCTCGGCAAGAAAGTTGAGGCCATACTTCCAAGCTCACCCCATCATCGTCCTGACAGATCACCCTTTGCGACAAACTCTGGGAAAGTCTGATGCTTCTGGAAGGCTAATTAAGTGGTCAGTATAACTCGAAGAAATTGATATCAAGTATCAACCTCGAACCTTCATCAAGGGGCAAGCATTAGCTGATTTCGTCCTTGAATTTACTACGTCCACGTGTCAAAAAGGGATTCCTAAGTCGGGGTGGTGGCAAATCAACGTGGACGGGTCATCCACTCATGAAGCAGGCGGAGTAGGAATCGTTATTGACATACCCGACGAAGAACGTCTTGAAATCAGGGTGAAACTAGAATATTCCCCCACAAACAACGAGGCTGAATACGAGGCCCTCATAACTGGATTACTCACTACAGAGCTCCTAGGAGGGACACACCTTAACGTGCATTCAGATTCGCAGTTAGTGAAGGGTCAAATCACCAGAGCTTTCGAAGCACGAGACGAAAGGATGACGGCCTATCTGAAACGAGCTTTGGAAGTCAAAGAACACTTTGAAAACTTCGATATCTAACACATCCCTCGTGATCAAAACACCAGAGCAAACACCCTGGTTACTGAAGTATCAGGGGCAGCAGGAGCGGTCAGATGCCGAGGCTCTATACGATCCGCAAGGGTCATGCCCGAAATCCGAGCAATTGATAAAATGGAGCCCGACGATTGCCGATCGCGAGAACATTGCAAGAAGAAGATCTTGGACTAGATAAGCAACAGAAGCAGAAGTTCAAAAGGATAGCCCCGCGGTATACAATCATAGGTGGAGACCTGTATCGCCGAAGTCTTTCTAAACCGTTGTTACCCTGCCTCAACACCCAAGACGCGGAACACACACTTCGGGAAGCACACGAAGGAATATGCGAAAATCATTTGGGGGCACGAACTCTGGCCCAAAAGGTAATCTGCGCTGGGTTCTTGTGGCTCACAATGCAAGTCAATGCCGAGAACGTCGTGCGAAGGTGTGAAAAATGCCAAAGGTTCGTCAACCTCATTAACTCTCCGACCGAGAAGATAACCATCGTTAGCGTCCCGTATTCGTTTATGCAATGGGGAATCGACATCCTCGGACCTTTCCCTATAGGGCGGAAATAGCTTAAGTTCTTAATCGTGGCTATTGATTACTTCACCAAATGGGTAGAAGCGGAACCCCTAGCAAAGTTTACCGAACATAACATTCGGAAGTTCGTATGGAAAAACATCATCTGTCGTTTTCGGATTGCCTCAGATTATAATCACTGACAACGGCAAGCAGTTCGACTCCACATCTAGAACCATTATTCATCTTCATATTACCCACAAGCCAATGGACAAGTGGAATTAGCAAACCGCTCGCTGCTAAAGATCATCAAAACGAAACTAGATGATCACAAAAGCTCTTGGGAGGAAGAACTGCCAGGAGTTTTATGGGCATACCGCACCACCGTTCGAACAACCTCTGAGGAAACACCATTTACCCTCACTTACGGAACAGACGTTGTAATCCCGGTAGAAATAGGAGCGCTCTCGCCACGAGTGATGATGTTTACCCAAAAGGACAGCGAGGAAGGAAGAAAGCTCGACCTCGATCTAATGGAAGAAAAAATGGAAGAAGCGCGACTTAGAATGGAGACATAAAAAGAAAAGATCGCAAATTACTACAATGCCAACGTATGACCTCACCATTTTATGACTGGAGACTTGGTCCTCAAAAAGGTGTCCTACGGACCCAAGGATTCTCAGCAAGGCAAACTTCATCCGAATTGGGAAGCCCGTACCGCATCGTCGGATCCAAACCACCAGGAACATATTACCTGGAGGACCTTCAAGGAAAAACGCTCCAACATCCGTGGAACTCCATCTATCTCAGAAAGTACTATGCTTGAGTATCTACTAGATGTCATGTGTTTCCACCGCTATCTGTATCTATGATGTCCATGAATGAAATCCATGAAGATTTCTCTTAAAAAATCTTCTCAGATATCAGTCCAGCCCACAACTGTATAAGGCGACCTAAGAGAACCTCGATCCCCAGGCGCATCCCGCAAGAGTAAGTCGATCTCGGAGGACCTCGATCCCAGGAACATCCACCAAGAGTAAGTCGACCTCGGAGGACCTCGATCCCCAGGCGCATCCCGCAAGAGTAAGTCGACCTCGGAGGACCTAGATCCCCAGGCGCATCCACCAAGAGTAAGTCGACCTCGGAGGACCTAGATCCCCAGGGGCATCCACCAAGAGAAAATCGACCTCCGAGGACCTCGATCCCCAGACGCATCCACCAAGAGTAAGTCGACCTCGGAGGACCTCGATCCCTAGGCTCATCCCGCAAGAGTAAGTCGACCTCGGAGGACCTTGATCCCCAGGCGCATCCACCAAGAGTAAATTGACCTCGAAGGACCTCGATCCCCAAGCGCATCCACCAAGAGTAAGTCGACCTCAGAGGACCTCGATCCCCAGACGCTTCCACAGGACTACAAAGTGACCTCGGAAGACATTGATCTCCAGACGCATTTCTGCAAAGCGCGAGATATCCTTTAAAAATCTATACCCCTTATTGTTTTTACAGGCTCAATAAGCGTTGTCTACGAATCAGAAAAGCGATTTCAAACTTAAAGCTTTGGTTCAATAAACGATGTTAATTACATTCACAACTTAAGTGCTAGAGTTCTCCAGGATAGGGTTCCAATCAGAAGCAAGGAAACGATAGCAAATCAACAAATGACCAACACACAAACAAGGCAAATGTACAATTAACAAAATACGAGTACGTTATTACAACTTAAGTGCTATTACAAATTTTCATCTCCCGTGGGAGTAACGGAAACTCCACGCGTCCCCAGTGTCTCCACAAGTCTATCATAAATTCTTGGGAACGCCCCGGTTTATGCACCCAAAAGCGGCTCCCTTCGGAACCTCGAGCACCCCTATAGCCGCGCTGATACACCTACGCGCAAGGGCTGCTGGGTCACCAGGAAAGTTGGGCGCCGTCGACAATTCAGCCATACGAACAGAAAGAAACATACGGGACTCTTCCCACTCTTTCTCCTTAAAGGCAAAGGAAGTTGAGGCCTCATGCATAGCCCTGCGAAGGTCAGTTATTTTGGCCTGCAACGATTCCTCTCTCTGCGAGGAAGATGAACGAAGCTCACTTAGACGTTGCAAGAGCCCTGCTTTCTCCTGAGACAGATGTAACTCAAACTCTAAGCACCACAGCTCGAGAGCGTTGACTGTTCGTCTCAACTCAGCAATGACAGCATCTCGGGAGGCGATCTCTCGCTCCAAGTCTGCCACCTTGCTTCGACCGTTTCAACTTGAGAATGGGCACCTCGGGCTATGATGTGCAACTCTTCCACCGCCTTCTTCCAGGACTCTAGCACTCTCTCGAGCTCTGCCGACCTGAGGCGCGCGACTTCCAATTCTTCGTCCTGCCCCAGCTCTGCAGCATGGAAGGCAAGGAGCACTGACAAGCAGTGGGAAAAATTGCGCGTAATCCTGTCGACTTTCACATGTCGGGGAGCACTCAAAGCCTCTGTCATCATCTCCTCATCAAGAAGGGGCTGAGCATACGGTCTTAAACGCCAAACAGGCGGCATTGGGGGCTCCGAAACAAACTTCAACATCCTCCCGAGATGAGGAACCAACGACCCTTTCTTCACCCCCCACTGAAGGAGAAATCCGAACCAAGGGATCACCAGCAACACCAACCGTTGGCACATCGACCTCGCCGGCAGATCCAAGTGCGGGAACGTCGGAACTACTGACTACGACCCTGCTATGATAATGCTCCGGGTACTGCTCTTGAAAGAACTCAGTAACCAAATGAGAGATAGGGGCTAAGACCCCTGAAGGCGGAACCACATCACTCTGTATTTCAGGATTCTCTCTTGGCAAATCTGATCCTTCAAAAGAAGCAGAATCGGACAACAGAACCGTCTCCTGATGACTTGGAAGAGCCATAAGTCTGTCCCTTTCATCAGTCCCTGAACAAACTGTCGTCAAAAGCCAAGAAAAATTAAAGGTATGTTTTACACGGGATTAATGCCCTAGAAAATGAAAACTTACCTTGTGCAGAGGGAACCACCAAAGAAATACTGAATGAAGGAGTCCCGATCTCTCGGATCTCCTTCACCAAAGGAATCACTACTTCAGCATGCGCCCCTGAGGCGGAGCCTAAGGCTTGGGGGCATCATCGGAACCTGCAACCAAATAACAACAGAATGACGACCGATGAACGGCCAGTGAACAACACATATGTACCAGTGAAAGAATACGTACTGCTGCTTGTCCGACGTTTGGAAGAAGCACGGGCTAGAGAAGTCATCTTTTCTTCCTCCCCAACGGGGGAGACACTCTCCTTCTCCTTGCAGGGGGCCTAGGAGAATCCTCAGCCCTTTGAAGAAGTTTCTGCTTGGTGGATGCACTCGTGGAAGGACGCCGAGGGGACTCTTGAGAAACCCTCCCAGGCTGAGAAGCAGGGTTCGCTCTAGGCGAGGGTGCAAACATGGTGTACCCTAACTAGCCCTCATTCTCCCTGTAAACCAAAGCGTTCCAATTCAAGGAACCCACACCCACAATAGCATCCATGCGGGTCTGTTCTGCTGAGATAAGACCCGTTATATCCCTTTTATACTGCTCCGCGACAGACCCAAAGACCCAACACAGAGAGGATTCGCTCGGACGATCCCCACCTGGGAAACGCTCCATTCTGGCACCAGATATGAAGAAATACCGATCATGCCAACCTTTATTGGTATCCAGGTACGAAGTAATCGGAGTTGCCCTCTGAGTACGGGAGCGAAAACACCAAAACTTATCCACCTGGGTTGAACAAATGGGTGAATAAAACCACAAAAATTCTTTCAAGGTAAGCTGATGTTCAAGTCCGAGGTACATCGGCCACATAACAGCACAACCCATCAACATTTTCCAAGCATTCGAAACTATATGGGTGGGACACAAATGCAAAAATCTCAAAATCTTCCGAATGCTCAAAGAAAGAGGAAACCTTACCCCAAATCGCAGAGGGGCCTCGAAGAAACACAGTTCCCCTTTGGCGCCATGGGTGTAAGGCGTCTTGTTGGCGACAGGGAGACGGAAACGGGTTTCTCAGGGAAAATAATACCCATCGTGAAACACTCCGAAGTCAGCCTTCACCATTCGACTAGGGCCCCAATGGCCTTCGCGCCGTTCAGGTACCTTGGGGATCCTAGCAACACTACTAGAAGAACCTCCTGTGTCTGATATTATGTGAAAGCGGATGAACAAGAAAGTGAGTACACTCAAAGGGTGGGAGACAAAGAATCCAGAAGAATAAAATGAAGACGACTAGAGAGAGTAGCCCTAAAAGGAATGCGCGATGACTAGGGCTGTGCATGGGCGGTGGCGGTGGCGGTTATGCCACCCACCGCCACCGCCACGAGCGGTGATGTATATGTTACCACCGGCACCGGCACCGGTGGTAACATATAACCGGCCCAGCGGTGGCGGTAAACACCGGTGGCGGTGGCGGTGAACCGCTACCACCGCTGGGCCTTAATTTTTGGGCCTTTTAGGCCCGTTTGGGGCATTTGGGCCCATTTGTTGGGCCATTTGACCATTTTTTGTGGTGTTTTGGAGGCTGTTTTGGGGCGTTTTGGACCCATTTTTTTGGGCATTTTGGACCCATTTGTTCCCATTTTGGGATGTTTTGCAGAGTTCCCGAATCCCATTTTGGACCCATTTTTTTGGACATTTTGGACCCATGTTTTGCATAATATAAATAACATTGGCACATTGATCTAAAAAGCAAAAATAGAACAATATAATGATCCATAATCTAAACAAATATCTAAAACAATTCATGAAATAAAAAAACAATATAGTGAAAATTGTATCTAAGACTAAACATGTAGGCCATATTATTGATCCCCATGACAATAATTAAGTTTAATCATGGAGACTTATCATATGGTCTTTTTTTATTTGCCCCATTTTTTTGAGAATAACCAAATCCAATATTTGATCATTCTCAATCAAAACACTGATTTTAATTTTCACTTACAAGTTACAAAACTACAACAAAATTAACAAATTGTCAAATACAAGTTAGAAAACTTACAAGTTAACCAAACTAAAACAATACATAATACAAGACAACACTATAAAATTACTAAAATACAACATTATACATACATGATACATCAAATAAACATTGTTCAAATAAAATAGCATAAGGACTAAAAGGTGGGCCAAATGCAACATGCGTCCTACTCCATCTCGATCTCCGTCGTCAAAGTCAATATCTCTACATAATTCAAAAATAAAAAATCAAATTATAATGATTACATAATATTGAGTATCAAATTCCAAATTTAACCAAAGAATAATTGTACCTGAATCGAGTCGGTAAGTCTCTTCATCTTCAGTTATGTTATCAGATACATCAAGTTCAGACTGAACCACTCCCACAATAGGGTCACCTCTCAACCAATTCTGAACACATATTAGTCCTTCAGCAGTCTTTGGAGCCAATGAACTCCTGAAAGGATCCAAGATCCGTCCTCCAGTACTAAACACCGACTCAGAGGGCACAGTGGTGATGAGGATTGTCAATACATCACGGGCTATCAGAGATATAACTGGAAACTTCGTAGAGTTCACCTTCCACCAATTTAGAATATCAAAATCTGGAGTCCTCTCTATAACTCGCTCGGATAAATACCTTTCAATCTCAGATTTGGACTCCAACGCCCGCTGTGAAATTCTCCATTCAGCAAAGTAATCATCGTCATCATCAACATCAACCGTCGAAACAGTGCTATCGACAACAGCAGAAGGAGGATCGGTGGCACTAGTACCACTACAGTACTCGGAAAACATCCTCTCAAATACACCTTCTACCTTTTTTGTCATCTCTATCCCCTTTGCTTCCCCTAATTGGTTTTTGAACCAATACTCCAATGCCCCCAATTTATATCGAGGATCAATCAATGCTGCAATGAATAAGAATCCATTAACCTTCTCTAAATCGCCCCAATACTTATCATATTTCGACTGCATTTTCAATGTCATATTCACAAGATCTTTTTGCCCACTGGATCTATACCTTGTGATATGTCTAGTAATCTTAGTCAACTCTTCAAAGAATGCATTAGATGTGGCCAAGTTCGATCCTGATACCCGTAAAGTGACTTCATAGAATAACTTCAAAAATTTTATGACACCACGAATGGCCTCCCAATCCTCAAACGTAGGTGGACCCAAACCTTGCCTCCCATGCCCATCCTCTTGCAAATAAAGAACAAAATGTCCATCCAAAATCATCATTTGATCAAATGCTTTCTGGTATTTCTCAGCCACATTCAACATAAAATACGTGGAGTTCCAACGGGTTGCAACATCAAGACTCAAGAATTGGCCATATACAATGTTTTTTTCTAAAACAGCTTTCTTGAAAGTTTCTAACCTTTGAGGTGAAGACTTGACATACTTGATCATATTGCGGACTTTAGCTATCGAATCATGCACATCTTTCAACCCATCAGATACAATCAAATTATGAACATGTGCAAAACACCTACAATGTAAATACTCATGTCCACACACAACCTTCAAAATGGAACCACCAATACTTTCCATCAATTGCTTTCTTTTGAATTGGTCAATTGCCGCATCGTTAGAAGATGCATTATCAACGGTTATCGTTAGCACTCTATCAATATGCCAATCAAGCAGACAATCTTCTAATTCCTGTACAATACTTGATGCTTTATGGTCTTGGATCCTCTTAAATGACAAGATCCTCTTATGCAATGTCCAATTACAATCAATAAAGTGTCCAGTCACACACATATAGTTATAATTTTGGATTGATGTCCAAGTATCTGTGGTGAGGCACACTCTATACTTATTCACCCGAAACCCCTCCTTCAACTTCATCTTCTCCCTTAAAAACAATGACATGCAATCTCTCATCAACGTATACCTCGAAGGCATTTTAAACCTAGGTTCTAAGTAATGCATCAATGCCCGAAAACCAACCTTCTGAACCGTGAGAAATGGCAATTCATCTATAATTACCATTCTTGCTATCAACTCCCTAATAGTCTTCTCATCAAACTTACGAGTGACCCCCATCACCCCAACATCACCACTACTCGCCCTCGTTGCATCATGATTCAACAACATCTGACCAACATCCACATGACCCGCTAAAGTCCTCTTGTAATAAACACAAGACTCTAAATGTTGCTTCAACCCCGATGTCCCATTCTTCTTGTGATGGGCAGGAAAATCTTTCTTACAATAGTGACACGTGGCCCTAACATTCATAGCATCATTTTCATCAACGACCTTAGTGTAGTGCTGCCAAACCGGAGACTCACGTGTGTTCTTCCTCTTTTTAAGTGGAGGAAGTGGTGGTAACCCACGTGGATCAGACCCAGTTGTTTTCATACTCTCCGTAGGAGTGGCTGGACAAGATTGAGAAGGTGTAGTAGCCACACTACTACCTATCACGTTAGAAGTGATACTAGTTTCACTTCCTAATCGAGTCTCACTATTAGGAGTATGTGATTGTGTCAAATCCATCTGAAAATAAAAATAAAAAACAATTCAAGTGTAAACTAATTTGAGCTCAAGCAATGCACCAAAAAGGGACAACTAAAGGACTATGCAAACCTGACTATGCAATAGAGAGCCCAACAACAAACCTATGTGCTCACCAACAACAAACCTCACAATTCTAGTGCAAACCTCACAATTTTGACTATGCAAACCTCACAATAGCATATGATTTCTATTGCAAAACAGAAATGGTGATCATGTGCAATGACAATCATAAGACACAATGAGAACAAAACATAACATCAAATATATCCACATCCAATCCAAGCCAATCAATAGACCAACAGATTCACAAACCACATCCAAGCCCATCCTCCAACAGATTCACAAACCACATCCAAGCCCATCCTCCAATAGAAAACAGTTTCACAAACCCTAAATCAATTTAACTAACTGGATTTTATATATGGATGAAATAGAAACACATACCTGATACCACAATCAAGCAAACAGAAATGCCAAACAGATCCAACCCACTGAGCCTGGCTACCTGATTTGCAGCAAACAAGACAGCAGTGCAATTAGAGCCCATTGGGAGTGGTAGGAGATCAATAGCAGCAGTTGACATATTTCTTAGTAATCTGAAAATATAGAAAATGATGCACTTTTGTGAGTGGTATTCAAGGACTCTACAACGCTTTTATCTAGCCATGATGCAACATCAAGTCCTGCTTCTGACTAGTGGTTATTCTCAGGCTTTGATGAACATTGAAGATGTCTTACTAGTGCTATGTCCAGCATTTTGTTGTCTACTAGGTGAAATTAGAGTAGTTAAGTAATTTTAAGGAGATCCAATTATAACTTTGACAAGTCTTTTTGGAATATAGTGCAGACATGGCTAAAGAACCTATGAATGTCAAAGCAACCCTGATAATGACGTGACATCAAGGTACCAGAATGATATGTGGAAGTTGATGAACACGTGGGAGATTCGAATGGAGTAGATAAATAAGGTTGGGAAGAAGATATGATGAAAAGAACCAACATCCAGCTAATCAAGTGCTCCTCAGCCACCATATAAATGGATCCAACTCACCAGCCCCAAAGTCATCATTTTTTCTCAAGAATCCTGCCTTATGTTGCTACTTTTCACAGAGAGCTGACGAAAGGAGAAGGGAATTTAAAAGCCTACTAGATACTTATCCACTCTATCTTGTGAAAAGTGAAAAAGTACCCAACCTTTCGTTACTTTCTTCTTCTAAACCAAGATTAAGGCCATTAGAATCCCAACAGTGAATGTTCTAGCCTCAATAAAATTTATGATCAATGTCATTCTGAATTCTCACATCAATCAACTCCATCTAATTTCCTCAAGTCCTAAGAGATTAAAGAAAATTCGAACAACCCTCAAAAGTGTTCCCATGTTCATTAGGCGATTTCAACTCTAACAAAGAAAGCAAATATTTGGTTAAAAGGCTTGGATCTCAGCGAAAGGAACTATCTATTCCAATATGAGAAAGACTTTGGGACTCCAATAAAATAACGTGATGGAAGGAGGTGAAACACCATATACCAACAAAATATAGAGGCTCTTCCAAAACCCCACTAGAAGTGAAAAGCTGCTCTAACCAGAAAATCCAAAAGACAAGACTTTCTGAGTCCTACGATTATAAAAAAATCTTGACTGGAATAGAAGTCTTTCCAACAGCTTACAATATAACTGATAAACCATCAAACCCCATTTAATAGCTAAAAGTTATGCAGAAAAAAAGGTCCCAAGACCCACTGATCTGAATAAGACAAACTACGTTATTCTAGTCAAAAAGTCTTGTAATCTAGCAAGACCAATATAAAAGTACTGGCTAAGAGCTCATCACAGCTAGAGAAAGTATGTACTCGTCTATTATTGGGCACCACATCAGGAAGAACAATCAACAAACGCCATTTTCCACGCATCAGCTAGGTAAGTTTCCAAACCAGCAAACTCCCAACTCAAAAAAGCGAGCCAAATCATAAAACAAAAACCACCACTACCACTAAAATGTAAAGTCTGTCAAATTGAATTAAGTAGTTCTACCATTTTCAAATCTAATGGTGTACAATATATGCTCTTAGCCCGACAAAGGAGAGAAATAGTTACCGTGAGAGTTGAGACACCGAGAGGTAGACGGCTGACGAGTGACGGCGAGGTGCACTCGGGAGGGATGTGCAGTGCCGCTGTGGTCTCGGACCCTAGGGCAGGGAAAAAAAAATCGCGAAGTGTCGAAGACTCAAGACTCGAAGTGAACTGCAAACGAATGACGGAAGGAGAGGAAATAGGGTTTAAAAGAAATAGGGTCAAAACGACGCCGTATCGGGGCAACCGGTTTTCGCGGTTTACCGTCAAGCGGTGGCGGTCTATCCCCTGGAAAATGGAACCGCCACCGCCCCCGCTACTAAGCGGTTGGCGGTGGTAGGTGGCGGTACCGGTTAACCGGCCCATCACTAGGGGTGGTCACCGGTACCGGCCCACCGCCGGTACCGGTGACCACCCCTAGCGATGACTGATGAACCCCTCAAACCAAAAACACATCGTTTCGAAAAAATCCCAAAAAATCCTGGGATGACGTCAGATAAACCTGAAGCCAAACAGTCACAAAGAATGACGGTTAATTAGAGTTGGGTGACGCCGGATACGGCACATGACTCGTCAGGAGAATCTGTAACTCCCAAAACGGTTCTCACCAAGCCACGATCACATGATTCGTGGGCGTCAAATTACCGAACTGGCCCTCATTGTAGTAGGCAGATGAATCGTTTTCTCAGCAAACCCAACGAACATCAACATAATTTCATGCACTTCCAGGGCCACGACCTAGCGGATACGTCGGCTACAACGTCTATAAAAGACTGCATGATCGCCTCAATGAAAGGGGGGATTCAAAGAACAACAAAGAAGAATACCAGTAGACAATCGCACCGACTATGGCTGAAAACAATCATCTCTCATGCCTTCCCTTCGATGTCCTCACCATCATCACCAGCTATGTCGCAAAACGCGACATTAATGATTGGAAGCAGTTCAATCTAACTTCCCGAGAGTTCAGTCATGCAGCCTCCAATGAAGTTATCCTTCAGGAGGATGAATCTGGAAGACTATCCCACACCCTGGACACCGACTCTTGTTTGGTACAGGGTCAAGCAAATTTGCCGAGAGGTACGTAATCCCCATGAAGTTTTTATAGAGGCAGCCTGACACCTTAGCAAGGAGGGAGTGACTCTCGAAGCCATCAACAAGGTCAGGACATCGGCTTCGGAAGGGCATAAGTTAGCACACATCTTCCTGCTTATTATTTTCTACTCCTCAAACGATGAGGCCTTTCAAACACAAGCCCAAGGTCTGATCTGGGCTCTGCGAACTCAACTTGGAAGAAAAGAAATACGGACACTGCTGGGCACTGCGCAAGGGTGGTTGAGGCGCCACATTCGAAATGGTGGGCCAATGTTTCCATTTGACAAATACACTCTTTGCCCAGATGACCACAACCCTCCGTTCATGGAGGGCCGTGAGAGAAAAGGCCAAAAGAAAGATTTTTGCAAAACGTGCTACAACAATTGGGTGTTCAAACGCCTCTACAAGCACATGCCCACAGTCCAATGATCTAAATGTTTTGTACCCTTTCCAATCAATGAAAACAACTTTTATTTTGTAAAGGTTCTTTTTATTCTTTGTGACTGTGGTCCGAAACGGCATATAACCAGATCAATTGGTTACAACGAAGAAAAGCGTGTTAGCCAGATCACTTGGTTACCACGTAACATTATCACAGAATAATGTCTTAACCAAATCAATTGGTTACGTGGCCTTACATATTAATCCAAGCAATTTGTTATAATATGACGCTGCCGAGAAGAGAGTCTCTCCTGAAAACAAATCGACATCAATAAGGCGTGTGATGAGCTAAGAATGGAAATCGCCTCAGTTCAACTATTTACTGTGAAAGTTGAAACGACGTAGCCCTACCCAAAGCCTTCGGATGACTCAAAGGCTGCAATTATAAATGCGGACTGTCCTAAAACGCGGTGAAGTGATGCACATCAGCCCGGATAACACATCAAAGAGTCATGCGATGTACGAACACGCCTGAGCATTAGGTATTAAAGCTGCAACACTTGAGGCGATGCGCTACCTCAAACACAGCGAGAGGATACGCCTGATACGCAGCATCTATGGATGAACCAAACGGGACCACGTGTCGTTATAGCCGACAATCGGTCGAATCGTCAGACGTCAGAAACGGCCGCATTAAATGAAACGTGCCATCCAAGATACACGCAAAGGGTCACCACGATCGTCCACCAAGGTCTGAATTACCACGCGTCGCAATATGGGCAACCTTGCGTACGAAATCCAAGGTACATGCAGAAAGCGACAGAATGTTGGGAGCCAAACGGTGTTCCCCAAATAACTTCCCCAAAGGATAACTGTCAGTCAGATTTAAGCATAAAATGAGAGACGGTCTCAACCAAAAAAAAAAGAAAGGAGAAGGACAGACGCCATACGTAGCAGAAAGAGAAATGTCGATGTTAAGGCAAAACCTTAGAACCCTACCCGAGGAAACTTGGACCGAGGTGCTAAGCAAATCCATACATGACAACCCGCGGGAATGGCAGAATCTCTGTCTAGTATCCCGGCAATTTCACACAGCCGCTCATGGACCAGTAGTGTACCGAAGACGTACGTCCCCCGTATCCTCTGACGGAAGAATGGCGAATCCTTCGCGACAAGTGTTATGTGAACAACAATCCGCATAAAATTTTTATCCAAGGTAGCGGAAAAATGTACCGGACCTCTACCGTCAGAGAAGGACTAAAGGAGGTTCGCACTTCGACCAAAAACAGAAATCTGAATGCCAAATATCTACTCGCCTTGACCTATCACCACCAAGGAGGAAATGCAAGACAGGATGTCGTGAACCTGATCACGGAGCTTTGGCAAAGATTAAATGCAGGACACATGGAAACCGTAAGAAGCGCCATCATAAGCTGGGCGATAACCAGATACAGTCGAACCGATGAACATCGGTATAGGTTAGCAAACATACTAAAGTGCTCGAAAGAGCATCCCTGCCACATCCCAACAGCAGTCAACATACCGGCTTCATTTCCAAAATGGTGGATTGCCTACCGCCAATATCTTTGCGACACTTGCTATGAGAACAAAGAATTTCGATACTGTGAGATATATTTGGGTTCCGTAGGTAGCATAATCGAATGGACGATTCCCCCATTGACCGAGATGTAATCACTAGCAGAAATTCAGTTTAGCTATGCATTTAGCTTCGACACCCTTGTACCTCGGCCACCGAAGCACAATAAACATTCTCAACCCGATTCCCATCGTGAATCCGCTCGAGAATGAGGGGACTCTGATGATACCAATACTGAATTACTCCCAAAGGCCCAAACCAATTTGGGCCGGCAAGGGTAATCGCATTTCTTCAAAACCCAAAGGCTATACTCAAGCCCATCAGGCATGCAAGCCCAGAAACATAGACTGTCGAACAAGTCTTCAACGATTATTCAAACAACTTCTTTACAACTGTCGACTCTACGATTCCTTGGTACCGAAAGTGTGAAAGAACGACCCCTACTCAGACGTGTACTAACCGTCGGATAACGCACAATCGCACGAAGGGGAAACTCTCGTCAAGAGGGAAATGAGAGAACGTGAAGAAAAGGCTATAAAAGCGAGGCAGAACGATAGAAGAGGTACGCACACGATAATCCTTCGAATACTCGCATAGCATCCT
Organism: Myrica gale; assembly: GCA_963930655.1. Classification (NCBI taxonomy): domain Eukaryota; kingdom Viridiplantae; phylum Streptophyta; class Magnoliopsida; order Fagales; family Myricaceae; genus Myrica; species Myrica gale. The sequence goes on from OZ005615.1 coordinate 20,733,881, forward strand.
GCCAACAAAGAGCTTACTTAGGCATCGGTGGCTAGTAACCTCGGTGTCCGAGGCTATCCTTGTAATTTGTGCAGGAAAGGAATGCAAAGACGAAGCACCTCTACTCTCACGTGTTGACTATAAATCAACTGGTTCATCACATTCTATCCACCAGAAATTTGATACTAGCTTTGCAAGTTTGCAAAGATTTTGTGTTGAGTCTGTTGTCGTGAATGGTTCTATTAATGATTGTTCCATGTCCATTCTCATTAAGAACTTTTGTGTTGCCTAATAAAATTTAAGATGTTGCGTTATTGGATAATCTGTTGATTCAAAAAGTTGTAGTTCGCACAGATAAATTCAACTTATTAAACTTAGGAACAATTACAAATTTACAAAAGGAACCCATTTGTTATCTATAGCTTTGAAATGTCTCCTTGAGAGGGCAATGTCTACTTCCTTTAAGCTGCATAATGAGCCATCTTACTTGACAACGAGGATATTGAAGAACTGGGCACTTCTCCTAGCTTTGCAAATAGTTATGTGACCTTGTTTATTCGAATGCTTGGGCTAGACCATGATAACCTTGATAGAGAACAGGCAATAGTGGCTCTCTGGAAATATTCTCTTGGAGGAAAGAAGTACATTGATGCTATCATGCAGTTTCCTAGCTGTGTAAATCTCACCTTAAACCTTCTTAGATCAGAGTCTAGCTCCACTTGTGAAGCAGCGGCAGGCCTCCTTCGATCAATTTCTTCAGTTAATTTATACATGGAATTAATAGCAGACAGTGGAGCAATTGAAGAGGTAACTGGGTTGCTTACCCGACCTTCCTTGACTCCTAAGGTACCTATTTAAGAATTGAACTTCTGTCATTTTGTCAACTTATTTCTGGGTACAGGGAATGAGGTATACCCTGAACCCCTTTTACAGGTAAAGGAGCAGAGTATGTCTACTTTGTGAAACTTGTCTGTATATGAGAAGCTTAGAGCCAAACTTGCAAACAACGATTTTCTGCCTCTACTTGTTAAGTGCCTTGATGATGAGGACATAAAAGTTCAGGAAGCAGCAGGAGGGATTTTTGCAAATTTAGCATTGAGCCACTTTCACCACAACAATTGTCACCTCGTAGTCGTAGTACATAGTACGGTACATGTATTCTAATATTTGTAATGTTTTTAGTTTTTAATTTTCGATATTATAACTCTAAGATAATTTTTTACATTATGAAGGAAAAAAATTCTTGTTATTTCGCGTTTAAAGTTCAATTCCCATCAATTTTGATCTGGATCCGCCACTGTTCTTGGATATATCGAATCAACGACAATGCCATAGGGGACTTTCTTTTTCTACAGTTAACCACGGTTGAGTACTTCTGGTTTTTTCTCTCTGTTTTCTTTTTGGTAGCTGAATAATATTGCTGATGGATTTTCATGCCAGTCTATTCGTACAAATATGCTATAAAATTAGCATATTCGTGCGAAATTACACACATTTTAAGATGTCTATGTTTACACTTTAATTTTAATCAAACGAAAAAATTACACACATTCTAATCACCGAAAAAGATAAATACAATTTTCATCCTTTAATTATAATGTCATAATATTTTACCTCTCAAACTATTTTTCACCTTTGTACCTCACTACAAAAAAAGACCTTTAGCATAGGTTAGAAATCGCTACTAAATGTTAAAAAATCGTTATTATAGCTTTAACAATTATTTTTTAGCGGTGGTATTACCGTCACATTCTTTTTTTTTGTGTTTGTTTTGAATAAGACGAGATTTTGATTAAAAAAATTGATAACTTTTAACGTGAAGTGGCAGCTAATTAAAGTCCAAACATGTATTTAACCCATAAATAAAATTAATTGGTCAATATCCATATCTGATTTCTTGTCATACTGCTTGTCTGATGTCTCCATCCAAAACCAATGAGGTGTTTGTGCAAGTAAAATTTTGAGGTAAAATTTTAGTAGTTATGAAAAAGTGAGAGAGAGAATGAAAAAATGAAAAAGTGAAAAAAAAAAAGTTAGAAAAAGGTAAGAAGAGAGAATGAAAAAGTAAGTGAAAAAAGCAAGAAGAAAAAGTAAGAGAGAGAATGAGAATGTGAAAAGTTAAAATTTTAGTAAAATTTTGTTAAATTTATAGTGTAAACAAACACTATGCAAAACAAAATCAAAATTTAGAGGACGTCTAAGGACTGCTAGTTTATAAAAAATCTTCAGGATTTTTTGAATCCTCACAATTCTACGACCAAATATCATTTTTCACACCACATAAATATAACTACAACACGCATACTAATAAAATTAATATCACATAAAAATTCTCAAAATACAAAAAATCATCACAAAACACCTTAACCGAATCTAAGGTGATGTTCGTTTTGAGAAAAAAATGTAGGATTTTAGAGAAGTTGTGAATTTTTATGTTGAATAGTGTTTTATTGGTGTTTGTGTAAAGTGGAGAGAGAAATGATTTGATGTAATTGTTTAATAAAAAAGTATTGGAGTTATGTGAAAAAATATAGAGAGAGAAAATTTATGTTGAATAAAAAATTAAAAAGTTGTTGGAGATTGTGTAAAATGTATTGGTTTTTGTGTTTGAATTTTGAATATATTCGGTAGTAGAATTGTGAATATACTTAGAATCCTGAAAAAATGGTAAAAACGAGCATACCCTAAGTCAAATTTAGTAGGTCATATACTTTCTCTGTCAAACTACAGAAACTATGAAAAGGACAAAGGTTTCAAGAGATGTGAAATGTTTAACTAATGACGCTCTCTCTCTCTCTCTCTCTCTCCGTTGATAGATACCTTCTGTTCCTTCATCTTCACGTTTATTTGCTAAATCCATGTCAATCCAAATGAACCCCGTACGCGTAATTGGTTGAGGGTACACGGGTCCTCTTTTCTTGAAATTCGCAATCCACTGGTCAAAATTCAATCATTCATGAAACTGCAGTCCTAGCTTCAGGGCATGTTTGAGATCCCAAATATTCGGGGTCTCAACAAATCGGACAAACCAAACAAACTTTAAAATTTTTAACTTTTACACCTACACACTTCACTTTTCACAAATCCCAATAAATCTCAATAAAGTAAAGATTCCCAAAATTTTAGGAATATTCCCCAATATTTTGGCAAACAAACATCCCCTCAATCTTTGGCCCTTGAATCCATTATTTCTCGCTAACATCTCTGTCTTTGTACCAAAAAGAAAATAGAACTTTTCCATGACCAGAGAGAGCCTAATTCTGGTCCTCCTAGCAATCTTTTTCCTTCCACTACTCACAGTCCGCGCATCCACCCAGACCCAGTACTGCAACCGCTCATGTGGCCCCACGACCCTCCCCTACCCGTTCGGCTTCTCCTCCGGCTGTGGTATCCACCTGAACTGCACCAATAGCACCATCTTCGTCAGTGAATTCCCTGTCCAATCTGTAAGCCCCGACACCATTACGATCACCATCGCCGCTAGGTGCAACCGTCCGGTCCAAACTCTCAGGCACCTCTTTAGCAACAATTACGCTCCCACATCCCAAAACGCGATTCTCTTACAGAACTGCTCCACAAGCCTTTCGCCCTGCACGATACCGGCCATTCTCGTCCAGACCCATTTCGAGTCACCGGATTGCGGCTCCAACAGCTCCACCAGTTCGATAAGTTGCTACTCGGAGAGCACCGAGCATGCTTTCATTGACTACCACAACGTGACGACGAGACACTGCCAGTATTTTCTGTCTTCGATATCGGCCGAGTTGTTGAACGGCTCGACCTCGGCGGTGTCGCTGGAGGTTCAGGTGGTTCAGCTGGGATGGTGGCTTGAGGGAGCTTGCCATGAGTGTTCCGACGATTCCAATTGTACCACGCTTGTCTCACCCACAACCAGACGCCAAAGTTTCCGGTGCCGGTGCAACGATGCGTACGAAGGCGATGGATACAAGGCCGGTGCAGGTTGCCGAAAAGGTCAGTCCCTGTAACATGGATTTTTTTAATATATTATATATTTTCATTTTTCTTCCAGCTATATTGTAATTCATTGTTAGGGGATCATAAAGTTTATGCTAGAGCATAATTTTCATTATATTAGTAATTTAGAGCCGGAAATTAAGGCCACAGCTTTGCTTAATTTAGTCAAGAAGCATTAGATAGTGAATTGACTTTTCTCTGTGTTTGCTCCAAAATACAAAACAAGAAGAAGAAGAAGAAAACTTTTCTCTGGGTTCCACTTTTCTGCACGATCTTGTTGAATTTAGTAAATTTGGAGAATTACAAACTGAAGATGCTGGAATAATCGAAAAACAAATCAGCGGTACTTAAAAAAGTGTTGTCAAAACTATATGCATATTCTTCTTCACATTTTATAATGTTTTTTTCCAAATTTTAATCCTATGCCTAAAAAGAGAAGTACTTATAAATGATATCTTCGAACTCACAACTCTAGACTGGGTGCTAATCCAAATAGATTTGATGTCCTTTTTTTTGTTAAGAAACAATTTTATAAAATTTCAACCCATCAAAGTAAATCGGGACACTCTTAATTTTGGTCAATAAGTGTTCATACTTGGCTTAGGGAAAGCAGAAAGCCTCGGAATAACTAAACGCAACAGGCATAAGCAAACAAAGCTCTTAGGGTGCAGTGATAAATGATTACAATGAGGCCTTTATGCTACAAAAGTAGTAAGTGGTGATCCAGTAGGACCCGAGAAAGGGGGGGTCACCGTCTTTAAATCATGGAGACCTACTCCTTTGGATGCGGCTGTCCATCATTTGCGGGATTGTCAAGTCAACATAATCAATTAGCCCAAGTTGCCAATTTTTAACTTTTATCATTTGGTCTTGGACCCGACCTTTTTTCGGTCCTTTTTCTGTTATTTTCTTTGTCTGATACAGGCAATGGACAGAAATAGTCGCCATGCACAGGAATGGCCAACTTTACCTAATGCTTCGCCTGATGTGCATTCTGTGTATTATGGGATGTATTATGGGTGGACCTGTATATACGCCAAATAGCCTATGGAATTTTGGTGAGGCTCGTTTTAAGCCATGACCTGATAGAATTTTTGTAGATCCCACTACTATACTACTAAGCAAATTCATGGTCTTCATAATTGGTGGCAGAAAGGCATATCTTCTCGAACTTGAGACATGAATTATAACTGTTGATCATATAAGGCAAAACTGGTAGTTGTAGAGGATTCTAGTTAAGTGCTTTTAGCCAAACTTGAAGAAAATCTAGTAATACAAATCAGCATCTTCAGTATCGAACAAAAAGCCAAAAAATAAATTAGGAAACCAGAAAAGAAAATGATGAATTTAGCTTAAGTTTAGACCATGTCACAATGACTATCTCAAACTCTGTATGCGACACTCATCAAGCTTATCAAGTGAATTGGAGTTCCTACTTCTTGTGCTTATAAGAATAGGGTGAGCCTAGGCCAACTGGAATAAGTTTATTCGTGATATGCCGTATTGCAGACCCTTGATCACTAATTGACTGCAGATTCAGCAAAAAGTGTTCAACGTCTTGGAACTAATTTCAAAGTCGAAAACCCACAACTACGCATGTCTTCATCAAGATGATGCTCATAAGTTCCGTAAATTCCGAGTTTATTGTAGGAATCTGCAAATATACTGCACAAATTGTTGAGATATTAATTGCATCCGTGATTTTTGCTGCATAAACAGTATCTTCAGTGTGCGGCCCCCAAAGATACATGTCTGGCCAATGTGGAGGAACAACTAGAGTGGCTGCACTAATTGGAGGTAACTTGTCTTTTCACTAATTGGGAACAATAGCATAACTTTTCTGTTTGACTAATTCGTATGTGGCTAAACAACTGTTTGGTGTATGCTTATGATTGGGAATGAACAAAGAAGTTTCCAGTTCTGTTATAGGTTACCATTACTTGAGTTACATATTTTTTCTATTAACAAAGAATAAAATGGATTATTACTCTAGCACTAGAATTGCAGAGCAAACATGTGGCAACTATGGCCCAAGGGCGTTATGGGATCTTCATTCCCAGGCAGTTTTACTACTTTGTAAAACTGACTGCATCTATATTTCTAATCTCCAGTCTTGTAAACAAGTTAAAATGTAAGCCTTATACAAGTGTAACTTCCCTGGTTTATCTACCAGGAAGCATGATGTTGCAATGGGGAATTATCTGCATTTTGTATAAAGCATAAAATGACACAGAATTGTCATCATTGATTTTGCTTTCATAAATGCTACTTCTCCTTACTCAGGCCTTGCTACTGGAGTCCTTGTGATGACAACTGTGGGTTTAATATGCTGCTTCATTCGGCGACGCTCTAAATCAAAAGCCAGACACAGTGCTAAATTCCGTCTATCTGAAGCTACTGGCAGCTGTAGCATTCCAATATATGCCTACAAAGAAATTGAGAAAGCTACAAAATGTTTCTCAGAGAAACAAAGGCTGGGGACTGGAGCCTATGGAACAGTATATGCAGGGAAACTCCACAGTAATGAATGGGTTGCCATCAAAAGGATCAAACATAGAGATACTGACAGCATCGAGCAAGTCATGAATGAGATCAGGCTTCTTTCATCTGTCAGCCATCCAAATCTAGTCCGACTCTTGGGTTGCTCTATTGAATACGGAGAGCAGATCCTAGTCTATGAATTTATGCCCAATGGAACTTTGTGTCAGCATTTACAGAGAGAGAGAGGAGATGGACTTTCCTGGCAGGTTCGCCTAACAATTGCCACTGAAACTGCCCAGGCCATAGCCCATCTTCACTCTGATATCAACCCTCCAATATACCATAGAGACATCAAGTCAAGTAACATACTCTTGGATCATGACTTCAAGTCCAAAGTTGCAGATTTTGGTCTTTCAAGACTTGGTATTACTGAAATATCTCATATTTCAACTGGCCCGCAAGGTACTCCAGGGTACCTTGATCCTCAGTACCATCAATGTTTTCATCTGTCTGATAAAAGTGACGTATATAGCTTTGGTGTGGTTCTTGTTGAGATAATTACTGCAATGAAAGTGGTGGATTTTTCTCGGCCTCAAGATGAGGTGAATTTGGCTGCTGTTGCTATTGACAGGATAGGGAATGGACGCCTAGACAAGATCATAGATCCCTTCCTTGAGCCAAACGGTGATGCTTGGACTCTTTCATCAGTGCATAAGGTGGCGGAGCTGGCATTTCGTTGCCTCGCATACCACCAGGACATGAGGCCTTCAATGATGGAAGTGGCAGCTGAATTGGACAGAATCAGGCTTTCTAGATCAGAACTGTCTGAAGAAAAATATAGTACAGCTTCATCAGATGTATCTTCTTGCTCTTCATCCAATTTAAGTGAAAAACCACTAACCGTGATGGTTAAGAAGGCTGAGTTGGAGAATGGAAATCTCATTGAGCTGCAGACTGGGGCTGGTAGCTTCAACTCGATGGATAGGGTGAGGGATAATTCACCAGTTTCTGTACAAGACCCTTGGCTGAGTGAACAGAGTTCACCTTCATCGAGCAGTTTGCTAAATAATGTAATTCAGTGAACCTTGAAGGGATTTCTGGTTTGGGTGCTTAGTTTCATCTCATTCTGTTAATACCATCAAGATAGTTATCTAGGAATACAGTTTTGTCAGTTCCTCGTAGCTCATTCTACACTCACATGTTTATGCTTGTGAAAAGTGCCTTAAGAGTTACAATGGTGTTGTAGAGTTTCATTTTCTTTTCTATTTTTTCATGTTTTCTTCTTTTTGTATCCTTTCCTACGTGCAGGATACGTTTGTATGGCATTGCCATTGAATGATAGGCGTAAATACTACATCATCATCTGAAAAGGGTTCAATCCGCTCCATTCTTCTTCGCTTCCCCTTTTCTCCCTGCCACCCTAATTTCCCGGTCTCCCTTTACACTTTTCATTCTTCCCTTGCTCTGATTTTGATCAGCACATAATAGCCCACGCTGAACCGTCTGGTCGTTGAAAGAGGGCCTTGGGTTGTCCAAACGGCTGAAGATCAAAGTAAGCACCTCTTCCATTTAGTGGGTAGAAAATTTCAAGTGGGTGTGGCCGTGTGGGATTCTTAAACTTTTTTATTTGGTCTTAGGTCCCACTTTGCTGGATTGTTACATTTCCTTAATATTTTGAAGTTCTTCAAACAGTTCTGAACAAGAACGTAAAGTTGGCCCAAGATATTGGGCATGAAAACAAGGCACCTCTACACAGGATAAAATGATCGATTTTAGACCCAATAGTTTCTGAGCTGAGAGTTACATCTTCTTCCTGGGTCTCAAGCTCTCAGAATATGGAGCGGCCATTGCTATACTGTTGTGGTGAACAACAACCTTTGGGCCATTTAATGTAACCCATCAATTATCTTATGGACACAACATGGCAAAGGGCATGAAAACAAGGCACCTCTACACAAGATAAAATGGTCGATTTTAGACCCAATACTTTCTGAGCTGAGAGTTACATCTTCTTCCTGGGCCTCAAGCTCTCAGAATATGGAGCGGCCATTGCTATACTGTTGTGGTGAACAACAACCTTTGGGCCATTTAATGTAACCCATCAATTATCTTATGGACTCAACATGGCAAAGCGTCTACAATGTATTCTGCAATGCAGTGCTTTATTAGAGATAAAGATATGGATCACGGCATCACGCACTGCTGTTTTTTTTTCCAGGTAGAGAAATTATCTCTTTGTTTTTTTTTCAAGTGAATAGGCACAAGAGATGATGAGAGAAGTTGGTATTCTGTGCCAACTGCCAAGAAGGGGTCCAGACGACAAGAGGGAGCGACTCTTTTTGTATCTGAGCATAGGGAATGACTCTTTTTATTGAGTGTCTATGCATACATGCCAATAGAGTTGTATTCCAGTTAGTATCACCCACTAATTCATTAGTATTAAGGTCAAGAGTTTGAATTAGCACATAAGTTGAAATCACTTTTGAAAGTGAAGTCTGACATTAGGCCTAGTGGATGAGATTAGGATTGATTGTTGGTCTTACTGGTGCTGCTATGATAGAATCGCCCAATGGGCAATAGCTATAGTTCAAACCAAACATTTTGCAATGAGGGTACTCCTATGGTCACGCTCAGGGATGATTGGCTACGCTGATAGCCTCCTTCCCCTCTCAATCACAAAAAAAAAATGTCTCTGCATGCATACTTTATCTACTAGCCTCTAGGACCACTACTAGTAGTTGATAGACAGGTCCTTCAAGTACACGACTAACTGTATCGTATATTTAGGTGTAAATTCCGCCCTCATTAGAAGAGTTTCTAAATTGGATCGGGATCCCCTGCAATGTGACCGAATTACAGGGGCAATTAGGAGAGAGAGTGATGGGTCCCGGTCAGGACCCACACCTGCCCAAATTGCACCCATTTTCCCGGGCTCGGTCAGACGATACTCGTCCCTCTAAACTTACATACTCATAAGTGGGACCAAAACGTGTGCAACCATCCAAAGGGGAACTACTCTGGGTGGCCGAGGCCTTATGACATAGACAGCAAAGTAGCTATCGATATATGCCTTATACTGGACCTCAGGGGCGACTCAACTTTTTGGGGCCTTAGGCAAGTTATAAAAATAGAATTTTTTGATATAAAAAACAAATTTAAAATTATAATGTTTTTAAAAAAATCAAAATCAAAATTAAACTATAAATTTATTTCTTGCCTTTTTAGATGTAAAATTACTAATTAAACTTTGGTATTCAATTTTACCTAATAAATCAGTTTCAATAGATAAAATTGTTAAATCGTTTTATCTATCTTGAGACATAGTTGTTCATAAATAATTTTTTATAATATTTAGTTTTGAAAAACTTCTTTCTGGAGCGCATGTCATGCTTAAGAAATTTGTTAAGGGCTCCTCTTTGAGATTGAACTAAACTTTCTATTCTCCTTTTTTTCTTGAGTTTTTTTATATACAGATGGATATTTTCTACCAATCATTTTAAATATTAAAATTTTTACACAAATAATGAATAATAATAATAGATAAACAAAAACTAATTGATATCAATAAAAATTTAAATGTAAATTATTGAACAATAAAACCTGATTAATAATCCTAGATTTGTTGATATTGTTAGCAAAAAAGTAGAAAATATTTTCGAGATTAATGAGAAGCTTTAGCAAGAAAATAGGTTGGTTTGCATATATTCTAGGTTTTATTAGCTAAAAATTTATTGTGAATTTGAAAAGTGATGTTGGTAAGTAGTGCTAGTTGATAGGTTGAGTTATTTATTTTTAATTTTTAAATATTTATATTTTATAAACTTTTAATTAAGTTTTATCTGAAAAAATTTAGACTTTTCTCTACCTAAAAAGAGCCTTCCTAATTAGAGTACCGATCGCCTACCCATTTGAGCCTCTGAATTACTGGTCTTTCTTTTACTTGATCGACCAGACAGTCAGCGTTCTTCGTGAGTCCCTGATTGTGTTGTTTCATGAGGGTTGAGCTTTTTGTGTCTTGGCAAGTATTGCCTGCCAAATGATTAACAAAAAAAGTATTCCCTGCCAAACAACAAAAAAAACAAAAACATATTCCCGCGCACAGGCCACACCAACCCCACACCCCACCAATAAGGAATTCGTATCTTTTTTTTTGTTTTCTAGGAAAGGAATTCGTATCTGTATTACAATAGTTATGGTCTTTCTTGGTTAGGTGACTTCTTGCGCTCACGTTTGAGCAACCTGCGGCCATCCAAGCTAGTGAGTGACATGTTGCTTATGGCACTCATGATCACCTCTAGGTCTTTGATAACATAGGGCATGTTTGTTTTGGTTAGATTTTTAGAATTTGAAGTGTTTTGAAAAATTTTAGGTGTTGTTGGAGTTTTATTAGTATTTGTATAGAAGTTGTTGACCTGTATTAATGAGTGTGAAAAAAGTAATGATGATTTTTAAAATTGTTGTTCGTAGATTATCTTTATTGATATGTGTAGAAGATAAAATATAAAATAATATTTATATTTATTATTTATAATATTTATTATAATTTCAAAAATTCCTTTTATTTTCTTTTTTATTGTGATACAAATGTGGATGTTTATTTATAATATTTATTATAATTTCGAAAATTCTTTTTATTTTCTATTTTGTACTGTGATACAAATGTTGATGTTTATTTATAATATTTATTATAATTTCAAAAATCTCTTTTATTTTTTGTTTTTTTATTATGATATAAATGTTGGTGTTTATTTATAATATTTATTATAATTTTGAAAATATCTTTTATTTTTTATTGTGATACAAATGTTGATATTTATTTATATTATAAAATCCTTTTTATTTTTTATTTTCTATTTTTGTTGTGATACAAATGTTGATATTTGTAATATTTATTTTCTATTTTTATTTATTTATTACAAATGTTGGGGTACGATTGCAAAGATACTTGCGCTTGTTTCACGTCAAGAGTGAGGGCGGGGGAAAATAAAAAAACAGACGCCGAGAAGTCAGCTTTGGACAGATACAAATGACCTATTCACCCTCAACCAACTCCTCAACGTTGAAGAAATCAGTTGGGACTTTTTTGTCCATTCACTTGCCCTTCGAATATAATTCACTGACGTGTGGGGGACACATGTAATGCACAAACCCGTTTCACCGTTCGGGTTTTATGTGATCAACGCATTACTTGAGGATAGGTTGGTAATTCTTCATAAGTATGGTTAGGGCAAAATTTAAAATTGTTTAATTGCATCCTCAATTCCCCCGCACGTAATGCACAAACCCGTTTCACCGTTCGGGTTTTATGTGATCAACGCATTACTTGCGGATGGGTTGGTAATTCTTCATAAGTATGGTTAGGGCAAAATTGAAAATTGTTTAATTGCATCCTCAATTTAAACATGTTAGGTAAGAATGGGAGGAAGTTAAATAAGAATTTTAAAAATGTCACCAAAATGAACATGTTGATGCTGTTGGGCACCAATAATTGATTAGATAACTCAAGACTGCCAAATGTCGAATTATAAATGTTGGTCTACCACGAGATGCGAACATTCCTTCCCTTGCGATTTGTTTCAGCCCATGCCCTTGTTGGGCCAAGGGAGCATCAAACAATTGATTTGCTGTATTTGATTAAACAAATACTCAAGTGGGTGGTGTGCATTTGTGTCATATATTTTATTTAAATGCGAGTGGAGTGTGGTAATGCGAAGCTAATTATCAAAGCTACGATGTTGATCAATAATTCTGAAATAGGAGAAAACATAGGGAGCTGTTTGTCAGCAGCACCCATGACACTAGAAGAGAAAAATATAGCTCTTATTCATCGTCAGAAACAGCAATTGCTGACTGGGGCCGCAGGTCTCTCAAAGTGCAAGAAAAATTCTTCCTAGGACCAATTCAACTTATTACTATCACTTTCTGCTAACCTTAGCACAAGAGAGCTGTTACTTTCATTTGACAAAATTTCAATGTAAGTATAATATCAAAGTCAGCAGAGAATTAGACCCTAAGCTATTTCATTGGATATATATAGTTGGTGGCAAGTGGGTTTTATTGGACTTGAGCATGAAATTCCTTCGGCTTGTTTAGTTGTGAGCTCAGGTCTTGGTTTTGAAGGTTTTAACCCAAATTATTCATGCGCGTTTGTCATGGTTCGCCGTGGTGATGCAACACGTGCGACCGACTAATTGGCCATGTGTTCTCAAAAGAAGTGCAACGTATACCTTTTTTTCTAGATAAGTGCAACGTATACCTGCGTGCAGATAGAACCCATACATTGAGTCTGATCTCTGTCATGCTATAGTACAGATCCAAAAATATCCTGTTGTGTTGAGTAATTCGTCCGTAGTTTGCCTGCAACCTTTATCTCCCTCTCCCTCTCCCTCTCCCTCTTTCCTACCGTGCACCATTTCCAAAGACATTTCGCTCAACAGGAGTCGGCATCTCGCAAGAGCGAAAGAAGTACCTGTTGTCATGTTGGTACTCAGTTTGCATTCGCTAGACGCACGTTCGTCCACTTCGCCCGAGCACAAAAGAAATTGTTGCTCTTGAGTTCCCTAGGCACACAACGCAAGTGGAGCACTCATCCCATGAATACCACCTGGCGCGAGAGCACATAGAGGAAAGTGATGGTTTTCTTTTTTATTATGTTATCATGTTGTTAAAAAAGGATTTTGGGGAGCGGCTCGCCTCCAGTGTAGAATCCTCATGCTTCAAATTTCCCAGGCAGTTGTCGTTGTAGGTCACGCAGAAACAACAACCCAGGTCAACCCTGCAACCATGATTCCTTTTGTTCAGAAATCGTGTCATCTTCCTGCCAAAGCATCTCACGCCTTTTGCAAATCTGCCGGAAAAAGCAAAGTACCATCAACGGGACCCATCCATACTTCCAAGGAAGCACCAAGCCAAACTCAAGTCAATCAAAATTAAAACCTTGACCCTGAACCAGAACTTCAATGTGCAAACAAACAAGGCCCTTATGTTCACGGCTCTTCGAGTTTGATCGGTAGAGTACACAGACCATTCCAAAATTTTGATACAAAAAATCATAAAATAATCTCTTTCTAATTGTTAAATAATCTCTTCCATGACAATAAGTATAAAAAATTCTCTTCAATTATCTTTCTCTATTTTTTTTAACACTTCTCATGAACTAAAGCTTGTTCGTTTGCATAATTATTCTAGGATACAATGAATGCAACAAAATTTATAAAAATAACATCTAAAATCGTAAAAAAAAATATACACAAATACAGTATACCAATACTTTTTACACAAATTCTAACTAATTTTCACACAAATTCCAATACCATTTAAAAAAAATTCACACAGAGCTTCTCTCTCCATACTTTTTCACTAAACTTCAATATTTTTTTATCATATGACGATACTTTTTCATTAAAAAATTACATCAAATCATCACTTTCTACATTATTTTACAAACTCCTATAAAAAATATTTTTAAAACTTTTTACCAATTCTTACATAAAAATCTATAAAATTCCAACCTATATAAATATTCATAATTCTATAAAAAAAAATCTTAAAATCTCCTAATTTTTTTTATAAAACCAACATCGCCTCAGTCTTTGGCCACTCCCAAAATTTTTGTTTGTTAACACCACAGGACAGGCATAACTATTCAAATCTTTGGGATATAAAATATTCCCTGTTGCGCAAATATGGACAACTTAAGCACGCCAGGATGACTAGCCAACTATATTTGTGATTAGGAAAAAAAAACTATATTTGTTTTACCCTTTTTTTTATGGTTTCCCCTACTCAAGCAGCCTAACTATGTATTCAGAACATGCATCAAGTACCAATGTCACCGTTAAAGAATGCCTATATGTCTGGATTGATTTCTAATAATTTAAGTCTAATAATTTAAATTTAAAAATAAAAAATTTATTACATAATTTTTTATTATTATAATATTTATTAAAAAAATTTCCTTTTCATTTTTCTTTACAGACTCTCGTAACATATTTTTACTTTATAATATTTTGAAAAATTTACTTTTTAGTCTTTAAGTTTTGGGCCTTTTTAATTTTAGTCTTTAACTTTCAACCTTCAAAATTTTAGTCCTTGAACTTTCATCTTTGTAAAATTTAGTCCTTTCGTCAGTTTGCCGTCAATTTTTGTACCGGTCGACCGCCAATTTTGAAGCGGTCGACCGGATATATGTTTTGAAAGTGAGCGGTCGACCGGTACATGTAGCGGTCGTCCGCTTCATGTAGCGGTTGACCGCTTCATATACTGGTCGACCGGTACAAATTTGACGGCAAACTGACGGCAGACTGACGGAATGACTAAATTTTACAAATATGAAAGTTCAAGGACTAAAATTTTGACCCTCTAAAATTCATGACTAAAAATAAAAAGAGATTAAAATTTAAGGACTAAAAAACAAATTTCCCTAATATTTTTAAAATCTAAATATCAAAAATTTAAACAGTCAAACATCCACATTAAATGGTCTGCATGTCATTTAGAAAAAAAAATGGTCTGCATGTCAAGGAATATTATTAAAAAGCGAACCTCGTGCTTTTTATCTTTTTGAAATAGACTTCTGTACTCTCTCGCTTTCCATCGATTACTCGTTGGATACTGTGCATGACCTCCCCCTAATTTTTCATTAACTTCAAAACAAAAATATGCAAAAAAAAATCTCTTTAAAAGGTTTTTAAAACCTTAAAAAAACACACACACACAATTCAAGTCGCGTGGACATAATCAGTGGGGGCGTCGGAACGGAATGGTGCTCAAGCGTCCTATTTTTGAAATAATATCACATCCATTGGTGGGCTGCACCAAGCCACGACCGTCGTGTGCTAATCTTTTACTTTTATTATAACACTGTGCATACCCTTTTCATTAAACAAAAATAAGTCCGTTGTCCGTGTAACTCATCATGTGCTGCTACTTTATTCCATTACTAATTAGAACCCCGAACAAGATTAGGGGTGGGCGAATCGCCCGAGGTGAAACCCTCCGTCACCACTTCCTGGTTATTGTCCAACAGTGGTACCAGCCACCAGGGGCTGTTACCATTTTGCAGTGGAGCAGTTGGTGGCTTTGAATCTGTTGATGGGGGCATCGCTAATATATTTTTGAACTTTTAAATCAAAACCATCTTTTTTTCTCACTAATGAAAAACTAGGTCATTATCAGCCTTATCTTAATTAGGACGTATTGAGTGGAGTCCTGACTAATATTTTGAAATTAGCTTATAGGATCGGGGTAGACGGAGTGATCCGATCTTGAGAATTCCTGACTTATAAAAAAACTACTTTATTTTGTTTTACTATATGTATTTTTTAAATACACGTTCGTTTAAATTTGTCATATTTCATCCCATCGACTTCTTCACTCATTATTCACTCCGTCGATCCCCTCTCTCTCTTGCTCTAGTCTGAATCAATCATCACTCTCTCGTTTCGCCTGTCCCTCCACTACAGCACCATTCTGTCAGCCACCACATCACTCCCTCCTTCATGCCCGTGTCTCTCTCTCATCTCTTGGTCTCGGACTTCTGAAGATACATGATTACAATTTTGTGTTTTGTGAAGTTATGAATTTAGGGTTTTTAGGTTTTTAATTTTATTTGTGGACTTTGGGAATTATAACCAAGAAATGCCCCAAATAAAACCGTCCCTTCTAGGAGTGGTTGCCGCCCTTGGCGGGGATGGGGCAGTGGCCAAAAATGGCTCACCGTTCTAGGGTGATGTTCGTTTTGAAAGTTTTTGTAGGATTTGGAGAATTTATGAATTTTTAGGTGATATTAAAGTTGTGTTGGTGTTTGTGTAGAAGATGCTGAGGTGTAAAAAAATGAATGATGATGTTTATATTTTTTTGTTTTTTTTTCGAATTTATTATTATTTGTATTAAAATAATAATATTTTTAATAAAAATTTTAAAAAAAACGAAATAAAGCATAAAATGTGCGTTTGTTTTATGCTGCAGGCGACATGTCAGGCCCCTGGCAGGCCGGCTGCAAGATTTTTTTTAAAATTTCAAGTTTACCCTTTGTTGTTTTTAGTTTTTAGGTTGTGGTGGAAGGTGTTTTAGTCATTCAATATCAACTTTTTGAGGACAAAAAAGGAAAACAAATTTCGAATCCTCATTTTTTTCTAAGACTCGCCGAACATGATTTCTTTAGGATTCGATTCCTGATTTTTTTAACAAAACGAATATCACCTAGGTTATAGGGGTGGCGATTGGGGCCAAATCGCCCCTGATTTCACGGCTACTCGCCCCTACACGTGACTTTTGAGGTCTATTTTATTACGAGACATGTTAGATAGGTTTTACATTATTTTAATATTACTTTTGTTTAAGACATTTCATATTTGTTGTATTTCTAGTACAACAAATACTTAGGCTGCGTTTGTTACTAAAATTTTACCCAAAATTTTATCTCTCTCCTAATAAAATACTCCAATATAATCTCTCTCTCTTTCATAAAAAATATAAAAAATTACAAAAACTATAAAATATTACCTCTCTCTTCACTTTTTCACTAAACCCAATACCAACACTAAACCCAATACCAAAAATTTTACCACACAAACCCACCCTTAGTAGATGTCTGCTCGTATTAGTATGTATAGTTAGTGGGTGTTGTTGTAACTCGTGTGAACTTTTATGTATTATAGATGTAACCCAATTTCTTATTCAAATAATGAGGAGAACCTCATACACATAATTTACTATGTTTATCAATTAGAAAAAAATTTACTATGTTTATCACTTTATGTTATATTGGTTGCTTATATTCTAGACATGTCATCACACCTAAACTTTATTCCAAACAGAAAAACATTTAATGAACCTTTATAGGGTGTCATAAAGATATCTAGACTCGAAAGGGAAAGCATCTCAATAAGTAGGTGGTGATGGAAATTAATATTTATAGTTTGCATAATAGTGAATGCATATACAATCTCGACAAGAAAGACTGTTAGGCCAAGGAAGATTTAAAAAAAAAAAAAAAAAAAAGCAGAGAAAAATTTCAGTGAAAAAAATATAGAAAAATAAAAAAGTTCCTTCAAAGTACTGAGACCCGGAATCCAAAGACTACCACGCTCAATATGTAAAAAAAAAAAAAAAAGTACCCATCAGAAAACGCGTTCACCATGATCAGAAGCTCGCTCTTTTGAGAGACGTTAGGTTGACGGAGGACCCCAACGGCGACGTCCCGATCTCCATCTCGAACGAATCGTATCGGCGAAACAGCTCTACCACGAAAAGCCTCGATACCAACACCACGAAGTCCTTCCCTGCACACTGCTTATTTCCGACTGTTGGGGTATCGGTCTCGGGCCCATTTGACCACAGCACGTGCTTGAGCAGTCTCTC
The DNA here is from genome assembly GCA_963930655.1 of Myrica gale. Taxonomy (NCBI): domain Eukaryota; kingdom Viridiplantae; phylum Streptophyta; class Magnoliopsida; order Fagales; family Myricaceae; genus Myrica; species Myrica gale. The sequence goes on from OZ005615.1 coordinate 20,751,680, forward strand.
ACCCTCGCCCACGAAACGATACGGAACGAACTCCTCGGGTCTGTCGAATATCTTCGGATCCTTGGTAGCGAATGGCTGGTACCCGAATATCATCTCGCCTTCCTTGACTCTAAAAGCCGCGTCGTGGCTCTCGATGATCAAGTCTCGCTTTGCTTTTCCGTATTGTAGGGGTACCGGAGGTTCGATCCGGAGGGATTCGTACACGACGGACTTCATCAGCGGCATCTGTTCCATGGCTGCCATCGTGACTTTTCCGCCGTTGGATCTGATGGCTGATCTGATCTCCTCGGCCAACTGAGTGTGGAGTTTGACTCCTGCTCGGCCAAGTAACTTCACCATGTTGGGGAATAAGATCTTCATGCCGCCGAAGGAGTTGAAGCATGTGGCGAATACTAAGTTGTGGCAAGCTTCGCACCTTGATATGCCCAATCTTTCGGCCTCGTCCAGTACGGGACCGGAGGACTCATAGATGAAATCGTAGAGCCTCTGATAGTCGGCTTTGACCAGAAACGAAGGTAGAGGGAAGGTGTGGATGAGGAGTTCCTCGACATACTTTGGGAGGCCGAGGGTAAGAATAGGACTTACCTGGAACAAGAGCCATTTAGCTATCAACTTTGGGGCGTCGACTCCGAGCTTGGTCTCAGTGGGGTTGGTTCCGTACAGTGCACGAGCCAAAAAGTTAAAGGCGGCTTGATCGCTGGCATCTCCGAAAGCTGCTTTTCCTTTGGTTGCGAGCTCTTGCTCAAGGCCCTCAAATAGCTCCTTATAGCTGGAATGGAACTCGGGTATGACGTGATCGCGACCTGCCTTGAGAAGGAAGAACAGGAGGCGCTTGAGCTTGTCGTGGTTCGGCTCTGACGGGTCGAGATACGAGAGGATACGATAACCGCCGGTGAGATCGGTAGAGGGCATGTAAGTCCCAGTGAAAAGATTCTTCTTTTCGACCTTCGTGACGTCAAAGAGCACGGGAAAGCTTTTGCCATCGAGCAGTACGACGACGCGCGAGTCGGCCGCTATAAAAGGACCTGGTGGCATGTTGGCTCTGAACACTGTGGACTGGTACTTTTGGATGCGTGATTTAAAGAATTCCTCACGCCCTTGGTTATAAAAATAGTCAAGCCGGTCATTTAACGGACCAACAAGAGGGAGGCCATAGTTTCCAGGGATCTTACGGATCGCGAGCTCGGTGGTACCAGGCGGCGCCATCGTTACCGGTGAAGCCGGAACTGATGGCTTCTCGGACACCGAGGCCGAGATCGGACGGACAATCATTCGACGCGCTGAGGGCTTTGATGATGTCCTCGATGATTGAAATTTCAGTTGCAGGGAAGGAAAAGCTGGGGAAGTAGACGACATTGTGGATGAATCGTTGAAGACTTTGACTATGGGTCTTTTGTTGCAGAGATCGATAGTGGGAGGTCCAATAAAACAAGGGTTTTTAAGAGTTGTGGTTGTCTGTGATGCAAATAGTAGGGGCACTCTGTATTATTTATAGTGGATAGGGCGTGAGTGGAATGATGGGGTCCGTGAAAAGCCAGAAAGTTCTAGGTCGACGAGGGTCGTGAAAGGTGTGCAATAAATGTTTACTTTTCATTATTTCCATAATTCTTGTTATATATTTATTTATGACTTTTATGTTTGTTTTGTGGTGCTCGCTTATGACTTTTATGTTGCTTTGTACGAGTTCTCCACTTCTGGCTCTTCTGAATAAGTTTGCTCTCTAATTTTCAATGAGTGCGTCTATACGAGCCAATTCGTGCTGATGGGTTCGAAAGGAAATAGCTTCGTTGGCCGTTTGGACGTCGAGTTTCCTTTTTGGATTTTACATGTAACAATTTATGGTAGCATGAAACTAAGAAGCTGCGTAGAAAAAAGAAACTAAAAAACTGTTCGGTTAACCAGTACTCTCAGGATTTTTTTGAATTCTTATAATACAAAAAATTTTATAATAAAAAATTATTTTTAACTCAATATAAAAATAACTATAATACGCATACCAATAAAATTAATAAATATTTTTAAAATACAAAATATTCTTAAAAAATATCTAAACCGAACAACCGCTAACCGTTACAGATTGCGAAAAACTGCTAACAGTGTAAGTCACTAAACTTATGCTTCTACTTTTTGCTACACGTGCCCTTCTAGTGAAGTGAAGTTGTGGGTCAAATTCTAACCATAAGATTAATTAGGTCGTCCAAACTCCAAAAGTTTTCCGTGTTTGAATGCTTTTAAGATGAAAAAGTAGAGGATATTGGTACTTGGTTCGATGAGAGTCGGCATGCTTGTCATATGAAATTTTTTCAAAATTTTATTCATGTCAAAAAATTTCAATATAAAACGTAAAACTCCAAAATTTTAAAAATATTTTATATATGTTGGCCCTATTTTTTTCACTTTTTCAATATTAAAATACCCCATTAAAACTCATCACTTGCTCTAGTGATAAAGTCAAACTTGTACTTGTCTGGTTTAGACGCACAGGTCATAAGTTTGATTTTCTATTGGGTGAATATCGTAACTAGTTTAAGCGATGTCTAGCTTAAATGAGAGTCTCAATGATGTGGATGAGTCTACACTAGGATTCACCCAGATAGTCTGCCGCAGAAGATTTCTTCTCGTTACAAAAAAAAACTATCAAATATTTAATATCCCTACTTTTTAACCAATTCTCATATAACCTATTTCAAAATTTTCACTACTTTTTTTTATAAACTCCAATGAAACTTTGGATCTACCTAAATTTTCATACCATCATCAAAAAATTTCAATATTTTTCAAAATTTCTATTTTCCAAATGTGCCCTTAAATTCTAATAAGTAAAAAATGTTAATATCTCATCATCCTCTTTCTGTTTTTTAACTGATTTTTTTTTTATAAAAAAAAAAATTTGTCTTACTCATAAATCCAAGGAGGGAGTCAATTGATTGAAGGTGAGACTATCAAAATGATTGACTGATGATATACGTTTAGGGGTGGAAGGTAAACATATTGTTCAATTCCCTTGTGACCATGTGTAAAGAAAAATTCCATATGAAACATCCTTAATAATGTAACACGTTCAAATATAGCAGGTGGATCTGACATGCTTCTCTTTTGGAGCCACTAAGGTCTAAAGCCATAGTCACCGTCACACTCCATTAGTTTTACACGTGGTATCTGTATACGTGGCAGAGACAAATACACTGCCTGGACGACGTGTCTGATCACGTGAGCTGTACATTGATTTAACTCCCGCAATTTTCACATCCCACACGCAGCAGCACGCTCGACCAGGAACTGCAGCAGATCTCCGCCCTTACCAAACGGACGTAACGCATGATGTGGCAGGAGCTATAAACTGTTAACACGTGGTCTTTCACTTTATTCTTTTCTGGCGTTTACACCAGGTCAAAAGCCCAAACGGGACGGAGTATACGACAACCCCGTTCAGCGTTTGAACGTCGAAGAACGCTGAGGTCAGGCTTCGTACTTTCATACTCCGACCACGATCTTATACATTTCACAGCTCTCACTACCGGCCAATATAGCAGGTGGATCTGAGGTGACTATTCTGCAGTCCGCCGCAATTGTAAAAGAACGATGCCGGGTCCAGTTGGACGGCTGGGGAAAATGGAATGTGAGCATCGTGCCCTTTTTTCCCCTCCGGAGAATCGTGGCTAAACTATTGATAGGGGATGTTTGAGGGTGAAAATTTTGAGTATTAGAGTTTGAGTAATATTATAAAGTAAAGATATGTTATGAGAGTTGGTGAAAAAGTAAAGAGAGAGAAGATTTTTAATAAGTATTATAATAATACAAAATTATGTGGTGAATTTTTTATAATTAAACCCACACCAAACATACCCATAATGTATTTGAGTTCTCTGCAGACTGCGGCCCAAACGGTTCCGTCCGTTTTACTGATGTCAATAGTGGCGGTGTAAAATCTTCCCATTTCAATTTCGGAATTGTATATGTATTTGACTTTGAACAACTGGAAACAAAATATCAGAAAATTATATTCCTTTTGAAGCGAAATCTAATTTGTTTTCCCTATAAAAGCTAAATCCAATTGCGTTTACTTTTAATTTCCCCTGAACTCATTTAATACACAAATAAAACTATATATGAAAACAAATAAGCAGTTTAAAATATTCAAATTACTATGTTTTCTTATTTTCAGGCAACAACTATCTATAGTAAGGACCAAGTTAGGATTTGACCTTAAGGAGGGCTAGTTGTACAAAAATATATATTAAAGGGTCAAAATATAAACAACAAAAGAAAACTATTAAAAAAATTGTTAAAGGAATTTTTTTTTTTACTAAATTTTGGGGGGATCTAGCTCGGTCCGACCGTACTATCTATATAATATGAATTTGAGAGTTTACTCGATCATTATAGTTAAGTCGAAGGCAAGCATACCATAAAAGTGTTATTATTTCAATGAGTCAATTACCAGCAATTTGACCTGTAACATTTTTCAAACTTGAAAATAAAGAGTATTTAGGTCTTGTTTGGCACCCCCAATAATTTGGGCCCAAAAATTTATGTTTAATAATAAAAAATTCATCACATAATTTTTTATTATTATAATATTTATTAAAAATCTCATCTCTCTTCATTTTTTTCACCAATTCTCATAACATATCTTTACTTTATAATATTTCTCAAACCCCAATACCTAAAATTTTCACTCTCAAACATCCCCTAGTATGATTAGGATGTTTCATAACTCTTTACCCGGATTATTGTTGTGCATTTTGGAGTGAGATAAACATAAAATGTAGATCCTACATTATTTAATACTATCATTGTAAAGTTTGGAGAAATATCTATCTTTTTTTTCAAATTGCTCACTAAAATTCGGACTAATTCTTGGTCCTATTAAGTACTTCTACACCTCTAATGTTATTTTTTGATAAATATTGTTATTGTAACTTGTATACAAGTAGTGGCGTTTGTTTCCCCAATAAATCTGGGTTCGAAATTTCCAACAAAACAAACACACTCCAAAATTTTTAACTTTTACACACACACACTACTTTTCACAAACCCCAATAAATCTCAATAAAGTAAAGATTCCCAAAATTTCGGGAATATTCCCCGAAATTTCCACAAACAAACACCCCCACTGTTTATATTTCTAATCAAGGCTGGTAAATTGTACCAGTTGCATGTTATCATCTGCCAGTCAAACCTTTTAGATGATGTCCGACATGGCGAGCAAAACTTTTATGAATTATTTTTAGTTTGTAGGAGAAAATTTTCATAGTTTGACTTTTTATAGGAGTTTGTAAAAAGTTGGTGAAAAATGTTTAAAAATATTTTATTGTAGATTTATTTTATATTAAATTTTATTAAAAAGTAAGGAGAAAATTTGATGAAATTTTTTTAATGAAAAAGTAAAGAGCGAGAATATTTTTTTTTTATATGAAAAGTGTTGAAGTTGATGTGAAAATATTGAGATTTTGATTGTAAAAATTTTGACTTTTTAAAAAAAATTTCTTAAAAAGTTGAAAATGATTCATTACCAAACGTTAGTAAACATATTCATGATTTGACCATGATTTTAGAAATAATAATAATGTACATATGGGTTTTTAAAAATGCATGTAAATATATGTTTAACCAAATATCTTCATTAACAACTACAGATATTCTGTTCCTACAGACTATGTGCAAGGGAAGAGAATAAAGAAAAAATTGGTCCTATGGTTCTGAAAAGAAAAAGGCTTAATTGTATCAACAGAATCCCTAGTCTAATTTTTTGACAAATTGGTCCCTAAATTAGGGGTGATTAAAGGTGGTCTCAGAATCGGTCTGGCCATAATCGGCACTAGCACCATTATTCATGGTGAGGAAAATCTAACACCGGCACAAACACCAGTTAGCTACAAAACTAGTCTAATTCTTAATTTGCGATTCTAGTGCCTTATATATAAATATATATAACATTTTCTTTATTCTTTTTTTGTTTATATAATAAGTCGATTTAATTGAAATGTTTAATTTTTTGTTACTTGATGGGGTGTTTGGATTGGTTATCTCCTTCATTTTATACTTTTCTTTGGGCCTCAAATTAACGTCAAATTTTCTTTTCCGTCTACTTACTTTTCTTAGGAACCGAATAAGGTTTGGTATTTTCCTATGCAATTTTGACACGCCATCATGTCCTTCCTGTTCAATTCCCACTGATTTGTCTATGCTGAGAAAAGCGTACACTAATCTCTCTTTCATATCTTTCATAAAATCGATAGCGTATCTTCATGATATATTTTGTATTAGATATGGTCTCCTTCTGTAGGTTCATGTGTCTTTGTCCTTGTACCTTTTCTTTTCAATCATACCGAAAAGTAAGGCTGATCAGGCTGATATGGTGTTCATTAAATAAACTACCATAATATATTATCTATATATATGAAGTATTTGTTTTTTATGCAAAAAATCATGTTTAGTCCTTGGGTTACACTATTTTCTTAATAAATTATTTAGTTTTTAAATTAAAAATTTTAGTTCTTAAATTTTAGATAGTTTCTTAGTAGGTTCCTAAATTTTTAAATTAAAAATCTTAGTCCTCAAATTTTTTTCTCATGAAAAATAAATTTATCTTGTCATCCCACCTTCCACTTCACTAATGTGGGACTCAAGGTCTTGTCACTTTCCTATCTCATACAGACACGTGCCTATAATTCACGTTGGCCACATTTGATGTCTCACACACTCCTCAGTTGCGTGGCTTACAAAACGTGTTGTTTTTATTTGCCCCTTGCATTTTTCCTTCACTCGATGCGCATTTTTCAGCTGATAAAGGCATTTAGCTGATGTAGGCTTTCTGGACGAGGAAAGTAAGATTACTGAAATTTTTCATTTGAAAATCACTGAATTTTTTTTTTATGAAACGAGAGTATTATATATTGGAAAGGGAGAAATCCGGAGGAAAACCGAAGCTAGAAGGGTGAATAGGGTTGTTCAGTGGTACCGGCACAGGGTTGCCGATATACAGCTTCACCAGTGTCGGTGCCGGTCTTGAATTTTTGCAAAAACTCGGGAATAATCGCGGGTCCCAATTTACCAAGAAAGCGGAATTTTATTTTATTTTTAAAAAAATATTTTACCACAAAACGTCGTAGTTTCTATGAATAGAAACTACTTCGTTTCACTTACCCCCACCCCAATCCTATTTTCTTCGACACTGACACTCCCCCCAATTTCTATTTTCCCGACATCCCCCCACCCGTGGTCGTGCCTCTCTCTCTCTCTCTCTCTCTCTCTCTCTCTCTCTCTCTCTCTCTCTCTCTCTCCCTTGTGTCTCAACAGATCTCCTCTCCTCCCTTGACCCCTCCCCTTGTTTTGTCAAAATCCCCCCTCCCCATTTCCTTGTGTTTTGACTGATCTCCTCCCCTCCCCCTCTTGTTTTGTCAAAACCCCCTTCCCCCTTGTTTTGTTGAAATTTGTTGGTTTATTTTGTCAGGTACGATGAGTTGTGGACGCTGTTGGTTTCTAATCTGACGGTGGCAGCGTCAACGCCTCCTATAGTTCTTCCTCCTCTTGATATTGAATGGGTTTGGTTTTGTCACACTTTGAATCCGGTAAGCCGCAATTATATATATCTCGGTAAATTTTCGTTTGGTTGTTGAGAAAAGAAAGTAAAGTAGTCTTCTAACCTACAGAAACTAAATTCACCAACTAAATTAACCTACAGAACCCAAATTCACCTACTAAATTAACTTCAAATTTTGGATTATGGTACTGCATTTTGTATTTTCAGTGTGTTTTGCTTAATGGTTATATGTTGCTATCAGTTCAATTCCTCTGAAAATGATGTGCTGGAAGATATCATGCTGGAAGCTGGAAGATATCTTGCTGCAGATAAAATGACAATATTTAGCATTAAACACCAACAACCATTGTATTTCCAAAATTTGGAGATCTGATGTCACTTAGAGTAAACAAAATTTATGTTTGGCTGCTTAGAAGGTGGAGGAAAAGGAAAGAAAAGGAAATAAAAGAGAGAGAATCTTAGATACTATGTTTTCTAACCCTTTTTTTTCTACTGACAAAAATAGTAAGAGAGTGCAAATCCAATATCTTGCGTTTTATATTAATCTGCCTTCTAAACAAATGACGTTGAGTGGCTTAAGTTGTTTGCATCAATAAGCCGCTCAGCTTATTCCATTAAATGCTTCTTCTAGGATTTACTTGGCAATGAGTTTTGTTTATGGAACTCCCCAAGCAACTGAGGTTGCGGATTAGTGACTTTTATGTCTTCAGTTTTGGAATTTTTTTCTCAGTGTCAAAACATAGCATTGTAATCTTCACTGATCCTGGAGTATCTTAACACAAATTTTCAAGTAATAATCAGAATGCGCCTCCACATGAGGGTAGGGAGGAAGGGGAGGACATAGTTCAGAAGTTATCCATTGATTCCTTGTCTATTAATGGACAAACCTTCACATTTGACTCAGTTGCTGACATTGAGGCAACACAGGTGTGATACATACTGATGTGATTGGTTTCAGCTTCTTGACAATGGTTGTTGGTGTTTAATGTTAAATATTTTCATTTTGCTTAATGGTTATATGTTGCTATCAGTTCAGTATCTTTTTTAATATAATTACTCTTTGGGTAGAAATGGTTTAATTTCTTAATTTGGGTGAAATGCTAAAAAAATGGCCCAATATAAATGTAGGATAATCGGAAACCGTCACCGCTAAGGGCCGGTTTTTGCCCTTAACAGTGTAGGTGTAGGTGACAATTATTTAAAAACCGGCCAATCCGGTGTAGGTGCCGATTTTGGCCAAAACCGGTACCTACACCGGGGTTGAACAACTCTAAGGGTGAAAATGCTGGAATGCATCAAGTATTGGAAAGGGAGAGAGTTGATCAAGGGTCATTGGGGGAGTTTGGGGAAATTACACTTTTTACTCTCAAACTACAACACATTTTTCACTTTACACCCTAAAGTACTAGTTTTGTCAGATTTTACCCTTAAACTACCATGACCCAACAACTTGCACCCTCCGTCCATAATTTCTGTCAATTTAGATGGAAAACCAATTATGTGCGTCTCACATGACTATTTGCCACTTGCTTTCCCCTTTTTGCTCTTCGCGTTGTTTATAGCCAACGATGCCAAATTTGTGTAAGTGTTAAACCGAAAATGCCCCTTTCCTCTTCTTCCTTTACAAGTATTTCAATCATCATCTTACCTCCTCCATTAAACAGTTCGAGGTCTTTCATTTCGACGAAAGCAAGTTCTGTGATTTTAGATAAAAGACGTCGATTCCATTTCCAAGCTGTTACTGCTCGAAATGTCTTCATTTATGTACTTGTCCGAAAACCCCCAACGTAGATCTGTCTCATTATCCTTCCACACTGCATTTGCTTTCAAATTTGGTTAGCGTACTTCTCTGTAACATGTATGAGCATAGAGTTAAGTTAAGATTAATTATTTTTGTTAAGTTAACTGAGTATAACAATGAAAACATTACAGCCGAGAACTGTTTCCACCACTGAGTGCTGCAAGTTCTGCCACTGCTACAAGTGGGCCAAGGCATCAGATTTCAATGTGCTACTGTGCAATCGATGCAGCTCTCAAAACATTGTACACGGAAAACAACTTTGATCGCAGGTTTTACAGCTGTGAAAATCATAAGGTAAAATTGTTTTTGACAGTAAGAATATTTGTGACATCCAAGTACTGATTTTTTTTTGCATACCTGCAGTTTGGGCGTTCATGTGGGTTCTTCAGTTGGTATGATCCTGCCATGTGTGACCATGGTAAGAGGGTGATGAAGTGACTGCATGAGCGGCAGGAGAATCTGAATAGCGAGTCGATGAAGATTGAATCCAAGCTTTCAAAAGAGATGGAAAAGCATGAGGCTGCGATGAAGGAATTTGTGCACGTCATTGCATGGAAATTCAAACTCATCAGCATAGATATGAGAAGTTACATAAGACATATAGACTACTGTTGGGACTGTCATGGGACCTATGTTTACTTGTGTTGTCTGCTTTGTATTTTAATGGAACTTATCACTTCATTTTAGAATGGGTCATTAACTCCCAATTGACGACGCTCTCGCTCTTCATCCTCTTCTCGCACCACCTCTACATCCTATGTGTGCTCTCCGAAAGATAGAAGGTATAACACCACAATTTGATGACCCACATGGCGCTTCACCATTTGGACAACATCGTGGTCTGAAGAAATTAAGACCAACCCATCCATTAGACTCTTACCGGGCACTTGATAATATATCAAGTCCCCGGTTTTGTTCCCATATTTCTTCATTATCGTCTATATCTCGAAGCAGGACAATAATTCTGGATCGTACAACTCACCGTACACATCGGTGTCTCCACCGACATACGTACATCCATACTTCCGGTTGAACTTCCCACCAAAGTGGACCCCAAAAATAAAAAAAACTCTGAACTCATCTTCTAGAATAAAACTCCACAACTACAACCTCCACCTGCAGATGGAAGAGACGTGTCAAGTCCAATCCACGTAACACATCACAATCAACAATCTATGATGGACAGAGTGTGGACCACAAACATAAAGGAACAAGACCAATAAAACATCTTAAATGGTGAGACAGTTTCTCTTTCCAAGAGTGAAAGAGTCTGCCTAGACCACAAACATAAAGTATCATAAAAGAAGACACGACAATTTAGTGTCATAAATAAAGTATCATAAAGTATGTTGCCGACATTACTCCACATTTCTAATAGGGCACATATTTTTTAACATGTTTTAGAGAATCGAGAAAAAAAACAGGAATAATATATGCTTCAACCATGTCAGTTCAAAAGAAGATTAACACAACAACAGAAAGCCACGAGTCATTATAACTGATTTAGTAACTCAAAGATCTTGTCCACAAAGAGCAACATTATTAAAAGTAATCCAGTTGGGACCTAGAATAAAAAAACACTATAATTCCTTCTTTCCATCAAACAAAAAAAAATCACAAGGAACAACAAAGCCACATCAGACCCACAAACTCCTTTTTGTAAAACAACAAACATTGTCTCTATAGACTCGAACATTGTCCCACCAGGGGTTTTATTAGGTCTTAAGATTCAAATCATATAAAATTTACAGCATCGTACTGATTCAAATCTAAAATTGACAGCATTGTACTCATTCACGTTGAAATATTAAAAAAAATTCTCAAACCATATTGTCGATATTCCATCGTTTACTGAACCTTCATTCAGAAACAACAAACATTGTACATAAAGGGTAAATATTCAATAGAAGGAAGACTTACCGAACAATGTGTGTAAACTGTGCATGAAGAGGACCGACCACCACCGCATGAAGAGGACCACCACCCATGCTTAATCGTCCCTGAGAAATCTTCGGTCATCTTCGGTAGGGACTGATTGTGAAGGCAACAACTGGTTCGACAAAGAACGTTGATTGTGAAGGCAAGAACTATTTCGGCGAATAACACTTAGGGTTTTCAGGAATTGACTGCTGCAAAGGGATTAGGGCATTGTGATTTCAATTATGATCGTGAATGTCTACGGACATTTCAATAACAACGCATGTGTTAAGTAGGGGCATGCTGATCTTTTTTGAAAATCCAGCTTAGACCTCGTCAAAAATTAGAGGTTAGGGGTATTGGCGTCAATTGGTTGGCAAAACAAAGGGTAAAAAGGGGAAAGCAAGTGACAAATAGTCACGTTAGACGCACGTGATTGGTTTTCCGTCTAAATTGACAGAAATTATGAACAGAAGGTGCAAACTGTTGGATCATAGTAGTTTGAGGGTAAAATCTGATAAAAATGATATTTTGGGATGTAAATTATAAAAATTGTGATAGTTTCAGAGTAAAAAGTGTAATTTCTCTATAGAGATCCTTAATATTGCGATACTCTTATGGGCTATTTTCATAATTCCTTACGCTCTCGAGCCCACTGTGGGGGGGAAAAGGGAAAAGGATAAAGAGTAAACGCTAAGCGTGGTCCCTATAAATAAGATGAACGCAGAGGCTTTAGTCGTTCAAAACCCTAACGCCTCAGCGCACTTCCGAGGTAAGTCTTCAGCTTCAAATTTACGCGCCTCATTGCTTTACTTTTTCTCTCAATTTTATATCTTGGAGAGCGTGGGTGGTTTCTCTATGACGATGAAATAATAATGATGACGAGTCCGATGTCATATCCATTCACCATGAAGACAAATCGAGGCATTTGTCTGAGAGTAACCACCTTTGTAAACTTCTCTTTTGGGATTTTTTTTGTTTAAATGTTGTGGTTTCTATTAAAACTTAAATCCAAGCTTCAAAAGTTGCATATTTTCAAATGTTTTCCTGCAATGTCTCTGCAATCTTGTAGAGAGGGTAAAGCTCTTTACTTTCCAATGTGTTTTGCGCCAGTTAAAGATTGTTTTACTTGTGACCGTATTCTGTAGTTTACATGTTTGCATTTGTATCCTTCCTTGGAGAAAAAGGATGCTGAGTTCACTCCTCGAACTCTTAGTTGGTTCTCATATGCACTCCTTCTGAATCTGACTTGTAATACTTTTTTGGGGAAAAACTAATTTTGAGGGTGTACGAGGTAAAAGAGGACTGCTATGGGCTTTTGTCGGGGACAGCCGGACGCATTGTAAGTCCGTTCCACAATTTGGGTTCACTGGTTTTGGGGGTGTTGTTTGTGTACATATGTAAATGCTTTAACATTTGTAATTGCCAGGTTTTTCTGTAACTTTTGCAATATTTAAGGTCTCTGTTGATAATGATAAGTTGGGGGGTTTTCTCTATGATGATGAAACCGATGACGAGTCCGATCTCTTATCCATTCACCTTGACGACAAATCGAGGCATTTGTCTGAGAGAGACGCCCCCCTGTTGTAGGGAAAACCATGGCAAAGAAGAAACATGGAGTCTTTAAGTTTTACTCTGTATCATGTTTACTTTGGCTGCCCTGAACTTCACACAATGTTCAGAGAGTGGTAGGTTGCTTTCATTTTGGTTCACAAAAAGTCCATATCTTTTTTACCTCTACAAATGCCAGCAATTGGTGGCATGGAAATTTACTTGCTGGTTTTGTTGACCTAATTGCTAGTGGTATTTTTTTTTAAAATAGGATTGATAAGCATGTTAAGAGATTCTGGTTGTCTTTTGGGGACTTCGTAAAAAGAAAAAAAAATTATCTTCTCTTTAAGGAGTAAAATGAGCAAGTTTTTGGAATATTGCATAATTATAATTGTGAATCTGAAGTGTCGCTGATTTCTTAGACCTTTGAATTTATGTTGCGCTTTGGACCCTCGAACGATGTTGAGATCCTTTAGGCATATAGCATGTCAGCAGCGGCATTTTTTTTTTGGTTATTCCTAAAACATCTTCAGATGCTTAAAGTTCAGGGTATTGCAACTGAAATTACAACGACCAAATATATAGCATGTTGGGACCTAGTGTGATACATTGGTGAATTCATACCTCATTCATATGTGCTACAACCTTCCAAGGGTTAAAATTAGTCTAATTTGATTGTCACATCTTGGATGTGCTACCATCCTGGGAAGTTGTGGCAAATGATTATTTCTTGTAATCATATTTTATTAGGATGCTCAAAATCACATGGCTCTCACAATCTGAACATGTCATCATTAACTACTTCTAAACATGTACTCAATTTGGTGGTTGAAGTAGTATTTTCTAGAAGAGTGCTCTTATAATTATGTACCTTGCAACCACCATTCTTTTTTAAAGGAGGGTAAAGATGCACTTTTTATCCTTGCAACCAACGACCTAAGCTGGAAAGGTTCTGAGGCTTTTAGGGGACATTAATAGATCTGTTGAAAATCTGTCCATTGAGGTGTCCAGACTGTATTGTGGTGTAGAAAGCTAATTTTTTACTTCTCTAAAGACTGGAAGAACGTAGCATCAGCCCAGAGCTGTTGTGTACAATACCCAACTCGGGTGCGTTTGCACCCACAAAATCTGGCTGTCAATTTTCCCTGCAATTCTAATAGCATAATAAAATGTTACAACCCTTGATACAGACAATGTGTATCTTTGAATAACTAATGAGGAAAATTTGAAACACTATCTAGAGATCAATCTCCAAACGTTCCTATTTTATGCAATTCCTGCAAAACCATTGGGGGGAACTCTAGCTGCTGATACATCTATCAAAGCCAAAAAACTTGTCCCAACCCCGTGCCATGTCTGTGTGCGCAGCTGTTATTGTTGTTCGTGTCCTTTCATTAAGCAGCCAAGTTCGTAAACATATTTTACCGTTATTATTATTATTATTACCGTTCTAGTTATGCCCTGTTTTTGACATATTTCTAATATGTTTTTCCGGAAGTTTTACTTTAATTTGGGATGCGGGTTTGTGGAAACAATCTGAGAAGTTGAGGCGATGATAATTCAACACACCTTTTATCTCCTGACTAGCGAGGCATTTCCCATTTTGATATCTCAATCACTGAGCCAAACCTCAGTGGTAGTATTTTCATATGTACTTTTGGGAAAGCCTTTGTATGAATGCAAGAACAAACTTGTCTTGCTTGACTCCCTCCTCGAGCTATAGGTTCTGAATATATGGTGCCTGTGGAAATTGTGGTATGGAATCTAAGATATCCTTTTTATTCAGGCATCAAGGGAAATGGTTTGATTGATTACCTTTCCGGATCTAGAGGTTCTCTGGTTTTCTTGAACTGCTGCCATTGAGATATTCATTAGGTTGGCCTGAGAATGATGCAGTGGATTACCATTATTGTTCTTGACTTAAGTATATATAATACTTTTCTCTCTCACCAAATGAAATACCATGCATCTGATGTTCTCTAGGTTTCTTTGGGTTTGAATTTTCTTGCTGTTAGTGACGGTGCCGTTTTTCTTGGTTAATAAACGTGTGCTGACCTCATATTGAGGAATGAATCTCTGTTTTGAATGACTTCCATTATTAATAAATGTTTCTTGGCAATAAATAATAAGCTAAAGAATGAAAACTCCACAGAAACGTGTATGTTTTGGAGATTGCTGGTGGCTACTGGATTAACGAATTTCATGTTGTTAGTAGCCTGGTTTAGTTCCCAACTTAGTGTTAGAGAATATGGTTGGAAATGAAAGTCAGTGGTCCACCAATAAGAAAACACTTCGTACTTCCCCTGTGTGGTTTTTTCTCACCGAGCCATTTCTCGTGAAGTACGAAAACAATGCAATTACTTGAGATTCACCGTTCGCCTTGAAATGTCTTTTCAAAACCATTGCGAAAACTGTGGGGGGGGGGGGGGGGGTTTGTCTCCTGCTGGCTGCTGGTTGAGATGAAAATAACAATCGTATCTAACTGGCATAGTACTTGCGCGGTGCTAGCTTTTGCCACGTTACACATGTTTTAGACGTTGGGCAAGCAGCCCCGCAGTCGATAGTTACGGTCCTTATACACGAGTTCGGGTTCTTCATGGAGACATGCGTCGAAGTCGGGGAGGTATGTCCAAAAGGTTCCAACTCGAAGATAATTCCTGGTCCGCGCGCCTATGCGCACGTCCTCGTGACGAAAGCCGAAGCTCCAATGACTGCTGATTGGCGTTCGAGCTGACGATGGAGAACAACCCACAGTATAGTCCACCCGAAATATACGGACCGACACGTGTCTTCTCAAAACAGAGGCGGCCCCACAAGCCTCCAGACTCACAAAACGTCGCGTGAGAGAGAGTCTTGAGTTTGGGTCCGTTCAAAACGTTGCAAAAATTTCTAAACCATTCTTTCCAAGAAAAAGCGAAAAGCCCACCCGCGTCGCGACAGTCTCAGTTAATATCCCTCGAATCTTCTTTGTGATGTTGTTCGTTCCTTCGGTGCATGCCGCATAGTGCTTATAAATCACCCAAGCTGTCAGCCTGCCAGACCAACAAACCTACCTACCGCCTTCAAAACTCCAAAACACTGGCACAGGCTGTACAGCATCAAAGAACCATGGCAACCACTAGGTTGTTCCGTGCGTCTAGGCCTCTGCGTTTTGGTCTTGCTTCTTCTTCGTCTTCTTCGCTTTCCACAACGACGGTAAGGTGTCTAGGCAAGTCGGGGTTTAACGGAGAGAAGAGTGTTTTTGGGGATGGTGAAAAGAAATCGGTGGTGGCTGCGAAAGCGTCTGTGCTTGCAGTTTCAGAGAGAATAATTACCTCAGCACCGCAACTAATTAATCCAGGAGTCTTGGATTTGGCTTCGTTAGCGGCAAAAGTTAGCCGGGCTGCGATTGTCATACTGAGGGTGGCTGTGAAACGGAAGCCGCGGAAATTGGACATCCAAATGCTCATTGAAAGGGTACGTCGACAAAGTTTTATGTTTGAGCGCCCAGTTTGGTCAAGATGATAATTGAATTTCCTAGGTCTACTACTTTTTTATTAAGAGAAGATATTTGATAGGATTAATATACACGGTAAAAAAAAATCTAATATTCAACGGGTCAGATGATAATCTTTTCCTTTTTCTTTTTATGTCAATCGAGCAGGGAATAATTGATTGTCGATTCTTTACACTATTGGCGGTTGCGGGATCTTTACTCGGTTCAGTGTTGTGTTTTGTCGAGGTAAGAAATTTTTCTTCTTCTGGCTAAAAAGTTTAGGACTATGACTTTGTATTTTGTTTCTTTTGTAATTGTTTTTAATGTCTTAATCCTGAAAGGACAACTTGGGACTCAAAACATATTCTTACCCATATTTAAATAATAATAAACGGTTTTATTTACTTGACCATGCATGATTTTAACAATGTTTCCAATAGCGATAAAGACAAGCTTCTACGTTGCAGGGTTGCTGCAGCATACTACAATCATATGTGCAGTATTTTTCTGCGTTGTCACATAAGTCGGATCAAGATCTTGTGGTGCAGTTACTTGTGGAAGCCTTAGGTTGGTCTCTCTCGTCATTCACACATATTTTTCGTTGTGGTTCTATTGTTTAACTGTATTTTTATCATTACTGCAGACATGTTCCTCGTGGGAACCGCCATGATTATGTTCGGGATGGGTTTGTACGTCATTTTTATAGGGAAAAAGACCATGAAAGGAAAGGGACCTCGGCTTTCAGGTTCAAACTTGTTTGGGCTCTTCCCTATGAAGGTAAACCTGATCGATCAGAACTTACGCTTTATAATATTTGTTCTTAATACTTTCAAAACTAATTCAATCCGCAAATGATAATTTTTATACGCATTTCTTATTACAGAAGCTTCCAACGTGGGTTGAGATGCAATCAGTTTCACAAGCCAAATCGAGAATCGGCCATGCTGTGATGATGATACTTCAAGTTGGAGTGTTAGAGAAGTTAAAGGATATCCCTGTGGTTACTGGCGTGGACCTTGCCTGTTTTGCCGGGGCTGTGCTAATATCTTCAGCTAGTATCTTTCTTCTCTCGAGACTCTCTGCCGGAAGTAGTACTGTGGAGGCCGACACCTAGACAATATTTTGTCTTCGTATATGCGTTTGAAGATATACAAGCGTCAAAAGAGATGTATGGTTCATAACATATTCTTTGATCGGCCGTATGAACTGTAGATATTTGCTGCTATGCTTTCTAGTAGAAGGAGCAGACCGGGACCCCTGCATTCATCATTCAGTGTCATGTGACTGCAGCTAGAATATTATGCGAATATATAGAAGGAGAAGGAGAAAAATAGTACTCGGTCTTTAAGCTAAACACCGTAAAGGTTCCATCACTAATAGCTAGCCCGTCAACCTCTGACTATTTTTGAACGTGTAAGTAGTAGGTATATACACTTCATGCATGGAGAAGTGCAAAAATGTACAAGTCGTTTGTTTGTTGAAAATTTATTTATATATAAGAGAGCGATGAAGTCATTGAAGCTAGTGATTTTCTTCTTTAATGATAATTTTATTCATACTCTATAGAGGAGAACAAAATAACAAACAATGGATCCACACCACAAATAAAGACCGAAAAGAAAGAGTACTCAAAAGGCCAGTTACGGGGGCATCCAAGGGAAAAATATTCGGTTTAGATCGTTCAGGTTCAGACTCACGGTCCATGGATTGTTTTTTCATCATCTAGCATTTCTAAGGGAACTACATCAATTAATGAGGCCTAGCTGATGCCAGTTCGACTCGACTCCTCGGCAGAGTCGTCCTTAATATAGCTGGGGCCTTAGTCGAACTCATTAAAAAAAAGGCTTTTTTTTATAATAAATTATAAAATATTATATTAAAATATAAAATATCAATAAATTTTAATTAAAAATTATTCTTCTTACTGTCTGAGATTGAATTAATTTTTCAGTTTTTCCTTGTTTTAGCTTTTAATATCCAAATTAGTATTCTCTATTAGATATATTAGATATCTCAAAATTATCCTAAATAGAAAATTGGCAACTTATACAATGAACACAAACAAAAAAACTTAAAATAAAACTATACAATATTTAACTTAATCTCAAATTCTCAATTTTTTCCAAATAAAATAATGAGAAACACTAGTTTAAAATTATATGTTATGAACCATATATCTCTTTGATAGACATGCGGTACTATAGCAAATATAAAATAAAAGAATAAAACTAAAGTTTTAAAGTTCAAAAGTTGAAAGGTTAGAATTATATCACTTGTACGTGAATTAGTGGGAGCCTAAAGGAAGAACAAGGCTACATGCTTATGAAGAATGTACAAATTGGTGAAGAGAAGAATGAAAGTATGATATTTTGAATCAACAATTACGAAATTATATATAAAGAAAGAATGATAGGGAGTTTAAAATAGAAAAATAAGAAAAAAATTGGTGAAGAGAAGAGTGAGAGTAGGGTGAGATTTTCGAAACTTTAAAGGAGATTTTGGGACATTTTTTTTTGTTAAGTTAAAATATTGGTCAACATAAATTGGGTGTCTATTAAATATTAAGTAAAATAAGAAATTCGAGACCTTATTTTGAAGGTCTTAAATAACAGCCTGAGCTGCCTATGCTCATGTGCGAGTTATATACAATTTGTACCACTAACTTGTGTCTGCGTTTGAAGATATACAAGCGTCAAAAGAGATGTATGGTTCATAACATATTCTTCGATCCATATGAACAGTAGATATTTGCTACTATGCTTTCTAGTAGAAGCATTCGGGGACCCCTGCATTCACATTCAGTGTCATGACACAGCTAGAATATGCGAATAGGAGGAGGAGAAAAACGAACGCTCGGAGCTTTAAGCCAAACACCGTAAAGGTTCCATCACTAATAGCTAGCCCGTCAACCTCTGACTGTTTTTTAACGTGTAAGTAATAGGTACACACCTCTTGGTATTGTATTGTACTTCTCTGCTTTAAGCCAAACACCGTAAAGGTTCCATCACTAATAGCTAGCCCGTCAACCTCTGACTGCTTTTGAACGTGTAAGTAATAGGTACACACCTCTTGGTATTGTATTGTACACTTTCTGGAGAAGTGCATGAATGTAAGTCGTTTGTTTCGTTGAAAATTTATTTATATATAAGCACTACAAGAAATCTGGCTTATGGCAACGATTGTTTTTAGCCACATTAAACAGCATTGGAAATAGTAAAAAAAAATTGGCTGCTACTGCAATTCTTTAGCAACCACTCTGTTAAGTTGGGACCACACGGTTGCTAATGCTGTAAGCGCTAAAAAGTTACCTGTTTTATCTAAAGCATAACTCCTTTTCAAAAAGTTGGCTGCCAGTGCCTTATTCGTGACATCCTTTTGTGCGGAGAGTTTGTCGTTCCCTTCTTTCCTCTGTTTTTTTCCTTAACTTCTCTCATTTCTCTTCATCTTCACACCCGGTTGCACAACTCTTTACCGCTGGGCTTCTTTGACTAGTCCCCGTTCCTGATTGTTGTTCCGTCAGTGTTTGTAACAAGTGGGTGTCCACCAGACGCCCAGATTTCATTCCATCTTCTACACATTCTCCGACGATGACCGGATCTACGAAACTGGAAGTGGTATGCCCAATGAGATGAGCATAATAGGGATATTTCAGTGTATGGTGATGGCGGTGAACACGAAAGTGGTATGCCCAATGACCAGATTCGCGAAATTAGAAGTGGTATGCCTAAAAGGATGTCGATAATGGTGATGGCGGTGAACATGAAAAGCAGGAGTGACCGAAAGTTAAAGAGAATCGCTAATTGCGAACCCAGCTATTTGGGAGAGATGGGACTACGATCTATGAAATCTTCTGTTTTAGATTTTTTTTCCTAGGTTTGTTACAGTTTTATGTTTGACATTTTTTATGTAGATCACGTTGCATTTTGTGAAGTCCTTCATTTTGTAGAGTACTTTATTCATTGTAGAACTTTTCTTTACTTGGTTTGTTGTAGATCTGTATTTTCTGGGTTTGTTTTCTTGTGTTCTGTTTCACGAAGTCTCTGTTCAATACGAAGATTCAAATTTTATATGAGTTGTTTTCTCGTTATTTGTTTGAGAAGGATTATATAGTTGGTTTTGTCATGTTTGTGCATATGCCGAAGATGGTTCTTGACGAACTGAGTTCTGTTTTTCTCAATTGCAACGACTCTTTATTCGCTAACCCTCCTCTCTTGCAACGATTCTGTCGTTGGTAGAACTACTGGTCTTTCGCAACGAAAATGTGTTGCTGAAGTTCTTCGAGCTTTTCTCAGCAAGTGATAGTCGTAGTGGAAGCACTGTGGTGAAGACCCACAAATGTCGTTGTTAAAGATCATTCTCCACGAGACAATTGTAACGAGCTTCTCGACGACTAGTTTCGTTGGAATAGAGCTTTACCAACGAATTTCCACACTTTTGTTAACGAGAGATTGCGCTGTTAGAACGAGAATTTCTTGTAGTGAAGGGAGCGATCAAGTCATTGAAGTGATTTTTCTTTTCTTTTAATGATAATTTTATTCCTGCAGTAAAGAGGATAACAAAAAAACAAAATATTGGATGCACACCACAAAGAAAGACTCATAGGCCAGTTACGGGGGCAAATAAGGGAAAGAATTCGGTTTAGATCGTACGGGTCAAAACCCATCCAGACCCACGTACGGTCTAAATCGTTTTCTCATCATCTAGTGTCTTTGTGAGCACTATGTCAATTAATAAGGTCAGACTCATGCCAGCTTGGCTCGGCTCCTCACATAGCTGACCAGGCATGATCCAAATCTCCTTTTTTCACCTCCTTGCTATACCAGTCAGACCACTTAAATTAATGTGCAACCAGTGCTCCAACCGATACAGCGAAAACACTTACTATTTTCTCTTAAATTCTCTCATTTTGAACATCCCCAAAATTCCACTGCCAGCTTTCCTCTCCCCAAACTTGGTAAATACCCTCTAATCAAAAGCGTATGGTGTCATTTTCGACTTGAACCAAAAGCTTTCACTCATCATCTCCCCCAAACTTTGCATTTCTTATTTGAAACGAAAGATATCTCTGTCTCGCACCATCGCCTTAATTCTCTCCAATCGGTGAGTTGTTTGTACCTATCATCTCTCAACGATTCACATATCTGTGTTAGTCACATTGACCCTATTTTTACATCGACTCCTTCAATACCTAAGACATATCTAGTCCCTAAACTGTCTCTAACTTGTTGAACATGGTCTTGTCTTAACCTTTTCTAACAAAGGATGTGATGTGTATTATCAAAAGACAAGCCAGCTAGTTGGGATAGGCCATAAAGCTAGTCGCCTTTGTTAGCTTTCATTCTTGCATGTAGGGCTGGGCAAACCGGGTTCGGGGTCGGGTTTGCCCAATCCAAATTCGAAGGGTTTGGGTTCGAAATTTTTGAGCGAACTCGATCCGAAAAGGGGTGGAATCTCGAGCCAGACCCTTAGACCGGGTTCGGCTCTGTGGGCCTTACAAGAACTGGCCCAAAACGTTTTGGGTGTTCAGGCCCAACAACGTTCTAGGCTGTACTATTTGGGCCCAGGACGTCCTGGGTCACTTTTTTAAAGGCCAGGGTTCCTGGGCTATCTGTTTAAACCTAGAATGCCTTAGGATGATTGATTTCAAGCCCAGGACACCCTGGGCATGCTATTTTTAGCCCAGGACGTCCTGTATTATTTTTTACATGCCTAGGACGTCATGGGCAATGGGCATGTAAAAACCATATTTATTTTTACATACCCATATCAGTGATTTTTACATGCCCAGGACGCCCTGGGCATGTCATTTTACCTTCCAATTTGGCAATTTTCATGTCAATTAGTCAATATCAATATATAATTTATAATGAAAACAAAAATTATAACTACTAAGTATTAAGCAATATAATTCCTTCAGTTATAACTATTAAGCTAATATAATTCAAACAGACCTAACAACTAAGCGATAGATTAAAAGAAAAAAAAATAAGTAATAAGCATAATTCCTTCAGCTATTAGTCTATTACAATGAAAGTATAATAATTTCAACTATTACAATAATTTGTTTAGATCAAATTACAATGGAAGTACATAACATATTAGGCTTGGAGCAAATCAATCGTCTTCTGTGTTGCACAACTGTTTACAAACCACAACACAATTCAATAGAAAATAAAAACCATATAACAATTCATAGTAACAACATAAAAATTAATTATCAAAGCTAAAGAAGTTACATTATTCTTTCACTTCTTTGTTGCAATCATGCTTCACATTCATAATCATTCTTCAAGAAGAATCGTTAATGGATCATCCTCTAATTCTAAAACAATAACAACCAAAACAATTGAATTCATTCATTTAATTATTGAAACAAAAACATAATGAATTTAAAAATAACAATGAATGAGAAAGTTACCTGCATCAAGCTTGTAACTCTCAATATCATCCAACTCTTCCACTTGATGAAATATAGGTTTGGACTTCAACCAATTTTGGGCACATATAAGAACATTCATTGTTGATGGAGCTAATGAACTTAGATAAGAATCCAGCACTTGACTACCCGTCCTAAATGCAGACTCAGAAGCAATTGTAATGAATTTGAAATGTAATTTAAAAGACATCAACAAAGATTAGGAAAATAGAAACTAAAGTATAGTTCAACGTAACAAAGAACACAAGTGCTTTAAAGTTAAAAGTGAAGTCATAATAGAATTTTGTTTCAAAAATTAAGTTTTATATATTTGGATAAACAAAAATCAAATTCAATAAACAGTGAGTAAACAATCCAATTCAACATCAAACCACAAGGCACAAACACAACAATCCACAGAACCAACACTTCAATCCCTCCAATCCATCTAATCTCCAACAACAACAACATTCCACAGAACCAACAATATAAATCATTCGAGAGCTCTAACCTCTAATCTCCAACAGAAACACAATGGAAGCAAGCAAAATATTTCACAAATTTAGAATCTCATACCTGATTACCTTTGATGGGAGCAATCAAGCAACTTGACAACAATTAGGGCTAATCGAAATTCCAAAAAAAAAACAATCAATGTAACCACTTACTAAAATATAAATTATAAAACAATACAAGTAAAGAATTAATGTTGTTGTAAAATAATAATTGAAGCAACCACCATAATAATTGTGTTGTTGAATTAATTTAGCAACAGATCCAAAGTTCAATTAAACATTTTTTTTTAAATTGGGAACGAGTAGCTCTTGAAGAAATGTGCACTAACAATGAGTGAAATATAAACTGACATTTAACTTAAGACTCTAAAACATGCAGAGAGGATACTGGAAAATTATAGAATAATACTTTGTAAATAAACTTTATTATTATTGTATATTAAGCTACGTAACAAGCAAGCAATATTGCAATCCCATCAGATCAACCAAAAGAATTTTAAAAAGATAAATGAAGCAGACTTTGAAATATATGCAATTGGTCGAACCACTGAAGAACTCACTGGCTCACTGAAAAATGTCAATGTGAAAGTATATCCAATAAAAGAAGCCAATATTCCAACAGAGAGTTCACCTTGTTGAATGAATCAGATTGCAAAAATGTTTGGAAGTTAGAGAACAAGCGTGAAACAATTATTTAGAAAAAAATTAGGGTTAATCAACAAAGAAATTGAATCAACAATTTCATACACTCAACCACCATACCTGAAAGTTGATTGAATTCAGAGAGGGAGGAGAGCCCAAAATTGAGGCTGTGAGGCCATGAGCCATGAGATGCCGTGAGTCGAGGCTGTGACTTGTGAGTTAGGGCAGAGCGGAGAGATGGAGAGGGAGGAGAGCTAGGGCAGAGCAGAGAGAAGGAGAGAGACTGAGATACGGCGGTCGAATGAGTGAGGCGTGAAGCTGTGAAATGAGAGGCTAGAGAGAGAGGGGGAAAAGGGAGAATGGAGACACAGAGGGGATCGCAAGACGCCAAGACGCAGGGTTAGGTTAACCCTTAGCGAAACACACCGTTACACTAAGGGTATAATAGGAATTTGCCCGTTTTATTTAAGTTATATAGGGTCTGGTTCGGGTTATATTCCGGGTTCTACATCATATTCGAACCCGAACCATAAGATTTTGATTTTTCTTATTTAAAAACCCGAACCCGTATAAACCCGCCTCGATCGGGTCAGAAATAGGATGGGTTGTCGGGTCACAGGTTTTATGCCCAGACCTACTTGCATGTCTCTAGTCCAAGTTCTGGACAACCCATTGCAGTTCATTTTAACATTTTTTAATTGTGTGTCGTGTCAAATGGGAAAACAAAAAGCTTTATCTTTTACCTGTTACATGATTGCTCTAAGTTACTCATTGTTTTCCGTGATTTTAAGCAAATGATAAATATTCATTTTGATCGCACTCTAAAAATTTCTTGCACATATGCCATGAGTATGTCTGCCTCATTTATTGATGCCCTTAAACAAGAAGACTTGTCTCATTGATTCATTGATATTGTCTGTATATTTCACAACAGAATAGACGTGCAAAACGTAAACATCTTCATATTCTTGACACTATAAGATCGCTTCTTTCTCTCGGCCTCTCCCCTGAATCTTACACTTAATATATTATATATTAGCCTAGTTTTGTGGTCAATTAAAATATCACCTTAACACTATACAAAAGCAAATTGACTGCGTCATTTGATCCAAGATAATACATATGCGGAGAGAGGGGGTGAACAAAGGCCACCGCCCCGGTTGGCTACCCGCAAGAATTTTTTTACATTTAATTTTTTATTTTTTTACCAGGCCTGCCCCCCTCAGCCCACAAAAACTCAGCTCGCCCCCTTGAAAAGCTTCATTCGCTTGTTCGTGGGTTAAGTAGCCTTTGCATTTGAATTAAAATAAAAAAGAGTAGCCTCTTCATTTGTCCGCTTGTTGTGAGTTAAATAGCCTCTGCATTTACCAACTCACTCACCCTCATTTAAGAGGCCCTATTGAATGGAAATCATAAACTTCAGAGCCACATTTAATATCCTTGGGTAAATATTTAATGTGACATTGTTGTTAGTAAAATGAAATATATGCCCACTTCTATCTTGAAGAATTCTAATGTTAAATTATCTTTCTTCCTTATCTTTTTTATTTTTATTTTTTTGGAAAAAGTCACTTTGAGCCCTCGAAGTTGCAAACAGATGTCAAAGAGGGCCCCCAAACTACCAATCTTGACACGTTGAGCCCACGAACTACCAATTTTTATCAAATCGCGTCCTGAACTAAAATCTGGAAATCAAATTCATCGTATTTGAGCCACGTGGCATGATTTTGACCGTCATATTTTAGTTCAGTGTGCGATTTGATAAAATTTGGTAGTTCGTGGGCTCAATGTGTCAAGATTGGTAGTTTGGGGCCCTCTTTGACATTTGTGTGCAACTTCGAGGGCTCAAAGTGACTTTACCCCCTTATTTTTTTCATGTAGAACTACTGAGAAATAATGTGTTTGTACGATTGGATTGCAAGCATATACTGATTTGATTGGCGTACGACTAGAGGGCAAACAATTACCTATTTGCATCATTTTCGTGTGAAAGTTTTTTGTCAAATTATTGATTTGATCTTTCAGGGGATTGATCATCGTTTCACAGAAACAAGTGCGAAGTTACTTCTTTGCATAGCATGTGTTGATCCAAAGAACTCATTCTCAACATTTGATCATGCTAAGTTACTTCGTCTTACTGAGTTTTATCCAAAAGATTTCTCAGCAACTTATCATATGATACTTAGAGATCAACTTCTTACCTACATTTATGTTATGAGAAATAATGATTTTTTTTTTCTGGGCATCAAGATATTGGAGGCATTTCTGTAAAGATGGTTAAGACAAGAAAACATACTCTATATCCATTGGTTTATCAACTTATTGAGTTGACATTGATCTTACCAGTTGTGACTGCAATTGTTGAGAAAGTGTTCTCTGCGATAAAGTTTATCAAAACTGACTTGTGTAATAAAGTGGGAGATGAATTGATGAATGATAATATGGTGGTATTCATTGAGAGAGAAATTTTTGAAACTATTGAGAATGAAGTTATTTTGCACCTCTCAGTATCAACAAATAGTACGATACATGTATTTTAATATTTTTAGTCTTTAATTTTTTATATTTTAACTCTTAAAATACTTTTTTTGCATTACGTAATCTTTTTTTGTCATTTTTCATTAGGAGTTTGCCTGACTTTGATTGCATTCATGGCTCCACCACTGAGATAACATATAGGTGAACGAAAGTAATTACTAATTTCTCTCTCGAAAAAAGAAAAATTACCAGCATCATATAGTACTAAAATAATAAAGTTGTAGCATAACTTACTTCTAGAATAATATAAGGGCCTATTTGTAAGGACAAAATACATGTACATAGAGAAATCACATAAAATCCCTCTAATTTTAGAGTGAATTTAAATTGAGTTATTAATTATTAATTGTGGTAGTCCACCCGCGATTCAAAACATACATGAATTATCTCTTCTCCTTTGGTCAAAATTCTCTTCTTCTTTTGAAGCAAAGAAAAAATTTGTTTCACTTTGACACCGTCATGTTTGAATAGACTTGACTCAGCTATAAACTTACCGAAAAAAGCAAAAGGATAAATTTTGAACGCTTGAACCGACCCTGTATCAATTAAATCAAAATCTCGCTAACATGTAGTAAGACTCGATTTTATACTCACCCGTTAGATATTGAAAAATTTCGAACAATCAAACCAACCTTACCGTCTCAGTATTCATTCCTGCATGTCATGTTCGTTTAATAAAAAAATTGTAAGTTTATAAGATTTTTGATATAATTGTGAATATTTATATAGATTAGAATTTTATATGTTTTTGTATAAAAATTGGTGAAAAGTTTTAAAGATATTTAATTTTTGTTGGAGTTTGTAAAAAGATATAGAGAGATGATTTGATATAATTGTTTAATAAAAAAGTATTGGAGTTAAGTGAAAATGTATGAAGAGAAAAGATTTGTTATAATTTTGTTAAAAAAGATATAAAAATTTGTGTGAAAAATTATTGGAGATTGTGTAAAAGATATTGATATTTGTGTATGAATTGTTGAGATTGTTCGTTTTGTAAATTTTATTAAATATATTATATTTTAAAATACTTTTAAAAACGAACATGTTCAATTAAAATCTCACTGGACTAGGGTGATGTTCGTTTTGTTAAAAAAATCAGGAATCGAATCCTAAAGAAATCATGTTCGGCTAAGTTGAGAAAAAATTAAGGATTCAGAATTTTGTTTTCCTTTTTTGCCCTTAAAAAGTTGATATTGAATGACTAAAACACCCTCCACCACAACCTAACAACTAAAAATAACAAAGGGCAAACTTTGGAATTTTTAAAATTTCTGCCTGCAGTAGGCCTGCCGCCTGACATGTCCCCCTCACTTTTTGCCTGCAGCCGATGTTTATGCTTTATTTTGCTTTTTTGATTTTTTTAATCAAAAATATTATTATTTTAATACAAATAATAATAAATTCGGAAAAAAAAACAAAAAAACTATAAACATCATCATTCATTTTTTTACACCTCACCAACTTCTACACAAACACCAACACAACTTTAATATCACCTAAAAATTTATATAATTCTCCAAATCTTACAAAAACCTTCGAAACGAACATCACCTAATATTCGAATTTATATCTACCCGCTAAGTAGGTTGGCCGTAGGTGGAAGTATGTCCTTCAAAGTTTTTATTTTTATTTTTTATAAGTGGTCCTTCAAAGTTTTCAGACATTAACTATCAGACTTGAGGGAGATTAGGCAGGGTCGATTGAAACTAACGAAGACTCGGCGACTTACGAGCGGCACGTGAAGCTATTCCGCCGGCTGGTTCAGAAAAGAAGCACAAAAACGACATCATTTGTCGCAATAAAGTCCAGATAAAAAGGAGAAATTTAAAAATAACACAATAAGTTTTAATGCCCTTTTAAAAAATTTATTGGATTCTAAAAAAAATTAAAAATGCTCATTAGATTTGTAATTTTGGTATCAAAATTAATTGGAATTAACACGGTTAGACCAGTTTAACAGAAAATTTATCACGTCTAATCACAATGTGACACGTGTCATTAAATAAAAAATATGATTGAGAATCGAAGGTCACTAATCCTTTTTTTAAATTATATATATTTTTATTAATTTTAAATTTATTGTTTATTTATTTAATACTACATATCACATTGTGATTGGACGAGATAAATTTTGTATTAAACAAGTATCTAATAAATTTGATACTAAAATAACAAATTCAGTTAGAGTTTTTAATTTTTTTAAAAATGAATGAGTTTTTTAAAAAAGCCTTAAAATTTAGTGTTTTATTTGTAATTTTTATTTTAAAAAAACACGACCCCACCATCGTTCTCGTTTCTTTCCTCCGTTGATGTCTCTATTCGACGCCTTCTCACAACACCCACGCTATACCCTTCGGTAATTCACTGCCACTAACGGTCCAACAGCCACCATTGGAAACATCAAATTTTCTCTCGAGACCGGATTCCTGTGACCTCGCCGGAGGTAGTAATTTCACTGCATTAGCAATTTGGGTAGGTTTCTGACGCTTGCAAGTTGCAAGAGCAGAAGTACTGCTCCGAATTCTTAACATTAGACAGACTCTTTTATTCATTTTCAGTGATTTTTTTTTGCGCTGGGTGCCATTTATACCTTTTCCTGTGGTTTGACCAATCTTCTAATTTTTGGTGTTTTTTTTTTTTGTAGTTCATTGAGGAGCAAGTTGGAGATAGAGCAAAGCTATTTCCGATGGAGTGCGTGGTTCAAGGAATTATAGAGACTCAGGTTGAATTTTAAAAGCTTTTCTATTTCTAATCATCGAGGTTTCAAGCTTGATGGTTAGGAGTTTTGTTAGCATTGTTAGATTCTGATCCAAAACAGACTTACCTAGCATCTCCTTATACTCGTCCTTTCTTCAAAAAAAATTCGCTTTTATTTTACGACAATTCTTTAGTTCTCTAGATAGGTAATCGTGTTTCTTGGTAATGAAGCCCATTAAGTCCTCTCAAGTGCACAGAGTGATGAAATTGCGTCGCAGCTATCATTTTTTTTTTTATCATTCTTCTCCATAGATGCCTCAGAGGAGAGAAACTCTTCTCAAAATCTCAGAAGGGGCTGGTGTTTTCCCCCCTCTTTCTAGGATGATTGCTGTGTTTAGCCATTTTCTTTAGATCTTTCCATTGAGGTACTCTGAGCTTCTCCTTGGAGGGGTAAGCTTAATCCTGTTGGCGCCTGATCTTTGCCACTTTTTCCCTTTGTTTCAAACATCTGCTGCAAGTAGTTTCTTTGCCTTGGGATTTCCTCAGTCACACGCTTTTGTTCGCGGTTGGTTTGTGTTGAGAGCTCAATTGGACCAGATTTGGCATCTGGTGAGTTTCTGGGCGATGATGAGAGGGAGTCGGTGGATGGGTTTGTGGATGAACCTTCGACTGAACCCTTGGCGGTTAGATTCCCTCATAAAGCTTTGGGGGGAGAATCTCCGGCGTGGGTCTTGGACATGGTTTCCTCTGTGGGTCAGATGGTTGGGGTGTCGTGTGGTGGTCAAGAGGAAAAGCTGAGGGATCTCTTTGCAGCGTTGGAACGCGATCGGGTGCGGCCTCGTTCGAAAACGTCTAGAAAATCAGGGGGGAGGATGCTCAGGGAGTTGAAGGGCCTGAAGTCTTCAGTTAACTATGAAGGGTCTTCTTTGATCGCTAGGAAGACTGTGAGCTTTGGGCTGGACTGCTAGGGATCTCGTTTGGGTGGCTGTAGGGTTGCGGGTGGGTGGGAGTTCTTGGGAGGTGTCTTGTTGGCTAGTGGGTTGAGGGTGCTTTGTTGGCTAGTGGGTTGAGGGTGGGTGGGAGTTCTTTGCGTTCTTTGGGCCTTTGTGTTCCCTTTTATGGTTTCCCATTTTTTTTAGTTCTCTAGTTTGTTTGTGTTAGGATTCTTCAGTATTTTCTCTTGTACTGTTGACTCCGTTGTTGTGTGTTTAAAGTTTTTATTCTTTTTAATAAAATTGGCTTACTTATAAAAAAAAAAGTAGTTTCTTTGCCTTGGGGTTTTCTCAGTCTCACCATTTTGCCCTCCCCAAGAACTAGTTGGGACTTCATGGTACAATTGTGTCTGAAGCCCTTTCATTTTGATCTTCGTAAATTTGGTCATATACTCTGGTGGAGTAGGTCTTCAAAGCATTACTATACTTGCAAGCTAGTACAACTTTGGCTTCCTCTATAAACCAAAATTTTTCAAAAGTTTCTTGTTCTCAGTACTGGGCATATCCATGTCTCCTTATATACTTTTACCATGCTTCATCTTAAGCAATTAGTTTTTTTGGGGGGTAATTATCTTAAGCATATCAGTTGGTAAAGAAAAGATTATGTTGTTTTCTAATCCGTAAACTACCAAAGGGCCTTATTGTAAAACTAAAATAATTTTATTTTGCATTTTGTAGCACGTTGAGGCCCTCGAAATTCTTCTTCAAGGTCTTTGTGGTGTTCATAAAGAGCGCGTGAGGATCCATGAAATGTGCCTTAAAAGTGGCCCAAACCTTGGTAAGTTTATCTGTATATGGTTTCTTTCTGAAATGGAGCTGTGTAGTAACTGAGTAAGTTTGATAAGCACAGGCTTCAAACCTGTCAGTCAAAATTGGAATAGCTCCTTACACTTTTGTAAACCTATCCTGAAGTGAATAAAATAGCCCCCTCAGGGATTTGATACAATTTTGACACATCTTGGTCACTTTTCTGAATCCTTTCACTTGCTGACTCAAATTATAGTTCATGTTTATTGGTCACTTTGCTACCAGCCTAGCTGAACTGAGTCATCTTGCAATTGGTTGCTGTAAAAGTTTGGTGGGACCTGTAGGTTTCTCTTTATTGTCTATTTGGTTTTTGTTAAATACATGTTTTATATCACACAAGCAGCAGAAACACACACACACACAGAGAGAGAGAGAGAGAGAGAAAAGGGGGGAACGTTTATCTGGCCATATATATGTGAGTCATATTCCAAATGCTACCAGATTTTGTACACTCTCGTTTTTTTAGTTACATTGAGATCTGCCTTATATATTTGAAGAAGCGCTCCACACAGTTAGTGTTTCAAGTTAGCATGTCATAAGAGCTTACCCAGCCATATACAAATGGAGATGCATTTAGAATGATGTTTGTTATCTGACTCCTCACTAGTATATATGTTCAAATGAAAAGTATAGCCGTTAGTATATTCGGTGGGCTCTGTCTAGCTGGCACTAAATTCATCCTCTCTCTCTCTCTCCTCTCCCTCCACCCTTTTTTCTCTCTTCTTTTCTTTCCCCCCTTTCTTTTAGGGGTTGTACCTTCGGAGGTTCGACTGTTATGCGATCTTGAGCAGCCCGAACCCACATGGTATAGCTTGGTAGTTTTTTCCCCTTCTCTTATATTTGTCAAAGTGCGTGTTTGCATCTGTCCTTGTTATTTTGCTTACATCAAATGTTAAGTGCTGTAGGACTGTTAGACATATAGGAGGCGCAATGAGGGGTGCAGGTGCTGAGCAAATTTCAGTTCTTGTTAGGACCATGGTGGAAAGCAAAGTCAGCAAGAATGTGCTCCGCCTATTTTATGCACTAGGCTACAAGTTAGAGCATGAGCTGCTGAGAGTGGGATTTGCCTTCCATTTCCAAAGGGGTGCTCAGATTACTGTTACTGTGTCCTCAGTTAATAAGATGCTGAAACTACATGCCACTGATGAGGCTGTGCCAGTAACACCTGGTATTCAGCTGGTTGAAGTGACTGCCCCTGCATCAGCTGAAAATTATACTGAAGTTGTTGCTGCAGTTTCATCTTTCTGCGAATATCTTGCACCGTAAGTGCTTTGTCTTTTTCTTTAGTAAGAAGTTTGAAATACTCAGCCAACCCTGCTTATAAAAGTATTGGACCAGGTGTACACTTGATAACTTGCCACAGTAGTTCACGACCTTCTCTTCTGTAAAAGGTCAATTGGGCGATCGTAACCTTCCGCCATCGTTTGATGGGGAAACTTTGTAGACCTATGGCATGGCATTTATGATAGAGGGTGCTTGTGACCGTATTTGTCCATGAACTCACTAATGAGTGCCCTTGATCAGTTTATGTTAGGACAATAAAAATCAAGGTTGAGCTTGCACGCCATGAAATGATTGTAACATCTTTGAGCTTCTGGCATTTATTTCTCAGGCTCCTGCATTTATCAAAGCCCGGCATTTCAACTGGGGTTGTTCCTACTGCAGCTGCCGCTGCTGCATCTCTCATGTCAGATGGTGGGGGTACACCTTTGTAGCAGGGCTGTAAAATTGCAAGATGGTGGAAAATTCTGTATATATCTGCTTTTGCTGAAGACTGGACAAAAGTTGGCATTTCAAAACAAAAGAAAAAACTATAGGACCTCTCTATCGGGTCTTTGCACTCTCACATGCTTTTCCAAACAACATAACGGTGGAATGATTCGTTTTGGTTGTTGAACTGATTTCAGAAGTCCTTTGCTGAATCATTTCCTGCAGGTGTGAAAGAATTTGAAAGGCGGCTGGGTTCTTGTAGGAAATCTAAACCCTCTATCAGAAGGGTTTCCTGTGGCCACAAATGCCATCAGTCGGGGCTGTTTTGATAGCAAATTCTAGGCATTCTCAAGCAGGTTTTTTCTTGTACGGAATTAAATATAATATTTAAAAGAAAAAACAGAGCTGGACCACAAATGCCATCAGTCAGCTGGACATAAGTTAAAAATAAAAGAAAAAAAACAGAAGAAAATTATTTGTACGGAATTAAATATAATATTTGTATAAATAAATAAAATAGTCGTCCTGGGGCTTACTGACTTTAATGTGTGAAGTGTGAACCATATACAAGACTCAAAATTGATGAACTTTGACTTGGACTTTTTTTTGGGTATGAACTGTATATATTCGATATGATATTATTATTTAATTTAAATTTAAAGCTAACAACTAAATAAAGTTTGGAGTCAAGCAATTTTAAAGCTAAAAATTTGAAAATTAAAACTAAATCTCAAATTACTCCCCAAACAAACCCTATAAATTTTGACACATGTTAGCCCTAATCATTAATGGTGGTGTTTGATTATTAAAACTTTAGGGTGTTGGAGTTGATGAAAAAATGAAGAGAGATTATTTAAATGAATTTTTTATATTTAATTAGAGTGAAAAATATTAAATAATGATTTGATGGGAAAATTTTTTTGGAGAGTTATTTTATTGGGTTCAAAATTTTGGCTCTCAGACGTCTTCTAAATCTTTATTTCTATATTACTTGTATTCTCTATATTATATTTAGATTCAGTACTGTATTTATTTTAGTTGCTCTTGAACAATCCATACTTGTTTTTTTAATCTGTATATGGCAGTAATATTTTGAGCACCGAGTCAGTAAATAAAGGTAAACTCCATATGACATCTCTGGCGAAAGCAGAGAAGATAAAAAAAAAATATCGGATTTGAAATTTTGCGACCTACCAAATTTGCACTCATGATAACGAAGCATTTCCTTTTGTACTTACAACGCCATAAAATACGAGGCATGCTTTCAGCTCAGATTCCAACCAAGGGAAAACCACGAGCATTGGTTTGACTTCTCAGATGACGTGCTACAAAAAGAATGAGCCATGAATACAGCCTGCATCATCTGGCATTGCTCACAAGGTCAAAATCACCCTGTTTATCACAAACGCAAATGCTCTTCTGCCTACAGAATTTGGGTAGTAAAACGAATCATCGGCTGTAATATATATATATACGCCCCATTAATGGCTACTAAGTCGTTGAGGGCAAAACATCTTTGGATAAAAAAGATGTTGGTTCAATCGAATGCGACTCACCCAACAATGTGGGAATGTTGTGCACGGGCCCGTTATCCTTCCACTGCTGAGAGCGGGAGGTGTTCGCTGCTCTGTGAAGCCAGCCTCACGCGTTGCCCTCCGCTTTAAGAGCCACCTGACCCAAAGCCTTCGCCCAGGTCAGTGGACACAACTCTCAGCTTGGAGCGGGCGAGCCTGTGACTTGCACAACAAACCCTGCCGCGTGTGTTGAACCGTTATTCCAACACCTTAGTTGCCCTCACTCGAGTCACAAGCTGGCGCAACCCAGCTCGGCGAACTATGCTGCGTTGACCGAAACCTAAAAACTCATGTTATTGCTCTGTTTTAAGCAGTGCGGGACAAAAAACCTAGTCAACGGATTAGTGGCTAATTAGCATTAATCACGAGGTTAAGATTGACCTGTTTTCTTCAAAATGTTAGTTACTGGTGGCAAATTGCTCATGGCTTGTATGATCAAGAGAGACTCGTTCTTATCAAATTGGAGTATTGACTAACATGCAGAGATTAAAATCGGAGCTTTTAACATGGAGAAAAACGTTAGGAGTTGTGAAAAAACAGGGATAGAAACCATGACGCACACGTTTTGCCACCTCCATACCATCTGGTGAGAAAATGATTCAAAGAGGAAAACAGGCAAATATATGAACTAGAATCATATACATCGCCATGATTAAAACTGTCGTCTGCATCATAATTCATATATGTTGTTTTTCTAAGCATTTTTAGCACTTCAATGGTGGACTCCGAGATTCATATCTTGCAGATAGGGCCAATCGTTTTAGAGTAGGGAAAAATAAACCCTCTGTCAGATGGGACTGCAGGAATTCGAATTGGTGACATCAATTTAATAAATTTAAATTTTGGGAATATTTAAACAATTGAAATAGATGAGTTTTTATTGAATTTAATAAAAAAACAATAAGAAAAGTAGAATTTTATAACCAGTGAAGAGAGATAATTTAAAAGGAGAAACAAATAATTTTGAGAATTTATTATTATTATTTTCGTAACCAAAATTTTAAGTTATGTTCACATTCAAATTTTTTGGATGAGTCATAAATTTCTCAATATTTATGTTTGCGTTCATAATTTTGGATGGATCATAAATTTCCCAATATTTTTGGGTTTGCCAACTACCTAAAACACGTTTAAACTTGATAAATTTGTTTTTGTCAAAGCAAGTTCAAGCTTTTGTACTAGTTGATTGTCTAAGATGTTTCCTCCCTATAAATCAGTACCATGATTATGCTTTCGATCCTACTGAATATCCATACTCGTATTCTGCTTCAGGTATTGCCACTATTGTTTCCAATTTGCAGTTCCAGGCATGTTATCTTTTCGTTTTTACTGGTATGACCTCCTACATAAGCCTTTTTTCCTTTTTCTTTTTTCAAGCCTTCAAAGCAACCAATTTCATCAGGATCAAAAATCCCGAAATCCAGATGATCATACTAGACCGTTCTTCCAACAAAGTGAGGAAGGCAAAGGAACGTTCAGAAAAACTTTAGCAGACAGGCTCCAATCTAATTTGTATTGTCTTGAACATAAAACGCATTTGAAAGCGGGATACACAGAAACCCCACGAACCAAAAGAAAGAGCACCCAGATACATGACCAAGATCTATATATATACAGCGTAGTGCGAGTTTTATTTAACCTATTCTAACTGAAAGCAACCCTAAATGTTTGTCCAATAAATCAAATTAAATGGAAAATGGGTTACAAAAATTGTTACAGCAGGCGGAAACAACTCTTAATGAAAGACAATTATCCACGATCACATAAGAAGAGCTCTCACTCTACATGGAAGCCAGAAGGTCCCTCATTTCTGAGACAGAGTGGATAGTCTCTGTGGGGTAGATCTTGGCAACAAGTTGAGCAAAACTTTCGTACTTGTCTAGAAACTCCTTCTGGCAAAATGACAACCAACCTCCATTAGATTTTGTTAACAGGCAACATTCTAAGACCGCATCATTCAGGCTGTTCGGAATCAATCCAAAATAGCAAATTAATGCTCAATGACCACACTGTATTGTTTCAATCCATGAACATCCTTAAACAAATGGAGAGTAATCTTGGGTGGCTACTCAGTGACAATCTTACCCATAACTATTCTTCCCCCGAAAAGGAAAAAAAAGAGGAACATTTGACTCAAAACAGACTTGAAAAGTTTATGGAGGCAAGGGAACTCAATGTGCATAAAATCCAACCCAACAAATGGAAGCTGTATCAAGGGCACAATGTTTCCTACTTAGGACTCAATACTTGAGGCTCACTTCCTCTATCTTTGATAACCTAGATTCAGTGTCAAGGATAATGCTTGTGGATATCTCGTTGGACTTTAGACATCCTCTCCATTTTTTTCCTTTCTCATTTGACTCCACTCTCATCTGTAAAAAAGTGAGTTCCTACGTACTTTGCCCAGCAATCAATTAGATTGTACTGAATGCAGTAAAAGAACACTAAGTTTCGGCAAAGAGCTTGAAGTACTAAACTTCAAAAAAACCAAACTGACCTTGCACTTATCCCATAAAGAAGGCAGCAGTTCCTCTGAAGTTAAATTCTTCTGCAACTTCTTATACATAGCACTGATGGACTTGTCAACCTGTATAAAGGAAGCAATGATATATTCCAAAGCATGTTTGCAACCAGAGTGAAAAAAATCAAGTAGTAGCCACTTACCCCGGATAAACTGGATTTTAACGTCTTCCGGAGATCCATTTTTGACAACCCCATCTGAAATGGAATCTGAAATTTGCAAAGGCACATGACATGAGCCATGACATCTAGCAGATACACGAATGCAGACTACTAGGCAATAAATAAGAAAAAAAGCTTCCCACAATAATAATAATAATAAAGAACTGTTGAATGCACAAAGTGATAGTACATTCAATTGCATGTCTGAAATATGGCATGCAATGTAGCTTCAAAATCCTCTACTTTGAGACCACCTTTGCGGAGACAAAATTATAAGCATTTTGAGCTAAAGATGGGTGTATTGGTCATCAAAACTTAAAAAGACAAAATAGATTGAAAAAAAAAAGACTAAAGTGATTTTTAACTTGAAACATTTCTTTCAACAGAGAACTTACTGCATTCATATAGTAATTACTTCCACAAAAACTGAAATGAGAGATACTTCTGAGAAGCAATCTTGTGAAGCACTCTTAACAAATTATGGATGTAGGATGAGACAATCTTCAACGCACTAACCTCTTCTGGTGTGATTGTGTACATCAGATCCTCAATTTTTTGAGCAAACTGAAAAAGTCGTTCAAATTGCTGCAATGGCCAAAATGAGGACACGGACCATCCAAATAAAATTTGAGGAATGCATCAAAGGAGGAAAACCACAAGGCAATAAAGGTGGACCACTTACATAGTAAATAATCATGCTGATATGACGTATGCAAGCTTGTTCGTAAGCTTCACTCGCCTGGTGATAAAATTTGGCTAATGTAGGCACAACATTGGCGAGGTCGTACAAACTGCACGAAACCACTCCTAATCAGCTGAGTGAACTTGATAGTGATTGAGAAGCATAATTTTGAAGATCAGCTTGCAACTATGCAAGAAATAATACCTGTTCTGAAAAGCAGCATAATTTTCTAGCAGAAAGATATCGGCATATTTTGGATCTGTTTGTGAAATTTTCTCCAATGTAACAAACATTATGCTAACCTGTAAAAAGGAAGAAAAAAAGCAACTTCCCAAGGTAAGGAACATATAGAAAGGAACACAGTTAGTGATAACCAAAAGCCCATTGCAAGAGATTCATATAAAAAATCAGATCGTCGTATTTCATATGGAAACAGAATAAACAACGAAAGATATCAACTGCTCAAACAACCTGCAGCACAAATATGAAAGAAGAATAAGTAAGCAAAAGATTAGATGTATGATGTGGGCGTAAAAGTCTTCCTATTGATGTTTGTACTTACAATACTGAAAGAGAGGCACACCAAGGGTTTTAACCTTCAAAAACCTTGTACAGGTTTTTGTCTGGGTGTGCACTTGTTCTAGATAGGTAACTACAATAGGGACAGGTAGAATGAAAAACTATAGCTTTTTTAATACTTCTTCTGTACTTGGGCTCCTGCTTTATTTCTACCCATCACCACAAATAAAGGTGCAATAAAAATGGTACGTATGCTTATACAGGCATACTTTTAGGAATTTGGTTGTTAAACATCTCAGACTATTTTGGTCCATCATACTCTCTGACTACACCAAGAAAAATGAATCTGACTAGTTGTAATTCATACATAGAATTACACTGCAAATGCTACTTTAGCTTCCATTACAACAAGGAAAGGACAATCCCACATATCTCTAACCCAATAACTTGAACTCCTGTACTCACAAAGATCTTACATTGTTAGGTTATAAAATCAGTACCATGTTTGGTGCCCTATACCAATCTTATAACAATTACATGGAGATATCTTTGAGAAGAAAGCACTTACAAATTTAGTGTATGCTTGATCAACCAAATCCCGAGATTGTCCCTGGATGTACTGCTCCATACGCGTTGCAAGAGTTGCAAATCTATCCAAAAGAACAAGGAAAAACATATTGGAATAATGTCCAAAATGCAGGTATTAAATGTATACAAATTGAAAAGCGAAATTTAGAACAGAATTGTATTTGAGGATGCAAAATGATTTTTAGTTATTGCAATTCCCACCAAAATATAACCAAAAAGTAGCTTTTGGACGAGTACAAAATCCAGACCCAGTGACTATAGCATAGAAAGTTAGAAACTCAAGAAGCCAAATACTCTTATCGGGAAAGGATTTTACACCCAAAAGGCCAATCAAGTATAGAAGCAAAAGTAGGGCCAACTTAATCGCCAAAACAAAAAATGAAAAGCACACAAGTTTAACGAATTCTGTCCAAAATAAGTGCTGCAACACAAAAAAATCTGAAAAACGTCTTTATTGTTGCTATCCGTAATGAAGTCAACCAAGCTAGCAAGCCAGAACTGCGAATGTCACTAGTTTCAAGAGATCCACAAGTTGGTTCAAGACTTCAGACTTTAAGTCCAGAAGGATGAATAGAGCACTCACTGTACCTCACTATTTGGTTGTATGTTTGTAGGTTGACAAACAGATGCACGTTCTTTAACAATACCTAAGTCAACTGGTCAAGATGAAGATCTATGTATTCATATACAGATAAACGAGTGAATAGTCATAAATGGAAACAAACTTAACGTACGGTTCTGATAGTATTCACTACCGAAGCATAAACACATTTCTCCACTAAACCATAATAGCGACGATAATACCTTCAGCTAATTATGCGCAGCCTAAAATGTGCACAGAATGGCCGGAAGACATCTATGCCAGATAAAAACTCCTTTTCAAGATATTAAACATCAATCCATAGATTTGAAGAACTTAACAACCTAAGGAACCATATGTCTCATGTTTCCAAATCAAGCTGCAAAGCATTACTTCTCTTAGTTCATTACTCAGTAGCTATGTGCCTTCTCGGCACAAGTGAACTACAACTTCATGTCCTCCATCCTCTTAGATGCTCAAAATAAAAGTTATACCAGTACTGTCTATGTCATAATCACACCAGGAATTCTTTTAACCTTTTAGGATCTTAGGACTGATTATAGAGGGTCAACACGAAAAAATCAACATAACCAGCTGTAATTAGTTCAACCCACCAGAGACAAGGACTTAAACAAAGTGCCAAACATATGATGTACTTATTCCGTCATTTCCACAGTTCATGTATTCAGAGAGGTTCCATTTGCCATATTCTAACAAAGTTGTTAACTCAAATCAGACAAAAGAGGCATTAACTCTTGGGTTCCACTTCACCTTGGGATGTATGATAAGACACCAATCTGCCTAACATTACGCTCATTTCTTTCAATCTGGGTGCAAGCTTCCTCTACAAACTGCAACACAATTGATAAGTTACATGGGTAAAGATCATGCTGTTCATAATGCATGCGGTCAAGAACTGTTTCTGCAGAGTTAAAATCTTACACGGCCAAACTGAGTAGAAATTCTGGTCTCTAGGTCACCAAGCAAGAGACGTACAAATCCTGCTGCATCAGCTTTCTGGCCTGAGAGATAGCGCTCTGTAATTCCATGCATTGATATGCAGCGTAAAGGATCAATCTTGTATGCCCAGTCCACAACAGCATAAAAGTCCTCCTGAAATTGAATATCTGTCAATGCTAAATTAAGCCCCTCCAAGTAGTGCCCAATACTAAACAACGGTTACAAATAAAATATATTCCAGTCATGAAAAAGATGAAAACCAATTAGCAATCCTCATCCATGTTATTTGTCAAGTCATCAATTATTTCAAAAACTTAAGCTGAAAGAAAGAGCTAAATTATTATCATTTACTTCTTATTTCTATTACTCTCTCCCATGTGGGTCGGAATCTCCCTTATAGGTAGGCCTATTATTAGGAATATTTAATTGAAATCTGGGGTTAAAGTGTAGAGTCAAAGTTCAAATTCATAACCTATGTTCTCATGTAATGTAAAGTCACCAACTGTCCTAAAACTCAAGTTAATAGAAAGCGGTATTTTTATCATTTGAAATCTTACACATTAAATTTTAACTTAAGCAGAAAGTTAGGAAAATCTTGAATCAGGTGAACCATTAAAGGGCATACAATTTGCTTCACTCTATATTGGTGCTGAGTATTTTTGTCATTTCAAATTTTATTAGGACATTTTTTTTTATAAGTAAAATTTTATTAGGACATTTTAAGAATACCCACCTGTCCAACCATCATCACTCCATCACTCCCTCTTATTATGTTGACCTCAGCTATAGAATAACGAACAGACAACCAGGAGTTTGAACTTTTATTAAGCTCCCTAATTTTTAGGCTTTGGAAATAGAATCACCAATCAACCAAAATGAGTTACTTTCTGGACACATGAAGCATTTAACTACCCTCTATATGTAATTCCCACTACAATCACATGAACCAACCAGGTTCCACCATGTAAACACCCGCAATATTCTATTTCCACTACAATCACATGAACGAACCAGGTACCACAATGTAAACTTCATATTTAACAGGCGGCAACAACCTTGCCCAAATGGATCTCCATTGGAAACCTATCAAATAGACTCAATAAAGCAAAACCACCTGGTATTATATTCCACACATAAGCTTCCTACTGTTCAACCATCATACATTGGGGGTGTTCGGTAGTAAAAATTTTGGGGGTTGGAAATTTTGGGGTATTGGGGTTTGTGAAAAAGTAAAGATATTTTATGGGATTTGATGAAAAAGTGAAGAGAGAGAAAATTTAAATGAATATTATAATAATAATTTGATGAGATTATTTTTTAATTTTTTAATGAATGTGGAAATTTCCACCCCCGAACACCACTATTGAATCCTGATCCAGTCAGATGATCAGAATAACACAACAGAAAGATTGGTCTGCAAGTCATGGCCAAAGAAAATGATCTAAATTTTGAAGTGATATCCACAAATAAAGGGCCTATTTCCACAAAACAACAGCAAATGCCAAAGGCTCACGTGAGGGCTTGCACACAAATAAGCAGTAGTTTGAGAACAGTACTTGGATTCCATCAAGTAAATCTTGAAGAGATCCATTCAACGCAGCAAGTTCTGCCGAATTTTTACCTACACCATAAATGATCATGTAAGTTTGACAGTTTGAGAACTGAGCGGCAGCACTTCATAGCATAGATAATGAAAAAATTCAAAGCCTATGACAGGTCAGAGAAAAATTGTACCAGTTTTACTGTCATTGTCATCAATATCCAGAATTCCCAAATCATCGTCAATGGCATCTTCATTGTCATATCCAGTTTTATTGCCGTTAACAAGACCTCCTGGAGGAACAAGTGCAGGAACTTCAAAACACATGAAGTGGGCAAAGAATGAACTCTGCAGTTTGAGCCAGAAAATAGACCTTTAGTTCACAGAATAATCATAGGTTTTGGTACATATGCATATAAGAGGATTCTAACCTCATCCACAAGAAGCGGGATAAAAATTGTCAGCATCTTAGCATAA
Source organism: Myrica gale (assembly GCA_963930655.1). Taxonomy (NCBI): domain Eukaryota; kingdom Viridiplantae; phylum Streptophyta; class Magnoliopsida; order Fagales; family Myricaceae; genus Myrica; species Myrica gale. The sequence continues at coordinate 20,793,888 of OZ005615.1, forward strand.
GCCTCAGAAACTGTAGAAGTGTCAGCAGCATTCACGTTTTGACCAGATCCTGTGGAACCTTCAAGCCAGACAGTTGGATTTCTTGATGCCTTTGTACTAGCACGAAGCTCATTTGCAAATTCACGAGCCTGTAAGTAATTAACAGAACTTTCAAACCATATGTTTAAGTACTCTGTCATATGAATAATGGCATTCCAATAAAATATGTAACAAGAGCAGTCCATTGGATTGTACAGGACACTTCCAATTATGTCATCCATCCCTAATTAGGAAAAAAAAAATCACAATCAAGCAAGTTCTGCACATCAACTTGGTGGACGTGAGTTCTAAATAATAATAAGACATCACTATAAAACCACTACTTGAAAAAGAAAAAAATAAAAGTAATTAAAAATAAAGTTGATGACTTTATCTCCAGATTATTCCGTTAAGAATATGCCGCAACTATTACAAATCAAGATAATGCCATAGAATAGTTGGGTTTCCTGACCTCCCGACGAAGAAGCAAGTTAAGGGAGCCACAATAAGCTTTTCTGAGCGGACCCAGGCAATTTTTATCAAGACTCTGCGTGTGCCAACGGGTACGACAATAAGAAAAGGAGAAAGAGACACATGCGACCATGCCCACAAGCAACATAGGCTTCTACATTTACTGCAATATTCCTAAAAATTGACCTTTAGATGCTGTAGAAGGCGGGCATATGTCCTGCATTTGTACCGCAAGTCAGCATGATCAGGCCTCTTTAACTGTCCCCGCTGTTCGGTAAACAGAGAAGCAATGCTCATAATTCCAAGTCACACAAAAAAGAAGGCAGAGAAAGAAAGGGAAAAAATGTTCATTTCAAGACAGAAAACAAGAGGTTGAGAGAAAAAAAAGTACTTGAGAAAAGTAAGTCTTGTCACTTATCATGAAATCCACCAAACTGGCAAAGTAGTTCCTCAAGAACTCGGAAGCTCTCCTGACAAACGTCTTTTTCAGCTTTTCAAGTTCTGCTCGCTTCTCTTTAACCTGTGAGAGTTTCAGTTACTACCATTAAAATCCATAGGTTTGGCAGAGCGCATTCAATTTCAAAAAGTCAAGATATGGCAGTTGATATTGGAACCAAGATTAGAGAGAGAAGTTTATACAAGTCTGGCACTTCCTGTTAGGACCAACATTAGAGACAGACTCAAAATGCTGAAGCATCTGGAAGTAAATGTAAAAACATATGGTGCAAGATTCCTTGGTCCTTTGTTGGCTTCTGGGGTGGCTTGAGGATCCCTTTTCTGGTTTCCCCTTTTTCTTAGGTGTCTAGTTTGCTTGTGTTAGGATTCTTCAGTATATTCTCTTGTACTGTTGACTCCATTGTTGCGTGTTCCTTGTTTTTTCTTCTTCTTAATAATATTGGCTTATCAAAAAAAAAGATTCCTTGGTCCTTTGAGTATCTTCCAAGGAGTAGGAACTTCAAATTTGATGTAGCTCTACGTTACAGTTCACTGTTCCCCCAATAACCCCCCCCCAACCCAAATAAAACATTAAAAAACCCAAACACCCTCCAAAACATTAAAAAAAAGCAAGAAATGTAAACAAACTTGTTTGATCATTTAGTAAATGCAACTTATGCACACTTAGGAAAAAAAATACAGCTAATGCATCTAAGAGAATGAACCCAGGACCTCATCTTTTGACCCTTGTTTTTATGGAGGAAGGAGATGCAGAGGCCCATGAAAGAATTATAAGATCTTACAACTTTGTTAGACCATGCAACAGCTCATGAAAAGATAAAGCCATCACATACAACGTCACTTCTACCAAGTATATGATGGAATCCACAAAAATGCAACGTCCACTATCAGTTAGAACAACAATCAGTTAGACAGGAGTGGTTTAAAGAAAGAAGATGACACAAAAAGAGAAAGGTAGAGTGCATACTGCTCGCATTTTTGAATAGCTAGGATCCAAAGGAGGTACTTCAAGGTTACGCAATGCACCAGTCAACCACTCACATGCTTCTATATTTTGAAGCATGCGAGCCTCATCGAATGAACCTCCTGTCAAACTTGCTGCATACTAAAACCAAGGAAATGTCATTAGAAGCCAAAAGTTCCTAACAAGGTAACCAAACTAAAAAGGTAATAATCTGTTTTTCAAAATGAAACTAATAGAAGAATTACCTCTGAAGGGACACACAATCGCTGGAGAAGCTTATCAAGTTCCTCAATAAGAGATTTGTTATTCACAGATTGCATCTCCAACTTATTATTGCGAGTTTCTATCTGTATGTTAGTCAAGAAGGTCACAGGCCAACTTCATAAGAGATCAGGGCAACAATTTAACAATATGCCTAGCTCAAAATTGGGCTGACCACATAAATTTTGACAAGCAAAAACAGTGTTCAAAATGAAAAAATGAGCCATGCTATTGACATAGCATACATAATAACAACTGCTTGGACAATACCCAATACAAAATTAATAGCAATTCATGTCAAATCCAGCAGGTGGTAGCAATAAAACTGTTTTCTCTCTCTCTCTCTCTCTCTCTCTGCTTTTTATCAAACAAAATTCAAGTTACTAACAGCAAGAGTTTATTGGAATTGTAGTTTAGAACTGAAAATAAATAGATATGGGCTTAAATCAATTTCATCGAAGAAAAAGGGAAAAAAAGACCATGAAACCTAGTATGGTCAATATCCTTATTATAATAAATTCCAATGAAAAACCCAGCAGCAGAAAGCAACATGGACTTAACAAGACACTAATTCAGAGATCTGCCTATACATGCATGTGGGTAACTTTTTTCCCCACCCTTTGGGAGGGGGAAGGGGTGAACAGGAAAACATTTTTACTGCATCTAGGATCACAGCAGAAACATCAAATAAAGACAACAGTATGTAAAAGTCCCTACCGACTCAATATCCTCTCTCATGTGTCTAAGTTTCACATTAAAGATGCCTAACCATTGGTCCATGTCGTCAACACAATTTGTTGCTTCCTCCAGACCTTGCAACACCTGCAAGACCCACAAATAACAACTACATCACCACACTATAGCTGTCACTTCATGGACTAAGTGACAACTACAAAAACAAGAAAAACCACTAATTAAGTGCTCTATAAAAGCGAAACACAATACCTCATCTATCAAAGGTTCGCTTTCCAAAATGGCATGTACATTTGCTGCTTCCAAAGCAAGAAGCTCTCGCTTCAACCTCTCAGAAAATGCCTCTGCCTCGCCAATACCCATGACATAACTGCAAGTGAAACCATTTTCAGAATACTCAACTATATTGGGATAGTTCTGATTACATGCAGCTAAAAGAGTGGTACAAGAAGAGGTGGGATTTTGGCTTTCCATCCAATAAGAACGAAAATTGGCATTTGGGAATGACAAATCACGATTACAAAACTTAAATCTCAAAATTTCTTCAACAACCTAGACAAACATGGCAGCAATCAGGCATCGCTTCTTCAACAAGAACGTGAAATCTGACTCAAGCTCTAGGTGTGCAAAACTTTAGGACCTCAACAGAAAATGCCACTAAAAGAAACTAAAGTAAGATCCATCAAATCTAATAAGAAAAGCAAGCAGCCTCATAACAAGGGCCCATCTCTGCATGTCAAGGCAGCAATCACTACAAGTTCAAAGTCCAGTTTTTAAACAAATGAAGATGGAATAGTAAATAAGTCGAAGGCACCACACCTTCAAGAAGACTCCAATAAGAACATTGGGGAAAATATTTTAAAGAACACGAACTATTATCCAAAGGATATATGATGTCTTAGGAGCCAATCCCAACTAGTACAGTTATTAAAAGCAGAAGCAGAAGCAGAAGCAGGAAGAAGAAGAAGAAGAAGAAGCAGAAGCAGAAGCAGAAGCAGAAGCAGAAGAAGAAGAAGCAGAAGAAGCAGCAGCAGCCGGCGGCGGCGGCGGCGGCGGCGGGAGGAGGAGGAGGAGGAGGAGTTTCCTACAAGTTCATTAGACCCTAGTCTGTACCAATGCAGACCCTAGCTAGCTCAGGAAATCAGTTCATTAGACCCTAGTCTGTACCAATGCAGACCCTAGCTAGCTCAGGAAATCAGTTCATTAGACCCTAGTCTGCATCAATGCAGACCCTAGCTAGCTCATACATCTCAAACTCAGTTCCATACATCGGTTTCAGGAAATCATGAAGAACCTCAGGGCAGAGACAGTGAAAAACTGAAGTCAAAATATACTCCTTAACCTACTGTTTTAGCTTGAACTTGCTGTTCGTAAACTGGTGAAGAATTTCTTGCTAGTATTGTTAGTACAAATCTCGACAAAATCAAAGAAATCAATCTTTGTCCACTATCTTCCATTCACACTCTAATTAACCAAACAACAATAGAAGAAAGCTAAATAGTAGCAAAAAACATACGTGCCCAATAGAGCCTCCATATCCTCCTCCTCAGCCTGAGAGACAAGTTCTTTTTCAACAGTCACTTTCAAGGCACTTTCAGTCACGGTTTCTGCAACAGGCCCATCCTGTAGGTTCCTTTGAGCACTAACTGAGGGTGTATTTTCCTATTCCGCAGGAAAATGAAATAAATTCAACTTTTCTGACTTCGAAAATCCACATCAGAAAATAAGACTTCAGTTAGCCAGGATTTACAGATTGAAGTAGCAACACACCTTTTCCCACAAAGCCATCTCCACAAAATCTATACCAACAAGTTTGGGAAGACGACCCAGCATATCTTTGCATATATTTAAGATACACAGTAAAAGGCGGTTCCTACAAGAAAAGGTTAAAATTGCCGTCAGAGAATCAGAAACTAAATACGATCTTTTTACACAACAACGTGGTGACAAGAAAAGAACGAAATCTTTTATTATATATCGCTCCCATCAAATTACCTGTCATCAACATTGCGCATGGTCCACTGAGGTGGAGCAACACTCTGGCTCCTAAGGTTATCGAAACCCTATAAGAAGCTCAGTCAGAAGAGAAAGGAAAATAATGTGTCCATGTATACAGGATTATTTTAGGTAAATACAAGATTAAAATGAAAAATTAATTTTCAGGGCTTTCAACAAAAAGGTTGCATCTCATTTTGCTCAAATGATAGATGCATACTCTCAAACCCATATCCCACACAGTCTATAGACAATTGGAATCCACATGTAACATAGAGCTGCCCCAAAGATAAATCAGCGACTCCACATTACCAGTGTAAACGTACATCCACTGGGATCATTTGCTATAACCTCCATCTTTGTCAGATGCTTTAACTTATACAACTTCGCAGGCTGAAAGTGCAAAAACATCCCAAAAATTTAACTCAAAAAGATGATTGGCAACAAAGTACAATTGAATAGATAGTCAAGAATAGGTAGGAAGTCGTGCAAATCACCACTGCTGATAATTCTATTGAATTTTCGCGATCCAAGGATTTTAGCCCCTCTCATTATATTTTTTTGAGTGAATAGATTTCTTTTTTATCACCAATGCTTATTATCTTTTCCCATTTGTTAGATCACACAGGCCTAGGATTCGGCAGAGCCAGAATCATGAAGACAAAGTAGCTGACAAGTCAAATTTCTTTTTATCGCCAATGCTTATTATCTTTTAGCAGTTTTTCGATCACATGGAACTAGGAGTTGGTGGAGCCAGAATCAGAAGGAAAAAGTAGCTGACATGTCATGGCAAGGATGACATGTATATTGAGACTTGGTGGGGCTTGTGTTCTGCTTATTAGTTGGTCTTTGTTTCTTTTGAATCTATAGACACATTTTGAACAATTTTCAAAACGAATAAAATAAAAAGAAATTCGACAAGTACCTCAAGAACTCCTCCATTTGAATATTTTAAGACTCGAAGAAAAGCTTTTGTCCGCTGACCTTTTGCTTTTGCTGCTTAAAGCGCACAAATTCATTACGAGTGCCACACAAATTAAATACCGAAAACCAATATAAAAAATCAATTTAATAAATGGTAAATGAAATATCTCTATGCTGATGCATGTGTGAACATATGTAGACCTAAGACTTTCCATTCCTCCATTGTGGACATGTACTTCAAAAACTAACCACACCTTACAGAAGCATGTGAGTACTTTGAACAACAGGGATAGTTAACATAGAAAGGCCAAATCACACCTATTTAAACAACCATGCTAAACTTCTGTGTTGTCTACAAATACTAAAAATGTTGCATTTTCTTAACTTCTTTATTTCCATCTTTGATGAGTACCTAGCGCAACATTTTCAAGATTAATTTCTGCCTGAAAGTGCTTAAGTAACATTATAGTGTTTTTCACTCAACTTATTTGTTCGCTTTCAACATTCCCGGGACAAGAAGCTACTTCCTAATTGGGAAAAAAAACTGACAAATGAGGGAAGTAACATAAGCCAGAGCATGAAATTTGGTACACTAAATGGAAAGGAAGACAGAAACACGCACTGGAGAGAGCAAGAACCCTAGGTTTGGCCATATGACGGCCTAATTTGCCGGATTTGCCCCAGATCCCTTGGCTCTTGGCCACACGGATCGACATCACGATCTTCTGCTTAGTGCCCTCGATAGCGGCCTCACAGGCTCGCCTCAGCTCCTCGTCGTCTGCGCTTGATTTCGCCATGATCAGACCACAATCTTTCTGGTCTTGGATTCAGACGAGAAATTTCAGCGAGGAAAACATATATAGGTGGTGCATGTGGACAAAGTGTCTAGGTGGCGATCATAGTTTGCGGGTCAAATGTTGGATCTTTCGGTCGAATGGACCTTGATCAATCTCCGGCCCAAGCCCGGGAGGATAATTCCAACAGCCAGCCGACCACGGACCATCCGACTGTAGTCGTACGAGTCGTATGTGCTTGAATTATTTCATTTCTTTCCCTAGAAGAATTATTTTACGTCTGTGTGGTCTGTCTGTATTAACCAAAAGGGTATGTGCTGATTATGCGCCCCGTTTTGTGGATATGGGTGAAATACAAATGACTCCTATCAGCTCATGATCTAAACTAATTCATTTATCCTATCAACTCATCTAAATTATTTTCTTTATAATGATTAATCTACTGCCCATCGAATCCAATGTGGTAAAAAACTCAGATCATGATTATCTACTATTCATTGCTGAATAGTATGGTGCAATTCGGAAAGAGTTAAATACTGCATGTGAATCTTATTTTCACTAATATTTGTATATATTAAAGTTTAGATAATGTGTCATAAAATATTTAATGTGTATTTAATAGTTATTATATTTATCTGTATTTGAATTATAAAACTCTGACAAAAAATTACATGGGAAATGAAAACCATGAAAATCACGGCCTTGAACGTCACAACTAGAGAGTCATATTGTCTTATTTTAGATAAGCAGTACATGCAAGATCTACCTTCGTTTGAACATTTTGGACTCTCTCCTGGGGAACGAATTCCTTTCGAAAGAGAGATTTCCAAAGGCTACCAAAGACATGGTTCAGATTAAAAAAGAAACAAATCAACGATTATGATAAGTACACCTCATTTAATGAATAAAACAATACAAAAAGTTGAAGGCAATAACATATAATACACGCTGAAGCAGAGAAAGATCCTCTTCAGAACATCTTGGGTCGTGCTCTCCTTCAAGACCACATATGCGTCGATCGAATTTTTCCTACTTTGTTTTCGTTTTTTGACCAGAAGAACAGATAAAAACAAAAAGAAACAGCGACCTCTGCTGCATCATCCTGGAAGTGTCTCTGATCGATTCGGAAATCTGAGTTGAAGTTTTATGCGGTAGGTTGCGTCCACTTCAGATGGTTGACGATCCGTCTGCGCAAAAACAGCAAGCCCACGTGCAAAAGCAAAAGACCCTGTCCCGCCCACCACGCTGAGGAGTTCTTTGTCCTTATGATCAACATGCTTAGTCTCGACACTAAGGCTGCCTGAATACTCAGCTGTGTCGAATGTCAGATATACGATATTGAACGCTGAGTGTGCAAACTCTTCGGCAGGAACTATGAATCCCTGGGCTTTACCCACCACCCGAGAAGTGTTCTCAGGTCCCTCTGTAAGCGTACGATGAAAGATGAATGCCTCAGCATTTGATCTTGCCGGGCGTTGCGTGTCGGGGCTTGCGATTTGTGGTTGTTGGATGTACAGGGACAGGGCCAGACAAGGCGGCCGTACGTGACTCAAAGATGGCTTCCTATGGGGTATGGGAGAGAGGAAAGCCAAGAGAAGGACTGCCAATATGGCCAAAGAGACCGCAGCGCAGAATATAACTCTGGGTAGCATCATGCACGCCGGAACCCAATGGAAAATGTTGATTAATGGAGGTTCGAGACTTCGAGTTGGGTTAGTTTCTTATACATGACTTCAATGGATGAAGTGAACTTGCTCCCCCCTGTTATTGTTTGGTAACCTAATCCACTCTTTCATTAACAAAACGTGAGCCAATTATAAATCTCTACCCATTCCTAAGTTGAGTTAGTGGCAGGTTATGGCTAAAAGTCCAGTGCCTATTATCTTTTGCTCGGGAAAGCCGGAGTTTTGGTTTGGTTCCTGCCAGTGGCGGAACCAGGATCCAAGTTGAGGGGGGGCAAATTCTTAAGGCGAAATGATATCAAAAAATTTTCCTACGTAATGCAAAAAATGTCTTAAAGTTAAAATATAAAAAATTAAAGGCTAAAAGCATTAAAAATATTGAAATACACTTACCGTACTATTTGCTGAGACTGAGAGGTGACAATTAGATCCTACGGATCCGCATGCATAAAGTAGACTTGTACTGCCCACACAAGTGCTTTTGATGGGCATATAGAAGTTGCAATCGTTCATTTCATTCTCTGGACAGTTGAACAAGAGCTGAAGAGAGGTTTTTACCTTCCGATTTCTTGTCCATGTTTCCATGTCTTCAGGATCTTCTATATGTCTTCAAACCAAATGAAAATCCAACATCAGAAACATCAGTGGCAAAATAAATTTCCTCAAATGAAGGATTTTTATCTCATTATCAATGAAGCACTGTAATTGATTCCACGAAAGGAGGAGTCACTCAAATAAAAAACCAGTCCAGAAAATGTTGATGAATTCAATTACCAATAAATTAACTTATTGGTATGTGTGTAGAAAACTTAATGTCGATGTAGCAGTACGTGATTCCTTCTCAATGACAGCTTGTATTTGTAGTGATCATAATGGTTTCATTTTACATGCAGAAGCCAAAAGGCTTCATGTGGTGGATCCCACTATCGGGGAGGCAGATGCTGCTTGGTTGAGAGTGCAGGTGGCTGCTCATCGTGCATTGTCAACAGCCATTTTGGAGAGTGATTCCCTCATTGTAATTGATGCTGTCAACCGTGACCTCTAGAGATGCCCTTGGAAGATTGAATATGTGGTCTCTTGTATTAAGTCTCATTTAGATGTGTTTCTTGAATTCTTGTGTATGTTTGTTCTTAGGAGTATGAATGTTGTTGCACACTCATTTTGTCAATAGGTTGCCTCCTTTTAATTAGAGGGATACTTTCCCGAACTTTGTCGGGAGTATGATATGATATGTTATATAACTTTTGGCCGTGAGTGGTATGATATGTTATATAACTTTTGGCCAAAAAAAAGCTCAATCAACGGAGATGATGATCGCCTCTCTTATAGTCATCTTCAGAGCCGATGGGACATGTCATTAATAGGGATGCCCTTTCTTGCCTTTTCCTTTAGTAGGCAACTCGTCCTTCCCAAGGTCGAGAGGTTGATGGGCCGCGGGGTGGGTGAGAATGGGAGTTCCCCCGGACTTATATACCAATTAATGCTGACAGGCCTGCCCTTTCAAAAAGGACAATACAGGCCCAAAATACCTTTTTCTACGGACTGGGTCTTCGTGCAAAACAAGCCTGACTTCTGACTTCTGTCTTTGCGGATTAGGACATTTGTTGCAGGCACTGACACAACTTCCGCCACACTTGAATGGGCCATGGCAGAGCTACTCCACAACCCAAATGCATTGTCAAAAGCCAAAGAAGAGCTGGAGCGAGTAATTGGCAAAGGCAACGCGTGGGCCAGTGGGGGCCAGCAGCCTCGCCCCCGCTGGCCCTCTCCCGCCCCCATTGGCCCTGGGCCAGTGGGGGCAGCCTACTTCTTAATATATAAAAAAAAAAAAAATTTAAAGAACTTTTGGAGCCAGTGGGGCGGTCGCCCCCACCCGCACCCCCTGGCTCCGCCTCTGGTTCCTGCACTATTATTGAAAAATAAATACATTTTATACTCTCAAAATATTATTTTATCACATTAAACCTATTAATTTAAAATAAGAGAAACATCATAATTATGTCCTATATTTAAGAGCAAAAATCAATCAGCCTCCCTTAAGTTTCAATATATTTTATTATGCCCCTCATGTTTCAAAAACAGTCAATCATTGCATTCCATTTGATTTGATTAAAATACTCCTCTAAGATAAATTAGAAAATAAATAATAAAAATAAAAATGAAACAAAGTTTCTATATTTTATTTTAAAATATTAATTTTTATTCAAATATCATTTTTAATAATTATTTGTAATAATTTTATCTTAGAATATATTTATTTTGGTAATTTTTCATATGGTTTAACGGAAAAATCAAACTGGATTGATTATTTTTTAAAGATAATAAAACATATTGAAACTTGAGGAGAGCTTATTAATTTTTGCACGTAGAAGTGTACCCAAATTTTTTAAAAATGAAGATATTCTTTGGGAGATACAATTATCATTTCAAATTCATACAATAATCAATTTTAAAAAAAAAATAACAGAGTGCAAAATGTTAGTTGATGAGCAAAATATAATAAAAATAATAATTTAAAGTGCAAAAGTATCAAGACTTCCATAATTAAAGGGTGCAAAAACATATTTATCAAAATCAAAATCTTGAATTGTTTAATCTCGACCCTCCATTGTGAATATAATTCGGAATTAACTGAAGCACTGCAATTACTTGTACAAAATAAATGAGGCACATTAAATCTTTTATATTGCAGTTTTTTGCCATCACAGTAAAACTAAGGGTTAAGACTTAAATAGAGTCTCTGACTTGTCACCGTTTAATTACAATTAGTCCTCTACATTTAGGCTTTCATTCACTAGATTAATTGTGCATTATCAACTCCAATAATAACTTGATACGTGTACACTACATGAAGAGGCGGGGGCAGGGGGTGGGTGGGGGCGACCGCCCCCACCCACCCCAAAAATTCTTTGAAATTTTTTTTATATATATTTAGAAGCAGGCCTGCCCCCACTGGCCCAGGCCTGCTTCAGGGCGAGTGGGGGCGGGATGGGCCAGCGGGGGCGAGCCCACTGGCCCAGGCCTGCTTCTTTAATTTTTTTTTTAAAAACGCCGGTTTTCTCTCCCTCTCGCAAACTCTCCCTCTCCCGAACGTCCGGCTGCCCATCATCCACTGCCCATCGCTCACTGCTGCTGCTGCCATTGCCCCGGCCGGCGCCGCCAAGTCATCTCTGGCAGACGTCCAACGCAGCCCAGCCCAGAGTCCGAAACTCCGGTCTCCGGCTCTCCCTCAGCCCTCACGCCTCTCTCTCACTCGTTGCTGCCGCCTGCTGCTGCCATTGCGCCGCCCGTCGACGCCGCCCAACTCAGGTAAGCCCACTGCCCAGTCACCACCATCTCTGATCTCTCTCAATTCTCAATCTCATGTTTTTTTTTAATCTGCACTGATCAGACAGAAAAAGCTTACCTCTGCCGCCTCCGGCCTCTGTAGGCGCCGCCACCGACCAGCACGCTGCCGCCATCGGTCCACCAGTCACCGAAGGTCCGAAAATCCCTACTCTCTGGCTCTCTGCCTCCTGACTCCCCACTCCAGCCGGCAGCCTCCAGCCTCTGCCCTAAGCCTCCAGGCTCCAACTCTCCAAGACCAAGTATATATACTGTATGTCAAATCTGAATGTAGAACATTGGATAATACTAAATTATGAACTATATGCTTTAGGTCTGTTAATTTGATTTTGGGATTTAGGGATTGGATTAGTCCAGATTGGGGGTTTTTAATTAATTAATCGTTAAAGGATGATAATTAATTGGGGATTTAGGGATTGGATTAGTCCAGATCTGGGCTAGGTGTTCTCATGTTTTGGAAGTGTATTTTTATTGATCTATCCAACAAATTACTCCCTCGAGTGTCAATGCAACTTTGATTAGTGAGTTTTGCTCACTGTAAGTCTGGAAATAGTGACCTCATATTCTAGGTTGGAAGCTCGCTCATGCCATTTGGCATAGGTTAAGGGTTTGTCAACCTGGCCTTGAGCAAGATCTGCGACTAGAGAAATTTGTGGGGCTTTGTAGACTGAAGCCATGTCTTATTTGTTTCTTTTTATGCAACTAATAGCCTTTAGATTTCCTATTTATGTATCTATGTGGATGAATCGAAGACATTTCTGCAACGACTATATCGTTTGGATTGAGCTTGTTTCTTTTAGATTATGTATCTGGTTCTAAGACTTATGGCATATGCTGAAAACATTGCCCATTGTAAAGCCTCCATGCCGTTAGATTTGATGAAGAAGCATACTGATACTTCACTCTATCAAGCGCAACAGATGAGTGACGAGCCACTACCAAGCCTTTCTTCTGGTTATCAATTATGCGTGACAAGATAAAATGAGTGAGCAGAGCTTCTCGAGTGAGCCTCCTATGCTTAAATTAGTATTTGGAGAGTATAAGTTGTGAAATAAATTCAACGTGTTTTTATAGATCACGTACTTGGGGGTTTATATCCGTGGCTCCCTATGCCCTAAGAGAGGAGATGGTAGTGGAGGAAGAGACTTGGCATGTCTTTCCCGATAGTTGGTTGAGCTTTGACTCGAAGTAAGTGGAAGCTCTGATTGGTTAGGCGGGGAAAATGCGTTTTTTTCATGTTCAGGCTTCGTGCTCCTGATTGATCCTTGAAGAAAAAGCCTTTTCTGTGAGCGAAGGTTCTATTCGGCTCATTGGGCGTGGCTCTGCAGACGAGGATATATCTGCCCCTACTTGCATGCCTACCGTATCGACCCACCCTGCAACCGCGGCGAGGTGTCCACAAATTTTTTCTAGATATTTTATAATTTTTGTATTTCTCTAAAATTTTTGATATTTTTCAAACTTTTATTTGTTTTTAATATGTTAAAGTATTTTTTATTTTTATTATATATCCAAAAATATTATTTTATTTTTATTCATACATCTATTTACTTTTTAAATATAATTTCCTTAACTCTTTTTATATTTTTTTGTATCCTTACTCTATTTATTAAATGTTCCAAATAATTTTTTATTATTTGTAAAAATATTTTTTCAAGTTTTTTATAATTAATTTTAAAAAAATTTCAGATTTCATTTTTCCCATTTTTTACTATATTAAATTCAAAATTTTCCTAAAATTGTAAAAAATATTTAACAATTTTTAAAATTTTAAATTTTCTGATAATTAATTTTTTTATTAAGATTTTATAATTCATTTTGTTTTTAAATATATATATATATATATAGAATTTGGTCCAAATTAAATATTTGTACGTTCCTTTCTATAATTTTTATATTTTTTCTGAGTTTTGTATTGTTTTCATAGTTACTGTGTTTTTTATATTTTTTCCTTAGTTCTTGATTTTTAAATATAATTTTCTCTTCTTATATTTTCGCACCTAACTTTTTTTAAACCAGAAATTATTTATTAAATTCAATTTTCTATAAGTTTGTTACCAAATTTAAATAATTACAATTCGTAAAATAACTTTTGCTTTTAAATTTTTACACATATTTTAAGTTCCGCCGTATTTTATAAATATTTTATATTCTAATATTTCTCTAAATTTGTACTTTGTTTTTAATTTTTATATTGTGTTTTTTTAAAAACTTGAATCTAATAAATTATTCCTTTGTAAATTGATTTTTTTATTAAAATCTCAATATTTTATTTATAATTTGCGCTGATAATTATATTTACAAATCTTAAATATTTATATTTTTTCTGAATAAATTTAGGTAAGTTTTTTGTTATAATTTTTATAAAATTAAAAATTTTCTTTTTAAAAAATGTTTATTTCATTAAGTACATTAAAAAATATATATTTTCCTGAATATAATTATTTATTTACTCTTCTTAATTTCCTTCTTATAACATTAATTTTTTAGTAATTTTATAATTTTTTATTTTTATTTTACTTAATTTTACTATTTTTTAAAAATCAATTATATTCATATTTTAAAAATTAATTTTTTTTGTCGTTTCATTTTTCTATATGTAAAATAATTACGATTTGTAAAATAAACTTTGCTTTTAATTTTTTATAATTACTTATATTTTAATTACATTTTATAAAACTAATATTTTTCTAAATTTGTAAGTTTTGTTTTTAATTTTTTTTTGGTTTCATTTTTATTATGCTTAATACATTCCTTTTTAAAAAAAATATTTTAAAAATGTTTATTTATCTAATAATTGAGAAAACATTTTCCTGAATATAAGTAATTACTCTTCTTATATTGTTTCCTTCTTATAAAATTATTTTTTAGTAATATTTAAATGTAAAAATGAAATGACCCCCTCCTAATTCTTTCATTTCAGGTTGTTAGGCACATGAAAATTAAATATAAGTCCCCAAAATGCAAATAAAGAAAAATTACAGTTATATTTAATTAAATTTAAATTTCATATTTTAAAATGAAATACAAATTTCATATTCTCATAACCAAAGGCTATGTAGTTACTAAACAAGCATTACGAAGGCAAATTATACAACTGGAACGATTACCTTAAAAGTTTTAGGCAGAGAGATTAAATAGAGAAAGGAATACCACTCAAGTCCAAGAAACCCCTAAAATTTTTTCCTGTAATTGTATTATCACTCATAGCTACAGATATTGGATATGGTGAAACATAAAACCCGGTACAAGCCATCAGATGGAAAAATTACTTAAACTCTTCTGCCATAGAGTAGAAACCAAAACATCTAAATCTCTGGAACTGCCAAACAATCACAATACACTAGTAAAAAGCTGCAGTGCACCAAAATCGATTGGATAAATCAAAAAATGAACAATATGTAGAGTAAAAAATGAACAAAATCCATCAAGAAAAAATTTATTGGAAGTAATGCTAATCTGTAGAGTAAGACGTTCCATCGCATGTGCAAAACGTTTAGAAGAAAATCTTCACCAAAACCAAGACCAGTAAACGTCATCGCTAGATTAAACTCCAAACTGCGTATGAAATACCAACAGCGATTTCCCAATAGCTTCACAGATACAGGAATTTATAACCAAACTGGAATGCCAACAAAAGATATCACAGGCCCAAGTCTTGTTAAAACAAGAACAAAGATTTCATGTGTGATCTCTTAGTTACACCAAACGCGGTAAAGCCCTAATCAAAATTCTCCCATCATCCTGAACTCCTGTAACGTAAATCAGCAACAACACGAAAAGCCCATGTAGTGACTCAACAACGTAAGATAAATCCATATAATTTCAAAACTTCTAACATTCCATAACGGATAAGGAAAGAAACCCACACCTATGCTTTAATAGGATTTGGAGAGCATCCAACTCTATCTTCCACACCTGCCCAATGACAACTAATCACAGTAATACTGGTGCACCAAGCTATGAATCCCTAATCTGTAATAGACATCAATGCAGAAGAAGAAATCTGCACACAGCCCTGCCATTTAGAAAGCCAGCCAACCTTGTGAAAAAAGGACAGTTCACATTGTGCCACCTTCAGATGAAAACCCGTTTGGTCTACTTTGGTGGAACCCAACGCTTGAAGAATCATTTTTCCCCACCAACCCTTCAAATACAAAAAGAAGACACTGAAAAAGGAAAACAAAAAAAGTGGGAAAAAAGGGAAAAACTATTCAAGATTGAGAAGCATGAGAATGCAAAGAGGATAAATAGAACCCGGATCCATTGCGATGCCTGACACCCAGATCGAGAAGCAGGACAAAACAGAAAATATAAGTATGAGCCCCCACAACCCATACAAACAAATTCAAGGATGGCGCTACTCTCCTGGGTCCATGTCATCTGAAAACTTTTCCTGGTCCATTAGCAAAACTAAATTTGAATAGGAAGAGACTCAGCATCAGGAGAAGTAAAGCCCTCCTTCCCTTAATTGACTTGGCTTTGCTGCACCCTGAATTAATCAAAAAGCCAATTTATTTTATTGGGCCGAGTAGGAGGCTGCGAATCCACTTGGAAGAAAGGATCACTGCCTAGGTACCGTGAGTTGGATAGAGAAGCAAGATAAAGAATGAAAAAAGGAATGAGCCTGAGTTTAAAAAGCATTCCATGTTGCTTGAGACACCGAAATTTATCTTTCAAACCATGTAAATGCAACCTGACAATACACACAATCCAAGCTCCAATTATCACACATCTTAAAGACATCTCTATATCAAATTGTACGATATAAGATCAAAGGAATTACCACAGTAACTATAATAAACCAAAGAAAAGCCCAAACATGCATCGCTACCAAAGTTAGCAATAACACTTTTAAGTAGAAGAAAAGCCACCAATCCGTTCCTCTATATAACACTTGTCAGAACCAAAGTTGTGAAGCTAAAAGCAAAGCATTGCGAAACCTCGTCATCCAGGTCCAAGAAAGCCCTAAACGGTTCTTCCTGTAGTCATGTTAGCATCAAATTCATAGCTGTATGATACCAAAAATGCTGAAACCGTTATAAAGCAGATTGTCCACCAATAAAACACTTCTGAAAAGAGGGAGAATTCCGTGCAACATAGGAACCTTCTCTTCCATATAAAGTGCAGAAGAAAAGAAACCCAAACCTACAAATCTCTGAAGCTGCCCAACTCTATCTTAGATAACTGCCAAACACCACCACTGAATAAAAGATCCTCTAAATCAGTAATCTAAACATATAAAGTTCTAATATGTTGAGTCCTAGCAGTTGCACTTAAAAATAAGAACCAGGACAAACACACAACAGAAGCACCTTTGCTGGATTCCAATGTAGTAATAGAGCACCAAAATCGATTAGAGAACTCAGATGATGAACAAGATTTCTTTCTTCCATCCAACCAGGCACTGCAGCAATCATACAAGGAAAAGAATAACCAGGACAAACACACAACAGAGGCACCCATGCTGGATTCCAATGTAAGTAACAGAGCACCAAAATCGATTAGAGAACTCAGATGATGAACAAGATTTCTTTCTTCCATCCAACCAGGTACTGCAGCATCATACAAGGAAAAGATGGAGAACGCGGACAAACTGCTGCTCAAACATGAAGCCAAAATTAAATTTCCCCTCCTGAGGACATGGCAAGCACATGATTTCAGACACCTTCCACATCGTATAGGTCAGCTCATACAAATAACATGCACAGAAGCTAAACATGTATTATTACAGCCCAAAGGAGATTTTCCTTGACCAACCATACTACGGCCACAAACTGATGATTTACTGCCCAAAATCAACTGATTGCATTCCCATTTTGATTTGCGAATCATGCCGGAGCTTCCAAGCTCCAACCCTCTAAGAACTGGATGCCTACGAAAAGAGGTCACCGGCCCAATTACCAAGGAGGGAAAAAAATCAAGGAGAGGTTCACAGGGAGAAAGAGAGCTTATCCCCAAACCATACTCCATTTACCAAGTACATGGATGGCAACTCCAAATTAGCATTAGATTTTTCGTTTCAAATCCTATCAGAAGTGCAAGAATATAAAAACCAAAATCCAATGGTATGCAATGCATCCAAAACAAGAAGCGAAGATATTGTACCTATGAAACCCTAGCAATGTATCCAAACCCCAAAAAATTATACTGGAATTTTTTATCATTCAACAACTGGATGCCTATTGTAGAAACTAAGCCATGTGCTTTTATCAAAAAAAAAGAAAAGAAATAAACTACGCCATGTGCTATTACTACAAAAAAAAAATCCCTACAAAACTATGAAAGAAATAAAGCCATGTGCTAGTTACTGAAAATATCTGGCTACCACTTTTAAAGATGAAGATACTCTTCATGTCTGCTCTTTGTCTGGACCCGCAACAGGATGTAGAAACTCTTCATGTCTGCTCCAAATGCTACGTTCAAGCGTTAGAAGAGACTAAATTAAGAGAGAGAGAGAGAGAGAGAGGGAGCATATCACAACAGGTCCCAATCAACTCTCGTTGCCCTGCTCCAAGAACCCTAAAATGTCCTACCTTGCAGCTGCATATATTGAATACAAATAAACATGAAATAATTTTTAAGCACGGTAACGAGGGAGAAATCCATTTAGCATTGGAACCTTAAACTTTCAATATAGAACACACAAGAAAACAAACCCAAACCTAAATACATTCAAGGCCCTCCAACTCCAACCGAGACAACTGCCAAACAACAACAAATAGGGATAAAGATTTGACTCGCAAAAAAATGCAGGATTACCACACTAATAACCTCAAGTTGTATGGAGCTGGGGAAGTGCAAGTATAGAAGACATGACAATGAGGGAAAATATACATCACACCACCGTTGATTCAAATGTGACAAAGAGCTGTAGCGCGCACAAAAAATTACAACTCCTAAAAGGAACAAGAGTTTGTTTAGCTTCTGAACAGACTTATTTAAAACAAAACAAAAGGAAAAGAGGAGGGACTGATATTACAACTCAGACATAAGAACGCCCATATTAAATTCCCAACTCTTGTGGAGATAGCAAGAACATCCTTCTAACATCTTCCTCATTATACTGAATGCCCAGATTCCATCTGAAATCCACACAAACCAAGCACCAATTTGCAGATTCAAAGTGAAATTGAACTTCCAAACACAGTGATCAGGCCAGCCAACCTTACAAAAAAGGACAATTTCCATATTTGTGCCAACTCAAGTTGAAACCCTGATTGGTCAACTTTTCTGGAACCCAACCGCTTAAGAAGTCCAGAACTGAGATCAGATTAGGGCACACAATCCAACCTCCCATTATTACACATGAAAGGGCACTCCACAGCAAATTGTAGTTTATATAGGATGAAGAGAATAATCACAATAATTCGAAAACTAAGGAAATGCCTGGACCGCAAGGATGTAGAAACTCTTCATGTCTGCTTCAAAGGCTACGCACGTTCAAGTATTAGAAGAGACTAAATCAAGAAAGACGAGCTTATCACAACAAGTCACAATCAACTCTCCTTGCCCAACTCCAAGAAGTCTTCGTCTGACTGAGCACTTCTTGAGGAAGGCAAATTTGCCAGTGATTCGCAGAACTGCAGAAACAGAATTGGCAGTTGCAGACATAACTAATATTGAAAGGGAAGTTGCTGATAGGTCAAACAGTAAATTAGCCTACATAAATTAATGTTCCCAGGAGCTATCGCATCATTCAGATAACAGCAAGACCACACAATAAAATGCTTCACCCTCAACAGAGTTCCCAATTGATGGATCAGAACAGGCTAACAATCGACTTTCAACTGATCCTGTCATTTTATAAGCTCTAAGAAATGCCGGCTTGTGTCTGATTCTCCTCCAAAAAGTCCTAAAATATCCTACCTTGCAGCTGCAGATATTGGATACCACTAAACATGAAATGATTTTAAGCACGGTGTCAAAGTTGGAAGTCTGTAAGACTTCTTAAACGAGGGAGAAATTCATTTAGCATTGGAACCTTAACCCTTCAACATCGAACACACAAGAAAAGAAACCTAAACCTAAATACATCCGAGGCTCCCCAACTCCATCTTAGGCAACTGCCAAACAACAACAAATAGGGATAAAGATACGCAGGATGACCACACTAATAACGTTAAGTTGGAGTTAGGGGAGTGCAAGTATAGAAGAAATAAGAACCAGGGAAAATACCGTTGCTAGATTCCAATGTGGTAAAGAGTTGTAGTGCACACAAAAATTACAACTCAGATAAGAAACAAGAGTTTGTTCAGCATCTTAATAAAAGGAAAAGAGGAACTAACAGATACTACTACTACTCAGACATAAGAACGCCCATACTAAATTCCCAGCTCCTGTGTAGATGGCAAGAACATATTTCTAACACCTTCCTCATCATACTGAAAGCCCAGATTCCATCTGAAATCCAAAAAAAAAAAGCACCAATTTGTAGATTCAAAAGTGAAATTGAACTTCCAAACACAGTGATCAGGCCAGCCAACCATATTTGTGCCACCAGCTAAACCCTGATTGGTCTACTCTTCTGGAACCCAACTGCTTAAGAAGTACATAACTGATATCAGGAATAAAAGTCTTTTTCAGCATCTCAACAGACTTCCAAACAAAATAGAAGGAAGAGACGAGGGATTACCAAACTCTTCTACACTCTTTTACTACACGAGAACACCTCCAATCAAATTCCCGCCTCTGTCGAGATAGAAAGAACGTAATATCTAAGCTTTCTATCATACTGAATGGACAGACCCAATTCCATCTGAAATCCACAAAATCCAAGCACAAATTTGCAAATTCGGAGTGAAATTCAACAAGCCAATGATCAGGCCTAGCCAACCTTATAGAAAAGAGACAGATTGCATACTTGTGCTGCCTCCATATGAAAACCTCATTGGTCTACTTTAGTGGAACCCATCGCCATTAGAAGCTTTTCAGCCCAAAACTCGTTTGTTTAAAGTAGCATGGAACATAATCACGTTCAATCTTCCAAGCATAATATGAAACAAAGAAAAGACATGTCTCAGTTACCCTCAAATGTCCATCACATTAAGCTGGTACAAGCATGATATGAAACAAAGAAAAGACACTGAACTACTCAGTTATCCCCAAAGTCCAATGCATTATTAAGCTGGTCCTATAGAAGCCTAGGATTGACACAGCCCATACCAGGAAAAGATAGGACTCCCAAGCACTCGGTTGGATGCCACAACCTGCCACACACTTAGTGCCCCACAAGCATGATCCCCTCTTTAAGTGAATCAACATTGCACAAACCAAGCTCCAAGTATGACAGATGAATTAGAGGCATCTCCACAAATTGTAAGATAAGAGGATCAAGAGGATTACCATTCAATGCTACCCCAAAGCCTAGTTGGGGAAAAATATCTAAACCAATCCTTCTCACCTGATCCCACCACTTTAAGGAAGAAGAAAATATTCTCCTCCGCTCAACTGTTATTACACTTTCAAGAACAAAAGTTATGCAATAACAAGACAAGCATTGAGAATGAAAATTATTCAATCAGAAAGATTAACCTCAAATTATTAGGGAAAGGATAAATCAAGAAAGAACCTATCATAACATGACCCAATCAACCATGATCGCTCAAGTCCAAGAAAAACCTGAAAGGTTCTTAAGAGTAACTCTAGAAATTGAATAACGCAAAGCCTGAAACTGTTATCTACCCAAAGTGTCCAACAATGGAATACTTCTAAAAAAAGAGCGAGAAATCCATACAATATGGAAGGCAGAAGAAAAGAAATCCCAAGCACATACATATCTGGAGCTGCCCAACTCTATCATAGATAACTGCCAAACAACAATTGCTCACTGAATACAGAATCGACCAGAATAAAAACGTTAAATGGCCAAACTAATAACCCTAAGTTCTACTGAGTTGAGAAAGTGCAAGTATAGAAACAAGAACCAGGGCAAACATTCACCACCATGGCACTTTTGATGAAATCCAATGGGGTAAATAGCTGTAGAGTAGAAAAATCAATTAAATCAGATAACTGTGGGTTTAACATCTTTAGAGACTTCTATAAAGAATACAAGCAAACGACGAGGGATTTACAAACTCTGCTCCTCAGGCACGAGAACGCCCAAATGAAATTCCCGCCTCCCATGGAGATGGAACGCATCTTCCTCATCATAAAGAATAGACAAGCCCAAATTCCATCTGAAACTCACAAACCCAAGCACAAAAATTTGCCAATTCTCAGTGGAAGTAACAGTCTAAACCAATAGTGATTAGGCTAGCCAACCTTAACACAAAGGACACTTGTACAAATTTTTGCCGCCCCAAGATGAAAACCCAATTGGTCTACTTGAACAAGAACCAGGGCAAAAATACGCCACAACTCCAAAGTGGTAGTAAAAAGCTGCTTAGACTCGAGCACAACCAAAACAAGTCTTCGTTCCCTGGAAAGATAGGAATAACATAATTTGAAACATCGCCCTCATCAGTTATTCCAAAGAACATCTTGAACTAGGAAATTACAAATCCCACAAGACTTCTAACCACCGCAGGACCTAATCTTGTCAAACATATGTTCAGACTTGTGAAAGCTTCCCCCCGGTAACGAGCTTGGGGTTTGGGCATGAGACATCACCTTCGTATTCCTATTGAATTAGATCAGAAAATGCCTGACGTTATGTATTTTCCTCAATATAAAGTTATATCCAATCACATCCTATCAGACCAAAAGGAGAGGAAAGAGAGCTTATCCCCAAACCATACCCCTGTCCCAAGTACAAGATAGTCCAAACAAATCTCCTTCCCGGAGACATATCAGCATTGTGTTATTCACAATTACAAGGAGGTCAAAAACCAATAATAAATAAAAAGGCACAATCCGAAGGTAGACAATAGATCCAAAGACCAATGAAACCTCAGCTCCTCGTCCAGGTCCTAATTCACGCAAGCAACAAATTAAAGCATATACTGCTACCACCTGAAATCAATTTCTCTAACGACACACAATACTGAGAGAAAACCAGCACCAATATATCGAATAAGATCCTTTTTTAATGAAGAAATCCCCTGAAAAAGATTAAAGATTAAGAATGTATGCAAGAAATACTAAATCTATATCGTATAAAATCTTCCCTACAAACAATCTATAATATATAAAAAAAATCCAAATTAGACATAAATGAGAGGAATCGCCAGATGCATCGAAACCAAAAACAAGAACATCAAAAGATTATCTGAATTCTCTACCAACATGTTCCCAGATAACGCGCTGCCAAAAAAGATATCGGAATTCCCAATCGATGAAACATCAGAACCTACCAAACAACCAAAGAAACGGGAAGCCATGAAAGCATGAGGAGAGATTTTCCTGAAAACGCTCTTAAAAAAGATGATCGGAATTCTGTATCAGCGATGTTCCCCGAGAACGATCTGTCAAAAAAGATAATCGGAAATCCCAATCGATGAAACATCAGAACCTACCAAAGAACCAAAGAGACGCTAAGCTATCAAAGCGAGGGAGAGATCTTCCCTGAAAACGATATTCTAAAAAGATGATCGGAATTCTATCCCAACCTCTGGTATAGTCTAACGGACCGAAAAAACGCGGAACCCAACAGTACGAAGAGATGTGAGGGGAGGGGAGGGGTGGGGTGCTATTTATAATCCTAGAAAGCGGTCAGGTAAGGCGGTGTAATCCGAAAACGTTTCTTAAAAAAGCTATAAAATAAATAATTTTTAAAGAAAAAAAAAAACCGAAGTTTTTCACGCGTTTTCTGACGCAGTCGTGGTTTTGCCAGGCGGTTGGCGCACACGGCCCACCGCTAACGCAACATTCTGTTTTGATACACGTGGTTTTCTTGGCTTAACTTCCACGCACGCTTGGTCAGCAAGTAGTTGCCTAGTTGGTCAAAAAATATAATTGACAACCAGAACACGTAAACGAATAAAATAATATAAAATTTTAAATGAAATAAATCGATCTCATCCTTATCACTTCTTTTGCCCATTTAGACTTCCTAGGTTGTGTTTGTGTTGTAAAATTTTAGTGTTGTTAAAATTTTAGGTATTGGGTTTAGTGAAAAAGTGAAGAGAGAGATAATTTTTTATATTTTTTGTAGTAAATAGTAATGATTTGATGGGGAGAGAGAGATTATATTGTAATATTTAATTGTGTTAAAATTTTAGAGGGGGTAAAATTTTGGTACACAAACGCACCCTAATCTCTTATCACATCTTTTGCCATTTGAAAAAAATATTTTTTTTATCCTATTAAAGTTAAGAAAATTTACTCATTAAATTATTAAATTTATTATATTAAATTTTTAATTATTAATAATTTACATTTTTACCTCTCTGATTGTTAATTTAGATAGAAATTATTATTTTTATTCAATAAAATAACAAATCTATCTTTATATAAAATATAATTATAAAAAATTATAAGAATAAAACGATCATTTTATTTAACTAAGATATAATTTTCGTCCAAATTAATAATAGAGTGTAAAGCGTAAATAGTTGGTAATTGAGCAGAAAAATATAACGAAATTGATAACTTAAAGAAATTATTACTTTTAACCATTCCTCACCAAGTTTGATTTTAGAAGTTAATTTAATAAGGGTGGGTTTGTGTTATTAAAATTTTAGGTATTGAGTTTAGTGAAAAAGTGAAGAGAGATAATTTTTTATATTTTTTGTAGTGAAAAGTTATGATTTGATGGGAGAGAGAGATTATATTATAATATTTTATTGTGAGAGGGTGTAACATTTTGTGAAATTTTTTTGTAGCAAACGGACCCTAAGTCACAATGATGTGGAGTTTGATGAATTTAATACACAAGTAGAGACTAGAAAAACTATAAAATAGCAAATAGGTCTTACCGCAACATAAATAAATAATGAAGGGAAGTATTTATTTTATTAATTCAAATAATTAAAATATGACTTCGAATATATTTGGTAAAAAAGGTGGGGCATGTTTCACATCAGTTTGAATAACTTCAAACTTAACACCTCCACCCGACAAAGAAATACCTTCAGTCAAATGTAAAGCAAAGAATCATCACAAAACCAAATCGTAATTATGCAACCCAAAACTCCAGGGAGAGAGGATGTGGGGACTAATATGTCACGGCTGTTGGCCAAACCTCTTCAAGCCAGACCAACTAATTAAGCTGTATGCACTTTTCCAACATCCGAAGGTCAGTGGGATGTTGCAAAGAACAACGAGGATAGAAACCGAAAATTCCGGTTTCGGTCTATTCCGAAATTGAAACCGGATCATTTTTTTTACAAAATTCTGGAACCGGAATCGGAACCGATATTTCTAGTTCCAGAAGTTTTTTAAAAAACAATAGTTTCAACCGTTCAAACAGGCTGAGCTAAAAGGTAGAGAAAACGTGTCTTAAAGAAATAACATGGCGTCAAGGACATTAATGCTATCCGATCATCCTTATTACTTTGAGCCCTGGTGATGTTAAAATAATAATAAATAAAAAAAAGTTGAATAGGTCAAAACGACCCAAGTGCCTCACGCGAGGCTTCAGCGTCTGACCGACTCTCTCTCGACTCTTTTAGTCTTCTTCTTCTTCATCAAGGACTCCAGCTCGCTAGCATCCACCCCTCCCCCAGTCCAATTTCTACCTAGATGGTTGCTCCCCCTAGACGACCCACGAGTTTTCAGACAGGTTCTCAAACCAAAAGGTTTTCCACAATCGGGCACACTTGGGTTGAACCAGCTAACATCATCTTAAATCCACCAGATCCAGCTCCAAAACAAGCTTTTAAAAACACCCACACCACCAGTCCAGAATCTCTCACCAGCTCTTTCTTGAGATGGAATTTGTTAATTTTATTTTTGTAAATGTTGTATTATGTAAATGTCATTGTGATCTTGCTCTCGGCGGTTCTCTCTGTAAATGTCATTGTATTTTGTAAATGTTGTATTATGTATGATGATCATACCCCCATTGACTTAGAAATCTATTTACTGTTGGCAATGGTGTGGTCGTGTGTGGATGGTGGCTGTTATGCATATTTTCTACTTCGGATTGATTTTTTGTTTCCTGAATTCTTCCTCTTAATCGAACCGGAATTTCCGGATTCCGTGTGTGGATGGTGGCTATTATGCATATTTTCTACTTCTGGTTGATTTTTTGTTTCCTGAATTTTCCGTCTCTTAATCGAATCCATTCTTGTACATTCCGGAATGAAATTTTGGATTCCGGTGAATACCGGAACCAAAATCCGTTCAGGTACTCACCCATGGGGCAAAATGCATCATTTAATAAGAAAGAAAAATAAGTGCAAGGAATGGATACAGCTCACCACCCCTAGGCGGCCTGGATGCTCCGACAACGAGTAGCTGGAACTAGTTGTAACGCATTGCTGAGGTCAACTTAACAAAGGTTTAGCCTTGCGTATGTGGCCCATAATATTGACAAGATCTTTACGAGTGCAGACAGGGAACATATTGATGTTCTTGAGCACTCTCAACCGCCATAGAACATATGGGAAGCTTAGCTGATCCCGAGAAGTGAAACGGACAACCTCATTGAACCAGAGGCACATGAACAGATTCGTCAATGGCGTATGCTCCCTCACAATGACAGAAGCTTCAGATAGAGCTGCACCGCAGCACCAGACGATAATTTGATCAGTGAACCTGACCAACGTAATCTACCAAATTTCTGGTGCTCAAATTCAGTTAATGCAAAAAGATCAGCATCAAAACTTCAAAAATGGGGGAATTTTTTTTTCTAATGGGCGAATTCACAGAAGAAACATTGAACTCTGTCGGGAGAAATCATTAACTCTACCAAATCCAACAGCAGGCTTTAGACTCCCCATCACCTTTTCTATTATTGTTATTCCTTTGGTTATTTTTATGTCTCATAGAAGAAGGAACAAAAAATACGCACCTTTTTTCCCTTTAAATCTCTTGTCCTCGGGAAAGCCATCATTGCGGTATTGAGTCAATTGCACCTCAACCTCTTCAGGAGTGGCTTTGTTTTTCTTGACAACAGCCTTAGCCTCGTCGTAGACACTACTACGAGCTCCATCTTCTGAAATTGCAAGTACCGAATTTGAACGCCAAAGAAGGGCTTCCAGCACACCTAAAGGGTCCTTCCGAAATTGGGCCTTTGAGTCAACCCATATGGAGTACTTTGCATGAGGGAAAAGACGATGACTCAACATCTGCAGACAGCAGAAGCAGAGAAACCCTGAAAACAGATATTTTTTTTTTTTGATGACGAGGAAATTCTCCAAAGCCGGACCCTTTTGGCCCAACCCTGAAGTACAAACCCCGGCCCACTGGACCGACCCCACAACCCAGGGAGCAGATAAGTCAAGGGCGATAATGGGGATGTTGGGGCTCGACTGAAAACAGATATTAAAACAGATACAATGCGCACATGGAGTGACTATCCTACAAACACATATAGATAATGATGCAAGAGTAGCTGTAGACAATAGGAGAAATTGAAGAGAGTATGGACACCTATAATTTCCACCTAGAAGACAGAAATTCAATACAGACCAAAGGAAACCAAAACAGATGAAAAAGAAGACACAAGTATCGTTTAAGGCAAAACCAAATTTATTCACTTGACAAAACATGTTGCATGTGATCATGAGGCATAAATGATTCTACCACCCTAAAAAGGAAATGTTCCAACCAACACGTTGGCATTGCCACTTCAATCTTTGGATTTTATCAAGGCACCAAAAGCTTACCCATTTCATTCTAAAACAGCATATATTCAAGGGCAACAAAAGTCAAAACGTAAAGTTGAGATCAACTAAGCAATGAAAACTGTTGCAATAACTTGATTTCGGAAACCATTCTCACAAAAAATTATTTGAGTATCCTGTAGCTGATTCAAACAATCATGAAGCCAACCAATGATCCGACTTCCTACCTTGGGGATTTTACCATTCAACCTTTGGTCTGTGAAAGGAAATTCCCTGACAACAACAATGTGCCATCGCCCAATAAATCCATCCTCACCAATTCTATGTCCCCCCAGTTCCTGTGCACTGAGGGTGATTTCATCCCAGAATGCAACATAGCAAACCTGCACCCATCGAAAACAATATGGATATATGAGCAAAGTGAAATCTAAAGCCCTACAGCAAATAAGTACAGCTTCTAGACTATTGGTGAACCTCTCTAACTGACGCCTCTGACATTCCAATAGGTTGATAAAGATCATCTCCACCACCAAATGCACAAGTAGACACCACTGCTTTGCACTTTGCATGTAATCTTTGTCTTCCTTTGAAATTTTAAATCCTCCAGAGTCGCTGTAAAAACCACAATGTACCATAGGAGTTTCACTCACCTGCAAGAAAAAAATGTGCAACCAAATTGAGTAATGCCTGGCTATAAAGAAGCATAAGTTGAGGGTAAATATAGGATCCAAAACTCCATCAAGCTTTATGGTTCAGGCATTTTCTACAGAAAATTCAAAAGAGACCTAAATTTGAACCCAGGTTTTCTGCAGATGTTGTCAAATATATTAAAATGAAGCTCATAACCTTAAAACTTTTCGCTCTTTGATCAAGGGTTTGGTTTCCAGTAAAAAAATTAAATCTTGTGCCTTTTTTGCGTTGTTGAGAAAGAGCAGCATTCCCTTCTAACGACGCTGTATCATTCTCTGACATGTATAACACTTTATTCACAGGACTAGTGGATTCTTCACCCACAGGAATACCTAGATGCTCAAGTTCTTCTGGAGGAAGGAGCTTCAAGCAACCTGGTACGATGCACAATGTTATATGTGGAACTACTTTTAACATCCTTTTGCTATAAGATTGTGAAAAACATCGAAGAAATGACAAAGAACATGAGGACATATTTATTTCCAATTAATAGTATCCAACAGCATTAAATTAATCATCTTAATCACCCAAGTATATAAGTATAATCTCCATCATCCACATGTTTAAAGGAATTGAAAGAAAAAATACTGCAATCAAAATCCACATGACCGAAAAAAAGAAGTGCTTCTGCTACTTGTTTCCATGGCTTTTGCTCAGTGTACGTTTATTCCTGATCAATATAATTAAAGAAATCTGAAATTAGAGACCCACAAATATTTTGACCCATGTTTACCCTCTCCATCTCTACTACTTAAGTCACAATCCACTGAATGTCCCCCCCCCCCCTCCTCTCTCTTCCAGTAGAGTACATGTCAAACCATCAATATTTGCCTAAAAAAGTAATAAGTGAACTTTCACGGATACTGATTCTCATACTTATAAGTCGCAATCATGTTTAATGAGCACTCAAGTCGAAAATTTAAGAAATGTACTTCCAATGGATACGGGAGACATTGAAAAAAACACATTAGTCGCCACTCGTAGGCAAATAAAGCAGTCTATTGTGAAAGCACTCCAGCTAGTCACAACGAAGTGAAATTTAAACAAATCAGCAACAGTCAAAATGATTATGCAATCCCCATTCAAGAGAAATCCAAGAAACGCACCTACCAAGTGAAATTTAAACAAAAGCAGTAAAGTTGGAAAAGATTGCCTGTATCCACTCAATCTCTTGATTTTTTGTAACC
This sequence comes from Myrica gale, assembly GCA_963930655.1. Classification (NCBI taxonomy): domain Eukaryota; kingdom Viridiplantae; phylum Streptophyta; class Magnoliopsida; order Fagales; family Myricaceae; genus Myrica; species Myrica gale. The sequence continues at coordinate 20,823,042 of OZ005615.1, forward strand.
TCGCAATATATTCTCACTTTTCTCCACATGACATATAGCAATGCAGCGTAGGGTAACCTTCAATCAAACACCAACGACTTTCCTCTCAAGTTGGTATATCCCAATCAAGCCCCCTATCCTATCTCCACTACATATACACAAGCAGAACTTCCGTTGAAGAAATAAAATATAGCTATGCGAACGCTTTGTTCTTAGTGACTCAATATAACAATGACAACCCAATTTTCCAATAGACCTCGTTCTAGCTCCTTTAATTTGAAATAACAACCTTTTTCACGACTGAATCTGATAAATAGATTAGCGAAAAAAACCAACTCCATTTTCCGAGTTATCACAAAGAAACCATACAGCTTAACATCAAATAGCAAAATCACCATACGCTCTCTGACGCCACCAACGACCCGAGTAGTGGGATCAAGCCGATTCAAATTCCCCTCCGGTTTTTTCTTCAAGCTCGGTTTCGTCACTGAACCGAGTTCCTGTGTCGCCAATGGACTCGGTTTCCGCCCAATCCTCGATGCCTCAAATACAAGCAATCCAACAGCTGGGAGAAGGATCAGGAACATCCAGTACATCATCAATGTTCAGCTGTTGTTGCTGAACATTGATGATGATATTGACGGAAAGGATCAGATATGGCAGGAACTGCACTAAAGAACGAAGTAAATGAGAATGGTAGTAATGCGATTGACTGCTGTTGTTCCTCTTTATCTCTGACTTGATGCTATGAGAATTCCGATAAAGAGTGGGAAAGGAGGCTCGGTCGCCCTAACCTAAAATCAAATATATGTCTGGGTTTAATGTGCTCCAATCGGTTAAACCAGAGCTCTCCAGGGATTTGCAAAATCGATGCATGAAGTTACAATTGTGGAATTTTGTCACTTTTCCGTGCTCGCCTCCGACTCCGATACAACTTTTAACGCACGAAATTTTTCCAAAAACATTCTTACAATTTGTCAATTTTTTGTGGGATAAACACAACGTTCCAGGTTACTCTAAACTGAGATAACTCTTTAAACTTTAAAATATATATTTTTATTTGTTGTCTCTGCGCTCCTCTCCTTGCGGAAGATCTTCATCCTTTTTGCCAGTCTCTCTCTCACCTCAAATTTTATCCCTACCCGAGCAAGCTGTAACGATCCTTCCGTAAGTTCACGTCTGTTTTTTGTGATCCTTGAACTTTCTTTGCAGCGGCCTCTTCCTTCAGTTTGTAGTTTGTACCTTGGCGGATACATCAAGGTATTTATTATCTATAAAAAAAAAATGACTGTCATTCCCATTTATATAAGACAAACCTTGTGCTTTCGTAAACATCTTTCAGGAAGAGAAACCACAAAGAACCTTCCTAGTTATTAATGGGGTGCCCAAATAGAGATAAAAGAGAGTATCCATACTTGCATATGTGATATTTTCCTCTCGTTTTCTCATGTAATTCATTGACAAAAATTAGAAAACTTTAAGTATACATCGCCAACAATAAAAGAGGAGTAGAACCAATGGGGTAAATGAATAATGAAAAGAGGACCATAAAAAAAAGTTCACAATTCAACATCAGTGGGTCATTCCCCGCGGAATGCCTTGCCAATTGTGGTCAAAGGTCCATACCTAGGATCGATTTAATCCAGGTAAATGGCAAATTAACCCACCCAGCCAGGTCTAAAAGCAATAATAATCTTGCCAAGCGGTATAGTTCTCCAAAGTTTTCATGTACCGCTCTATAATTTAACTTGAAAAATTAAGTATACTAGTCTTCTTGCATATGAACTACATCATGGGATATGTACATTACTAAGGACGCTTCAGTAAAGTGTAAAATACATTAAAAAAAAGGATACAAGGTCAAAAGAAATAATGTTATGGATTAGAAAACTCGACATGGGAGAAGTAATGCAGATTCTTGTGGCAGCACGTCAGTCAGCAGGCAAGCAGATCAATCAGGCAGTTTTACCAAAAGTTAATTTTCCTAGAATGTTGCCAGATAAAGGTCATTGATGGTTCCTTCCATCTTTCCTCCTAGCGTAAGTACGCGTCAATAGCTTTTGAAAGACAAGTTCTGTCTTATTTATACCTGCCAATCCTCTTTGGCGAAACTATAACAGAAACCAAATATAATGTGATATGCATAACAGCAAAAGAATTGTTACCATGAAAGAGAACATATATTCAGCTCCCGTTCTCCCAATAAGTAGAGAGTTCTGATGCTTTCTCCAAGCCCAGTGACATGTAAGGAGCAATACTGTGAGGTGCTTCCTGGATTGAGTCCAATAAATCGTTCTCAATGCATTCATACCTGCAAATGGAGGATACAGGTATAGCGTTATATAAACACACTTATACCCCAAGACAAGAAATTTTTTTTTTTGATAAGATACTCCAAGACAAGAATTCAAGGTCTGACTACAACTTACAATTTTCTGCAGAGTCCATCAGTCATTACAGAAAGATTGATAATCTTCATTCTTAGTTTCTCTAGCTCATCCTCTGTATATCGATCAAAATGCTTCCCTAGAAACAATGAAAGCTTCTCAACATTGGCATGAAGCTGCTGCTGCTGTTCCTCAAATAAGTTTCGTCTTATTTCTTGTTCCTCTTTTGTCATTTGAAGTTTAAAAAAGTCGTTACTGAACATGTAATATGCAAATGGGTATGAATACGAAAGAATCCGTCTCGATCTGAAGAGTCTGTTGAGCCCATTTGTTATCCAACTGAAATCTTTAGATGTTGACATGCTTCCTTCCAGCTGTGATATCTTTTCTTGTACAGTTTCCTGCAAATCAGCTTCACGCTGAAAGGAATCTGTATGAGCTTTGAATAGGTTATGGTAGAGAATGTAGCGGTATAGGTCCCCCTTTGCACACTCTGTTTTTTTCTCTTGGTCCTCTCTGTATTGCCCACATCTATGACCCCTGATGCTTGTCCACGTGTGCTCTTTTCCAGTTGCGCCACCACATAGCCAACTGCACAAGAAGCAAAAGAATGGAAAAAAACTAACAGATTTGCACCAGACTTTTGCACGTTGATTTCAAATAAACAAATTACAAAGAAACTGTTGCTAGTCACGCACAGATAGCAAGTAGTAAAACATTGTTCATTGAAGCCATAGGCTAGAAGTGTTACAACATTGTTCATTGAAGATATAGGCTAGAAGTGTTACAATAACTACCTAGGTTGTAGACACGATCAGATCTCATCTATCGCATTTGATAATCCACTTATGCAGCAATGAAAGAATAAAGGTACACAAAATGACAAAACCTGAAAGATATTGACAAGACGAATATATTGGCTTTAAAAAAATTTTATCTTTTAACTGACATCAAAGAGTTCAGGTTTGACCAATGAGTTCGTAGTTCTATTATGACTTGTTCCACTACAGCTAGAGGTAAAGTACATGGATCTTGTAGAGCAGTTCTATCTAATTAAGTGCTACATGCAATTCCACTAAGGCATAACTAACTTCACTAAGGGCACTAACTCTTATCAGATTTTATCAGTACAATAGCAATATCCATGATAAAATTTCCGATAAAGAACATAAACAAACACATGAAATTCCTGAGTTTGACGACAAATGTATGAGGTCACCTGTTTAAACAATATAAATCAATAAATAGTTCTCATAATCTTCTATTCCTATGATCAAATGTAACCAGCCATCAAGACACGTCAGCATTTGACATGCAAATAACTCTACATTTACTGTGAGGCCTTCTAGGGGGCTATTGCCATCTCATGGTGATTGGGCAAAGGATATGTGTGGCTGCCTCATGTGCGCAAGGTGAGCCCTGTGCTAGTGAATGTAGCCTAGTCAGCCAGGGACATGGTAGTGCAACTGAACATGATGTTTTCTAACCTTTCATAAACAAGAGCTGGCACTGAATACATTGACCATCTTAACATCCAAAAGACCAAGTGGACTTCAATCCTGTCCATAATGAAAAATAAATACTCACAATGGACAGCCTTGTCATCCAGAAAATGACCATAGGGTAGCGAATCAATTGTCTCTGTGGAGTAGACTATTCTGAGCAATCATTTACGGTCAGAAGAAATAAACAGCTAATAGATTGCCAAATGTATTTACCACAAGAGAAAAATCTAGTGTAAGAAAATTTTAATATGTTGTCACATAAATAACCCGTTGATTCCAACCAGCACTCAGGAGAACAACAAGATAAATAGAAGACGACAAATAGAAGAAGTACAAATGCATATCCCTGACAAGGTCAGAAATTAATAATTGTACCAAGATATATCTCAAAGTAACATCTATCTTGTAAATCTACAACCAAATAGATGTAGGTAATACTTTCGAAATCCCAAGAGAACTTAAGGAATAGAGCCCAAATAGATGTAGGTCATACTTTCGAAATACCAAAAGAACTTCAAGAATAGAGCCCAGAAGCAGTAAAAGATGAAAGACGTGCAGACAGGAAATCTCACCAGAATGCCTGTCCACAAATACAGCATACTAAGTTGCATCCTCCATCCTTCACAACTGGTTTGTTACATCTGGGGCATGGCCTTGCATGGACTGTGATCCAATTAACCGTCTCTGATTCATCCTGGCATTTCTTGGTCCAGAGTTCCCACATTAAACACGAGCAAGGTGAGTGTGCTTCAGATAAGCAACTAAAACAGAATTGTAGACCACAGGCACATTCAACCTCGCACAACTCATCATCCTTAATGCGTATGGCATTTCCGCAATGGGGAACACTAGGGCACCACTTCACCTGTTTATTATCCTCAATATATGATTCCAAAAGAAAACGGTCAAATTTCGCTGACAGTTTAGGGTCCCTAGCACTGACTAGACTTCTGATTTTCGCTTCATCACAAATAGCATAGCATTTGTGTGCCATGCACCTAATGCGCCTACTGTGGCCCTCATTTATCTTCACAATAAAATGCTCTGTCCAACCTGGGCACAATGGAACCAATCAGTCACAATATTTCCAACTATTAGTACGCCAGACATGCTACATAGAAGAAATGTCACATACGAGGACATCCTGTAGGACAACAAAGCTTGCGACCAGGATGCAGGAACCAAATTAACTATTCATTAGAGAACTCAACGTGAGTTTGTACTCTTTCACCACCTTCTATCTCCATTTATGCCATACCTATACAGCCCATCATTGTCCTAGTCCATTGGTGCCAATCATGGGTGCTAATATTTAAGACGGTAATAAAAAATATTCATAGAGAGGGACTCGTTAAGGATCCGATAGAGTACAATAAAATTATTGAAAAATAATATTAGTTGTAGAGTATGATCTCATTTTCTGAAGCATCATTCTGAACCAATTTGTTCAAGGTCGGAGAATTCAGCCAGGGTTAAATTGCTTGTCAATTTCAAAAAGATGGAAACAAAAAAGAAACAACATAACTTTGTTTACCTGAGTGTTTATGCATGAAAAGTTTAAGCAGATTATCTGATAGTTTTTTGGAAACCCCAGGAAATGAATTGTTTGGTTGTATAGAAAAAGAGAAACCTCACTAGCAGGTACTTCCTCATAATTGTGGCCAAAAAACCAAGACAAAATTCAAGTAATACTCACAATTGTTGCAAAAGTAGTGACCACAATCTATGGTTGTCACCTCACTAGCAGGTGCTTCCTCTATGCAAATAATACACATAACTGTCGATGGAAGCTCTGAGGGAAGACAGTCATTCCCCAAAACTGTCACCCCTGCTTCCGAATATAGTTTATCTTTCCCTTTCTCAACAAGCACTGCAATCACTTTGTCAACATCCCAACGATAATGAATGAGTAGGGTTCTCGCAAGGTGTTCCTTCAAAGAAAGGACATCCATTATCCTGCGCAAGTCCTCCCTCTGCACAATCCCACGGCAGAAATTTCTCTTATATCGCGTGCAATAAGTAATAACAAAGACGGTAAAGAAAAACAATATCAGTACCACATGACAAGAGTATAATTACGGTAGAAACTGTACCTGCGCAGCCAAGAGAGATTCCTTTGTTATCACCTGCATTGTGAATAAGAGGACAATAGAACAATTAACTTTGTGGGCGTACAAAGTAGCCCCTCAACTTCAGAAAGCACAATGAGTTGTCAATGAGAAATCACTAAAAAAAGAACACAATGCTAACGAAGAAGATTATTGTCCGTCTTCTTCAATATTATCGTAAGAAAATCGAAGAATTGCTGGCTTGCTAAACTGAAACAACATTACAATTGTCTCCATCAAAACGTAAACATAGCAAACTAATTATATGCGATCAATAAAATAAAAGGAACCTTTTGTACGTCTCATTTTTCCGATACAAAAAGCAAGCAAATACAGGAAATTTTTCATTCTAAATTTTAATCTGCAGCCATATTCTGCTGCAGAACAGAAAGAGTAAAAAAAAAATCTTTGTTCCGAAAAAGAAAATCAGTTACCAACAAAATACCGAACCGGAATCAAACCTGCACTTCAAATTACCTCACTAGACGGACCCTTGGCGTAGGACAACCGCACCTCAGTCTCAAGGTCCAGGAACCCATCCGAAGCGTAGCGATCATCGTCGCAGTCGTAGTAACAGTATTCGTCGTCCATTGCCGATAAACTTTCTACCGAACAACGATATATGAGTACTAAGCACAAAGTCGATCGACAAATCTTGATATAAAAACAATAAAATTTTCTGGCAGAGCCGAACCCCAAAAGAGTAGGCTATTTGTTTGCTTCCAGGAAACAGATAAATTAGAGAGGCAGAGTAGGAGAGTGGAAAACTCATATTAAACGACTCTTATAAGCAGGTCTCTGGTCTTCCACGCACCGCAGATTGCCTTCTTTTTAATCTTTTTTCCTCTAAAAAATTGACTCACACTCCTGACTAACGGCAAGGAGTTGGAGCTCGAGGCGGAGCCGTTATCTTCGACGCCGTTTATTCGGTGACCTTTTTTCCCAGTTCTTTTTCTGGAGCGGGGGACGGAGAGGGAGTTCGGTTTTAACGGGCGAGTGAATGATTTGGTTCGTACTCCTAGGCCGTCCTGTGGACACCACAGAGGACGCAGGACGGTTGGTTTTAATGAGTTAACTTCTGAACTCCGATAACAAGAAATCTGCTTTACTATTTAAGGACAATGCGGCGCGTCATTGAGAAACTCAATCTACGGTCAGGAATGCGTTCGATCACACAACTTAATAAACGACGAGGCAGCCCGATTTCCTCAACCTGGCTTTACACCAGGGACCCTCCTCGACCATTGACGACTGACGAGATTGAGCCATTGAGGTAGGAAGGCTAAACTTAGCACCGTCACGGTGACCTTGTCATAGAATGTGTTGTGTCCTATACGTGGCTTCAAAGTACTGATTGAAACGGCGCCGTCCAATGTTGCATGCCGATTACGTCTTAAGTTTTTTTTTTCCTGTCCTTTTTGCCCCTCTCAGAATGACACTAAAATTTTATCTATCTTAAAATTTTATCATAATAAAAAATTACAATATAATATCTCTCCTCATCAAATCATTACTTTTTACTACCAAAAATATAAAAAATTATCTCTCTTCACTTTTTCTTCAACCTCAATACTTAAAATTTTAACAACCCTAAAATTTTACTTCTCAAACACAGCCAAGGTCTTCTTAGGTTATGTTTGTGTTGAAAAATTTTTGGTATTGGGTTTAGTGTTGGTATTGGATTTAGTAAAAAAGTGAAGAGAGAGGTAATTTTTTATATTTTTTGTAATTTTTTATATTTTTTATGGGAGAGGGAGAGCTTATATTGTAGTATTTTATTGTGAGTTGGTGAAATTTTTGGTGCAAACGCACCCTTACATTTATGCTTTGCTAGTATTTGTTCAAAAAAAAGTATATACCATGTAATCTCTAAATACCACAATTTTTCAGTAATTTTATATTCAAATTATCCCTTTCAACTATCACATCTCTAGTTAATTTTTTTATTTTTTGTAACTTATACTCAAATTATCCTTTTTAACTTCCACATATTTAGTGTAAATTTTGTTTGTAATTTATACTCAACTTATACTTTTTATACTAGTAAGTAAGATTGACATATACCTCTCATACAGGTGATGTTTCAAAAAAATTTATCTTTCAGAATGGGTTTTAAATTTTGAAAGTTAGCCACCAAAACTTTCAAAGTTAAAATTTTGTATCCTTTAAAAATTTGGTATCATTATACAAGGAATGAAAGAAGTTGTGTTAATTCTTTTATGGGCATTATGACTAAATTCATACTTGCTAAGATTTATTATGGAACTCATCATTCTAGAAATCTCCAACTTGCATAGATCACATGATAGTGAAGATATTAGGATGAAGATCCTCTACAATTGCTTACTCGGATTGCATGGTGCAATTCGAAGAGGAGAGACACAACAGGTGGAACCCACACCATTTTACATAGCGTTTGTTAAACTAAAATTTTAATAAAACTATATTATTTTTATTTTTACTTTTATCCAAACACACTTTAAAAATTTACTTTTACTTTTATTACTCTTTCACCAACTCCAATACCATGTGTAATTTTGAAATCAAATGATATAATGTTGCTTATGTAAAATTTCGGTATATGGACCCTACAATGAGGTTCACATGTGTATCTTTCTCTCTCTTTAAATTGCACTATGCAATTCAGAGGATCCTGATTCAAGATATTAAGTGTTTAGATCATCATCGTATAATTAATCTTCTCATTCTCATTGGGATCTAATTATCCGTTACATATGACTCAAGGTACATTAATTTTTTGAAGGTTATTTGCTATATTTGTTGGTCTATAAATGTAAGTCATAGGTCCTTAATTCTATAACATGTGGTATATATTAGAGTTAGATTGAGGCTTATGTTTATAAACCATTAATACTTCCTCTTATTTTACAAATAATGTTCTTATAAAACTCTTTAAATATATGTTTTACTTGCAATTTTCAAATGCTTGATATTAAAGATGCTCACTACCATGGTATATTCATTTTGTCTAACAGGTCATGCAAATACTTAACGCGGATGAGCCATTAATTTTTGTTACTTCAAAATTTGGTTATACCTTGTTACAAGCTGATTAAAATTTACATTTAAGAGAAAATATATTTTCCACCCATATTAGGGTGCTGGCACTTTGCAGCTCGAACTATCAATTTAGTTATATTTCATTTATAAACTACAATTGTGTATACTTTACACTCCCAATAGTAATTTATAAGACAAGGTCGTCATTCACCGAAAAAAATTATTAATTTTCATATAAATTAATGACAATGGTGAAATGTAACAAAATTAATAATAAAAAGTGAAAAAATGTTAGAAAATAATTAATGGCCGAAAATCGTGTTTAACCCTTACATTTATTTTAAGCAAATCTTTGAGATGGATGGAGGCCCTTAAGTAAACATATATAATTTTAAGGCATATTCGCCCATTGTAAATATATCTATGAAGTAAATAAAGTCATTTTTATACCTTGAGGTAAACATCAATGTCATAATATATCAATCCGTTAATGTGCATGTCGTTTGAAACACTAACGGAAAATACTGACGTGACAAAATAGACACGTTAGTACTAATCAAATGATGACATGTCATCGCGAATACCTCAGGAGCATATTTGCAATTCGCGAATACCACAGGAGCATGTGATGCATTTAAGTCTTTTTTAAAAAAATATTTCAAATTAATTTTTTAAAAATAGATATGCCAGCACCAATTAGATGATGACACATCATCATTTTTATTTTTATTTTTTAAAAATTTAATCTCTAAAAAAAAGACTTAGCTCCATTTTCCTTCAAAATAGCCAATGTGTTCGTTTGTCTTTTTTTATATATAATTTTTTTTAAAAAAATATGCGTAGTTCAACTTAGCCACTGTATTCGTTTATGTGTGTGTTTTTTTGAACTACGCATGCTTTTCTAAAAAAATTTATGAAAAGGAAAAAAATACAGAAACGAACACATGAGCTGAGTTGAAGGGAAATGGGGCTAAGTCGTTCTGTGTTCGATTTTTTAAAATTAAATTTAAAATAAAAATAAAAAACACACAGAAACGAATACAGTGACTAAGTTGAACTACGCATATTTTTTAAAAAACATTTATATATATATAAAAGACAAAAACGAACACATGAGATATGTTGATGGAAAATGGGGCTAAGTCTTTTTTTTTTTAAAAAAAAAAAGCTTAAATGCATCACATGCCCTTGTGGTATTCACAAATTGCAAATATGCCCTGAGGTATTCGCGCTGACGTGTCTATTTTTGCCACGTCAGCATTTAACATCAGTGTTTCAAACGGTACATCAACGGAGGGGTATATTGTGACCTTGATGCTTACCTTAGGGGTATGAAAATGACTTTGTTTACCTCATGGGTATATTTGCAATTCTCGACTATCACAGAGGCATAATATACATTTAAGCCTAATTTTAATCTACACCATACGTGGTTACTGTTGGGATTCACAACAATATGAGATAGACTTATAATAGAAGTAGACTTGTAGTGAAAGCCTACTTCCTCCATACTTCAAGTTTATCTGAGTTTTTTCTTAGGGTTTTCTCTTTATATTTTTTCCTATAAATAGAAGCTTATGTTATAGGAGAAAAAACACATGAGATCGTGAGCATTGGGCAGAGATAGGATGAGAGAGAGAGTATGGTGTGACTATTGTATTGGACGAATAAAGTGATTTTTTAAGCATTCTTAATAAAATTGCTCTTGGGTGGACGTAGGCCGAATTGGGGTCGAACCATGTAAATTCTTGGTGTTCCTTTCTTTAATTTTCGTAACGACAAGTGGTATCAGAGTCTGGTTCGAGAAGCCAGAGTGGTTTTTCAGGGAGAAGCAGAGAAGGTCCGAAAATTAAAAGGGGTCCGATCAGAGATTGGAGAGCACCAGCCTGTAGAGGAGATTGAGACGAAGTCGTAGATAAAAACATCTTCGTCGGGAGCTCCGGGACGCGCCTCCACACGCCGCAGGAAGTTGGAAAGCGTCGTCCACGCATCACACGCGCCCCTACGCACCGAAGAAAGATAGGGCAAGTGGGCTTCACTCTCCCCACGCGCCGCCCGCGCCAATGAACTGCCACGTGTCCTGTCACGTCATCATCCATGTCAGCAGTGGGTCCCAGAGTTTCATGTCAGCAGAGAATATTTCGGAAGATTCTGGTTTTTTGTTCAGTGTGGTTTTTCGACCGGTTCAAGGGCTTTTAGGCCAAGTTTTGAGTAGGTCAGACAGGTCTCAAGGTTTTAGGTCATCTCGGATCCATTGGTGCAGTTAGAATTGTGAAATTCGGCCTCGATCAGTGTGAATTGAGATGGTGGAGAATATGATTACCGGTATGATGATGTTGTCTGCTACGAATTACATGAGCTGGAAGCCACAGATGAAGGATATCCTTTATGCAAAGGATATGTATGATCCATTAGAGAACGAGGGCAAAAAACCGGAGAGGATTGATGAGGCAAAGTGGAAGAAGATCAACCGGATGACTATATGGTTGATTTGTCAGTAGATTGAGCCATAGGTATTCCATCATATAGCCAAAGAGACAAGCGCTTTTAAACTATGGAACAGGAATACAGGAGGTCGGGATAAATCCAGAGGAAATGGTAGTAAAATTACCTACTTCTATTTGTGTCTATGAGGGGCATATCAAATGGAATTGTCCAAAGTACAAAGCAGAGAAAGAGAAATCATTAGAAGCCTTATTGATGATTGATGAATCCGACGTCATGTAGCATGCGGAAGTGCTTGGTACTAGCCGGTGGAGATGCAAGAGCAGAGGGATATACTATTCTACATGGGTTCGGTGGTACAAGCAAGGGGTGCGGGCACCCTAGGCGAGGGTGCAGAACACTCAGATGGGAGTGTGATTGGTCGTCAGGTGATAAAGACGAGGTTAGAGTGTCAGTAGAAGAATGATGCAAGGGGTGCTGAGCAAAGGGAGCAACAGACACCAAAGTTGCAGGAGATTCTACTGATGAGAGCCCGGGAAGCACTCAACCGAAAGATGTCAGGAACGCATTCTTCTCTTATAGGTATGGAGTAGAAGAATTATTGGGGTCCACACCCATATGAGATAGACTTGGAATAGAAGTCTACTTCCTCCCTACTTCAAGTTTATCTGTGTTTTCTCTTTATATTTTTTCCTATAAATAGAGGTTTATGTTATAAGAGAAAAAACGCGTGAGCACGTGAGTGCGTGAGCATTGGGCAGAGAGAGAGATGGTGGTGTGACTATTGTATTGGGCGAGTAGAGTGATTTTCTTAAGCATTCTTAATAAAATTGCTTTGGGGTGGACGTAGGCAGAATTGGAGTCAAACCACGTAAATTCTTAGTGTTCATTTCTTTAATTTTCGTGACGCTTTTAAACTTGCCCTTACACAAGCTGACCTTAACTGGCAGAGGCCCTTTAAGGACGCAGCAGGAACCTAACGGCTTTAAGCCACACCAACACATTCAAATTTCACTAGTCAGACAAAAAGTTGGATGGACGATTCGTTCTCGAAGGCCTATCACGAAAGGTATACATCTCATGTGATTGTCAATAGGATGCAGGTTACCAGTCTGGTTTGTTTCTTTTTGAGTTGGGTCGGAAATTCGCCCAAATAGGGCCTAGCCTAATCCTTTGAAACTTCAGGGAGGAAAGACTAAAGAGTGAACACAATTTCATTAAGATCATATCTCCATACACCCAACATTTTTAGGATCTGATCCCATTACTCGGTGTGAGATTCGTTAAGCTACTGTCGTAAAATAGCTGAAAATGTGGAATCCACTCTTAAGCAGAACAAAATTGAATAAGCAAGACCACTCCTACAAATACCACGATTGAAGACTATTTGCTTGATCAGGCGACATGGTATTTCACAACTTCTGTTTTGAAGTTTGCATGGAACTGAGAAAAAATTGCCAAACACAATCCTGTGTCAAGCTTCATTTTGGTCTCAGCAACGATATCATCCTTCTGATCTCAGGTCAGTTGTCTACAACTCCTCCTCCCCATTTCCTCACTCGGCTCTCTGCTTCTTCAGCCTGCAGAATTTGTTCGATTAGAGTGACAATTAATTTTGGGGTAGAAAATTTGAAATGGAAAATTCTGAAGAGTAAGTATACGAACTTCTCTGTTCCAGTTAGTTATTGAAGTGACCACAATCAAGATTATGGTCTGCAAACAAATGCCTCCAATCATTCCTGACCAAATACCCTGCACAAATCGGATGCAGTACAAATTAGGCAAAAGCGGGAAAAAAAAGGACAAGAACATCTATGCCAACATGCTTTAGACATAATCAAATCTTTCTAGTATTTCTCACCTCAGCTCCAAAACCGAATGTGAATCCTAGGAGTATGCCAGCCGGCAATCCGACAATATAGTAGCACCCGATGTTGATGTATGCAACAACAGATTGCCATCCGGCTCCAACAGCAACACCTATACGAAGAGATCGAAAATTTTAAGTTTAAATGAGAGGAGTTGATGTTTGTCGGGCTGCAAGACTAGGCTTTCTAGCACTTACCAGATAAGACTGGTTGAAGGCTGTTTAGAAGCACTGTGATTCCGAGCAAGACAGCAAGTTGGGTAGTCTCCTCAGCAACGGCTTCACTGTTGGTGAAAAGGTAAGGGAAATAGTCCCTTGTTGCAAATACTACACACATGCAAACAACCCCGATGGAAACGGATGTGACAGAAACCACTCCCACTGCGAATTTTGCAGCCTTAGCATTGCCAGCTCCAAGTTCATTGGACACCCGCACACTGTTGGAGAAGAATCAGTAGTAAGTCATACAATTCGCTCTATTGGGTTTGACTAGCAAGTGAGTTAAGAAAGAAAAACTGAGCAAAGCCTGCAAGGAACATCACCTTATTGCAGCATTGAACCCAAGTGCAATCATGGCATCCCATCCTTGAATGTTCATACTGCAAAACACAAAATCAAAAATGATTGTAGAACATTAGATGATATATGGAGACCTAAATAGGTGCAAATTAATGAGGCTTTGTGCAGCACCGTACCAAATAGAAATGGCGTCAACTGGAATCAGAGGGTTCGGCAAACGGCCTGTTATCACCACCAGTATCATCAAGTACCAAAACTCCAAGCTGCAATTCATTAGACAGATGAGAGACCATACTCAGTATCATCCGATATAGTATTCCTCGTTTAAGCAAGAAGGAAGAGAGGAACATACCACAACATGACAGCAGAAGCCAATGAAAGCTTCACAAAGCCCCACAAGTCTGCAAATGCTAGCCACGAGAACCCAGCCCAAGCACCATCGCACTTGGTAATGAAAATGTACAGCATTTGGATAATAACAATGAGCCACCATGACGTGTTAAGAGTGATTGCTGCTCCAGTTAAGCCCCAACCAAGCTTCAATATTAGCAACCAACTAAAGAATGTATGTAGCACCAACACCCCAAACGATATCCATGCCATGACTAAGACTTTCCTCTGTGCCTGTAGGAACTTTTGGATTGGAAAATTCAGAGCATACGCGAACAGTTGTGGAAGCATCCACAAAGCAAATTTTCCTGCAGCAGAATGACCATTTCATGTTATTTTTAAGTCCGACCATCCTGGCTAAGTGCTGCTGAGCTGAAATTGGGACCAGCCCATTCAACAAAGTTCTGAGCCGGACAATAAAGCCCATAAATATCTTCTTCCCAGATAAAGGGGTTATGAGTTTACTATCTTTAGGACCAACAAGAATGTTTACATTTTCGGCAAACATATTTAATCATAATCTTTCTTCTTCTTTTTTATTAGCAAGATCGAAAATGGAAAAGTTGAAATGATTCTGCTACTATTAGTGATGTCAATAAAAATACAGAGAGGGCTCAATGGGATGGTGGTAGGAATGACACGAGGGTGGGGAGTGAGATGGACCCAGTACATAGATAGGAAGCTACCCATATGCTTTTCTGGATATGCCTCACAAATTTATACCTACCATTCCACTAATGCTATCAAAACTGTATAACCATCCCTATCCCCATTAATGCTCGCTCACCAAATATGGTACCAGTCCATATTTCATGTTTGTGGTCCTAATTATGCTTTTTTTTTGGTAACTTGGAAAAAAAATATGGTACTAACCCAAATGCAAGGACAATATTTAAATCAAGACAATCACCAGAGCAACTTTATTAGTTAGTATATTTGAGTAGAGAGAAGAGAAACAAACACTAACCAGCGGCTTCAGATATCTCAGTCGTCTCCCCAATGACCTCAAGGATGGGCGGAGACCAAACATAGATAGGAACTAAAAGACAAGCTGTAGTTAACAAAATGACCCACGATCTCTGCATGTACACCCCCAACATCCTTATCTGCCCTGCACCGAATGCTTGTCCACACAGCGTCTCCAATGCACTTCCCATTCCCAACTGATTCCAACCAAAAAATGGAAACAAGAAAAAAAAAAACAGAGTATCATCAGATTTTGTATTCAAAATACTCAATGTTGCTACGGCCTAGGGATCATCAGATATTCAGTAATGGAAAATCACGACTATGAGTTATGACATTGTCTAGAGTCGCATTAAACTTGTAAGTGTTATAGATGGCTGGACTTTTGTGCAGTCAAAAACCTCTGTTTCTACGGTGATGCTCAGTGCTTCAGTAATTAATTATTAATCCCTTTACTGTTTGCTTACTACAACTAGGCCATTGTTCCTGCGTGTACTTCGTGAATCCACCAGTAAAAGTTCTACTACTACAGCCGCCCCCAACTTTACTTTCTCTATTCTCTTTTAAACATCCGATCCTTTCCGCACTTCCCACCACAGAAGGACGTATTTAACATATGAAGTAAAAGCTGAATCAAGATTGACAACTTGATGGCGAAACAACTAAAGAAGGAAACATTACCATGACACCAAAAGCAAGTCCAGCGATGACAGAGTTTTCGACAGACACAGCGGCGAGCTCGATCTCTCCGACGAAACCAGCAAATGTCTGAGTGAGCGCACCCAGTGAGTACTGGCATATGGAGGTGAAAATTGCCGGGCCGGCGAGCTTCCACAGCGTCCTGGACTCACTCCCAAACTTCCGGACATAGTTCTTCTTTATGTCGTCCTCATGGTCGCCGTGGTTATTAGTCAGAAGTGGCGTGTCTACCCCCATGGTTTGCTGAAACTCCCGGACCGCTTTAGAAACCAAAGTACATGGTTACTCTATCTTATATGCAAGGTGTTTTAGGAATTGAGGTTTCGAATTAGTTAACGACCTGTGCTTCCTTGTCTAACCCGGTAGGTACGATAGTGGGCGTTGGTCGCGTTTTGAAGAGTTGTTAACGCCTTTGAAGTTTGAATGTAAGACCTGAAAACGAAAAAACTGTAGGCCTGAAAGTAAGCGAGTCATACGTTTTCAATCGAAACGGACCCTATCCTATGGACCCCACTTTTTTTCGTTAGAATAGTTTTTATTCGTACAATTTTTAATTTTATAGTTAATGAATAATAGGTAGTTACCAACTCGGCTACAGTCATGTTGGTTATTAAGGTAAATCTTTTGTTGCTTTAAAAAAAAAAAAAAAAAAATTAATGCAAGATAAGTGACACACATGGAGTTTAGATACTTTGTTTATCGTCTCAGAGACAGATGGTTTAGCCGCTCCGTCTCACTGTCGCAAATTAGGGTTATTGCCTACTGGAGACTGGAGAGGACCAAAATGTTAGGTAGGTAAAACTCTTAACACCAAAAAATTGTTCCATTACAGCCGTTCTTCACTGCTATTCCGCCATTGAAGGGTAGATGCAGCAAAGCTGCGTGGAGCTGAGTTGAATTTCTTGAGTTTGATTGGTATTGCTCATTTAAACCTTTCTACCTCAAGCTAACCTGTCATGGGCTAAAAGAACTTAAGGTAAGAGGAAAATTCAGACTTTTATTTTTCAAAAATAAAGGAAATATTGAGATGGGTCGCTCTCAACGAGCAGTGGCGCCTACACCCAAAAACGACCCATTCAGATCCATTAAAAAACTTTTACAGGAATTGCTTATCCGGAAAAACAGAAACCCCCTTCTCTCTGATGCAATTATTTTACCCACAAAATTTCTTAAATTTGGCTTTGAAACATAGGGTTCCCCTATGAGAGTAGTACAAAATTCAAGGAGTAATTGTATCTAACTATCTATGCTTTGCTTGTCTTCATTTGAATTTCTCGGATGAAAGTTGGGTGAAAACATGAAAACTCAGTCCCTTGCTTGGAGTGGTAATTTAGTTGTACATAATCTTTGAGCCACGGCGAAGAGGGAGAACATTTCCATAACAATGGGCAAAAGAACTTGTTGATGCCTGGCTAACTAAAAAATTTTCAGCTTGGGTTTTGACTAGAAAGTTCGGTTGGTACCTATTGATCATGTCGTGTCAAAAGCAGTCAAATGTTCCAAAGTTAACGCCACACGAATCGCTTCACATTGTTTCAATCCAAGCTACTTATATCATATTGTTTTAGAAGAGTTCGTAGAATATACGAAAAAAACAGGTGCTATATTTTCCCCTAGGTGGTAGGGTTTAGCGGTTCAACAATTTTTCTTTCCATCTGAGCTGGTGACACTGACAACTTCCTTTCTTATCAGATCCCATGTAGCAATTAGAAAACTTGGTAAGATTTGGCCCCCAAGAAAAAAATATTGGTGGGACTGGGATTGGCTTTGCTGCTGTCAAATCTATGATCTCGTGTATATCCAAATGTGCTTTTGAGTGATTGATCAGCCCGTTTCTCCCGGCAAGCTAACAAAAGTTCCAGCTCATTAAGAATGTGAATCCACGTTGGAACGGTATATGCAAGTTACTAACAACCAATAAACGAAAAAACTCATTCTAACTCCGTACGTATTGACATCAACAAGCGTTCGTTCACACATTGTGAATGATGGAATTCAAATTCATCATAAAACGAATACCCGTTCAGTCGAATCTTTGTGTTTGACAACACTTTTCCGTCCCAAATTGGTTCAATCGTTCGGAGGCTATTTATGAACCGTTCAAATTTTATATAGAACATTCAAACAGTACTTTCCTGTGAGACGAACTTTCGTTACAACAGGTAATGACAAACTCATTTCATCACCATGACACAATTTGTGGAATTGACTGAATCCATTGGCTATGTACGTATTTCCTTCTCATTATATAGAACTACCGAATCAAGCTATACAAGGTATGCAATCACGTATCAAGCTATAGAAGGAAAGAATGAATGTAACCGTTGCCTCATACAGTTGGAGTCTAATGGTGAATTAATGGGGAGTAATGACAACAAATCTATCCGAGTAAAAGAATAAATTTGATATAGTTCTGTGTATGTCAATATGTATAGAATTGTACAAGGACTGACCTATTTATAGGTGAAAAGAGAAAAGAAAAAAGAAAGAAAGCAATAATTACAAAATTGAAAGAAGTAATTAGAATCGTTTAATTGCTAACCTTGAGTATTACTCAAGAGTTATGCTGATGGTCAAATAATGAGATATATAAAAATATATTTTTAAGATATTCACAGCACCGACTTGGAAATTTGCAGACCTTCAATTATTAACAAAATAACTTTGTGAGATGAATAATAGATTTTATTTAAAGTGAATATCGAAACGGATAGAATTGAAATTAGTCATTTTAATTCTGTTTCAACGCGATTTTCGTGGAAGTCCCCCATTAATTTGAATATATTCATTTGGCAAAATACGATCATGAATCATGATTATAGTTCACATCAGAAAATGAAATGAAGAAAAACCTTGATCAGTATCAAAATCCATGGGACTCTTCGGCCTAATAATAACAAAACAGTGACCAAACTCGATGAGGCTTGTCTTTCTGAGTTAGCAGGGCCTAAAGCACTTCAAAGGAAAATGAACCCAGAACAACAAGGCTTACAAAAACTTATTTATTTTTTAAGGTAAGTAAAGATGTAGACATGAGAGAATGGCGTCGCCCAGGTTCGAATCGGAGACCTTCAGTGTGTTAGACTGACGTGATAACCAACTACACCACGACACCAAACGCTAAGCCTTACAAATATTCGGCCCAAAGATTTGCCCAAAGAGGAGGGGAACAGATTCCTTCCGAAGGAGGGAATTCCGAAGGCCACCAAAGGAAAGGTGGAGATTAAAACAAAAACAAATCAATGGTTGATAAAAGTACACATCATTTAATGAAAAAAAATTAGAGAAAATTTGTGGCTTAGTCTTTCTATTCATTAAATGATGTGTACTTTTATCAACTATTGATTTGTTTTTATTTTAATCTCCACCTTCCCTTTGGTGGCCTTTAGAATTCCCTCCTTCGGAGGGAATCCGCTCCCAAAAAGGAGGTCTCCAAAATAACAAAACTTGCTCCTTACATTATATATATAAATTTTAATTTATTTTAAATTGATGTTAAGAATCAATTTTGTTAATCATACAAAATTACAGTATTTTTGCGGGAAAATACTTTACTGAAACATAATTCACTTGAAACTAAGTTACAGTATAAATTACTTACATCAAAATAAACGGAGGCTAAATCATTGATAAAATTTTGAGAACAATATCAAATATCCAGATGTGAATTGGGAGCAAACTTTTTTACTAATCTAAACAAGAAAAAATAAAGAAATTTGCTTATTTTTTATTGAATCCGTGTATGCAGTGGCGGAGCCAGCGATATAATCAATGGGGGCAAACTTCTAAGAAAATTCAAAGGAGTTAGCTTGGGCTGCTTGAGCTTAAGGGGGGCAGACTGAAATTCAATGGGTATTAAGGGGGGCAAGCTTTAAAAAATAAAAAAAATTTACATGTAAAAATTTTTTTTGGGGGAGCCAACCGGGGCAGTGGCCTCGGTTTGCCCCCTCTTGCCTCCGCCTGTGCGTGTATGTGAGTAGTATAACCGGGAATATGCTGAAATCAAACTTTGTATAGATTTGTTTTTGGTGCACATAAAATTCTTAAGAGAACAATCACAAATTTAAACAATGTAGCATGAACGGAAGGTTTTGATACAACATGTTACAAATGTACGTGCAGATAGTTTATGAGAATTGGCGAAAAAAATATAGTTTATAGGGGTTGGTGAAAAAGTAAATAAAAAGAATTTTGAATGAATATTATAATAAAAAAAAATAATTTAATAGAAAGAGATTATTGTGTAATTTTTTTAATCATGCCTAAAATTTTGACACTCAAACACCATATAAATCATATGATATATTACCGTATACGCAACAAAATTTTGATCAACAATATATATATATATATCTTAAGCTAGCTATCATTGTGTTTGAACTTTATGCAAAAGAAAACGCATGTGACTATATGATAGGAATTTTTCAGTGTATTCCTAGGCTAACCTTAAACAGACTATATGTAGTACAGGCTAGCCTCGGGACCCTACTCAGAATTTTACTCTAATTATTCCTCCTATCGAGAAATAAAATTATATTCCAATTATGAAAACTCCATTTATAACAAGTGTCCTCATAGGTAAAAGTCTAGCCACCCTATAATTAAATAAATTTGTATAGTCGTGATGTGTGGCAACTTAAGTAAATATTTAATAAATATTTTATAACTTATGCCTATAGAAAGATAAATCACATTGCCAGCTTAATTAGGGCGCAACTTTTTTGGCACAATTCCAACAGCCAAATACTGGAGAAAAACGAAGACAAAATAGCACATATATATAAATCAATCTCAGAGTACTTCAAGTTTCTGTTTTTTGGGGGAAATAACTATAATGGAAGCACAAATTCAGCTGTTTATGTAGAAGAAATAAATAGGCAGTGAGAATGGAATCGTTTATATACAAGATACAAGACAACCTATTTAGAAAGAAAAAAAAAAAGATACAAGACAACCTTGCGGCGCAAAATTATTGGCCGTACAGGCGCATAACAGAAGGTGTAGCAAATTTCTTTCCGTCTACTACACGCCATACGGAAGCAAGTTTTTTTTTTTGTCCCTCGGAATCGTTTGAATCTTCCTGATCTGCACTCTTGATACAAGGATCAGCAGTTTCCCCGGACCTCCCAAATGGAAGGAATTATGAGCCAGAAGTACGCGTACAAGACAGTCTAAAGCAATATCAGAGCTGGCATCATGATCAGGCGAAGGAGACGATCCTTTGCAACTTTGATCTAACTTCTATATATTGTCAATGAAACCCAACTAACTCTTGGAGAGAAGAGGATTCGAATATGTTTGATGTTTGACTTTTCTGCAAGTCTTCCACCGCCAAAAGGCCAAATTTTCCATGATTATGTCGTATAGGGTCCGAGTCAATGTCTTTAAAAGCTTCCCCTCCACCTTTCTCCAGCATTTTGGCTTGCTTTTTCTGGATAACATTCTTGATTTTCACATTTAAAGAAGCAGCTGCCTCTGAAGAATCATCATGCAGAAAACACAAGACCAATGGGAAGCAACTCTATTTATGCTGGAAAAGGGCTTATAAAGCGGTTGGTTCAATATTCTTCCTGAAAATTCTACATCTTTTGCACCTATAATATTTTTCTAGAGAATTTTTCTTATTACTGTCTTCCCTTGCCATAAGATAATCTCCTTCTATGGTTTACAGGAATTTAGGTTGATAAATAGGATTCGGGTTTTCAAGTTTAATCTACAGAGGACGATCCAGGTTGATCAAGAGAAAGCCTACGGGGTTTATGAACCACCACACAGCAAATTATGAAGGAATAAAGTCCGTTCGGGTGGACAATCCCTGCGATTTCTCAAGCAAGTCGGATCTCTTCATCTGTATTATCACTTGGAACATGAACGGACAGGTGACATCATCACCATGCAAAATACTAGACGTTGAAATTAAACTACTGTCATGCATGGCTGTCTACCCCGATTATGTTTTCCCTGGCTGAATTTGTTTGCCACTGACATTAATTTGCTACGAAGGTCTCTTACGAAGATCTGACAGAACTCGTTGGGGGCAGCCGAAAATTGGATCTTCTCGTCATAGGCTTGCAAGAGGTTCCACGAAAAAACATCCTACGGCTATTGCAGGCGGCTGTAGCAGAAACCCACATGTAAGAGACTACTTCCTTTTCCTTTACGCTTGGTTTTATGTTTTGATGACTCTTAATACAACAGCAGTCTTTTAATAGAACCCACATGGTAGCTAGGTTGCGCATCTAGACTTTGTCATATAAGACAGTGTATGCTGTATGGTCAAAATCTTTCCCTGCAATTTATGTCTTAAAGTTACAGGGGAGTTGTTAAATGTCTTCGTTGATGATGACAACCCTCTAGTATCGATCAACATCAGCCCATAGACGTCTGCGTCTTATATCTTTCCTCCCCAACAACATCCCAATATATCAAAGGTTGATATGCTACATGAACCGTATAGGTATATATTGCCTGGCTGGGTTAAAGATATATATAGTACAGAAAGAAACAAAAACACGATTGAATTGGGATATTATTTCTTCCATCGAGATATTACTTTTTAATCTAATTAAACTATGAAGTTTCTAACATTAAATTCTTGAATTACGTACCAAAATTAATTTATCAACCTTTAATAAGATCTAGTGGCTAAAACAAGGAGAAAATCTTAACACTCGAACCCTAGCCAATAGATATGACTTTCATAGTTCAAGAGAAAAAAATAGGACAAAAATTAGCAGGTAGTTAGTTGGGCTTAAACAAAACATTGAAATTAGAGTTTGTGCATGGTTGCAAAATAATATTTACCCGTTTAGACAATTTTCTATCATTTGTCCCCATAGTTTCTCTTGTATATATACTCTACATTTTCTATTCCCGTTGAGCTGGTCATTGATTTTATTTTGTGACGTCTTAAGACTGTTAGGGAGGGCCACGATGCAATCCCTGCAGCTGTATGTATTTGGACGAAAGAACTCAGATTTGTTCACCGAAGGTAATTAAGCTTTTTCCTATATTGTTTTGGATAATGATCATCGCTTAATTAGATCTAAAAATTTCTTCTCTCCGGACCGTACATACTGTTCTTAGAATTGCACGTAGATAAGCATTCCATTGGAGGATGTGGAGGATTAGTAAGGAGAAAGAAAGGGGCCGTGGCAATCCGGATCAACTACAAAGGCATCCGAATGGTGTTCATATCATGCCACCTCTCCGGTAAGCTTAGCCTTATGTTTTCCCCTGGATTTTTAATTCCAATAATCTCTGGGCCTAGTCAAGCGACTATGCGGTCTATATATGCCTGTCCAATTAGTTCCACCTGCCCTCACAAGCCCATCTTAAGTTTTATGCAATAATAGACCAAAACTTCAAGCCCATCAGGGATTTCCGTCGTGCGTTTAATGAAGCGGGCAAAAAACGCCATGTTAGGGCTCAAAAATAAAATCTACAACCTTTTGTATTATTTTGTTCTTTAAATGCACATATAAAAACTATATATATTCTGTTTTATGTATTTATTTTTGGTGATGCAGCTCATGCCGGTAAAGTAGAAGAGCGGAATTCGGAGTGCAGGCACATATCGAATTCCCTCTTTTCCAAGAACTGGAACCCTTACGCCAGACCAGCCCACATCACTGTGTGGTTGGGAGATCTCAATTACAGGGTACAAGGGATTGAGACACATCCAGCAAGAAATCTAATACAGAACGACCTTCATAAAGTAAGTTATTAACATATTCTACAGAAATTATATATATATATATATATAGATAGATAGATATATATGTGTGTGTATGTATAATTTTGCATCGTATATATATATATATCTGTGCAGATGCTCGCCAGCAAAGATCAACTCTTACAAGAGGCTGAAAGAGGACATGTCTTTAATGGGTATTGTGAGGGGACATTGGCATTCAAACCGACGTACAAATATAATGTTGGAAGTAGCAAGTACGATACTAGTTACAAGGTACTGCCTTTCGTAATGTCTAAACTTTCTAATAGAATAAAGTACAACCAAGCATATAACAACATTAATTACCTCTAGTCTCGTGGGGTGCCAGCTTAGTGGTTAGGAGTTCGGTCTATAAGGGATCGGCATGCTAAGTTCGAGTGACTTGAGTGTGAGTTTGATGCTCCTGTTGTTAGGCGAGTCTTAGATTAATTTACTGCATACGGAGCTGTGAGATCGGCTTCATGCACACCATCCATAGAGCAAGTCTAGACCATTATCGGAGCTCCTCCAATGATTTTAGGCCTTAACATTAATTACATCTTACAAGGGCATGTTTATATATAAGATACTTGTTTATATTCACCAGATGGAGTTGCAAATTAAATTATGAAACTCAATTGGCGATTTGGTTTCTATGGAAATATTCAAAACATGCATACAATTAATTCATAAAACTGCAAGTAAATTTAGAAATTTATAGGGTTTGAATAGTTTTTGATATTGTTTAATGACATGTTTGTACTTTACAGGTTAGAGTCCCCTCATGGACAGATCGGATATTGTTCAAGATAGAAGACTCGAAGAAAATCAATGGGACTTTACATTCTTACGAATCATTGGACGACATATTTAGCTCTGATCATAAACCAATGAGAGCTCATCTATGTTTAAAAGTACTCGACGCATTAATCTCACCATCCACAGGCAGAACGACAATAATATTTTAGGTCCTTCTACGAAAACCATGCATTTTTAAAGAAATATCGCATAGGCAATTAGTCTATCCAGTCTATGCAAACCCATTCAGAGTAGTCTAATGTTAAGATGCTGCACATGCTGATGGTTTATGTAGAAGGTCTGTCGACAGCCATGCTAGTGGGTGTATTGTATATAAACGTTTCTTGTAATAAAAAAAATACAGGAAACTAGTTTCAGAACATCCTAGAAACCAGGGAGCAAGCAAGCAAATATTAAATTGATATAGGTGGCGTATTTTGAGGTCTAACTATCTGTAAGAAACCGTGACTTTCGTGGAAGTTCCCATTTGGAATTGTTTTTTTTAGTATCTCCCATCTGGCAAAATACGTAGCCATGTTTTCGTTCACATCAGAAAATGAAGTAGAAGTCAGCCTTATCCCATAGGTAACGTACGTACTACATCATCTTGTTATGATCGACGATGTTGATAGCTTCCAAGTGTTAGCAAAACAATATTGTAAATTTGTATTATATTTTAATTCAAATTAATGATGCAAATACTATTATTATATATTTCTTTGATTGAGAGATTACTCAATATGCTCTAACGGGGAAAGAAAGGGGAGAGGCTGGATAGCCCCTAATTTTGAATCAATGATTAAAAGCAATCAATACTCTCTCGGGTATTAGTAGGAGAATGTGAAATTTAACTCCTACTATTATATCTATCTAGAGATTAGGAGTTAATGAATTTGGTAGCATTCTTCCTTCGAAACTCTCTTTTTCCGGTCCTTGCCCGTTAGTTTATTTGTTTATCTTTCAATGTACTAGATGTACGGTAAAGATTTAGCCGATGGTCCGTACGAGTTTTGGAGCTTACCCACTTGATGAATTTGGAAGCAGAACTTTCACCGATAAGCATCAAACAACAACAACACCTAACCATCTTCGAGCGAGAAATTATATTATACTTTTTTGTCGGTTTGACTTTCACCGTCGTTCTGATTAGTCAGTTCATAATGGATGATCTGTTTCCCACTTGAAACTAAAAAAAGGGCCAACAAAGAAGCCATCTTTATTGACAGCCTACTTCCGGACCACGGTGATGCGATACAGCCTTTAGATTTTCAACCACGATAAAAAAAAGAAAAAAAAAAAGGAATGGATCTTGTCAACAAGATCCTGTTTCAAGCATGGCGAAACTAATTTATTTAAAATTATTAGTTAATATTATAATTAATCTATAATATTTAATATGATATTATTACGAAATTAAATATTTATTTTTAATACTATATATTATCAAAAATTTAAAATTTAAAATTTACGTGTAGGAATATATTTAGGGCTGTTCAATGGCACTGAAAAATTCATGTGGCACCGACATCGGGTTCCCGATACCCAGTCTAACCGGTGCCGGTATAAGTTTTCGTTTTTTTTTAAATCGGGGTTTTTCCCGATTCAGAGTACCAAGAAACCGAGATTTTTTTTTAATTTTTTAGTTTAGTTTCTACTTGATAGTTAGAAAGATAGCTGCATTTTAGTGTGAGATTTATCTACACATTGAGAGGCATTATTGTGTAAATGAATTAAAACATATAAATAACTCAATGAGACTCAAAGTTCCACCGGCCCTGTAGTTGTGAACTTGTGAGATCCAAAATTGTACTGACTTTGAACCAAAATGTTCTAGAATTTGAACTAATTTCTACTATGTTGGAGACAACATGGTAGCCGTGGAATTAAATATTTTCTGTCATTTTAGTGAAGTGCTATGTTGGAGACAACATGTTAGCCGTGGGTTTTCTGCCATTTCATTTTTTTTCTTTTAATGATTGCAGATATGCAAACTATTTGGATTGGTTGCTTTTGTACTTTGCCTAAACATTGAGTAGAAACAAATCAAATTGGTTCAGGGGCCTTTGTAGTGACATTACCCAAATATCAACATATAAGATTCTCATCTTGTTGTGATGTTCTTTAAGTTTGAAAAATCTTGTTTAGACCCTATTAACACCTATAGGGGTAGAATAAGTGTTTTCCCACTATTTAAAAAATCAATAACAATTTTAGAACAAATCCTAAAATTGTTGAGTCTAGATCTAAATAATCAATCAACAAAATATATATGCAGCGGAATAATAAAATAAATATCAATCACACGAGACAAGGGTTTTGTTAACGAAGTGGAAAACCTTTGAACTTACCTTTCAAAGGAAAAACCACTCTGGGCTAGCAGCCACCAAAAATTCACTAAGAAGTAAAACCTTACAACGGTGATTCAGACACGGATAACATCCAGTTGTTTGACTCTGACTATCCCGATGTAATAATCTAAGTAATTCAACCTAGACCCGCTTCCTGCGGTTAACCCTCAGCTCTCTGAGGTTCTTTTTATGAACTCTTCATGAACGTCCTTGTTCTTCAACACCGGGAACTCCGGCAGCCAAACTCCCACAAGAAGGTTGGTTTCAATGGTGATTGAATCTAGATAACTAGAGAAAATCTGAAATGTTTATGAGCAGAGATCTCTGAAGAATTTTCTCTATCTACGGAGGAGACTTGAAATTGAATAAAGCTTGGAATGGTCTCCTCAAATTTTCTTGGTCGATCTCTATATGTATTTATAAAGTTGGTTGAGTCCTATTTCCAAAAGAATTCTAAAAGGAATGAAATATTTCAAAATCCAAATTTTGAAATAGTTTAAGAGACTTTGCATCACCAACTCCTGCTCTTCATCTTGATGATATCTTATCCTTTCAAACTTTGAAAGACTCTTTAATCTCTTGAACACATTGAATAAATTTAAAATACAACTCAATTTGAATTTAAATTTTGACACAGAATTAGGCCAATATTAAAACACTAACAAAGTTTATTGATTTTAGATTGTATTAGTTTGGACTTTAGATTTTCATCTTATCTTTTAAGATGTTCTTTTAATTTTATTGATTTTAGATTTCATTAGTTTAGATTTTATTGATATGTGATCAATGGACCAAAATAAAAAAGAAAAAAAATACATTGGGTCAAGTGCATAAAATGCTTAAAAAAATGACACAATATGAATTTAGGTTAACAGGAAACCGCAACCGCTACGGGTCAATTTTTGCCCTTAACTGTGTAGGTATAGGTGGACAATATTTGAAAATCGGTATATCCGGTGTATGTGCCGGTTTTGGCTAAAACCGGCACATACTCCAGGGTTGAACAACCTTAAATATATTTCTTTATTATGTATTGTATCTTCTCTATAAATACAAATATTTATTTGTAATTTGTATAAATTTATAATACAAAATATAGTCATAAAAATAACTTTTAAATGCATGCATGTCTTATCATCAGAACGTTTATTTCTTTATTTTTTTATTCTTTTTCCTCTCCTTTCCATATTATCTTTTAATTTTACATTTGTTTATCTTTTTTTTTTAGTCACATATCTCTGTGCCTTTATTTGTTCAACGTTGGCCAATTCAAAATAGGTCTCCGACTCTCCACACGGTCATGAGAAAGTAAGTACCTTGGCGATTAAGGAAAAAGCCAAGAAGATTATAATACGATCGTCTATCATAAGAGATCAATTCCAAAGAGGTATATAAAAGTAGGAAAAATTCGTACAGGATCATTATATCTGACAGATCGCTAAAGAAATTTTTGGAGAAATTGAGATAAAGTTCCTTATGTCTTACCTTTTTTTTCTCCCCTTTAATTTAAGATCTATTTTTCTGAATCGATAAATTTAAATTTGTGTTTATTATCATTTCAAATTTCTTATAAAATGAACTTTTCTGTAACCCATTAACGAGGATAGAGACATCAATCAAGAATAATAATGTGAAAACTATCATAACATATATGCCAGGGGCGACCCATTTGTGCGGATCAAGATTTACATTTGGATGATATCTTAGATGAATTAAATCGGACTAAGTAGGTTACAAATGTCTCTAATGAGAGGGTTTTGCCGATTCTTAACCCCTACTATATGAACAAAAGTGTACAGCTCGTCCCCTCTTAAACACAAAACCCTTTCCCGCGGATCTTTTATGAAAAAGTTCATAGTTTTCGTTTGCTTTTTGCGAGGGGTGGACTTGGAATCATTATCCAGCCGTTATTTTCACGACTATTTGATATGTTCTGTTTGAGTAAAAATATAAGATTTTAAAGAAATTATTAATATTTATGTTGAATAATATTTTTTTTTTTCACTTTTGTCTCATGGGCATATAAATTGTTCAGTAAATCGAGTTTTTACTGAGTTCCCGTTCCAAGCACTTGGTCGATAGGAAGAAACACATGTTCTGGGTACTTTCACGTTAAATCCATATTCACTTCATTTTCTTCCGCAGAACCTCTCCCAAGCCAGCTCTCTTTCCATCCGCATAATTATATTTAGATGCATTGGTCTTTGTCTGTAGGATGTTCCTTTTATAACAAAAAAAATTATAAGATTTTGAAACATGAATATTTATGTATATTTGAGTTTTTATAGAAAAGTCATGAAAATTTTAAAATTATTTAATTTTTGTTAGAATTTATAAAAAGGTTGCAGAAAGATGATTTAATATAATTATTTAATAAAAATATTAAATTAGATAAAAAAAAAGTATAGAGAGAATGTTTGTTATAATTTTTTTGAAAATGTATTGAAATTTGTGTGAAAAGTTGTTAGAAATTGTATAAAAAGTATTGGTATTTGTATATGAATTTTTAAAATTTTAGATATTAATTTTGTAAATTTATTTGAATAATTTGGATTGTAGAATATTTTTACACTTCGTAATATTCACTTTTCATATACTAAATTATTCGGAAATATTTATTTTTTATATGAATATCGTTATAAATTTAGAACCTTCGCATAATCGCTTGGTTAATCTAGATATTGAGAGAGGGGGAAAAAGAAAACAAAAAAGATAAAGGAAATTACTTTACCTTTACGTTTTTTTCTCACCAACCTTTTTGGGAAGTTCATGGGGGAAAGAGTTTAAAAGAACCCACATGCAATAAATACTCCTCTCTTTTTTTCTAAACTAGAGCAAATATTCAATGCCCAACCGGGATTGATGAACGACGAACCTTCGTCAAATGCTTTTGGGTTATGTTGTTTCTCTGACTTTTCAATTGCGTACAATCTAAAGTATTCTTTTTTTTTTCTTGGCATCTGAGTATTCTTTCATTCGATACATACTTCTTCGGAATTCCTTCTGAGCATGTTCTTGTTGCCATTTTTTGTTTCTGGGAACGTATTTTTGGCTCAGCTAGATTCTTCTTCGGGTTGGGGGAGATAAAGGGTATCTTTGTGTTCATTTTCATTCCTGCTTTTTAATAGATTATGAACTGGCCCACAACGAGAGAAAGAAAGGACAAAAGGACGAAAGGCTGTGCTTAGTCGTTATTTACTTTCTTGGCTCTATAATTGCAATAGCTGCTTTTGAGCGAATTGGGATCTTAGCTGATTTGGGTCTCATCTGCTTCAACCATTTCTGCAGGCTCTTGTTTTGTTTGAGGTGAGTCACCCTTCCACAATTTGATTCTCTAACTCTTTTTTTTTTAAAAAAAAACCTCGAATTGAAAGTTGTATGTGCTGAATTTAACGGGCATGTTGAGCTGGAAAAATCCATCTTTATTTGGCGCCCTCCTTTGTGAGTGTATGTTATATTGACTTGGTGGGGAGAGCTTTTGACGTTCCGTCAATCCCATTTTGCCAGCTGAAACATTAGGGACATTGCGGTTTGTTTCCATATTTGAGAATCATGGACTTGTAAATTGTTTCAAAAGGCATTCACCGTTCGATAATGTTCTCTGTAAATAGTTTTGAAGTTCTGGGAATCACGCAGACTAATCAGAAATTAAGTTTCTGTTGCATCTTGCCTTTAATTTCTCCACATTTTTGCTTAAGTGGATGTTTTATGAGCAGGTAAAAACTTCACTGGCCATGAACAAATAACATTTCGCATTATGGGTTGGTTTAGCAAAATTTTTAAGGGCTCCAGCCATAAGGATTCAGAAGGGAATTTTCATGCAAACTATGGAGGAGATCGAGATCATTATGCACTACCTAGTTCGGGGGTAATTCCATCTACATCTTGTTGCCATTCTTTGTATTGCCAATGCTATCTCTACAATCATGTATCACTGGAATCGGCATGGCATATTTATGGACGAATATTTCTCTAATCATAAAAAAAGATGTTGCAATGAAAGCAGTGATTGGTGTTCTTTCTTTTTAATATGTCCTCTTTTAACATGTTTCAGTGGGGAAAATGTAGGATGTGAGGTCAGAGAGCGAGAATAAAGACGTAGATCATGCCATTGCACTATCTCTGCTAGAAGAAAGTCAAAAGGGAAAAAATGTGATTGGTGAGTGATTTGCCTTTCAGATGCAATGCCCTGCCACTGAATAATGTCTATGATCTCAAAGGCATAGCATCATTTATGCATACCAATGCTCTTAGGTTAATATTTTCTAGATACCGCTGTTTTTTTCTTGGTTTCTAAGAATTTTATGTGACTGAATGATGCACTCGGGATATCGTTGTTAGCAGGTTCTAAATTTTGAAAACCTATTGTTGTATTCAGTGATTGAGTGGATTTAATAAATAGGTTCTAGCTCAGTTGAGCCATACGTTGTGTGCCACCTGTGTTTCTTGAAAAGTAAAAATTCAATTTAGCCTGTGATGCATGGCAAGGGTTTATCTGGAGGTGACGGCGTGGTTATGAGCATCCAAGAGATTATATGCGATGATGGAGTTGTTGCGTTACTAAAATGTTACTAGTTGAAGTAATATGTATCTCAAATTCTTGGATAGGTCATGGTTCTCAACTGGAGGATGATGAACAACTTGCCCGAGCTATACAAGAAAGTCTAAATGTGGAACCAAGCCGAAATGTGGAACCAAGTCGAAATGTGGAATCTCCTCCCCGATACGGATATGAAAATATATATGCTCCTGCCTCAGCCTACTTCCCTTCAGGGTTTAGGTATATTAGTTTTGTTTTAAGTCAACAAATCATTTCAATTTCTTGTCGTAGTCCTCCTCCTTTAGTTGGTTCTACTTGAGAGCTTTATTCTGCCCTGCGTGTATAAATGTTCTTTGACAACCATGAACTGCAGTATGTCGGATGTCATTTTCATTTCAGTCTATTTTAAGCTTTTGACAGTTAAACTTATCTATATGTTATTTGACCTTTATAAGTATGTGAGAACCACAACCAAAAGAATAGCTTTTTCTATCTTTTATTTCTGTTATCTTTTGGTTTTCCTGTAGGATTTGTGCCGGTTGCCACAGTGAGATTGGTTATGGACGATATCTGAATTGCCTGAATGCAATTTGGCATCCTGAATGCTTCCGGTGCCATGCTTGCAACCTACCGATCTCAGATTATGAGGTGCAAAAAAGTACTCCCAATCAAGTCTCTGTAGCTTTTAGCCAACTCTATGCTTGGCATCAGAGGCTCTTTTACTAGAATTGTTGTTTGAACTGCCCATAACTTTCTTTCTTTCTGTTGCTTGTAGTTCTCTACGTCTGGGAATTACCCATATCATAAATCTTGCTACAAGGAGAGTTACCACCCAAAATGTGATGTTTGCAAGCATTTTGTAAGTATCTTTCCGTTGAGCAATATTTTTCTTAATTCTAATCTTGCACAAGCTGATTCTGATATCTTCAACTTCAAATCCCTTGAGTGATATAGGTGTTTCCCTATGCAATGTGCGGTCTATGTCCTTAAACTTATGTAGGTGTTTTATTAAGTATCTTAGGTCTAAATGCATATCTCAGTTCTAAAACTCACTTCTAATTCATTGGCCTGAATATATCCTAGAGCTAATTCTTACCTATAAAAGTCCTTTCGCGTAAACAGATTTCCAACATTAGAGTCACCTGAAAGGGGATCTTGTACACAACTCTTTGGTGACATGTTTGAAAGATCAAGATTGGAATAGTTCACACCCAAAAAAAAAAAAGAGTGAGACATGGTTATCAGAATTTTTTTTTCTTCAATAGATTACTCATTGAAGTTGGTGTTGGTTTTTTCAATTATATATGTATCTTTTCGACAGATTCCAACAAACCCTGGTGGTCTCATTGAATATAGGGCACATCCATTTTGGGTCCAGAAATACTGCCCTTTTCACGAACATGACAACACTCCTCGGTGTTGCAGCTGTGAACGAATGGAGGTCAGTGATGTAAACATTTTTTTTCTTCCAAAAAGCACTATAACCTGACCAACTATTCTGGTAAGGGGGTTCAATGGCATGATACATTTGTTCATTTTATGCAGCCACGAGACACACGATATGTTCCACTTAACGACGGTCGGAAACTTTGTCTGGAGTGCTTGGACTCTGCTATCATGGATACTGATCAATGCCAGCCCCTTTATATTGATATACAACAATTTTATGAAAGTTTAAATATGAAAGTGAAGCAGCAAGTTCCATTGCTCTTGGTTGAAAGACAAGCACTAAATGAAGCAAGAGAAGGAGAAAAGAATGTAAGGGAAAAGCATCTGAACCAGTTTCCTTTGATATAACATCAAGGTCGAATGTCATGTTGAACATTTTGTCTCGTATGTTTGAATGTGACATTTCAATTGTTGTCTATTTCTTTTAGATGTAAACTGGAAGTTGTTTCTTATGTCTTGGCCAGGGCCATTATCACGTGCCTGAGACCAGAGGACTCTGCCTTTCTGAGGAGCAAACTATCAGCACTGTAAGAATTTTTCAAAAGCATCATTGAGTTTGAACCTTGGGATATACAG
Source organism: Myrica gale (assembly GCA_963930655.1). Lineage (NCBI taxonomy): Eukaryota > Viridiplantae > Streptophyta > Magnoliopsida > Fagales > Myricaceae > Myrica > Myrica gale. The sequence goes on from OZ005615.1 coordinate 20,856,353, forward strand.
AGCTCTATTATGATCATTTTTCTATGGAGAGCTATTTATCGTGTTTGGACCCTGGAAATCACCAGATTTTAAGGCGGCCAAGGATTGTGTCAGGAAATCGAGCAACGAAGATGGTAACAGAACCCTGCAAACTCACGCGTCTTTGTGAGGTCACTGCAATTCTTATTCTGTATGGTCTTCCAAGGTATTGGATCTGTATATCTCTTTGCTTTTACATCTTATTCTGGAAGGAAGATTGTGCTACACTCGAGTGAATAAATTGATTTGGAAGTACATCTATTTACACTTCTTATAAGAAGTTAGTCAGGGTGCTAAAATAATTCCAGTTCAAATGACTTTTGCGAAAGACAGTTTTGCCGTGACTGATAGGAGCTCCAAACCTAGCATGATCAAATGCATGTTTTCTCCCCTTAAAATGACTTCAGTGCTGTTTGGTTATAATAGAACAAGATACAAATTGTAACAAGTGCTACATTATAGACATTGACATTGGCGGGTAGGTGGGTGGGGGGAAGAAGTGAAGCCATTCTCATCAAAGATCCTGTGGCCCTACTGCTTCACCGAATTCCTTCTCTGTTTTCAAGTTCCAAGAACCTAGAGAAGTTTTGAAAACCTAGTTAGATTCATGAGGATTCACTAAGAGTTTGAGGTTACCTTTACGCGGGGCATGTGATGAAGTCCAGAGTCTCTTGGGCTTCATGTATTCTACCTGAAAGTAAGTTTAAGGGAAAATGAAAAGAAAACAGATAATTATACTTTGTTATTGGCGATGGAAGATGTTGTCCTTGGCCGCTTTGTTTTATTTCTGCTAGTGTAAGTCTTGGCTGAAACTATTGATCCATAACTGGATTTCTATTTGCATGCAGGCTTCTTACCGGATCAATCCTAGCTCATGAGATGATGCATGCGTGGCTGCGTCTTAGAGGTGCTTCTCTAGTCCATGGCACATATTGCATTTAGTGGGAAATGTGAAACGTATGGGAAATGAATCTCCTGTGCTTACGCTGCCTATAATTGATAAATTTCTTTCCCTAAGATCGCATCAAGGTTTAAAGTAACGGCCTCTTATTTAGCATTCTATGACCTCTTTATGTTGGAGTCTGCTAAATATAAATAGTAAAATGTCAGAAAATGTCAATTGTTTCGGTTTTGGTTATACTTCTGATTCAAAATATTGTTCCTACGTCTTTCCTAAAGATTGTTGCATATATGCTGTCTATATGACAGGTTACCCAACTCTTAGTCAAGATGTTGAGGAAGGTATCTGTCAGGTTCTAGCTCACATGTGGTTACATTCCAAGCTTGGGTCTGGATCAGGCAGCAATGTTGCATCAACCTCATCATATACTTCCACAGCAGCGAAAATGGGTACTATATCTCCATTTGAAAGGAAGCTCGGGGAGTTCTTTAAACATCAGATTGAATCCGACATTTCCCCGGTGTATGGAGATGGATTCAGGACCGGCCAACAGGCAGTGCAAAAATATGGTCTTCAGCAGACCCTTGACCACATATGGATGACAGGGAGGTTTCCATATTGAAGTCTTTAGTCCCACGATTTATATGGTTCTTTTCTTTCTTTTCTCTGAGTTGAGAGGTTGGGTTGGCCATTTTTTTATTAGATCCAGAAAGCCAAATTCCGATGGAGCTCATCATTAGATAGTTTTGTGAAGTGCTAATTTTTATACCATACATAACGGCACCAATTACTTATTTTTTAATAAATTTATCATTTAGATGTTTTCTTTTTAACAGGAGAGATGTAACATGGGAGACTTGTTATAGACCAACTTCTATTAGGGCTGCAGGTCCATCTCAAAAATGGTAGTTTGGAATGCAAACTCCAAAATATTGAGATGTAGTTGTCTCTCAATACAAAGGATTGAATATAGTTAGAAAATACACTTCTAGTAGTGGTACGGTCTTTTATATGTTCTAGTAATGATTTGGGGTCATCTTTCAACGTTTTCGGCCTGATAAGTGTTTGATTTATTCGGGGCTAGATGATTGTACAGATCAGGTGCGTACGCTGGCCCGGATATTCAATTAAAAAAAGAAAATTTATCAATTTAGTCCTTAGCGTTTTAGTCGTTAGATTTAATTTTTTCAAATATTAGTCTTTCGGTTTATATTTTTTTATAAAATGGTCCTTCTGTCAGTTTGTCGTCCACATGCTTAACGGACCATGTAACGGTCGACCGGGTAAACATGAGCAGTCGATCGGTACATATAGCAGTCGACCGCTTCAAATTGCTGACGTGTCAGAAATCTCCGTTAAGCATATAGACGACAGATTGACGGAAATACCATTTTGAAAAAAAAGGTAAAATCTAAGGACTAATATTTGAAAAAATTAAACCCAAGGACTAAAACGTAAAAACGTGTAAAACTTAAGGACTAAACTGCTAAATTTCCTAAAAAAAGGTACTAACATAGCAAACTAGAAGCCCAATATCCATGCCATGGGCTGACCGTCAAAAAATTATTTGAAGGCCCAAAAGTTGAACTCGAATTGGGATAATCTGCAACATCAAGCCCACCATCAGATCTGTGGGCTGAGCCCAAGAATTCTCTGAAGGCCCAAAAATGAAACTTGAATTCGAATAATCTATAGCCTTAAGTCCATTTGGTAAGTCGATATTCCATCTCTATCTCGCCGTGTTAACAAGTTGGGCCTTGAGCACATGGAAGCTTGGCGTGCATGTAAATACTCGGGTAAGCAAATCTGGTTGCCCCCTCCCCCTGACACTATTAAAATAAATTCGGATGTGGCCATTCGACCGAACTTTGCTGTAGCTGCTGTGGTATTTCGGGACCATCAAGGAGTTGTTCTGGGAGCTGCTACTGAGAAGATCATGGTCAGGTCTCCAATAGAGGGGGAGGCTGTTGCTTGTGAGGCATCTCTTCGTAGATGGCCGCGAGTGATTCTAGAATGTGGCTCCTCCCTAGTCATTAAATTTATCCTTCAATTCCCTAAGTGTGCCGACTGGAAGATCAGCAACTATATTTGGGATACCCGCTGTTTCTTATCTTCTATACTCGAGTGGTCCGTTCATCTAGTTAACCGAGGTGCCAATATGAGTGCGTACCAATTAGCTCGTTCGGTCGCCTCCAAAGTGGAATTTGGAGGACTCCCTGTGTATTCTGAGCAATTTACTTCACTATTATGATTGTACGAGGGACTGATCCCCCATGACTTTGTACGCCTCTTTCTATTATGGGGCTCTCTTTGTTTTTCAATAAAGGTTAGCTCCTCGTCTGGAGTAAAAAAAAAAAAAAAAAAAAAAGTAGAAACGACTATAAGGAGGATTCTGCGGGAAAATCAAGGAGACCTTTTTGTTTCTGGACAACGAACACAGTTCAGACTTCATTTCAGTCTCAGAGGCCACTGTTTCACTCACTCGAACGAAATGCGAAAGATTAGTGGCCTACACTTTTGAAGCTATGATGGTGCGGATTCAACAGCTACGTCAATTATCTTCTCAGTCCCATTCGATCCAGATCGCTTCCCATGCTCAGGCACTGCCCCTCCTTCCCTCCTCCCCTGCTCTCTCGTCTCTACTCACCCAGATCAATCCATGTGTCCCGCTTCCTCCACTGGAAACTCCGGGACGAGTACAAGCTCACCCAACCCGAGCTTGTCGACCGAATCTCGCGCCTCCTCGTCCTCCATCGCTTCCATGCCCTCGGCAACCTCTCCTTCCAGTTCTCCGATGAACTCGTGGACTCCGTTCTACGGAATCTGCGTTTGAACCCTACCGCGTGTTTAGAGTTCTTCAAGTTAGCCTCAGGGCAACAGAACTTTAGACCTAACATTAAATCTCACTGTAAAATTGTTCACATATTGTCGAGAGCTCGAATGCACGACGAAGCAAGATCGTATTTGAACGAATTGGTCGGCCTCTGTAAAAACAATTACTCAGCTTCTGTAATTTGGAACCAGCTCGTCAGGGTTTATAGGGAGTTTGGATTTTCGCCCACGGTTTTTGATATGATTTTGAAGGTTTATGCCGAGAAGGGTCTGATAAAGCATGCATTACATGTGTTTGACAATATGGGGAAATACGGTCGTGTTCCAAGTTTGCGGTCTTGTAATCTTTTGTTAAGTAGTCTGGTCAGAAAGGGCGAGCATTACGCAGCGGTGCTAGTTTATGATCAGATGACTAGAATTGGGATGGTGCCCGATGTTTTTACGTGTACCATAATGGTGAATGCATACTGTAAGGAGGGGAAAGTGAGTAGAGCCAAGGAATTTTTGAAAGAAATGGAGGATTCAGGTTTTGAAGCAAATGCTGTGACTTATAACTGTTTGATTGATGGGTACCTTAGTTTGGGAGATGTGGAAGGAGCAGGAGGGGTGTTGAGGTTAATGTCTGAAAGGGGGATTCCAAGGAATGTGGTGACTTACACGCTCTTGATTAAGGGTTGTTGCAAGCGAGGTAAGATGGAGGAAGCAGAGAAAGCGTTTCAGAAGATGAAGGAAGAGGAGTCTGTAGTTGTGGATGAACATGCTTATCAGGTGTTGTTAGACGGGTATTGTCGAGTTGGCAAGATGGATGTTGCTATTAGGGTTCAGAATCAGCTGTTGGAGTTAGGATTTAAGATGAATATATTCATTTGTAACTCCTTGATCAATGGATACTGTAAGCTTGGTCGAGTTCGTGAAGCGGAGGGGGTTTTTATGTGCATGGTGAAGTGGAACTTAAAGCCAGATTCTTATAGTTATAATACTCTTGTAGATGGTTACTGTAGGGATGGTGATACAAGGGAGGCCTTTAAGGTTTGTGACCAGATGCTTCAGGAAGGAGTTGAACCAACTGTAGTGACTTACAATACTCTCCTCAAGGGTTTATGTCTTGTAGGTTCCTTTGATGATGCTTTGCGCCTTTGGCTTTTGATGCTGAATAGAGGTGTGCCTCCGAACGAGGTTGGCTATTGTACCCTGCTTGATGGGCTTTTCAAGATGGGGCAATGTGACAAAGCTATCATGGTATGGAAAAATATTCTAGCACGAGGATTTACTAAGAGCAAGACTGCTTTTAATACGGTAATAAATGGATTTTGTAAAATGGGGAAATTATCTGAAGCAGACGAGCTTTTTGACAAGATGAAGGAGCTAGGATGTTCACCTGATGGAATCACATACAGAACCTTGTGTGACGGGTACTGTAAAGTTGGAAACATTGAAAAAGCTTTGAAACTTAAGGAAATGATGCAAAGAGAAGTAAGTTTTGCTTCCATTGAAATGTACAATTCCCTTATTCTCGGAGCTTTTAAATCTAGGAAAGTAGGGAAAGTGATGGATCTTCTTGAGGAGATACAGACTAGGGGATTATCCCCAACTGTTGTAACCTATGGCACCCTTATCTCTGGTTGGTGCAATGAAGGTAAGCTGGATAGAGCGTTTAGAGCATATATTGAAATGATTGAAAAGGGGTTTTCCCCTAATATAATCGTTTGCAGCAAAATTGTGAGCACCCTATATAGACTTGGTAGGATTGATGAAGCAACTATGCTATTGCAGAAGATGGTGGATTTCACAATCGTTCCAGATGATGATTGTTTTAATAAGTCTCTCAAGGATGATTTTAGACGTCAAGATCTTTTGAAAATTGCTGAGTCATTTGATGAAAGTGCTAAAAGTTTTTCTCTACCAAACAATGTTGTCTACAATATAGCTATTGCAGGGCTATGCAAGTCTGGGAAGGTTGATGATGCAAGAAGAGTATTATCAGCTTTGTCGCTAAGAGATTTCCATCCTGATAATTTTACATATTGTACCCTCATTCATGCCTATTCAGCCACTGGCAATCTGATTGAAGCCTTCAACTTACGGGATGAGATGCTGAAAAATGGTATTATTCCTAACATAGTAACATACAATGCTCTCATAAATGGCTTGTGTAAGTCAGGAAATCTGGATCGAGCTCAGAGGCTGTTCAACAAACTTCAGTCTAAGGGGTTAACTCCTAACGTTGTTACCTATAATATATTGATTGGTCAATACATCCGAGCTGGTAATACAATTGAAGCCTCTAAACTGAGGGACAAAATGATAGAAGAGGGGATTGCTCCATCTATTATTACCTCGTCTGGTTGATCTAGGGTCTTTGCAAGCTCAGAGAGCGGAAGAATCCATGCAGCTTTTGGATAATATTTTCAACACGGGCATTGGCACAAACGTTGTCACATGCTCTTGTTGGTTCACACTTGCCTCAAATGTGGAGACGCGCAGAAAGTCTTCAGGATTAATTACTCATCAGACTCAATAAACTATGAATTCATTTGGAAGTTCCTTCTATCAGGTGTATAGTGAGTTTCCTGTGGTCTTCTATTCTCAGAATCTGCATCCTCATGCTGTAAATATCCAAATTTTGGAATTGTGACCTCTATATTAAGGAGGCTATGGCTACTCTGCCTTGCAAAAGGTGATGTATTAGCTTCTTTGTTGCAAGGTTATGCTAGGGAAGCTTGTTTCATTGTTCAGGGCTGAGTTTTACACTGCCATGCAAAAGCATATGACAGGTCCCCACTTGTTTTCCGCCACAACACCGCATGTTGCTTCTAAGTTTTAGAAGTTGTTCAGTTTAAAAACCTTGAGTTTGGATTGTTTCAAAAAGTAGATTCTCCAGGGCGCCTGTCTAATATATGAAGCCTAGGTAATTTTTGTTAAGACCAAACAAGTGGCCGCACTCAATAGATACAAAAGATTTATCCAGGTGAAATTCCCATTTTTAATGCTCTATTCTGTCTCTAATGCAAAGGTATTGCAATACTGACCTAGGTACTTTATATTGAGTTTTTTTTGGCGATCATTCTGCTTAAAAAAGCTCTAAATCAGCATTATGTTTTCCTGCGTGAAAAGAGCAGTACATGTCCTGAATGTCTCAACTGCCATAATCTGGCAGTATGTGGAACTCAGAGAATCTGCAGAAAGTGGAATGTATTACAATACAAGTGCAGAATTATCCAGCATGATACTCCTCGGTAGTCGGTACTTTGATGAATGTATGGTACTCTTTTATTGACTTCGAACTTTGTGTTCTTTTATGAACTCTGAGTTGTTTATGCGACTATGTGATTAAGACCTGCAAATGTAATACTCCTTTTGGAGGCTACAAGTTTTTTCATACCTCCTGAGTTCTCTTGGAATTGTGCTTAGAAATCGTAAGGGGACATATATATATATATATATATATGTGTGTATATACATGCGCGCGCTTTGATGTGTACAATTTTGAAACCTAGTAGATTTCCTAGAGGTTATTTTCTCTCTTATTCCTTCTAGTTGGCATAAGCTTGAAGCATTTGAGGCGTAAACAGGGGAAAAGACGGTTGCTTCACTTCCTACACTAACTCCCGCTGATATGCTTCCAGAGAAGTTCCTACTTTTCGATCTGACCAAGGGTCAGAAATGTCCTCATCTGCAGGGTCACGTCCCATCAGCTGGTGCGGAATTCTACCAAACTCCGCATGGGACCTTTCCCCCTTCGCATGCAAGGACACCCCTTTCTCGAGTCCACCCAATCACTCGGAGCCTCCGCATCGTACCTTTCCTCCTGCAGACGAAAGGAAGTATTGTGTGCAGGAACCTTCCACCAGCTGTCACTAATCAGTCAGAAAACAAGGGAGGGTCTTCTCCACCTGCATTATTTCCTCCCATAGAGCTTGCAAAATGGTGCTCTTATCCCAGACCGCTACATAGATAGTGAGCTCGACTCATAAGTTGGTAGTTCCCCTTTAAAGGATAGGCCATTTTAAAGGTGTATTCGACTGATCGCTGTGAGTTGAGTTTGCTCTCTCCCAAAGCAATAGTTGTTGTGTCTCTCTCCCTTTCTTCTTTCCCCAATAGGAAAAAAAAAAGGAAAAGGATCATGGTACGTATTCTACAAACACATTGCGAAACTTATCATAAAGTTATATCCTTTTTTCAAACACTGATTTAAGAAAGAAGGCTTAAAAACGCCCCATTACTCATCGGTTGGACCAAATTGGGCTAGACAGACCTCGTGTAATTCATTCCCACCAATTAGTATTAATAATCCTAGGGAATAGAGGATTACTGATATGGATAAGAAGATCCGCCTACTATGAGGCGAATTGGGCTGGCTCAAGGATATTAAAGAGGCCCACTAAACTCGAAAGAAGTGCTCTCTCTAACTTGACCCAAGGGTCATGAGCTATCAGACGAGTGTTTGTAATGGACTAAAAAACAGACAACTGTCTATCATCTATACTTTACGCACGGAAGCAAATCATATACAGCACGCAACGAAGAAGATAGATAGTTAGACTCGTTAAAGCATAATAAATAAAGCAAGGAAGCAGCACGCGGGCTATGAATAGAACGAATTACTTGTTCGTTTGTTTTTGTTTTTTGCTCTAGTTTCCAGGGAGGAATATTAATTGTAGGACCTCTACTCTAACTACACCAACACAGTACCTTATTACACAGTACCTTATTTGTTAAATAACAGGAGAAATTTGGATACCTATTCACATTCACTTATTCATATGAAGTTCCTTTTTCTGTATTCTATTCTTTGAAGTTTTTTTTCCTCTCTCGATCTCTACTGAAACCCTAAAGAAAACAAGGGGTACGTATATTTTATTAGGGTATTTTCCCCCTTTTTTTGTTTTTATTTTCAACTTATATATTAAAGTTCTAACAAAAAAAAAACAAAACTTTACATATAAACTACGCTTTGCTCTGACGAATAGCTTGAACAAGGAGATTATTTGAAGCAAACCTTGTATAGACAATTTTGAAAGTGGTCCTCCAAATATTTCCGTCGCCATAGAAGTTTTCTATACTTCCACGCAAGGAAATGAGTGGTCCTCTTCGTTCAAAAGCTTTGGAAAAGATTCATTTCGCATCAAGCAAGGCAAAAGTCAATTTCAAACGGTGATATAAATTATGAACAAAAAGCTTATAATGTGCGCTCGAAAGAACAATGGAAAAAAAAAGGAACAATGAAAGCATGATCTCCTGCATGCACGCGAGCTATAACTCTTCAAGAAGAATTTAGAAAGCACTACCAAATTAAGAAGCATTAAAGACTGGAAACTTGCTTTGAGTAATTCTATTGTCTTTAAAATAGATGCTTGGAAAAAAAACATTAAGGTTGGATCAACTCTTAATGATGATGCATCAAGTTGTCTTGGGAAAGACCATTAGAGGTGGTGGCTTAATGGTGTGCGAACTGTACCTAGAATCTAAGACTTGCTCCCAATGAAAGTTCGAATCACAATAGTCTTATTATGTTATAGTAGTCTCCACGCTATATGAAATTTTCGAATTTAACGGATTTCAATCTATTTTCATGATGGTCTATCTCTTGAAAGTTTTTTTTTTAAATATAAAAAACAAAAATATTTTGAAAATAACTTTACTTTTAGTTCCTATAAGATTACTTAAAAAAATAGAAGACGTGAGTAATGGATGTTACATAAAATAATTTTCTGGGAGGTGAAATAAATTACAATACAAGAAAAGTAAGAACAAAGAATTTTGGTTTTGTCTAAAGACAGTGTGCCGACTGCCGACCGTGGGCTAGCTCTGAGAATCCCATAAAGATGTAGGAAGTTGAGATTTCAGGCTGGGGGGAATGAGCCGACGTTAAGTAGTACGACTATTCGATCCCCGCCGGATCCGGATCCGGATCATAAGTCAATCATCTAAAATGCGTGCCAGTACCACGCCTCAATCAGTCCATAAAAGTCTTCGAGCTCTCTCTATATTTTGCCAAGCTTATATTAAATATATATTCGTGTGATACAGATCAGCCCACAGCCCATCCCCACCGACACTTCTTTTAATTTATATTATTTATTTATTTTCTAACAATTATATACAAGTTGGCATTTGAACGATTTTTTAATTGACCAATATATAAAATGAAGTTGAAGGAAGCCACGCTATATAAGTTATAGTAATTCCTTTCTTTTGTCTAATTAAAAAAAAGTAATTTAAAATATGTTCAAAGATTAGCAGAATTAGTTAGGCAATATTCCACTAAAGAAATTAATAACAAATAGGTGAGAGGGAGGAAAAAAAAAGTGAAGAATTAGAGGAAGAAAAAAGCCATTTCAACCTGCTTAGAGAAAGAGAGAGAAAAAAGAGCCATTTCCATGTAGGCGATAAACTCATGGTTTAGTTTAGGAAGGTAAGATAATCTTGTTTAAATTAGTTTTTAAGAAAGATATCAAAACCATATATAAGGATAATGTTTCAAAATTCAACGATGACAAAATAAAAAAAAGTAGGACAAATTGGACAAATTGACATGCAATTATACTTCTTCTACTATTCGAAGAAGTGAAAGTGACTTTCCTGTCACAATTCACTCAAATCATATAGTTGAGATGAGATCTGTCTCACATTGATAGTATGAACTGTTAAAGTAGGGTTTATATTAAGGACTTTTGCTGCCACGATCCACTCCGCTCGTTAGTATTGGACCACCATTAATGACTACTGAACAGAAGAGAATTGATAATCGGCACAAAAAATCAACTGATCGATCAAATAGGGCTGCTATCAAACAAGAACCATCCCTTCATGACGTGACAAATACAATAGGGAGACCAACTTGTTAAATTGATGAAAAAGAGAGAACACGTGCACATAAATAAATAACAACGAAACATGGCCCTCTCAATTAAGACATAGCCAAGCTAGCTAAAGTGGGCTCTAAAAACACAAAAATTTGAAAATGTTCTCATTTCACAGTTTGCCTGAATCTGTACTGTAATGTGTAACTTCTCTCCTAAGTGTAATTACTTAAACTATGTAATTTAAATATGTAATGTAATCTTATGGAAGTGGATGAATTAGTCAGGAGTACGTATCATCGATCAGTTAGTTAGCCGACCTTCATTTGATTACCCATAGTAACAAATTAAACTTGAAACTTAAATGATGTGTGTGGTACTGAGGAATCATTGCACGTGTCCAAAGTTTACCATGGCATTAAGTATTTAAGTGGGACTAAATTGGGTCAAATTCATCCAAATCTAGTGCATAAGGGATACTGCCGATTGTCTTTCACTACCAAAAAAAGACATATACTGTAATATGGAACATCTCTGTCGGTGCAATTACTCAAACTATGATCTAGGAAACAAAAAAAAAAACCCTTAAGGACCTCTTCCTTCTCTGCTCTCTCACTTCGTATTGATTACCAAAAAGCAGAAAATCTAGACATACATTACCACTTGTCGCCTCTATTTTCTAAAGTACCAAAATAATAATAAGAAAAAGAGAAGGAGAACTATATTTCATGGGATAGTTTTTGTCTTGCTAAATCATCAAATCTTATCTCCAACTCTCGAATTACCCCCTTTTTTCCATTCTGACGTCGCTCAAGAGTCAAGAGTCATGACTCACGACATGAGAAATCTGAAATCCACCGACAACGTTAACTTCTCTGACAAAAACCTATTGCACAGAAAACAGCCGTGGTTATATCCACAAGACCATCCTTCAAGTTTAGGTCCTCCATGTGGCCATCGATCGAGAAGCCCTCTTGCACCGGTCCCTCACTCAAAGCCGATCTCTTAACCAGCGAGGCTGAGAGTATGATCGAACTTCCGTTAAAATCCGAAGTCTAGTAGACAATCGACTTTCACTAACAGGAAAAATTCTAGAAGTGATAAGACTAAAACAAGAACAGTAAAATACATTATTCGTTTTATGGAGGGTAGTTGGGCATGTAATCCAACCCGATAATGACGGGTTCCCTAATCCTTTCATGACCTCCCAACCAGACGAGAGGAATGACCCGCTCGATCCTGACTAATTCAGGTTGGATTCATCACATTAGTTAGTTCACTTCAGACAGTAGAGTACCCTTTTCATGAGTTGTTTGAGGATGGTTTCTGTTTCGACTACTGATAACTGACTCTACTTCTGTACGTCTAAGCCAATGCAAATAATATCTTGCCAACTAGAGCAAGCATGCAGAGAAAGCAACAAAATCCAGGATATATTTCTTTGTTTTTTGGGTAAATGATTCCGGCATGACATTAATCAACTCAAAATTACGCCTTTTTATTTAATTGAACTTCAGGAAGGTTCAAAGTAGTAGTTGAATGTGCATGAGTTCTTGGACGGAAAACAAAAACCTAGCGAAACAGTGCAAAATAATGAATCGGGTGGGGCTACATGAAAGCCGTTAATTGTGTTAATTGTGTGTTAGGTAAACCTATGAACGAAGGGTCTTGTTGTTTTGCAAGGAACAAAAACGAGCAGCACGCGACTCTTATATATCAGCACGCGACTCATAAAGCCGTTAATTGTGTGTTAGGTAAACCTATGAACGAAGGGTCTTGTTGTTTTGCAAGGAACAAAAACGAGCAGCACGCGACTCATAGGGGATGTTTGTTTGCCAAATTTTTGAGAAATATTCTCGAAATTTTGGGAATCTTTACTTTATTGAGATTTATTGGGGTTTGTGAAAGGTGAAGTTTTTAGGTGTAAAAGTTAAAAATTTTGGAGATTGTTTGGTTTGTCCGATTTGTTGAGACCCTAAATATTTGGGGTCTCAAACATGCCCATAATATGCCCATATCTAGTCGGCGTCGGCGTCTTCCACTCAGCTTTCGTCTTTCTTTTCTCTTTTCTTTTTATTCCCCTTTCAAGGTCTGTTTGGTAGGTAGGTAGTAAAGAGATCTGTTAATATATTACACAAGACAGATACATAAAAGGAAAAAAACTAGCTGCACAAAGCTATACAAAGAAATAAACTAGCCGTTGATAGGACTTTACTGAAATCCACAGGACAGCTATTGTGATGATCATGATCCCGCAGGAAATTTCTTGCTTTATCTAATTCATGTTCTTTAATTCCTGCTCTGTTCTTTCTTCTTTTTTCAATGACTAGAAAATATGACAAGGTCTTTAGTAATTAATGTTGATTAACATGTTTAATAAAGGCAGGACAGTCCAATGACTCAATCAAATTGGAAGAGAGTCATATCATCAAATTAAATTAGATGAATTTACGTAAAAAAATGAAACTCCCGATTAATTATCATATCAGGCCGCCGGCAGAGCCTGAAACAAGGTTTCTTTTTTCTTGCCCACCAGCCTCTCGGGTCGGGGTGCAGTACGCACTCCGATCGTGACATCGCATCGACATCCAGAAAATAGAGAACCATTGGCATTTGTAATAACTGGAAGTATTAAGCTTTGATCTCTCAAAAAGTAAAGACTAGATTGAAAGCTCTTCCTGATATAAAACAAGAGCTGCTTAGAATCTCAGGCAACCCAAAAATTGATAGGTCGAAAGTATGCCTCATCTAACTGTCCAGCAACACCAAGTTGTTTTCCTCTTTGTTTTTTGGATTTTAATATATGGTTTAACAATGACATTTTAGTTTCCGATAGATAAAGCCTAAACGTAAAATCCACGTAAAGGAAAGGGTACCCTTTGGCTGTAATATGAAGCAATATAATATCACTCCATTTTTCTCTATTATATATATATATATATATATCTAATCAATCAGAATTAAAGCAAGTTGGTTCTTTGGTTTTTCTTCTTCTGCTTCTTCTGTGGGTCTAACAACAATATTATTGTAAATATTCATGATAGATACTGCCTAATAAACAGTGTGGTACATTAATGGGTCGTATATATATATAACACCGCACTGCAAAGCAATTCCAAAACGTAGATATACGTATTGAATTCCGAAACGTCGTTGTAAAGAGATATATTTTCGCCACCATTTCTACCTAATTTTATGAAAGAAACTTTATACATAAAGAAAAGTACTACTGGTCCTCCAAATTATTTTCCCACAAAACTCTGTTCTCCAAAAGAAGAAAAGAGAAGTGATCCTCTTAATTAGTGCAAAACTTTGGAACATAATTGATCTAATTTGTAAAGGAGGACAAAGTAGTCATACCAAGTGATGCATGTCACAAACAAAGTAATGCTTGTGCGCTTGAAGGAATACTACAAAATCATCTCCTTTACTATATAACTTTCCTAGAAAAATTTAGAAAGCACACCCAAAGAACATGCGATTAAAGTGATCTGTTTGGAAGGAGACACTAGATACGAAATTTCCTTAGTTTTTTTTTTCGGGGTCCTAAGTCTTAAGACGGAATTTGTTAAAATTAAAATATAAGAGAATATAATTTAGATTGAGGTGAGAAAGAAAGACACAAGATTTAAGTAGTTCGGTCCATAGACCTACGTTTACTATAAGAAGACTTAACCTATGAGACATACTTTTTTAATTTTTTTTTACTTTGCCGCAATAGCCTAACCAAAAATAATTTTCCTTGACAGCTAAAAAGTTGTTGTAGAAGAGACCTTAAAACTCGAGTGAAAATCTTTTTCCTAATATCGAAAACATTTTTACATGCACCTGCCCAAAGTTTATAGCAATGATTTTCCAAAGTAGTCTCCTTATTATTCAAATCATGAAAATACTTTGTGAACTTAAGCTACAAATTTATGCTCAATCAAGTCTATGTTGAATTGGATTTTGAGATTGTGTATTCACATATAGTCAATTGTGATTTTTGAAGGTTATAATTATTAATTTTGATTAGTGAATTGATTGATTAATTTTTGTTTTGTTTTGTTTTGTTTTGTTTAGATAATGAATAAGTTTTTGATAAAAAACTCAGTCAGTGTAAAAAACAAAAAAATTGTCATTTCGCTTTAAGAGGTTGTCCCTCTTAATTTGAGTTCTGGTTCTGCCACTGACTTTATTTATAAGCTCTCGATTATAAGAGAAAATGTTGTGTTAGTAATGTCGGACTCTAAGAGAATTCTTAATATTCCCAATTATGAAGAAAGACAATTTACGTGTGATTCATGCATGGATTAATAATGCAACGAGATGCAGCACTACTATGTACGTGTTTTTCTTGTTGACACGCGCAAAAAGCAACGTATAGGTTCAGCAAGACGTTTTATCTTCCTTTCCCCCCGTAATTTTAAGGAATCCAAGACATGACTCATGACCGCCGCTATAGGCATATAAACCGCTGCTATAGGATATAGCCGCGGTTTTTTAGCCGCGGTCACGACCGCCGGTATATACCCGTCGGCATAGGTATATAGCGGCGGTTTCGTTGACCGCTGGTGAAGACCGCCGCGCTATAGCAGCGGTCATATAGCGGCGGTCATTACCGCCGCTATAGACATTTTTGCTGTAGCGGCGGTCAATGACCGCCGGTACAGGTAATTTTTTTTTAATTTTGTTATTTGATTTACCTGTAGCGGCGGCCCTTGACCGCCGCTACAGGCAATTTTTGTAATTATTTTTGTAATTATTTTTATTTATTTTACCTGTAGCGGCGGTCATTGACCGCCGCTACAGGTAATTTTTTATTTTTATATATTTATTATTATTATTATTTTTTTTTTTGTATTTTCCTGGTATACAAATTTTGTGATAACTAACTGATGCATTCAAAGAAAAGTATAATCGACCAAAATATATTTCATTATAATCCTATCGTACAAGTCTTACACCAAAAAAATATTTCTGAAGGACAGTCTGTCAATAATCTAAAAAGTAATAAGTTTGGACATTTAAGAACAAATAACTATAAAAATTAATCCTCAGCACCTTCAGCACGTTCAGCACATCCTGCGCTTTGTGCTTCGTTTGCATTATCTGTTGTTACAATATTTGAAAATTAACAAACAGTAATGACATGAACCAATAAGCTTAGTGCACACTTAAAATTACATTAATGACAGTATTAATTTATGTTAGTATCTTACCAATAAACGTTTTCCGGCTTGCACGAGATGATCCATGAATTGCTGGTGAAACTTGAATGTTATTGTCAGCACTTTGGTTTTGTCGTTGATCCTACAACGTTAATACAAAATTAATTAAATACGAAGTATATATAAATAGAATCAATAATAACATGTGAGAATAAGTAAATAAAACTTTTACCCAAACTTCTGTTATCCTCTGTAGTGTAGATTTAAGCGATGCTAGTTCTGACTCCAACGATTGAACTCTATTTTCCAAGTGTTTCTCTCTCTCGTTAGTAGTGGATGCAGGCTGACTGTATATGCAGTTCGCGTTGTCAGGATGAGATTTCGGAGTTGGTCCTAATCCAACGCCGCGAACTCGACCATGTCTGTCTGGCCCAATCACTTGTGCATATCGGTCAGATGGTGACCAACCGATGCTGCCATCCACTCTAAATTGGCCTAAAGATTGGGAACTTCCTGAATCATTCAGTCCAATCTCCTCCATTCGCCTCTGAGAGAATACAACATAGAATTATATTTTGAATTAATATTCTCACATTCAAATCAAGGTTGTGACTTACTATTTTCTCTGCTGCGTCCGGATTTATTGGAGATCCATCAGAACGTATATGAACGGTTTTATATAACTCCGCTCGGTCGATTGGAATTTGTTTCTCTCTTTCCTGCATCGCAAACACCAATTCGTCAAAGAGATTTGTAAATCAAAAATAATAATGTTAATGATAAATATCATATCATACCATTAGACAAACTAATGAAGTGCTACATACCAATTCGTGAGCATAACGTGCGAAGCTTTTTGATCCTGCAGTGTGGACCGACGTTTGAAGCGATCGATTTTGTTTTCCAGATTCACTTCGACGCTACATTAACATCAAGAGAATTAAGATTAATAATAAGCTACATTCTTGAAAACTATAATACAAAATAAATAATGTCGTACCCGTCCTGCATCAGAGTACCAAAAATCGACTAATTTGCAAAATTGCTCCAAATTAACGTCTGTTGGAGCATTATTTTTCACATACTGAGGCGTAAAGGCCTCATCAAAAAATTTCTGTTTTAAACTACACTTATAGTTCCTCCATTTCTCTCCTAAATCTTTGAGAAACCAGCTCTTGACAATATCCCCTAAGGGAGGCTCGGGGATTGTAAATCGTTTCTGCAAAATATATCGCAAGAGTTAGGTGCGTCAATTATTAAATTTATATGAAAAATCAGCATTATTAAATTATACCGTCACGAGGCTCCAACAGTCATCTTTTGTTGACATAGGGACTTTACGCCAATCCGCCGCATCTAATGGGATTTGATTCGCAACACGGGCAATACAACCCGTGAATTTGTTAAATATTCCCCCTTCATTACCCAATGGCTGCCCATTGCCATTGAATTGTACTGGAATCAATTCGTCTTCCTTCAGATTCCAGACGTCCGTCATCCGCGTGCCACCACGCACTTTCCGAAGTCCACTACCACCTGCATATTTAGTATGTGAAACATTATTCACTAAAATATAAGTAAGATTATCTCTATTGTGGTTATGAACATACCAATAATTTCATTATCATTCAAAGATTGATCATCTTCGAAGGACGGCATCGTAGCCTGTTCTGAAGGCAGCTCGGGTGGCTGTGACGGCGTTGCTTCTTGAGATGGGGGCACAGATGGCTGCGACGGCGTTGCTTCTTGAGATGGGGGCATATATTGCTGTGATGAAGAAGATATAGTTCTAAACCTCTTCCTCGTCATTGTACCTATACAATATTTAAACATGCATAAAAGTGATTTCAATGTAAAATTCAACAACACAAAACATTTGCTTAAACAAAGCAACGCCAATATAACTAAAACACAGAGAATAATTGTAATGCGCAATACATACAAAAAACTCAATTAACATAGAGAAACTTGACATACCATAGGAAAGTTCTGAGGTATATCTAGTGTTGTTCCTTCGACCTCATTTCTAAACCAGATCAAATCATCTTGTACATTCTCAAGGATTTGCTCAACGTTGAAATTGTAAGGTTCATTTTCACAGTAGTCATCTATGTCGTCCTCTAACATCGATGAGCCTGCATCAAATACATCTCTTGGTTTGGTCTTGACAACTACTTCCCAATTTGGATGTCTTTCATCTGCTACATAGTAGACTTGAGATGCTTGTGGTGCCAAAATGAATGGATCATCGCTTAATCGATCTCCAGTATGCACCAAACGCGAAAAATTAACAAGTTCGAATCCAAACTCATCAACTTTATATCCCCTACCAATAGTTGTGTCAACCCAATCACATTTGAATAGTACAAAACATTCTTCATCAAAATAGTTTAACTCAACGATACTTCTAATTCGCCCGTAATATGTGGTGCCCCCTTCAACAGTCACACATACTCCACTATTTTGAGTTGTTCTGCCTATTTCATTGTCTTTTGTACGAAACTTCATACCATTACGTACATATCGACTTAATGATCTAGCTTCGGGGTTTGGACCTTTAGCAAGCCATCGAACTCTATTTGGAAGTTGACGTTTCATCGTCTCGTCCATATTTTGAACCTATTTTCCTCGGACAGCAACTCAAGATTAAAACTAGTTGTAAGAGTTAAAGTAATCCCAATGCAAAACATTTTAAACATAACACATACATAGTCTCGAAACCAGTCACAAAATTCATCTCTATGCATCTTATCGATGACATAATCTGTTGGTCGACTACCACGGTTTCTTGCCTTCAATCGATCTTTATGCATTCTACACATAGACAATAGAAGTAAAAAAATTAATACTATTAACTATAGTTCATGCTCAATGAAAGAGTCAGGAGTCTAACATCACTTACGTGCGGATTTGAATTAACTCATCGCAATTAAAAAGGATATATCGATGAGCCTGCGTGCATGTTTTCATATCAAGACGAACGAAAGATATTCCACTCATAGTATCGTCTACATTTCTTGGTGATCTATTAAAGATCGTTGGGACTGATTCTAAATATCTTGAACAAAAAGTTAAGCATTCATCTGCTATATATCCTTCAGCAATAGAGTCTTCAGGTGCGGCCGTGTTGCGAACATAAGATTTGAAACGGTTCATGCACCTACACCAACAATATTACAGTTTATTAAATAAGTCCTAGTGCAAAGACACAGTTGTAACATATCTCTATAATTAATATTACCTTTCAATAGGATACATCCACCGAAGTTGAACCGGTCCACCCATCTTACATTCTGCGACTAGATGTACGACCAAGTGCACCATAACAGTAAAGAACCCAGGCGGAAATATCTTTTCAAGTTGACACAATGTTATAGGAATTTGAGCCTCAAGTCGATCTAAGTCCTCCAATCGTAATGTTTTGGAACAAATTTCTCTAAAGAAACATGACAATGAGATCAAAGGAGAACAAACCACGCTTGGTAACGATCTCCGTATTGCAATAGGCATCAAATGTTGCATCAAGACGTGACAGTCATGACTCTTCAAACCTATGATATTACGTTGTTGAAGCTTGACACAACGTGATATGTTCGAAGCAAAACCATCCGGCACTTTGACATTCTTTATCACTTTTAGGAAGCCTTCTTTCTCTTCGCGAGTCATTGAGTAACAAGCACCAGGCAAATGCACCTTTCCTGCATCAGTGATCTTTGGATGGAGATCATGTCTTATTCCCATGCTTTGTAAGTCAAGACGTGCCTTATAGTTATCTTTTGTCTTCCCGTCCACATTTAGCAATGTACCAATGATATTGTCCACTACGTTTTTCTCAATATGCATAACATCTAGATTATGACGCAACATATTATCCTTTCAATAAGGCAATGAAAAGAAAATACTTTGCTTCTTCCATACACTTGACTCAAAATGTAAATTACCCTGTATTTCCCTCCAAATGTCATCACCGGTCATAAAATTGGGTGGTGGAGCCATTTCATAAGTACCGTCAAATGATCTTTGATCTCTTCTCCACCTATGATTTAATGGTAAGAACCGTCTATGCCCCATGTAGCAGAATTTTCTACCATTATCCAACCATCGTGACCAAGTTTGATACATACAGCATGGACATGCAAGACGTCCTTTTGTACTCCATCCAGAGAGGTCACCATATGCAGGAAAATCGTTAATTGTCCACATCAATGCCGCACGCATCTTAAACATATCTTTCGAAGCAATGTCATAAGTATCTAATCTAAGATCCCACAACTCTTTTAACTCCAATATCAATGGCTCTAGATATACATCTATCTTGAAAGAAGGAGATTTCGGTCCAGGAATTAGTAATGACAACATTAAAGATGAACGTTTCATGCACATCCAAGGAGGCAAGTTATATGGTACTAATATCACTGGCCATGTGCTATGACTAGTGCTCATGTTCCCAAAAGGATTAAACCCATCCGCTGCTAACCCAAGCCTAACATTATGAGGATCAGAAGCAAAATCAGCATACTGTGCATCAAAAGCTTTCCAAGCTTGACCATCGGCCGGATGCCTTAACAACCCATCATTTACACGTCCATCGTGATGCCATTTCATATGAGAAGCAGTTTTTGAGGACATGAATAATCTCTGCAAGCGTTGCTTTAAAGGAAACCACCGCAAAACTTTCGCCGGTTTTTTTTTTGATCTTTTGGATGATTCACCTTCATTCTGGGACAAAATATTTCCCTCCCCATTGCCCTTCCATTTTGATGCTCCACACTTTGAACAAACGTCATTCTTCTCATTCTCATTCCAAAACAACATACAACCGTTTGGACAAACAGGGATCTTTTCATATCCAAGTCCTAACTCTTTCATGTATTTTTTAGCTTCATAAGTATCCTTTGGCAATTTAGCACCTGCAGGGAGCATATCAACCAGTGTTTGGAGTAACCACGTAAAAGAGGTATTACTCCAACCTCCCATACACTTCAAATGGTATAACTGTACAACAGCAGTTAACTTGCTAAATTTTATGCACCCTTCATACAAAGGATCGTCTGCATCTTTAAGCATGTCATAAAACTTTGCAGTATTTTCAGTAGGATGCGGTTCTCTTTGTTCTCGTACATTATGAGATTGTGTTTCCGATACTAATGGAAATACCTCGTGTAATAGTTCATGCAGTCCAGATGATGGTTCACACATTTGATTATCTCCAACAGGAATAGATGGATTACTAGATGTTACCCTATCTCGCAATTCACCATGCGCAAACCAATAATCGTAACCCGGGGACATCCCATATTGGACCAAATGATCATGTACCGTACTGATGTTATACCTCTTGTAATTGACGCACTTTACACAAGGGCAACAAATTCTCCCATCACTACCCATACTCTTAGATGCAAAACCTAGAAACTCATTGACTCCCAACACATATTCTCTTGTCCCGCGTTTCTTTTTCATCCAACTCTTGTCCATGAGCGCTAGTAATAACTATATGAAATGCAACAAAAAATTATGCATTATTTTAATGTTCATCACATTTGTCAATATTTTGTTATAAACTAACATAAATTAACAAACAAACCCACGCTTTAAATGAAGAGAAACAAACATTAAATATTGAATAACACAACTGAACTCCTCCAATCTCCAACAAAAACACATAACCAACATCATATAACACTTACCCCTCCAATCTCCAATAAACTCCACAGAACCAACAACAAAAAATAGTTAGCCATACCCTCCGCCTTCCAACAAAATCCACAAACATCACCATCTCCAATTAACTGCACAGAACCAACAAGAAGTAATAGTTAGCCCAACCCTCCGCCTTCTAAAATCCACAAACTCCAATCTCCAAAAAATAAGGACAAAAGAACAAACAATAGTAATTGATGAAGAGATTCAAGATACCACTAACCTGTGAAAGAGTAATATGCTTATCTGCAACCGATTCTCTTGGAGAAAGCAAAAACAAACACGTTTCTAGTAAACAATTTCCCTGTAAACAAACACCAATGGTATCAGCTTATTCTGTCACAAGCAAACATAGCTTGTAAAAACTACAATAATAATGATACCAGTTGACACAACAACTTACCCCAATGGTTTATAGTGGCTGCTTAAGCTTAGAGAATGGAAAATCAAAACATGGAGTATGAAACTTGTTGACACAGGTCTTGAAATGAAAATTTTAGAAACACAGGTCTTGAAATGAAAATTTTATAAACACAGGTCTTGAAACCAAAATTATCGCACATGTATGTTACTGACAGTTTTCTTTAATATTATTTCTAAACTTTCTATCATTGAAAATCTCCAATTCAAATATGCATATGGATATAAAATGTCTTGCTTTACACTTACATTCTTTTAAAGTAGAGATGTATACTAATAGTAAAGCTCATCTCACATCTTTCAAAGAAATTAAAAAGGACAAAAACACAATTTGAATGCAGTTATGCGGATGTGATAGTCCAATAAAAAATGGAGGCATGGTGACTATAAAGTGCATCATCTATAAAACTGCACATAGAGACAGCACATGAGAGGGGGGGTTCATGATAAAAATTAAACTACATTATACGAGCAAGAAAAGACAAGTACTGGTTAAACAGAGTACCGAAGGCAAAAACTAACTCAAGAATCCTCATCAATTGTGTCTTCCTATAGTGTTTGAAACATCTTAAATACAGATTAGTAGCCAGATGCATATCTTTCCATTTAAACAAGACGAGACAACTCACTCTTCAAGTCCAGGCCGCAAAGCTAAACTTTTTGACATCACAAATTCATCCACTGCATTTTTCTGCCAACAATCATCCATATGTTAAGCAGCTTATTTCTAAAAGTCATGAGCATATTCATTGTCAAAAGGGAAGTTAAAGTGAATCATCAACCAAGTTAGTGAAACTACTTAAGCAGCTTATTTCTAAAAGTCATGAGCATCTTCATTGTCAAAAGGGAAGTTAAAGTGAATCATCAACCAAGTTAGTGAAACTACTTAAGCAGCTTATTTCTAAAAGTCATGAGCATCTTCATTGTCAAAAGGGAGCATGTCCTTAAATTATAAAGTTCGGATTTACTTTCCTTTTAGTTTCAACAAATTAATATAATGAGTAATGACAATAGGACAACAATCATTGATATGATCACCATAAATCACTTTTCGACTGCTTTGGTCTTGACATGCTCGGGCACTCATTTGTAGGACTACAGATCAACTACTTTGGTGCTAGAAAGAGAGATTTTTTTAAATTAAGCATGGTGAGCAATTTATACTCTCCTCAAGTCGGGTTAGGTTCAATTAGCTTTTACTTTCTCTCGTCCCATTCGCATCAAATAGCAATAATTAAGTCAAAGTTGCCTAGAAAAAAAAAAGTGGCAATAATTAAGAGAGAGAGTGAGAGAGAGAGAGATTAGAGTCTTGTCATGCCAACAACAAGAAAGGTAAACTGGATCTGTACAGAAATATTTACAATTTACAAAATGAAGTCAACAAGTAGTCAGGCTACAATAAACACTGAGGATAGTTTCAGTTGGATATTATTTACAAGAAAGGATGGCTGCTGTAGACCATAGCACATACAGAGGATAGTTCGCTTGACTTTTATATGAAATTTGCATCTTCCATCTGTCAAAGCAAATTGTTCCCTCGTTAAAAACACTGAATCAAATAGGATGTCAAACAACAAATAAACTAGTGGGATTACTCCATGCATTGCTGGACCTAAGACTAAATCCAAAGACCCACCAAAACTGACCCAAACATAAGATGAGATCAACATAAAATAAAGCCCAGACCATATAGAAAACAAACTAAAATGGCTAATAACCTATACAAAGGAGAATGAGACAGCATTTACCTTTCATCTATTGCTCGAGCTGCCAACATCAAAGTCCATGGTGTAATCATATTCAATAGTTGGGATTACAGAGGCCACGAACTTCAAGAATAAGAAAAGGTACCTACATTTATAGGGGCAGATTCAAATATACTAAAGAGAAATGTACATACCATTTGGGAAGATTTGACTATTTGAGGACCAAAAGATATGTAAACGACAAGCTAAAAATTGACATCTATTAATTGACATGACAATATATTAACTGATCTTAAATCCCAAATAAAGGGTTTTCAGAATTGGGGAATAGGACCCGCTATCTTCTTCATGTACCAATGGAAAATATTGCTATTATCTCCCGCATCCAAAACTGATTTCTCAATATCAGTAAGCGTAAAATATTTGATTCACTCTGCCATTTATTTAGGCTTTTACTTGTGAGAAAAATGATTTCTTTCCCCACCAAAAGTAATAAGGGAAAGCAAGGTAAAAACATTACAGTTGTTAGGTAATGGGTAGTTCAATCCAATTCAACTCAGAGTTTAGTTGTATTAACTTGAGTTGGTTCAACTTGTCTGCATGACTGTTGTGATTAAACTGAAGACAATGCTATATTTCACAAGAAAGCACTAATAAAATCTTAGATTTTTTTAAACTAAGCTCCGTTTTCTATTTCAACCCTTAAATGATGAAAGCTATTGAATGATCACCATGCTAGGATTGGAGCACGAAGTCAAAAGCCAACTAGAGAAGGTAATAATTTACAAAATCTGACTAAAATGACTAATCTTATCAATTGGACCTACGCAAACCTTTTCTTGCAACACTTTTTTTATGAATGATCCCTTCTCATTTGTGGGCAATGAAGTAGGCCAACCAATCTGCAATCAGGCACACAGATTAAATGATGTAGCACAGGCATGTTTAGACTCTACAAAGCTACCAGAAGCTTTTCATTTTCCAACATCACAAGGAAAAAAATCACCCGGTTAAAATACAGGTTTAACATCCTTTCTTCATCACCAGAACACTTCCTGGACAGAAATCACATAATACTTTATGTAACAAACTCAATACTGACATCTCTTGGAGTTAACCAACAGAGCTACCAACTCTCTTACAAATTCTAAGGGATTTTCATGTCACCATCAAAAAATAATATGAAAACCAGATTAATTCACTCTCTGAGGAGAGGTCATTTGACCCACAAAATTGATATGTATAGTGAGGACCAATGATACCAGTGAAACTCAGTTTGTACATATGTTTCATGGGTGTATATCCACCAAAAACAAAGAGTTAAATTAAGATGATGAAAGCAATGCAAGTCCATTCCTCGTAGAAGACTCAGCCAATTACATTATCATATTTCTGCTCCACATCTAAGAACATATCCCATGAAAATAACACTTAATCCAAAAATATAGCGTTAAATGACAACTATTAATATAATATGAACTCAAACACCCTCAAATAAATTATAGCTATGAAAACTGGATTTGCACAATGGAACATTAACAGATAGCAGTATCAGACTAGGGAACATTAACAGATAGCAGTATGACACTGGAGGTCCCAGATCTGATTATTCCTATTCTAGTGCTCGAAGAAGCCAAACTAGGGAAACACACGATGAACACCAGAATCACTTCAGTCCAAACAATAAACTCAAATACCTATTATCTTCAGAAAGGAAAAATGTGTGGGAATGGAGGAGAGGCCGAGAGGGACGGAGGGCTTGCTGGCGTCGGGAGGGAGAGCGGAGAGAGGGAAGGAGGGCTTGCTGGCGTCGGGAGGGAGAGCGGAGAGAGTGAAAGGGGGGAAATTTTTTGGGGGGAATCGGGGGAATTCGCGGGGGAGTTTTTAATAAAGGGAGGAGGGGGGAGGGGAGGGGAGGGGAACGAACCGTTTCGCCTGTCGGTTTTTTTTTTTAGTTTTTTTATAATAATTTTATATTTTACAGTTATATATGTTTAGTAAATTAAAAGTAATTGTAAATTATAATAGTATTTGAAAAGTTTTATACATAATATTAAATACATAATATTTTATTTAATATTTTGTTAACTAGTGTAATAATTTTAATTAAAACAAGTTTAGAAAATTTGGCCAAAATTTTTCACATACATGACAAACTTCATTATTTCATAGTTCATAACACTCCCTCTAACTTCATATTTTATTAAGTATGTCTTTAAATTAGAATTTTTCAAATACATGACAAACTTCATTATTTCATAGCTCATTATAAGTATGATAATAGAAATTTTTTCAACCAATTATATTTAGTTAATAAATATGCAATAACCATAACAACCATATAATAACTTCAATTTTCATAACACTCTTTTTAATTATGCATTTTATTAAGTAAGTCCCTTAAAATAAAATTTGTTAGACACATGTCAAAATAAAGTTATGTATTAAAAGGTTTAATGAATCAATAAAATATTATTAACATATAAATAATATTTTTTTCTTTTTTTTTCGCATATACCTATAGCAGCGGTTGAGTCCAAACCGCTGCTATAGGTATATCTTTAGCAGCGTTTTAAATAAAAAAACGCTGCTAAAGGTACATCCTACAGCGGCGGTCACGTGACCGCCGCTGTAGGCACCATATTTCTAGCGGCGGTCAACTGACCGCCGCTAGAGGTAGGATCTATCGCCGCGGTTTTTACCAAACCGCGGCTATAGTGGGTTTGTAGCGGCGGTCATTGACCGCCGCTATAGATTCTGCCGCTGTAAGATAGTACCTAGTGGCGGTCTTTGTAGAGGCGGTCAAAGACCGCCGCTACAGACCCCCTATAATGGCGGTCATTATAGCGGCGGTCAATGACCGACGCTACATACCCCATATAGCGGCGGTCAGTGACCGCCGCTACAGTGACCGCCGCTATAGGATATTTGTAGCCGCGGTTTCCAAAAAACGCGGCTAAAAACACATTGTAGCGGCGGTTTTAGTGACCGCCGCTACAGTGACCGCCGCTAGAAGTGCTTTTTTTTGTAGTGTGATGCTATTATATACTTCAACTATATAATAGTTATATTTAAGAATATTATTCACTTGCAAGGCAAAAAAGAGTTTGCCGAGCCGATATTTGATCTAGATTTTAGATAAATATTACACTTGCAAGTTCCAGAAAGGCAATAATCTCTGCCGCACAAGGCATAATTTTTTTGAAATTTAAACCTTCCATATGGAAATAAACTACTCACGATATACGGGAAAATTCAGATGAAAAAATCGACTTGAAAAACATGCTTGAAAAAATTCAGAAGAATTTGTAGATTTAGAAAATAAAAGAAAATCACTAAGTACTGATTGGGAGGTATCTGAGGGAGATCTTTCACACATGAAACATGCAGCATTTATAGGAAAAAAAAAAGACTCGGAGTGGCCGTGTGGGGAGACTAGTGGACATCGGTAAGTACCGGAATAGGGCGTATTAATTCTTCTGGGCAACGTATTGGATAAAACGTAACGAATTTGAGCCCACATACGTACGACTATTCCCAGGATGTTCCGGACGGGGACCAGGATCCCGCACATGTTCTTAGATTTGAACTTCATGCCGCGTGTCATTCATATCAGCCGTTGTAAGCTGTAGAAATCAAGTTCTCGCAATACCGACCGACACTTTGTTGACTTCTATTTATCTAAAGATAATTAAAAGAAAGAAAGAAGATCCTACAGTTTGGCGTTTGAATCATGTAATTCATTTTCCCAACCTATTTTGTTCTATTTGAGTGATTTGTGCAGTTTGCATCGGTATCATTAATGCTCATGGGGAGGATATGTTATGTGGATTTGCAAGCTCCTTTTCATGGAAAATATTGCCAATTTGATCAGAAAATTAGTGGTGGGGAGCTAATTAGGTGTATTATCTATCTATGGAGTGAGAGAAATGGCAATGGGTATAGATGCTACAACCATATTATCAATGGCGTGGCGGTGACGAGTGTGAGATCTAAAGTGAGCGTGCTGGGCCTAAGTAGAAGGAGAGGTGATGGAACTGGAGGTATAGAGTTCTGAACCAGTGGCTTATCTTGTGGTTAATCTTGTTATACTCTGTAATGAAGAAAACCCAATTAGTTTATTAACGGACCAACAAGACTTGAGCTGAAAATAACGTTGTTGGGATTGCACCAAGATTTAGAAATACCCTACTTGAAAGTTTGATCATTTAAAATTCTAACATAGTGGAAGTCAACTAAAAGCAAATAGGCTAGAGATTAGAGAGAAAATAAAAGAGAAAAGCTCAAGAGAGAAAAATCTGTTTAGTCCACAACCTTAATCTTCTAATTTGGTCACTGGGAAAAAAAAATAGAGTTGTTTAAGATTCAATCTTGTTCAAGCTAATATTAATTAAAAGATATTAAGAGTACCTTATAATGATGGAATATTGAAATTCTTCGAAAGTCATCAATTAGGTAATTTTCTAATTCCATCGGTTTAATGGCTCCCTGCATAGACTTCATTGGAATTGGCTAAAGAGGCAAACCAGCTGGCCAAGTGTCTTGCCAGCCACGATCCACTGAAGGACATACAGAACGAAAACTGAGGTGGCCGGTGGGAAACAGAAAGCATCCCAATATGAAAATTCAAGGGTCGAAGCCTATAGGGCAGCCGGAAGACACCTCACTTAACTTTTAAGTCTTTTCGCTGATATTAAAAAAACAAAACAAAAAGACTGAAAGCTTTTGTGAAGCTTCAGAAACAAGTAGATCTCCAAAGACGTACAGTAATATATTGGATTTGGATTTTCATTGCCTGGTACTGGTTAATTAAATATAGAGACATTAACGTGATAAATCAATAGTCAAAACCGAGCAAAAATAGCTCTTTTGCTGTACAGCTTCGATGTAATATCATACATGGAGGATTATTGCAGATACACGAGTCCATGTATATCTTCAGGATCTTCTCCTGCTTATTAGACAATTACAAGTTTGAAACTTAAACCAGATGAGTTCTTTTTTCGTATTTGCTGAGCTCCCAGATGCGCTTGATGCCAGTATAATCTAAACGAATTACGAAGTCTACCTTGCCAAAATCGAACCAGTTTGTTTCTTTCTATGGTCCTCCGAGTGACAAGCGCCAGAGAGAGAATTGTCCAAGAGTTGGACGGCAAAAACAAACTGTAATCTCCACACTTCAAGTCTCCAAAGCAAAAGGAGTCCGCAACAGATCATAAGGAGCCCAAAGAGCGTCTAACGGGCACGGCCGGTTCGCGTCCAGCCGAGCCCAGGGCTTACCTTTCCCACTCCAATGCAAAAGACTCACTGGACCCGGGTGAAGATCCCTGCAAAGTCCCCGAAAGTTATCGCCTCCAAGTCCGTGCTGGTTCCACCTGTGATCAACGGGAGCTATATTTCCAGCAAAAACGAGCAAAAATGGCGGTAGAGAACCCAGCTGGTAAATTCTCATCCTCTTCTGTAGCTCCATCCACTCCTCAATCTTTCTAGTGTAATCTCCGTCCCTCCATCGATCTAGATCGATCACCATCACGCCCGTGTTGAAGTAACACGCTTTCCGGTTCGCGAAAGTCAGGGACAAAGAAGGATTGGACCAAAACGTCGGGGTAAAATAGGACGTGAAATTGGCATTGCAGTACTCGGGAGCAGCAAGGACCGAGCTATCACCCAGTGGCGTGGCTGCAAGTATGGCAATGTCGTCAACGAGTATAAGGTCGGAATCGAGGTAAACTACTTTGCGGACACAGAAGGGCAACAGGTTAGCCAAGTAGCTGCGAGCGTAGTTGAGTGGACAGTCCAAGGCGGAACGGATAGAGGTGGAGATGAGGCTGGACACATGGGAGTCGTCGAAGCGGTAGACTTGGAACTTGAGATAGGGGAAAGACGTCGAGATGGAGGCGCGTAGGAGGGACACGTTAGCGGAGGCGGAGGCGACGAAATGGAAGAAAATGTTCTCGGGGCAGGAGGAGTGCTGGAGAATGGAGAGAATGGCCGCCAAGGAGCCTCGGATATATTGGGTATCCAGGGTCATCGCCACGTGGACTGCTTTCTCGGAACAGACTTTGTTGTTGATGCCATCTAATTCGTTTTGGTCTTCGTCGATCAGGTCGTTGGTTATGGAAGGGCAGTCGTAAGAGTTGTAGAATTGCGGGGCTTCTTTGAATTTTTGGGAGAAGAAGCTGTCCACTTTGGTAGCTGCGGAGGAGGCAAATAGGCAGGAAAGCTGGGAGGAGAGTAAAAGGAGGAGACAAGCAAGTAGTGGTGCTCTGCGCATTGTGGGTTTGTTGAGGGCAACGGAGAATTCAGAGGGTTTGGTTTTCTTTTATGCCTGTGAGAGGTAGTGGGTGAGAGGGAGGGATTAAAAGCTGAAGGTTTTTGACAGGGATATTTCGAGGCTGTAAAGTGGACGTGGAACGCGTTTTTGATTTAAACTGAAGGAAGCCGAAGGCCCTGAGTCGAGGATTTTCCCACGTCCGTACTATTCATTTGATTTTTTTTGGTTCCTTTCGGAAGAAAGAAAAAGAAAATGGAAAATTTGACTCAAGCACTAAGCTGGAATAGAAGAGGGCATTGCTTTAAGGTCTAGAAAAAAAAGATAAGTTAAGTATAAAGAATGCAAAAGTCATAATTTATTGTACTGCTACTAAAAAAGTTTCACCTTTTCCTTGTACTGTGTTCAAACACGTATGTTGAACTATCGCATTCCCGACAGGGAAAGACTTGTTTCTTGAGCGACCGTCTTCCGAATAAGCAAACTGCAATTTTTCCTTCGTGAAAAACATGCTTTATAACCAAGGAACAAGGTTGGTCTTCTACAGACTACAGGCATATGCCACCTTCCATATAGAGGGGTGAATATTTCTGCGTCATATCATATTCGTTCCTGAAAGCGGTCTGGAAAAACCCAGTTAGATTGAAACTTAATTAAGTTGGTCCATGTGGGACTAGCTAATTAATTAGGTAAACTATTTTATGATCATGCTTCGCTTTCGATCGAATACATTATTTCATGGTTTCCCTCCAGTTATTCTTTTTTCCCAACTCACAAGTGATCATGCTTTTCTTTTCCTCTTTAGCAGTCGAGCGCGATTAAAAACTCTCCTTATTGCACTGGGCCCAAAGATTAAGCGTGACATTCATGATATTGGTCGTATTGGAAAAAGTTTGTTTCGTTTCGTATATTAATTTTTTCCTCAAAATCTTCTGGGTACAGGTTGATCTGGGCCCCGAGGGACTCGAATAACTTATAACTCAACAAGCAGACGACCTACTATTCTGATCGATGTGGCTTATAAGGAAATTAGGTTAATACATTGTTAGTCTCATCTCTAATAGATAAATAATATATAGCTAGCTAGTAACTATACTGTATTATTGTATTCCCTTAGGAATAACATCATTTTCTAGGTAGCTGATGTGTCAAGAGTCCAGCCCCTTCGTAACTTAAAATGGGTGCTTGAATTATTAGATAAAAATGTTGTTGAATTATGTAATGGTAATTAATTAGTTGTTGCTGTCACATAATTGGAGTCAAATCCCATAAACTTAAACTAATTCTGTTCTGAGAATTGAATGAAATTAACCTCATAGGGACAATATCATGAAAGTTTACGAGATTCGTCTTTTATTACCTGTTTTGGCAAGTTATTGTCCAACCCATGTTTGGCAAGACAAATTTTTGTTACCTTTTTAAAGAGAAAAAGTTTAAAATTTGAAAGTTTTGGTCAACAAAAATTTTACTACCTTTCTTACCTTAAATAATATCTCTCCACAATTTTGCATGAAACTCCGAAACCTTTTCACTAAAAATAATTAATTTGTTCTTTCGACTACTAATTCCTAGAACAAATGAATCTATTGTCTGCAAATCAAAGTAGCTAGCAAGAAGACAAACGATCGATCTTTGCTCGTTTTAAACACTTAAGGCGATATTTATGGGCAAGCACACGAATGGTTTTGGTACGACGTCGACAACTAAATGAATGTACAACCGAAATTATCAAGCCACCGATCGAGAGTACGTACGGTTAAGTTTGTTTCATGTTTCAAAACGTTTTCTTCTCACTTTTTTATAAATTTCAATATATTTTCACCAATTCTAATAATTTTTTACAAATTCCAACAACTTTTAACACAATTTTCACCAATCCCAAGAAAATCTACACTACTTTCAAAAAAACACAAACACAAAAACATATATCAAAACATAAAACAAACATAGCCTGCATAATTTTAGATTGTAGTAAAAATATATATATTATATATATGGCTATTAATTTCAAACCCTAAAAGCGGATTCAGGGAACGACGTCGCGGTTTTGATATAATTTCTGGCACTCGATTATACCTATGTAGTCTCAGTCAATCAGTCAAAGGGCTAAGGACTTTTTGCGTGAAAGTCAATATCTAACAGCTCATTATCTCTGCATAAACGACGTGCTATATATTTTGAAAGAGAAGTTTCCCTAATAAAAAATATAGTACGTACGGGACCTAGTTGCCGTGTACGTAAACGTTAGCTCAAACTACCATTGTTGTAAGACCTTCCTGCAGAGTCCCTGCAAATCTGCTGCTACATATAAATTAACTAATACCAATTGCTTACACAATCTGTATAAATTATTTAGCAGTGATCGCATCTGTGAGCACTCTTGATCATGAGAGTTTTTTTGTGTTCTTTGATTACGAAGAGGAATTCAGAAGGAAATTGAGTTACGCCCTTTTAAAATTTGATACTTTTTACAAACCCCTCTCGGGTTAATTGGGGTAGAGAGTACTCATGCAGTACTACGGCCTCTCATAAAAGGGTACTGGTCCATGCATCGTATATGTGCAATCGCATCCCTTTAATTATTTCCTAAATTGTGAGCAATAAGTCCGAGAAATTCATCGCGATCAGCGACACCTGATCCACAACCCAGAAAACGTGTCGGATTCTATGAACTTGTACACGGGACAGTCCTTCACGATCAGTCCATGCTAGAGTCAATCCAATATATAATACGGAGCTGCACCAACATCGGGTCAAAACGTTTACTCTATTGGGAATCTAACATAAAAAGTTTGGTTTTTCTTAGGATGCAGAGATGACTTTTAATGCCCCAGCTCGTTCTAATGGATAATTAGCCCATATATTTATTTCCCTTACTGAATAGAAATATATAAATTAGCCCTGCGAGTCATATATATTAGCACTTCTTGTGGATGCCGCGAATTAAGCTTCCGAACCATTTTTCAAAGCATCGATCATTAAAAAATATAAACCAATTATATTGGCCGTTCCTGTTGTTCTTTCTTTTTCCTGTAGTGATTCTGATGATCATCTGTTCAAAGCATTGGACTTCCTCATAATTCTTTTTTGGTCCGGTCGATGAAACTCTGGATTTAGTCTTGTCTGCTGATTAAGGGGGCTAATCTAATTATCTCTTGCACGCACACAAAAAAATTCCTTTGCCCATCCAAATATTTGATTGTTTTGGCACTAAAATGAAAAAAGAAAAAGAAAAAGAAAAGACCGCTGCTAGTCATGAGATAGTTAAGCTACTATAAAAACTTTGTTTTCACCTCACACACTTCCCGCTAACCTGAAGGTAATAGGCATCACTTAAGACTGGTTTGGGAGCACGATCATGGTCTAGTTCTCTCAAGGTCAAACTAATAACTTAAGTGAGACGCCGTAGGCCGTAGGTCCCTGCATGTGCTAGCCTCTTTAAGGTAGGGCTTACAATATATATATTGTGTATGTCATGGTAATTTATTTCATTATGCTATGCCTATATGCAACCAAAAATGTCAAATCCAGGGCTGAATCACATTTGCATTGATGAAGCGGAGATCACAAAAGAACAAACCCGACAAAGATGCCGATCAGCTAGGTCCTTGCTAACATGGTAAATATGAGGATGGTCCAGCAATCCATGTGCTCCAAAAGCTAAGCCTTTGGGGTTCAAGGGGCCACGCCAAGACTCTAGAAAGTAGAAACTATCTTTAAACAAGTAGTCTAGTGTCCACAAGTCAAGGCCCATCCCAACTTGGAAAATTATTTTCCGACCACACATCACATCTTTTACTAATGGGACCACGCATACTCATACTCATAGGAATGGAACAGTTCACAAAAAAGTGAACAAGGACAGATACTGATTGCGACGACTCAAGATTGTTGTTTTCGATCTTTGCCTGTACTCAATGTAGTACAGTGTTGGCGTAACTTTTTAAAATTTTAATATAATAAAAAATTATAATATAATATCTGTATTATTTTTTATTATATTAAATATTATATATTTTTTTACTTTTTCATTAAATTCAATATCGTAAAATTTTAATCTCCTTAAAATTTTAACACTCAAACACAACATAAGAGTTCACTAACATTCAAACACAACATAAGAGTTCACGGTGTCGAAATCGATGTCTTTAATTTTAAAATCATGCCTCAGCCTCTAGAACTTAGCCTCCTTTCTACGATTTATATATATTAGAAATAAATAAATAAAAATTATAATATCTTTTTACAATTTGAAAATATTTAATTTATAACTTTTATGAAATTTTAGTTTAAATTTATTAAGGGTACTATTATCATTTTAATTTATTTTTTAAAACACTTAGACAAGCCACATGAAAATACTTGGCTGCACCTCATCAATTTTATTAGAAATCTAGACAAAAATATGCTGACACGAATGATTCTAGTGTAACTTAAACATGGACAGTAATTTATCAATCTAAGCAATTTTAAAACCAGATTGTAATTTTTAAATTTCCCAGAAATGAAACGCAGATTGTATCTTATTTGTTTCCAGAACAAAGAAATTTCCTTAAAATCTGTAAGAATACACTATTTCTCATTTTTTTTCTGTAAAAAAAAACTTTGAAATATATTTGGCGGTGCAACTCTATTTTCAGAGGAATAAGCAACAAGACCAAACCCGTCGCTACGGAAGCCGGGGACCCCAAGGAAGAGGAAGACTTAGACCACGTAAACTCCAATGAGACAAAAAGCCAGTGTTCCTCACTCTCCTCAGAGAACTCTTACAATTTTTTTCCCAGATGACCCATTCACCCGTAACTCCTACGAGTTTAACGTGTTCCCTTTGCACTTTCGAAAACCCTAATCGAAGACGGATTATATATATATTTTAAGACGGATATGATAGCAAGAAGATGGCCACCTCCTTCAACTCATGGAAGTACCATCTCCATCGTTCAACTTAAATTTCCGAGTATGAAGGTAATAATTGTGCTTTAACCTGTTGAAGAGAGTATGTGGCCGTTTGAATGACGGAGTGGATCAAATGCCTGAGATACGCCAGAATCGACCTGAAACTGACCAAAACCGTTGTGTACGTATTAGGGAATCAAAAAGACGACTCATACCACCTGACCAGTGGCTACTAGGACATTTCGCTTAAGACCACCAAAGAGACAAACTTGGGGATGTCTAGACAGTGAACTAAAACAATTTCAGAAACTCCTCCTATCACAGGTACTAGTTGATACATGCTACGAGCCCAACAACCTCTTCGAAGACTGACAGATCTCCCATAATAACATGCTGCAGCGCATCTACAAGTGCCTTCCCAAGTAGTTTGCCCAGCATACCAGACTTCGGAAGATTTTATGTAAACCTAGGTCTTACAGACTCAAGATCCAAAGCCATAAAAAATTACAACTTACCTCCTTCTAAGTTTTTTTTTGCCAATTATTGAACCCCTATTCAGCACCATAGTACCGTTGTCTAAAACATGTGTGATAGCCAACTAAGTTCTATTTTCCTAGTAAGCCGCCCAACTACTTTCAATTCAAACAAACTAATAAGTGAACATTTACGTCACACCCAATGAAACTGACAGAATGTTTTCCAAAAATGAGAAATCAGCAAGTGATAACCAAGAGCATCACTGGTATGCAAATGACAAAACCTATCAGCATAGCAAGCCATAGTGGTCTACACATAGAAACTAAATTCTCTAACTAGTTGCTGGAAAACATGGCGTTATCAATTTACATACTCAACTATGCAAGCACATTGAAGACAATTGCACTGCTAATCAGACCCAAGTTGAAATAAACAACTCCACTTAACAATAGAACCCATCTAAGCATATTAACTCAAATAATGCAGAAAAACAAGATGGACAAAATCACAGTCAACAATAAGAAACACATCTAGAGAACAGATAAAACCATAAAGTCAAATATTAATCAACTATATGTATATATATCAGATGGTCCAGTATTCGAACCAAGATATAGTGACATATTTGAAATAAGAAGGAACACGATACATAGATCTATTTGATACCATTACCGTATGTTAAGGACCACATTTTCAAAACTTAAAATGCAAGTTTTAATTCAGCAACTTGAGGCACTCTTGTGGATATTAACTACAAAACAGAAATGTTGGTTTCAATGGAACATGAAAGAAGAGATTATATACTGTTTTATGAAATAGAATCTTTATCGGAAGTAAATCATAAGAGAAGGAGAAAACGTGATATAGAAAAGAACAATATTCGATCTATAAATCCCACAGGACCACCACAAGTCCTCATATTCATCCCCAAAAAGATAATGAATTATGGGATAACTACAATTTGCACCCGCTAACTAGTATTCATTTTGCAACCTAAACTACCAAACTTGAATTGCACCTCAAACTACCAATAAGCTTACACGTCGGACCTAAGTTCAGATCTCACCATTAAAATAAACAAATAAATGGGACACATGGCACCACAACCTTAATTGTCAAGTAGTAGCAAAACATAAGCTTATTGGTAGTTTGGGGTGCAATGTGTCAAATTTGGTAGTTTGAGATGCCAATTGCAAAATGAGTAGTAGTAGAGGGTACACATTGCAATTTCCCCATAAATTATATACACTCTAACAAACCTCTAGTCCTATCACTGGAATTAATAAGAATAAATTAGCTGTGGCAAAATGAAATATTCACCTTAAGAGATAAATATTAAGTCACCACCCCACTCTCCCCCCCCCCCCAAAAAAAAAAACCTCCCAAAAACTGAGGGAGAAAAAGACATGTTAGTTAATAAGGAAAACACACAAAAAAAAGGGAAATTGTCAGATGTCAACATGCTTCTTTTGGGACAAAAACAAAATTAACAAACAGGAGACGCACAAGATTGTACAACAGAATAGTGCATTTGCAGTGCTAATACTCTTCAATGACTCCACATCTCATTTCTGTGCTTGTGGGTGAGAGAGAGAGAGAGATCGATGAAACAATACAACCGTGCAAGTCACCCTTTACATCCAAATAAAAGGAGAAAGAAAAGTACGGACAAAGTATAATATGGACAATTCCCTTGGTAAGTAAGAAAGTAACCTCACAACGCACTAACAGAATACAAATTCAAGACACCTCAACAACTGTTAGCAGTTTAAGTTCTGAGAAGATATCTAAACTATTGCCAAATAACAGCAAGAAGAACACAAAACCCGATAAACAAAAGCAGCCTCTTGAGATTATTATCTTGTTGCCCTTGACCTGCATGCCGACGGTATCCATGCAGATGGCCACCATGAAATGAATTAGAAAATCCATAAGGAAAACCTGCTGTTGTACCATACACACCGGCATCAGGGAAGCCATGTACCTGGAGGTTAAACAGAGATGGGATGAGACCGCCAAAAGCCGCAGAGAATGTGAAATTCCCAAACCTTGCACTTGCCATTGGCGCAACGCCTCCCAATCCACCCAACCCTCCCATGAATCCAAACCCATGGTGGGGAAAGTGATGTGGGTCCGGCTGAGGAGCTGTCTCAGGTCTCTGTCCTGCCGGACGATTTGGAATATTGACGCCAGGAATAGACTTTGATCTTGGGTCTGCTGATGTCTTTCCCCTTCCATACAAGGGGACCAACTTCTCCTCCTCAACAAAGGCCTTGCAAACCGGGCATTCATGGGATTGTGAATGCATGTGGAGCCATTTGTAAAGGCAAGGCCAGCAGAAAAGATGGCCACACAAGGTTACAATAGGGTCTTGAGCTAAGTCGAGGCAGATGTTGCATTCGAAATCACCAGCATCGCTGTTATTGCTATTATTATTGCTGGAGAAAGAAGGGCTTTGGGGTGGCCTGCTTGTCGATTCTCCAAACCCACTTTCCATCTCTTGCCCCAAAATCTAAAATCCCTATATCAACCACCTTATACCCTTAATTAAAACGCCATAACAATTTTCCGCTGCTATAAAAATAACCTTTCTATCATATGACTCAAATTTACAATAACGACAAGTGGAAAGAGTAATTACGCAATGAAAATCCAATTCCAGGGGACATTGACCAACAAACCCAGAAACAAAAACAACAACGAAAAAATCTACCTTGAACCCGTCAAGATCAAAACATTACTATGAAATATTTCCGCAAGAATTCCTTAAAAACAAAAAGATTCCAACGACAATCCGAGACTCTTAAAATGCTTGGAAATTGTTTCATTTCTTACAAACCTTCCGAATTCCAACGCCACAGAGATCAGAATCGCGCATGAACAAACACATCGTTTAGCAACCGCTACAAATCGGACAACCATAGGTAGATTAAAAGAATCAGACGGAAAAACGGATCGAGAGATTACTGACCTTGCTATTGATCCACCGAACAGATCGATCCCGAGTCCAAACAGTTATGAGAGAGAAAGAAGCTCTCAGGAAGTCGGTAGGAAATGCGTTCACGGGAATCACAATACGTGCCTCCGCCGGTGTTTTAGTACGCACGTCTTGCTTTTGGAATCTCAACGAGGGAGCCATAAGATTTGGTATTTTACATTGCTTAGCTGGCAGTCGTTCGATGGTGCACTGCACCCCAACGATTAGTCGACTATATGGTCCGTAGGATGGCTCTTCAGACTAGGGTTGTGAACAGAGACAACAACGTACCTAAATAGGCTTTCCAGAAACGGTGCGCTACGAGTCCACGTTCTAGAATACATGTGTTTGGTATATGTTGAGCCGCCATCGTATTGACCGACGACGTTTGACTTCACCTAATTTCCATTTTCCACCCCGTAAGCCGTAGCTTACCCGATTCTCTCCCCGAGCACCGACACATCTCAAGCCCCTGAAAAGTACTGACCAAATTACCAACCAATTATTTAGGAAAAAACAATAACCTACCAAGTTGTACCATAACAAATTAGAATAGGTTACGGGTAAGCAATGCAGTCACTAGCTCATTCAAACATATTTATGGAACAAAAAATCCAACGGCTCTAGATTTGGGACCAAAATCGTTTACAATTCTTTATTTGAATTGAGATGTGAGGGCCTGCACGAAAGTCAAGTGAGAAGAGGGGGCTCTAACCTTCGATGATGAAGTTAGTATTTTTCTCTTTTCCAAAAGTAGTATATTTGGTTAAGGAAAGAAGCTCACCTTTCTCCTTCGTGTGCCTCCCCTAGAGGGCTGCTAAGTGAATCTAACCGAAAATACTGTCGATTAGCAGCTTTCCGTTACCTAATCCTAGGGCACATAAGCGGAGCCAGGAAGGTGATTAATGGGGGGCAAATTCTTAAAGAAAAATGGTAAAAAAATAATTTATTTGAAAAAAAATAAAAACAAAAAAATTTAGGTGTAAAAATTTTTGTTTTAGGGAGTCAACAGGGGCAGTGGCCCCGGTTCGCCCCCCCTTGCCTCCGCCAGTGCTAGGGCACGTTGGTTTGGCTAAAAGTTTTTGAACTTGAATCCAACTTTCTAAATTTATACTTCTATCACTACTCTTACACGCATATCAATACAAATTAACATTATTATTTTTACATTCATCTATACAACTCAACAACTTTTACACGCATGTCAATAAAGCTCAAACGCCACATAAATATTGACAATATTCTTAGAATTCAACAAATTTTCTCCAAATGAACATGCTTCTAATCCAACCTTTCGACGAGTTAAGGGATCGAGCCTACATAAGGTGTGTAGATAGAAGATCGTCATGAGAATCTTTCCATAGATGACAGTTTACCTTCCAATTTTTCCCTAGGATCAAAACTTGGCTTTAATTGGGAAAAAAATACAATTACAATCCTTTCATTTAGAATATATAGCTGAATACCCAAACACATAAGAGAAGATTTTATTTATTAACTTAATTTGTAAATTGTCTAGTAAAATTTTCACTTTGGAGGAGAATGTAAATCACTTAGGAACTTTTTTTAATTTTTGGTAAGCGAAAATGTAAATTACTTAATATTTTAAATAGTGTTTGTTTACACACAAAATTTTACTAAAATTTTAATTTTTTCACATCCTCATTTTCTCTCTTACTTTTTTTACTTTTTATCAACTTTTTCACTTACTTTTTTATTCTCTCTCCTTACTTTTTATCTAACTTTTTTTACACTTTTTACTAATTTTTTCACTTTGTCCCATCGGTGGGGATCTCCTCATCGGAGAAGGGAATCACCCTAGGCGCCATGATTTGTCCGACCAAGTCGGCCAGCCTTTTCATTCTCTCTCCTCACTTTTTCACAAACCCTAAAATTTTACCCTAAAATTTTACTTACACAAACACTATATTAATTTTGGGGGGACAGTAGCCCCGCCCACCCCCTTGTCTCTGTCCCTGGATACAACCATTATAAAGATACTTATATTACAGGTAGTAATTAGTCTTATGAAATGTAATTATAGAGCTAATAATTTCTCTTAGCATCATTGAAGGAACTTCAGAAAGATAGAGAAAATGTTGCATATGTAAAATTTTCTCCTATAAATTCAAATTCGTAAGATTTTTTTGCTCATCAAACATCACAAAACAGCTCCTACCTTGAGCATGAGAATCTTTTCAAATCTCCAATTTTTCCTCGAATTGGACCGGCTCCACTAATTCTCCTCCAACACATGTTTTTTATATAAGGGTCTTTTTGAACCCCAATTATTTGGGTTTAATAATAAAAAATCCATCACATAATTTTTTATTGTTATAATGTTTATTAAAAATCTTCTCTCTCTTCACTTTTTTACCAACTCCCGTAACATATTTTTACTTTATAATATTTCTAAAACCCAAATACTCAAAATTTCCACACTCAAACATTATATTATATCCTTAATTTTATCAAAAGTCAATATAACCTAAAACTAACCTGATAGGATATCTTACTAAATAAATTAGTATATATTTACTACTTTATTGTCTCATATGACGAGATGAACGAGTGTCCAATTATCAAGCATTCTCAAATAAATATATAAATGCGTGTGTGTGATCTCATACAACTGCGTCCAACACTTTGGGCTATAACGGTATAAACTACCTTTTTTAATTTTTCATTTACCCATATATATGTATGTATGTATATGTGTGTTCATTTTAAAAGTTCAAATCTTATAACAAAAAAAATACCCAGAGAAAAATTAAGACATTAATAAAGTTGATTTCGCGCATATTTTTGAATTATCCCAATTAACAGATCATATCGTCTACGTGAAGACGTCACGTATTGAAAAAATTCTCCAAATAATTATTTTATAATTGCGTAGAAATGTTGAGGGGCAGAAATTTCCAACCCAATCACCCCTGTATAGGCTGCTGACCGATCTGTATACGTGGTTTAGCCGTCTCGATAGGCCCATTTCATGCCCCTACGGATCCTTACGTCCCCTGTGAGCTATTTTTATAGATAATTGTTTAAAATCTTATTGAGGGAGCTGGAGCTACAACCCAGTTTTTAATCTCTTCAATTTCCTTTCGTTTCTCTACTCATTTCTCTCGCTGACAAACAGTGATTAAGGTCCATATAGGTTCCCCATTTTTCTCCATAAATTCTCATCCACTCATATGTTTCCTTTTGATTGCGAAACCCATCAGCTAAAATGGTACCTCACAACCTGACTTACTGGTTAGCGGAGCAACCTTCGATCGTGAGCTTCCGATGGAGCCCCATGAGGTTCGGCTCAACTTGGTACTTCGTCTTTACCGCCATCTCCTTCTACATCCTCGCCGCCATCGCTCTCGACTTCCTCCTGTTCCTCTTTCGATGCCGCCGCCCCCTCCCACTTGGCCCCATCCCAGCCCTACACAGCCTCGCTGTCGCCTTAATCTCCGCCGTTATTTTCGTCGGGATGCTGCTCTCCGCCGTCTTTGAAATCCGCGACACCCGCTGGTTCTGGAGCCGCACCAAGATCTCAACCCCATTCCATTGGCTCCTCTGCTTCCCCCTCGGAACCCGCCCCTCCGGCCGCGTCTTCTTTTGGTCCTACATCTTCTACCTTTCCCGCTTCCTCCACCTTCTACGTACATTCGTCACCATTCTTTGCCGCCGAAGGCTCACTTTCTTCCGGCTCTTCAACCAGTCCATTAACATCTTGATGTCCTTCCTCTGGCTCGAGTTTTCTCAATCTTTCCAAGTCCTGGCCATACTGCTGGACACCCTACTCTACTCTGTGGTCTACGGGTACCGGTTCTGGACGGCCATCGGGTTGCCCAGGGCGCGTTTCCCCTTTGTGGTGAATTGTCAAGCCGTGTTGGTTGCTTGCAACCTGGTTTGTAACTTTGGGGTGCTTTTGTTGCACTACACGAAAGGCGGGTGCAACGGCATTGGAGCTTGGGGCTTCAATTCTGTGCTGAGTGGAGCAATTTCGTTGCTGTTCTTAAAGTTCTACGCGAAGAAGATGCATTGGAGAAACAGCAAGGTGAGTGAGGATGAGGGTTCAACAACAAATCGGGGATCTGCAAACCTCGAAGGAAAGGATACTAGAATGGAAAGGCTCATTTTCTTGTTTGATTAAAAGCCCTTAATTTATTTAATTTTCCAATTTTTCAAGTTTTAACTTCTGGGTTTCATGGGGAGGAAATTAAGGATCCCCATTTTTCTCCAATTGTAAAGGATCATACGAGATATGATCGATGAGTGTCAATATTTTTCTCTTCTAGAGAAAGTTTGCTTCGCTTTTCCAATATTTCAGCTGGTCGTAAAGGAAGTTTGCTTGGTCAAAGGGAAAACTGAGGCTGCGTTTGTCACTAAAATTTTACCCAAAATTTTATCTCTCTCCTAATAAAATATTCTAATATAATCTCTCTCTCTTCCATAAAAAAATATAAAAAATTACAAAAACTATAAAATATTACATCTCTCTTCACTTTTTCACTAAACCCAATACCAACATTAAACCCAATACCAAAAATTTTACCACACAAACCCACCCTGAGTGATTTTCGTCCGTCCAAATCCCCCAATATTGACGAAGCTTCCAATTGAATAGAAAAGTCCTTGATTGAATTAAATACTATCAACGTACGCTCAAAAACGAATATTAGGAGTTAGGGATATTGGTTTTCTTTTCTTTTCTTTTATATATATATATATACACAAACAACCAATTAATACCAATATTAGGACCTAATTAATCAAGCTCTGCTTAACTCAAAATCTTATTTTGTCATTTTTTTCCTACAAAAAAGTTGATTGAATTTAATTTTAAATGTTTGTCTCTTTTCTTTCCAATTTCAAGCATGGCAAAAGAATCTATTTTCTTGTCAGCCATTACGCGACGTGCCTAGCTAGCGTTTGCCCTTATTAATATAACCAAGGAATTAATGCATATACTTTCCTCTCATTTTCTTCCATATGTTTGGTGGAAAATGGGATAATTAAGTTAGCTACGTTATATTATAATCCAAAATATAGTAGCTAATTAATTAATAGCGTAGGTTGAAATGTCAAACTTGACTGCCTCTCATCTATTTTAATTCTAGACATGACGCAATTGATGAGTGGTCACCCAAGGAAAAATATTACTAATTGCACTGGAAAATATTGAGAAATAACGACATCGCATTGGATATATACAATAAAAAGTCGCCTATTAAATCGGTTGCAAAAATTGTTCTTGCAAATGCTAATTGGTGGAGAGACTCAACGTGTCATGTGGACTTGATGTATGTTGACATTCGTGCCTTGAATTTGGTCCCGTTGGACTGTATATATACTCTATGTGACTATTATTATACATTAGACAGTAATTTCTTCATCAAACTATATAATAATATATATGTTTTAAAACATAATTGAAGACTAAACATACGTCCTGGATTGGTCTCCTAATGTTTTGCAATATTTGTGGGTTTTTTGAATCATCCTTCTCATGAGCTACTTATTCTTTCGTGTAACATGCATGTCTGAACACTGAATTTGTGCTTTGGTGGACAATGTGTGAACTTGTACTGTCGTGGAACTATGTCTGAATTTGATAACCGTCTTGTGTCTGTAGACTAAAACCCCCACCCATTTAAGAAAAGCTGTAAAAAAAATAACATAGGTACTTTTACGTTCACCTCTGGCTTAATTTGTTTCATAATATAATGGAACCTGTTAGTGTTTTGAATGTTGGCAAGATTCCATGTCAAAATTAAATTTAACTTGAGTTATATTTTTCCTATTCAATCATCTTAGATAAGTTTTGTTTAAAGTGTTAAAGAGGGAAGTTGAGTTTATCTGTCAATAATATAAGGTTGAGAGAACTTCCAAATTTGAAAAGATGATAATATCTGTCAAGAAGATCAGTTAAATCAAGGAGTTGGATATATGCATCGGCGGAGGGAGGGGGGGCGAACCGGGGCCATTGCCCCGGTTGGCTCCCCCCAAAATTTTTTTTTACTATGTGTTTTTTTTTTATTATTAGGTTTGCCCCCCTTGGGCAAATAAAAATTATGCTTGTC
The DNA here is from genome assembly GCA_963930655.1 of Myrica gale. Taxonomy (NCBI): domain Eukaryota; kingdom Viridiplantae; phylum Streptophyta; class Magnoliopsida; order Fagales; family Myricaceae; genus Myrica; species Myrica gale. Next base: position 20,900,581 of record OZ005615.1, read on the forward strand.
CCCTAGATGAATCAGCCCGCCCCCCTTAAAATCCAAGCAGCCCAATACCTCAAAATCAAATTAAAAGAATAAGCAGAAAGATATTTATTTATGTCAAAATTTGAAATCCTATATTAACTTGTCGATGTTGTCGTGAATTTTGCGACGAATATTTCATATACTTCTCCTGATTCCTGATAATCGTTGTGTGTTGTAATAATTGAAATAAATGTTTTCACTATTCTAGTACTTTTTTTTTTTGTTCTTTTGTCTTTTATGTTGGACTTGGTTGAGAATTTGGATATCGCAAATACTGAGAAAGGGGGTGGTGTCACCATCTTTACTTACTAGAGAATCATTGGTTATATCATTTTATTGTCACTATCAACATCTAATTTTATATGTCTGACTTCTTCACAATTTATCCAAAATTGAAGTAAGACTCATTTTCATCTATCTTTTGTTTGTTTAGGTCTGATTTTTCATAGCCCATGAGATTAACTTGTTTTTAGTTGTCTTTCTCTAAAGGTGGAACTTCTTTTCCATTGTAATTTGTGACGTTTGGATCAAGTTATAAATCTATTTCTTCAAAATTTTAGTCATTAATTTAGCCAGGTAATGGGCACTTTGAACTACGATTTTTCTGTTTTCTCATTTTGTAAGGGGAGTAGAATAGTTATTTGGATGTTAAGATTGAACTTTTTGTCCAAATTTTTTTCTATTATCATTTACCAAGTATGTATTTTCTCCTTGCAATTTCGGGTTATTTTATTGTTGATAGAGATTCCACTCTTGAGAAGTCCGTGTTCAATAGTACTGTCACACTAAAAAAACTATAGCAAAGGTGAGAAGCATTTTTATGTCATTGGAACCTGGATTCTTTTTGAACTTTGGATAATTTGGCTTCTTTTTCCAATATGCTTCGATTTGCTATTGTTTCTTTCAAGAATAATAGAAATACAGTAATTGTTTATTTTTCTCATTTATGTGTTATGTTTTCTTTTTACATATCCCAACAAATTCAGCAGGACTTATTGAGCATATGGCACATCCTTTCTGGCAACAAAAATAAGTCCTTCATTCATGGAAGTAAAAAGTTATATTGCTGAAAATACTTTATTTCATTTATGTGTTTTGTTTTACAAAGGATATATATATATAAATAATTTTGTTTGTCTGATTAGTTGATGCTCTATTGGTGTCTTGAACAATAAGAATTTAATCTTTAATGTCCTCTCAGTATCAGCAAATAGTACGGTACGTGTATTTCAATATTTTTAGTGTTTTTAGTCCTTAATTTTTTTTATTTATACTCTTAAGACATTTTTTTCCATTAAGTAGTAAAATTTTTTTTTTTGTCATTTTTCCTTAAAAGTTTGCCCCCCATTAATTGGGTTTCTGGCTCCGCCACTGGATATATGCCTGACAAATCTTTGAGTAATCTTCAGAATGTGATCTTGTCTGCCTGCGGCTTGCCTCTTAGCTCAAGCCAAGTCTGCGAGGAAGTTACAAATTCAACTCGCCTGCCTACTGCCCTAACTTAGCTAGAGCAATCCCCTTTGCAGAAGTGACAGATTCAACTCGCTCGTGTTGTTTCCCTATCTTAGCTCGAGCGAACCTTGATGATTTTAAAATATTCTCTTATTTCAAAATCTCAATGGAATTGAAACTCAACCCATTCTATAAATACTTTGAGAGGTCGTTCAAGAAATCTTAGAGAGGTCATTCCACGCTTTCTTCAAGCCTTACTTGAGAGAGAAAGTCCTTTAGAGATCCATGTCCATAACAATTCAGATTTTCTTTCGTTTACATATTCAATCACCATTGTAACCAACCTTTCTGTGTGAAGCCTTCAGAGTGCTGAAAGAGTTTGGTTGTCAGAGTTGCTGGTGTTGAAGAACAAGGTCGTCTTTGAAAATTTCATAAAAATAACTTCAGAGGGCCGAGGGTTAACCATAGGAAGCGGAGGTCTAAGTTGAATTACTTAGATTATTACATTAGGATAGTCAGATTCAAGCAATTGGAGGTTGCCCATGTCTGAATCACCGTGTAAGGTTTTACTTTTTAGTAAATTTCTAATAGCTGCAAGCCCACATTTAAAGGTTTTCATAAATAAGTGTTAATAGGGTCTAAACAAGATTTTTCAGAACCATTGTAGAAATATAAAATAAATAACAAAATCTTCTTGCTAATAGCTCAAGATTTTTTTTATAAGTAATCAATTCACATGGTATCAAAGTAAATGTCCTAATGAATTGAAACTTCGACTCTATGCTTCACCCATCATTTCAATTAAAATATCCACGTGTTGAGTCTACATATTAAGGGAGAGTGTTAGCAATATAAAATTAAGGATTAAATACACTATGCACCCCTTATGTTTGGGGTGTTGACACATTGCACCACAATATTTTATTTTTAAAATATTGAGTCAATTATGTTATCTTTCCCAACGATTTGCACTATGAAATGAAATTAGGCGTCAAATTAGACAGTGATTGTACCGCCATTACCATTGCTAAGATATTGAGAAGGAAATTTGCCAGTAAAGACTTCAAGAATGATGATTCCAAGGCAATAAACATTTGCCTTCGGAGAGATATACTAATATTATACATATTCAGGTGATCAGTAGGCAAACATTGTTTGAGATTTAAGGGTGATACAATAATCTAACAAAGATTGAGGTCACGTGAGAGGTACGTGTAAACGATTACCGTCTAATTTGACACCTAATTTCACTCTATTGTGGAAATCGTTGGGAAAGATAACATAATAAGCTTAATGTCTCAAAAATAAAACATTGAGATGCAATGTGTCAACACCCCCAAACATAAGGAGTGTAAAATGTTTTTAACCCTAAAATAAATAATAAAAGTAGCCTAAGGGGATGTTATAAATATAACATAAATAATTAAATTCATTTATTGCTTACCTATCCTAAGTATTTGACTGATGATACCAAAACTGAATCAATCCAACCCAAATCAATTTGGGCTGGGCCAACATGATCACACGAAAATCCCAACAACAATGCATGAGAGAAGGGAAACCAGTGACACATGTCATAGATGGTTATAAGCCAACTTACGACTTGTAGCAGTCCCACAATACCGAGGTTATGGCAATAAAAGTTCAAACTGTCTATTATGAAGACATGGGGAAAGAGCACCTCAGAACATGATGCGACGAGGAATCAAAGTCCCTTGAAAAAGGAGAACGTGAGGACGTGAAGAAAAGGCTATAAAAACATAGTGTCATGAAGAAGAAAGGTACGTGATTTTGGAAAAATAGAATAGAAAGATTGATATACCAAAATACTGACTTAACCATCGGAGGTGCCTTATCCCGGTGTCCGGAGTTATCTTTGTCATTTTGTAGAAGGAATTACGTGAAGATCAAGACATATTTACTCCGAATTGTTGACCATAAGTCAACTGATTACATATGAAAATAGTGATCTAGATCAAGGATAATATTGAGGGGAAATGTGGGAGGAGATCGAGCTACCCAATTCCCGTGGAATTTTTAATTGAAGTGACACAGATGTTGACCCTTTGAACGACAATAGGTTTACAAGAAATGTTCGGTGAGCAAAGTGGATACGTGTCACTTGATGAATGGGGTCTGGCGTGTTTTAAAAAAAAACGAGCTCGACCTTTTCTGTGTAGGTAGAGACAAAGGGATGGATGAAGCAACCTTCGGTGGTGTTTGAGTGTTAAATTATGGGTATTAGAGTCAGTGAAGAGAAAGATGATTTGAATGAATTTTTTATATTTATTTGTAGTGAAAATCGATGATTTAATGAGGAGAATGAGAATTTTTTGTGATTATTTTATTAGGGCCAAAATTTTGGCACCCAAGCACCAACACAAAGTGTCTCGGGTTGGTGACCTTAAGGACTAAATCGTTTACTTTGATAGCACATAGACCAAATTGTCACAAAGTGAAACCTTGTTTGGATTATTAGGCAAAAAGAAACTTCGTAAAGAATGTCAAAGAGGGCTGACCTCGTGGTACATCGTTACAATGGTGGAGCACTTTTGCTGGATACTGGCACTAAGGGTAATTACCTCTATTAGTATAAGAAAACATCATGTTATGAAGAGATGTCCCAAAGTTTCTAGTATTGATCCTAGCAGGAAGGAGAGTGAGGTGATGGTCGTCCCTAAGGAGTATTCTTTTGGGTGGGACCTGATTTGATACAAATTCATCTCTGTCCGGCTGTCCGGTTCAAATTCGGCTTTAATTTGCTGCCTGCACATAAGAAATGGGCTTATCTGGGCCCGACCAAGGTCCAAGGACATATCTAATTGGCCAGAAGATAATACATTAATTTTCTTAATTTTACAAATGGGCTCAAGGATATTATTTTTCTTTTTCCTTTTCTTATTCAATAGGAAAATGGGCTCGTAGTCAAATTCGAATTTAGCTGCTATTGACACGCGCCAATAGGTCCTCTGGGGAGAGAAAGCTCATCCAATTTATGAGCCCAGCCCATCTGCAGGTCCAAACCGCCGACGTAAAACCAAAATGCGTCCTCACGGTTTGTCGTTTGCTTATCAGCCTATCCAGACGAACGCTTAGCCCCCGGTCTACAAGAGACGTGTATTGGTTTCATCAGACTCGGAAAGCCTTGTCGGTTGGAGTCACACGGCCCTTTTCTTCTTCCTGGCTTCCAGCCAATTCCAACCCAGATGACCGACGTAAACCGAGCGCGTCGTTTTCCTCTTTGACTTTTCAATCTCCGTCTACCAATCACGCCGCTGTCCTCTGTATACTTGACCCTGCCCGATACTCGCCTCCCCCAGAATCCCAGCCCAAGAGATGCGAATTTCCCTGTCCTCTTGGCCATGGCTTTAACCAGAATATCCATTATGTACCAAGGACGCTTCGTATTCTAGAAACTTAATCTTGAAGCAACAAGAAACAGAAAAATCTGTCCGACTCGAATCACTCTCTGTCTGTCACTCAAATCAAATTCCAGGTATGATAGCTCTGCCTAAGTGTTTTACTACCATATTGAGAGTAGATTGTTAGATACACGCTTCGAAAGAAGAGTCCTCTTCGCCAGAATCCTTCTCCTCAAGATTCAATCTTTACCTCTTCTTTCTAAGCGTAGTGTAGTAACAGTTTCTTATCTGTATATTGCATTCTTTCATGGCTTCTTCTCATCACTTTACTGTACTTGAGTTTCGGATATGGTTAGTTATTTGGCATGGTGCTTTGGAATTGATGAGCGGCATTGAAAAGTTGACGCGTAACTAAAGGGCTGATGGATTTTGCGTGAAGGAGTCCTAAATCTCAGGATAGGCCTGGATTCCTTTGCTGATTTGATGTAGTGCTTAATGAAACTGATTATTGTTTATGAACAATTCCGTGTTTTGATGTTGGTTCTAACTTGTGAATTGGTAATGTATATGGGAGTCCCGATTAATTGAGTTTGTGACGCGGTGTAGTAGAGAGCATGAATCATGTGAAGACTTTCCCCTTTCCTCAAGGTGGGTATTTATTACTGCATGTGTTATCTAATCTTTGTGTTTATGCACACCTCGATTTTTCCCCCTACTTGAGAGTAACCACTAGCCGCATCTGCACTTTGATTTCAAAAAGACTAGTCAAGGTTGCTCTTGAAATCATTATAAGGCTCAATTCAACTCCCAATATGAGACTTGAACCTTATAGAAAAGATGAATTTGTTTTTAGCCCTTATGTGTATGCAGTTGTTTTTAGTTCAGTATCTAGTCCAACTGAATGCTGTTTTGATTGGTACTTAGAGATGTTTATATACAAATATCCAGCTCTTTCTCAATCCAAAGTGTAATTTGTTTAATACGGGGAGCCAATGACTTGAGAAATCTCTTGCAATTGGTTACATATTTAGTTTAACTGATCACAAATGCCATATTATGCTGCCCCGAACTCTCCTCTTTTTGAGGAAGGATATGGACTGCTTTTGGCTTAAGAAAGACATATCTCTTTTGTTTTCCTGATCTTATCTGTTTTTCTCTCCCTGGAATGCCAGGAACATCGAAGGTATCCTTAGGGCCAACAATTGCAGCTGTCTTTAAGAAGGAGATTTTTAATATTCATTGAAAGGATATGGAAGTTCTGGGGCCACTTAGATCTGACGATAGATTAAAGCACCGCCCCTTAACTCCTATTAGGTTTCTAAGGGGGCTTACATGTCTAGTGGTGTTTCTTTCCACTGCCTTCATGTTTCTAGTGTATTTTGCACCTGTGGCTGCTGGAGCATTACGGCTTGTGAGCCTGCCTTACAGTAGGAAAGCATCATCCTTCCTCTTTGGAATGTGGCTAGCTCTGTGGCCCTTTCTATTTGAAAAAGTAAATGGGACCAAACTGTTTTTTTCTGGAGATATTGTTCCTGAGAGGGAGCGTGCTTTGCTTATTGCCAATCACAGAACTGAGGTAGACTGGATGTACTTGTGGGATCTTGCTCTGCGGAAGGGGTGTTTGGGCCACATCAAATATATTCTAAAGAGCAGCTTGATGAAAATGCCCGTCTTAGGTTGGGCATTTCACTTCATGGAGTTCATTGCAGTGGAGAGGAAGTGGGAAACTGATGAACCAATTTTACGCAATGTGCTTTCAACATTTAAGAATCAACAGGAGCCGTTATGGCTTGTTGTGTTTCCTGAAGGAACTGATTTTAGGTACTACCTCAGTGTCACATTTTGTAGTCTGTTAAATTCGCCATGCTTATAGAAAAGGAACAACAGTGTTAAGTTCGGTTTATGGCTAGGTTGACGTTATGGATATTGAGTTAGCCTAGTTGCAGATCCTTAATATATATCAAATACTGCATGAATCCTGCTTTCACCGCTTATGCATCTTTCCTTATATGCTGTCAGCACACAGCGCAGAACTTTTTAAATTTTTCACTTATGTGCAAGATTTATGTTTATTCCCCTTAAGACATTAACCGTTTCTTTGCTTTCTTATATAGCGAAGAGAAATGCGAGAAGAGTCAAAAGTTTGCGGCTGAAGCTAAACTTCCTATGTTGTCGAACGTCTTGCTCCCAAAAACTAGGGGCTTTTGTGTTTGCTTGGAAGCTCTTCGGGGCTCCTTGGATGCAGGTTCCTTTCCAAAATTTTACTCCTGTCTTCCATTCTGTAAATTGCCAATGGGAAGACCCACCCTCTTCTCTTTTCCCCCTCAAACAGCTTCTTTGAAATCTAATACAACTTCATGTCTTAATAACCTGCAGTTTATGATGTGAGCATCGCATACAAGCATGAGTGCCCTTCCTTTTTGGACAATGTGTTTGGTGTGGATCCTTCAGAAGTTCACATGCATGTTCGGCGTATCCCTGTTGATGTGATTCCAGCATCTGCCAGTGAGTCAGGTGCATGGCTAATGAATGCGTTCCAGTTCAAGGACCAGTTGCTCCTGTACTTTAAGACTCAAGGCCATTTCCCTGACCAAGTAACACAAGGAGAACTTTCTACATTGAAGTGCTTGATAAATTTTGCAGTTGTAATTTCTTTGACTGTCATATTTGCTTATCTTACCTTTTCTTCATCCATCTGGTTTAAAACATACGTCGGCTTAGCATGTCTATACCTTTCTTCTGCTACTTACTTCAAAATTCAACCTCGGCCAGTGTTTGGCTTTGTTAAAGCAATGTTTGATAGCAAGAATCCCAAAAGTGAATGATAGAATCACAAAATTCAATCTTTTTTGTTCGCGGACCTAATTGCTTCATGTTTAAATCTTCTCCTGCCTTTTGATTGTGGGGGAGTTTATATTATTTGGAATGAAGAGGCACTGAATAGAAATTATTTGCTGCCTGGACTATTTTGAATATACAAGTTGGCCACTAGAGTGATCATTGCACAGTGCAAATTTCTCAATTCCTTCTATCAAGAAGGCCATCATTTTATGCCAAGGAAGCTCAGGCATGACATGGTGCTTATGACCTCTATCTAGAAAATGAAGGTAACTTTTCTGCTACTCTGGAAATCTGATTTTTAAGCATATCATTCCAAAAAGAAGCAAAAATAATAAAGCTACAAGATAAAGGACTAAAGTCACATATTACACTTCACACTGGGAATGCTTCATAGCTGTGGTAGGAGAACCGAAAACGGCTGAAATTAATCTAGGAACAGCAGTTAAGATCATGTCACTCTTTTATTGAGAAAATATAGTTAGAACATGTACTGTTAAATTAATCATAGGCACTGATCCAGCTTCGTTACCTGCAACACCATGATGAAACCAAATGCCAATATTAGTGAACCATTAGTTAGCAAATCAAAATTGTAATGAAAAGAAAACAGATCATGCCGTTGCTTGGCTCTTAAAGGGTGGGGGGAATAAGCTAAAAATAAAAAGGTTGATGGTACTTGGTTAAAAATAAATGCAGAAAGATTAATAAGAAGAAAGCTCAATTAAGATTTGGTTCCCATAAGCTTGAATTACCTAGCACTATCTGTTGCACTATCCCCACGGTTGACTGCATTGGAAACATTTACTAAGTGGGAAGGCATAAATGCTGACATCTAAATCTCATAGGCCAAAATTAAAGCACTGATCACCTACACATAAATTGATTATTATTTTCTCTATTATGCCATGGCCTTCTAGGTGACAGAGATGATTTAGGAGATGATGCGAAGTCCACAAAACTTGTAAACTAGATTAGTCTCAGTTAGCCTCTGCAATTTTTTTATGAACTAGATTCCAGGATCAACCATTCTCTTACGTGATTTAAGAGACAAGATCAAGATTCAAACACTAATGAGATGAGGATATAAGAACATTGAGTATTTCAAGCAAAAAGCTTGGACCTAAAAAACTTCGATGCTAAATCACTTAGGTTTCAATATATGGTCTCCAAATGTTGATATGGTACATAAACACAGAACCACTCATGGTCTGCAATGGAGGCTGGACTGTGAGAGAGAGAGAGGAGGGAGTTGTGTGTCTGTGAGAGAGAGAGAGAGAGAGAGAGTTGTGCGTGCGTCTGTGAGACAGTGAGAGAGAGAGAACGGGGGAGACATGGTCGCAGAGAAGAAAGAGGGAGAGAGAAAGAAGGGTGGGGAGGGGGGGTTCGTGACGTTCGTCGAGTGACCTGAGTCGTTTTGTCCAGGGTCAAAATATCTTTAAAATTATGGCTCAAAACGCTGGGTGGGGAGGGGGGTTTGTGACGTTCATCGAGTGACCTGGGTCAAGGTCAAAATATGTCTTTAAAATTAGGGCTCAAAATGCTGAGTTTTGAGCCCTTAAAAGAAAAAAAAATCTGGAACTTGAAATTTCGGAATAGGCCGGAACCAATGCCGGAATATTGAAATCGGAATTTTCTGACGGAATCTGGATAAAATTCTCACCCTTACAAACAGGACAGAGTCGGAAATATTTGGAAGATTTGGATTCCAGAAAATAAACATCAAATATAGAACTAGTCGAGAAAGCTACAACAGCAAAGGTGAAAGCATATGGGCCGGGATAGCCCAATAACGAGCTACTGCATAATTATTGTCATCTGTCTTCCTTTTTCTTTGATTTCATTTTGAAGTCTAAAATCACATGTTGAGTTCTTAAATTATTACAAAATTATTAATTAAAATATGCGAAAAATAGGTCACATTGGATTCTGCTAGAGGGTAATATTAATGAGTGTGATAGTTTGGAAGCTAAATTTGAAGATATATTTTTTTTCTTTTGTTTTTCCGTAATTAGAAGGCATTTTGTTCTCTATGGGACGCCGACGTGTGTGATCATGACGGAAAGATATCGACCTAACCTCATCCCCGCGTCCTTTTCCGGCGTATGCATTTCACTCAGTTTCATATCATCACCCTGTCCCATTTGGCCAGTCGATTCTCATCTACCCTGAACCTAAACGAAGCTGTTTTTCCAGATTAGGTAGACTTCACGATGTCAGAAAAGACAAGGAACAGACAAAAGGATGTGATTGGTTGTCATGAAAATCACCTGAAAGATCACTAGTCCAAATTAGTCATCATCGGGCTTGTTTAGACCAAACATCTGGTTGGGGTTTTCTGAGAACTCCGCCAGCTTTCTTTGCGTGTTTGAGGTTTCTTTTATCTTCTGACTTCATAAATGATTTCCAACCGCTTAGGTAATAAGCTACAACATCATGAGAAGATGTGGATACTTGCGGTTCTGTCTTTTTCCAAAGCCATGTAAATATCATGTCTATCCAAGATTGTGTCCCGTACTAAACAATTAGTTCATAGCTGCTTTTCCCTTAATTGTTTTCAGTGGCAGTCTTGATCTATCCTGACCTATCATGTTACGGCGGAGCAAAAGTTGAAATGGGGGCAGGTAGAGCCTCCGCCTCAATAAAACTTTCAAAGAGTGTTGTATCAGATTGCTCTTTTATAATTCAAATTTAGCATCAAGTTATTGAAGTTATAATTGTGCAATTTCAGAGCAATTAACCCAATTACGGCGAGAGTCCACGAATATGAGGTCGTCATTAATTGTGAGATTTTTTAAGATTTGCAGATTTTAAAATAAAAAAATTAGGAATAAATACCTTTTGGTCTCTATAAATACGCCAAAATCAAGGAGTCCCATTTCGTAGCTAATTTCTGCTGCTGCTAATTGACATATTAGGATTGGTTTGGATTACCAGAAAAAATTCTGCTAATAATATGCCAAACTTTGAAGGGAAAAATCTAAGCGGAAGCTGAGTGCGATTTTTGGAGAGGGGTGGAAGCACGTGGGGACCATGGGGTTTACCTTTTTATTTTATTTTTTTTCGCTCGGGAGGTTTACCTGCTAGATGGACTTCATCTGCGTGAGGGGGCAGTTGTGCTTTTGTTTACCACGTGAGGAACTTGAGCTTTCCAATGTAACTTACGTTATCGAATCTCGACTGGCTGTATCCAATATCCACGCTCAATTTCTTCTTCACTAAACGTTATGTTGGATTTTGTCTCTTCTTCTAATACACTAACCAATTCAGATTGAGGTTCTCTTTAATTTAATTTATATATATATATAAGCACTTAGACAACATTAAATTGATTGAACCAACTTAAAATAGTAACGCAATACGTGTGAGCATTCATTGTTATTTGTGTAAAGTAGTTTATACGTTTTGGAGACTAGCTAGCCTTCTGTACAATTTCCTTTTAAGAAAAACAATTCAAATAGAACCGGACACAACAATCATTAAATGTTGTAGGACCCACCACAAAGTTTAATACAATCAATATTAAATAATACAAGACCCACATGTTATGTATTTTTTTCAAATTATACTGTATAATTTGGATTTTTTTTAGTAAAAAACTCTAATCCACCTTTTTGTTTGTTGTTTCTGTGGCCCTGTATAAAAAATTTCTATATAATTACATTTTATTACAAAAATAAGAAACAGTACTATTTTGAAAGCGTAGTAAAGAAAACTAGTAGATTAATAGTTCTTCAGTAACTATGATAATATATTTTAAATATTGTCGTGTGTTTACAACTTATGTCAACACCCCTTTATATAGGCATAGTCATAATGAGATACATAGAATACACAATGCACATACATGAATGTTGCAAACTCCAAGATACATTGTATAAATCTAGATGCATTTGTAGAAATCAAGATGTAGAAAAATTCAATGGACATGAAATCAAATGGTAAGTCATAATACATTGAATCATATATTCATGACACATTTACCTTTCTAGGACCATAATTCTATCTAATTACATTTTATTACAAAACTAAGAAACATTACTATTTTGAAAGCGTAGTAAAGAAAACTAGTAGATTAATAGTTCTTCAGTAACTATGATGATATATTTTAAATATTGTCATGTGTTTACAACTTATGTCAACACCCCTTTATATAGGCATAGTCATAATGAGATACATAGAATACACAATGCACATACATGAATGTTGCAAACTCCAAGATACATTGTATAAATCTAGATGCATTTGTAGAAATCAAGATGTAGAAAAATTCAAAGGACATGAAATCAAATGGTAAGTCATAATACATTGAATCATATATTCATGACACATTTACCTTTCTAGGACCATAATTCTTTCGAATTTTCTGTCATGCAATTACGTGAGAGATAGATACAACAAGTAGACCTCATTGTAGAATTCATGTTGTCCGAAACTTTACATGGACAACTCTAAATAATGTAGAGTTCATCTATTATTATTTCCATCTCTTTTCAAAACAAAAATTACAAAAGATCTTAATCTACTTGTCTATCTCTAATTTGGGTTGAAGAGTAAAGGTCAAGGAATCGAAGGATTAGACTCAAACATCATGTATTTTCAGGACCTAATTTGGTGACTATTGAAGATGTTGACATGAACTGTTCTTCTGTTACGGCTGAGGAGGCGGGCTTTGCCATGCCCCCTCCCCCTCTCCAATAAGAGCTCTTTTTTGAAACTGTCGGGGGTTAGCTCGCACATCAGCAACTCATTCCATATGGGCGCCCCTCATTAGACAACACAATCCGAATTGTGTGTCTAGTGGAAACAAAAATTGGTGACTCTCATTTTCTGTTTTCTTGGGTGGGTTTTCCCCTCTCACTTTCGTCTTTGGCGCCAAATCTACCAAGAGTAAGGACATGAAAAAAGCAGATGATGTGTGGATTCCAAACTATCTCCACCAAGTAGGCAAGATGAGTCTCCTTAAAAGGAGGAAAGCAACTGTTGTGCAATTTTCTAGCGAGTAGGTAAAATATCTCAAGCCACCTTCCACAGAAGGAGCTTCAATCTGTTATGCATATTAAGGCGCCATATTCAGCCAGTGTAGACAAACGTTTAGTTGAGATTTGTCTGTATGTTGACCGTAAAGAGACCTCTCGGATAAAAAATCCATATCATATTATCATCAGTACCAATAAGAGTTAAATGGATTTGGAGAAGGCTATCAATTGCTGGACTGTCAAAATTTGTCAGTTGACGAAGGGATAAAGAAGTGACTGACCAAAGAAGCCGAGTTTAGTCGAGATAGTCCACTTTTGGGTATGGGAAAAAAAGTTGGAAGAGACGGGACCCAAGGATCCTCCCAAGTGCGAATGGTGTCTCCTGAACCTACCACAAAACAACGCCCCTGAGAGATAGATATAGGGACGAGACTTAAGGATCCCTTTCGAAATCCAAGAGGAGGCACGACGCTCCACTCTTAAGAAATTCAGAATTTTGGAGGTATTTGGCACTTAAGCACTTAACCCATTGTCTTAGATCCTTGATGTTCGTCCGGATTTTATTGCTTCTTGGGTTCCTCCGAATCCAGGTTTTATGAAGATTAATTTCCACGTGGTTGTACGTCGTTTAGGATCATACATAGCTGTCTCTTGTCGAGACATCTCTAGCTCTCTCTGTACGGTGCATACGGAGCGAATTCGAGCTATGGACCCTCTCTTAAGTGAGACTTTGACATGTGTTCATGCTGTTGAAGTGGCCTTACTCCTGGACAAGTGTTATTTTCGAGACCGACTCGAGACTCGTTGCGATGGATTTAAGCAATCCCCATATTTCTCCTTGTTGGAAAATTGAAGACATGATTTTATCTCTCCGTCAGCTTTTTAATTCTCAATTTGCATGGTCTCTACACTGGGTGCCTAGAAGACTCAACCAACAAGCTCACCTCCTAGGGCAATGGGCTGCTCGCTCATCTGTTTCTCGCTTTGTTTCTATTTCTAGTATACCTTTCTATATTTTAAGTTGTGATGTGAACTAAGTTTTTATTCAATGTGATGCGAATGTTTTCGGTAACACGACCTGATTAGTATTATTGGATAGTAATTTCCTGTCCCCTATCATAAATGTCGACACATACTGCCCTGACGGTTACACCCGCGCCTCCTCAATTACAGTAATGCTCATGAAAAGATAGCGCGAAATTGAGGCAATTGATATTGGCAAAACCATCAGGCCGAGCCGAGTATAAATACCAAAATCTCTCCCTAATAACTCCCACAAACTCAGTCACAAACAGTCCTACTCCTTTTGCTCCTCCATCAATATTTTCTTCCAAAAAGCAAACAGTACCAATGGCGATCCCCTCCAAACTTATTAATCTTCTCCTTTTATTCTCCCTGGGTAAATCGCTCCTATACCTCTTCAAAACACTCTCTTTCTTCTTTTTTTCCATTAGTGAACATTACATTAGAGCTAGCACTGACTTTTATCTCTTCAGAATCATGCATTTTAATGGCAACGAATGAATTGCTTGAATTTTTGTCCCTTTTTTTGCGTACTACCAAATTGCAGGAACTGTGGCTTCGGCAACCGTATTTACCATCCAGAATCAATGTGCCTACACATTATGGCCCGGAGTTCTCTCCGGAAACGGACCCACCCTCGGGGACGGCGGGTTTTCCTTGGCACCGGGGTCGTCGATGAAACTCACGGCGCAACCCGGCTGGTCCGGCAGGTTATGGGCTCGTACTGGCTGCAACTTCGACGCCTCAGGCAATGGCAAATGCGTCACCGGTGACTGTGGCTCGCTGAAATGCGTAGGCGGTGGCGTGCCACCCGTCACGCTAGCCGAATTCACCATCGCCTCGGGTCCCACCGGCATGGACTTCTATGACGTCAGCCTGGTGGACGGTTACAACGTCGGCATGGGTGTAAGGGCGACCCGCGGAATCGGTGACTGCCAGTACGCTGGCTGTGTAGCCGACTTGAACGCAAACTGCCCTTCCGAGTTGCGGATGCTCGCCAATGACGGCTCCGTGGTTGCCTGCAAGAGCGCTTGCGCTGCGTTTAACACTGCCCAGTTTTGCTGCACAGGGGACCACTCGACGCCGCAGACTTGCTCGCCGACACAGTACTCGGAGCTGTTCAAGAATGCCTGTCCGACCGCGTATAGTTACGCTTACGACGACGCTTCCAGCACTTGCACTTGTTCCGGGTCGGATTACTTGATCACCTTTTGCCCCACCGAGTCGTGAACATTGATCATCAACTAGAGGGAATAACTTTCAATAAAAGAATTTATTTGTTTAACATATTATAATATACGAACAATCAATTTTATGAGGAAGTAAACGAATTTGATGTGTTTGGGATCTTATTCATTAGAAAATTATACAAGTATAGGGTTTATTATTCTTTCCTTCAGCATTGTTGGTGCTTATACTTTGATTTGCAGCAAGTCTCAATTTCTCATGAAGATTCTCTTCAAATATTAGAGGTTGATTTGGGTACCCTTTGAGATTCTTGGCGGGTGTCATGACCTAACGTGGTGGTGGGTTTAAAACACAAAAACAAATGGCTAACAAAGATATGGATCAGCAGCGTCTCCATGTCTGCCACAAGGCAACCTAACTAGAATCCGGCACCGGAGCAGAATTAATGGACATGATGCATATATCTCATCCAAATCATGTTTCGCAGTTGTTTTTGTTTTTGTAAATATTGTTTATCCCAACCACCACATTAGCTTATGAAACACACCAAGCATCTTCAAGTTGGCCTTCTCCTCTCTCTCTCATTTTAAAAAGGCCGATGAGAGAGTATTTCATGTTAAGAGAAAATTCTTTTATCTAAATTTTACAGTATAATTCTGAAAAAAAAATTACATAAATCTCACGTTAAGCCAAAAGGTTTTTCACACCAAAATTCTAAGTCCATGGTATGAAAGAACTCACCAGAAACACTTGTTCTTTCACAAACTACACATTTGATTAGAGAGTTGAAGTTCCTTGTCCCATTTTGAATCACGCATATATATATGTTTGAACCATAGAAGCATTGCACACTTATATAGATTCAGCGTTTGAAAATGCAGTGCATGGGGAGGGATATAAATCACAGGAAATAAAGAAGCCGATTAAGTGATAATTAATAAAGTTGGAAAATGTGGTCAAATGTTATGGTTTTCCTAGTTTCTAAGTGCTCTTGCATTGTATTTAGTCAAGAGTACCTGGTCAACTATTTTATTTTTTGTGAATGTAAGTTCTAATTACTTACAATTTACATTATTTTATACTCCCATGTGAGGAATGGAGAAGCATTATAGCAACGGACAGAATTATAAAATGAGTACAGACTACAACCCACTTACAGTAAATTTAGCTGCAAATTACAAAACAATGTTGTAGTTAATTAAAATCCTCCTACAGGATTCAAAAATTTCGTTCTGGTTGTGGATTAAAGTTAATTTTTGTGGCTCCAGTTTCTGAGCGTCTTGATCATATCCCATTGTCTGCTTTCACTCGTGTACTACTCAATCCCTACAAGTGGACAATTAATGGACAGAAGTAGACGTGAAAAGGAAAGGATAATGGAAATGACACCAGAAAATATGAAACGTTTTCTTTACTTCAAGGCCTTCGGCCAATGCTCTGTTCGCTAAAACAAAGTCACCTTCGTTGTTCTATTTCTATTTTTTCACAACTTTCTCTACAAGCGGCATTCAGATTCGAAAGCGCAACTTCAGTACCTACCCACCCCATTTTTCTTAATATTTTGGGCCAAGCGGAAGAAAGCCCTACATCTAAGCTCGAGCATTACATGCCATTTTCCTACAGCAAACCCTAGAAAATTACAAACCAATATTGAAAAACAAAACCCATGAAAAGGAATCGCCCCCCACCCCCCTCTTTTTTTTTCCCAGGGAAACAGAAAACGAAGCACTAAAGCTACCTACTTTTTACAGACATTCCTTTGGAATAACTATTACTTAAATAGAAAATACTCCGAACGCGATCAAGCAATGAGAGTTTCATTTCACCGGACCCCGTGCACTGACCCTCACCTTCCTCCTCACTGCTGAAAAGGGTTTGGTCTGAGCAGTCAAGTGAAGCTCCACAAGCTAAATTATACGACTGACATGCTGAATGGCATACCCGAAGCCTGTTGTCACCGTCCTTATCACACTTCTGGATCGATATCTGGGTGATTTGGGGACAATATTTTACAGTTAAGCCATACAGTCATATATGAAACAAAGAAACTAGGATATCAAACAAAGACTATTTTCTGTTACCGACAACATATCTGTATTCAAGCACCCGGAAAACCAAAGAAAGAAAGTCTATCAAAACCCCACATCAAGTTTCAATTACCGAGTTAGTACCATCATCCAGGGAACAGGATTAACAAGCCAATAGTTAATGTATCAGACATTATGAAAGAGTATGGATATTGATACCGGTGGGGTGATTATGCACAAATTGAAACAATGATATGCCACTAAGGATATGAAGCCGACTGTCAAAGGCGAGTGGAGGATTTGCAATACTGTAACAACATAGGATCTCAACTCTACAACTATATTTCATATATTTCTAACAACCTCTGGTTTATTTTCTAGGCTGATTTGTTGAGTGGAACTATATATCTGTTTCTAATATGCCTAAAAGTTTTGCCAATCACCAATCACCAACAACCACTTATGCCATGATTTAGATCCATAGGAACAAGCAGTACACTCTTCCCTGGTTGAGTTTATGAGTTGCTTCCTTAGTGAAAGGTCATGGTATGAGTACATGCTATAATATTCTTAAGTACAGGGCAAAACCTCCAAAATGTATATACAGTATAAATAGGAAATGGAAGCAGGCCCAGATATAAATGTTTACTGCAACAATTTTATAAAGTAAGACAACTCACCCAACATGCTAGGCGCTTAGCAGCTGCATCACAATAGCTGCTTCCAAAGATATTAAATAACTTCCTGGCACCACCAGGGAACAAACGGTGGTAGTTGGGCATAACAACTACTTCTTCTAGTTGCTGCAGTATGCTTGGTTCACTGGGTGCACAGTGTTGCCCAGATATATCACTTTCCAGCACACTTTTGCAAACTAGAAGACTAGAGGAGAGCATGGAGCTGTTCTGGCACGTGTAGCCTGCATAATCTGAACAACGGAATTCACACACTCCATTATCACAGACACCACCATGAAGGCTGCATTGTTCATCGCAAATAGCTGCATATTATGCAAAATAACAAAGTAAGTAGATGACCAAACTAACTGAAATTACATATCCAGATGATCTCATCATGACATTGCGCAAGGATCCAACATTTTTTTTTTGGATAAGTAAGCCAACATTGCAAGGATCCAACATGAACTAGTGAAAATGTTCCAAGAAGCTGATCTAAAACCCTTCACCTGGCATGCGTTTGTTCATATGAAAGTTTTGCCCATTGGAGTTGGTTGGCTATGCCTATACTTAGAGCTTAGCTATCAGGACGCAGCTTAAACACATATATAAACAGTGAACTTCAAGACAGGACTCGCCAGTATCCTAATCTAAGCCCTTTTGACAAGGATTCTCCCAAAAGATCTGTGCCTTGTGCATTCCAACTAATGTGGCAAGAGCAATTTCAAAAATGACCGGGCATCAGTGTCTCGTTTATCCGCAACGCAGGAAATAACAACTAAATCATTGATAAAGATTTATTTCTAGACCGATCATTAATATGTGCAGCATTGCGTCTTTATTTCCTTTCCCCAATAGACCGAACAAACAGTTCGAGTAGCTTCAATCACAAAGAACATGAAACTCTCCAAAAAGTAGGTTGTGTGTAGTTTCACCCATCATACAGAGAATCAGAATAAATGAAGAGAAGTAAAGCTTATAAAACAAAAATGCAGACAAGCAAAGAAAGGATATTTACCAGTGGAGCAGTCAACACCAGTGAACCCATTTTGACATTCACAAATCCCATTAGAGAGGCATTTGCCATTTCTATTACAATTGCTGGGACAGAAGCCTGCCAAAATATCAATTTAGAACTGATGACAAATCAAAGATAAATCAAAAGTATGAAATCCCGAAACCAAAATTCTATCCCTAACTACAAACTAGGAAAAAAAGGAAACAAACACTCACGTTTGCTACAGTCATGACCATGAAACCCTGGAAAGCAATAGCACCTTCCATCAACACAGTCTCCGTTGAAATTACAAGAATTGGGACAATGTCCAGATCCAAGAACTGAGCCTGAGCTACAGAGTTCATGGTATGCAGGGCAGATCAATTCACCTAGAGAAAAGAATCAAAATTATTCAAAGAAAGAGGTGAACAACTAAATTTTAGAAAAATTGATAGTTTGCACACTCAAACTACCAAGTCCCAAACTACCAACTATATTGCAATCATAAACTAACAATAAGCTTACAATTTCCACTGCATGTTAAGATTTGACTGTTAAAATCAATGAAAAATAAATCATGTGTTGCAATCTTAACATCAAAATTTTAACAGGTAATGCAACTTAAAAACTTATTGTTAGCTTAGTGGTACAATGTGATATGGTTGGTGGTTTGAGTACACATTACAAATTTACAAATGGGGTGGTAGTTTGAAGGTGTGAAGTATAGTTTCCACGTATTTATAAAAGCCACCAGTACATAGAACAGCATAATCACCATTGAAGCCAGGAAACTGTGTTGGTCCACCACCTTCAGGACATACTTTCCACATACCATCGACAGCAACCTGAAAACCATACTAAAAGAGATTTAAAAAACAAATCATTTGCGTTATTATCGTTGTAAATAACAGGCATAGTTCTGGCCTTTCTTTTCTGTTTACTTTTTGATAAGCCAAGCAAAATTGAGGCCTGTCCAACCCTGATGGTAAGAATTTGATTGATTTTTATGAATTAAATGCTTAAACCATCAAACACTTCTGTTAACACTTCATTTATTCCAAAGACCATGCCTAAGTCTTCTCTTCAGTCTTTTCTACAGGTGTCATTCTTTCATACGAACATCTCACACTCAACATGTAGGGAGTGCATGTGATCATCGTATAAACTTCAAATCTATGCTTACATGTGAACTAGCAGACATAAATTTGTGTTGGGTCCAATAGGAATCACACGTATGCATTTAAACTCAAGTTCTCACTTGTACAGTGTTCGGTTGAATATGCTCTCAAACAGTAGGTAGGTGATTTGAAAGAAATCTGTCACTATTGTTCTTATTGCAGAGTGAGAGTGCGGATCAATGACAAATCCACGAAATCAAGGACACTGGAATTCAGCACTCCATTAAACATGTTGTTGGGAATGGGCAACCTGCGGCAAACAAGGTACATAGAAATGCTACACAACATGCAATCACCAATTAGGCTATATACTCTTGTTTGTGATTTTTGGCAGTCTCTTAAGAGTTAAACAAAAAGAATGGGAGCGAGCAGGAAAGAAGGCTCAAAGAGAATTACGGCCAACAGAATCAACCATGTGGCTTTCATTTCGCATGACTTAGAATAAATCAGTGCATGGTACAAACTCTAGCTTAAAGACCCAATGCTCTCATACTGTGTACCCTACAGCACATTCTAGTCATTTAGACCTAATAACCAGGGCAATCCATGAATGGGGAATATAAGCTATTGAAGCTCCAAATCATACCTCCAGAGAGTTATTAATGCACCTGTGCTGATAACAACCATTTCCCTGGGTCATAGAACCGCGTACAAACCCTGTACGCACTAATGATGAGGCCATACACCTGCATTCCAAAAAGAGAAACAACACGATCAATACTGAAATTTGAGGCTTTTAACTACATCCCCAAACCACATCAGGCATGCCATACAGATGGTTGAGAAAGTTCCAACCACAAATCTGACCTAGAGCTACTCCCTCGCACTTCACCCAGCATTCTGTCAGGTGCTCGTGCACTGTTGGTGTCTGTACATGATCCATCAGAGTAAGCTACAAAGTATGTACAATAATCAGCCAACGAGGACTGCCCACCTGCAATTAGCACATAAAGTAAGTAAAAGGAACTTCACATTAAGGACCTGACCCAAATAATTGGACCCTACAATCAATAAAAGGGTGACATCTTCTTAATCAACAAACATTTGAAATCAGAATGCAAGTGACTTACCATATTTGAGTAATTACAGCATAGAACAGGGATAATATTTCAGAGGAATTTGATGCAGGCACCAGGCACTAAAAAATTATGACCATCAGAGCAAGGGATCCCACTCCAGGTTAAATTTTCTTGGGGGTTATTACAACTTTACTTGTTAGCACAGAGAAGGCGTAGAATGAAAATAAACAATTCAGAGTGCAGTATAATGCTCTTAGCTGGCAGCTGGTTCAGTTAAAACAACTATACTCGCTAGTAATAGCGGACTATGTCCAGAAAGACTTTTGTTTTCTGGTTCAATTCCACAGAAAACTTGAGATTCTTTTGTCCAACATCCATCATTTTGCTCAACTTCAATGTTTAAAGGTTCTATCATATTATTATCATACAAAACACCTTTCTTTCCATATCTTGACTTTTCACAGCTAGTCCAGTTGGTTATTTCAATTTCACATAAAAGCATATTCACTGGCAAAAGGGCAACAAAGATCACTAGATACGACTGGAAACAATGAATAAGAACAAACCTTTATTGGCCTGTGGGAAATAACGAGCCCAATGAGGGAGGTCTCCACTATAGCTAACAATTGGACAGTAACCCTCCGCCTCCCTGTCGTATGTACAGCTTGATAACTGAGTAGTGTTGCAATGGTATGCCCCCTTCCAGAGATTGCAAGGGGAGGTAACAAACTCAGTTCCTTGGTTACGACCCCAATCGAGGAGGTCTGCCATACTATAATTAGCTTGGTACCATCCACTATCTTCTAGTAAAGCAAGTGTCATTTTTGAGACTACTGATCTGGTATCCACCGAACCCGTCATAATTTCGTTCATGAGAAGCCTTTTTTCCCAATGAGATCCTGCAAGCAACTTGTCAGATGCGCATTTACTATTATGCCGGGGAATGCAACAACAAAGTTGAGGACATCAAAGGGCGTATGTCAGAAAGAAATAGATGCTCCAGTCTCATTGTTTCCCCTAACTTCAGATTTTTAAAAAATCAACCTCAAATCATCCAACCATAAGAGAGATTCACTTCTGCAACATTCTGGCACAATACCCATAAGAAGAGAATAGAGAAACAAACCTGATGTGCCCCGTCCTCCTCCATCTTCTAGCTCTAACCCAGTAAAATTCTCGGAGAATGCCTGCCCGAGAAACCACAAAATGTCAAATCAAACATCATCATATAATGCAGATCGACAAGCGACAGATCAATTTAAAGCTTCAGACATAAATCGTTGACACTCACCCCATAATGATGTCGTGAATGCATGACGACATGCGGAAGCACGACACGGGTCACTACCCGCCCAAGCTTTTCATCCACAACTTGCTCTGTGACCTGTAACCAGATTATGACAAGTACCAATAAGCTCTCCAAATGAATGGCCACAAACATCTCATCCCCCAATTGGTCAATAAATTATAACTCCTATTTTAATACCAAGATATTTTAATACCAAGAGCAAGAGAACATCTTATAAACAATTACATTGCACTCAATTCCAGGCAAGCATACAAGCAAGCCTAAAGCAATCCTTTAGGATTTTAAATCTAAGTTCATATATAATTTTCTATAAACCTAGATTAACTCAAAATACAAGAAACTTTTTTTTTTCCAAAAGCAGGTTGCATTAGTATTTTTAAGGTTATCAAAAACTACTCCAGAGGTTTAGGTCAAACTTCACCATAGACATTTCATAAAGCTGCATTTGACGGCTTGAGTGATGATTGAAACTTTTTTTCAATTGACTGAAATAATGAAAATGTGATAATTGCTCAATTCTACAAGGAAAGAGTTTCTCAATTCTTGCAAATCCATTGCACTTGGCTTACAATTGCATATATCAAATCTCTGGACATGTGAGAATTGCTACAGATTTACTATTTGAAATATGTAGATAAAAAAAACATACATTGATACTCTGGTCCTTGCCTTCAAGTATGATCTAAAATTTACCTGACTACGCCGTCTTTTCCTCTCATCCCGGAAATGAGAAAAGGCATGGGGATCAAAACCGAGGACATGCATAACCTGGAAAAATCCAAAACTTGCTGATTAAGACAAAACACTACTTCCAATACTTATGCAATTTCATATATGGAAAGCAACCAACTGACCTCATGTATGAGAGTAGCTGAAAGCAATGTCTCTGCCTCAGCGGTCAAATGGCGAGGCGCAACATTCACATGTCCTACAGAAGAAAAGCACCATTGATTTAGATTTCAGATATCTTTTGCTTGCAAGGATAAGATACAACTGCACACCAAATTTACCAGCAATCGCGCGTCCCCATTGATCACGTTCACATGCCACTGCCCATGCAAGAGTGTTGCCAGTGGTAGGTCTTGTGGTGACCAAAAGAACCAAATCAGCATCAGTAACACCATCTGGGAAAGAAAATTGAAGGATCAGAGTGTTTGCATTTCGATAAAAGAAGTCATGAAAGAACCAGAATGCTATAAGCTCCAACAAGACTCAATTGTGTTGAAGATACCTTCAACATATTCGCGTGGAAGCTGTACCCCTCCATCTTGCCCACATGCAGAATATCCACTCAGCCGCAAGTTCCCTTTCACTGGCTCAACAGATAGGGCTCTCCTAAACCACTCTGCTGTCTGACCCAAAGCCTGCATTAAGTTGCGAGGAAAACATAAATATATCTTCTTAATTCAAACAAGAAACTCTTAAGGAGAAATGGAAATGACACTGCTCATGGAAATTCAGAGGTAGACACAGGAGATGAGCATCCAAAAATGCGTCGAAGGAAAATGATCATGTCTGCTTAAGTATCATAACATAAAAAGAGAGAGCAAATACATAGAGAAAAATCAAACCTTGCGAAGGCGACACCTTTTGTCCTCCCCAGAGATATCATCCAATGTGCAGTTATACCAGCAGTCACCAAAAATTGGAGGATCACCATGAGGATTACAAGAAGGAGAACCAGAAAGGGAGGTTACAGGAGGCTCGCCAACCTGGTTGAAGAAACAGAAGCATAAAGAAACAAAAAGAAAACCAAAAAAAAACCCACAAATGCAGCCGACCAAGGTAATGTTAAAACTCACCTTCACAATGTCTCCAACACGTTGACAATCTCTGTCAGGTGAGTGACCAACAGCATCATAATTTAGATATATCCTAATAGGTTGCCTAGCATCCTTTTGCCCCTCTGACAATTTGGAAACTCCAAGCAATGCCCTACCTTTCCGATGAAGGGGCTTTGAGATATCAGAGTCCTTATAAAGTTGTGGGGTAACAGAATACACCTTGTGACCAGGTCGCCGCCTTTGTTCAATTATCTGGTCGTGAATGCAAGAGTGTGAAACAATGTTGGTCCCACTTTCCTGGACTGGACCTTGCCCTTGCAATCGATGCTCTAGCGATTTTCCACTAGTAGCTTCTAACCAAACCAATATCAATAAAATCTGAAGCAGAAAGCCAGTAGTCACAGACAGTCATATAAAGCTGAGAAAAAAATTCATTGCAGTTGGTGACAGAACAGGAAAGCAGATGGAAAACATAAGACCCGAATTTAAACATTATAGATGAAAAGTTCGAGAAAAAAAAACTAACAAACATCAGAAACATATATTGAATCTTTTCACTTAGACAAAGAAACAGATCTAAGGAAGCCACACTCACAGTAACTGCTGTCAAACCAAACGAAAATTTAATATGTTTTTCTATCTCTGATGTGTTAAATAGAAAACATCTTCAACATTAGATAGCAAATCTGAGTTCGAGGAAAAGCCAGTAATCACAAACAGTCATATAAAGCTGCGAAAAAAATTCATTGGAGTTGGTGACAGAATAGGTAAGCAGATGGAAAACAAAAGACCCGAATTTAAACATTATAGATGAAAAGTTCGAGAAAAAAAAAATAACAAACATCCGAAACATAAATTGAGTCTTTTCACTTAGACAAAGAAGCAGATCTAAGGAAGTCACACTCACAGTAGCTGCTGTCCAACCAAACGAAAAATTAATTTGCTTTTCTATCTCTGATGTGTTAAAAAGAAAACATCTTCAACATTAGCTAGCAAATCTGAGTACGGCGGCCATATATAAACTGTAGCATAGAAGATGAAGCATCTAATTAGAAACAAGCCAGATTAATAAAGCCATTTCTCTCACAAATTTGGCTCCTCGAGCACTAGGTAACAGTTTCCATAAATATTCAAGAAAACAAAGCAAAATCAAGGCAAGGAAAGCACTAAACCATCTAAGCTTAAGAAATAATTGAAAACTATTAAGTTTCCAAACCAGTTAATTTCCTAAAAAGAACAACTTGCACCTCAAGACTTACATCCTAACCCCCGTTTGGTCCCCGAGAAAAGAAAAACAAAGCTCAGAGAACTCCTAACCACCTGAGGGTTCCAGCGTCACTTGCAAAATCTTTACTTTTTCTCCCCGTTACACACACTTTCTCAGGGATAAATTACAGCCGGTAACAATTTGTGAAAAAACTAAACCCCATACTCGGATACTCCCATTTCGCAGCCCACTAAACAACAAAGTGAGGAAATGGTAAAAATCAACTAGCTGGCCTTACCTCGGAAATAACGACGGCGAGGCGAAGCTTGGTACAAAATCTGAGTACTCTACATGGACTACACCGAACCGGTATCGCCATGAAGCAACAACAGCAAAAAATCCAACTTCAACAGTTCCAATTCCATCAAGTCGACGGCGATTTCCCGATCGGCTTTAAACCTCCGAAAAACAAATGGCTCGCCTGCATTTCCAATGCTTCTCGTAAATAGAATAAAACTGAGAGACCCTTGGTGTGGCGTCCGTATCAGTGTGATACTGATTTGAAAGCACTAAAAACAAATGGTTCGGTGAGTAAAGTGGGAAAGAGAGAGCGCGAGTCCCTTCGATTCCAATTGCTAAATCGGAGAAGCTGTTTGGAATCGGGAGCTAGCAATGGCTGGAGGAGTGAGTCGGAAAACGTTGAAACAATTTTCTGTGGAATTGTCTGTGCTTTCTGAAATGGGAGAAAAGAAAGGGGGTGGAAGAGTGAAGGGGACAAGAGGAGGTGAGAGAAAATGAAATAGATTGGGTGGGGGTGGGTAGTGTCCATAATAAAAAAATAAAAAATACTAAAACAAGATATCCAAAAAAAAATCAGGACAGCAGGCAAATGAATTGCTTGAAATTACAGTAAAAAGCCTCTGACAGCCGACGCTGTTTACTGTTTTTATCTAAAAATTTAATTCATATTTTAATAAAAATAATAATGTTTAGATTTTTTTCAATTACCTAACACGAGAGATCAAACGTACGAATCGACGTGGAATCACATGCATGAAATATAATTAATATAAAGAGCATTTAATATTCTACACACATTTGTCTACCCGGTCTACCTTTCTGGATGTTCTAGGTTCTAATTTCAAGCTATATAATTGTTTTCAAATTTGGATTTAACGGACCTAATTTTCTTATTCAAACTTTGTACCCCCATCTTTTGGTTCTTTTCAAATTCGTAACCGACATAATTTTGCTTGCATCTTAATCCCCCCGAAATCGTATTAATGTCCTGAACTAGTGAACTTCTGTGTCTGGGCTGTTAGGGTTCTTCGTAATTACATTTCTGTCCTGTTGAAATGTAAGCAAAATTACGATATCTGAAATACCACATCTAAAGTACAGGCTATTTAACCTGTACTGTACGATGTGAGATTTAATGATTGCGTGAACTAATATTATTAGTGGCCAATATTTTAATAATTCCTAGAAGGACCATCGTTTTTATAAGAAAATTCTACATTGATTGTATAATTCACGGGGTGAATTAATTTTAATCAAAAACCATTTATATGTATTGCAATTGATTTAATTTATTTAATACTCGGTCTTCAGTTGTAAATGAGTAGCTTAGTAATGATATCAAATAAATAAATGCGCACATGTGTAT
Organism: Myrica gale; assembly: GCA_963930655.1. Classification (NCBI taxonomy): domain Eukaryota; kingdom Viridiplantae; phylum Streptophyta; class Magnoliopsida; order Fagales; family Myricaceae; genus Myrica; species Myrica gale. The sequence goes on from OZ005615.1 coordinate 20,927,305, forward strand.
TTATTGTTTATACGTGTATAAATTTATTGCAACTCTTGATCATTCTAGTTAATACATTTAGATTTTTTCTTTTAATAGAACTTGAGTCTTAAAAAAAATCATCTCTAATTTGTTGCTTTAATTGAATGGTGGTCCACTTCGGATAGACAATATGTATTCAATGTTGTATGGTAAAATTAATACTAAGAATATTGAATGTTGTAGGACTTACACATTTTGTATATATATTTAGGAAATTAAAAATGATCATGATTATAGGTTAAACCTGAAAACCTAATTTTAATGAGTTAAAGATTTTTTTTAGTCCCTACGTTTTAATCTTTTAAAAAGTCTCTAATTTTCACTTTAGTCATCAGCACTCTAACGACTTTACACGTCAAATCTCCAATGACATCCACATATCAAAACCTCATTAAAGAAATTTTTTATTCGTACCGAAAACTTGATTGGTCACTACGACAGTTAGATATATAAACTTAAAAGGTTACAGAAATGATTTTTTTAACCAAACTGGAAAATCCAGCCTGATGATAATATTAAAAATCGAGAGACCATTTAAAAAAATGAAAACATTTACGTGATGTTTGTGATGTTAAAATTTTAGTAAAATTATAGGAGTTGGTAAAAAGGTTGAAGAGAGAGAATGAAAAAGTGAAAAAGTTAGAGAAAAAGTAAGGAGAGAGAATGAAAAAGTAAGTAAAAAAGTGAAAAAGTAAGAGAAAAAGTAAGGAGAGAGAATGAAAAAGTAAAGATGTTAAAATTTTGGTAAAATTTTGTTAAAATTGTAGGGTAGACAAACACTATGTTAGAGACGAAAAGGTCTTTAACCCAATTTTAATAGATCAGATTATACACGTCAATATTGCATGAATATTTCTGGTAAGAGCTTTTGAGTGGAATGGTCAATAAGGAGTGCGATATTCTAAAGCCTTGAAGATTGAGAAGAACTTGGGGGGCGGTGTTCTGAACAGGTTTAAAAGCTGCTGGCCCGCCCACCCACCCACCCACGTGAAACGGCTTAAAGTGGAAGCGTTGTTGAAACTAGTAGTTGCTTGTGCTCAACAATTTTGACCCTTATAAATTAAAATGGCAATTGATTCCCTTATCCTCGATCTCAGGACTAAAACCCAAAATAAAATAATCAAGGACCCTCATTAGGGGCTACTTCCATGGAATACGAACGGCAGATTTTAATAAAAATTAGGACCAAAAACGAGTAATCAAGACGCATTCCCAGATAAGGTTCCTTTCATGGATCACAGCCTTTCAAACGGAAGACCATTTCCTGCGTTTGCTTTGCATGCTTTTGCTGTCCAAGATAGCAACAAAGCGCAGCGTACTGGTTTAAGAAACAATTTATTTTTGTTGCTGTTGTTTATAACTCCGACGACCAAAAACGAGTAATCAAGACGCATTCCCAGATAAGGTTCCTTTCATGGATCACAGCCTTTCAAGCGGAAGACCATTTCCTGCGTTTGCTTTGCTTGCTTTTGCTGTCCAAGATAGCAACAAAGCGCAGCGTACTGGTTTAAGAAACAATTTTTGTTGTTGTTGTTTATAACTCCGAAGATCAAAAACGAGTAATCAAGACGCATTCCCAGATAAGGTTCCTTTCATGGATCACAGCCTTTCAAGCGGAAGACCATTTTCTGCGTTTGCTTTGCTTGTTTTTGCTGTCCAAGACAGCAACAAAGCGAAGCGTACTGGTTTAAGAAACAATTTTAATTTTTTTGTGTTGTTGTTTATAACTCCGACCGGTTTATTGCCATTTAGAATGTTGGTTTTTGTTTTATTTTATTTTTCTAGTTAGGAGACGTTGAATTATAAGAAGAAAATAATAAACTCAGTTAAATCTGCAATTCATTCTCTAATAAGATCTTAAGATTAAAATGCACAAAAAAATAAGTTAATTTAGAGAAAAATGTCATTTTAAAATTCTAATTATCAATGCAATTTAAAATAAGGTTAGAAACTATCATTCTTGACACAATGAGCCTCCAACTTTCGTAATTAATTAAATGACAAAATTGATAAAATTTAGTAATTCTTAAACTTAATTTGTCAAAGGTGGTATTTGAAACCCCTGTTTAAGATTAGTTTAGTAGTTTGAATGTGCGAAATAGATTTTTCTCTAAATTTTAATAGTTTAAAGGTTGAATACAAATAAATTGATTTTTAAGAGCTCAAAATGACATTTGGCCCATAATTAGAGTTGTTAATTTCCTGTAAATTTATTTCTGTCCAATGTAATACTACAAATACCCAAATAACCCAAACGCAAATGGTTCGTTCTAGTTTTTAAGTCCAAACAATTAATTAATAAGAATCTTTTAAATATTTTTTTAATTTTTATTTGTAGATAACTCGATCTATTTTCCCATTTTTCTCTTACAGAATGTTTTAAATATTTTGTTTGGTGCAAGTAAATATTTTATATCTTTTGAAAGCATACATTATGTTCTGTGTGCACTATTTAATAAACTTTCATCTAGAGACAAGCCTAATCTTCTGATCAAGTCTTCACTAACGGCTGATCTTATATTAATTTTGTTTCACCAAAGAAAATGAATAAAATAAAATAAAAAACAAGGGAAAGACAAAAAGCCAGGATGCTTCTTGGGGCTTGACTTAAGAGGGTTGGTTAGGTTTGGTACGCCTGCTTGCTGCTAACCTTCTTTCCCCCATTTAATTTGTTTAAGTTTGATATTGTAGACTACCGATGGGATTAAAGAAAGAAACGGTAAGCTATTAATCTCTTCAATTGTACTTCCTATCAGCGGCGAACCAGGATTGAAATATATGGGTGTCGAATTTTAAAGGCAAAATGATAATATATTTTTTATTTTTGTAATGCAGAAATTTTTCTTAAAGATACAATGTCAAAAATTAAGGACTAAAAACATTAAAAATATTATAATACATGTACCGTACTATGTACTGCAACTGAAAGATGACAATTGTATCCTACGATTTTGCATCTTCTGAAAATGTTGCAAAATGACTTTGTTCTCAATAGTTTTAAAAACTTCTTGCTCGATGTACACTATCATGCAATCATTCATTTAGTCATCTCTTATCCTATTACGCAAATCACTCTTGATGATCTTCATCACAGAAAACACTCTTTTCAACGGTTGTAATCGCAACTGGTAAGACCAATAACAACTCAATAAGTCGATAAACTAATAGAAACAAAATATTTTTTTTTGGTCTCAACCATCTTCACAGAAAGACCTTCAATACCTTGAAGCCCAAAAAAAACATCATTTCTTCTAACATCTCTAATATAAGTATTAAGCTGATTTTTAAGTATCAATTTATAACCCGTTAATTTCTTGTTTACCATTGTAATCAATTTAATTAACTATCTTGTGAAGAACTTGGCAGCACTGATCAAGAATAAATTTACAGGAAATATGAACAAAAACAAAACAAGATAAATTGAAATTATAGACTCATCAACCAAATTCCAATAACTCAATAAAAATTACATAAAATCTATTTCACATTGCCTTAAATCCTAAACTAATAAAACAAAATAACCGAAAAAATGGAAAGAACAAAAACTCACCAATCCGACAATCCGAGACCAAGATAGTATCTTCGATTATTCGACGCCCAAGCCAGCTAATGAAAAATAAATAAATAAAAAATTACACATAAAATTTTCTTTTGGGCGGAAGAATGGGTATGACTGCCCTGGTCGGCGTGGTCGCTACCCATCTCCTCCCGCGACTGCAGTTCCGATCGAGTCCCGACGTTTCGTGATCACCTTTGCTTGCTTTTAACAAAATACATCACTAACGCTTCAAATTCCTTTCATTTTAAACCATTATCTTTTGTTAGAAACCAATTACTGAACCCTTTTTTCAAGGTTTTATATAAAACATAGTAGGTGTCGAATACGTGTTCACTTCCCGAGTTTTTGGTCGTGAAAAAAAAGGGTTAAAGGGCAAAATAGTGAGATACATTAATCTAACTTGACCAAATGCTAGCTGCATCTATTCCATATCTAAGAGACAAAAAAAAAGAGATTGGAAAGGGAAGAATATTCACGGCGGTGCCAACTTTTCTGTGCCTAATTCAGCCATTAAAACTATGTCTTTAAAGGCTTAATACCTAAATATTATCTTTAATTTACAAAAATAAAATAAAAATCCCGATGCGATCCACCGGTAGACTTCTTGTCATCAAATGAGGAATTTCGGGATTGATAAGTCTGGTGAACGATTTCAAGTGAAGAAACCATGATTGTCTCCTATATATCACTCTCACTTCATATTTGGCCCTCCCGCTCCGTGGAGTCAATCTGAAGCAAATAGGTAGCAAAGGTATTGAATATATTTAAATGTTGGTGAAGAGTCAGTGGTCAGCATACTATGATGTGGACAAGGCCTGAATGATGCAAGTCACCTTTCTGTGCATGGTTGCATCTCAAGAATTTTGGGTATCAAAGGAAAATAACAGCATATCCTAAAGGGTTGATTTGGTGATTAAGATTTAGGTCAAAATTTTATCAATGTTATCCGTTATCGACGCTTTAAAGTTACCTCCAAAGCTTTTGACATTCTATTTGTTCGATTTGTGTTGAATGGAGAGATTATACAAATTTTAAAATTAATCGAAATACAGATACGAACACCAGAAAAAAAAAGTTTTTTCTGGGTCATATCACGGGGGCGTCATGGGTGGTTTATTTCTTTTGACCGTCATGCATGCATAACATTGGTCGCGGGCTTCATGGGGTAGCTTCCATAGATTACTAAAGTAATCTCCTTCACCCGTGTGCCCCAAATGGAATTGTACCGGATGGTGGATTCGTAACACCATCGTTTGCCATTGGCTTCTATTATTAAGCTATGTCTTATGGGCATTTTAATATGTTAATATTAGGGCTCCCACCTGTTTTTGTCTCTGATGCGATGTGCGAAAGTGGAATGAACGAGGGTACCTAAAGTCCCTCGTACGACTATTCTACCACATGGGAATGCTCAATGCATCTATTGAGTCTTAAACTGGTTAACTTATATATAATTAGATTTTTGGACTTTCTAAATTAGGGTACAGCCGTACAGGAAGTAAAATTACTTGAATACCATGTTAATTAAGGTTATTTGAATTGCCATTGTTATATTTCAATGAAATAACTAAAATTAACCGAGGTGGGGATGCTCAATGGAGAATAGCCGCAAATAAACATTAAGCAGTGTTTTGTGTGTTTAGTTTTAAATTAAAATTTTAAAAGATTACTAAGAAAATATTATACACTTTCCGGTGTGAATTATTAATTCTCTTATATTTTACCTTTCCAATATTAATAATGTACACGTTGCAAGCATTCATTATTAATTTTGACATAAATTAATATATATTTTTTTCAATATAAGGACAATCGACTTTATTCCACAAAAAATATTACGAGCTCAAAGTCCAAACATTTTAAGGATAAAATTATCATTTTGCTGTTTAAAAGTATTAAGTTCTATCAAAATTAATGACAGAGAGTGAAAAATCTACCGAATTAGTAATTCATGAGTGAAATCTAACGAAATTGATAGTTTAGTATACAAAAGCCCAATATTTGATTAGCAAAATATGTATTTAACTCTAATTGCCGGATTTAAAGGATTCAACCACGTAAAATACGTAAAGAATTTAGAAGATGCAACTAAGAGCAAGTGCTTTTTATTTCGAGAAAAGAAACACACTATTATTTTTAGAGCAGAAAAAAAGTGTGGTGTTGTTGAATTTTGTAAAGTTTTTTCGGAGCTTGAAATTCTAGTTTTATTTTTCTTGGTCTGCCATGCTCGAAGCTTCCTACCAACAGGGCTAGCTATTTCTGCTGAAACAATTCCATGCTCATTGCCTTTCCCTTAATTAACTCTATAGTCTATATTGCTGCAATTGGTCTACTAGATGTATAGCTATATTATGTTGCAGGCTAGGCAGCATTAGTTGAGCAAATCCTTCCATTCCTAGCTTGGACATCTTTGAGTTGGATAATGTGCACGCTAGCTTCACTTTTGTGTCGTCACTTTCCTGAGAAAGATTATTAGAATAGCGAAAGTACAAAGTATTGGTTAGAGCAGATGGGGTTTGACATAATTCTTCCTAATCTTAACCATTAGGTTGCCTACCACCATCGCGAATTTTGTGTGTTTTTCCTTTGTTGACTATTTCTCACCCGTATGAGGTACATGACTCGACCAAAGTCCAAAGATGTTTGCATTGTTTAGTACAGCCGACAGCGTTTACAATGTACGTAGCAATGTGTTTGGTGGCCCATGCCACTGTTTTGTCAATTCTGAGGTTCAATAAAAAATGCCGTAGTACTTAACCGCGACTCTTTCAACGCTCGTATTTTTATTTGCACCTCAAAATGGCGATGTCCAACTCTTCTTCCATATTTCAATGGGAACAAATGTCAAAATATCATTGCTTTGATATCATTGAGATTTGAGACAACACTCTTCTGTTATTATTTGGGACCATTCGTGGTGATTGCCGGATATGGTAATGAAGTGATTTGATTGATGATTTCTTTATTTTTTTACATTTCAAATCAGAGAAATTTGTTGCATCCAAACCGGACCCTTTTTGCGGTCCAATCCGGTCTTAATTCTTAAAATGCGGTCCGGTCCTGTTTCATTTTTTTAATAAATGCGGTCCGGACCGGACCGGACCGCATTTATTAAAAAAAATATAAAAATATATTTTTTAATATTTTTTAATACAAATTATAAATTTAAAATGTTTAATTTTAATTTAAACTAAAACTAAATATTTTTATATGCAATTCTCCCTTTGAAATTAACCTAAAAAGTTTTAATTTTTTTAAAAAAAATTTAAAAATTGAAAAAATTGAAAAAAATTAAAACCGGTCCGGACCACTTGTCCGATCCTCTATTTTAAGAGGACCGGAATGCGGTCCGGACCGGACCGCATTCTGTTTTTTCAGCCATAATCCAATCTTTGAAATCGAGTTCAAACAAATCTAGTCCAATTGAAAATATATTAATTGATGTCAAATTTTGAATACTTGAATCAGCTCTCAATTTAACTATCAATTAAGTTGCGATTATGATAGATTTAACTCAAGCACTCTAACTAAAAAAAAGTGTGAATCCAAAATCGAAATGTTTGTGGAGAACTTCCAAAAAAATGAAGAATAAGATGTATAGCGATTCCAATAACGTATAGCAAACACAAATTACTTGCTATAGCAGTTGCAATTAAGGGTAGGCAAAAATTCATGTAAAAATCGAAATTTTCGATTCTGATTCCAACATATACCGGAACTAGAATCGTAAATCATTTTTTAACAATTTTCTGGAATCGGAACTGGAATTTACAAAATTTTTTGTTCTGATTTTTATAAAAATAAAAAATAAAAATAGTGCTCAAAATAATGTATAACATATGAAATTTGATTGAATGTTTATTTTATAATCTATATTTTGGATGCATGTTTACATTTATTGTTAATTTATGGTGAATAACAGAAAAATCTTCCAAAAATTTGGTCCAAAAAAATGTTTTTGACTCATTAAGGCTCCAAAAAAATGTCTAAAAAACTCATATGCCTAATCGGAATTTTCGGTTATAATTTTGGAAATTTCGGTTTCTTTCGAGTTCCATTATGATTAAACTATAACAAAAAAAAATTACATTTCAGTTAGTATCGGAAATAACCGAAATTAATCATTCTAATTCCATATGTTCTAGTACCCACCATAGTTGCAACTTGCAAGGAAGTTTTCGTAATTCTATCTTAGCTAGGATTGCGAGCACACGGTGTGAACATCAGAGGCGGAGCCAGCAGGTGTGGGCGGGGCGGCCGCCCCCACTGGCTCCAAAAGTTATTTGCAAATTATTATTTTTTGGTTATTAAGAAGCAAACTTGCTCACATTGGCCCAAGCCTGCTTCTAGGACGGGGTCAGCCGGGGCACACCCACTGGCTCAGTCCCGTGTGGCCTGCTTAATTTTTTTAAAAGAAATCAGAGGGTGAAATGAAGCCCTATGATTTTTTTAAAAAAATTGCACCTCTCTCTCTCTCACTCTAAACTGTCTTTATTGTCTTTATATAAAATAATTTTAGGCGTGAGAGTTTTTGCTTCTAGAGGAGCAAAAAAAGAGTATCTTTGCTTCTAATCTATTAGACCCAATTCATTAAAAATACTTCCGATATATTTAACTATTGAGTAGCTATTTGGACTGTAATATTCACGTGGTTTCATTTACTTATGTCTTCCCTCAATTTTATAGCAAAAAAAGGTTAAAAATGCGGAAATTTTGTGAACACGTATAAAATGTTTGTTTGTGAGTTTTTTCTGCAATGAAGATTATTAAGACTGATTTGCGGAATATGATGAGAGATGAATGAATGAATGATAGCATGACAGTATACATTGAGATTAAAATTTTTGACTTGAAAACGAAGTCATTTTACAACGTTTTCAGAAGATGAAGTTTTGTAGGATCTAATTATCATCTCTCAATATTAAAAAAATAGTTCAATAAGTGTATTTCATTATTTTTTAATATTTATAATTTATGATATTATAATTTTAAGACACTTATATAATTAAGCCTTAAAAATTTGACTCCATTCATTTTATATTCGAGATACAACACTGGGGAACATATATTGTAAACGAAAATAGTAAGTACACACTCACCCACACATGAATGATTACAAAATAGCTGTCTTTGCCGACGTGTCACAATTCTTAAAGCAGTGAATTCCGTATATACGATATTGGTTTTTCTTTTATTAATTTCAATTGGGTCAGGTAAATTGAAATAGAATCTCGAATGAAATTGAAGGACGACGTCACCACGTCCATTATAACCGTTACCTGAGAGCCAGCTTACAACCGTTAGATAACGGATTAAAAGCAATTTAGGATTCACTGAGAAGCGGTCCCAACAGTAAAATCAACACCAGGGTGGTGGCCGACAAGTGTGGGTACGGTGCCTAGATTCATTGCTTTGCTTTTAATTACGGTAATTCTATTATGATCCGGTGATTTTTAAGCGATATAAAAATTTTAAGTTAAGGTGAAAGTAAACTTTAGCCTGACTTCATAACCGTGCATTCTATTGGGGCTTTTTTTACTTTAAAAAAATAAAACTGAAGTATGATCCAACGGCTGAAATTCTGGGTGTAGTCGTTGCTCAGCTGGCACCTCCATAAATCGTGGTTTTTCCTAGTGTGAAGCGTCAGAGATTCACTGTCACGCATGTGGCATCTGCGTGCATAAAATAAAGGCCGACATTTATAATCACACGTACATTAATACAATTACCAAGTGGTACTCGTGCAAATCCTGATTCTTTTGCGGCGAAGTTACCGGGGTCTCCAACGTTCATATGTTTCAAAACACTTACCAGTATATTTCTCCTGGAAAATAAAAAAATAAATAAATTAGAATTAGAATATGCAGTTACAACAGTGTGGGATCATGGACGAAAGGTTTATTACTCTAAAGATGAAATTAATTTGAGGGCTAGACGTGGAACCCACTTTTTTTTTAATCAAAACATTGCATCTTATTCAATCTCCTGCCATACAATAGTTATGGTGGGTCAATACCATCATACACCCAAAAACAAATAAGAAAATGCTCACAATTATCGGGATTGTCACCTGAGTAACACTCAGAGTCGACCCAACAAACTAACTAATTTAGTCTAACCAAATATTGCTGGAGATAGATGGTTTAGTCTGAAATCTCAACCAGAGCGCGATCAGAATGATCAACTACTCTTAAGCCATAAAAGAACTGGCTGTTGCATAGCGCCATACAATTTCTTCTTACGCTAAGGATTTTTGTTTATAGAATAAAATTATTTTTCTCTCTAACGGAAAAGACAATTTGCTTCAAAACTTCCATTCTCAAGTTCTACTCAGATATTTTAAGAAATTGTAACAATGCACCTGAAAACTTGCATAGAAGGTGACATTTGAGAGGCAATCAGAAGTCCAAACTAAGGTCGCTCTCGACATTCACTTCATCACGTTATGTTTGATAAAGTTATTTCTTCTTTTGTTTCCTTTTCCCTCTGGGTACGATTTGAAGTATATATCCCCTATGGGGCCACTGCGGCCACTTTTCTACTCTTGAATAACTTTTTATGGCTGGATTTCAAGAGGTACCACAACTTTGTGGGTCAGAATTTGTATAGACGAGGTGCAGTGGATACCAAGCGTCCAAGGATTTTCTCTCAAAAATGGCCTACCATGTGAGAAATAAGTTCATATGATCAATATGCTTGATTTTTGAAGGTGGTAGGGTATATTATACCATGTAATTAGCTGTTTTTAGCTACTTGGTACCACGAAAAGCCCATTTCTCCCATCCAAAAGAAAACTGTTTTTTCTCAAAATGAATCTTCCAACTGTTAAAATTTATTATTTTCCGTCCAATTTTCTGTACATTTTGTCGGGGTCATGACAAGTAAGAAAAGTATGAAGGCATACAATCATTAAAAAAGAAGAAGAAAATAATCGTCATTTTTAATGCACGAATTATTACTTAAATATCATTTATCCGTCTTATTTACAAATTTAATTATATTTAACTCCTAAATTACTAAAATTCAACAGTAGATAATGTACCACATAGTTTATTTTCTGTATTATTACACTCAAATAATTTTATTAGAGGAAAAATTACTTATTTGTTATAAATTTACGTACACGAAAGATAATTCAATATAACAACGGGAAACCTAAAACATGCACGCTTATTGTTTCACCGACATCAGTTGTCTTCAGATTTTTGTACCTGAGATAATCCGTATCAATTTTCATCCCAAAATTAATTGGCTATAGGAAGAGGTGACCCAACAGGTATATGAAGCACAAGATTAAATGATATCTAATCAATGTAGGACTCTAACACTCACCCTCATGTGCAGGCCGAATAAACATGGTTCATGTACGTGGACAATATTGAAGAACACAAATAAGTGGGTCAAATTCATAAATATTTTGATCTGATAAGATATCAAGTTTCATCCCAAAAGTAATTGGTTATGAGAATAGGTGGCCTCAACGTGAGCAGATCAACGGCTGAGACTAAGTTACGTTCTGCAACTTGCTGCACAGGAGCTTCATAAGATAGTGGAAATTCACTTCGGCTACTTTATAATGCACACGGTCCGTCAATACTTTAACACAACAAAATTTATAGAACTTTTTTGGTAAGTTTGTTAGTCAAAACTTTGCAAAATATTTTTGAAATTTTGAAAATCTTTATTTTATTGAGATTTATTAGAGTTTATAAAAAGTAAAGTATGTATGTGTAAAAGTTAAAAATATTAGAGTGTATTTATTTTGGTGAAAATTTTCATACTCCAAATTGTTAGGAAACAAACATCACCTTTGTATTCGAAAGTGGAATACAGGTGTTGAGGGCTATAGATATATCGTTATCCTGTTTGCTGCTGCCTAGTTAGCAGGATCTTTCAACGTTAATATATATATATATATATATATTTTCAAAAATATTTATTCATTTATTTCATAAAAGGTCAACTATCGGTATTATAAATGTTGTTGTCTTTTGTTTGGGAAAATAAAAGAAAGTTGATAGGAATGTGTTATGAAGCTCAAATAATCCCTAAGGCTTGGCTTGATGATGGAGTTGAATTTTTCATTTTTACCCAAAAATAAAATATAAAAAAGGTATAACTGAAACCACGATTTTATTATATTCCATTCTCTATGTTCTGTTGATTTTAAAATTTCATCAATAATTGTTTAAAAAAATGAAGTAATAAGAAAATAGCATTTATGAGTGTGAACTCTAACAACAAATTATAACTTAAATTTTATCATTTGGTGATGAAATTAAGGGAGAAAAAGGTAATTAAACTTACAAGCACTCAAATAATGGTGGAGATTATATGATTAACTTAAAATCCCCACCAGAGTTATTTATTACCAGTGACAGAAAGCAATGGCTGGGAAGTTAGTTGGGCAACCTTTTTGACTATGTCTGGGCTAAATACCTGTTTTGTGGTTGGAGACCAGATCCAAGATGGTGATAGAAAATTCAAAATTCTATCCAGTGAAGGCAAAAATAAATATTTAGCGACTGTAAGCAAAATCTAGAAGAATGGCACTCCTACTATTTACTTGCTTGCATTATGAGGCAAATGGGCCAGTTTGGCCACTTTTTATCACTAGGGACATGTTCGTTTGGCTAAAATTTTTAGAATTTGAATTAAATTTTCTAAATTTATAATCATAACGTCCATGGCAACAAGAATCACAAATGGGTGGTTTCCGAATATGTAGCAGATACAGAGTAGGGTACCCCGAGGTGGAGTGGGTACCAAACATTAATGATTTTTCATGCTGAATGATAGGGCCCACTACTGTGCAAGAGAAAAAATAACATCATCTCCACTACTCCAATAGGCAATAGGGCATGGAGTGAACCCACCGGTCTCTACCGGCTCCAAAAGATTCTCACATTGTTCCAAATGAAAATGCAGCGAGGTTTTTTTGGGTGGGTTCTTCTTTGCTTTAAGCTTCAGTAACGGCACTAGCAGTGATCGGATTCTCCTCCGGAAATTGCTGAGATCATTACTTTCGCCAGCAGCCTTCCGACTTGTGGCGAATGGGGAGACGTTTTTCATAGGAGTTGATTTTGCTGAACCTGTTTTATTGCTTCTTAGGGGTAACCATGATGGCCCAAATAGGTCCACTAGCAGTCTGACCTATTGGCTCATACTCGGACCTAATTTGTGTCCCAAAGCCTATTTGGGCCATTCTTATGCACACGGCATCGGGGATAACCAGCTTCCGGCCTCCAGGTATTATGGTCAAGGAAGGATAATCTTGAGGCCCATGAGACAGTCTTCTCAGTTCTCGCTTTGGTTCTAGACTGCATCAGCTTCGGCACGTAAGCAAATTTATGAATATCTTCACAGGAAAACTATGGCCACAGCTGATCCAACAAACACAACGAACCAAAACTAACAACCAAACAACGAAATACATTAGACCCAAAAGTGAACTATTTAGACCTAATAATACCAGTTAGCTCTTTAGAAAGATCTACACTATACAATCAAAAGTGATTAACATCCCTAACAAATTTCACCTACCTAAATCATATTAGTGACTACGGGGACCAAATAGTTGAAATTGGAACTATATAGACCAATTTGTAATAAATTGAAACTACATGGATCATTTGAATAATTTTGTCAAATATGTTAACTGAGAACTGCAGCCACGAAACAAAGTAGGTAATTCCTCCCAAGATACCATACAAAGCACTTTCTCTTTTGAATCCAACCCACAATAAGCATATAATCGCGTTCAATCTCAAGCTCCCAAACATTAAAGTTTTAGCATATTTTAATGCCAAAGCATGCACCTAGTTCTGCCATCGTGTTTGTGCCTTGGTCATATCCCGCTGAAAAGTCACATAAACTTGGTTCACTCGTGAATAATATATTTATTTTCAGAGTTTTTGTTCAATTCTAGTCGAAATGGTTTTCGTGTTGTGCAAAGAATTGTAGCCGCCTGAACGAAGTAATCAAATTGTTTTATTTTGAAGAGGGGTCGGGGTCACTGTTCTTCCAGTTGATTTGAAGACAAGAATTAGAGAGAGGAAGGAGGAAGGATACACCAATGTCAACGCATGCAAATTGCCAAATCGGGATCGTCTATTTTTGTAATGGACCCATTTGTGGTGATCTTACTTTGATAATCTATTTTTGGGCAATTAATTTGATAATGGTATGCACAAAGAAAAAGCAAAATCATGGATCGTTTTCAAGTGCCATTTGTGCCCTTCTTAGCTTCTCATCAATCATCAGTCACTCCACATCTGGTGCGTGCAAAAGGTCCACTTTCATGGCCCAACAAATGGGCCCCAATGACACTGACCAAAACTTGTATGCATAATTGCATATATGATTAACCAAAGAAGAGAAAAATAATGTTGCGTGTGATGGAAAAGCTGCTCAAAACTTGCATTAACATGTGAAGTATATAGTAATTAAGCCAAAGATTGCTCATCTTGACATTTGCCCAAGGCTGCTTCGTGATTTGATGCTACTCATAAGGCAAAACCCAAACAATGTTTTGGTAGACACTTTTAGGCATCTGCAGGTTTTGGTGTCTATGCCCCAACATGCAATGCGGCGGTGTACCTAACATCCACTGTCTTTCAGAACTCCTTTTGGTATCGAACTGATGCTATTCGTTATGCCAACGCCAATGATGTTGTGGCCAGACGTTTTTTCTTTTTCTTTTTTTGGGGTAATTTGCTTGCTTTTCTTTTGTTAGTTAAACAAGTTGGTAATGTCTTTTGATGTTTATCAAGTGTTTCCCTTTTGAAATTCCATCAAATTAGAATTTATTAATCGAATTATTTCATGTGGGCAAACGGAATATATGCAATTACGTCAATATGTAAAGCAAGTGGATGGCTTTGTGGAATAGTTTATTCTTCTGAAGAGAATGCCAATGTTCCTCATAAGAAGATGCATTTTAGTTGCAGACAAGATCAAAAAGAGGTAAGTTTGGTTCTCTTTTCGGTTGTCTGAGGAGGCATTTGTACCCCCCAGCAAAAGAAAAGTCTTCTTAATTTGGCAAACGCAAAAATAGGTTTCTTTTCCTCTCTGATCAGACCTTGACCTTGGAAATTAGGTTTATAAAATTTACCCAAGTCGGTTCCTCTGATGTGTCCGTGCAAATGTAAATCCCAGCGCATTCCGGTAAACCAAGCACACCTTTAGTCGTCTCCTCGCTTAAACTTTTCTTTTTATTTGAAAACCTTATGTGCCACTCGACCTGGATTCCATGAAAGCTACCAGTCGATCGGTTATGGACTTGTGGTTTGCGACGACGATGTAAAATAAAGGGAATACAGTGCAGGCCAGATTGAAGACTTGCATGCCTACGTATTTGGCGAATCCATTTCTGTAGCAGGGACAGCATGACATACCTTAAACAAGACGAAAACACAAAAGAAAAGAGAAGAAGGTTTTCCATTCAGCCACTGGCCCAGTGGGTCCTTGAAACCAGTTGTATGCAGCTCCGAAAACATTAACTGGGAAATATATATTCAATTGTTTTGATTTTTACTCTTAAAATTTTCAGCATAAATAATTCTTATCAATTGGGAATCAATTCTGATTAGAGTAGAACGCAAGGGTATATGGTCAGCTCTGATTCTTTCCACCATAAATTGTCTTCCATATATATAACTCAATAACTTTTAAAGGCTTTTGCGCCCAAAAGTTGACGTCAATTATAGTGGACATTTCAAGTTGAAGAAATTATAAAATTGACATAAAAGGAGATCAATATACATATGAGGAAATTTGGATACGAAATTTTGAGAAGCAAATTGGCATCGTGTTGCTCTATTGATTGATGCGGTACTTGTCTCAGAATTCGAGCCATGATGGCCAAACCTGTACGATCCTATGCGTACCGCATTTGATGTCTATTTTCCTTCTTACAAATGGAAGGTGCAGAGAGGCACAGCTAGTTTCCATAGCCATTGGCCAACAGTGAACATGAAAAAACCAAGGCGTCTATTTTCTTTTATATGGTATAAATATACATATACATATATATTTCTTTACAAAAGCAAAGCATAATTCCGAGGCCACTCATGCGGCACAAGACTGCCAAGAAAACTTTCTAGTGCTCGCACAGCCAAGGAAGTCCTACCATATACAAACTCAAAGCTATATATTATATATATATATATATATATTATGGTGCTCAAAAAAGCTCAGCAGTCGGGCAAACTCTACTAAAACTTAAAACTTTCACCGATCCTTGAAAGGAAATAACTAGTTTAATGAAGTTCTAGCCGGATTATCTTTTTGTTGTCGAACTTATCTATACGTTTGGTATAATTTTATTACCCTGTTTTTGGAACGTCAATTTTCTTTTTAACGATGATGCATGGCACCACCAAACGTCCCTACTTCACGATTGAAGGGCGAAAATGGTTGGGAGTTGTGGAAGGCAGAGTGGCCCTGATAACAGGCTTTGCGGAGCTCGTTGTACTTTTTGATATCGAAGTCGTGGATTTTCATGAGTTTTTCTTGCTTGGCCTTGAATCGGCGCTGGAAGTACCCCTCAAAAGTGGGTTCTGTGGACGTCCTCAGGAAGAAGCCATAGCCGAGGGCGAAGTGGAGCGAGGTGACGAAGAAGCAAATGGGCTCCATCACGTCCCAGCTGAGCTCCCAAAAGGTGAGCCTCATGAAGCCGAGCGTTTGGACAAGCATGAAGCCCAGTCCACAGTATAGCTCGCCGCGGACCAAGGTCCGAGCTTTTTGGTCGATTAGGGCCTTCTGCATCTCCATTTGCTCCAGTTCTTGTCTTCTTGGGTCGTTCGGGTCGGCTATTGATTGAGAAATCAGTGTCTCCATTGACCTCGCCACCTATAGTCAACCAAGAAAAAGAGTTTCAGAATTAGTCTTAATGGCATTAATCACCAGTCACTAACAAAAGATGACGCATATGGATCTCACAACAAGGTGGGTTCAAAATGAAATAAATCCAAAACAGAAGAGGAAAAAGCGTTGTCGTTTTCTGATGTGTGAAAATTTCCGTAAACTCAGGTGACCTGGGTAACTACTCTAGCCAATCCTGGTTAATAATTTTGTTATATTCTGCACACGCGCTTATCTATGAAATTCTGCACACATGGAGTCCACACGCCGGGCTTTAAAAGAAGACGAGCCTATAACATTGCATGCAGGAACTCGGAATAGCAGTCAACGAACGGAAACTCAAAATATCTGACAGTAGAAGGCAGGGCCGATTACCACGCTCCACATGAAGCGTGGGCTGGCATGTAAGGAGGAGTAAAAAGGAATGGAAGAAAAAACAAATTGCCCGCCAACCGCATCCAAGCGGCAGGGAGGCCATCCGTTCCATGGAGAGCACACAGCCTCAAGAGGCGCGTGAGAAAGCAATCCAATGTGTAAGAGGACTGTTTCAGCCTTATCGGTAAAAAGAGAATCTTAGGCCATTTTTGTTTTGGTTTTTGAAAATGTTTTTACTTACTGATAGAAGGTTGTTTGGAAGAGGAGTTTTTATACAATTTTTATATATATTTTTTTTTTACAGAAATTGAAATAAATGATCAGATAAAATTTCATTTAAAAGTAAAATATTTTATTCAAATTGAAATCTGTGAAAATGTCTATCCAAACAATTTTGGTTATCCAAACGGTTTCCAAATTGTCTTTGGTTTTTTAATACCAAACGAGGACAAATTCTGTAGTTTTGCGTAAAGATCAAGGGTACTTTAAGATTTTTTTTTTCTTGTTAATACAGACATCAGGAGGCAGGGTCCGGAAAAGATTTGTACCTGCTCAGGCCGAAGAAACACTACGTTCCCCAGAACGATAACGTTGCCGGACTCGTCGAACGTCTTGGCGTACTCAACCCCCAGATCCTCATTCTCGCATACCTCGACACAGATCCCCACGAACTCAGAGTAAGAAATAGAGCTCCTCTGGATCTCCCCGAGCTTCGCCTTCAGCTTCTCCATTTGCGAGACCCTCAGGATCTTCCCCGCGTCGTGAACGGAGATTCCGTACGGCGTATCCGCGGAATCAACTGGAACCGGAGGGCTCAGCCCGTTGAGCTTGAGGCCATCGCTTGTAATGTTGATGCCCCTGAGCTTCTCCCGGAGCTTGTCTCCGACGGGCAGGTACAGGAACTCCGGGAGCCTCGAAGACGACTGGTACATGGCCCTCCGCTGTAAGAATCTCCGGAAAAATCCCTTATCGGCTGAGTCCGGCGACGTTATGTACTCGGGGTGGAAGTTTGCTTTGGAAGCATTTGCAGCGGCCAGAGGTTGGAGTGTGCGGGACGAGATCGGCGAGCGCTCTAGCGTCACCGTCGGTGATCTAACTCTCCAACTATCGAATAGACGCTTCGCAAGCGTTTTCCGAAGCACCATTGAAGGAGGAGAGTTTTGGAAGAGAGAGAGAGAGAGAATGGGGTCCCGAAATTTGGGGCTGAAAGTCTGAGGAATTCAGATGGAGAGTTTCTGTTATATATAGGGGTCCAGTGTGAAGAATCTCATAGCATATATATATTTTTTTTTACTTTTTATGGCGAGGAGAAGAATGGAAGGGTGAGAAATATTTTTTTAAAATATTCGGTATACCTTTATTTTTTTTATTAATTCTATGTTTAATATAATTGGTTTTGGTTTCAAATTTCAAAATTTTAAAATTTAAGAAATATAAATCAATCTAAATGTTAATCCACCAAACAATCCCTTACATTAACATAATATTTAAATATTAAATATTTAAATTTGAAACTTAAAATTAAAACCAAAGCCAAGACCATTCCAAACAAGTCCATAACTCCGGATCACTACATATTATGTAAAGAAAATATGGAATTTTGTGAAAAAATAAAAGAGTTAATTTAAATAAATATTTTATATTTATTTTGATGAAAAAATAATTTCATAGAAAAATTATTTTGTAATAACGCAAACACCATTCAATTATGAAATTAGGATTTGAAGAACTATTATAACTGTTCTATACCATGTACGAAATTTTGAAAAACTATAGATATTACGCACTCTATAAAAATAACGACAAAAAAGACTTTTCTAACGTCACACTTGAAGCAGTGTCTGATCACTATTGTATGTGGCTCGTTCTAGAAGACAACCTCTGATCACTATTGTATGTGGCGGCTCGTCCTCGAAATTCGGAAGTGAATATTAATGATGGTATCCTATCATAAATTTGTACATTCGGAATATTCTCTGTAAAAAAAAGGAATTTAGATGTAAAAACATGAAGAATAAAGACTAAAATTCTTAAGCTATTCTATCAACTAAAAAATTTCAATTTGATCATTAGTACATCAAAAATTTTAGTAAGGTTGTAAATTTAGATAAATAGTTATCAAAATTTAATCTTGAAACCGAGTCATATATATTTGTTCTATAAAGATAGGAACTACAAGATTAGCTATATTGTTTTCAACAAGTCACCCTAATCAAATTGGCCGGGTTTTGTTAATAGTTTTGATTAACTCTCTAAGATCCCAGGACAGTAAAGTTTCTTATAATTAATTAATAATCAATATTCAATTCCCAGCCAACCCTAGTAGATGTTGATGGTATTGTCGTCCTTTCCTTAGATGTTTTTAACTTTTCACCCACCCACGAGAAATTTAGATTTCGAGATGAGGAGAGAAGAAGCCAAATGTATTTCGAGATGAAGGGGAAGAAGAAGTTAAAAGAAGGAGGGGAGGGCTTTTTTGCCAAGTGTAGTTCGAGATGAAGTTAAATGAGGACACTTTTTTGCCAAAAATGAAACATAACAAAATCTTTAATGGCTCCGGCGAAAGTCTCCGGCCGTTTCAGCAGTACTTGTCACTCAGAGGCTGCTCTTGTGCTGCATGTTTGCCTCGTACGTCTTCATTGCTTACCCCCCTCGCATGCTCGCCAAATGCCTCGCTACGTACGCTTCCATTGAGCTCCCAAGCTGTTCCAATTTCATTAGTGCCGCGACACCACTCACTCGTCCTTCCTAAACTCCATGCCGCACACGTTGGTTAGGTAAAGAATCTTTGAACTAATTAATTACCTGATGGGTGCAGTTAAATTGAAGGTTTCACCTTATTTTTAAAATAGATTTTTTGGAAAGAAAATGATGGGTGCATGCGTCCGAAGATTTCGCCTTCTATTTAAAATAGTTTTTTTTTTCAAATGGAAAGAAAATTTGGGAATTTCGATTGAGGTTTAAAGTCAAAACCAATGTAATTAAACTTTGATGTTGGGAAGATAGCTAAATGTGTGATTGATGCGTTCGTTTTTCAAATGTACATTACTTTAATTTCTTTTAAAAAAAAATTATCTCATGAAATTGCTGGCCCATTTTGATTACTCTGAAAAGCCAAAACCGGCTTTGATTATATATATAGAATATGGGTTTTTTATAACTAGATGTGACATGTACCATAGTTTTAAGTTTTCATTTAGCGACCACGCAATAACTATATGTGATTATATTATATTATATTATATTATATTTATATATATATATATAAAGCAGAAAAATCTTGTGCGTCGACGACAGTTCGTCCCGGATGATTGCATTTAGCGACGATTAAAATTTGTCGATGCACAAACATCGCGTTCAACCTAAACTCTTGGATCGAACGATAATTTTAAGTTTGAGACGAAAATGTTTGGTCACTGAAACTTTCTAACCTACGGCAACTTAGTTATTTGCAATAAGCGTCGCTACAGTTAGTTCGATCATCTTAAGGTTATTCGATCTGGATTTGGTTTTTTTATTTTATTAATTTAATGATTTTTCTTTTAGTTCGAACGGAAAATACGGGGTCGAACGAATGTTTTGGCGAGCTTTTTTTATATTCGTCCCTGAATATAATTAGTTGTAATATTCAGTGACGAAATATGTATAGCGTCGCTGAAAAGTGTTTTTCAACGTCGAAATGTGGTTCACCGCTGAAAAGTTCGCCTCTTAAACTCTAATATGTTGTAGTGTGTTGCCTTTGTCCTGAACTTGTTTTTTTTTTGTTAGCGCATTATGTGAAGACCGATACAGTTTATATATAAAACTTTGAAATGCTTAAGCAGTTATATAATTACCATATTTGCCAGAGAGTGTAGGAGAAGTTTTCATGTGATCAGTGACGTAGAAGAGGTAGGAACGAACGTATGATTAAGTCATGCACTCATCTCCCAATTGCTTCAGTGGTTAAGGCGAATTTGAGATTGTGTGAATAAACGTATAATTTCAAGTTCAATATCAACAAGAATAATACCGGAACCTACTTAAATGAAAATTATGAAGGCTATGATTATAATACGTTAGCTTTCTAGAATTTACCTGTAACGTTTACAGTGCATCCAAGTCTTGAGAAACAAACTAGTTGGCCAGAATTGTATTTATTTCTTTTGTGAAATAAAGCTGATATATGGACTAATGATTTCAGCAATTGAAATTAGGCAAATTAAGTAGTTATTAAAAATTTATTATCTAAAGATTAACTTTCAGAGTAGTAAAGATTGATTCTATTTTGTAATTATTATTTTTTTATTTTTCTCCCCCACCCCACCTCAGAGTACGTAGTAGAAACAAGTTATATATACTAAAAATAAGTACTAAATCTTTTTTTTAATCAGGCATATATATTGAGAGTTGGGAAATTTATAAGTTCCATTTATTAGTAAAAATTTATCCTGAAATTGGTGGTCTTTCACATATTAAGATAATGTCCGCTAAAAACATGATATGGAGTCAACGTAAATTAAGGGTTAAATGACCACTCATGAGTCGATTGTATAATTCGAAAATGGCTACTAATCAAGTTTCAGCGGATAGGGAGATGAGAGAAAGAGCGGCTCAACATTTTTGGGTTTAGATAAGTCATAAAAATGAGGTCTTTTAATTTATAATATAAAAATATTAATAAATTCAAAATTAAACCATAAATTTGCTCCTTAACTTTTTAGATGTAAAATTAATAATTAAATTTTGTATTCAAGTTTAGTCAATAAATCAGTTTTAATAGATACAATTACTAAACCATTTAATTTATCTTGAGACATAGTTGTTAGTAAATAATTTTTCATAATCTTTAGTTTTGAAAAAATTATTTCTGCAGATGCAACAGTTATAGTAAGTAGTATTCTATATGCAGTAAAATAATTTGAAAACAATCTAGTGCAATTATGTGACATTTTTTTCCTAAAGTCCAATCTTCAAAAATCTTAATCTTTCAAGACAAAACAAAAAAGGAATATGTCAACATACTTTGAAAATAGTTCAAATCTATCTGGACGAAAAATATTGCTTGATCTACAATATAATAAAAATAATCAATTTTGAAAATTTTATCTGCTAACTTGATCATCTCTTCATTTTAGACAATTGGTGTGCCAGATAAAAAAATGAATTTAGAATTTAATTTTTTTAGAACATAAGTTAAGTTAATTACCGATAAAAGTATGTAGTTGTGATGGTAGGTTTTAGAAGAAGAATTTAGACGTACAAAATTGATGGAGTCATACTGTTATTAGAGGATAGTGCTAGTTTCTAGGATGTCCAGTTTTTTTATTTTAAATTTTAATTTTGTAAACTATTTTTTAAATGTTCCTATTTTGTAGGCCTTTATTAAATTTTATTTTAAAAAATTTAAATTTTCCTCTTTTCTTCTTAATTTTAATTTTTCTATAAACAACGGCCTTAGGCTATTGTCACACTTGCCTAGCTAACTATCTGAGCCGCCCGTGTGAGAGACGTTGTTAGTTTTTGAGGCCCTTTATAGTTTTTTTTTTTGGGTAACGAGGATAAACTTCTCACCCTGAGTTCGGACAAATATGCTTCAGTCGAAACAGAGGGTATAGATCCTAGAGAGACTTGTGCGGCTGCTCATAGTCCCCGACCTCCTACTTCAATGACCGATTTTATCCTTGTGGAGAATCGAACTTAACATTGTACTCCTAACTACACAATTCCAATTACACCCTAGCTATAAAAGCAACCAAGATTAGGTTTAGTTCGTTTATGTTTACCCCCAACAGAAAATATTGAACTCCTATGGTATATAGGGTCTTGCGTAAGCAAATGCATATATGCTAGCTAGGTGAGGTTTTGGAACTGTGAAAAGCACCATACCCATGCAATCAGCTATTCCGGCCAATCTGCCATGTTTCAAGGTCCGTGGCAGCCTTTCGTTTTGAGGACTTTGTTGGTGTCCTTCTCATCGTGGGGAGAATTTGGCATGGCACTTTTTTTTGGCATTTATGGTTCTGGTCGAGTTCAGCATTACAGCTATAACCCGTGAAGAAGCTAATTAATTATGCAGATATTTAACAATGTTCAATTCTGCGTCATCACAAAGCTAGCTTTAGCTTTTGGCAAAATGCATACGTGCTGTGTGCGTGATATTTTCCCTGAAGAGTGGCAGAAAAGAGGTCGGGTACTACTCTACCTGGTTATCATCTACCAACCAATTATATATTTTAAATGAGACGGATACGCTAATTAACGAAACCCAATACTTTAATTTCTAACACAAATTAAAACAATACTTTGGGAGACCATGACAACATAAGTTCTAAACTCTACACGATAATTAGGTGACTGTATATTAATTATGAGGTTTGAAGACACGTACGTAAGAAAAATCATATTCCCTTATTATGATGCTTGGAATAATAACATAATTTTGTCCTTACCGGTAATACCGGTACCCACCCTTAGTGATCAGTCGTTTAGGTAGGAGATGAAATAAACTAAGAATGACATTTTTTTACGATTCTCTTCATAACTTTTGAGAAGCAAGGATATATATTGAAGTACGCGTAGCTCATCATAACCTTCTCACTGCAGACAGTGTCTCCATTTCCAACTAATTACGTGCTTAGAAAAAAAAAATTATATATATAGGTTGGCTAGGCATATTCATCCCCATCCACCACAAGAAAATTGATCTTTAGGGACGGATTTTGTTTGGAACGACCAAAAAATCGTTCCTAAAGGGGTCCTTTTGGGACGCAACAAAGTTGTCGTCCCAAAAGGGGTGTCAAATAACATCTTTAGAGATGGGTACCTATTTTCGTCTCTAAAGATTGGGTTTTAGTGACAGATTCTGAGCATCCGTCACAAATAAACTTGCGGAAAAAACTTTGGGACGACAACATTCCGTCTAAAAAATACTTTAGGTTCGGACTAATATATGGTTGTTCGAACCACGTTTTTGGGATGATTAGAAACAGTCTAAAAAAAGTAACAAGTTCGAACTAATTATAATAACGTTTCGACTACACTTTTGGGACGGAAAACAAACTTTAAATTGGGACATTAAATTTCACGTTTTTATATGTAAGTAGACATCAAAATGATGTCGTACTTCAGGTTCCGACGTCTACTTTAGTAGTTGGTACTTTCTTGCTTGAGGTGCGAACTAGGTCACATGAATTCGGTACCCAGTTAGAACTTCAAATTTTAATTTTCGCGGGCCTCCTTCGGCCACGTTAAAATGAACATTTTAAGTTGAAATTAAAACATCAAAATGACGTTGCGTTCATCTGTTCGAACTGAGGCTGCGTTAGCTTGGACCACCCTAATCACTTTAATTGGCCATGACTGTCATTCCATGTTTGAACTTATGTATGTAGTTCACACTTATACATGTTCATGTTCGAACATGTTTTCATTTGACTTTCATGTGACTGCGTAAATTTTATTTCTCATCATTTCACATCCGAACGGGTATATGTAAGTGCGAACTACGTATGTTAGTTCGAACGTGGATTTTGGAAGTATGAATGAATGCATGTTAGTTTGAACTATATATTCACATGAGATTACTCATTATGATAATGTGTTTTAAACTCATTATGTTACTACGATGTACCTACCATATTTTTAACACATGTACACTAGTGTGCGTTAAATGTCATCTTTATTTAATGTACCTACCATGTTGTGATCATATGTACACCAATGAAGTGATGGAGATCATTATGTTAACTTGAGGACAATGATAATGAGTGTAGCATATGTGAGTTGATGTGTGATAAATTAATTTTGTTAGAATGTGTTTAATACAGTTTGATAACCCGATGATAATATGAGCACATTAGCATAGATATGCAAGACGTGTTAAGCAAATGTATGTTAGGGTTGACACATTAGTAATAAGTGTAGCACGTGTGTTAATATGTGTTGCACTCCAAGGTGTTAAGAAGTGCTAACTCAAATTGATGTGTCTACCATGTTTTGTTCACATTATTTCATCATTAGAAAGTGTGAATCGAATTGTGATTGAATTGTAAATTGGTACGTGTTTCTTAAATGATTGTGATCTGTTTAAAGTTTGAATTGCGAATAGTACGTTCTAACTGGGTCAAACACAAGTTACGTCTTCATAATTGCAAGTGTGAACTAAGTTGAGAATAAGTCTGAACTAAGATATCTACAAATGAAGCCGTAATGATTTGTTTGGACCAATATATATGCACTCTCAACCATATATATGTCTAGTAGGAACATAAATTTTGTTTGAGTGGAAAGAGAAAAAAATATTTTGTCTGAGTTTCGAATGATATTCTCAAATATTCTCAAATCACGATTTTTTTAAGTTGGAACATGAATTATGTAAGTTAGAACTATATGAGGTCAATTTGAATAGGAATGAATGAGAACCAAACGGTGTCGTCCAACTTACTAGTCCAAACGTAATTATTCTAGTTCGAATTGGAAATACAAACTTAAAAAAAAACTTAGCAGCTTAGTGCAGACTCATTTGTGCACAAAGCTGCTGAACAGAAGGAGTAATTTAGGCTGGGCAAGGGAGGTATTAGGCTTGTGGTGACCGAAGAAAACGCCGAAGAGAACATTGTAATCGAATTTGTGGGGAGATTGGGGTCTTGGGTGGCTCGGAAGATTTCAATATCTTCGTGGGTTTTGTGGGTGAGCGTTGGTGTGAGGGCATTTGCGGAGGTTGTTTCCGGCCAAGCTCCGATCAGAAGTTCCATTGAGATATGTTCATTTCGCATCTATTTCAGTCTCCGTTTCTCCTTTCCTTTGAATGATGTTGATTCGAAGGTTAATTTTGTATGTGCTATTTTTGAAGGAAACCTCAAGAATTTGTACGATTTGCTGAAATTTCCAACCACGTTCGATGTCTGGATGAAATTCTTATGTCTTTTACATGCTTCCAACTTGTTATTTTGTAATTAGGGTCCTTGCTGTGGTTGTTCGGTCGTTAGGTTTCTGCAGAATTTAGGTATGTCTTCTGTAGTTCGGACTGTATTTTTTTCAGTAGAAATATATTTATACTGGTTCGAACTATATATTTGTCTGTTAAAACGTATTTATATTAGTTCAAACTGAATATTTTTCTGTTGTAATTGTGCTTTGCAACTCTTTTAACTCCTGATATATTGTTCAAACTGAATTCTATTGCATGAGATATATGGTGGGAACTGATGAGTTTATTGTTAGAACTTGTGTCACATATGTTTAAACATTTACTCTGAAGTCAAAACATGCTTTTCACATGTTGAAACTGGTACTGTCAGCAGCGTACAACTTTTCAAATGCTGAGAGGTGAGAGTTTTCTTGTTGGTTGAGAGATGTGAAATTTTGGCGTTACAGTATTTGAAGGGTTACACAGTGTATGTGTTCAAGTGTGATTGGTGGGATGTCGGTAGTGATGAAGGGTTGCGAGAGGGCAATTATTTTACGTCAGTTAACACCACGCGTAAGTGGTATGAAGACGATCTGTTTTCTTTAGCCACAGATGTTTCTCAAGTGTTTTACTTTGATGACCCGTATGGGGGTGATGGATGGCATATGGTTCAAAAGGTTAAAACTCGGAACAATTATGATGTCCCAGAAGTGCAATGCGAGCAGTGACGGAGCCAGGATTTTCTTGTTAGGGGGCCAGACTAATTAAATAATATTATTAAAAATAAAATTCAAATATTATGGGATATAAAAAATTTGCAACAATAATTTGTTCTAAGTTAACCTTGATTTAGAACTAAAAACAGGTGCATAAAAATTTATCTTAACAACTTGATTGTATATATTCTCAAGAAAAGTACACAAAAACATATTGATTTCCTATTACAATCCACAAAAATATATCTTATCTAGATATACTAAAAAAATGTACACAAAAGCATATTAATTTCCTATTACAGAGCAACTCGACGAGTCTTTAAAGAGTCGAAATCATCTATTAATATTTTTGTGCTAACAGTTGCAGCAGTTTCTTTCTCAATATAGATAACCAAAGAATTTGCAAGAAATTCATCTTTCATCTTGTTGCGAAATCTTGTTTTAATAATTTTCATGGCTGAAAAAACTCGCTATGTAGTAGCTGTTGAAACTGAAAGAGTTAACACAAGACGAATCAATTTATCAATCAAATAGAAAATCTTTGACTTTATAACTAAATGGACTCTTAACACTTCTCTTTGACTAAATGGATACCATTTGAAATTGAACCACCAAAGTGTCTATACAATAAAAAAAAATCACAATCAAAATGAGTGCAACCTAATTTTACAATTCTAAATCAGTAATTTCCCACAAATATTATCTAAGAACAAAAATTGCAGACTCACAACTATTTAACTTGATGTAATCTAAAGTTCCAAAATAAAAAGTAAAAGATTAAAAACTTAACAACATATATAAAGAAAAGAGAAATGAGTTTTACTAAACATACAAATTTCGCAGCTCTATACAGTTTGCAGTTGCATTCGACACTTTGCAGCAGTTCGGTCTTTGCAATTACAGCAGCTCAGTTTGAGATTTTGAGTGGAAGAGAGTTAGAACTTAGACGCAGAATGAGTAAGAGATAACAAGGCAACGCAGAAGATAGCAAGGCAATCCAACGGAAAATTGGATGACATTGGCGTGTGAGAGAAGCAACTTAGCGTGAGGAGGACAAAATTTACAGACAAAAAATAACTTTTTGTCACTTCGCTAAGTGTTCAGCCGAATTTTGTCACTTCAAGCTCAATGCTGGCAGCTATCACGTTGGTTGTAGGCCGTGTTAAATGTTCAGCCGAACACCTATCACGTTACCTAGAAAAAAAGGCACCTATCACATAAGTCACGTTGGCTGTAGGCTTGTAGCAATTTTTTCAATTCTATTTTTTTACTGTTGTGAACTTTAATTGGGGATCAAATAAAGATTTAAAATTTGGAGGGGCCATAGTAATTTTTTCAGTCAACCTCTAAATGTATATACCAAAAATTTTTTTTTACAAAACTTTTGGGGGGGGCCACGGCCTCCACTGGCCCCCCTTCCCTCCGCCCCTGAATACGAGGATGATGATGTTGAAGACAATTAAAAGGATGACGGTCCGAAAAAACCATTACAGGATAGTGTGACCTTCGACTTGTTCGTTGATTTGGGGGGCACGCATGATTACATTGGCCAGAGATGATGTTGAACTCGAGTACGTTTCCTCGAGTTCGGTGGGACAAGTTCGTTCAAGGAGAACACCTGCTAGTGCGATTGAGGAGGATGCATTTATAAATGATAACGATGAATTTGAAGATGATGAGGGTGATGATGATGATGATGCAGGGGACGAGGTTGACAATGTGGGAAGCAATGATGAAACAGAGGACGAGGATGACATACAGGGAAGTGGTGACGAAGAGGATTCGTATGGTGACAGTTCTGATAAAGGAGATGTCGGGGGGCATGAGACTTGAATGTGAGAACAAAATAAGTTTTAGAAAGCTTATGAACATATAAAAACGTAAAGGAAAAATGTCAATTTATTTTATAAATCCGTTATAATATTAATTTCACTTAAATTCTAACATTATAATTGTGTGTAAAATAGGCGGAGAGACAATGGCAAACCGAGCGAAATGTCAACGAGCGATCGCCCATGCCCTTCAGCACCACCCCCTTCGACTATCGACTTGTGTTTGAAACAGGCAGCAACAACATCATGCAGACGAAGAAGCCAGTTGGTGTCGGTGACGCCCGTTCCTATTCCCTTCACTCATTTTTTTGGAGATTACGAAGCCCGTGCTTCATCACAACCTGCTCTTGCACAATCCTTGGGGGTACAACACATAGCAGTACTGGATGTAAGTAATATTAAACCTTTTCCAAGTATTTTTCTTGTTTATTATGTTTCCTTACAATGTTTTGTTTTGTAAATGCAATTACATCCATTTTTGTCCTTTAAGTCACATCTAATTATCAAACGGCGAGGTAGAATGTGTTGTCTTGCATTAGATAAAGTACGGGCCACTCGACTGGGTAAGTTGAGTGTGTCGATTCCTGATGACTGTGCCGTCGATGTTGGTAAGAATTCGGCTAAGCTTTCCACTCAGATTGGATTGCTAGTTCATGGTACTATACCCATGGCAATTTCGTCATGGAATGAGGTTCCTCCAGAGTGTAAAGAGTACGTCAGGGTGCACATATCGGTAAATATATTTCACATTTATATATGACACTTTATTACTTGATAACTGACGGTATTCATATGTCATGTAACAAGACGATTTCAATCTTGATTATAATCGAGAGGAGGATCTACGGACGGTGAACATTATAATGGCGAAGAGCTACCGTCAGTTCTAGGGTAGATTGCATGAGCACTACAAGAAGAAAGGGGGAGGGAATAAGGAAGTGGTTGTTCGACACCCCCATCCAGACATGGATAAAGATACCTGAACAAAATTATGCGACATGTTTGCTGATCCAAAATATAAGGTACATGTATATCTTGGAGTACGATTAGTAACTCCGAACGCGTTTAACCATTTACCATGAAATTGTTTCCAGGAAAAGTGTAAGGTAAACATTGAAATATAAAGGGCTTGACAATTTTCCACACAGCGGGTACAAGGACGTTTGCTCGATATCGAAAAGTGTTGGTAAGTGATATCATTCTTACTTGTATATTGTTATCTTTATTTACTGCATTACTAACTTGTTATGTAATTCTCTAGGAAACTTTCTCATCTGTAACTTTAGAGATTGGACATACGTAATTCTCTAGTTGTCTGATGTTTCTAAGGACAATCATGTGAGTACACTTACATTGATCCATTTGGTATGATTTTTGTTTTAAACTGTTATTAGTTATTGTCATCCTTGGTTGTTGTACTTGGTAATTGATATGTTGGTTGATTGTAGTGTTGTGACTTGTTTGTGATGGTTAGTGGTTCTCTCAAAGTTATTGGAATACTTTGTTGCTTGTATTGGTAGCTATATGACATTTTTGTACTCAGGAATAGTCCCTACTATAGCCGTTATGTTGCTGGATTTACTACAGCTATCACGTGTAGAGTCCTTTTCATTTATCACATATTATAATTGGATATATATATATATATATCAAATGAATGTAACGTTAATATTAATGATTCATCTTATGGCACGTTTTTCGCTAAAAAAGATAAGAGAATTGCAAGTGCAAGTTATCTCAGATGGGAGGTTCTACACCGACATTGATATTCTCCATCAGGTCCTACGCCCCAAGCCTGGTTATGTGAGGGGGTTGGGGCGAGTAGTGAAGCCTCAAAGAAGCTCAGATTCATCATTCACTAATGTAGCGCGAAAATTAAGAGAGACACAGTTGGATATAGATAGATTGAAAGCGGAACCAGAAGCTGAGGTAGAGCAGGTGATAATGGAGTGGGAAGCAGAGAAGGAGCGCATGTGAGCTGAGCGATAACAATAAATGAAGGAGTTGGGGGACAGATTGATGAGGGAGCGCATGAATGATTTTATGGCAAACTCCTCCCAAGGTTTGTAGACCCTATTCTCATATTAATTGTTGGACAATGTGACTTATATTATTTTGGAGTTATGTTAGACTTATGTTAGTTTGGATTGATGCTTATTTTGGACGTATGTTATTTTGAATTTATTTTTGCCTAGTACCATTACATTATAAACAATATTTAACATTTGGAGAATGATGTTATTTTTGTAACTTTGACTTGTGAAGACTTGTATTGATTTCTTGTATGGATGATAGTACTTTGTAATCTATTGTAGCACATTTATGTATGAGTTTATAGAGGTATTTTGGTTTTAATTTTTTGTGATTCTTGTATGGATGAACACAAGTCCGAACTGTACTTTGAGCCGTTCAAATTTTGTTTTCAGTTCACACTAAACTCGGGCAGTTGAAACTTCATCGTAGTTTGGACAAAGTTTTACTGGTTCGAACTACTTGTATGTTGGGACTAATGTTATTTATGTTCTTTAAGTTCGGACTAATTTATAATGGTTCAAATTGATTGTCGGTTTGGACTTATGTTTTTCGAATCAGACTTATAATAAGTTCGGATTAGTTTATGTTTGTTCTGACTATTCAAAGTTCGAACTAAGTTTGGGTGTGTTCAAACTATGACCCAGTTAGGACTATTAATTCCATGTCCAAATTGTTTATACGTTTGATAGTAGTTCGAACTAGGTTGGTTAGTAGTTTAGACTCAGATCGCTAGAAGTTGGTCTTTTGGGATGGATTTAGACCTTCAGTCCAAACTATGATATTTTTAGTTCGGACTACCAAAATTTGGGTCGGGTTGTGGTTTAGCGTCCCAGTAGGCTTTCTGGGACGCAGCTATTGGGACGGAGCTTCGAGACTCCATAACCCATTCCAAAAGCTCTTTTGAGACGGTTTTTTTGGCTTTTGGACGTTTCCCTTCCGTCCCAAAAGTCCGAAATTCGTGTGGTGAGCACTGCTAGTGAATCAGGATATTCCAGCGCGCGGCAGCACAGCTTCGTCATCCGTTTGCTTTGTTTGTTCCAGGTCAATAGCTAGAACACTACATGGGTCCGAGAGCCTTCTTTCCAACTGTACGTTGCACTTCCGTAATCCTTTACTCTTCTCTAGTCTCTTTAAAGTATTTATAACGACCCGCATGACAGCAAGTGCAATTTGCAGATTATAACAAACACATGGAAATTTCGTTTTCTAGCTACTTAATTCCTCCCCACTTCCCTTTGTGGTTTCCTGACGGAAATTCTCTTGTTCATGTACCTAACCTGTAACCATCCTATACCTAGCTAGCATGAATAGAGAAGAATGGTACCTTCTCTTTAATGGGAATTCTTTCCGCCTCTGCTTTAGTATCTTACATGGCGTACGTGCAAGGCTGCTCATGAAATTGTGAATAGAATATATTGCATATGCGAAATATTGCATTAGTGGGAAAACCAAGATAACTGCATCCAAAGCTTTCCTAATTACGAGCCATCTCAAAAACTCCAAGACTTTCTAACCAAGTTGGGAAAAACGATATAGATGGCAAATTAAAGCTGCCACGGTGCTAGCTATTATAAGATGTTAAAGCCGTGATTAGAGTAAAAATAAGGACTGAAGGCGACTCCATTATGAGCCTTTACTGTCATCTTTTGTCGTCGAGACTCTGTAGAAGGCTCGCCAATAAGATACCACGTCTAAGAACTTTTCTTTGTTTATTATTTGTTAGTGACTTAGAAAAGAAATGAGCTTTTCAGGTGATACAAAAATAACGGAAGTTTTTAGGGCTGCACATCCAGAAATTCAGTCTGGTTTTTAGACCAGATCGGACTGGTCCAAAATGGTCCTGTTGAATCACTTATAAGTGGTCCAGACCGGTTTTTTTTTCATTTTAAGCTTACATCTTAAGATAAAAAAAATTAGTTGAAGGGGGGAGGACATGGTCAAAGAACTCAAAACACA
This sequence comes from Myrica gale, assembly GCA_963930655.1. Classification (NCBI taxonomy): domain Eukaryota; kingdom Viridiplantae; phylum Streptophyta; class Magnoliopsida; order Fagales; family Myricaceae; genus Myrica; species Myrica gale. Next base: position 20,959,552 of record OZ005615.1, read on the forward strand.
TAGTTTTAGGGTAAAAGTTTTTAGTTTATATTAAAAAAAATTATTATTTATATTAATAAATCCAATCCAGATCGGATCCCAAAAGGTCTGGACCAGACCGGATCGGATATAATCGATTTTCCAAATTCGATTCCGTTCGGTTCTGTTGTCTGATCCGATTCTGTGTAGCCCTAAAAATTTTAACCAATAATTAGACAACCAAATGGATGAATGTTCACATTGGGTTTTTGGAACAACCTAAATCAAGTGGGCCAGAGATTCTAAGCCGACCCTCAGAAAAAGGTGAGGGACTTGATGTCACAGAGAATAATGACTCATGAAGCAAGCAACAAAAAAATCCATGAAAGAATGACAAGAATTCACACAAGAATCCTTTGGTTGTTCGTGAATAAGAATTTAAGAAATTCCAACAAATTGGTGTTGGGGCGCGGGGGGATCACAGATTGTTGCAAGCCATTAGAGAACTTCTTTGTGTTAGAGAACATAATTCAAATAATAAAATCTTCCTCTTCTTATCAGTTTAAGCTTTTAGGATGAGTGGTAGATTCACATGGTATCAGAGTAAGGTCCTGAGTTCGAGACCTGACTCTGCACTCTATCCCAATTTCAATTAAATATTGCACGTGTTGGGCCTCCCAATTAAAGGAGAGTCCGGCCCACACGTGAGGGGGAGTGTTAGAGAAAATAATTCAAATAATAATCTTCCTCTTCCTATCGGCTTAAGCTTTTAGGATGAGTGGTAGATTCACACTTTGCTGGCAGTAGTAGTGGAAGTCTAGTACGCCATTTTCCCACGTGCACCACAGGCGGAGCCAAGGGGGGCAATGGGGGCCACCGCCCCCTTAGCTCCCCAAAAAAATTCATTTTACATGTTATTTTTTTATTTTTTGTCAAGGCCCGCCCCCCTCGGCCCATTAGAGTTTCAGCCCGCCCCCCTTTGATGCCAAATCAGCCCAGCCCAACCCTATTTTTCTATTTTTTTAACTTAACTGACGGTGAACGTCTTATGTAAGTGACATTTTTATGTAATTATTAGGTGAAAGTCTCTCATGCGACTTTGATTCAAAATCTAACTGGTTTTGTGGATAATGGTACTGTAAACTAACAAGTAAACTCTCATCCATATTAGCTTCTGTAAAGAGTTCTCTTAGCTTTTATTTTAACTTTCTGTTAAAAAGTATATAAGATAGTACATTGTCTTCATTCGTATTCTTATGTAACAAAAAATAAGAATTACCAATGCATTTGAAATTTTCGATTCCTATTGGAAGAAATAATCTGGGAGACTTAATGTTTTCCAAAAAATAATCACTGGTCCAATGGTATTAAAAACAAGTTGCTGTAATTGGTAAGACACTTTAGATCATGGAGTCTTATAACATCGTCCGCGAACGGGCAATTACTTTCACCTAATAATTACATAAAAGGTCACTTAGATTTTCTAGTTTTTGAATCTAATAATTTCATAGCAATATAATGGGGCATCAAACATGCGATGTGAACTCAATGGGTTGAAGTCTCTCATTTTGAGGGATCATCCTTCTGCGACCTACATTCATTGTTTTGCTCACCAACTCCAATTGGTTGTTGTGGCTACTGCAAAGAATAACATTCAAGTTTGTGAAGCATCGGTTGCAAGATTTGAGGGAGAAGGAATGAGATGATTTTTTGAAAGAAGTCAAAACTTTTTGCGTGAATAATTCTATCACTATACCTAATATGGAAGACATTATTCCAACTCGTGGTCGGGTTCGGCGTGGAGGGCAAACAATTACTTATTTGCATCGTTTTCGCGTGGAAGTGTTTTGTCAAGTTATTGATATGATCACCCAAAAGATGGATCATCGTTTCACTGAAGCAAGTACGAAGTTACTTCTTTGTATAGCATGTCTTGATCCAAGAAACTTGTTTGCAGCGTATGATCATTCTAAGTTACTTCGTCTTGCTGAGATTTATCCAGAAGATTTCTCAGCAATTGATCATGTTGTACTTAAAGATCAGTTTCGAAACTACATTTATGATGTGAGAAGTCATGATGCTTTTTCTGGGCTTCAAGGTATTGGAGGTCTTGCTGTGAAGATGGTTGAGACGAGGAAGCATATTCTATATCCATTGGTTTATCAGCTGATTAAATTTGCATTGGTCTTACCAGTTACGATTGCAACCGTTGAGAGAGTATTCTTTGCGATGAAGTTTATCAAAACTGACTTGCGCAATAAGATGAGAGATGAATGGTTGAATGATAGTATGATGGTATACATCGAAAGGGAGATTTTCGAAACTATTGAGAACGAAGCTATTTTGCAACGTTTTCAGAAGATGCAAAAGCGTAGTACCCAATTGTCACCTCTTAGTATCAGCAAATAGTACGGTACATGTATTTCAATATATTTAGTGTTTTTAAGTCTTTAATTTTTTATATTTTAACTCTTAAGATATTTTTTTACATTAAATAGTAAATTTTTTTTATCATTTTTCTTTAAGAATTTGCTCCCATTGATTGTGCTTCTTGCTCCGCCACTTACGTGCACTGCGTGTGCTTGCTCGACCTTCCTATAGCCAACTTTCTACGATGGTGGGATCCGCAAAGGAATTTGCTTCCACATTTTCTACACTTCTCAGCATCATATCCGCTGTGCTTGTTGTCCCGTAACCGAACAGATAGAATCCCAGCGTTAGACTTGTTAGGACAATTGGCGTGCAAACACCGGTACCTTATGATAACTTCCCAAAGTTAGGGGACTCTGTCAGTGGAAGTCTGTCTTGTCCTGCAGGCACCATTTCCTATTTCAGACACTAGTAACAGTTGATGCCTTGTATGGTTTAATCATGGACCGTAATTTTCTGCTAGTAATGAGTTATAAAGTTGACAGTAAACTTTCGATTTTTTTAATCCTTGGAATTGGGATAAGAGAAATATTACTTTGTTAAGAGGGTAATATTATAATTCGCCCTCTTTAACTATAAAAATTTTTTATTTATGTCATCTAACTTTCAAAAATTATTAATGTACAACCACATCTAAATCACTCGTTGAAGTCAGACGAAAATGCATGTAACGTAACCTAAATGACCTTCTAAAATAATTATTAAAAATATTAAAAAATTCATTAAAAATGATATTAGAAAATGTAATATTTTTAAATATAACGATGAAACTCTATTTTATGAATCTATATATATTTTTAATTTATTTTCAAATATTTTATTATTTTTTGAAATTTTCTTGAAGAGCATTTCGATCATTTTACGTACATTTTCATTTGACTTAATAGCTAATTTAGACTGGATGTATATTGATAATTTTCTAAAGTTAAAGAACATAAATTGTCGTTTGTATAGTTATAGGTGCAAGTTTGTAATTTTCCCGTTATTAAAGGGCGAACAACCACATATCTACCCCTGTTAAATGTTTCCTGCATGCGTAAGCCCACTAATATGTTTTGTGGGCTATTATAGCTGAAAGCGACGGAGCCCTTTCCAAGAGTGACGGCCTTTTGGTGACAGGAAGAAGCTCTATCTTTTCCGACGAGGTCCACTAATTAACCACTAGGCATTTCACATTTGAAGTTTGGACAGTGACGTTATACAAGAACTCCTCACTCATTGATTGTTCTAGGAATTCACCAATCCTCAATTAATGAATTTGATATTGTCCGTGACATGATCATATCATCTGGTTTTGTATATATTGGATGTGGGACTTGGGAGAGACTGGGGTCTCAGTGAGCATTAACGTATATATATATTTGAAATTATTGGAAAGAGATCAAGCTACAGCTTATCTTCTAAGTTATTAGGTGAAAACCATATGTTTCCTGTGTGAGCTAGCGAGCACACACTTGGGAATTAGGCATATTTGTCGTACTTGTCACGTCCCAAAAATCAGCATAAATAAATAAAAGAAATTTATCGCATTTATTCGAAACAAAACATAATATAACGATATTGTTTCAAAACATAAACTTGAACAACTTAAAATATTTTAATGATGCTCTCATCTATCCCCCCCACATGCTCTCTAGGTTCAATCTCTGAGCAATCTCTGAAAATAAGAAAATAAAACGGAGTGAGTTCGACAACTCAGTAAACAGAGAATAAAAACATATATTCTTTTCTTTGAAAATAATACTCAATTCAGTGACCGGAAATACAGAAAATAGAATAGTTTTACCAGAAAAATCCCCTTTGGCATTAACAGTAAGTCACATTTACCCCTGTGACAGGGTTGTGCAACAACTTAACCGGCGGCCAACCAAAATAAGTCAACAGAAAGCGGAGTTCACCGTACTAAGACTTAGCAAGAACGCCAAGTGTGCACTAAGGAGAAACTCACGCAGAGAAACCACTCAGAAGAATGGGTGCACTCAGTAATCGGTATGTTGGTACCAACATCAGTAGTAATCAGTAATTCGTACATCGCCTCGGGGTTTGAAAACAATATATTATATAATATCAGAAATAATATTCAGCAGAACACAAAATCTTTTAGAAATAATTCAGAACAGTAATATAAACAGATCTCAGAATGTCTTTTAAAATTTCACATTTGTTTTCAGAATAACATAAACTTGCAATAAAACATATTTCCAGAAAATCGTTTATGAAAAAGTATTCATCATTTTCGAAAGAAAAACAGTATAATAGCTTCGTTGACCCGATTTGTTTCGAGAATCGAAACACCCAAGAATCCACGTATCACACTGATCCAAAATAACCAAATAAACTTGCAAATGCCCTATAATGGCCGAATTGATAGAGAGAGAAAAAATCTCAAAACAATCACGTTTGAGAGGTGTGAAGAATTCTCTGAGCAAGAGGTCCCTTTTATAGGCGAAGAGTCATGAATTCTTGGTGAAAATCGTCCACAATGGAAGGCCATTAGGCGTCTCTTCACACATCTCCCATTACTGCCATTAGTCGCCAAAATACATAGAAACTTCGAGAAATGAACGTTTGGAATGAAAAGCCTCGAAAATCAGAAGAAAATGTGTTAAAACGGATGAGAAACATAAGAGAGAGAAAGAAAATTGATGAGAGAGAGGTTGTAACGTCGAAAACGGCTGCTAGATCAAAGAAAACGTGAGTTTCAGATTTGGGGAAGAAGATGGGTGAAACGCACCGTTTCACTTAAAAATCCAAGCTGACCAAAACATGTTTAAATAAAATAAAACCTAAGAAATATAAATAAACGTGTGAAGTGCCTTAGCGGTTTAAGCTACCAATATTCTTTCTTTTAGCGCGGGTTCAAGTCCTCGCGTTCCCTCATTTGTAAAATAAAACTTGTAAACGTTTAAATAAAATTCGGCTGCATAAAACTCACCAAATATGCGTTTGGCCCAGTGGTCTTCTACTTTTTATCCCAAGGTCTGGAGTTCGACTCCAGGTAGTTGCCTTTTTTTTTTTGAAACCGGGCTATCACAGTACTCGTACATATAGGAAGTCCCTGAGAAGTAATCCATTGTTTAACATGAATGCTTAAAAGCTAAAAAATAAAAATAAATTAAAGAGATCAACCAATGGATAATACTTTAGTGTAGTTAATTTGAGGCCTGCTATCGCCTGCGAGTGGCATCGAATGGAGAAAGCGCGCGGATGCCCTTTACTGGCCTGATGGTTTACTCGATCTTATCCTTATTGTTTTCTTCTTCCTTCCTAAAATCACTACAAAAAAAATGACCTATAGCGGCGGTCTTTTTCGCGGCGGTCGCTAAAACCGCCGTAGCGACCGCCGCTATAGGTCCTTTTTCGCAGCGTTTTCAATTAAAAAGCGGCTAAAAAAGGTCTGTAGTCGCGGTTTTTTTTTGAACCACCGCCAAAGGAGGGTCTTTAGCGGCGGTCACTGACCGCCGCTATAGACCCTTATTTAGTCGTTTTTTTTGCAAACCGCCGCTATAAGGGTGTTTATAGCGGCGGTCACAGTGACCGCCGCTATAGAAAGAGGGTCTACAGCGGCGGTCACCCTAACCGCCGCTGCATATCGTGCCTTTAGCAGCGGTTTTAAAAGAAACCGCTGCTATAGGTATAATTTTAAAAAAATGAAAAATAAAATAGAAAAATAAAATTTTATGTGTTATTTACGGTGAATAATTATTTTATTGACTATTTATTCCTTTTTATACATAATTTTATTTTGTCACATGTTTTTAAAAAACTTTTAAGAGACCTACTTAATAAAATATGAAATTAGAGAGAGTGTTATGAATATTGAAGCTGTTATATAGAATTGGGGCACTTTTCACGCACGTGTCGGTTTTTTGGTCATAACTTTGGATACGAGTATCCGATTCACGCCCATGACCCCAATTCGGAAAGCTCTTTTCGGCGCGCACGTCGTGGGCACCCAGATATGCTTCGGTGCGCCTCGTTTAGAGCCCTAAATCCGCTGTTTTCCCTCTCAAAAACCTATTTTTAGTTATGATTTTTTTTTCGTTTAGCTATTTTAGCCCGGCTTGTGGTTTAATATGGTAATTAATATGGTTTTAGCTATTTTAGTTAATATTTTGGTCATAGTTGTTATGGTAATTAAATATTTTTTTGATCATAATTAATAATTATATTTCAAGAATTTTACTATCAACTTGTTTTAATTAAAATTATTACACTAGTTATAAATCATGTATTAAATAATATGCTATGTATCTAATACTAAATATAAATATTTTCAAATACTATTATAATTTACAACTGTTTTTAATTTATTAAGAATATATAATTACAAAATATAAAAATTATTATTAAAAAAACTACAAAAAAAAAACACATTGCAGTGAAAACGCTGCCGTTCCCTCACCTCCTCTCCCCCTTTCTTAAAAACTCCCTCGCGTGCCTTTCTCAGCGAAATTCCCCCTCCCTCACGCGCCTTTCTCAGCGAAAAAAACATCTCTTTTTCCCCTGATGTCGTGCCCTAGCTCTCTGGAACCTTCTCTACAGATCCCCAAACTCGGGATTTTATGTTGAGTCGCTTCATACCAGCAGCAAAGGCAATGGCTCTTAAACCATCTCCATATTCTTCAAGGAAGCAGAGTGCTCCAACTGAGCAGCCAAGAGAAATTAAAAGAATGGTTAGCGACGACAGGAAGCTTCTAGTAAATCGATTGTAAGCTTTTACTTTTGGAAATTTTGTGATGGGTGTAATCTTTTAGAGCTGAATTGCGTGAATCCACTGCCACAAAGTTGGTTATGCTTATAGATCTGTGATGGGCGTGATCTTTTAGATCTGTAATTTTGCTTTTGTATTGACCCAAAGTATCTCCATATATTTCGTCTAACAACTTAGGTTTTCCAATTTTTGCTGATTACTCCAATGTGAGGGATTACAGGGAGAACTGCAATGAGAAGATGGACGCATTCTTCAAATTAAGCTGATTGCTCCGCGTGCTTGACCTCTCTTTGGGCTGCCATTGTTCAGTTCCAAAATTTTTGAAGTCACAAAAAAAACACAAAAACAACAAGGTTCAATTTCTCATTAATGGCTTGAAAAAACCATCTAAGTGACCTTTGTGCTGGATTGGTTGGAGGATTAGGCTTAACACCAAGGTTTGTGCATACCTATAGACATCAACAATGATGTAGAAGTAGCTCATCTGACATTGTGACTTGATTTTCAGCTGCAATATTGGTGAGGGAGGGATTGCGCTTGCTGAAGTTGTGCATGTTTCTGCACCTGATATTGCTGGAAAGGTTAGTTGTCAAAGTGAACTTCTGATTTCAAATCTTGTATCTTCCCCAACTCCTTGGGATGAGCCATGCATGATGCATATCCATTTATATGCGTGCTTGTTATTACTATTGTGCTAGATCTTCCCCTTTCTCCATACCTGTTAATGTTTATTTTGGTTGTAGGCCATGGTTAGAGAACTAGCATTAATATTTATCCGTTGACAGTGCCATTCTACAGAAGGATTCCTTCCCCATAGGTTCAAAAAAAAAGTGGAATAGTAGAATCTTTAAGATTTTGTTTGAGAAAATATAACTTGAAAAGGCTTCTAAAGAAACTCTGATGGGTATTTTCAGCTTTGATGATCATTCTGAAATAAACTCTGATGGGTATTTTCTTGGTTGTCTTAGTTAGTTGTAGGGAGTTATCCATAAGGGAAATCACTGGCAAGCTGTTGTCATGAGATGGTTGTCATTTTATTGAATACCATCGGGAAAGTGTGATACTAGTATGCTTTAGGTGTTGCAGATTATTAGGTTGTCTTTTAGACAGGTTCTGTAATTGAGCTTTTTACTATGGTTCCTGTTCTTTTCAAAATGTACACAGTTTTCGGTGGAACCGGTGAACCACGCGAACAGGTGCAATTATTAGCAGTCAATAACTAAAGGCATACAGGTGTTTTTCTTGGAGTACTGTATACTATTACTGTTACTCCAACTTGCTTCTTTGCGTGATTGCTTACTTTTGATTCCCTTGTTCTTCTTCCTTCTCCTCCCTATAAAATGTTCCTTGTGCTTTTGCACTTCTTTCTTTTTCTTTTTAAGTATTCTTCCGATGAAATAAAAGGTATGCATGCAACTTAGTCATATTTGTGGTGGTTGAATTTATATAGAACATGGCAAATCCAACTGCTTTGCTGCTGAGTAGTGTCATGATGCTTCGCCATTTGAACCTCCATGACAAAGCTGATCAGATCCAAAATGCTGTTATCAACACAATTTCAGAGGGCAAGTATGGCTTTGCTACCATTGTTGGTCCTGCGATCACTGGGCCCCATCTGTTGACACTTTGGTTATGGGTAATTTACATATTTGCACATACTGAAGTGTTTGTTTCATTGTTTACATACATGGACTGGTAAGGTTTCTTGATTTTGGGGTGCAGTCATTGCTTAAAGCACTATCAATTTTCTATTGTTAGGCCACACACTATACCATCTTGTTCTATGTGATGTAGATATTGCTTTGTTTTTGTTGATGTAAAACCAATCTTGTATGCATTTCTTTAGGCATTATGGTTGCTAAACTCTTGTTATAAGGTCATAGGTTCTATAGCTCAGTTGCTTTTGGGAGAAATATGTGTATAAATATACTTCTTTAAACATTATGGTTGTTGAACTCTTGTTACAAGTTCCTAGGTTCTATAGCTTATTTTACAGTCAGAGAGCTTAACCTCAAACTGTTAGACATTTTACAGTCAGAGAGCCATGCAATTACCAGTATGGTTGGATCATGTGCAGGAAGTGAGCTCCCTATCCAGAGTCTTTCTTGATGTTGAGCATAGCACAAATCAGGAAGTGCAGCAGAAACTTATTAGTGCTGAGATTGCAAGAGAAAACCACTTTCACCTGACTCCATCAGCTGGAGCTGGCAGTAATACTGGACAAAGTTCCACCAGCAAGCGGCAGGTTTGTCACCTCAGCTTCATGGTCTTCATTGCTGGTGATTTGGATTGGATTGGATTGGATTTTGCTATTTTGTTACTTAATTGAAAACATCAACACACACCAACATATATGTGTGTTTCCTTGCAGTTGATGAATAGCTTTCAATTAAGATTTAATTCGTGTTTATGTCTACTCTTCCAAGTTATTGGCTTGTATATGGGAGTTTGATAGTTCTCCTGTTTGCCTATTTCCATTGTTTTCCCGTATGATGGTTCCATTCTTTACTTGTTCCAGTGTTTTCTTGTACACTGATAATGTGTGCAATTACCAATTCTAATGGGCATTCAAAATATGAGTATCTTGTCACAACTAACACTATGGTCTTGTTCCAATTCTTCCGACAATGAGTTTCATGTTTCTTATTTCTCCTAGTACCAGATGGTTTTTCCTTTGTTTCCTATGTTACTCTTGCTTTTGAAGTCATCAGGTCATAGTATGCTTTTTCCAGTCAATTTATGTGTATGATTTTTTTCTTTGCTTTTTTAGTAAATGGACAAAATAATCTGTGTTTTGGAGTTTGAAATGAGATTGTTTTTGGGAAATTTTTTTTTTGACCCTGCTAACCTATAGCGGCGGTCACTGACCGCGGCTATAGGTTGAACCTGACCGCTGCTATAGGTCTATAGCAGCGGTCATAGTAAGTCTGTAGTGACCGCCGCTACAGACCTTCAGCGCAACTGCGCTCGGGTTTATAGCGGCGGTTTCGACCACTGCTACGTGACCGCCGCTATAGACCCGAGGTCTTCACCAGCGGTCACGGAAACCGCCGCTATAGACCTATACCGACGGAGCTATAGCGGAAAACCGCTGCTATAACGTATAGCAGCGGTTTTTTGACCTATAGCAGCGGTTTACGACCGCTGCTATAGGTCTTTTTTTTGTAGTGAATCTCAATCTTAACTGTTAAGTATATCGCTAAAGTAAAATAGAAAGACTACTCATTGTATACGTAGTCTCAACTTGAGGAAAAGCATTTGAGGTTTACTTCTGATCTCGATCAAGTCTGGGAGGATTGGTGGCTTATGATATCACATATATATGCCAATTCGAATTCATGATTCGGAGCATTTTTTCCCTAGATACTTTATTTGCAATTTGTAAGGAATTATTTGACTGGAAAAACAATAACCTAGCAAAGGAATACTACTTAATTTTCCCTCTATTTTACGTCATGGAGGGGATATTGAATACAGATAGTGACTTTGAGGTTAAATAATACAGATTCGATTGCATATTTTATCTCACTATATATCCATGGATAATATAGTTCCGGTCGAGGTACCTCTTCATATATAGTTTTTAAACCCTTGAATTTTACAAGAGACTTTTTAAATTCCGCCACGTCCCAAGTGGATTAACCTTTCTTGTTTTAATTAATATGAATTTGGAACAAATCATTTTCTTATGTACAATTATGCAACCTAATGCTAACCCAACCAATAGCTTTTACACGGAAGAAGAAACTTTTCGTGATCTCAAACCTCATTAAACATAGTGGACTCGTTTAAGTCTTTTTTTTTTTATATATATTGATGAAAAGGTTGTAATTGCTTTTGATTCCCAATGCTTCAGGAAGAGAAAGGAAGCGATCGAGCTAGGCTTCCAAAACATTTGCATCATGCAATTAATATTGCTGTCCGAATCTGACGCACTACACAAAAAGAATGAATGTGTGTGGGAGTTAGTGGGAGAGGGGAAGCCATGCACTAGGAAATGGAGTTACGGATAATGAAGCCTAAGCCAGTATGAAAGCGGCTCTGCGTACGTCCTTTCAAGTAGCAAAGTTTGAGTCTAGTTTCGATGCTTGCGTCCGATCGATCGAATATTTTATTTAGGAATCTGCTTGCAAATATACTCTTAATCGGATATTCGGATGTGATTAGTAGGAAGCAGTCGGTTGATGGGGCTGCATATCTGAAAAGATAGCCCAAAGATTTGCCACGGGCGTCCGCATCTACAGTACAGGAACAAGGTAGTGCTTCTATTTTTTATTTTCTTCTTTTGGGATCGAGGTGGTGGTTTGGCGTTTAAATCTCAGAGGAAAAGGACCTGAGTGAGGTCATATATGCCTGAAGGAGCTCCAGCTGACATTGTTAATTATCAAGTTGGGGGAGAAAAGCAGCTAGCCATTAAATACCTCATCAATTAGGGTAGCCATCGAGCTAGAATTTCAACTAGAACTAGTAGCACAAAGATGACACCGACATTGGATTTGAGGGAATCGTGATCTCTAGATCAGATCAACGTGATCCGCATGATCTGGATAAATTCTGATCATTACCTACAATATTTCACTGTGATGCTCATTTTTTGGATATATTTCGTGATCATGGAAGGTATATATATTATCTTGTACAATTGGTAAAGAAGCTGTACGTACAGATGCAGATGCAGGCATGCTGCTAGCAGGTAGCTGATAGCTTTCTTCTTTTGATGCCTTTATATGTTGGAGGCATCCCCATTAATTAAGCCTGTTGAATCTTTCGCTTTGGATCAAAATAAAGTGCATGCCCCTAGCTCGTACATATCATTAGATGCATCGCCTAGATAATAATTCTGTAAGGACCCAGAAAGAGAATAGATTCATTCCCCACGCATGACAATGATATGCTTAATTAGCTCACAACGCGAAGAATAAATATTGTTCCACGGAGTGCCGTGAGATCAATCTCTGCCACCATCGACACAGATTCAAATATGATCCCGTCATTGCATGAGTTTGAGCTACAGAATTCATGAAATTTATGTGCAATAGGAATTAAGAATGAAATTTCAAACCTTAATTAAATGATAACAATAACCATTCAGATACATTTTTAGGGATTTCTAGATACAAGTTGAATCATATAAAGTAGGTAATGTAACCCAGAAACCTTTGTTTTTCTGCCGCTCCAAGAGTAATTTCTTCGTCTACTTTTTGGCAATCCAATGAACTCTCCACGACGCAAAGTTCTTCACAGAAATAGCTAGAAATCTGTAATTTGTAATTTCTAACAGTAATAATAGAAATAGTATTTTGAAATTTGTAACAGTATTTAAAAATCTTAGTACTTAGTATTAAATACATAGCATATTATTTTTATACTTTTTTTATAACTAGAGTAATAATCTTAATTAAAATAGATGGGTAATAATAATATCTAGTACTTATAATTTAAAAGTATAATGTTTTGTTTATAGTCTAGTATTTAGTACTAATAATACTAAGTATTTTATTATTAGATGGGGACAAACGCAGTTATAAAGACCGCTGCTATAGATGGTTTGTAGCTGCGTTTGGGGACAAAAAATTGTATGTGCAAAAAATAAGTCTTTAGAGGCGTTTGTGAAAACCACATATAGCGGTTGTTTGCGACCGCCGCTAAAGGTCTTCACGGTGTTTGTCGACAAACGCCGTGAAAAAACACCTATAGCGGCGGTTAGCGACCGCCGCTATAGATGATTTCTAACAGTGTTTTTCCACCGCGAAAGAGTGCTTTTAGCGGCATTTTTAGCGACCGTCGTAAAAAACTGCCATTAAAGATAAATTTTTTTTGTAGTAACCTTACCGGAAGAAAAAGAAACTGTAATCTTTTAGCGGCAAAAATATCAACTAATTCAAAAAATGGATGCCATGGGATGTCGCTTTTTTCCTTCCTTCATTTGGCGGTCCTATAGCCGCATAGCGTAACTTCGTATTCCATTGAATGCATTTTTCCTTCATTTAGCCGTCCTATAGCAGCGGAGCGTGACTTCACATTAAACTGAATGCACAGGCAAATGGACGCCAAATGCATCTATAAAAGGAGGAAATATTTTTGGAGCTCAGTGTGGTTAGAAAATCCAATAGAGATGAGAGTAAGGAGCCGCAGAATCAAAGAGGGGGCTCTTAAAAATTATTCTCATTTTGTATTCTCTTTTGAGCGTGTGAGAGAATTGGATACATTGGAACTTTGGACTTTGAGTGATTTATTACCACTCTTTGAACTCAATTTTTTTCTGATAATGAATTTCTTTATGAGCTTCCGTCGATAGACGTAGACTTTAAAATCGAATCACTTAAATCTTGATGTTTTATGTGATTGTTGATTTTATTCTAATTTATGATCATCTCCTTGGAGTTCCTAAAAATTTATTATGATGCAACAGTGGTTAATTTAAAATTTTGGAATTAATATCAACTTCATTCTATGTTAACCATCATCAAAACCTCAATGCGTATATGAAAGTTCAGTTCCCCATTTGCTAATGTTTACAGAGTAAATAACAGATGTACTTCAAATGAAGTAAAATACTAAATCTGCACCTTGTTTTGTTTCCTAGACAATATTTCCACCGGCACCAATCATGCAACTTCACTGATGTTCTGCCTCACCATTGATCAAGTCTTGATCAGTTCCCCATTTACCCAAAAACGCAAAGGAAAGATTATCAAACACGTACTCCGAACAAATATTATCATCATGCCACTTGACTGATTTCCACACACTTTTTGCCTTTGCTCAATGCGTGGGGATTAAATCAACTCATTGCCTATAGAAACCTTTTCCTTTGTCGACTATGTTGCGAGAAAAAAGTTGATAACCTTGACTTCATCAAGCTCTGTCGTCCTAGTTTGAGTATACGACAAGTGGAGATAGATGAAAACCCATCACCCAAAGCAGGAAAAAAAAGTAGCTGCAAAGCCACGACTCTACAAAAGCGGGTCGTCGACCAGACAATGCAGTTCCAATATTTTATGGTTGGATTGGAGTGGCTAATCCTTTCACCTCTTCTATTTGTCCTTACGTTTTTCCTTCAATTTGCAAAACTTTTTCGAGACAATGGACTGGTAACTTCTTATATTATAATTCTACAATGTGGGACTAAAACTCCATTAGCCAGCGACTCACGAGGAAAAGAACACATTCAAAAGCTGCTTTAATGACACGGAAATCTGGCTTGGGATGGATGAAATATTGAATCTCTCACCAAATTTTCCCCTTTCCGTAAAATACCAAGACTATAAGAAGAGTCCTCCTGGTTATTGGTTAATTCTGCAGTTCACTACAAAAGAGAGCCTTCTATAGATAAAGACGACTCGTGAGAAAAGATAGCTCATAGTGGTCGATTGATTGAACATAAAGGCATTCCACATTGCGGAATCTGCATTGAATCTTTGACTGCAAGAAGTTGGCCTTTTGTTGTGTTCCTTAGTAAAATGACATCACGGTCTCAATCGATCATGAGGAGGAAGCCAAGGTAATGGACGAACGATAATGGTGGAGAAGGAAGCAATTCAAGGTGGGAATTAGAGTGTGATAATGCCTTACATAATGCGTGCCTACGAAGGCCATTGCAGTGGTCTTGACTAATATGTGCGACAATTTTGCAGTCATGACTACAAAAAAGTTGAAGCAAGATCCAAGATATTGGCTTGCTTTATGGAATATTTTTGTTTTGCGTGGTTGAAGGGGGAGCTTAAAGAAGAGAAAAATAAACACCTAGGAGTATGGCTGTAAATGAACTGACTCGTTCATGAACAACTCGAACTCGGCTCGTATAAGCTCGGTTCAAGCTCGGTTTGTTTAATAAACGAGCCGAGTTCGAATACCATTTTTAGCTCGATTATTAAATGAGTTAAACTCTATTAAACTTGACTCGACTTGGTTTAGACTCATGAACAAAGTTCGTATAAGCTCGACTCGACTCATTTGAGCTCATTTAAAAGTTTGTATTAAAAAGATACATGTAAATAAAAATATATTTATATTCTTACTATTATTATTATTATTATTATTATTATTATTATTATATATAATTAAGATATATCCCTATGTATATGCATGTGTTATGGTTTATATTAATTTTTTATGATATTATCATATTAAGTTACATTATAAACTGTATATATGTATATGTTATTTTTGAATATATAAGTATATATTTTGTTATGCATTTTAGTTTAAGCTAGATTTAATATATTTGTTATAATATATGAAATTAAATATTTTTTTCATTTATATAAAACAAAATATTTTTAATTGGTTGTCATTTTGTTTGATATCAATGTTATATATATATGTATCTATTCATACATTTTGCTATGCATTTTAATTTAAGTTTGGAACACTCTTAATTTCTATGTTATAACCACATATATGTAATTACATGTTTTACCATTTTATATTTACTTAAAAATTTAGTTAATTCAATTTATATAACATATGTATTACATGTTAGTTTAACATTTTCTTAGTAATTCATAGTCATTCGTATATTTATATAGCTAATATGAAATTAAAAATTATTTCATAAGAAGTTCCACCAGTATGAATCAAAATCACGTTTTTCTTCCATCATATACTTGAAATTAAAATACGGAAAATAAAAAATCAAGTAATATCACTGCTCCAACACAATCATGAGCGTCAAGAGTTTCTTTTTTCCTTGGCAATTATTCGTAGAGTTGGGCCCTTCCGTGCCCACTTTTTTCTGCTTTTCCCCGTTCTCTCTGGCCTGTTAGCCTGTTGGGCTTCTCGTTGCATGCCGAGGGCCAACTTGAAATTACCTAACGCTCCTTCAGTTCGGCTAATCAATTATGGTGGCCCAATTTCAAGATACCTCTAGAGGTGAAAAACAGAGTAGTCAGAAGCAGAATTTGACATTCCGACATCCGGTCCGCTAACTAGCGGATGACCAAAATAGAGTTCGCTTCCGACTCTTAGCGGATAGCGGAATTCTGACAACTTTTTGGTCAATATTTTTCGACCCATTTAAGCATTTTTTTTCAATAAAAAAAAATCTTACTCATTCATCACAATTCACAAATAAAATCTTAAAACATGTAATTAACAAAAAAGTGTAAAAATAAATCTAAAAACATGCAATTCACAAAATCTCATATTAAATAAATCTCAAATCAAACTTGAAATAACAAAATATTACAATACATGCAATGAACACAATGAATTCTCCGGTTATAACTTAAAATTATTAGTTTACAAAGATTACCAAGTACCAACTACAAAAGAAATTGAAAAAAATAGAGTTTCTATGATCTTCATCTACATGCTGATTTCCACTGGATTTGCTGGCTTCGACTCTCCTATGAAACTAAACACCCTCAGTTTGCCCAGCATTTAAGCTCTACCCTAGCTATCAATCCCTAATCAGTATCCCCTTTACAATTCCTTTTCCAAAATCTAAAAGAAAAAATTAAAATTCCAAACACGAAAATTGGAATGTTTTAACAAAGACACCGAGACAGTGGTCTCATAAAGACAGAACCTCACTTCTAACTCAATAGAAAACCTTGAAATTTGGCACTGAAGTGACAATAATGAATCTCGCTCCTTGTCATGGCACCCTGAAAGAGCCAGGATCTTCAAGACACTATATGTAGACTACAATCAGGTAAGCCCATGTAGACTCTTAATACAAAACATTCCTCTACAATCAAGCAGTAATGAACAAGCTGTTAAATTCCACAATTGTGAAAGGGCAAAACAAAAGGCTCAAATGAAATTGTGAGGAGACCTCGCATAATATTCCACTTCTCAAGTTATAACATCAGAGTAATAAGTTGGTGAAGTAATAACACCAGATATTTGTCCAAGAAAAAAATACCTCTTGACATTTCTTCTCACAAAAGGAAGGACCGCTGGAATCGACATTTACAACATCATTTGCAAGAATGCAGGATTTGTGGACTGCAACATACAAAAGTTGTTAACATTTCCAGCCAAAGGTACTCATGTTAAGTAATCAAAGCATTCACTCAGAATCAGAAGTGTCCAGCCTCAAAATAAATGAATGGAGCCAATACATTTTTGCTCACACAAATGGCATGTAAGCAACGCAGATATTGCAACATTGTCACTATCACGCCTTTCATACGTACTCCCAACAGCCATTCCGCAAAATTTGTATGAACAATATAGGCAGTGACAGTCACCTGAGGGAAACTTCTGCAAAAATAAGAAAAGAATTAGTACCTCAAAATGGCAGGGTCGTCAATTTTGGTCAATTACGGATTCGGCATCTGTTCCTCATTTCCCTCCATAAAGGTTATCCAAATTATGACAAATCCACCCCCAATTTCGATTTTGCTAATCCCTGAAATTCCTCATCGCCCTTTCCAATCAAACTTGCCAAAAAGGTTTTCTCTTGAGCAAATTCAGAAATGCCGAAGTTAAGAATGATATTGTTGTTTTTGCCGAATGCCGATTGACACATTTCATCTACAAAATCACTAAGCTTAACCGAAATAGAAGAAATCATACTTCTGGGATGAAGAAAATAGATTCTTCAGGTTGGAAAAGAATTAGATTGCCATAGAAATCAATCTGGTCACGAACAAGTCAGAAGAAATTAGATCTACCCGAGATCTCATACCTGTTCGCACTAAACTTCACGTTCAAAAGAATAAACTCGAATACCGATAGTCGAAAAAATTCTAATCTTCAAAATCACGAACCAAAGCGCTTATGATAAACAAGAAGAAATCGAAGTCTTCAGGAGCAAACCCAAGTTAGAGCGGAATCATATCTGTTCATGTTTAACGGCTGTGTGAATCTCAGTAGAAAAAAAAAAGAAGAATAATAAAGCTACTAGAAAAGTAAGAAATTCGTGAAGGGTGTCGCCGTAGCGAGGGCCAAGAGAGTGGGAGCTCGAGGAGTCGGGGTGACCTGGGGGCGGCTGGGAAGGGGGGAAGGGGAGGGGAAGAGTGAAGAATTAGGGCCTGAGGCTTAGGTAGGGCAGTTTTGCGTGGGACTGGCGAAAACGTCCGCTTCCGATTCTGGTTCCGGGAGTGGCCTAAAATCACCTCCGGCTCCGGTTCCTGGAAGATACGGAGCTCCTCTTCCCTGAACCGGAGTCAGAAACGGAGCCGGAGCTCCGCCGGCAGTCGGACCGAAATTACAGGCCTAGATACCTCCCTGGCTAATGACTGAGGAGTAATGGACAACCACAAGGGAGGGTCGAACTAGGCTTTACCTAGCCCAAACACCAAAAGTGAAAGGGCTAGCGAGCTGCATCATCAGTTAGATAAGTTCTTTTCAATTAAGAATAGGCTTAATTAGTCCGCTAATTTTTGGATAAGGCCGAATTTCAAATTGATCTTAGGTTTATTTCGTCCTAGACTAATTTTTAGATAATCATTCATGTCTTAGAATACACATTTTCATCAACTCAATTGGTCCTATTAACAGAATAAATCTCATGTAGTTAACGATGACGCATCCTCACCAATTGCAAACAACCACATGTTTTCAAGTCACTCAAAACCAAGTTGAACCAATTAGTGTTAACTTAAAATTCATATCAAAATGTCTACGCCACCTCTTGACCTAAACCTAAAATGATAGCTCATGAATGCATAACGTCATGATAGACATGTCTTTTGTGAGACAATGCATCTCTAAGCGACTTGGGGCTATTAATGGTACCAACCGAGTTGATCTTGAGGATAATATTTGATATATTTTTTAAAAATAAATTACTTGCCTTGGAGAATGAGTTAGTAATTTTATTGATACAACAATAATCTTTTGTAGTTTTCCTTCATTTTTGTACATTATTGAGTTTCACCAGACTTTATTATATATATACCTAGTTCTGTTACATGAGAAGATGGGAAGTTGAAAGTTTGATGACATTATAAATTTATAGGTGATTGTTCGTTGGATCCGACAGGCAAACAAAAAAAAACGTTATTCGTTGGAACCGACAACCCCGATCAGGAAATCAAACTTTACGTTACATAACGCAAGGATTTGATAGCTTGTAACCGTATAATTACATAAGTACTTAGAACATTTTGTTCCGTTTCTTTGTTTGAACACAACGCCGACTACATATACTCATAAATCTCACGTGCACACCGTACATTGCTTAAGATCGTGCTGAGTTTGATGTGGCGGTGCGGTAATTAACCATCCAATTTAGTTGACTTCTTTTACGCGAATCATGAGTACCGTTGTGAACCGAGTCAGAAAAGCCGATGCCTGGGTGGAGGTGGTGGATACGAACTTGGGCGTGTGTACTGCGGAGGAGGGGGTGAGTAAAAGTAGAACCACCCGGGTGTGGGAGGTGGTGAATGCGAAGGCTGTGGGTGTTTGGGAGAGGATGGATTGCTAGGAGGCGGGGGTGAGTAGAAGTAGAACTTTGCTGGTGGTGGAGGTAGTGATTACGAAGCCGGTGAATGTTTAGGAGAGGGTGGTTGGCCAGGAGGTGGCGGTGAGTACAAATAGAACGATGCTAGCGGGGGAGGGGCCGACTTAGACTCTGATGCAGGTGGTGGTGAAAGGCTCCTTCGGTGGTACTTGCCTTGGTGCGAGGGTTGAGTAGGAGGGACGTTATAGACGGTGGGGTAGGAGTAAAGAGGCTCGAACGAATCGAGGATACACAAAAGCATGAGCAGAGAACCCCACCTTCCCGGCAGATGCAGCCTTATGGTCCTCTTTTTATGGTATTCAATAAAGGAGAAATGTGGAGACGCTTCCAAATTTTAAAATATCCATGCGCACCCGACAAACCTTACCTCCTAACTTTCTGGGCGTGCAGCGTGCTTTAAGGTGTATGTCCCTTCGTTTAGGCCGGCGGGAATTGAGATTTCAACAGCTCCGCAATAAATGGTTTACCAAACTTCACTTTTTCCTTCCCTTTTCTTGTTTCCGATCATTTTATTTTAGACTCCAGCTATCCTTAATTTCTTCTTTTTCTCTAAAATTAACTTGACTTTTGTCAATGGTTGGCAGAAAATAATTGGATAAATAGTTAATAGGTTTGTGGGCATCTTTGAGTACTAGAAGTCAAATATGTACCCACTAATCTTTTTTTATATAGATAATATGTACCCACTAATCAAGTCACTCTATATCATGATTTCAGTCCGGGGAAAAAAATGAATGGAACATCATAGTCAAAAGAGTTGGATTACTATTCTTTATCGATTCTCGGTCAAAATTAGATGGTCTAATATTTAAAAGATATAGACATGAACACGAAAATTAATAACACCTTTAGTATTGAAATTCTCACTATGTAATATCATATCACTATAAATTACAATTACAATAGTTTAAAATAGTCTAAGACAGTTTACAATTTTCTATATAAATCGGTGCAATTCGGAGAGAAATAAATGCAATAAACATTAAATGTTGTAAAGTCCATATTGCTTAAAAACTTCACTAGGAGTGGGCAGAAACCCACTAAGTCGCTTAACCTGATTTCTCAACCCAATCGAGTCGAGTTTGGATTTAAAGGCATGAACACGAACAAAATCGACCCGACCCGAAATATGTATCCACACACGTTTTTTTAAATAGCCCAAAGTGTTCTGAGCTTAAAATACCATAGCTTTGAACGTTCTAGCTCAAAATAACATAAAACCCAAAACTGACTCCGACCTGTCGGCACGGTCCTAGTTCAAGGGAAGTCAATGTCAGGATTACAAACCTCACATCCTTACTAACACATCCCAAATTTGCTCAATCTTAAACTTTACATCAATAAAATTAAATAATTTCATAATTCATGTTGTGTCGGTCTCTGTTTAAATTATATTATACAATTAAAATAAAACATTATAATAATAGAGACCTTTGCGAGAGACAAAATGAACAGACCAGATGAGAACTTGTGCAGTACTTTTCTCATCTCGAGTGATCCGCATACCGTGCAACAAACCCAGTTTTCGTGCCCGATATCTACTGTTACGATTAGAAGGCTCCTTGAGCATCCATTCCTATTTTCCTTTGGGTCCTTACACAGCAGACGTATCAGCTCCAAACGATCCTTAATTAAACACTGTTCTGATCATCCAACTTTTATATAATACTACGGCTGCGTTTGCACCAAATATTTCACAAAATATTTCATCAACTCCCAATAAAATACTACAATATAATCTCTCTTTCTTATAAAAAAAATATAAAAATTACCTATTTCTTCACTTTTTCACTAAACTCAATACCAACACTAAACTCAATACCAAAAATTTTACAACACAAACATAACCTACGTCATATGTTCCAATAAATTTGAAATTGGGCGTGCAGTCTACGGATGGGGCAGCTGTGGTATTTTGAGCCCGTCTTGAAATTAATATTAAAAAATTTATCATATAATTTTTTATTATTATAATATTTATTAAAAAAAAAATTCTTTCCATTTAAACCAACTCTCATAAAATATCTTTACTTTATAATATTCCAGAATCCACTGTATTCAAAATTTTCACACTCCAACTTCTTAAATCCTCTCACCCGACAACCGTACCCCAATCATCGACAATACAAACGGCATGGACCCGTTTTCAGTCTTTACCTCCCCTTTTTGTTTCTCCTTATAATTTTGTCCCCTATGCATGCCCACTACGTTTATGGCTGGTTTTATAATTTTGTCCCCTATGCATGCCCCCTTTTTGTTCCTTCCCTTTACCCGCTGGGTAATTGCAAAGACTGTAACTTTGAAGTTTGCGTACAACGGCCAAAATCATTCTACGTGTTATAAATATGGTTTTATAAGGTAGGTGGCACGGTTTTCACCTTTAAATTTTAGTTTAAGGTGTAAATTAATTAGATTTTCAAAATTTTATAACTCATACTCTTGTTTGAAAATAAATTTTTATCTATTAAATCATTAGACCCGTTTTGATACTAAAAGATTTGCTAAAATTGATTATAAGTATTGAATAAGACCGATTTTTATCAATTTGTCGTTTCTCCTTCTGAACACCTCTGTTAAATTGGCTCTTTGGTTTGCAGCATATTTGCTTGCAACATGCATAAGATCCTATACCATGGTATTTGAGCAGGCATTGCATCGGTTTCTTTTTGTCTTGGTGGGAAGGAGAGTAGTCATTCGATGTTTATCCATCGTCGGGTTGCATAGCGACAATCCATTAAACGTGAAGGTCTCAAGTTCGATTCGTCGAAAAGATCAAACCTGATCCAATTTAAGTGGAGAGCTGTGGCGACGACGAGCGGACTAGTCATGTAGTAACCTTTTTCAAAGTTTCTCTAGACGCAAGTCTACTCCATATGGGCATGCAACCGTTGTCACAACACAACTACCAACTATACTACCTGCCTATCGAACATGTTACGTAGTTCTAAAGCCAACTCTTATATAGTCGGTTGAAATGGAGGTCACAAGTCCAAGTTTTCTGAGAGAAAACCACGATCATCTGTGCTGACCCACTTCTTAGTAGTGCTGTACTTAATTAATTACACAGAATTAAAAAAAAACTAAATAAGAATTCAACCTTGACCCATAACTAGATCCAAATACTTCTGTTCTTTCAAACGGCATCACAGACCAACCTTTTCTAATGGCGTGGCCGCTTGCTCTTGGTAAAGGAAGGCCTTGAAATAAAACACGTTTTCTTTGACCACGCGCAGCTAAGATAAAAGTTTTCTTTGACCATCTTGCACGTTTTTTACTTATTGTTTTGAGTTCATTTGGACCATCTCGCATGAAAATAGGCCAGTAGTATATAAAGGCAAATAAATAAAAGTTTGAAATATATATACATTTCAAAAACCCACTTCCCCAAGTCAACAATACATTCAATCAAGTTTTGAAAGAAAGCCACGGCGACTTCTTTGGACTTTGGAGGGTCTGGTCGCAGGTTTTACATATATCTACATAGGCTACCGCTACCCAAAAAGTAAGAACCTCTATAACTCGGAACCAAGTAACTACTAACCTACTAACTGATACGAGGGAAATAAACAAGCCACTGATAAATATGTTACAGAACAAGGGAAGTGGACATTTAGGTGCCAGTATCTGTTAGCAGAGCCACGAATTCAAAGATCTCTCTCCTTTCTTTCCATGTCATTTGCACATAGTCTTCAGTCTCTTCGCAGCCTGGACAAAACCCACAATGACCTGCAACTCGTCCATTTGCTTCTCCAAAAGAAAAAAAAATGTATAGTTCAGAACATAATATTCAAAAGCTGCTGAACCAAACAAGAGCAGATCACAAGAAAATGAATAAATACAAAAGGGTACTACACAATTAAATTCATGTCTCCAAAGATGTGAACTTTTTTTAAAAAATTTTGCATTAGGAAACATCCCTACATACTGAAGGCATAATTTTTTTTTAAATTTCCTACTGAATCAACATATCAACAAATTTTTAAGAGATTGATAACCAAGCTTGAGAGAAACCGAGCCCAGAACCTTGTGCTCAGGGCCTACTTTTTTGTTCACTCTTAACTTTACATAATTCAAAAAGTAAAGAATAAAAGAAACAAGAAACAAAAGGATTAAAGGATACTGCAACCAATTTCACAAGTACCTGTGACATGAAATGCCTCTGAACAACATCTACTAGCTGCTCTTTTGATGGGTTGGGGATAGCATCCACCTAGAAATCCAATACGTTAGTACACACAAAAATTGCCCCACTAGTGGTACTGGACCAACCAATGACTTTTGCCTCCCGAGAACATTTAACTCACAAGATTAAAGTGGCGCCAATATCTCCTCAAAGCAGCCATCTCCAATTTGCCTAAGTCAACTTTCTGCTTCAAAAGAAAGAAAAAGAAAACGAGGTTTCAATAGAAAACTCAACAGTAGAGAAGTTTAAAAAGAAATCAGGTACTATGTCGTTTTTTTTCTTATGAAAGCTAGACAGGAGTAAAGAAGTAGAAATAAAAATAGCAAAGGTCACATACATACCACGGACCCGCGAGAAGTAGTTACAGACCCCTTAGACTGTGAGTCACAGGAGAGAGATCTGCTCATGGTCCTATGAGATGACCCAGAAGATTTATGCATTCTATGCCTTGATCTGTGGGACTTTTGAGTGTCATCAGATGCTGGGACATCAGAAATAGTACTACCAGGATCAAACAAAGTTGCGGGTCCAATGAAAAGGATAAAGATAAAGAAAATCAGACAACGAAGCTTTTGGAAATAGTAAAAGTAAAAGTTGAAGACAGACTGGATCCTATGTACCAACCTCAATCGTTCCTCTCTAGGAAATATTCTGTTCATAACCCACAGTTACAGAGGCCCGAGAAAATAACTAACTAAACCATGAAAAGATCATGGCTCACCCTATCCATGGCCATATGCATACACTGAAGGCGCAGTGGCAATAACTACTGGATAGTACTGCTTTTAAAATATAGCATCAACAGACTATCAATCCATATACAACCTGCTACTCAACATAGATGATTTTTCAAATTCCATATTGACGCACACCAAGGCAATCTTGGTTTGCAAAAACCCATGGAATCCCAACCTTTGTCTTCCCAAACAATTCCCAAGAGTTATGAACAAAAAAATTGGTGACAGAGGCACAGAAATAAGCATTTACAATTCATTAACTATACATACCCATATCTGAACCATTCCATGGCATGTGTTCGAATTCGAGGTCATCATCTTCCTCGTTACCAGAAGGAGCTTCAATCACACTGAGGGCATTCCTCTGTAGCTTTACTTCGATGCCGTTTGTGAGAACCTGCCAATTCCACAATCAAGCACCAATGTCACACAACAGACAAATGCTTCAATTATGTGGTACTGAACAGAAAAACAATAAAACTTGCAGGACCTAGGATGTAAATTAAAATTGCCAGAACAGATAGCATTCAATTCAACTATGTCTTCATTTGGATTTGAAGATCTAGAGAATTAAGGGATTTGGCAAAAAATTGCTAGTATGATCACTTGAAGTTGAGTTTTAAAAGACACGATTGATTTGAACTTTTAAGAATTTTGCTCCAATAAAAAGACGGAGAATACCGATGTGAAATAAAATCTACAACCGAATCATTCCAAATGCCTATATTGTTAAAAATTATATCCATCAACGATGCCCATACAAAAAATATTGAGGTTTTCATACTTGATTGAAGCAATTTAAGCTAAAAACTGAGATTCAAGTGCTTCTCTTTCAAGTACTTCCATGCAAATGAACCATCCACCATGTTCTATTTCGGTACTCAAGTAAAGTGTACCTTATTTCCAAACTTCTTATATCACAAATATAAAATCAAGCGAGAAAAAAAAGAGCTTCAAGAAACAATCCGAGAAGCTGAAATAAATGCAGCTATAAACATTGAAAGAAGAAAAAACAAAAAGGAGAGAAAGGAGTTGGTCAAAGAGGAACCAGCAAACTTAACCATATAAATACCAAAATGCACGAATTTACAATCTGAATGGCCTTCGACTCAAAACTAACAAAAATACTAATACATTCATGAAGCAAAAGAAGTTTTAGATTATTCAAATTGCAATAATCCCGGAGCATATGAAGCTTAAGAATAAACATGCAAGTACTTCAATCAATCCAATCACGCAAACAAAATCAATAACAACACTCCAGGGGAGGAAAACGCTGCTAACTATTCTCAATCCACGCAACACTACCAATCCGAGAAAGATCCTCTCATACAACGAATCCATGAAAAACTGCTAATCAACTCATATCGTGCAGGAAAAAAACCCAATACTTTGACCAAAACCCTTAAAATTTCTCGTATACAATTGGGAAGAGAATATGACATATAAACCACATTTAATTACAAAGCTATGCCAATGAGGAATTATGTTGCACCACACTATAGAAACGCCCAGAAAATCATCAGATCCACTAATAAATCCAAGCATGCAATCAAAAGCCATATCTAAAATCCAAATTTGGGTACTTGTTACATTAATAGGTCTTGTGAATTCGATAAAAATTACACCAGAACGCCCATAAGATGAAATTTTGTAGTTAAAACAACATACCAAGAGTAAGAATGTCACTAAGCAATTGATTAAACTTAAGAATATCACTGAATTAAAGTCAAGATCATCGCTGAACAGAGTCAATGAGTCATATAAGTAAGTAACCAGCATGAATAAAAAATGTTGTCAATGATCAAATTGACCTACATTGCTCAAAGGCATTGCATATAATGCCCCCAAACCACAAAATTTGAAGTCCCAAATTGCAAACAAACCAAATTTAATCTTCAAAACCCCAAATTCGACAGCCCTTTTCCTCTAGAACCCCAAAGTGATATCAATAATTACCAGCCAATGCCACCCGCCAAGCCCAACGGCCTTCTTGACCACTCCTTGAAGGCCCACTAGCACCGATTTGGTCCGGTTATTTCCGGTCACTACCACCTTGGTGTGACGCGGAAGCACGGAGAGCTCCTCTTCGCTACTGTCCCCGCAGCTCTGTAACTGAGAGAACCCGCCATTGACGGAATTCTCAACCGCCTCGAGCATTTTCCGGTCCCAGTCAGAGAGGTTCGCGGGTGAAAAACGCGGAGGAAACTCTGGAATCAGGAATCGAAACTACATTAATTAGATAGAGCATGCATTGCTCAGCACGTATTCGTGGGTTTCGGAGGCAAAAAGAGAGAAACGGCAGAGGAATTTGGGTTTTTCCAGAGAAAAAAGTAAAAACACAGTAAAAGAGAGAAACGAGAGAGAGACAGAGTGAGTGTTTTGTCTTTGTGAGGGATAGAGAGAGACTAGACAGAAAAAAGAGAGAAAGACTAGTATTGGATTATTGGTGTGTTGGTATGAATTCCGAAGACGTCAAATGATCCAATGGGAGAACTCCACGTCAGTGGACTAAGAAAGGGGAGCGCTCCTTAATCATGCACGAAGAGAGGAGTTTTAGTAGGTTGGTTTGGAAGAAAATTATATTATTACGATAAAATGATAAATATTTAAGTGAAGTTAAAATTGTATTAATATATGTGTAAAATTTGTTAAAATTAATTAATATTTATAAAAATATATATTAAAATATTATATTAAAATAAATATTTTTTTATAATATTTAAATTATAAATATACAAGTATGATATAAATCCTATAAATTTAGGATAAACGAATATAGTCTAGGTCGCATCTTGCTCAATACCACTGCCGGTATCTGTTTTGAGTGGGAGTCTCTTGCTGGGTTGACCCTTTGACTGGTGGTAAGCGACGTAGTGGGTGTATTCTAAATGTCCATTTTACCCTTTCCTTTCTTTACAAATGTGAATAGCACCCCACAACCAGCGGTTTTGTTTGGTTGTCACGATAATTTTTTTCAACAAAAAATTTGCTCGCACTCCTTTATATATATTTCTCACAAATTATAACATTATCTTCACAAATTTCAATAAAATTTATACTTATCTCCGAAAAAAAATTCAATTATCCATCTGAAACCAAATTTTAGATGAACCAAAAATCAAATTTTCAATTCATTTTGTCAAGTTTCTGGGACTCTAACACATTTAATTTGTTTCATCTAAATACAAAAAATAAAATTATGATACCAGACGAAAACAAAGAGTAAAACCAATGAAGGAGGTGTTTGGCAATCGGCATGACCCTAATCCCACTATCAAAGAACTTGGTGCGTTTGTGTACCAAAATTTTATCCCCTCTAAAATTTTAACACAATTAAATATTACAATATAATATCTCTCTTTCCATCAAATCATTACTATTTACTACAAAAAATATAAAAAATT
Organism: Myrica gale; assembly: GCA_963930655.1. NCBI lineage: Eukaryota > Viridiplantae > Streptophyta > Magnoliopsida > Fagales > Myricaceae > Myrica > Myrica gale. Next base: position 20,987,399 of record OZ005615.1, read on the forward strand.
ATCTCTTTCTTCACTTTTTCACTAAACCCAATACCTAAAATTTTAACAACACTAAAATTTTACAACACAAACACAACCTTAGACATGTACCTGAGACGAAGTTATATATCCGTAGTATATTCTTGACTTTACTAAACATATAGAAGGAAGGTCGATAGTAAAGAATCCAAACACGAGTCTCGTCTCGTCTCATATTCTTAACATCATTATCTATAGATACTAAAACCGTTGGTCTCCGATTAGCAAATACTCTTTTAATATCTAACTTTACCAAATAAACTCCTCCATTTAATCATGTTATAAAATTAAGGGAAAAAGTCATTGCTAGCTCCGTATTTATAGGACAAAATTAATTTTGTATCCGCTATTATCAAATAACGATTTGAGCTCTTTATCTTTTAAAAATAATATCTTGTCTACCGACAGAAAAAGCATACAAAATGACAAAAATATCATTCCAAGATAATTTTCAAAACTTAAAAAAATAAGAAAATAAATTAAAAATAGATAGATTATTGAAATAGAGTTTCAATAGTTTTATTTTATAAATATATATTTTTTTAAATGTCATTTTTGTATTTTTGATGAATTTTGTAATATTTTTTATAATTTTATCTTGGAATGTCATGTTGGTCATTTTACTTGTTTCTTTGCCCAACTTTCGTTTTGATAATAGCGAGTACAAAATTAATTTTTTCTTATAAATACGAGGTTAAATATGATTTTTCTCTTAAAACTAACCTTGTAACAGTCCAAAACATATTACATGGACCTATTACACACTTTTTTTAATCATATCTAATGGTATTTCATGTTTGGTCAAAATTAAAACTATTATTCTACTGCTCGTTAGATTTACAGTATGCTAATTTATTTTTGAAATGTATTGACTCGTTGAGTTACCTGGAAAAAAGGTTGTTATATTTTTACTTTGCTAAAAAGACGAAAAAAATTAAATAGAAGTAGTGGCCAATTGGTAATTTACTCAAGGAATAGATAAAAAAACAAATAGAGAAAAGCGTAGTAACGTAGACGGTAACGTAACGGACACCCCGAAATTCATCTGAGGGGTCCACGTGTGGGGCCAGCTCTACCTGCCGTCGGTGTTGTCTTATCCAACATGGGAGACCCCCACTCGCACAAACACACACCAAAAAGAAAAAAAAATATTTTATTTATTTTTCACGCCTCGTTTTCCCGCCACAGCCGTGCAACACGAGCCGTGGATTCAGGCTGAGCAGCATCTATGACGTCATATCATCCAGGCGTCAAAGCTAGCCGGTTTTTCTTTTCTAAGCGTCAAATCTAGCCGTTGGATTAAGGAAATCCTTGGCAGAATCTGAAGTCGTAGGAAAAGGAGACAGACATGTTCGCATAACATGTGTAATGATCATAAAGTTGAAAGAGGGAGTGCACCTTTTGGACTCCTCGGCGAAAAAGCAAAAAAGGATAAGCGACGAATAAAAGCAATTTTAAAAAAGAAAAAGAAGTGGTGGATTATAACCCGTGGATAACACGTGCAGTATGAACTGTGATCCACTATTTCATCTTGGCCGTCCATTTGTCAATTGGTTTTATCATATGCAGCGCTGTGAGTGATCCGAGGCATGGACCACCGTACTCCGATGTTCTGCGCAGGACTGTTACTTAGACCAAATAAATATGAAAAACACTATTGAGGAATTAATGTAATCGAACAGTATCATTTGATGTCTGTAGTATATGTTTGACTATAGGCTGCAGTGGAGTGCTATTACAGGCTTTTCTTTCCTTAATTTATTGTCACCCTCATTTGTCTTTATGTGGAGATTAGGGAAAGAGCATCCCAAACCCTAATTCCTTAATCATCAGACAACATATTTGTTTTGGAACATTGTAATCGCTCTCATTTGCTTTCCTCGTAATATACAATTCAACCTAAGCGGATCAAGATTTTACTATATTTATAGTATCTATATCTCTTTAAATTTTACCATTAATTTGAATAGAAAATTACTGAGAAACCTAATATAGCATATAGATGTTTAGTTTACAAATAAATCTCATAATACCTTCTCATTCATTTTCATGTTCTTATAATTCTTTTGGAAAAACATCAAAGGTTTATATGTATGTGCAAAAATCATTAAGCACCCTTAAATTCTAAATTATTTCATTACGTCTTTCATGTTTTAAAAAATAACCAATTATTATCCTAAGTTCATTTTGATTGTTAAATTGAAAAGTAACTTAGATTGACCAAAATGTTCCTCTAAGACAAAGATAGAAAAATTTAAAAATAAATAAAAAATAAGAATAAGAATATATATATATATATATATATATATATATAATAATAATAATAATAATAATTTTGTCTGAAAGACATCTCAATCATTTTTCATTTGGTTTAACTACCAAATAGTGCAATGATTGACTATTTAAAAATATGAGAGGCCTAAATGATAAAATAAATTGAAATTCAAGCGGAAGATTGATTTTTACTGCCTATAGATAAGAGCGTTATTAGCAGCTTATTTATATTTCGATCTCTAATTTAACCAAAAAGTACACTTCTCTATTTTAACTACTAACTTTTTAAAAACATTCCCAGCAGCTTCTCTATTTTAACTATCTACTTTTATTATTCTATTAAAATATTATTTTTTAAAGATTTCTCTATTCTTTCTTTAACATTTAATATTTTTGAATATTCGTAACGATCATATTTTTGAATATTTGTCTTATATTAAATATTTAAATTTTTTAAATTGTCTTTTTCTAACGGTCATATTTTTAAATTTTATTTTATTCCAACTGTCGTATTAGTGAAGAATGAAAAAAAATTAGTGAAGAATGAATTTTTTTTATATTTATTATGATAAAAAATTATTTATTAAGAAATGAAAAATTATTTATAATTATTTATTAGACTAAAACTTTGAAACGGTTTGTGACATAAAAAAAGAAATGGGGCAAAATATAAATTTATAAGAGAGTGAGAGAGAGAGAAATGATATTAGTATTTTAATATGAAGAAGTGAACCGTGGTTATCTAAAATAGATAACCACTGTTCATTTGTTAAGTTTTTTGGTTAACTTTTGTTAAAATAGAGAAGTTGCAAAACACATATTTTTAGTCATTTAACTATTTTAGTTCTCTATTCTAACTAAAAAGTTAGGATAGAAAAGCTACTAATAATGCTTTAAGGAGCTTAGAATATTCCCCTTATTTTCCTGAAATGTTACCGCCTATTTTTTAGTTATCTACTTAGATACTCAGGGGGCGTTTGTTTGTGGAAATTTCGGGAAATATTTCCAAAATTTTGGGAATCTTTACTTTATTGAGATTTATTGGGGTTTGTGAAAAGTAGAGTGTATGTGTGTAAAAGTTAAAAATTTTGGAGTGTGTTTGTTTTGTTGGAAATTTCGAACCCCAAATTTTTGGGGAAACAAACACCCCCTCAATATGGTTGTCAGAAGAAAACAAACTAGATCCAACATAATCTTTTGATTGTACAGATGGGTGGCCAGTGGAAACAAAGCTAGAAATATTAGCTACCATGTCACTGCACGGTCGTTTTCACCAAAGTTTTCGTTAACAAGTTGTGGCAAACATGGCAAGTACTCCAAGCAATGCTTTCACGGGTCATTATTGCCACGATTATTTAGGACGTCCACTTCAACGTAAAGCTACCAAGGGTTCATACGTTGTCAAACTGACAAATTACTGTTTAGCCTAGCTATTGGTTCCAAGTTAGACTTATACTAGAGGTAGACTAGAGGTCTGAGGTTGACTGACACTAATGGACAAAATAAATAATGTTGGTGATTTTGGTTGTCGCCAATCCTTCTTCTACTGTCCGGTGTTTTGAATGGTTGCAAGCAATTTATAGATTTGCTCTTAATTCGAGGCTGACACGAGAGTAGGAGATATTTAGGTTGGAATAAATTAGAATGAGTGAATGTAATCTAACAATTAACCACAGTGTCCCAATCAACTTTAAATTCACTTTTGTCCTTTTAAAGTTAAAATACTGCATAAGTGTCACTTTTATAATCTGAATTGCATAGTTTTTATATTGAGTATTCTGAATTATCAAGATTTATATACCCATAAAATAATATTAAAGGTCAAAATCATGTTAAGTTATTTATTTATAATACATGTAATATGATTTTGACCGTTAAATCTTTTTTTGAGAATGCATATAATATTAATGAATTTTAGTAGTTCGATTAATTAATGTGATGAACTTAATAGTCTAGACCCCTAACTTAATATTGAACCCGTAGTTTAGTGGCGCAAAATAATTTTTCCATTTAAAGTGATAAAACTTTTTCTTTAGTAAAAGTACTTCACTTTAAATTATGGTCTCAAGTCTCAATATCATTTTATATTCAAACAATCAAATTTGTCGCATTATACTCTCATATTATCAAAATTAATAAATATTTACTTTTAATATGATCATCCAATTGTAAAGCTAGTGTCATGTAATCTATTTTTAGCATATTTCAACCATAAGATTTGAATAGAGTTACATATTAATGGATTTAAATTATTTGAGGGAGTAATATTGTGACAAACTTAATAATTTGAATCCGACATTTACACATGATTTTTTTTTTTGGAAATTTGAAATAGAAAACTGCAATTTAGACATTTATGGAGTAGTGAGGAATTGGGTGGGTGGTGGAGTTGTGGATTCTTATTGGTAGTCGAGGAGTATGAAGAAAAAGAATAAGCTTTTCATAGTCATGGAAATTGGGTGTGGTGACAAATATTGAAGGTTTCGTTCGCCTAATTAGAGAGACGATGAGGAATGAGATCAATACATCAAATGCTACTTTGTGTGTGTATATGTATACCGATTATTCGTCGAGAGAGATGAATAAAGAAAAAAGCAATGACCTAAAAGTGCAGCCGTTGGGAGGCCAAGCAAAAATTCAAATGTAGCTCTATCAGCAAACGTCTACGTGAAAGTGTTGTTTGGGAAGCAAAAATTTTAAGGATTTTTAGTTTGTATGAGAAAATTTTATGAGTTTAATTTTCTATAGAGTTTGTAAAAAGTTGGTGAAATTTTTTAAGAATATTTCATCGTTTATTAAAAAATAAGGTGAGAGAAAATTTGATGAAATTTTTTAAGCTTAATTGCTCCACAGGTATGTGGGGGAATATGTTGCCCCACATTATGGAAAATCTAGAAAATCACCGGATCCACTAATAAACCCAAGCATGCAATCAAAACCCAGATCTAAAATCTGAATTTTGGGACTTGTTACCCTCATAATTCATCTGAATTGGATCAAAATTACAACAGAGCCCAAAGGATGAAGTTTTGTAGCTAGAACAACATGCAAGAAGAAGTAAAAATGTCTGAGCAATTGATTAAACTTTAGAATATCCATGGATTAAAATTGAGATCAACTTTGAACAGAGTCATGAGTCATATAAATAACCAGAATGAAGAATTTTTTTAAGAATTTGATTTTTTATTAGAAAAGTTTGAGAGTTTTTTTTATGAGGCTTGTAGAAAGTTGGTGGAATTTTTTTAGAATATTTGATTTTTTTATTGGAGTTTTTAAAAAATATAGGAGAGCGAAAATTTGATTTATTTATTTTAACTAAAAAGTAAGAAGAAATAATATTTGATGTCGTTTTTTTAATGAAAAAGTATTGAAGTTGGTTTGAAAATGTATTGGAATTTGGGTGATAATTTTGAGATTTTGATCCTTCTGAATAATTTTTTTTTTGAGAATTTTTCTTAAAAATATAGAATTTTTTTTAATCAAATATTAGTGAGTTTGAGAAGTAAAAATTTTGAGTTTCTGTGAGAACATTTTGAGAGTTTGAGAGTTTGGCTTTTTATGAATATTTGTAAAAAGTTTGTGAAAAAGTTTAGAATGTTGAATTGTAAAATAATTTTTATATGAGCTTGTTAAAAAGTAATGAGAGAATAGATTTGATAGATTTTTTTAAAAATGGAAAGAGACAAGATTTGTTGCAACTTTTTTTAAATGAAAAAATATTGAAGTTTGTGTGTTTAGTAAAAAGGTATTGAAATTTGTGTTAAAATGTGTTTGAATTTATGTGAGAATTTGAGATTTTGATACTTGATTGAATTTTTTTTTACTTTTAATGGTAAGAAGCATAATCATTTGTTGTCTCCCTCCAATATCCAATTTCTTTCCTACAGAGATCTTGAACTCCACTGAGCTCGGTAGCTTTAGTCATATGGTTTTTGCTATCAACTGTGTAGGGTGTTGACAATTTGCACTCTTTTGTTAATCTTGATATAAATTTATATTTTATCACTAAAATAACGATATTATCCTCACAAATTTGTTGTCATTACGTGGAATATAGAATTCATTTCACTTACCACAAATATCAATTTTCATTTAAATTAACTGAGGCGGATGCAAAGTGTACACAATTGATAGTTGATGAGCTAAATGTAAAAAAAATCAATAGTTCTATAATAACAAACTATAATAATTGAATAGCAAAAAATATATTTTATCTTTTTTTTGGTTCATTGTATTTGCTCCCTAAATAAAAGTTACACCTTGGATGGTACAACTAAACCATAGGATATATAACAAAGAGAAGAAAATCCTACACATCAATCCTATGCTCCACCCAGAGAAGAAAATCCTATACTATTTCACCACCACTACTTCTTCTTCGAATAAGCTTATTTCTCAACTGGGGCTGTAAAATCGAAAATTCGATCCTGCCTAAAATGAAGGACCGGACCACTTATAAGTGGTCCAAACAAATTTTATTTTTGTTAAAAAAAATCCTTATTTTTTTTTTTGTAAATCAAGAGAAATTGAGGACTTAATTTCGAAGGGGAAGGCCGGAAGAGGCTCAAGGGATTAGGGAGGGAGTCAAAACGCATAGTTTTGACTTAGAGATTTTATTTTTTTAAGTTTAAAGTTTGTATTAAATTTTTTTAAAAATATATTTATTATTTAAATTAATAAATCTGGTCCGGACCAAATCGAATTTGGACCACTAGTCTAAAACCACAAATCCGATGTATAGCCATATTCTTAACTCAACCTCTTATTAATTCACATAAATATTAAACAATAGTATTTATTTGAACCGAGTTTATCAAAGAGCAAGCCATATAATATTGGGCTCATAAAGTATTTGCACATCTTCTGATATAAGAATCTTTTACTTTAGGTATTATCCAATTATTTAATAGTTTGTTAATACCTAATGAAACATGATATTCATCAGAATTTAAATGAGATGCAGATGATGAGATATTATCGATTGCAGTATTGTCCATTATATTACTATTAGAACTTCCACTTGCAACACTACGTCTACTGTTCGATCGTCTAAACATTCTGTTTAAACTACAGTATGTTTTCACAATTAGTTATTTCAAACGGGTCGCACCAACCGGGTCCGGCCTTTTTCACGACTAATCCAATGACTATTCAGGTGAAGTCCAACGTTTGCAATAGATAATAACGAAAAACTATATATATATTCGTAAAATAATCTTTCTATAAGTACTTTATTTTGGCGGGAGAGGTATTGTGCTCGTGGAGCCACCAGCTGGAGAAAAGCCTATATTGCATGGGGTCCATGGTATATATGTTGTTCGTTATGCAGAAAAAGCAAATAAATACAATTATCTAATTGTGGAGCTGTTCTTCCTAAACAGCTGACAGTGCAAAGAAGGAAAACAAAATCCCCTCCTACAGTTTCCGAAAACTGAAATTAAAAAATAATTTTCTTTGTTTTCTGTTCGAAGAAGACAACTTATTTGATTGGACAAAAAAAGAAAAAGAGGTCCATTATTTGATTAAACATTTAAACCGGCCAGACCCACCCAGGAGTCAAGATTGGTGGGTTCTGTTGCTGTGGTTCCCGCCACAAACAGCAGAAAAAGAGGGGGATGCATGGGATCCCACAAGCTGGATGTGGACTAAGGAAATGGAGTTAGGGTCAGGGTAATGTGTGCATTTAAAATTCAGGCCCCACATTTAGATGCCCCAAGAGGACTGGAGGAGGAGGGAGCTTGGCTTCCACAGCTATAGTTTGGCAAACAAACATTGTAAGAGGGATGATTAGTTCAACGGTCACTTCAGTTAGTCCTATAGTTTTCTCACTAAGTGCTGGTTGTTGTAAACTTTTAAATTTTTACATTAGATTAACTAAATTTGTTTATTATAAATTAGTCCCTGATTTTCACTTGCATCGAGAATTTTTGTCCAAAATTTGACTTAAACCCTTTGTTTAAAGTGTTAATTACACTCTAAAGTCTGAGATGAACCACTTTAATTGAGACAACCATCTCTTCCATCCTGACATCTGTTATGTCTTATTTTCTTTACTGATCCCAAAATTGCCTTTGCACCGCAGTTGATAAAACTAATGGGTTTGATAGTTTGGAATTTCATAGACCAACACTCTGGTTCGATGCAGCTGAGCTTAGGTATCTGAACACTTCATCATTGTTAGAGTCCAACATTGATTAGGGACCATTTAATTTTGTGCCGCTCAACCCAAAAGCTTAAGTTAACACGAAGAAGAAGATTTAATTATTTAAATTATATTCTCTAACACTCCCCTCACGTGTGGGCTGGACTCTCCTTTTTAAGTGGGAGGCCCAACACGTGTAATATTTAATTAAAATTAGGTAGAGTGCAAAGTCAGGTCTCGAACTTGGGATCTTGCCTCTGATACCATGTGAATCTACTGCTCAACCCAAAAACTTTAGCTAATAGGAAGAGGAATATTTGATTATTTAAATTATATTCTCTAACAATCACTCAGCTGAAAAAAAACCCTTCAAATCCACCGCCCCAATCTAATGCTGAGGATGACCGTTGAAGGATGAAAAAAATTACTCTCGAGCCACAACAACGTTGCTTTCTTTAAATGATATTTTCATATGTCAAGTTGTGCACATGATTGATGCAAATTCATTCAAAATATAATGGAGTCTGGATTTAAAGTAATTCATTCAAAATTACTCTCCTTTTTAAGTGAGAGGCCCAACACGTGTAATATTTAATTAAAATTAGGTAGAGTGCAAAGTCAGGTCTCGAACTTGGGATCTTGCCTCTGATACCATGTGAATCTACTGCTCAACCCAAAAACTTTAGCTAATAGGAAGAGGAATATTTGATTATTTAAATTATATTCTCTAACAAACACTCAGCTGTAAAAAAAAACCCTTCAAATCCACCGCCCCAATCTAATGCTGAGGATGACTGTTGAAGGATGAAAAAATTACTCTCGAGCCACAACAACGTTGCTTTCTTTAAATGATATTTTCATATGTCAAGTTGTGCACATGATTGATGCAAATTCATTCAAAATATAATGGAGTCTGGATTTAAAGTAATTCATTCAAAATTACTCTCCTTTTTAAGTGAGAGGCCCAACATGTGTAATATTTAATTAAAATTAGGTAGAGTGCAAAGTCAGGTCTCGAACTTGGGATCTTGCCTCTGATACCATGTGAATCTACTGCTCAACCCAAAAACTTTAGCTAATAGGAAGAGGAATATTTGATTATTTAAATTATATTCTCTAACAAACACTCAGCTGAAAAAAAACCCTTCAAATCCACCGCCCCAATCTAATGCTGAGGATGACCGTTGAAGGATGAAAAAAATTACTCTCGAGCCACAACAACGTTGCTTTCTTTAAATGATATTTTCATATGTCAAGTTGTGCACATGATTGATGCAAATTCATTCAAAATATAATGGAGTCTGGATTTAAAGTAATTCATTCAAAATTACTCTCCTTTTTAAGTTAGAGGCCCAACACGTGTAATATTTAATTAAAATTAGGTAGAGTGCAAAGTCAGGTCTCGAACTTGGGATCTTGCCTCTGATACCATGTGAATCTACTGCTCAACCCAAAAACTTTAGCTAATAGGAAGAGGAATATTTGATTATTTAAATTATATTCTCTAACAATCACTCAGCTGAAAAAAAAACCCTTCAAATCCACCGCCCCAATCTAATGCTGAGGATGACCGTTGAAGGATGAAAAAAATTACTCTCGAGCCACAACAACGTTGCTTTCTTTAAATGATATTTTCATATGTCAAGTTGTGCACATGATTGATGCAAATTCATTCAAAATATAATGGAGTCTGGATTTTTCAATCCGCTTGTTCAACTGCGTTGCACAATTAACGGAAATGAACCTCTAATCTCTTATGCTTTTTCCAATACTAGATAAGAAAAATATATCTACGTTCAAAAATAGAAAGATTCAAAATACAAGTTAATCAACTGCTTTGAATCACTAACAATGTGGTTTACGTTAATTAACCACGATTTAATCAATTAACCGTACCAATCTAAACGATCAGTCAAACTAACCGTTGGATCTTCAACGAAGCTGAAAATAACAAGATTTGATAGTATGATAAAAAAAAATATACTGTTTAGATTTTAACTCTGATGCTTCGTGCTAAGTGCGCCGCCTCATATGTTCTCTAGAGCCCCCGCGCGCGTGTGCATAAGCGTGTGGTGCACCATAACCTCCATATATTGTTGCACTATAGCAAATGCTTCTCCACTAATAAATTTCTTCCCATCTTCTGGGATTTATCTTTACGTGTCTCTCTTCATAAGAACTTTCTATAAAATTTTCTGATTCTTAAAATGATAAACTATAAATAATTATATTTTAAAAAGCTGTAACAGACCCTAATGGAACTTGACTGTGAAATCTAGGCACCGCTGGCAAAGACCACAACATTATAATTCATTAAATGAAGGGGAGTGGAAGAAACTTTGCAGCAATTCCAGATGACCTCCAATGGCTGACAAGGAACAGAGCGGTCCATTGTAATTTGTAACATACAATTTGAGGCCTCTGTTCTTGCTCAACAACTAATAAGACAACTCATGAACACTTCAAGCTCCAATCTAAAGTTATCAGTTGAAGCCTACAACCTTTCAACCATTCCAGTATAAAGTTATCAGTTGAAGCCTACAACCTTTCAACCATGCAGCAGCCACTAAATTACGTTTGATGTGACAGTTCCATCAAATTTCTCAACGATGGCGGCCATTCACTATTAGAGCTGAATTTATTACTAGAGATTCATCCGAAGAGAAATAGACAGGATGGATGAATTTAATATTGTACAGTATAAACTTATCATATAACTCATACTCATTAGTTATTATATCTCTCCGAATTTTATGAACAAAAGATATACTGGTACAAAATCCCAAGAGAAAAAATCCTACGGATATAGAATTCAAACCAACCCTCTTGTTGATCAAGCTTTAGTCGCATTATTGCCAATTTTTTTAAGTCTCGATTGCTTGTACAGACAACACATCCTTTGCGAAAGAAGACTCTATTACAGTTATCGAAAGCTTGTTCTGTATGATTGTTTCGTTGACTGGATTATAGCGGTTACCATATCCAAGGCCAAAGACTTGCTGAGTTCAGCCATTCCATTTCTGGATCCATCCCTATGGAAGTTTAATGGAGCAAACCCAGCAAAGTCTCCACACACTACTGTATTTGCCTTTTATTACTAATAATGTTATCATCCCACACAAAAAGCGGCTTCAATTTTGACAAGTGCATACATGGAATGATAATTGTCTGAAATAATTTGATTACAGAATCAAGTAACTGAACAGAGTTTATTAGTGGAAAAAAAAAACAGGGGAAGAAGACCAAAATCATGGAGCATTTGAACAGGAAGCTTGGCTACTTGCTTCATAGCTAAGACACAAGCCAAGAAAAAGAAAAAGACAGGTTCCACAGAAAAATTCAGAAGCGCATGACACGGAAGTAAACATAGAGCACTTGGAACAAGAAATTTTCCTTTTAATCTCTTCTTCTTCTTCTTCCATGTTGGAGGAGTATATAATACAAGAGGTGTCTAGTTTTGCCTGCGAGTCTGTAGACAATATACAGAGGTAATCTAACAGGACCGTAAGAACTTGGCCCCGTGGGCTCCTTGTATAATCATTCTGAATTTCTGGTCCCGTTCCTTTCTTTTTCTCCCCCCAGATGTCGCAGTTCGGCGAGCAGAGGAGGGACAACGTTGGCCTACTAAGTCTTCTCTTTTTTGCCGAAAAAAGCAGACTATCAATGATTCGTACAGTGTATTATGAGGAAAGTCTGGAACCGCAGGACGGTCCCAAGGTATGTTTTCTGGGCATGACGGATGCCTTTAAATTGCCATACTTTTAATATGTGCTTTTCGTATGAATTAAACGATGCATTTAAGTAGTCATTGCACAATGAACTTCGTAGGGTATCCAAGTTGGGGAATTTTGGAGCATGTTTGCAGTAATAGTCCTTTATATTGGAGAGCAAATGGGGGCCATGATGTATAGACAGGAGTTTCACGGAAGGAAGCAAGAGTCAATCTCTAAAATGGAGAGGTATCATAATTAGCTCAGTTTCAAAAAAGAAAGGTGTTTCTCTACCGTGTTTTGAGTGGTGACTGGAACCTGTTAAGATAATCTATGAACAAAAAACAGAGATGTGTTACAAACCTTGATTAGAATATCCATGTGTGTTATATATTTTTTGGGAGGAAAGTTATTTAAGTCCCTAATTTAGGAGGATAATATTACTTTAAAGGTTCAAATTATCAAATTCGTCACAACTCTCGAACTATCAAAATTCATCAATACGCCCTTAAAGATACAAGAGTCAAAATTATGTCATGTGTTATAAATGGGTAATATAGCATAATTTTGATGATGAAATCTTGTTTGAGCTGACCAATTTGGTAATTTGAATCTCAAAATGATGCCGACTTTTCTTCTATTCTTTTTGAAATAAATTTTCGTCTCATTGACAAAGGGAAGGTGAATAGTAGAGAGGATTCATAAACAGAAATCACAGACCCCCAGACGTTCAAGCAAATACTAATGAAAAAGTACGTATCTATGCTTTTACTAATTTCAGTTTTCCCCCACCCTCGAACCTAGGGCTGTAATTCCGGTTCCGTTTCCGGCGGAAGTCCGGTTCCGTTTCCGGCACCGGTTCCGGGACTAGAAGATCCGCCCATTCCAGGAACCGGAGCCGGAGATAATTTTGGGCCACTAACGGAAGCGGAACCGGAAGGGAATTTTCCGCCGGTTCGGCGGAAAATCCGGTTCCGGTGTTTTTTATTTTTTTTCCTCCTTGACTTAAAACGACGTCGTCCATGGATCAAAACTCGAGGGCAAAATTACCCAGCCATCAACCGATTCAGCCCTCTGCCTAACGTTCCCCTTCCCCTCCCTCGAGTCCCCCCCCAGCCGCAGCCCGCATCCCTAACTTCCCTTTCCCCTCCCCTTCCCCCGAGTCCCCCCCCAGCTGCAGCCCGCAGCCCTAACTTCCCTTTCCCCTCCCCCTCCCCCGAGTCCCCCCAGCCGCAGCCCTAATTTACACTTCCCTCCCCCGACCCTGAGCCCAGCCCTCTGCGTAATGCCGTCTCGCTCCGCTCCACTCCGCAATACGATATTAGGGTTCGGGGACTTTCACCACTGTCCAGCGCTACAGGTTCTCGCTTCTCGGAGCTCGAGGAAGCAGGGGAGACTCGGCCAGTTCAAAACAGAACCAAAATGGTTCCACACTGTAGCTGATGTCTACTGCTGTGATTGCCATGAGGTGCTTGGTTGGAAGTATGAACGAGCCTATGAGGAAACACAGAAGTACAAGGAAGGGAAATTCATACTCGAGAAGTCAAAAGTAGTCAAGGAAAATTGGTAGTAAAAATGAATTTTTGGCTCATTTATCCTTATGCTAGTTTAAGTGTACTCTCACTTGCTAATCTTGACAACGATATCCTCATCAATTGAAAAAAATTCCATTATTGTTCGTTGATGTGCATTCTTCCTATGTTCTCTCTGTAAAATGTATTGGATATTATTGATTTGTTAATAAATCCGTGATTCTATGTGGTTGGATTTGAATGTACAGAACCAGTCTCTGCCATGGATCACAAATGTTTAACGTTAAATGTTCAACCATGTCGTTTCCCAAATGTGACTTAACATTCTCCTCTCTTGCTTGCATGGGAGAGCTGTGAGAAATAAGTTACTACACATGGTTTCTGTGCAAATAGTAGAGTTTACAGTCCAGCTTTAATTGCATATAGAAAGAAAGCGATGACTGTTTTAGTTGAGTTAAATTACATCACCATGGTCTTGTGGAGTTTATGATATGCTTTTGTTCAAGTGAATGTGGTCGGAGCTAAAACTAGTGACAACTTGTAAGTATGCGACTGATAGTAATATTTGTATGCACAGAAAACATCTGAGGCTGTCGAATTTGTTCATACACAAGATGATCCGCTAAAGATCCAACCCTTGTTGTAGCTTGAACCTTAATGTGATATGTTTGTTAAGCCCGGGCAATATGAGACAAAAGGGTAGAGAAATGACAACATCTATGCATTTGTGGGTTTTGGCCTTACCACTCATCTATGCATTTGTGGTTTTTGGCCTCATTCTATCATTAGGAGAGTTGAGAAGCAGTTTTTATAGTGCTGCTGATGGCTACTTTTAGAATGCTATGAGATCCTGCTGACTGGAACTTGTATTTGGTATTAGAATGATATCATTATCCTCTTGCTGATGGCTACTATTAGAATGCTATCATTATCCTCTTGCTGGAAATAAATGTCTTTGGTACTAAAAGGGCCAAAAATTCTTGTTCTTGTCTTTGGTATTTGTACTATAACAAGTAGAAATTGCTATTAAGGCATATGTCTTGCGAGATTAACTTAATTTTACTGAGATAGTGTTTTCCTGGATCTGGTTCATGTCTGAAGCAAGGATAGTGACGATATAATGCATATGTAGTATACATGAGATGATAGAATTATGTCTGCAAAATATAATGCAATGCACGTCTATATTTCTGAATTGTGTTGTGTTTAAATTCTTTTTGTCGCCTCTCTCCTTTATTCAGGTTGGCAGCACTGGATTTTCAATACATGCAGCAAAGAAAGCAAATGTATTGTCTTTAGTGATTGGACCTGGCGCTGGATACAACCTGGTCAGTTATCTAGTTAGTTCTGGATTTTTTAAGAGTACTTAATACCATGTTTTGTCATGAAGAAATCATTTTCTAAGGCAGTTGTTTGTTTCTCATCTTTGTTTCAGTAGTTTCTCTTTTCTAGCTGGTCACGTAGAATGTTTTTTTGGTTGTTTTTGGCTTTGGTATTTGGTTGTTCCTGTCTTAGCAGACTTAGCGGAATTCCGCTATCCGCTTCCGCTAAGTCCGCTAAGAGTCGGAAGCGGAAGCGGAAGCGGACTGTATTTTGGTCATCCGCTAGTTAGCGGACCGGATGTCGGAATGTCAAATTCCGCTTCCGACTAGTCCGTTATTCACCCCTACTCGAACCCAACCCGAATCAAGCAGAGCAAACCCCGATTGCACCTGAAACCCGAGCTGGCCAGGTAGATCGAGTTCGGTTAAACTCAAATTATCTGAGTTTATTGATAATGGCCAGGGAATCAACAGCTCAGATCATCGTCACTTCAATAGTCTAGCCCAAACGATGGAACAAGTATTTCCTTCCTGATGTCATGAATATGATCATAAAAACACCCCCGGATAACCAAAATATGAGCTTCAATCAGGGTGGTTTAGGAAATTTAAACTGTAAACTACAGCAGTTTTCCTCTCCCAACTGGGCTGGTGTTTTCATAGATATAAATTTTCCACGTGGCAGTTCATGCTTTCATGAACTTGGCCAATTCCAAAGAAAGGAGAAAGCAAGAAAATAATGTACCTGTCTGCCAATCCAAAAAAAAAAATTGAATAATTTTTACAATCACTTTTTTCACAAACTCCAATATTTTTTTTATAAATTCCATCAACTAATTTACAAACTCCAACACCATTTTCATCCAGAATCTACACTACTTCCAACATAATTTTTTTTCAATTTTTTTTTATGCTTTTATAAATATAAACAATATCCAAGTCCAGTAAGAGTCACTACAAAAAAATGACTTTTAGTGACAAAAACTTTTGTCACTAAAAGTCAAAATTTCGTCACCAGCTTCGTCAGACGAAACCTGAATTTCGTCATGAAAAATTTTTAGTGACGGATTTTTTTCGTCACTAAATATAACGATTGATCGTCACAATTGACAATCGATCGTACTTGCCTTAGTAATGGATCGATTAAACTAGCGATTGATCGGTATAAACGGTCGATCGGTGAATTGGTGATGGATCGGTTATACGATCGATCGTTGAATTATTGCCTAAGTCCGCTTCTGCTTCCGCTAAGTCCGCTAAGAGTCGGAAGTGGAAGCGGACTCTATTTTGGCCATCCGCTAGTTAGCGGACCGGATGTCGGAATGTCAAATTCCGCTTTCGACTAGTCCGTTATTCACCCCTACTCGAACCCAACCCGAATCAAGCAGAGCAAACCACGATTGCACCTGAAACCCGAGCTGGCCAGGCAGATCGAGTTCGGTTAAACTCAAATTATCTGAGTTTATTGACAATGGCCAGGGAATCAACAGCTCAGATCATCGTCACTTCAATAGTCTAGCCCAAACGATGGAACAAGTATTTCCTTCCTGATGTCATGAATATGATCATAAAAACACCCCCGGATAACCAAAATATGAGCTTCAATCAGGGTGGTTTAGGAAATTTAAACTGTAAACTACAGCAGTTTTCCTCTCCCAACTGGGCTGGTGTTTTCATAGATATAAATTTTCCACGTGGCAGTTCATGCTTTCATGAACTTGGCCAATTCCAAAGAAATGAGAAAGCAAGAAAATAATGTACCTGTCTGCCAATCCAAAAAAAAAATTGAATAATTTTTACAATCACTTTTTTCACAAACTCCAATACTTTTTTATAAATTCCATCAACTAATTTACAAACTCCAACACCATTTTCATCCAGAATCTACACTACTTCCAACATAATTTTTTTTCAATTTTTTTATTTTTTATGCTTTTATAACTATAAACAATATCCAAGTCCAGTAAGAGTTACTACAAAAAAAATGACATTTAGTGACAAAAAATTTTGTCACTAAAAGTCAAAATTTCGTCACTAAAAGTATTAGTGACGAAATTTTTTCGTCACCAGCTTCGTCAGATGAAACCTGAATTTCGTCACGAAAAATCTTTAGTGACGGATTTTTTTCGTCACTAAATATAACGATTGATCGTCACAATTGACAATCGATCGTACTTGCCTTAGTGATGGATCGATTAAACTAGCGATTGATCGGTATAAACGGTCGATCGGTGAATTGGTGATAGATCGGTTATACGATCGATCGTTGAATTATTGGCGATTGATCAGCCATTTTTATCGATGGAATTGTAAGAAATAGACGATCGATCGCTAAAGTAATGACGATCAATTGTAATTTATTAGTGATCGATCGTATTAACAAAAGCCGATCGGTCGGTGATTAAAGCGATTGATCACTGACTACGTCACTGATCGATCGATATAATTGTGACGATCGATCGATGACTTTACTGATCGATCAACATTACATATTTTTAATATTGACGATCGATCGATCGGCATTACATATTTTTAATATTGACGATATATTAATAGCTGGGCGTTTAACTACCGATCGAATGGTTGAAAAACAATAATAAAAAAAATTTATTTAACAAATAGTAGTATAATAAAAATACAATACTAATATTAATGCACATTAATGGTAAGAAATAGTAATCCGCAATTAAATCGAAAATAACATCGTAATAATACATAATCACAAAACTATTACAACATAGATGCATCTACATTTTCGAACCTCCAAACTGGCTGAATAGTCGCTTTGACATGTCGTTCATTTTCTTCGCCATTACAGATGACATTTTCTTCTCTAGTTCCTTCGATATTTCTGCCCGTAAGCGCTCTTGCTCGTTTCGCATGCGCTCTTGTTCCTTTTGCATGCACTCATCGTGCTCCACTCACATGCGCTATTGCTCCATTTTCATGCGCTCCTCCTGCTCCAACCGGATGCGCTCTTGCTCTACCCGCTGCTCCTCATGGTGGTCCCTCAGCGTGGCCTCCATCTCAGCTTGTTTCTTCGCAAATTCTTGCAAGGCTTTTTCTCTAGCAGCTCTCATCGCTTCTATCTCATCCCTTGCCTTTGCTAGCTAGTGCTGTAGATCATAAGATTGTGTAGTCAAAGTTGATGAAGGTGGAGGCTTAACCGTGCGTCCTAATCCCCGAACATATCCCGACTTCTTGCCCAATATCTCGGAATATACTTCAATTTCGGTGTAAGTCTTTCCTTCTAAATCACACTGGTGCTGGAAGGCATCCATCCATTCCTGAAAAAATGGTAATAATTACCAGAAACATTAAAGTAGATTAATATACATAAATTATATAAAGTAGATTAAAATGAAAGCGACTTACATAAATTTCTCTCGCTCATTCTGATGTCCAAATCCTATCTTTGTTTGTATAATTCTTTTTATACAGCTCTGCAGGATTGATATCGCCGCTTTCTTGAGTTTTTCACATGGCAATAGCACAAAGTTATTGAAGAAAAAGTACAATAAAGTCTAAAATTTAGTTCTTAACTAACCATGCAAGCTCGTGTGCGCTGGAAGGAACGCAAACCAGCAGCGTGGTTCACAGTCAACTTTGATCTATTCTTCTTATTTTGCTCGCTTCGTTTCTGCGATATGTTAAGAAATTAAATATCAAATCGATTTAGGCAACGAGTTTCTTTAATCACGTACCAAAAATGCTTCGCTGGTGAACAGATCGCATAACTCCTTCCACTGTTCTTCCGTGGTATCAGGGTGCGGCTTCAGCAACGCAGCCTCTTTACTCGAGAACTTCTTGAAATACGCATGCATCCGGTTGCGGTGCGTTCGACGTGCGGTCATCATAGTCTCGACCACCATCCTCACGTCCTCCTGACGGTTGTAGTCAAGGTCGAAGTGGTCCTACATAAATACGAAAACATACAATATTACAAGTTTAACGATCTGCTTATACCAAAATTCTATGTTTACGAATTTAATCATACCAACACCCGATCCATAATGTACTCATTCACTTCTGAAGGAACGTCGACCCACTTGTTAACGGAGATTGGAATCAGCCCTTGGACCAACATTCCAATCTTCGTCGATAGAGTGGCAACAGTGGAAGACACTCCTCCACACTCTCCATCTGGGATATGGACCAATAGTTTCCCGGAACTGGACCCAGACCCAAGACTTTTCTCCAAACCGACCCCACGTGTCCTACCTCGTCCACGCTTTGAAGCTGATGTCGCTACATAAAATTAAATTAACAAAGTCGGTTAGTTAACTTTAAAAAATTGAAATATTCATTAGAATAATTTCTTACATGCACAACTACTAGGACAAGCTGGCGTGCTTTGAGTCATGGCTTCATTCGCTCTCGGTGTTGGAGCGCTCAGGGTAGGGCACGGGATCGAACTCATACTAACCGGACTAACTGGACTATGCAACCGTCCAGAAGTAACTGAAGGAAATTCTCGTCCACGCTTCATTTCACCGTACAAGCTGTGACATAACAAAATAAACGATAAAGATATTGTAAAAGAAATAGTAACAGTAAAAACTGTTAAGCAAACATGAAGGTTAAAAAGAAAATATACTTGAAGGAATTTATTAATCAGAATCTGGTTCTTGCATGTTATCGTCCGATACCGACAAACCTACGGACCCCCTCCGTATACTTTTCACCAAACCTATTTTTCTCGTAAATCCAACTCATATCCATCGCCACCAAACATAACAAGTCAAAAACACTCCAATATTCACCCTCCATGCTTCTCAAACTCCATGATTTATTTTAAGAACTCAAGCACTTCAATAATCAAACATTCAATATATAGCTCAAATACACACATGTATCAATTATAAAAACAAACACTCAAAAAATCAGCGATGCAGCGATTTGACCAAAACACGCGATCAATCCTTAGTATAGACGATCGATTGGTGTTCAATACCGATTGATCGTCTAAAAATAAACGATCAATCGCGGAGCCTCTAACTAACGAACGATTCATCGTCATCACATAGACGATCAATCGGCAATACCACCATCTAACAGACGATCAATCGTCAGAAACAGGCGATCGATCATGACAAACCCAGATCGAAAACACAACTTTTCAGGCCTCCCCACACTCAAATCCAAGCCCAAAACACTCACAACTCATCCTCTTGCAATTCTAATTCTAATATACATATTAATAATCCTCTAATAAGCTCTAATCATCACAAATTCATTCCACAATACCCACAAATGGACAAATATTAAAAACATCAAATAACCAACCAACTCATTCATAAATCGTAGTGTATGTTAATTATATTACCTCTTGCACGAAATGTAGACCAAAACGAACAAATTTCACACCAAAATCTCACAAATATCGCCCAAATTTTCCAATATTCACCCGGTTAAAAAACCAATGAATTTGAACTTGGGCTTAACCTTAAGCACTTCTAAAAACTCTCACAACTAAAACGACGGTATTTTGGTCAAATTTGTCGGGCCAAGTAGGGAGCTTCTGCGACTCTCCTCTTCAACATGTCGTGGGTGTATTTTTGCCTTTCATCCACGGCCTTTGCGCATTCTCGCATTTCAAGCTCGATATACGTTGATCGATCGGTGTATATGACGATCGATCGCCTCGTCAGTCCCAAAAATCCCGCTAAAATTTCACCTATTGATCGTGTAAAATTTCGCGATCGATCGTTGCGTCTGTATAAAACGACGACTCATGCATTTCAAAATAACGATTCATCAGTAGGAAATTATTAAACGACACCGTTATAAACCGATCGATCGTCTCGTCAGCATGAAAATCCCGCTCAAAATTCACCGATGTATCGTGATTCGTCACCGATCGATCATACAGTCTGTATAAAATGATGACGCATGCATTACAAACTAACAATCCATCAGTAGAAAAATATTAAACGACACCGTTATTCCCGATCGATCGCATTACTACTCGATCGATTGTGGACCTAATTATAAAAAAACCAGATTTTACCCTAACAAATGACTTAATTATTAAAATTAAATTACTAATAATGTCATCTTAATACATAATTCGTTTTTATGACTTGTAATCATGTGTTAAATAAGAGTTATGTCACAAGTTTCTAACATCTTAATACTTAACTCATACTAACAAATGCACTCCCCATCTATCATGCAATATGTACAACTTATACATGCTTTCTTAAATATGAATTATATGTACGTGATATATTGTTATGTAATCTAAATACATTATAACACACTTTGTTAATATATATTTTTATATTTATAATCATTTAAACTCACATAATTCAATAACATGAAGATAAAATGTAACGATCGATCGAAAGAATGCGATGACTGATACTACCGACGGATCGCTACAGAACCACGATCGATCGTCACAAATGAATAAAACGACGACGCATGCATGACATACAAACGATCCATCGGTAGGTGAACCATTATGCGACGTGCTGCGTCGATGAATCGTCTAAAACTAACGATCTATCGTCACGTATGTATAAAACGACGACGCATGCATTTCATTCTAACGATCCATCGGTATCCTTTAGACACGATCGATCAGTGTCCTAATTATATAAAAATAGAATTTTGCCTAACAAATGACTTAATTATTAAAATTAAATTACTACTAATGTCATCTTAATACAAAAATAATAATATTTGTCACAAATTATATATTTTTATATTTCTAATCATTTAAACTCACAATATATAATTAATTAATAGTAATATTGGTCACATTATTAAATTCTTATATTAATAGTAATATTGGTCACGGTATCCTTTCGTTCTTTTCGCCGACCAAAGGGTATATTGGTCATTTTACATATATAATTGTATACGTCATGATATACAAATAAAAAACAATTAAAATGTAATCAAAGTTAGGACATTTTCACAGATAAACACAAATGTCTCAAATATATAACTAAAATCAGAAATATAAATGTATGTCCGAAATAGATTAAAAAACAAAATAAAAATACGTCAACGTGCAATAGCATCGCAGAAAGTGTCCAAGTCATCAGGAATATCTTCAGGAATAATAGGTGGCTCTGCCTCCGTCTTGAATTCATCCAGAGTCTTCTTAATTTCTTCCAATTGCTCGTTGGCGTTTGACATATGAGCTACGACCGACTTGTTGCGTAACATTGTCACAGTGCACTCCCCATTGAAGGTGGTCCGGAGATCTTTCACCTCCTCCTCTAACGACTGCACCTGCCTCTCAAGAGGTTGTAGAGCGGCCTGCACAGTCGCGCTGACACGGAGGCAGGGCCACCCAGGGAGGGGGCACTGCAGGTGCTCTTGGCTCGAGAGGTACCTCTGAAGCTGATGTAGAAGGTCGCGTTGCCACCTCTGCGGCCACTACTGCTCTACGAGCAAACCGTCGAGTCAATGCCCCCTTCTGCCCTCTGCTCCTGGACAGAGT
The DNA here is from genome assembly GCA_963930655.1 of Myrica gale. Lineage (NCBI taxonomy): Eukaryota > Viridiplantae > Streptophyta > Magnoliopsida > Fagales > Myricaceae > Myrica > Myrica gale. Next base: position 21,009,853 of record OZ005615.1, read on the forward strand.
GAACTTGTTCAGCGCACTCTTAACCCCCTTAAGAGTATCCTCAACAGTGATCGTAACACCCCGAGAAATGAGGAACTGAGTTAGAAACACGTCGTATGGGAGACTATATTCCTTAATTCCCCAAGCCTCATCCATAATCAGCTCGAACATGTACAGTGAAAAATCTATCAACGTCTGCTGACCCAGTAAGAGCATGCACTGAGCTCTCGAGAACGTGCACTCGGTAGAATGAGTTCTGCCATCGACGTTCGTCGTCCAGATAAGGTGCAAAATCCGCCAAAACACACTGAACTCACTCTGCTTGATTATGCTGCCAACTACTGCAGAGTTCTTCCCCGTCATCAGCGTCCATAAGTCCTGCTCTGATGTCCTCTGCTCATCCGTCAAAGGAACCGCTGGGAAGCAAGGAGTCCTAGGCCGAGGGCAGTGCAGTGCAGGAAATCGGCAATGACGTCTGCCGAGAACATGAACTGTACTCCTCGCACCTCTATCTGCACCTCAAGTGCTCTAGCTACCGAGATAAGCGCACAAAAAAATTCGTGCACGAGGGAGTCAACACAGAAACCATCCACCCACCATAGCTAGTGAAGGAATCCCTAGTACTCGAACAACTGGAAGAGGGTGTGCTCCTCGTTCAACAAATTGTCAAAATCAGATAGCGTCACTGGATGCTCTTTGGCTACCGGCCGCCCTCTCAAGTACTCCATCCACCTCTCTACTGTCATCAACGAATCAGCGGGCTCCTAATCGTTGACGATGTTCCAGTCCCGACCCTCGTTGTGCGTGCACGCTTAGCTGCTGACATTTTACGAATGCTACAAAAGTTGTATATAAATATGCGTTAATAAATAATCACATTAAATAATCATAATAATATATATTAAAATATTAATTTATGGTGTACTTTTGGGGTTTTAAAAGTACAGGATCAAATAACGATCGATCGTCACCTACATTGATCGATCGTCATTAAATTTGAAACTCACCGTTTCAAATTACCGATTCATCGGTACATACAGTGTAGATCGGTCGCTAAATAACAATAACTGATTGATCATCTACCTTAGACGATCAATCGTTCGCCACACGATCTCCAACGATCAATCTCTGTTAAATGCGATCCATCGGTAATGTAGACGATCAATCGTCATTAAATTTGAAACTCACCGTTTCAATTACCGATTATTCGGTACATACAGTATCGATCGGTCGCTAAATAATAATAAGCGATCGATCATCTCCTTGAGACGATCAATCGTTTGACTCACCTTCTACCCCACGATCAATCGCGATTAAATGCAATCAATCGGTGTTTATATGAAAACATACAGATTACAAAAAACGCCAAAAAATGCTCAAAATCAGCCCCAAATGATCCCTAAACAATCCTAAACGCCAAAAATATACATTAACACAAAAATTAATACAATTTACGGACCTAAATGAAAGATATAGCAAATTAAAAAAACGTAAAGTAAAACCTCATTTAAAAAAGCTTAATATCTCTTAAAAATTAATATAACTACGTACCTTTGATGTAGATGATATCAGGAAGTGATTCCTTGTACTTTGAAAGGCAATGCTGAACGAAATGGTTCGTGAAGTTTGAGAGGATTCGAGAATATTCGTTAGAGGTAACCGGTAAAAATGGCTCGCCGGTTCCATATAATCGTTCATCATTTTCTACGATCGATCGTTATTAATTTAGACGATCGATCGCTCATATTTTTACACGTGGCGAATTCTCATTCGCTTTGAGTATCGATCGACCGCGCATAATGACGATCCATCGTGATTTGAAAAAATGACGGTTACGCTTCCACAATCGATCGACGATTCGCATTTTTCCAACGTCAAGCGACAACGGTCGATCGTTTATTGTCTTACACGTGGCGAACTTCCATTCGTCTGAAGTACCGATCGACCGCTCATTGTAACGATCAATCGTGCATTCAAAAACAATGACGGTTACGCTTCCAAGATCGATCGATGACTCGCATTTTCCAACGTCAGGAGTCAACGATCGATCGGTAATTTTCAACAGGTGTCAATTCGTCACCGATCGATCGTTTAATAATCAGTGATCAATCGTTAAGCGTAACGATTTAAAGTAGTCGCCGCAAGATTTCACATGTTGTGACGGAGTTTCTCGTCACAACATACCGCCCGATCATCATATAACCGATCAATCGTGGCATGACGAACTTTTTCGTCATCAAAGCATTACATTTTAGTGACAAAAATTTTATTTTGTCACATAAACGACTTTTAGTGACGAACAAAAGTTTCGTCACAAAAAACCTTTTTTTAGTGACGAAATTCATTTCGTCACCGAGAATTTCGTCACTAAAACTCTTTTTTTTTTGTAGTGAGTGTAGTTCATTACGCTCAAATGCAACAAGGTCAGAAGAATAACTGGAAGCTCACAAGAGAATGGCAGAAAGAGCTCCGTCATCCTCGCATATATGATGAGTATATCAGTCTCCTACCTTGTGCTTAAATCGATCTCCTATCCCTACTTACATATAAAATGTCACTTGTAAGTGTAACTTTCCTCTTATCAGCTGAACTCTTTTCATTCCATATCAAATGCCACCTATGGCTACGAGCGTACCTTCCTCTAATCGACTAAACTGGAATCAAGCTGCCACAAGCTCACTCAAATAGACTTTGTGGCACATGACCTTCCTGATGTTGGAACCTACTGCTAACTCTTCATCAATTTACTTTACTGGCTACAACAGTGGAGTTATACACAAATGCTATATTGAGTGATGTACGGGCAATCTAAAAGGGCAAAAAGCATAAATACTTCTTAAACTTTCTCTTTCTCTCAACAGCAGATGTGTTTTCTCCTTCTGGGGAGGCCATATGTGTATTGATTGATGCACTCACCCTGTGAGTACTTGATGGACCTTCATTCCTGAACTTCAGTTCCTCATTTCTATTGATGTCCTTTAAAATAACGTTATTAGCTATTTAATTAAAACTCATTTCTATTGATGTCCTTTAAAATACCGTTCTTATGTTTTTAACTATTTAATTCTCGTTCAGGCATTATCTTCTGGACTTGATGCGAGTAACTCCTCGTGATGCAAACTATACTGGTCCTGGATCCAGATTCTGTATCTTGAGACCAGAACTAATCACTGCATTTTGCCAGGTAAGTTATGATCTTCTGATAGTTCAAAACAAGCCCGAATTCATATATTTTTGCTGGGTTCTGGTATCTTGCTGGGTTATTTCTCAGTAGTTGGGATTTGAGGTGTTGGTTAGGTTTACGGGGGTGGAAGGAACTTTTGACCATGGCTGACAGGATGAGTACATCCAAACAACCCATGATTGATGTGGAAGAACAAATGGAGCTTACGAAGAACCTCTCTTGGGAGGATGTTTCTGGGATGATGGAGGTTAACAAGAATAGAGCAAAGGAATTTGAGGCTTTGACGTTCGTGTTGGTGGGGTGTTTGGTGTCTAGGAAGATAATTCCTAAACTGGTTATTTTTCCTTTGATTAAGGCTGGTTGGCGGTATCTGTTGGAGCGCATGATCGTAGCGGAAAGGATCATCGAATAAAAACAGCCCAAGTGTGCTTTCTTCAGATTCACGCACACAGGTTTGAAAGAGAATTTAGAGAGTGAAATTCTTGTAGAGAGAGAAAATCTCACATTAAAAATGATTTTTCTTCTCAAATGAGTTTCTGAGCTATTTATAATGGTTGACTCAGAACTCAACTGCGCTATAGCGTGAGATCTATAGGGACCTCAAATCTCGGTCGTAGGATCATCATGAAAAAACTCTTTTTCATCAAACCTCCTTATATTCTGTAATCCGAATGTATGAGCTTCTACAAATTTTGATCATGTCCATTAACATATCACAATTGACCCCCGATATATTGAGATTGTTTTTGTGAAATCTCTTTTGCTAACAATTATATGCTTATTTATCCTTCCACTATACTATATTTCACACGAGCTAATAGGACTGTAATAATATCACCGATTAAGTCTCTAGCTCATATAATTCTCTAGCCGATTAAATCTCTTGTTGGACTTCCAAAATCATTTTCGTAAATATTTACTTAATATATAATATAAGTAAAAATTGTAAGAACACTCTTCACAAAATCTCGTTGCGCAACTTTTTTATATGAGTCCAACAATATACAGACATAATGAATATACTGTCTCACCAATAGACTAATGGATTCCATATTAAGCGATTATACAAATTTACTTACTATGCACAAGACCCAACCTTATCTGGAATATTTGATCTACGAAGATCATCACCAAATGATTTAGTCAAAGTACAAGCACACAATTAGCAAACTTGCATAACTCTCTCAGGTCTAAGGACAACGTAAGCTAATTGTGATGAATATCATTCTCTACATCAGTGATCGTTTCCAGAATGTATTCATATTTGATCTGGTTCAGTTCATGTACTCTTACATTGTAGATACTCGTCTGCTTAAGGTCATCACCTCAATGAAGAAGTTCATTATTCTATCTTATAGAGGCACAACGAGTGTAGATCTATTTGTACATTACCATGTATCTCGGTCTAGAACAAAATAAGTCAACAAGGATCCGGAAAGTCATACTCCCCGCCTTCGATTCATTAATCATTGGCTTGACTTTTCTACAATGTTGCTCAACAATGTGACATCTTATGTCATTGCAAGTATCCAAAATAATAAACAAATGATTAATCAACAATAATAATTATCTAATAATTATGTAAAAAGATTGGTTTTGAGGGCATACATCTAACAGTATGCTCTTAACTTACGCATTGAAGATGCAGGACCTAATCGTTTCATCTTCTCCTTCCAGAGGCTAGCCCTATGGAATTTTAAAGGCTATATGATGATACTAAAAGATTGGCGTATAGGAGAAACTCTCAATGAAGTTAAGTTATGTTGTGCACAGTTTTGGATGCAATTTCATGGGCTCCACATGGAGAGGTTAGATGAAGAGAATGTGTTTCTGTTGGGAAGTAAGCTAGTGATGGTAAATCAGCTAGCGCATAACCTTCCTAAATGGGCTATTGCTGCAAATTTTGTTGGGTCAATTCCTGTCAGTTGTATCCCTTTTGACATTTTGAATTATGATAACCCTCTATTCCTTGTGATTGTACGTAGACTACTTATTTTGTTTATGAATCTTTGCTTAGAAAAAAAAAGTACTTGCCCTGAGAGGCTTGAGATTAGGAGTCTTAATGTGTATATCGAAGTGAAAAAGAATATGACTTTCTAATCTCTATACCACCGGCCAATTAATATTACTGCCTGACTCCGTGGAACCGAGAAGGAGAACGAGCACCAATCTGGTGGTAGGAAGGATTCGACGACCCAGCAGTGAATTCTGACTAGAGGTGAATGAGCACCAACCCAATCTTGTGCAGGGACTTGGAGATGTCACCGGTATAGTAGTCCAATACAAAGGTCTTGGTTTCTGTGTGTTGACTGTTGAATACGGTTTTTTTGGTGTCTGTTTTGTGTGGGATAATGGCAGTTAAATTGGGTTATTTTGCTCTTTTTCCCTTTAATATATTTTGTTTCAAGTGTTCGATCGACTTTGTCTTTCGGAATTGAGTTTCCTTTTCAATTGTATGGGTTGGAAAGTGTTACGATTTTCTTAGGAGGGCATCGAAAGGTTATTCTTGTATATTATACTGCCATTTAGAGAGTTTAGGAGCCTGGCAACCAGGATAGATGTTAGTTGATTAATCATCCTGACAGGTACAGGTGTTCGATTGTATTTATGGAGGTATACAACAATTGCATCTGATAGGACACCATTTGAACATCCCATCCAAGAAAATCACATTATTGGGAGCAACAGAGGAGAAGCTCGTAAAAAATGAAAGTACTTGCAAAGACATAACACAGATACCATCATTTCTACATTAAATGGAAACGCTATTAGGAACTCCTCTTCCGCTGACCCCGGGTTTCGAGAATGGCTTCAACAGCTCATATGGAACAACTCCGGTTCCAGCTCTATTCTTCAGATCCAAATTGTTGTTCCTCTCATCGATGATCTCTTCAAGCTTCTTTATCTTGCCACTGAAATGTTCGAATGCGGCCTTTATGGCAGCATTTTCTTCCCATGATGGTTCCATAATTTCACCCACATACTCCTCATCCGGTGAGTGATCCGATAAAACATGCAAAACAGCCATGACTTTGGTTGCTTGACTCTGTGAAGGGAAGCATCTCAGCAGTTGATCTTCTGGCTTCGTCATGAACTTCTTAATTTCATCTTCGGATGGATCCTCGGTTGGCATGTTGGTTCGAGCTATTGTAGGCCTGTTTGGGAAGTACCCAGCAAACATATACTGACCAAAGTTCACAGCTGCATGGTGGCCGGAGGTTACCCAGATTATGGTCGTTAGAACCTGAGTCAGATTTTCAGTGTTTTTCAGGACAGGCCACCATGGCTCATCTTTCTTGTCTGCGTGACCCACGGTTCTGACTTCTGTCCACCAAGCTTGAAGCTCCTCATCAGCTTGGACAAGAGATGGTTCTGGGTAGTAGTGGTTTACATAGTCGCTAACCCATTGCTTAATGGCATCCCAAAGGATAAGACCATCATTAGCAAAAGGGTAATCTTCAATTGTTAGCCTCAATCCATGCTCTGCTGTTGGATCCTCAACTGCCATACCCCTAATAATTAATCAACAGAGGTTGGTTTAGAAGTTTCATAGAGCATGTTCTACCAAGTCTTTTCCAAGTGTAGCAATCCACTATATATAGAGAAATTGCAGAGTGACTCTGCCTTATGGGAACCATAGATAAACTGGAAAGATCCTCTATTACTTAGAAGTCACATGTAAATACCTTCTAATCAGGTCTGCTGGCAAGGCCTCCATGTCAAATCGCCAGAGCTGGTCATAAGCAACAGAACTGAGCTCAATTGAGTACTTGCCTGGTGAGAACGTACTTTCGATGACTCCACCTGCGTTAATGAGGGATTCTCGCGCAAGGGCATTAATTTTCATAGTGTATCTGAAATGAGGATGTAGAAGTCTATAGATTGGATGCATCGCACTTAATTGTCGATTAGCTGCAATTATGTATGGCTCTGTGCAGCAGTGAGTCCTCAGCCTGCAAACGTACATAAGTAAGAACCCAAACACATGGCCTGGATAACACATTCAATTCTCAATCAACTAGCATAAATATTCAAAGAGAATTTTCCTTGTCATTGTCTCTTTTTCTCAAACTATTTATAGAACCAGGCCAGTCTGGTGTGGTACGATTCTATTTTTCCAGAAAGCTTACCAGTGAATGACAAGCTGATAATAGCCAGCGTCATGAGCACAGACATGAGCTTTAGCGAGCCTCCACAGCCAGAAGCCTGTGGCATCAGAAGTCGGGGGGAAAACTTGCTTCCATTGTGGTTTATCAGCACTAGGAGGCCGAGTGAGTTCAATGGCAAGAAGCTTCAGTGTACCATCCTCAGTAAGGAAGAACAGTGTCCGAGAACCATACAACGTGGTCCCTTCAATCTCTCTTACTTTGTTCACGTAAGGTAGTAATAGGTCATGGTAATCCAACATAAACAACCTCTTACCTTGCAAGGCCTGCAACCACATAAACCAGAGGACATAAACATATTTTCTCACTCATTAAATTAACTACTACCAAAACGGTAAAAACTAGTTGCATTGGCAAAGGAAATAATTGTCCAGATGAGTAATGACGATAAAATGGAATGGAATAATGGTGACTCAGATTATGACAGTCGCAGTGAAATAAGTGTCTCGTATGCAATTACCTCTTCAACAGTCATAATGCCTCTGATTTCTTGTTCCACTAATTCTGTTGTAATCAAAGATTCAGGTGAACTGTAGATCTCAGGGTCGAGCTTACTTTTCAGTGGCCATTCCTGAATTGGAATAGGAAAGTTACCACTAAATGCCTCAAAAAAGTTATAGAATTCAGTTCTCTGCTAAATGCTTAGAAAAAAAAAAAGTTATCTGCTCTTTCATATCAACAGATGCAATATAACTCAGAGCTTGAATGCTATTTATGCCAACAATTCTGGGTAATGGGTATATATACACAAACTTCCTGGGAAGTGGAGTTCATTGACCTGGAAGGACTAGGGTTATGTAAAGCACATGAAGACGGGTTCTTTTTTTCTCCTTTATTTATTTTTCCCCTTTTTAATTTCTCTTAGTTTGTATACAAGCACTGAAGAATAATCCCACCTGAACTAGTTGTATGCTAAATGGGTTGAGACCAGCAAGAGTTTCCCTAGAAAATTCTTCATCCCTGAACCAAGCAAATTTGTCTCCTACAAAAGGAAGATTCAACATATACAAATGAGCTAGAGACGCATAGGAGAATAGGAGAGGGAGAGAAAAAAAGAAAAATAGACAGCCAATACAGTCAGAGAGACACATACTATCAATCATTTCAGGGGTCTCAAAGTTGAAAACATCTTCTTTGCTATCAACAATAGCCTTCACTAGCCTTGGCAGCTGCATTGACTGGAAGTGTCCAGCTTTATATTTAGGCTGTGGAAATTTGTTTCTTTTTTTAAAAAGTGAATCTATGGCCGCGAAGGAAGGAAACCCGAGGTTTGAGTCGACTTTTTCCTTAAACTGAGGCAGAAATGTATGCAGCACATTTTTCAGGGCACTTATTGAGAATGACTCTCGTTTAACCTCAGAAAATGCTTCGTCCCTCGGCACATACACATTGCTGCTTCTTTGTTCAGATAATGGATCTGCATCATTACCGCATACACACATATATAAAGCAAAGCTACAAGCCGTGTTCTTGACCTCATACAAGCTCGAGAAAGCTGAGTACTGTAGATTGAAAGGGTTCCTTACCATTATCATTTACCAATGCAACGTATTTTTTACGATGATAATTATATATTTTAGTTGTCTAATGCTATTCATGACAAAGTCAGCCTCCAAGTCTGTCTGGTCTATACTGTTCGTTTTTTTCTGCCTCACCAAAAAAAATTGAGCAAAATAAACAAATTTCTTTGTTCGTTTAAATTTTCGTGGTTAGCTATCATAAAGAATTTTGGTTACCCTTTTCACAATGCGGGCGTCCTGTTCTGCAGCGCCTTGGGTATGGATGTTCTTTGCCTCCAAAGACAGGGCGTGCAAAATCGGTGCTTTTCTCAGGATCACCAAGATCATTGTACGTATCATAATCATAAATCCTCTCGAATGATTTTCGTTCTCCTTCTCCATTGCCTCTTAAATTTTCCAGCTCCATTTTCCTTAACCCTATCAACCCACTAGGTGTCTTTGATGGTAGGTAGGACTGTTTGAAAAGAAGATAAATATTACATGTATTCGTATGTTAGTCCATAGTAAACAAATACAAAACTAAATGTAATTTATATATAGAACTAGAATCTGTCAGGATGATCCGTTTGACCATTTAAAAAGAAAAATTGAAGAACTATATCAAAAGAATAAGTATCAAGCAAATTATTGCCCATAACTATGAATCCAATGGATGAGCTGATTGCATCATGTTCGAATTTGTGAAACTACTACTTATGCCAAAAGCTTAAATTTAAAAGTTAGAATTTATTATTTAAATTATATTCTCCAATTCTCCCGTGACTTATGACTTAGACTCCTTAATTAGTAAGCTCAACAGGTGTATATATATTTTAATTAAAATGCAGTGTGAAGCACGAAGTCAATTAGGTTCCAAACCTCGGTTCTTATACGAAATCAAACTAGCTACTACTAATTTCAAAAGATGAAGTTGTAAGGCAAAGTTGGAATTTATTACTCAAATATTCTCTAACACGATTCTATGTGAAGGACTGATTAGTTATAATTGAAGAAGGAAAAAAGAAACGGAAGCGGAGCTATAACTAGCAATATTTCACCTGGTGAGTGAAGAAGATTCGCTTATCAGGATTGTCGTATTTGGAGTGAATCCATGAATTACATGTTAAGTGAACATGGCCACTCGGGAAGCCATCCAGAACAATATTCTTGAGGTAGATCTCCTTCCGGTGTTCATTCTCTAACAAAACAGCTCCAATCTTTCCAAAACTGGCTGAGACGACAAATTCACTTTCGTACGTCACCTCCGCCTCGTCGTTCCTGTGGCTCACTTTGTGCACAAAAGACTTGATCGTTTCCTTCTCCAGACCCGTACCTGTAATGATGTGGTTTATAAATTAAGACATATTCTTATATGTTTAAAAAAAACACAAATAAAAATTTAAAGAAAGTAATCAGAACGAAATAGTTCATTGAAAATAAAGAGCAGTACGCAGTGCAGTTATTTCTGAACCAAATGACTAGAAAAGACTGATATATATATTCCTTTTTCCTTTCATCCCAAAATGAAGTATCAGCGCTAGCGTAATTAAGTTTCAGTACTTCCAACTGATCATCTACACCACTAATTAAGACAGTATATTTTGTGTAGGCACACCAGCTTGTTTAATTAGTTGTTTATCATGCACGTACGTACGCATGGTGCCTAAAGAAAGTTTAACCATGGTTAAAGTGGAATCATGAGCTGGTAGATAATCCTCGAACAATCGAACTTACTGGGATCAAGCTCAGCGCTAACAAGCTCCAACAGAAATGTTTTCCCTCGTAAATCGGTGAGATCATCGAGGGGATGGGTTAAGCCTAGGTTGGAGAAAAACCCTCCTGTGGCTTTAACTGTCAAAATTGCCTTAAGCACCGAAACTGGCTTCTCAGAGACGGATGGAGAAGAGATGATCAGGCTTTGCAGCAGACGAGAGCCTTCCATTCTTGCTAGTTTTCAGTTACAAGAAGGGACAATGAAGTTTTAAGAGATTGAGAGCGGTTTGCAAAAAAGGCATGGATCTTGGATAAATTTATAGACAAACAGCTACCTATGTTTTTGAGTGTGTGAGAGAGAGAGAGATGCCAACGTACGATTCCGGGTCAGCAAGCGTCGTCGAATTGACAACGTTTTCATTTGCTGAGAAAATTAATCTGCAGCAGCGACTGCTTTGATCCGCAAGCAGGGGGCGCGCACGGCAAGCCATGGCCTGCCCCGCGCGGTTCATACTTATTGCTTATATAATTATGCATGTACTTATAAATATCTATTTTTTAAAAGTCTTATTTTATTATATAATAAATTGAGTCGCAATATATGTGATATATATACTCATATATATCAAATAACAACAAGTGAACAAAAAATGATATAGTTTTTTAAAATATTTATACTTAGTATTTAATATATATAAGTATTTAATATATTATACTTATAATGTAAAAGTATAATGTTTTTGTATAACATTATATATAGATTTAGTCAATAAATATGCAGTTACTATAACAACTTCAATGTTCATGACACTCTCTATAATTTCATTCTATATTTTATTAACTAGGTTCTTTAAAATAAAATATTTTAAATAAATTACAAAATAAAATTATATATTAAAAATAATATAAAATAATTATTTACATTAATTAATTTATACTTAATAAATAAATCAATTTTTAAAAAAAATTAGACCTATAGCAGCGTTTGTGTCAACAAATGCTGCTATAGACCCACCTTCAGCAGTGTTTGTTGACACAAACGCTGCTGAAGGTAAGTACTTTAGCGGCGGTCACGTTGGCCGCCGTTGTAGGTACCGAAATTTTAGTGGCGTTTCTCAAAAACGCTGTTAGAAGCCGACCTATAGACCGCCGTTAAAACGACCACCGCTACAGGTCGAACTTATAGCAGCGTTTCAAAGATAACGCTGGTAAAATTTAGAGGCGTTTTTAGAGACCGCCGCTACATACTTGTTTTTTTGTAGTGAGTATACATTTTATTCATTTATTGTTTGGATTAATTAGCAATATTATTGTTTGAGAAGAAAGCAAACAAGTATTAATCGTGTCGTCTTAGGAATTCGCAAACAATTCATATTAATATTATAAGTTGTATCTCATGTTCTGTCCCCTAGCTGTACATATCAATTTCAATGTCGACGTATACAGGTAATTGCTTCACTGTTTCTTTTTTAAGTACTTGAGATCTCATTCATGCATGATCGCACAAAGCAACGTTGGTGAACTTATAAATTAGTTATCAAGTTGATGTCACTATTATATATATATATATATATATATATATAGCTTCATTATAAGTTGAATGAATTGCGTGGGATGAAGCGGTAGATATACAGCGGGCGATCTGGGGGCCGAGGGTACTCCAAAACCTTGAGCAAACCGACAAAGTACATTGTACGATTAAAACTCCTTTCCAGGTCAGAAACCAAAATTAATTTGACGTACATGACATATATAAACCCAACTGATCAGGATAAATAATTATCCGTATGCATGTCCTCATGAGCTAATAAAGGCCATTTCACTCTTGTAATTAGCATCTCGTCACATTACATATATGCAATTGGTATATATATATATACACACACTAGTGGATAAGAATCACGCGCATGCTGCCGGCTGCGCCCAGATTAATGATTTTTGTGATAAATAATTATCCGTATGCATGCGCTCATGAGCTAACGGCCATTTCCCTCTTGTAATTACCATCTCGTCACATTACATATATGCAAATGGTATATATACCTATAAGTCAACACTTCTTACCTATAAGTTTGAATACCTATAAGTCAACACTTCTTACCATCGAAGAATATTGACACATGCACAGTGATGCACTAGTGGATGAATATTCTTTTATGGGAAATAATAAGAAAAACTATATATATATAACGCCATTCTTGCGTCACTGTGCTGATTATTGATCACTGACTGAATCAGTGTTACTCTGGTCACGTTGCATGTGTATATATATATTTTTTCAATTTTAAATTTTAGAGACCCAAAAGTAGGGTTGGTTTGTTGTGGTGGATATATATTATCTTTTCAACTCTCAATTAATTTTGTCTACTCAACAGTTCTTCAATTATTGTTAATATTGGGCTAGTAATTAGCAGCAGAATAATCTATATACTATGATTGAATTTTCTGTGTGTGTATATCATCAATAACGAGATGACATTTGATAACCAATTATCTCATAAAGCAAAATTAACATTTGGTACCAATATACTCCTCGTCTGGTGAGTGACATGATTGTGCATTCAAAAGAGAAATGACGGTGGTTGCTTGAATCTGTGAAGGGAAGCACTTTAGCAGTTCATCTTCGCAACAACTTTTTTAATTCATATATCTTTGCATGGACTCTCAGTTGGCATGTTGGTTCGAGTATTGTAGGCCTGTTTGGGAAGTAACCACCATACGTATTCTGCCCAAAGTTCACAGATGCATGATGGCCAGAGGCTACCCAGATTATGGTTGTCAAAATTTAAAGTTTGATTGTGAGCAGAATATTATACTTATTTGATCTTGACAAATAATCTTCAATTTGTTTGCGATTGAATCTTTTTTTTGGTAAAGGTAAGTGAATTCCATCAAAAGTATATACAAGAATAGGGACAAGCCCTATTAACAAAAACCCATAAGCACTAGTATTAGCAAGATCTGTAGCATAGAACAAAAATACAAATCAAAAGTTGCACCCATCTCTCTGCAATGAAGGGTTGGCCTCCAAAGCTGTCACAAGGTTTTTCTTAGGTCTTGATTGCCAACCCAAAAACTTGTGATAAACTATCTCATAACTATCATTTTATATAAAACCTTAGCTGTCATAGTACGTAGGATCGTTAGAAATCTCAGATTTTGGGCTTAAGATCACATGAAAAAACTATTTTTCCATTAAATCCCTTATATTCTTTTATTCATAATTTTAGGCTTCTACTAATTGTAATCATGTCGATCAACATATTACAATTTAAGCCCGAGTATTTGAAATTGATTTGTGAAATCCCTTATGCTAACAATTATTTATTTATTTATCATTCCACCGTACTATATTCCACATGAGTCAATAGGACTGGAATCATATCACCAATTATGTCCCTAACTCATATAATTCTCAATTCACAACTGTAACTTGTTGGACTATCAATGGTTTCCAAAACAATTTCACAAATAAATATATAATATATATATTAATTTTAAAAAATATTTTCACAAAACACCATAGGCCAATGGTTTCTTTTCTTGTCCAATCCTATTCAGATATATTAAATATATTAAATCATCAAGAGACTGATGGATTCCTTATTGAGCATTTATACAAACTCATTTATTATGTACAAGATCCAACGTGATCTGGAATCTTTGATCATCAAGGGTATTGTCATCCTTCTGGTAATTCTGTTCCTAGTGATGTTTCTAATATTCAGCACTTTGTTCTTCCAATACCTTATGATAATACCCTTGATGATTTTTCTTTTCATACATCTCCATCTCCACATCCCACTTCCCCTTATATTGATACTGCTATTCCCTCATCAGATCAAATTTCTCTAGACAATCCTATCATTCATGCTGTCATTTCTCCATCTGATATTACTGTCATTTCCTCTTCTGATTCAGTGCCTATTTCCAATTATATTCATGTACAAACCACTACTAGAACAATTTCTACATTGCCTTCAATACCTCGCAGGTCGTCTAGAATCAAATGCAAGCCTTCTTACTTGCAGGAATATCACTGTCAGTTGGCCCAATCATTTTCCAGCACCTCAGATCCAATCCCGGGTATAGGTTCCAGTATTTCTTCTCCTTTGTATCCTCTCTCTTCATTTCTTTCTTATTCAAAATTATCTCCTATACATCAAGCTTTTACATTGGCTGTTTCTAGTCATGTAGAACCTGATAACACCTAAATTTTAACTGATCTACCTCTTGAAAAAACTGTTGTTGGATGCAAATGGGTCTTCAAGTGCAACTTTAGAGTTGATGGCACTCTTGAAAGGCACAAGGCACGCCTTGTTGCAGAGGGGTATACCCAACAAGAGGGCATTGACTATTTTGATACTTTTTTCCCTCATTGCTAAGCTAACCACTGTTCGTTTTTTATTGGTTTTGGCAGCTATTAATCATTGGAGTTTACATCAACTTGATGTAAACAATGCGTTTTTACATGGGGAGTTGGATGAAGAAGTTTTTATGAAACTTCCTCCTGGTTTCTCTCATTCAGGTGACTCTCGGGTATGTAAATTGCAGAAGTCCCTTCATGGCTCGAAACAAGCAAGCCGGCAATGGTTCAATAAGTTCTCTACTACACTGATTTCATATGGGTTTTGTCAATCCAAGTCAGATTATTCCCTTTTCACCATGAAGAATAATTCTGCCTTTGTCTCTCTACTAGTGTACGTAGATGATATTGTCATTGCAAGTGATTCAAATGAAGTTGTTATTGCCTTAAAGGTCTGGTTAGATTCAGAGTTCAAGCTCAAGGATTTAGGTCCACTGAAATTTTTTCTTGGACTTGAAGTTGCACGGTCTGCTGCTAGAATTTCTTAAAGTCAAAGAAAATATACCTTAAAACTTCTTACTGATTATGGTATGTTAGCTTCCAAACCAGTCAAAACACCAATGGATAGTAATTCTCGGCTCAATGCTTCATATGGTATTTTGCTTGCTGACCCGAGTGCTTACAGAAGACTTGTCGGTCGACTGCTGTATCTTACAATCACAAGGTCAGATGTGTGTTTTGTTGTGAACACTTTAAGTCAATTCCTTTCACAACCAAGGCAGCCTCATCATGATGCTGCAATTAAGGTTCTACGGTATCTCAAACTCAGTCCTGGCCAATGAATTTTCCTTTCCAGCTCATCCTCTCTCCAGCTCAAGGTTTTTTGCTATTCGGACTGGGCAGCATGTCCGGATACTAGAAGATCTATTTCTGTTTTTGCAATTTTTCTTGGAGTCTCTTATTTCCTGGAAATCCAAGAAACAAGTAACAATCAGTCGTTCTTCAGCACAGGTCGAGTATCAGTCTATGACAGTCACTTGTTGTGAGATTAAATGGTTTACATCCTCGCTCAAAGATTTTCTTGTTGTTTCTGCTCCACCAACACTGTTATTTTGTGATAGTAAGGCTGCTCTTCACATCGCAACAAACTCCGTCTTTCACAAACGCACAAAACACATTGACATTGATTGTCATGTGGTTCGTGACTTGGTCCAACGACATCTTATTAAGACACTTCACATCACAACCAAGCATCAGTTGGTTGACCTTTTCATTAAACCCCTGACTTTTGATAAGTTCTTAACTCTTGTTACTAAGTTTGGACTCTTGAATATACATAGTCCAGCTTGAGGGAGGCTATTAGATTAGATGAAGTTGTTAGCTGTTAAGCTGCTAAGTGTTGGTTAGTCAATTATCCTTTGATTAAGTTCAAAGTTGTATATATACTCGTTCATTGTTTAGAAAAATAAACACACGAAGATATTATTTCAATTCATGAAACATTGCACCTAATTGTCGATTAGCTGCAATTATGTATGACTATGTACCGCAGTGAGTCCTCAGGATGTATAAGTCTATAAGATTGGATGCGTGCAACCACAGGACAGCTCATTCTTCAACCATTTTAGTGAATTGCATATGAAGAGAGTTCAGTACTACTTGGCGCTGCTTTTTTCCTAAATAGTCGAGTAAAAATATGCAAAGGAACAGGAAGGAGCTCTTTTCTCTTCTGAAGATTTCTTTGATGTCAATGTTTAGACATTGACGATCCCACCCTAAAGCCCCATTTTTAATAGACTTTCTATCTTCTTGGTAAATGCATAAGCAAAATTAAATAAGATAATTCCCTAGAAGAACTACTGCATGCAAAAAAAATTTACTAGATTAAATGGCAAAGAAGCTTCTGTGCAGTCTCTAGTAGACAATCAGAATTTAGAGGAAGATTAGCCTCTCTTTTTTTTTATCTTTTTCTTCTCTCTTTTTTTTCTAAGTGGAAGATTGGAATGAGATTTTGCTTTCCCATAATGTAATAATTCAGGTGAGATATAGGCTTCACATTACCTCTTTGACAGTCACAATGCCTCCGACCTCTCGACGTTCCACTAGTTCTGTTGTGATCAAAGATTCAGGGGCACCATAGACCTTAGAATCGAGCATACTTTTGAATGGCCACTCGTGAATTAGAAGGCATAACAGTTATCATGACATCAGAAAGGAACTTTCGTACTGAATAATACAAGCATTGAAGCCATTATTTCATAGCTAATCAAAAGTACTTGAAGGGGGACTTTTAACAAGCAGAACTAGTTTGCATTATTTTTCTTCTTCCTTTCTTTTCTCTATTTGCTTGCTATTCATGCTAGATTTGTCGGTATTCACATAAACTACCTGAATGAAGTTCCTTCCGCAGGTTTATGCAAAGGTGCGTTCACAAAGGGGGATGCTTTTCAAGTCCTTTTTTTTTCCCTATCCTCTTTTTGGACTAGATCCAGGTAGAATGCCCACCTTAACTAGTTGTGTGCTAAATGGCTTAAGAACAGCAAGAGTTTCCCGAGAAAAATCTTCATCCTTGAAACATGCAAACTTATCTCCTGCAAAAGAAGATTCATATTCACAGAAGAGAGACATGCAAAGACAGAGAAAGAGATAGACAATAAGAGAGATACATGCTAGAAATCAGTGGCGGAACCAGGAATCCAATCGAAGGGGGTCGAACTCCTAAGGAAAAATGACAAAAAAAATATCTTATGAGTTAAAATATCAAAATTAAGAATTAAAAACACTAAAAATATTAAAATACACGTACCGTACTATTTGCTGATACTGAGAGGTGGCAATTGGATCCTACGAGACTGCATATTCTGAAAAAAATTGTAAAATAACTTCGTGATTAACCAAACAAGGAAGAGCTCCAAGCAATGAGATATCCATCAGTAATTAACCAAACATACATGTCATAACAGTGAATATAAAATGCCAACAATTAATTATAAAACCATATTAACTATTGCAATTTTTTTCCGTTTTTCATCCCCAAGCCCTTTCTTTTGATGTTCATTGATATGCAGAGGACAATGATTTTACTGCTTCCAAATTTTTCAGCTATTCTAACATGTGAATTGATGATCACAAAATTCTGTGCAGCTCTAGTTTCAAAGGTAACAAATCATACTTTAACCCTACTATATGAATACTATCAAATAAAATACAAAGACCTAATAAATTTATATGTATTAAAATTGTTAGTTGCATTGGCCTAGCAATGCTGAAATGATATCATCAAAGTCCCACTATTTATCGCTAGTTCATAAGAGGCAATAAGTCTCAAGGAAAGATGTGCAATCTCTTATGCGCGAAAAATGCTTCTACTGTATCATCTGCCCAGCTACTTGGGCTAAACGGTAGGTTCTCACTTAAAACTCATAACAATTGGTTGTGAATCTTAGTGTTACTACAGGCATATCTGACTAGATTCATGAGGCTTATGTAAATTCTCCTCTGAGACAAATCTACAAGATCATGTTTTCTATATTTATGGTCATTTATTTAATGCATGATGCAAACAATTGAACGTAAAAGTCAATTATCACTAACTGGCACGCATAGAGGAATAGAAAAATCAGCAAAATAAAGATGTGATATTGTTGCCCGATAAATAGATTGAAAAAAAAAATACGAAGTACATAACCTATTCGATTAGCAGAACAATAAGGTAGAAGAACCAAAAGAATGTAAAAAAAAAATAATAGTATATCCTTATTGTCAGCGAGAATTCACTCAAAGAAGCAATCTCAAAACCCTCAATATTGTAAGCTCTTCAACCCATAAATCAACTACACAAATTGAAGGGGATCGGGCCCAGGCCGTTCAGGACCTAATGGGGATCATATGAAGTTGACCTGGGCCTATGGGTATCGGGCCTAGGCCATCTTCTATTTTTAAAAAAAAATAATAAACATATAAATTTTTTTTTGAGGGAGCAAAGGGTGTCGGCCGACACCCTTCGCTCTCCCCTCCTTCCGCCCATGCTAGAAATCAGTTGGGAGGGGGGTTGTCAAAGGAGCAAAATATCATTTTTTATCAGTGACACCCAACATCGTTTGCCAAGTTTTACTGTTTCCATAGGGTTGACTCCTTGTCCCGTTATGGGTTGATTGATTTCTAAGCATACATATAGTCGAATGGTCGTTCATGAGCAGAGGTCCAGCGGTCAAAATTAAAAAGGTTATCTTCATCAAAATTCAGTCGGGTTGGAATTTTGTAAAGACGAGAAGGGGAAGGTTTTGGGTACTTATAATGTTCGAAGGGCTGAAATGCTGATCAGGACGATCTGTTACAGGGGGCCTGTCCACTGCTGGCGCCTCAAGGGATTGACGGCGACACGGCGTCCCTCCATGCCCTCAGTTTTCCTCCAGGTTGGGTCCTGTATGGCCCAGTTTCCCACACCTATAACAGAATAGATATACGTTAGATGATATTTGAAATGGACCCATTACTATCTAGGCCCATTTTTCATAGTATTAATGTAGGGCCTCTACCAGCTGGTTCGACATGGCTATTGACTAATGCGGCAAAAGATCAATAATAAGGGCCATAATTGGAATTTCTGAGTAAGACACAAATATTAGCTTAACTACAGAGGAGCTTGGATTCCGCAAAACATCAGCATATGCGCACAATAATTTCAAGTAGAGTTCAAGTAAAACATTAATCACTAATGAATAAAACCAAAAAAACAAAAGCATATATCATTTGGGAAGCACCATATATAACCTCCCCCTGAATCCATGTTGGCAAGATTAATCAGTGTTAAATTAATTTTTAAATTTGCATTGTAAGAGGATTGTTGAAGTTATACTTTAAGAAGATAAGGTTGAAAGAGGCTTTCAAATTTGAAAAGACGAGGATAAAGATAAATTCAAGGAGCTGGACCATCATGCCTGAAAAATCTCTGAGTTATCTCCAGATTGTAAACTCGCTCGCCTGCAGCTCGAGCTAAAGCTAGGGAATTCTTATAAAGAATTTTCGCTTGCTTACCACACGCCTTTTGGCTCAAGGGAAGGAAGTGAGAAGCATACAGATTCATTTCGCCCACATGCCTCTCATCACATGCACCTGACTCTAGTGAAAATGTTAAAGTTCATATAGAGTCATCTCACCCACCTGCCGCTCATCATCTAGCTCAAGCGAAGATGTTGAAATTCATAAGGGCCTCAAGCGAAGCAGTTGTTGAATCTTACAGATTCAATTCCCTCGCTTACCGCTCGACCCTTCTCTTTCATAATCCTTTTTGAAATAGAAATCAATCTACTCTATATATCCTTTTGAGGTTGGCCAAGAGAACTATCCAAGTTATTCTATATTTTATTAAAGTCTCACCTTAGAGAATTATAAAAAAAAAAACCCTCGTAGATCTATGCTCCCAAAATTTTCAGATTTTTTTCCAATCAAATCACTTTCAATCACCATTGAAACTAACTTCTTGTGTGAAACTTTCAAAGTGCTAAAGGAGTTTGGCTACCAATATTCCCGATATTGAAAAACAAGGATGTTCTTGAAGAATTTTCAAGATGATTCTCAACGAACTGAGTTTTAAACGCAAGAGAGCGAGTCTAAATTAGATTGTTTAAATTATTATTTCGGGGTAGTCAGAGTCAAGCAAGTGTGGGTTGCTCTTATCTAAATCACGTTATAAGGTTTTTCTTCTTAGTAAAAAATTTCTGGTGGTCACAAGCCCGTCACTACAAGAAAAGCGGGTTCAGTCAACGACGGAGGTCGTAGGCGAAAATGGCAAAATTCGTCGTAGAAGTTGTGAAGCCACGACATTAAGTCGTCGAAGCTTCTTCGTGGTTGCCGCGTACTCGTTGCACTTCCTCGATGATTGTTATTATCCGTCGGCAATTTGAGGCTACGCCTACGTTGATTGGCGTCGGGAGAAGTTTTGAACTGCCGTCGTAGAAGGGCCCCTCGTTTCCAACGGGATGGTCACCATTGTTATTCACTGACGATCCAGAGGTCATCATTAATTCTCAAATTTCTGGGTTTCTGTTTTGCACATGTTGAGTTTACATTGTTTTTTTTCCCCGTTTAGCATCGGTCAGTCTTCAGGTTTTGGTAATAACAGAGGAATTTTCGCTGCGTCCCAAAGCATCTCTACTTACAAATGGAAAACTCGATTCCCTCACAGCAACTCTATCAGTTTTTTTCTCCCGAAACCAACCTCTTACTTCCTGGAAAGCTATGTTTCCAGTCTTCGATCTTATACGCATTAGAGTCTAAACTTCCTCAAATTCGTGTGCTGTTTTATTCCTAGGGAATCTCTGTAACCGAATATCATTACATTGCTTCAAAAAGTGTGGTGCACATCAGGTGCTTGAGAATATGCTTGTAAATATAGAAAACCTGTTAGCATAGCAAGATTGATTCTTAAATGAAATTCTCTCAACAGATGGTTCTTCAAAAATAACAGTGTCGAGGAAACAAAATGTGAGAACATAGGCCTGCAATAAAAAACCCAAATATTAAGGGGGAGAGCTTCGAAGAAGAAGTTGTATCCCGCTTTTTACCAACGAAAATTTGAGGAACACCGTCTCCCGCTTTAGCGCCTTCACCCCTCTTTTGAAGTTTGGTACAAGTTGTATCCCGCTTTTGCCAAGCTGTTTTTTTTTTGTCTCCCGCTTTAACGCCTTCACCCCTTTTTTTAAGTTACTGTCGACGGATAGCCACTTTAGCCGTGGAAAAAGCTTGTGCTCTCCCGACGGAAGCTGGAGATTGCGTGGCTGAAGCAGTATTTTCTTGTAGTGCGTCATAGTTTTTCCTTTAAAAGATTTGTTTTCCACTTTGTCAACAAATTCTTGGCTTGCTGTATGATTAAAATTTCTCTTTCTCAATTGGTTGTCTATTTTGATTGTTTGTTTTTAAGTACTTCCCAAATCTAGACAAAACTATTTTAAGACTTGTTCTAAAATTATTATAGTTTTTCAAAGAAAAGGATATACACCTATTCATCATCCGCATCTCGGTGTTGTTTTAAGTTCTAAATCCGGTTTTTCAATATAAAAGCAGATAGTCAAAAGATCAATTGCAGGATACTTTATTTGTTTCTCGTTTGGATTAGCAATTTTTTAGAAGAAAACAAACAACGTTCTCAATGGCGTAGGTTGATTCATTGTTTATTCTGTTTTATCTCTGTTTAACTCATGAGCCATACGTTCTCTTTCATGAGCACAAATTCCCACGCGTCATATAAACTATCTAGGGTTTCTGACGTGGAATTCTCATTAATTTGTATAATTAAGCTTAAAAGTTTCTTAGAGCATTTGACCAATTAATACAGTACTGCATGTTTTTCACGTTTTTCTCGAAAAGAAAAAGCTGATGACTGTTAGGTATCAAGACCACCTTTTTCTTTCTTTTTGATTAAGGTAAATTTGTATCGAGCGAAAAATACAGTGAAAGATATATATATATTACAGAAAATATCATGACAACCTTAAGCTCTAATATATATTGCACGTTTCAACTTAGTACTGCTCGAGAAAGTTAAAACGATTTTTTTTATAACTATATATTCTCCTTTCTTTTCTTTTTTCTTGGCATATATTCTCCTTCCTAGATAAGGAATCCTGAACACTCTAAATTAACAAACCCTACAGCACGCTGGCCCTCGGCCCCTACAAGGCTGGCTAACTCATGGAATATTGTTTATAATTTATAGACATATATAGAAGTAAGGTTTCCAATGTTGCATGTGGAATCCATGCCTTTATATTGGAGAGCAAATGGGGGTCATGATGTATAGACAGGAGTTTCACGGAAGGAAGCAAGAGTCAATCTCTAAAATGGAGAGGTATCATAATTAGCCTAGTTTAAAAAAGAAAGGTGTTTCTCTACCGTGTTTTGAGTGGTGACTGGAACCTGTTAAGATAATCTATGAACAAAAACAGAGATGTGTTACAAACCTTGATTAGAATATCAATGTGTGTTATATATTTTTCGGGAGGAAAGTTATTTAAGTCCCTAATTTAGGAGGATAATATTACTTTAAAGATTCAAATTATCAAATTCGTCACAACTCTCGAACTATCAAAATTCATCAATACGCCCTTAAAAAGATACAACAGTTAAAATTATGTCATGTGTTATAAATGGGTAATATAGCATAATTTTGATGATGAAATATTGTTTGAGGATTGATTGATCGAATACTTAATCTGACCAATTTGGTAATTTGAATCTCAAAATGATGCCGACTTTTCTTCTATTCTTTTTGAAATAAATTTTGATCTCATTGACAAAGGGAAGGTGAATAGTAGAGAGGATTCATAAACAGAAATCACAGACCCCCAGACGTTCAAGCAAATACTAATGAAAAAGTACGTATCTATGCTTTTACTAATTTCAGTTTTCCCCCGCCCTCGAACCCAACCCCAATCAAGCAGGGCAAACCCCGATTGCACCTGAAACCCGAGCTGGCCAGGCAGATCGAGTTCGGTTAAACTCAAATTATCTGAGTTTATTGACAATGGCCAGGGAATCAACAGCTCAGATCATCGTCACTTCAATAGTATAGCCCAAACGATGGAACAAATATTTCCTTCCTGATGTCATGATTATGATCACAAAAACACCCCCGGATAACCAAAATATGAGCTTCAATCAGAGTGGTTTAGGAAATTTAAACTGAAAACTACAGCAGCTTTCCTCTCCCAACCGGGCTGGTGTTTTCATAGATATAAATTTTCCATGTGGCAGTTCATGCCTTCATGAACTTGGCCAATTCCAAAGAAAGGAGAGAGCAAGAAAATAATGTACCTGTCTGCCAATCCAAAAAAAAAATTTTGAATAATTTTTACAATCACTTTTTCACAAACTCCAATACATTTTTATAAATTTCATAAACTATTTTACAAACTCCAACACCGTTTTCATCAATTGTAAGAGAATCGACACTACTTCCAACATAATTTTTTTTGCCCATATAAACACAGCATAATGTACAAATTTTTTTTCTGCTTTTATAACTATAAACAATATCCAAGTCCAGTAAGAGTGTAGTTCATTACGTTCAAATGCAACAAGTTCAGAAGAAATAACAGGAAGCTCACAAGAGAATGGCAGAAAGAGCTCCACTATCCTCGCATATATGACGAGTATATCAGTCTCCTACCTTGTGCTTAAATCAATCTCCTATCCCTACTTCCATATAAAATGTCACTTGTAAGTGTAACTTTCCTCTTATCAGCTGAACTCTTTTCATTCCATATCAAATGCCACCTATGGCTAAGAGCGTACCTTCCTCTTATCGACTAAACTGGAATCAAGCTGCCACAAGCTCACTCAAATAGACTTTGTGGCACATGACCTTCCTGATGTTGGAACCTACTGCTAACTCTTCATCAATTTACTTTACTGGCTACAACAGTGGAGTTATACACAAATGCTATCTTGAGTGATGTACGGGCTATCTAAAAGGGCAAAAAGCATAAATACTTCTTAAACTTTCTCTTTCTCTCAACAGCAGATGTGTTTTCTCCTTCTGGGGATGCCATATGTGTATTGATTGATGCACTCACCTTGCGAGAACTTGATGGACCTTCATTCCTCAACTTCAGTTTCTGATTTCTATTGATATCCTTTAAAATACCGTTATCTAGGACTTGACGGCATGCAGCTGATTCGCAAATAGAACAGTCAGTTTTGAGGATTTTTTCAGGTGACATGTTTCTTCGACCCCTAACAAGAGATCCTGCAGAGCAAACATATGTGAGATGCATGTCGATTCTGGACCAAAAAAGTTGAGAAACTGAGCGAAGAAGGATTCTCTGTTCACAGCAATCAAGGACATCTTAACCTTTTTTTTTATAGGTATCAAGGACATCTTAACAAAAGCACAGATGTGAGATGCGTGTCCATTGCAGCCCTATGGGTTCAACAAGATACCAAAAATGTATGTATATGAGAACAATAACAAGAAAAGAAGCAACTGTGATGATAACATCTACAAGAAACAGCTTAAACGAGGCTCAAAAACCCTAGTAAACATTTGCCAGAGTACTAAATCTCAGCTGTTGCATAATACTGCATTAAGATCCACATATTGACACCATAGCTTTAACTACAATTAGAGGGATTTCAAACTAAGATGTATTCGTTTTTTCATATATCAAGAAAACACTGAGTCTACTACCTGACTACTGACTTTTGGCAAAGGTCTGTACCTAACTTGCGAAGGTAACTCATGCATCTATGAGTTCCAATCAGAATGTGTCCTCAAGGGCGAAAAAGGTAAGAGCCATAGGAAATTTTCGAACAGGAAGATGTCATATACACCAAGAATGAAACCCATAAATTACAAAAAGC
Organism: Myrica gale; assembly: GCA_963930655.1. Taxonomy (NCBI): domain Eukaryota; kingdom Viridiplantae; phylum Streptophyta; class Magnoliopsida; order Fagales; family Myricaceae; genus Myrica; species Myrica gale. The sequence goes on from OZ005615.1 coordinate 21,035,062, forward strand.
AAGAAATTTCTTGAATCCAAATAGAAATTGACTGGACTAGAAGGCTAACATGCTTGAACTTTAAACTAAGCAACAATTCAACATTCTCAATAGCCATGTTTCATGGAATTCTCAATTCAGTACCCAAACATCGAAAAACCATGTGCTAGAAAGGACATAGAAGTAGCCAACAAAGTTGTCCTTGATAAACACCACAGTCAGAGGCGAAGCCAGAATATGGATTTTGGGGAGACCAAACTATAATATCGTGTATATTTTTTTTGGGGGGGGGGGGGCAATGTAAAAATAATTTTAAAAAAATAAAGCCTCAATTTTTAAAAAAATCCCTTGACTTTTGTAACGAGGAGGGGAGGGGGGGCTGGCTTCGCCCCCGACCACACTCACATACTTCTAGGAATAAGTACCTTAGATTTTCTCGAGTTAAAGGATATCAAGGTTGTGTTGGAGTGATACAATTTTGGGGTGGTTAAAATTTTGAGCATGGCAGTTGGTGAAAAAGTGAAGAGAGAGTAAAAAGTTGGTGAAAAAGTTAAAAAGTTTATGGGAGGTAGTGAAAAAGTGAAAAAATTTATGGGAGTTAATGAAAAAGTGAGGGAAATTTTTGTAATGATGATAAAATTTTAGAGAATAAGAATTTTGGTTAGTGAACATAGCCCAAATTTTCTTCAAGAGAGAGTATAATGGTGACAATAATTATAAACAAGGACAACAAGAACTAATCTGAAGCAAAAGACTCTTAATTATATTGGCAGACCTGAAGCGGCTGGTAGCATGACCACCTCGCTTGGTTTGAGAGATGCAGAGACACTGAACTTGCAACCTGCATCCTTCTGGCTATTTTCACGCTCTAGGTCTTGCAACAAAGCCAGTGAATCAAAACATTCATCCGATGACATTGTTAAGCAACTGGAATTTTCTGAACATGAAGAACGCGATGCTGGAACATCGAGATCCAATAATTCCAGGTAATCACCTTCGGAAAGGTAATCTATTTCAGGCAGATTCTCTGGCCAAGGATCTGGAGCTCTCTCTATCAAAGCCAATATATCCATGCTGTCCTCCTCATTTACCTACAAAACACAGTGTCACACCTAAACATACAGAGATTCTCTCCCCGGATCTCGCCCAAAATGTAAAAACCAAACCCTCAGAAACAAAGGGGAAAAATCTTCTGCTGAAGTCCTAGAAACAACCAACGGATAAGATTAGTCTAGACAAATGGTGTATACATCAAAGAATGCCTTATGTTGTTGATCCTTGGCACTAAAGAATATTTCATATGCCATAAGCTTGTAGGTTGTGGCCAACACAAATCAATATTCAGCTTAAATATGTATGTATAACCCAATAAATGAAATCCAGGACCTTTTACTAAAAAGGAATCTCCCAAACAGTAACTTTATTTCTTCATTGGTATTAAAGGTACTAGGTAGTTCCTATAAGCATGTTCTCCGAATTGTAGTCACGGGAAAACAATGGAAATAGGCAAACAGGAGAACTATCAAACTCCCATATACAAGCCAATAACTTGGAAGAGTAGACATAAACACGAATTAAATCTTAATTGAAAGCTACTCATCAACTGCAAGGAAACACACATATATGTTGGTGTGTGTTGATGTTTTCAATTAAGTAACAAAATAGCAAAATCCAATCCAAGTCACCAGCAATGAAGACCATGAAGCTGAGGTGACAAACCTGCCGCTTGCTGGTGGAACTTTGTCCAGTGTTACTGCCAGCTCCAACTGATGGAGTCAGGTGAAGGTGGTTTTCTCTTGCAATCTCAGCACTAATAAGTTTCTGCTGCACTTCCTGATTTGTGCTACGCTCAACATCAAGAAAGACTCTGGATAGGGAGCTAACTTCCTGCACATGATCCAACCATACTGGTAATTGCATGGCAGGTTGGGCTAATAAGGAAAAGAAAAAAGGTATATGCCATAGTGATAACAAATACCATATAATACCTTCGGCTTGCTGTCTTCATACTGTCCTCTCTGCAATATACTGTATTCATGTATCACCCAACCAGTTTTATGTCCATGGGAAGCTCGGCCTTCATAGAAATCAAAAGTAGTTCTCCAACCAGTGATCGCAGAGTTTGAGAATATTTTAGAAGCCTTCCCTCTGGTTTTCCAGAACCCAACCTCAGTATCTTTGTTCTCCTCAGTGTAAATGAAGTACCAAAAGTCATCTGCACATACCCGATTACAAACTTCATAAGCTTCTTTATTTCTAAGACAAGATGCTCAAGCATGTCATTGGTTGAATAAAAGCCAATGGACATTCCCAGAAACGTTGCACTCCCAACAGCACATTGAAGCAAAGTAACATGCTTGATCTAAGTAGCACTCTATCATCTAAAAGGCTCCTTCACATAGAGCCTGTTCTAAATTGAAGATCACCCTCACAGTCGAGCCAAAACAATAGTAATAATTAAGATAGTATACATCCTTAAATCAAAATCAAGACAATCATACTCACAGATTGACAATCAATTGAGCATATGCACAGATAAGAATCTTAAGCTTCTTCTTACACTAGAAGTGTTAGTCTATTAAACTAGTATAGGTGGCAACTCATCTTGTCTAACAAGCACAAGCATACCAATAGGTATAGCTCTTAGCATCCTCTAAGTAGCAGACTATCTATAAGCACTCATCAAAAGTCAATGTCTAACAGTTTGAGGTTAAGCTCTCTGACTGTAATATATTTAATCGAAAGCACGTGATGTTGTTTCACTACTCTAAAATCTTTTATCACTCCATAGCATACTCATGCAATACCAGCATTTAGAGAGAGATTTCTCCCAAAAGAAACTAAGCCATAGAACCTAGGAACTTTTAACAAGAGTTCAGCAACCATAATGTCTAAAGAAGTATATTTATACACATATTCCTCCCAAAAGAAACTGAGCTATAGAACCTATGACCTTATAACAAGAGTTTAGCAACCATAATGCCTAAAGAAGTGCATACAAGACTGAATCTTTGCATTCACATGAGAGTACTTTTGGAAACAGAGATTGAAAATTACTCTATATATATGTATGCTTATTTTTACCTGAATACGAGGGTTCAATTAGCTATTCCACAATGGGTTAAATTGTGGAAGAGAAATTTGGGGTTTAAATGTACCAATAGATTAAAAATCCACAAGGTATTATAATCTAAAAGAGCATAACACTTACCAGGTAGATTCCAGGGCAAGTAAGCGAAAGGATTTATATCTGTTAACACATTTCCTGGGAGCTGAGATCCCTTGATCATTCCCTCCAAAGACAAAATAAGCTCCTCATCAATACAATTTGATCTTAAATTTCCAAGAGATGGGGCTGCTGGAGGACACATTGTAAAATTCAGAAGGACGGGAAACAAAATTGTGACCAGATTCCGTCCCTCCGTAGATTGTTAAAAGAGAGCGTCAAGCTGGCATAGAGAATAGGTAATTAGATCAAGTGGTCAGATACCAGCTACCAAGCTTCCAATTACAAAAGCCCAAAACAGAAATGATCCGTTAGTTTTAGCAAGAAAGTAAACCTTAAAATTCATTAAAGAGAAACATGTGAAGACCATAGACATGACAATGGTTTTTATTATTATTGAATGAGACTGAGAAAGGGCGAAAAAAGATTAAAAAAAAAAGCCAAACGACAATATCCTCTAATTCTTCACACTATTAATCAGTTTTTCAGCAAAAATCTAACACCACCACTTGTATAGTTCAAAACAGCAATCTGAATAGCTGAAGAAGATTTGAATTCAAACAGTATAGGCAAAGAAGAGCTAATCATAAAGCTAATCAAATCTCAATCAAGCAGAAAAATTAATACAAGTCTTAAGAAGGCTCTCTCTCTCTCTCTCTCTCTCCCCCTGGTTTTTAATTTTGCACTCATGAGATCCCATAGAGATCAAGAACATCAAGTCTTAAGACAAAAATCAATAAAAAAAGGGATAATCGATTACCCAAAACACGATCTACTTTCAGGTAATAATCAGAAACCAAAGTACATGTCCCAGCAACTCTAACATAATCGTTCAACATTCTGATCAACCCAAAGGATTTTGGACACAAAATCCTATCACGCTAAAATTCAGCTGAATAAGAAAGAAATCCACTAGCTTGCAGTGACGATTTAGAGAACTCTATTAAAAGACGAAAACTGACTCTGAGCACAAGAACGGAGCTTTCTGCAAACATTACCATTTCAAAAATCATACCAGACACGGATTTGTTCTGAAAATCTCATACGGTGTGTCCCCTACTCAGAGAACAAACGATCTTCCAGGAAAAAACGAAAAACAGAGAAGGAAGAACAACGGAGTCGCGATTCTAATCAACAACTCGCGGAAAATTTAGGGCTTATATAAAATTCATCATGATCAGTGAGATCAATGAGTCGATCAGCGAGTTTGAACCTTCGAGACGGCTGGCGACGGACGGGGGTAGCGAATGACTCCTACTCCCTTCGTTCTTCACTACACGAAGTGAAATCGATGCAGGTGGCAGTCGCTGGTATTTATAGCTATAGGCTGCCGAGTGACGGTCCCTAACTAGACCACAGTTACGTTGTAACCTCGCCCACAGTTAAAAATTTCGGTCGTCCTCACTTAGCCACTAAGACATGATTACGTGGTTTTTCATCATTGGCTGAGCTCATGCAATTCCCGCGTCTGTGGTGGGACCCTACTCCCCCTCGACCTTACTCGGAAACTTCCATTTTATTTTGCCATCCCGAAATAATCGCGGAAAATATGTACTTGATGATTGGAGTGTTCAGAGAGCTTAGCTTTGGACTAGGGTGACATGGCATGTTTTAGTTAGTCATATTTTCTTTTCAAATAAGAGAAATTTAGAACAAATATTGATGGCTCTATTGCAATAGGGATATTGTCTGGGGAAATTAAAAGGAAATTAGTTTAAAATAATAAAAATTAGAACCAATATCCAAAATAATAAATATTTAGGCTTCTCAAAACCAAAGTGCCTAATCTTTTTTGTAAACAAAAGTATTTAAATTTGTTCAATAAAATATGTATGGATTTTATCATGATTCCAATAATTTTCTATTCGAATTTCACGTATAATTTAAAAGATATTGACATTAGAAGTAAATTTTATATTATTTTATACTATTTTATGTTTATGTGTAAAATTTTGGACATTGTGAACCTTACCTTAGAATTCACATATTGTGTCTATCTTTATCTAAATTATGCAATATCATTTGAGTATAAGATTATAGAAGATTAAATTTTTTAGGTATGTCATAACGAAGCACATTTTTATTATTATTGTCAGTTATCTAGTTTAGACAAACAGACAAAAGTGTGAATCTAAGGCATACAAGTAGAGCTGAACAAAATCGGACCGCGGACCGAATCGGACATCAAAATCGGACCAGATCTGCGGTCCGGACCGGACCTCATTTATTAATATAAATAAAAAAATATATTTTTTAATACAAATTACAAACTTAAAAAGTTTAATTTTAATCTAAATTAAAAATCTACATTTTTATAACCACTTATAAGTGGTCCGGTCCTCTATTTTAATAAGATTGGAAATTCGGTGTGCAGCCCTACATACAAGTATGAAAGAAAAAAAAAAAAAAAAAAAGGAAAGGGGCCGGTATGCCATTTCGCAGTTTGAAAAGGAAAAGTGCTCTATATATAATTTTTTGCTTCAATGGCTATCGGCATCAACCTCAATCTGGGTACCAAATTATATTAGCACCATGTATAGTTTCATGACAAAGGTAATTGAGAGCAGTCTCATTCATAAGGATGGCTAAAAAGTGGAAATGTCACGAAGATATATATATATATATATAACTTCAAAAATAGACTTCATTTTATATATCTATTTGTTGTTAATGTTTTTGTCTTTAGTATGATTTACTATGTATGTTACTATTTTACTTTCATTCGCTTTGATATAAATTATTTTTTCTAATTTTTTAAATATTGAGTTTTAAATAATTTTATTAATATTATTAATTGAGAGTTTATCGGTTCTTTTAATTCTGTTTAAGTTTGGAGAATTTTATTGTTCTTCTCCTAATTCAAATTTATTAGTATAACATGGATGCTTACTTGAGAATTATTTTTTAAATTCATATCTCTTTTAGACTTATCATCTCTTTCTTTTATTAGAAGTGGTACTTTATTGTGGTTCTTCAAAATTAATTATTACTGCCCCCATCGTAATATTGTATAAAAGCATTATATATACATACACGCCAATGTTGGTCTATGACTACCTTTTTCGACTTTGGACCAATCATTGGTGGGAAAAGGATAAGATCTTTGGCCGGCCAAACCAATGCATGTTAAAAGTTACCATGTTTGGTGCACGAGGTAAGAATATTAGATTGGGTAAGTGAAACACGTGGAATCTTATTTTTAAGTATTTTGTGCTTCCTTTAATAAATAACTCTAAATCTATATATTTAACAATTGTAATTATAATTATCTCCTAGCAACAATTGTTGATTAATGAAATCAGTTTAACAAATAAATGATTAGGTACAATTTTAAACGGGTTAAGTCCATTTTTCAGACATATAGATCCTTTTATCAATTGGACATGTTAGTCTTCTAACGAAATTTTGACATCAAGATCGTGTTCTGGGTATACATTGTCAAGGTCGGACAATCTATCTTTGACCCTGTCACTATTAATGGACTAATGTCTAGTAGACGAGATGACCTATATGTCTAAAAATAAATCATAGAAATCAGTTCCACCGCTCGAATATCAAGTCTAACTTGCTCACAGACACTAAATTTAAACTCTCGTCCAAAATATAAGTTGTGCATTGAATTGAAACATAATATGTAAATAAGAAAAATAGTAGAAAGACACGACCTACCTCTACAGTAAAGTCTTTTATATTTATATTTATAAAATATAAAGTAGGATAAGAAAAATATTTTCACATTTAAACTTGAATTATAATTTTAATAGCAATAATATCATATTAAATTTTATATATTAAGTATGGTATTATTCATGACCTATTTGCACTAGGTGCTAGATTATTTTATCTTCGAAATAATAAAGGAAACAATTATTAACTAATAGACTACTCCGTAAGAAATATTGGAGCGTGCATAAAAAAAAAGGTAATTAAGAGCAGACTATTTATAAGGTAAGAAGGGGAAGGGGAAAATAACCACGTCAAGAATAGGTCATTTTAATGGAAAAAGAAAAGTAGTCCGAGAGGTCCCACACCGGTCAAAGCCAGAGGTAAGAGGCAATTGACAGCAGCCTCATTCACAAGGGTTCAAGAAAAGTAATTCCGCTAAAGGAGGGCGAAATTTGGATACCGGTTTTTATTTTAAATACACATACATTTTGGTCTTAGGATTTTTTTTCAAAAACCCTCATGGCCTCCCCCAAACTCCCCCCTCATTTGATTTCGACGTCTCTCTCACTCTCACTTAAGTTCGCCACAACTCTCTCTCTCACCTCACACAGCTCTCTCTCTCTCATTTCTCAGCTCTCTCTTTCTCTCACCTGACACAAATTCACCTCTGTCGTGACGCAGTCGAAGGCCAAGGGCCAAGGCTGTTTGTCCTATGCCATTGACAGCCTCTCTACCTCTCTCTCAACTCTGCTTCTTTCTCTCTCTTTCGAACAACCCTGCCTCTGCCCTCTCTGTTTAATTTTTTAGTTTTATTTTTCAATTTCATTTTCAATAAAATCAATTGTTCTTCATTTCATTATTTGTTAACTAATTAATTTTTTTAGTGTAGGTTACAAGATTGACATATTGTGATTTGTGTTGTGCCGACTACCGTGTGTGATCAGTGCACTGCATTGGGATAAAAATTTTGTTCACTTATTTAGTTAATTATTTATTGTAGTTCATTAGTTAATTATTTATTGTAGAGTATAGATTAGATTAAGTTGTGAAACTGTGGATGATAAGCTTGATTGGAGGATTTGTTTTTGTTTGAAGTTGTGAATCTGTTTGCAATTGGAGGATGACCAGTGGGCTTGAATCTTGATTGATTATTTGATTGTATATGAGTATATATTTTTGAGTATGTATTTTAATGCAATTTGAATTTTCTTGAAAATTTTTGAAATTATTCAAAAAGTTGTGAATCTGTTTGAAAATTTCTTGATTGATTGTGAAATTGTATAGCAATTAGCGTATGAGTATGTTTAATTTTAAAATGATTTATATTGTGAATATGTTTTATTTGAAATTTTTTAGAAATGAATCTGTTTGATTGTTTGAATCTGTTTGAATTGAATATGTTTAATTTGAAATTATTCACGTATGTTTGAAATTGTGAATATGTTTAATTTGAATATGTTTGAAATTGTTTATAAATGTTATGAATCTATTTAAAATTGTTTAGAAATGAAATTTTTAGTTTTAAAATGACTATTAGTAATTAGAGTATGAGTATGTTTAATTTAATTTAATGTTTGTTTTCTATTTTATTTTTTAAAATGACTATTATATGTTTTTAAAATGACTATTAGAGTATGTTTGGTTTCTATTTTATTTTTTTAAATGAATATTATGCAGTTTTAAAATGACTATTAGAGTATGAGTATTTTAGGGGATAAAAATCTTATAATTTTTTTTCTAAACTTTTTTTTTCTCAGATGGATCTGTTTACTTCTTGTTCTACTCATTCGGTTGACTCATCGACATCACGCCCCCAAGTAGGAGCTGATGCTTCCTCCTCTATTATTGGTGAGGAGCTGACTCCTCAACTTGGGAGTGGTGTTAATGTGTCAGCACCACATCTCCCAAATAGGAGGAAAGTTTCTCAATCTCTTATGTGAGATCATTTCACAAGGGACGAAAAAATGACTGATCCAGAGAAGCCAATGACAAAATGTAACTATTGTAATCACAGGGTTGGAGTTCACCACACCCATCAAGGGACCTCCGGTATGAGGTCTCACTTGAAGGCTTGTTTAGTCTATCAACAAAAGTAAAGTAAGTTGGATTTCTTTTAATCGAAGTTCACTTACGATGCTTCTTCAAAATTGGTAAAGGGAGGACGTGGTGGGGGAGATGAAGATAGATACGTATGATGAGAATAAACTTAGGAGGGTCATCGCTCGATTCATAATCGTCGATGAGTTGCCATTTATGGTGGTGAGCAAGGATATGCTCAAATATATAATTCATAAACGTGAGCCTCGATTTAGGATGCTCTCTAGATACACACTGATGAAGGATTGTATGAGTCTTTATCTTGATGAGAAGAATAAGTTGAAGAATACCATTTTGGGAACGCGTCATAGGATTTGTTATACAACCGACACGTGAAATTCTGTTCAAAATATGAACTATATATCTGTGACTGACCATTTTATTAATGCTAAATTTGTGTTGCACAAAAGGATCATTGGATTTTGTAGAGTTACTAATCATAGAAAGGGTTACAATTGCAATAGAATTGGAGGATTGCGGACATGAGTGAGGGATTGATAAAAGTGGATAATGTATAATTTAATGATGTTGCAGTTGATCATTTTAAAAAGAGATAAGTGGAACTTGTTGGTGGTAGGGTGGGGGAGTTGTTTGTGGGCATGAATTTATACACATGAGGGGTTGTGCACATATATTAAACTTGATTGTGCAATATGGTTTGAAAGAATTGGATGATTCGGTGGTTAGGGTTAGAAATTATGTGAAGTATGTTAAATCATCCCCTCAACGGTTGGATTATTTTAGAAGTTGTGTGAGTAAGAGGTTACTTCCTACAGATAGATTCTTGTAACTTGATATACCTACAAGGTGGAATTCGACGTATATTATGTTGGAGTCTGCAGCGAAGTATGAATATGTTTTTAGTGATATGTTGGCGTTCGATGCTAGGATGAGGTTTTTAGATTTTTTAAATGATGACAGACATGAGAATAAAGGGTTAGAGCCTCCAAGTACAGAGGATTGAGAGCATGCGACACATTTTATAAACTTTTTGATGTTGTTTTATGATGTCACACTGAAAATATCTGCTTCGAAGACTGTTACTGCAAACATATTTGGTACGCATTTGAATTTGATTCACAATCAGTTGAAGGAATTCGCTCAAAGTGAGAATGCATCGTTGGTGGATATGGCGAAGAGGATGCAAGTAAAGTATGCTAAATATTGGGGTAATCTGAAGGATGTGAATAAGCTATTGTTTGTGGCAGCAACACTTGATCCCCAATTGAAGTTCAAGTGGTTGCGTTTTTGGTTCTCTAAGACGTTGGGCAAGGAGGATGGTCGAGCGATGACTGATTTCGTTAGAAGTACATTGGATCGATTATTTATGGAGTATAATGTTGTTTTTGGTTGTGGTAATACTTCAAGGCTTCAAGGGACAACAAGTGAAGCTGGTGGTTCTAGTTTTAGTAGAAGTGGTACAGAATAACGCATGTGGAATGAATATATGTCTTTCATGGAGGAGGATGATGTCCTAGAAACCGCGTTTAAGGTTGATAGATATATGATGGAGCTTCATCAAACTAAGACCGATGATTTTGATATTCTGGCTTGGTGAAAGTGAATCAGTTTAAGTTTCTTATACTTGCTCAAATTGCTCGAGATGTACTTGTCATCCCCATTACAACCATGTCATCTGAGTCGAGCTTCAGAGGCCATGTATTAGATGACTTTCAAAGCTTTCTGTCTCCAAAAATAGTGGAGGGTCATATATGTGCTCAGAATTGATTGCAATCTTTGGACATTCATGAAGATGCTGAACGTGAACCTAAAATTGGTGATGAAACAGAATATTTGGAATGTTATAATGTGGAAAAAGGTAATGCTTTTTTTGTTTAGTTTATTTTACTTGTTACATGTTTTTTTTAAGTATTCTTTTTTTCTAAACACTCTTTGTTTCCATACATGACTAATAACCCTACACAACTGATGCCTATTATCTCGGTCTCTAACATATTTAACGTGACTTTTGACGTGGATGATTAGAGGGAGATATTGTTTTCATTGTTATATTTACAATATGAGTATTAAAGTATATGTTTTATAATTCTATAGTTTAGACTTTAGGTGTTAGTATATTATTTTTTGCTTTTAAAGAAAATGCCCATAATATTAGATTAATAATTGTTAGACTTAAAATCTTAGATAATGAGGTTGATTGATAATTAGTAATTTAGATTTTGGGGGTGTGTTGAATTTTCATTTTGTTCTTTATTTACTATGAGTATGTAATAAACAAAACAATTATTTTTTGAATTTGGATTTTTTTTAATGATGGACATGGTGTTGTGCACATATTTCATAATTTTCATTATTTTGTAAAGTTGATCATTTTGATATGGTGATGTTTAATTGTTTTGGAAAGAGAAAGTAATCAATTAAGTGTTTTGCTATGCATTAGTTAAAATTTAATTAGTTTAGTCATTAGTGGCCTATCTTTTGTAGTTGATCATTAAATATTATGGGCATAAATAAAAAGGTCATACAAAACTAACACTACAATAATCATATGATAGTGATGTTTTGATTAAATGACCAACATTTTATTTCATTTAATTCAACTATCTAATTTGTAATATTTGTATATTTTTTTTTCAGAATGTAAATTTGTATTATTTGTAGATTTTATTTATATGTTTATTTATAATTTGTAATTTTGTATCATTTTTCTTTCATTCATGTATGTATGTGATTTATTAATTTAAGGGATAAATGCAAAATTGGTCCCTATATTATACGCAAAAATCGATTTAGTCCTTGTGATTTCAGAAAGTGATAAAATCAGTCTCTGATGGAGGACCAATAACAAACGAAAATAGAATCACAGGGACTAAATCGATGTTTTTCATATCACAGGGACTAAAACGATTTTTGCGTATAGCACAGAGACTGATTTTGCATTTATCCCTTAATTTAATGCAATATTGAATTATAGAATTGTAATATGTAAATGAATAAAAAGTATTGGATTAAACATCCAACTAAATTTTGTCATTTTTGATCCAACATGTATTTCTAAAAATCTGATCGTGGAAGTCTTAATAAGTCCAAAAAATTAAATTTTTTTCCCAACACGAGCCCAAAATCATTGACGGACTAAAACCGGATGCCAAAATTGGCATCTGGTTCTTACCGGTGCCGGAGCCGAAATTTCAAACTTCAGCTCCAGCAATACCGATACCTACCTAGGGGTGTCCAAGTTACCGGCCGGACCAGCCTACCCGGACCGAAACCGGTGTACTCCGATTCGGTTCCAGGTTACTTATATGGAAAACCAGAATTGGATCGAAATATACCACTACAAACCAATCCTTACCGGTAAAAAAAAACCCAAAAAGGCTTAAAAAACAAAAATGCTAAGAGGCCAAAACCAAAAAAAGACCAAAAATGTCATGGCCCAAACCGGCCAATCCGGACTGGTTCTATTAGAATGACCGGTCTGGTCCGATATGTTCACTCTACAAAAATACCGTTTTAACCGACCGAATCGGACCGAACCAGACAGACCATTGGACAACCCTGACCCACCACGCATGCAACCCAAACCGTAGAACACGTCTCGTCTTCCTTCTTAAGCCTTGCCTTTTTATTTTTATTTTTGTTTTTAATTTTTTTTCTGGGTTGGAGCCGGGGCTAGCTTAGAGAGGAAAAAAAAAAGCGCAGGTGGGATGGGACACCTTGCGAATAAAAGTTTGTCTTTTAGTTTCAGCTGGGGAAGAGTACCAGCAAAAAGCAGGGCGGCTTAACCTTTCTATGCCTTAGACAAGTAATTTTTTATATTTAATTAATTAGTTAATTAAAATTATAAATTATAATTAAAATTAAATTATAAATTTATTTCATACTTTTTTTAGATGCAAAATTATTAATTAAATTTTTGTATTAAAATTTATCAAATAAATTAGTTTTTATAAATAAAATTGCTAAATTACTTAATTTATCTTGAGACTTAAAATATATATTGATTTTCAAAATTTGGACTATTTATGTGTTACTAATAATTTATTTCAAAATTTTATTTTTTGTATCACATCTATATTATTTTCTATGTTCTCCACTGGGGTCACATCAATATTATCAACTTCTTCTAAGGATACATTTGTTACTTAAAATTTTATCATTATTAAAATTTTAACACAATAAAAAATTACAATATAATCTATCTTTTACCATCACATCATTACTTTTCACTATATTAAATATTAAAAACTATTTCTCTCTTCACTTTTTCACCAAATACAATACCCTAAAATTTTAACACTCAAACACAACCTAAGTCCGCTATATTTTGTTTTTCAATATTGAACCTCAAGAGTCAAGAATTACCCACAAAAAAGAAAGAAGTGTACCTCGACAACGATTGGTAGCTGAATACACGTGTACATGTACAACAACAAAAGATTCGGCTTACACATACCCAATGGTCTGCAATGGATATACCCGAGTGAAAACGGCCCCAAGTTTAAAAGAAAAGAATCTCGGAAGGAATTTGGGCTGGGCTCTAGCAGTCCAATGTAAAGGCCCAGGTCCCCCATTAGAGAATGAAAAAAAAAAAGGTTCGTCAGCTTTTCAGCAGCAATCTTTGACTCCTACTAGATAGAGATACAAAAGAACCGCGACAGCGCGGCTCCTCCTTTTCAGGAATCGGTCGTTTTATCCTCCCCACTTTGTGCTCATCGGAGTGTTCTGAGTTCCATCGGATGACTGAGAAATCGAAAGGGGTCTCCCGGGTCCCACTAGACAAGTTGGGTCCCACTCTAGAAATAATTAGGTCATCAGAGGCAGTTACATAAACCCTCCACGCGGCGATCTCAACTCTGTCCCGCAGATTGAAATATACTAGCGTGCACTCAAGAACACAGTTTTCTAATCCAGAAGCTATGCATCTTATGCCAAGTCAAAAGTACGTTGTTTTCTGCCAATAAGGAGGGCGGAACACGATAAAGCTTCTGTACCATCATGTAGATGAATGTTTCCAGAAATCAGCTTTATCTTTCGCTCAAGACACTATACAAAACAGCGAAGAAACGCAAGCGTAGTCCTCGCGAGCACTTCTCTCTCTCTCCGTCTCTCCTCCCTTTTTCTGGGGTTTTAAATCACCTGCGATGCACCACAACCACGCTTCCCGAGACAACTGAGATTCGGCTTGCCGGAAAATGACGTCAGACGGGGCGACGTCGGCGACGATGTCAAGGAGGAAGCCGTCGTGGAGGGAGAGAGAGAACAACATGAGGAGAGAGAGGAGGAGGAGAGCAATAGCGGCGAAGATATACTCGGGGCTGAGAGCTCAGGGGAACTTCAATTTGCCCAAACACTGTGACAACAACGAGGTCTTGAAGGCTCTTTGCGCCGAAGCTGGCTGGACCGTCGAAGAAGACGGCACCACCTATCGCAAGGTAACCAACCCCGGTTACTTTTTCTCTTTCTTATTGACCAATAATGCTCTCTCTCTCTCTCTCTCTCTCTCTCTCTGTTTTTTCTGGGCTGATTTTATATGTCTGTTTTTTCTGGGCTGATTTTATATGCATTTCCGTTCTTTGATTTATCTGCAGAAAATGATTTGAAAATAAATGGTTTGTAGTAGTTGGATCCAACTTTGTTCTTTTTAGTTTTCACTATATTTTCTGGGATTTGGTCTGAGAGCCTAGAAATCGCGGAAATTCTGAGAATCTTTCAGATTGTTACTTCTTAAAATAGGATGAATCTTAAAAATTGGTTTACCAGTCATCCTTTGAGCTTAGCTTCCGCTTAGTTCTCTTTTCATTGTTTAGAGCGAGGGGATTTTCAGTGCTAGAGAAATCACAGAAGCCGTAGTAGATCAGTTCACAGGTCGTAGATTAATAGTCCCTTTTTCCAAAGAAAAAATTTCAGACAGGACAATGCAATCAAATAAGCCATTATATCCTGTTTTCGGTTCTTGATCCTTGTTGTCTCGGTAATCATATATCCCGGAAAGAAAAAAAAAACCTGTTTTGATGAAGAATGTTGTTCATTAACTGCTCAATTTACAGACATTGCTCTAGTATTGTCTTAGTAAACATGTACTAATAACATAAGGAAATAAATGTATCCTGTTTGGTATTTTGCAGGGAAGCAGGCGGCCTCCGAGCGATCTGGCAGGCACTTCCACCAAAATCACCCCATACGCTTCTCAGAATCCCAGCCCACTATCTTCCGCCTTCCCAAGCCCAATTCCATCTTACCAAGCCAGTCCCTCCTCGTCTTCCTTCCCCAGTCCGTCTCGAAATGATGCCAACAATTCATCTACCCTCATTCCGTTTCTCCGGAATGCCATTCCTTCCTCTCTTCCTCCTCTTCGGATCTCGAACAGCGCCCCTGTAACCCCTCCTCTCTCATCACCAACTTCAAGAAATCCTAAACCAATCCCTAACTGGGAGTCCATTGCCAAAGCATCCATGGCCTCATTTGGTTACCCTTTTGGTGCTATTTCTGCCCCTGCAAGCCCAACTCACCGTCAGCTTTATACGCCGGCCACTATACCCGAATGTGACCAGTCTGATTCATCAACTATTGATTCCGGCCAATGGATGAACTTCCAAGCATTTACTCTCTCTACGTTGGCAGTGCCGACCTCTCCCACCTTTAACCTCGTGAAGCCTGTTGCTCCACAAACTATTCCCAGTGTGATCAATGAGAGGGGGAGAGGTGCAGAGTTCAACTTTGGGGGTGGACAGGTTAAGCCATGGGTTGGAGAGAAGATTCACGATGTAGGATTGGATGATCTGGAGCTCACACTTGGGAACGGGAAGGCTAAGAACTAGTTTACAAGTGGGAATATCTAATGTTGGTTATGGAGAAATAGATGAAGAGAGGCCGTCTGCTGGTTTATGGTTCACTGAGCTTTGGATTCAACTACATTTTGCAGTTGTAACTCGCTTCTTTTCACTGTGAATTTGCATATCTTTGAACCAAACTAGTCATGTGGAGTGTAATTCTTTCATTTAGTGATTTTAAAAAAAACTTAATTTAATTGTTTGGGGGTGTTTTAGCAAGGGTTACGTAGTAAAGCTGTCTGTGATTGGTTTTGCTAAATACTGACACCTCTATGGACTCTTGAGAGAACCCGACAAAATTATATGGGCAAAATAAAACTCTCTTATCGTCTTTTGCAATTTTCACTCCAAATTATCAAATTTGACACGTTGCATCCCAAATTATTAATAATTTATGCTTTACACTCGGGTTGAGATTCTACCGTTAAAATTAGCATTTAAATACACTTTGAACCCCCTTATGTTTGGGGTGTCATGATACACTGCACCATAATATTTCATTTTTTAGACATTGAGTTTATTATGTTATATCTCCCAATAATTTGCACCCTAGAGTAAAATTAGGCGTCAAATTAGACAGTAATTGTTTACACGTGTCTCTCACGTAACTTCAGTCCCTGTTAAATTATTGTATCACTCTTGAATTTCAAACAATGTTTGCCTACAGATCACCTGAATATGTACAATATCAGCATATCTCTCCAAAGGCAGACGTTTATTGCCTTGGAATCATAATTTCTTGAAGTCCTTACCGGCAAATTCCTCTCTCAATAGCTTAGCAATGTCAAGGGCGGTACGATTACGATATACTTTGATGTTTAATTTCACTCCGGAGTGCAAATCGTTGAGGGAGATTATATAATGGGCTTAATGTTTCAAAAATAAAACATTAGGGTGCAATGTGTCAACACTCCCAAACATAAGGGATGCAAAGTATATTTAACCCTAAAATTAGTTTATGGGCAAAATAAAACTCAAATGTGGATCAATCTTATCGGTTAAATTCTATTGTGGGTGTAAAATATGAACGTATTTATAATTTGGAGTACAATTCCTCATACGTGATAATTTAGAGTATAAAAACAGGTGCAGAGTATAATTTAAATTAATCATATAAACACTATAAATGTATATTCGAGAGGAAGGCACACTCTTCTATTCCTATAGTTTTAATTTTTCTTCTTCATGCAGCGCATCACACACAGACAACTTCAATTCTGTCCGCGTGTTTGCTGGAGCCTGGAGGGTCGTATTTTGGGTGGCTGGTGACTCTCTAGTTATCTTATGGTCCATAGTCAGTGTTAGCCTCATAATGTCGTGGACCGACATATCCCACGTTCATGTTCATGCACGTTGACTGAATAAATAAATAAAACGACTCATGCACGTCAATTTTTTTTTTCTGTGATAGAAGAATTGAAAAATTAGGAGTTCCAAATTATGAAGAGCTGGGCCATGCTTCGATGTCATTCGAGGGGGCATGTGGCTTGCCCATGTCTTGGGGAGATGAATTGGGTCTCTCTCAATCATGGCACGCTTTATTCTGCACGTTGAAAGGAAGCCTTCACGCATCGATAAAACCGGTCCTACCTTAGTCCTGCAGTTTCTTAAGAGTCTACTACATTCCTTCCTCCAAACCAAAGAGGTGAAATGGCAAGAAATATTTTTTTCTGCCGGAGGAGAATAACAATATTAATCACATAGGTTTACTATAGTAATGGAACTTGCTTATAGATGGCCAAGTGAGAAGAACAGCAAGTTTAGGGGATCTTTCCTAGCAACAATTTTTATACAAACGGTATACTGACAACATCAAGATGAGCAGAACATCTGGGGAGGTTAACGTTGAGCATATACTGTCAAACATAATCCAATGACGACTACACGGTAGCAATAACACATATAGTTTAGGGTTTGGTTAAACGATACTGAAGCACTCAAGCAGGTGAATAAAGCACGACTATGCAAGAAACCATGAACCTAAACTGGCACTATACGTTTCCTAATGAATTGGATCTGTGTTATTAGTCAGGAACATTCTTGCTCTTAGGCAATTCATTCCTGAGATAACTATGTATTCTCCAAAGCTTCAGTTAGTACCTGCATCTCCTGAATCTTCGGTTTCAAATCCTTTTCAAGATTTGTATTGCACTCCTGGTATCTGAAGCACGTTAAGAGATGATCATTGACAATTCCTGCCACTTGCATGAATGAATAAACAACTGTGGGTCCAACACAACGGAAGCCTCTCTGCATCAAATCCTTGCTTATGAGTTCTGCTTTTGGTGTCTTCGCTGGTACTTGACGTGCATAACGAAACCCATTTCTTACTGGCTTGTGGTTCGCAAAGCTCCAGCAATAGTTACTGAAGGAACCAAACTCCTGCTGAATCTGCAAGATGTGAACCATATAGATATGTATAATTTCAGGAATCTGTTCGTGCAGATAAGGTATAACTTTTAACAATTTTGGTTCACAAATCCTCGACTCTGAAGCATAGTTTCAACTGGGCGGAAATGGGAATCAAGACAAATATTTCAACCTTATATGGCGGAAGTCAAAGATTTTTACGTTTTCAACTTACTGTTTTGCGTCCATGCAATCTTAAAATATCGGAACAAATTATATTGATTTTGGATTGGGCAAAAAGCTGACTCTTAGATCCAAAATCCATCAACTCGAAATATCAGATATTTTATATCAAGTTTGCCAACTCCCTATGCCTTGACCTGATTATTGATTACCTTAAGCATTTGTTTAGAATTGTCTACAACTGCACGGAGCTTTGGTTCAGAGAGCAACAGGCTGCCATTTACTGTCAAGGACATCAACTTCTTCTCAGTAAACTGTGCAATGGATGACAGGTCAAAATTGTCGAGAAGTTTCCTGTCAAATGATTCAAGAAGCAAAAATCGCATGGTATGTATGTTATTCGACGCAAAATTGTTATTGAACCAACAGAGAGAGCAGAAGTTAAAAGAGAAAAAAAAACCTGAATATATCTCTTTTATCAAGAATCGCTGGCCAGCTTAGTTCTGCTAATGCTTGTGAAAAGACAAGCAGCTCAAACAACTTCTGGTCATCATAAACTGGAACCCCCCATTCCTCATCGTGGAAGAGAGTATAATTTGGGTCTTTCACAGAAAAAACACTAACAAGGTGAATTCCATTGAATTAGCCTACTAGAATATGAGACGACACAATTTTAACCTTCATAACTCGGGTGTATAGGTGAATTGGATGCATAACTTAAACCCCAGAATGCAAGAGAGATTAAAGCTTCACGGAAATAAGGTCACTTATTTGAGTTCTTAAATGATTATAAAAGAGAACTGCACAACAAAAAAACACGTAGACTCAGTGACAAATGTGAGGAGGAAAGAGGATCATCTGGCAGTAAAACCAAGTGAAAAATAAAATGGTGCAATTCCATAGCAAATAACTGTAACAGATCATCTCTTGTTCTAAATGAATTTTTATGTTAGAGATGATTATAGCTTAATAAACAGACTTGAATTACTCAAGTAGAGGTTGAACTGTCCCATATGTCCTTGATATTGCTCAGCATGTCAATTCTGCTAGCAGGGGTGAAGAGTTTAGACATTGTAGTCCTAGCCTGATAATCAGGAATTACAAGTTTATTGGCCCCGCCTTTCCTAAAATTGTTAAGCTTAGGAGGATCCGATAACCATTGTTCACCACCTAACAATCTTTCGTACCCAAGGTGACACATACGGCTGTTCCATAATCAAAATGAAGCCAATACTACATTATGTTCCAGAAATCGGCTGGAATAGTTTCTCCAACTATTTGGACACACATTGAATATGCAAAACTGCTACTCCTACCCGCTATCAATTTCAGAAGTGAACCCTATAAGTACCATTATGGTTAGGATTTGTTCAGGCGTTGCTTGGATTTGTACATTATGTTCCACTTAAAAATTGCTGCTTATAACTAGTTTATTAACCTTGTCTATATACTTTGCGAATTTTTTTACCACTCCCACCAAAACCAGATGGTTTTCTAAGGATATGAAAAAGTACTAACATATCACCAATCAATTCCCATAAAATCATATATATAGCATGATGTTTCCACGTGCACTAATGACTTCAGTTTCACGTGTCAGTATAGAAAGTTTTCCCCCCCAGAAAACAAAAGAAAAAGTAATTAATAAAACGCAAATACTTCATGCTGCTTATTAAATAATGCTACTAAAAAAACGTGCAATGGAAGAACTTTAAGGGCCTGTTTTGTTTTGTTATCCGAAAAAAGCGATTTTTCTTACATCAAAACAGCATGAAAATTACGTTTTTTTTGCGTCGCTGCTTTGTTTCTTCGTCCCCGTTAGAAAAAAAGAAAAGAAAAAGTGGACTAACAAAACCAGAAGCAGAGTGTTCCCAAAATTGTAGATGATAATAGCTGAAACCATTTTAAATAGCAAATAGCTCTCCAAACATTAGTCGCGTCGAAAGCAAATAAAACAAAAGAACTCGAACCTAAAAAGAATACAAAGAATTTAAGCAGCAAAGCATAACTTACTCACCAGAGTAAGGTGTTATCCAATCGCACCGTTTTGGCGGACCGGAAATCTTCGGGGACGACAATGCGGCGGCCTCGCAACCCTCCGGAACAACCTTTGCAGGCTTAAACCCGTTGCGCCTCACCGTTCTAGGCTGCACCGTCTTTTTCGCGGACGACGAACTGCTAGAAGAAGAATCCGAGGAGCACGAGCTGTCGACCGAGATATTGTTCCGCACGGCTGGTTCCAGAATTTCGGAAGCCGGCTTCCTCGGCCTCTGCGGCTTTTTTGGATGCTCAGGCTTCCTTTTCGGTTCATAGGAAACCCTAACTATGTTACCCGCCGGACCGAGAATGGCTCGGGCTTCGGAAACTGGTTTAGCGGATAACTGAAGCTTTGTAGCCACAGACATTGCTTCAGAATATGTGAAACTTAAAAAGTTCCAACTGTTCTATCCTTAATTGAGCTCTAAAACGACGAAGGTTATGCCAGACTTCTCTTTAATAATGGATTCGTTACTTAAGGGTGAAGTTTCTTGACTATTTGCAGCGAGACAGTAACTCAGGTCTCAGGCTATGAATCGAGGGTGAAAATGGTGCAAAAATTTGGAGAGAATAGAAGGGAGTTCAGGTTCAGGAGCAGAGAGGGAGAGAAACAGAGGAGGGATGGAGCGGAGGCAGAGAGGACTGACTAACTGTCACTGAGCAGAGAGCGCAAAACGACGGGTGAATGGAGGTTCTTTTGAGGTTTTTAAAAACATTGGTGTAGTGGGGTAAGCTACCGGTCACAGCCGGTGACAGTGCCGGCGTGTGCGTGACCTTTTACCGTTTCAGTATTGTAAGGGAAAGTGCAATTTGGGCCAAATGCCGAATTTCCCACACCTGGTGAGTTGAAATTGCAATAATGCCAGCGTCGTTGGTTCGTCTATCTTGTTTAATTTTGGCTACAGACAAGAGTTGAAGCGGATAAATTCGTAACGAGTGAATTGGGTATTTATGGTGTTTCAATCAGAGATAGAAGCGAAGTGGGAGCCGGTGGAATGGAAATATGGAATAGCGAGCGAACCTTTAGGCGACGAGTCGCATTCAGTTGGTAAGGGTAAATGGGTGCCGTGTGGCCAATATCTTGGTGGGGAAGAAGTTCCTTTACCGTTAACAAAAAGAATCCAGGCTCGCCAAAAGGGGAAGTATCAAGTATGGATGGTGGATACCTAACGGCTATACGACCTGGTCAGTCCCGAAAGTTCTAATTTATGGGCTGGGCTTTGAAGTTGGAAATGGGCCTTGAAGTCAGGGCTCATAACCTCCGTGAGATGGGATGGGAGGGAAGTACCTGGGCTAAGTTGTTTTAAGGTGCCGTTTGTTCACCAAAATTTTCACCTCTAAAATTTCCAAACAAATATAAAATAATCTCTTTCTCCTCATTATAATATTATAATATTCAATTAAATCTTCTCTCTCTTCAATTTTTAATAAAATATATATATTTTTTCACAAACCTCAATACCCAAAATTTCCAAAACCCCAAAATTTCCTAAAACAAACACCATCAATTATGTCCATGTAAGTTTGACGCCTAAATAGTTTCTTAGAGCATTCCTAATATGTTCTCTATTCTAACCAAAAGGTTAGAATAGAGAACCAGTTTAATAAAAAAATTAAAAAACATCATATAACATCTTATCTATTATAACAAATTTTAACATGTGAACAATGGTTATCTATTTTTAGAGAACCACTATTCACTTCACTATCTTAAAATATTAATATCTATATTTTTTCTTTTCTTTTCTTCTCTCCCTCTTTTATTTTTTTCTTCTCTTACGCTCTCCCTCTCTTTTCTTTCTTTTTTTCTCTCTTTTCTTCCTCCATACCTTTAAAACACAAATATTTAAAAATATAAATAATATTTAAATAAAATAATTAAAATAGAGAAGCTGTTGTGAGTGTTTTTAAAAAGTTGATAGTTAAAATAGAAAAATGTACTTTTTGATTAAAGTAAAGAGTCAAATTTGAATAAGCTGCTAGGAAAGCTCTTATGAAGAATCATAGCAACTTTAATTTTGGTTCGAGAGCAGGATAATATTAGGAGAATATACTTTTAAGTATCTAAACAATATTACAGGAAATAATCTTGCTAATGTTATCGATAATGTATATAGATATGTGTCTGTGTTTGTATATACACACACACGTAGATGTTAAAAGAAACTGTAAAATATTTTGTATAAACTCGGTATTTCTTTGTCTAATTTTGTAAGTAAAGACTATACCATATAATAATAATCTATTTTTTTAAAACAAATTAACATCTATATGGTATAGTAAAATTATCAGATCTGTCTATTTAGCTTTTATATATAAGTTCATAAATATCATTTATCTAATTAGCTAGAAAAAATAAAACTTGAGAACTATAACAAAAAAAATGCCCTTGTTCGATAAAGGAATGGTTCGCAATTTGTCGTGGCCCCCAAGGCGTGATAAAGAAACTTACAGACTTACAGAGAAGGGGAATCGTTCAGAAGAATTCGGTGCTTATTCTTCTTGAACAATTAGTAGATGACATAAAACTCATGGATTGGACACTACTACCAGCTGTACTAATCCATTTATATATATGTCAGGACTAAGCCGGTAGCGGTACCGGGAAAGGAAATCATGGAAAGGGAGGGAGATTGAGAGGGTGGTGAGGATGGGTTATGGAGGGTGAAGAAGGGAAGGCAGTGAGGCGTAGGACCAGAGAGCTAAAAGACAGTGCAGTGGTTGTGTATAATAATGAAGAATCTTTTTTTTATGAAAAATCCAGTTACATGTAAAACCTTTATTTAAACCCCAAGGATTGGCCTTGCCGATTAAGACTTGAGGATTAAGAATGTGTTTTCCTTAAGTTGTCATGTTCGAATTCTCTTATACAGGGCCGGCTCAACCACTAGGTAACTTAGGCAGTTGCCTAAGGCCCCACTTTGAGCAAGAGGCCCCATAATTAAAAAATATATATATATATAATAAAATAAAAATTTAAAAAAGCCCTTAAATATATGAACAAATAAATTAAAAAAAATGAGATTTAGACCCACTTGATTAGTAATTTTATATCTGAAAATTTATTTTTAAATAAAATTTTAAATATTTTTTTAAAAAATTGATATAAAAGGCCTAATTTTTAGTATGGCCTTAGGCCTCATTTTTTATTGAGCCGGTTCTGCTCTTATACATAAATAATTATTTGGGGTCACTCTCACAGTAAAATTAAAATTACCTAACATGTGTGGCTCTAGAGGGTTGCATGATTCGAAATTTACCGTGACATCAAACTTAACATGTGCGTATACTGAGTCAGATTCGTCCCAACTCAGTGCACATAAATGAGTGTTCGGATCTCTCATGTTAGTTAAAAAAACATTTTATTCATGAATATAAAAATAATTACACTTAACACCTTTAACTACGACTCCATTTGTATTATCTTTGATAACTACCTGCCCCTATGAGGAAAAAAAAGAGATAAGTACCTGCCCCTAAAACTTAAGATCCAACCCTTAGGGTGCGTTTGCACCAAAAATATCACAATATTTTTCACCAACTTACAATAAAATATTACAATATAATCTCTCTCTCGTATAAAAAATTATAAAAAATATAAAAAATTATCTCTCTTCACTTTTTCACTAAACCCAATACCAACACAAAACCCAATACCAAAAATTTTTCAACACAAACACAACCTTAAAATTGATAAAAAGATTAACACGTGTCACAATTTCAAGGGGAAACTGTTGAATACTACTATAGTGCTGCCTGCCACAGTGGTGTTAATTTTTTTTTAAAGTTTTTTCTTATAAACATGATTAATTGAGCACACAATATTATTTTATGTTTTAAATCAAATTAATTGAACCGACGATGGACATATTTCTCGATTTCAATAACATATATAAAACTAGGTAGGATTAAAATGGGCCCGTGAAGGCTTTTCTGTCACTCATTAAACAAAAAATTAAGTGAGACCTTTAAGGGTAAGTACCCGAGCAAATGGATTTCGGTTCCGATTTTCGATACTCATTGAAATTTAAAAATTTGTTTCATTAAATACGTAACCAAAATTTCCGGTTCAGTATCTAGATTTTTTTGGCCATATTTTTTTCAACAATAAAACAAACCAAACAACATAAAATTTAAATAATCAAACAAACCACTCGAATCTGTGAGCAATCAAACCTATTTAGTTATATTTTGTCACCAAAAATAGAAAGAAAATGCATGTATCTTGATCAATGATATAAAATGCACCACCTTTTCATTTTGAATACCCAAATTCATTATGCATGAACAATCAAATCCCCTAAATACTTAATTTTGAACCAATCCTTAAATCTAGACCAATCAAAATATCAAATCAACCAACTTAGGCAATCAGATCAATCAAAATTCAAAAATTCCTAAATCCCCAATCTAAATCAATCAAATCCTTAGATCCCGAAATCATTAATCAAGTAATCAAAAACCATGAAGCATATAGTTCAAAGAGAAATCAAAGATGCTTAGTAGAGAAATTTGGCGTCCAAAGAGAGATCCCAAAGAGTTAGAGAGGGAGATTTCGGCCAAAGAGTAAGAGAGAGAGGCAAGAGGTGTGGATGAGCCGTTGGCGACGGTGGCTGGAAGCTTGAACCTAGATGGTGATGGCAGCTGGAAGTTTGAACCTGGACAGTTACCATTAGAAGCTTGAACCTTAACAATGAGAGAGAGATAGAGAGATGGAGATATGGAGAGATGGAGAGAGAGCGAGAGTAATGTGATAGAGGGGAAAGACACTTGAGAGAAAAATTGAAGGAATAGAGGAGATTCACGGCATAAAGTGGTCTTAATGACCTTGATCAAGTCAAACATATTCTTTTAAAATTAAGACATATTTAAAACAAGTTAAAAAAAACAACAAGAGTAGCCGGAATTGAAAAATTCCTGTAATTCCGTTAGAATTTTCGATTCCAATTTTAAAAAATGCCAAAAAAAATTTCGGTTTCAGTTCCAATATGTTTCAAGACCCACACTGAAATTCCAGTATCAAAATTGGAATTGGAACTGAAATTTTTGGTCACCCTTCGAGACCTTGATTTGAGGATCGCAAATTGTACACTCGTGACATCAAAACTTCGGGTCCCAAATTAAACAAGCACGAGATATAATTTTTCAAAAAAAATTAATTGCTGATTTGTACAGTACATATTCAAGGTTAACCGGACGAAATTTTTTCAGTCCGATTAAGATATAATAAATAAATATATTTATATTTTATTAAAAGATGTATATTGCCTAAAACAGTATATAAATTTCGGTATATTTATCTATTTATCTACGTAACGTAATCCAGGTTACGGATTACCCGATCCATTGGCACGCATAACAATAACAGGCTGGCGAATCAAGGGAAGTTATTTCGTGTACGCGTGGGCATTCCTGAGTGGCAATTGGTGGAGTACATATCTTACAGCGTGCGGTCGCGTCTAATTAAAAGTTTGCCATTGAAGAGCTTATACGAAAATGGAAAAACGGCATCGTTGCACTTTCCTATGAAGCCTCTCACTTCCATAAGAAACGCTGTCGTTTAGGTCGACGTTTGGACTATTTTGCCAACCCAGAAAATTTCGCTGGTCTCGGTCTCAGGCTCTCTGCAATTTCCATGGATTCGAAAGCTTCAACAATTCGGACTCCTCCGCAGAGTTCGAAAATCCCAATACCGTCACCACCCAAAGACAGAGACTTTTTGAACCACCTCGAAGCCTATCTCGCTAAGCGAGATGGCGTTGACAAGCTCCTCAAGGTTTCTAGGTACGCCACCAAGATCATCCTCGCCTCCTCGGTACTCCCCGAGAACCTAGCCCTTTCTGGCCGACTCAAGAGCTTCGAGACCAGTGTCGGGCTGAGTCGTAAAGCCTTCCGACTTGGAAAGTTCGTCCAGGACCTAAACACCCTGAGGAACACCCATTTCCATTCGAGACAAGAACTCGTCCTCTCCATCATCTCGTATGGGGGCGAGGGCCTCTACTACTTTGTCGAACAGTTTGTCTGGCTTTCGAAAACGGGTCTGATCGATAAAAAGCAGTCTCGAAATTTGGCAAAAATCAGTGCCTGGGCCGAGTTTATCGGCTACATAGGTAGTATCTCGTTGAAATTTATGGATTTGAAGCAGATTGCGAAAGAGGAGTCGTGTTTGAAATCGACCATTGAGATTGCGGTTCCAAGGGGAATTGGGCATCTGGAAGAGGAGCGGAGGTTGAAGAAACTGAGGGAGAAGAAGCTGATGAAGAAGCTCTCAATTGTTCAAGACTACGCTGATGGGCTAATGGCGTTGGCCGATATTCGTGACGGGAAGGGACGGCTTTCGTTACCGCTTCTGGTTTCAGGTGCGGGGCTTTTGTCAGCGCTGATTAGCACTCATAAGAATTGGGTGTCTTGCTGACTTTGGCGTCCTTTTCACATGGTACGATTGCTGGGTACTTGTGAGATTTTTCTCATGATTGTTTAGTTGATTATGAATTTTTAAGGATAGACGACCCAGCGACGTGCCTTTTTAGCTGCAAATTGGGCAGAGAGGATGGGACAAGTATGTGAAAGGTACAGATTTGAACACCATAAAGTTTCGTGGATTCACTTGTCTTTAAATTTATTCTACGAATAAGACAATACAGGGATAGTGGATCCGAGTCCTCTTAGTTTACATCAGCCTAATAAAGAAAAAAGGATCCTTTTATTAGTTGGAAATGTCCTAAATTGTTCGCGTTGTCTTTTCATTAGGTGCTTGAATTTGGATTCATGCATCACAATTGAGTTAGCTTGTTTTTAGTTTGATGGAATTGAGGAAATGAGTAAGGAAATACATATCTGATTTCCTTTGCTTGTTGGAGATGTGAACAAATATGGCAAGACTTAGATGAAGGGTAAACAACTCCCATATTATGTTTCTTTCCCTTCCTTTTCTTTCTCATAGCACAATGCTATCTGCTGTGAAATCTCTTTCCATCCAATGCCTTTCTCTTCCAGCGTTTCACCCAGCACATAGATGCAAAAGACACTTTGAAGGGTTGTCTTTTCTTTTCTTGTGAATCCTCTGTTCCAGATTATAATTTGTTATATGCTTATTGGATCGTGAGATAAGGTTCAGGTTTGTTACATTTTAATTTGGTTAATGAGCTCTAAAGCTCGTTTTCCTTTTTTTCCAATGTCAAATGCCTTTCAAGAACAGTAGCTCTTTTAAGTTGATCCTCGTCATATAAGTTTCAATTCCCATTAAAATTATTGCTAGGATTTTAATTCTTTCGTCTGTTACATCTGCTCTTTTACTTCAAAATGATTAGTCAAGGTTGCTCTTGAGTCACTTTAGATAATTATAAAGTTTAGTTCAACCTAGTAAGCTCCCAATGTGAGATTTAACTCTTATTGAACTCGTCCCTCATTCATTTCTTTTCCCGTTCGGGGTATCACACCGACACCATGAAGTTTTTGCTCTGGACGCTTTTACTACTGAAATTTATGTCTTTGCACCTCATCACATGGCATATGGAGTACTTTACCGGTTAAGCTTAATCTATTCCTAGAGAGATCATTCCCAGCCTGAATAGATTAAAGTTGATTATGCCCCCAAACTTCAGCCAAATCTCGGATTATGTAGCGACTGGAAGTCTGGATCGGGTGTAGATGAAAGATTAAGATAATGAAGCTCCTATATATATGTATGAAGACTCCTAGAAAATCTGTCTTGGTTAATCCACTGACATCATGTGATATTTAGATAGTCATTTGTTACCACCAATGACAAACTTGATCCGTCTTTGGAAGTTCATTATCTCTTGCTACTGGGTGCCACAAAAGCCATCTGGAAATGTCAGGAAGGTCTCTATCCGATTTTGCAATCCTCAGAGGTACTTGGGTGTTCTTTTTGATAACAAAAACTGTTTCATCTCCCCTCCTATAGAAGTGTGGGATTGTTGGCTGTAGCATCAGGTCGCTAATTTCCCGCAATAATCCTGTGGTTTTGTGTTGTAAATGTACTGAAGTTTGAATTCTGCATCTGCTATTTAGTCGCACATCCGAGGCCTAACTGCTCCAAATGTGCATTTTCGAAAAAAATTGAGGAACATGGGCTTTCCCTTCGAGCAAGTTACCTTCTCCATTAGTGTCTGCAGCTTATGAGGACATTCTTCTGCATGAACCTCTCTTTCTGCTACGGTTCGGTCAAAAAAAGAAGGGACAAAAAAAAACTCTCTTTCTGCTGGACAAGTTTCTGTACACGTGGTGAAAAATCAAAGTGCTAGTTAGTAATGTCTCTATGAAACCATTTTTTTTGCGGAGCAAATATATTTTATCTGAAGATTGAAGAAGAGCATGGAAGGGAAGTCAAGAACACAGAAGCAATTGTTTGGTTTTATAGTTTTCTGCCCTCTTCTCTAGACTCGGTTCGTGCTAATGGGCCCTCTGGGTCCGCAACCTGCTTTTGGGACTGAAAATGTAAGCGTTCTCTAAACGGGCTTTTTGTGAAAGGCATCTATCTACATGGACCCATTGTTCTCTAATAGGCTTGTTTATTAAAGGCTAAATTGCAGTACGTGATTCCTTTTCTGGCTACCATAAGAAAGAAGTCAAAAAGCAAAAAAGTTCAAGCTTTCGTGCTAATGGTGAACCGTACAACTGTCGAAAATCTTTTTGATGTTGCTCGGGAAAAGAAAAAAAGCTGGGCCACGGGGGAGGATATTTTCATGTGGTCAGGTTTAGGACCACAGTCGCCTTGTAGGGCTAC
The DNA here is from genome assembly GCA_963930655.1 of Myrica gale. Classification (NCBI taxonomy): domain Eukaryota; kingdom Viridiplantae; phylum Streptophyta; class Magnoliopsida; order Fagales; family Myricaceae; genus Myrica; species Myrica gale. The sequence continues at coordinate 21,064,142 of OZ005615.1, forward strand.
TGACCTGTGATCAGAGTCGCCGAAGCAAAGGACATTGGCACTTCATTTAAGTCAGTTGACGATTCCTGTATTTAGGTGTGGTGGGCTTACTTACTTCCACGTGATTAGGAGTTTGTATTTTTTTTTGGCTCTTAATTGTGGAGTTGTTGTATCTGGTAGGATTTTTCTCGTTTACCAATTTTTTTTAGAATTTATATCTTATTTTTTTTACAATCCAAACATTACAAAACACACGTATTTCAATACAACAGTTTATCAAACCAACAATTTCTGCACGAATATCAATACAACTTTAACATCACCTAAATATTCATAATTTTATCAGAATCCTACAAATTTCTTCTAAACGAACATCCCCAAGTTCGTTATGTTGTTAAAGAATTTCATATTTTTCCTCAAAGAAAAAAAAAATACCTGTCAACATAATTCGTGGACATCGATTTCTGACCTAATTTATTTGGATTTTTCTTATGTTAAGTGAGTATCAATTTATCTGGACTCCTCGTCACAAAAGAAATAGTGAAAAAATAATTTTATTTTCACTATTTCTTATATTATTTTTTTCAAATGTATTGTTAATGAATCATACATTCATACACATCAATGAAAATAGAATTTAATTATTATCTATTCAAATATATTTTCTTTGATCTAGTCAACTTAAAAAAAAAAAGTAAATTAAAAGGGAAGAAATGTTTTTTTTTATACAAAAAACAATCAAAGATGTCCCAATTATGAGTGTTTTTTTTTATTCTTAGGAGAAAACTTCCCGTTATCTCTTTTGCTAGGATAGGACCTCATCTTTTAGGTGCCATTGAAAGTTCGGATCATTGCACAAATTTAGGACCGCCCATCTAAATAAAGAATCTTAAATGTTGCCCCATTACGACTTAACTATCCAAAGGGGGGTTTTCACGGAACTGAGGACATGATTGAAGAAAAAACAGGGGTAAATCCACGCTTGATATATCCATACTCTATTTGAGTTTCTTTTTATATTGAGAGAAATTCGGGCACTCATTCATTTGTAGTAAGCTCGAACGGACCTGACTCAGTATATGCATTAGTTGGGTTGAACGTCACGACAAATCCAGAGCCTTGCAGCCCTTTCAAGCCACACATGCTAAGTCCAGTTTTACTGTGAGAGTGATTCTAAATAATTATTTATACATGAAAGGATTCAAAACTGATACCTCAGTGGGAGCACACTCCTAACTCCAAGTCTTAACCACTCAAACCAACCCCATAAAATTACTCTATTTTGAGTTTTGTTATAGTCACGTAGAATTTATCTAGAGTCCAATTTTGGAATTTTTGCAATTTAGTCACTGGGTTTTAGTACCGGTGACAAAATAGTCTCGACCGCTTCAAGTAGCGGTCAACTGCTTCATATTCCGTTAAAAATTAACGGAGGTTTGACGGATAGAGTGAAAAGTCACCACTACGTATTCTCAGTGACCAAAAAGTAAAAAAAATAAGTGCAGTGACCATTTTATCACCGGTACTAAAATTCAGTGACTAAAATTTTAATTTCCCTCCAATTTTTCTTAACAAACTTCGCTTTCTTTCTATTTCATAAAACCAAAGAAAAGGACGGGGAGAATATTTTTAGTGAAGATTCTTCTGACAAGTGGATCTTTCGGTTGGTCCCAGCACGCCATCTCTTTTTCCGGCTGAGTCATCCTACTATCCTCGACGTCCCAATATCAAAAGCTTCCTCCAACGGTAGAAAAAAAAAAAGCTTCCTCCAATCCAACGGCTAATCTGATCCTGATCTATAGTCTTTACGTATAAAACTCTTAACAGAATTTTAAATTCCAGCTCATATGGGAGCTATTTAAAGGAATTTTCACGCGCACCACATCTCCACGAGCCCGACACGATGCCTTTCCGAGATCTACTTGGAACTCCTCGTTGCTAGATTCTCCTCTCCCAAAACCTCCCTGTGAAGTAATGGCTGTTCAGTGATTAGGGTTTCAACATCATGGAGACCGAACTCGAGGAACTCAATCTCACGCAAGGCCAAGCCAAGCCCGAACCAAGTCAACCGCCCCAACCATCCGAATCCACCCACGACGACGGCTCCACCAAAGACGACCGCCCGCTCCTGAAGCCCGACCCCACCCCTTTCTCCCACGAGAACTTTGATGACCTCGAGAAGAAATACGCCGCGTTCGCTCGACATGACGTGTACGGCCCCCTGGGATGCGGCGAGCTGCCGTTGGAGGAGAAGGTCCTGCTCGGCATCGCGGCGGTGACCTTAGTGCCGATTCGCCTGGTTATGGCGATGAGCGTGTTGATTTTGTATTACTTTATATGCTGGATTTGCACGCTGTTCTCGGCACCGAATCGGGAGGACGGTGAGCAGGAGGATTACGCGCACATAGGCGGGTGGAGGAGAGCCGTGATGTTCTGGTGTGGGAGGTTCCTTTCCAGGGTCATGCTTTTTGTTCTAGGTTTTTATTGGATCAAGGAGACGTACCGGATTCCTAATGGGAAGGAGAAGTCGTCAACTGCTCCGGTATCCAATCTTATTCTCTTCCTGTCATTTTATATTAACCCTGTGAAAATGACTCCTTTAATTTTGTTATAAAAGTTTAATACAGTACCTGTATATAGTAACAAAGGCTGAAATACACTTTTCGTAAAATTCCAATCGTTTTCGATTTTTCTCGTCCTCCAAATTTGAATTACGTATTGAACATGTTAAAAAGTAGCGACTTCGTCCCTCCCTGCATCAATCACGCATGCCAAATCTAGTCTGTTCACTTGTGTTAATGCTACCGCTTATATCATTCAGGGATGTAATAAAAAACTTAGGTCAAAGTTTAGGGACCGCATTTGTAATTTAGCCTAAGAGAAGAGAGTCAAACTTGGTGTGTCATTCGCTCTAAGAATTATAGCAGTCCGTTGAAATGCATACTGTCTTTTCACCTAAGTTTTCCGACTATAGCCCCAATCATGGCCATTAATAAGACCTGGAACAACAACAAAAAATCTCAGTTCTGTTCTATCATATATGCTTTCGTAAATTAGAAGCATCCAATAAGTTGCTTGCTCTAGGAGAGCATTATTAGATTTTGTAGTTCAGAGTTCTGTTTTTTTTTTCTTTCTTTCTTTCTTTAGGTTATTTGGGTCCAGCAGGATTTGATTACTTAGATTTGTATCTTCTTAACTGCTTTCCATTCTTGGTCTTCTCAACTGGGCAGGATGAGGGCAAATATGAGTCTGAAGAGCCTGAAAGACCTGGGACAGTTATCTCTAACCACATATCCTACATCGATATACTGTATCACATGTCTTCTTCATTTCCGAGCTTTGTTGCTAAGGTTGGTTCATTTGGCATGCTGCATAAAACACAGGCTTCATAGGCTCTACTTCTCTTAAATTGAACATAAATATTTTCACACCTTTTTGGTGTTTTCGCTGACACATTTTTTGTTTTCTCTCAATGGGAATCCTGGACTTTTTTGCTAAAGCGATCAGTGGCTAAACTTCCTCTAATTGGTCTCATAAGGTTAGTTCACTCATCTTAGCTTCTTTAGTCTTCTGTTTTCTTGTAGTTATACTATTTAACAGCTGCAATGGGTGAGAAATGATGTCATTGGTGTCATTTTTTTTATGCAGTAAGTGCCTTGGTTGCGTGTATGTTCAGCGGGAGTCAAAGTCATCTGACTTCAAGGGTGTTTCAGGTACTACAACATAGATGTCTACGTTCTTTACTCTTGTTCTTTTGAGTTGGAGATGAGTACATTACTCAAAATGCATTTCTTCCCATTTTTGTTTTTTTCTGCATCTCTGTCCGTGTTTATTTTAGTTTTGTGGCATATTTTCTATTGTAGCTGCACATACATCATCATATTATTGGCATCAATATGAATTAAGCTGAAACCTTCTCCCTCTCAAGTGCTGAGTTGATATTGAGTTTATTTGCTCAATCTCAGTAAATGATTATGTTAAAAATGGGTTCTGAATTGCTGTAATATCATGGACAGAATACAGAAACTTATACAATTAATTAGTGATGGTAATAAAGTAAATAAACTAATGTGTATAGCAACTTACTGTGATTGAGTTTAAAGGAAGTATGTTCAATTTTAAGCAATATTTCTCTGCCAAAACCCTGCTTAAGAAAGACCAACATTTTAAATTGCCATTTCTTTGACTTAATTTAACCTATAATCTCTGCAAAGAGGGTCTCCCCATGAAGCAGTGTTTCTCTATTGCCTAAAGGGATGGGAACTGTGGGAGGAAGGATGGTAGAAGGGAAGGTGCAGAAAGCCCTCATTTTTTGCTCCGACTTTGGTTCTGCTGCTTCCCCCTCCTATGGTTTGTTTGGTTCAGGGTGAAGTTCAATACAATGGTCTAACTTTGCAGCATCCTTATATCTAGGTTCATCCTATATTATTTATGAATTTAGGCAATACGTGAAGACAAGACTACAGATATGTAGATACAAATAGCCAACAACATTGAAAAACAAAATTACAAGAGAATATTTGGCCTTTTTACTGTTGTAGTGGTTAAATGATAGGAATTGATTCATTATTTGAACCCAGCATCAGCTGTGCTTGAACATGTATATGTTTCTCCTTTAATTTCTTACTACAGCCTAGCCATGTCTGTCTCTTTCCCAGAGGTGACCTAGTATGCCTCTACCTCCACTTTCTGGATTTCTCTTCCTTACCTTGCCAATCAGACTAGGATCTTGCTGCCCTGTCTTATGGCAAAACATGCATTTGGTCAGTCTGCAGCTATGCGGCACTGTTTAATACGAAGAAAAAATAATTAATTAACACTCAACTACCCTCTTTCTTTTTCTAAGGTGAGAGCTCTTACCAAGCTCTATTTCAGATCACTCTTTTTGGCCGAGTCAATACAACAACAAAAAAACCCACTAAGCTAGTGTAATAGAGCACTATGCATTCTGTGTAAATGTGTCATAGGAGAATTGGGCTGATATTAATCCTTGTTTGCTTGCAGCTGTTGTGACTGAAAGAGTCAAAGAAGCTCATAAAAATAAGTCTGCTCCAATGATGATGCTTTTTCCAGGTAAGCAATTTTCTATATACCATGTCCATGTACCTTGCTGTGTTTTCCAAAAATTGCACAAACCTGTATCTTCAATAAAATCTCAAGAAGACTGAGGTTACTGGTAAGTGGCATTCAGTTCCAAGAAATAGTTGTTAGGGTATTAAACAATGTCTCTAAAAAAGGAAATTTCCCTAGATTGAAAATGCGAATTGTACATATTGGAACTTATAGTAAATCTTTGGCCAGCTCTTCTCCTGTATTCTTTTAACTTTTAGCTTCATCAACGGAAGTATCAGAGGTATGTATAGTGTAGGATGGGTTTAATTGTAGCACTAGTTTTTCTTTTGTCCACTTGCTCTTATGATCAAGTCACACTATAAATTCCCTTCTCTGCATCAAAAGTTGAGATGTTACATGATCTATTTGTTGCTAGCTGAAACATTAGCATTTACTCTCATCTATTTTCCATCATCACTATCTAGTGTTTGCTGACTTTTAATTTTCTTCAATTTACTTGCAGAGGGCACAACTACAAATGGAGACTTCCTCCTGCCATTCAAGACAGGTGCATTCTTAGCAAAAGCGCCAGTGCTTCCAGTGATTCTAAGATATTCTTTCCGAAGATTTAGTCCTGCCTGGGAGTCAATATCTGGGGTGAGTGCTTCTTATGCTCCACTTCCACTACTCTTGACAATTTCGGATAATGAAAGCCAGTGTAATTGCTGCATCCATCCCATTCGAATTGACTTGAAAAGGAAAAACGTTTAGGAGAGTACAGCAAATGAATCCTACTTTAGGCAACGCAATGATAAATTGTAATGGAGCAATGTGATCAAAATTTACTGTTAGGGTGGAAGGTATTTTTCTGCGTATCTCCTTTTCCCCTCTAGGAGGAATAGAAGTACTTACAATACAAAATAGCATCTTAGAAGTACTGGCCTCTCCCACCACCAGACAAAGACCTGCCCTCCCAAGACCTCTCTTAGGCATGACATGACAAATTGTGTGAATGCCATAGATACCAGTGGTGCCATGTATATATTCCTGGATATCCTACTTGTGAAACATGGGCAAACAAATAAAATTGCATGGTTTGTTCACATATTTTGAGTCAGTGGTATTGATGGAATTGTGAGCTTGAAAAATTATCTGCTCAGAGATTTGAACATTCTAGGTTCATCCAAGCTAGGTTGGACTTAAACTTTCTGCTCAATTAGAACTCTTACTTTTTCTGATCTTTGCTTGCAGGTGAGACATGTCTTTCTTCTTCTCTGTCAATTTGTGAATCACTTAGAGGTGATACGATTCCCTATTTACTACCCCTCACAACAAGAAAAGGATGATCCAAAACTTTACTCTCATAATGTTAGAAGGTTGATGTCAAGCGAGGTATACATTTCCAACCAATCAATTTTTTGACATTACATAACTGAAAAGTAATTACATTAATATTTTAATGGACTGCATATGCACTAATGTTCTGCCTTGTAAGGTTTCTAGGCCATACGCATTTTGTATTGCATACCCAAAAAAAAGAAAAAGAGAAATGGATCCACCATATGGTGAAAGTCAAATCTATGAATGTCATATATGGGATCTTCCAGATACTGTTCTGTGCATGACGTGCTTATCTTTCCAGCATATTGTTGGAGTTCTTGCTCAAAAAATGTAGCAAGGTTGCTCCTTGCATTTTAGACAGATTCACCTTAATAGATGGGCTTAGCCATTACAAAGCTGTATGCAGTTTTAACTATCATCAGTGTTGTATATGTTTCAGTAGTGTAGCCAAACAAAGTAAGTATGCCTCACATCTTCACCCGAGTGCTTTGAAAGATTCTTGATTAGACCAACTCTAATAAACACTAGAATTATGTATCTTTGAAATAGAGAATCAATATTGGTAGTGCATTCTCGTGGAAGCGAGTGAAGATTGATTTGTGATTAGAATATTATCAAACTGTTTGGAACCTGTATTGCAATAGCTTTATCCTATATAATCCTAGGTGTTTGAGAGGAAATGCAACTGTATAGAACCACTTGGGGTGTGGCTACTGTATGCGACCACATGCTGAGGTTGGCCATGTGGCTCAACAATGCTGTTTTGTTATATTGTTCTGTGCACTGGCTAAACAAAGGAAAGTTTCAGTATTACACGCTTAGAATTTGAAAAGTTATAACTGCCATGTGATCGGAAATTAGATTATGGTAGTATGTGCAAAATGAATAGTCTTAGGGTTTTCTTTTTGGGGAAGTAACTCTTAGGGTTGCAGACGACTTCCTGATTTCTCTTGTTCTCTAGAGTTTTGATTCCAAGCTAACGATCTTCTGGAGGCCAAGATCAACAATTAGTAGTAGTACATGACTATGAATAGGAAAAACATATCACCTCGTGCAATTAGAATAAAACATGTTAGTTTTGCTTTCCCATCACTAAATAAGAATTAATAAATAGCTTTTGATGGATCACAAAAAAAAAAACTTTGAGGGGGGATAGCTTATGCTGTGTTCTGGTTCTTGAATATGAAGTGAGGTCTAAAGGTGCCTCTATCACATAATGAATATCTATTGGAGGCCAAATATACTATAAAATGAAACCGATGACAATAATTTATTGGTTTGTCTTTTTGAGTAGTGCCTTTGTTCAATTTGTTGTTTTTGGTGTACCCATATGTGGCCACTAATATTAACTCTGTTCTATTTCTGCTACTCTTTTTTGCCTCCAGGGTAATTTGATACCATCAGATCTTGGGCTGCCTGAAAAGCGAATCTATCTTGCTGCTCTCAATGGTAATAATAGCCTGCCTAGTGTTTTGCATCAGAAAGACGAATGATAATTTCATGGCTTCGCTCCCAAATGATATCTTGTAGCAGTTGAGTTTCTTAGTTTTCAATTGGTAGTTGCTCATGAATGCACTGGCACAGCTAGGGTGTGTACCCAACCCAGTTGTCCACATAGACACTGGTTTGCTGTTGCCGCCTTGTAACACGCTTGATGTTTTAATGTGGTGATGGATCTCTTCTGTGGAAACATCTGATCAATAAAAGGTTACTTGGGTTTACACGGGGATAGTCTCATACTCGATATGTTACTCTCCTGAAACCCTTCTAAGGCAGAACGATGCATATTCTGTATTCTGAATCATCTCTTTCGTGTACCTGCAGGTTTGTTATGCCAAAGCTAATTCGGAGCTGTCTGTATATTGGTTGTGATTCTATTGTTTATAGAAAAAGGGAATGAAAAATCTGTTTGGAAAATCATGTGGAGAACAAGTATTTTTATTCTCTCGGTAGTTAACATTCACTTATCTGATTTCTGAATTCTTTGGGGGGGGGGCGGGGACGACCTTTTTTCTTTTTTAAAGCAGGCCCCTCCGAAGTTTTTACATGGTGGCCTATAGAGATCCCGGAAGGTTGATGATGAAACGTTCAATGTCTTGCTATTGTTGATGATGAAACGTTCAATGTCTTCGTAATTGTTAAAGACGAGTGGAAGCTTGTTTTGAAGTGACTCACTGGAATGGTGTTGTACGGCTTTGGCGAACACAAATCTTGGTGATCATAACTCTGTTCTAAGCGGCGGAGAACTACACAATTGGAGTGCGTAGATGAACTAAGCTGTGCGACCGATAAAAGTGGTTCGATTGTTGTTCTAGTTCGTTTTCCACTTGCACTCTGCCCCCCTTCTAACACGAGAAGGGCCCAATTTTGAGAGTTTTTTTTATGACACAACTGAACAAAACAACTTATTTCTACTGGATAAAGCATCACGCGACGGGATCCATTTGAGCAGCTAAAGAAGGAAAACTTTAGTAGAAATAGATAGCGATATGCCCCCTATAACCTATCGTTGTGATTCCTCTCTTGCGTACTTTTGGGTTTCGTCATATCATGTATATGCCTAATTAGTCCATTTTTCGTCCCCGGTTTCACGCGTGACTTTTTTGTTTTGTTTTGGGCAAGTGTGTTTCTTGTAATTTAACTAAGAAATACTTCGTCCTTTCCCCTCTGTTTTGGTTCTTAAAACAAAATTTCAACGTTACTTTTGTGCTATAAAACATCACAAGAGGAAAGCTATTGATTGGTAATTTTTTAGAAACTATTTATTATTTCCTCAAAGTATTGGATCAATGTCAAGTACCCACGATTAATCATATATGGTTGATCTGTGTAATAACTTTGCACCCTTAAATTGTGTAGTTAATTATTAAACTAAGTGTCTAAAGCATCAAGTTTGTTACTGAGTCTTTAGCGTATTAAAATCATCAATGTGTAAACGGACGTCTGAAACGGAAGAAGATATGTCTCATAGCGCGATGTTAACTATTGAAGTGTAAAATCCATAGAAGAACTAATGGTAGAAGATTATAGATTAGTGGAGCGTTTGTAATAATAGCACAAAGTTTTACTAGAAACCTCGATAATCTTATACTCTAAAGCAATAAGATTGAAAAAGTAGTGTACCCTGTTGGGGGGACTCAAAAGTGTCCAGCAGATGCTGCAAAAAAAAAAAAACGTGGACCACCCATACCCTTTTGTAACCAAGGCAACCGATATTTAAGTTCTCAAATAAAATTATATTAGTCTCATATTACAATATCGAATATTGTAATTGGAGATTTATAAATAAAGCTTTCTTTGCAATCTCAGTCTAAATTATTATTATTATTATTTTTTTAATTTTAACATATTAAGAGCTTAATATTTAACTTCAATGCTTAAACAACTTATAACGGACCGCTGCTTATTAGATGGGATGGAGTGAAAAGTTTGAGAATAAAGTTAAGGCTTAATATTCCTGTTGATCTTTAGGGTTTAACATTTTTTCCAATTTGGTCTTCAGAGTTAAATTCGTTCCACACTATTCCCTAAGCTCTTTCACATTTTATATCTAGTCCATCCGTCAAGTTAGGCCTAGAGTTGAGAAATTCAAACGTGGCATATGGAGGCCACCTTAGATGTGATGAAATGGTGACACAATCCCCTAGTTTTTTCCCATTTTCCACGAAACCATAAAAAAGCCATGTCGTTAAAATTAAAAGTCACGTTAGTAAAATTGATGGGCAAAGTTATAAAATCTCTACTACTGCCCATGAGCCCCGCGAGTTCCTCAAGAAATGGGAAAGGGGTTTCCAAGATTGGAGCACTCAAGTGCTTCCCCATTGATGATGAGGAATGTGCTGGAACTTTCATGAAGGTTATATAGTTAGACCCATATGGATTTTCCAGTAGTATGAAGGTCTTGAGGAGTTTAGGGTTTAGTAACGGCACTGTGAGCTGGGTTTTAGAAGATTTTCTTGCCATAGTTATGATGAATGAGAGGGAAATTTAGCACAGAATAGCCTTTTTTTTTATGGAAATTAGGATTCAAAGGAATATTGCAATTGATCAGTTCTTTGTTCGTGTCTAGGTGTATTAAGATTTGGGGTCGAAGATAGGTAAAGACTCTGCGTCTTGAGTTCGGAGATTTGGGGTTTTGGGAGGATTTGGTTAGGAAACAGATTGTTAGGGAGAATTCTCAGTATGGAATTGGGGAAACTTTCGCGCTGTTTGGATTTGCTGAAGACTTTGCAATGCCGGGAGCCGATTAAGGAGAATATTTTTATTGAAGGAGCATTTAGAGCTGGGTTTCAAGTAAAACAAAGAGTTGACTGCTTATGCAAACTTGGGTTGATTCGTAGAGAAGCTTATAAAGTGTTGTGGAAAGAGCCAAGGCTGATTCTATGTGAGATGAGATAGTGGACATTGAGAAGAAGATCGAGTTTTTGGTGCATAGGATGAAATTTGATGTTGGTCGTTTGGTTGATGTTCCTGAGTATCTGGGTGTAAATTTTGATAAACAGATTGGTCCTCGGTACAATGTGTCCTGCAATGACTACCCCTGCGTGAAATGAAGCTTTTAAGTTATTGTTGGGATTACAATTTGGGGATAAGGTTAGGCTTTAGGGATTTTTCCGTTTCGTGGGTTTCATGGGCAAAGGTAGAGATTTACAACTTTGCCCATCAATTTTACCGACGTGGCTTTTAATTTTAACGAGTTTTTTTTTGTGATTTTGTGAAAAATTGAAGAAAATAGGAGACACGTGTCGCTATTTCATCGCATCTAAGATGATCTCCGTCTACCACGTTCAATTTCCTGTTAAAGCTTTGGGCCTGACTTGACGGATAGATTAAATGCAAAATGTGAAAGAGCCCAATGACTAGTGTGGGACAAATTGAATTCTAAGAACTAAATTAGAAAAAGTTAAACCCTAAGACCAATAGGAATATTAAACCTAAAGTTAACCCCTTTTTTTGCTGTCAAATTTTTAAATTTTAATTTGCATAAAATAGAAAAGCACTGAGCACATCCCAATTGTACAACCAAACAAACCCAACAAGGCAACCACAGGGATAAAAGAGTTATCCGACGTGGAGAATTGGATATGCAACGACAACACTGCTCTTGCCTTCTTTTCTTTCAACCTCGAAGTCCAGAGAATCCGAGCCTGACACCCGACAAAAGCATTCCCTTCTCCATGGCCCGCCTGCCAATTCAAATTTCAGACCCATTGAACCTCCAAATTCAATTAGCACGCGTCAACTGCATTGGGAATATGGAAGGGGCCGGAAGAGCTTTCAGTTCGAATTAACCTCGTGGCCTGGGAATGCCACATTTTGGTCGTTAATCTTAGGGCTGCACAACTCCGGTCAAACAGACATCTACACCGAGTATACCGATTTTTAAATAATTGTCACTTATACCTATACCGTTAAAGGAAAAAATCGGCCTTTAGCGGTGGCGGTTTCCGGTTATCCTACATTCATATTGAGCCATTTTTTTACCATTTTACGCAATTGACCCAATGCATTTTTTTTCTTTTTTCGATTCACATATCAATAAAATCTAAACTAATGAAACCTAAATTCCAAAATCAATAGAATTAAAGATCATCTTAAAAGATAAAATGAGAATTTAAAGTCCAAAGTAATAGAGACGTCACTGTAAGTAGAAACTATTACCTTTTGAAAAATTCCAGTTTAGACCCTAACAACACTTAGAGAGGAGAATATGTGTTTTCCCTCAAATTAACAAATCAATAACAATTTTAAAACATGTTCAAAACCTAGTAGGGTTTCCCTTGTTTTCACAAGAAAAATCCAAAAATTCAGCAATTTTTGAAATTCGCCGGAAGGTGCTCGAGCGGTCTTCAAACGTTAGTCGAACGTTTATGTTTCTATCTGAAATTTTAACTGAGCGCTCGAGCGCTTGTCAAACGCTAGTCAAACGTGATGACTCTGTCTGAATTTTTTTCAAGGGCGCTTGAGCGCTTGTCAAACGTGATGACTCTGTCTGAATTTTTGAACTAAAATGTATTAGAAATTTGAACTAAAATATAATTGAGTGACTGATTTTGCAAGCATTGTATAAATTTAACAGTGATTTGTCAATTTGAGAAATTTAGACAATTTGTTAAAATTTCATAAAAACTCATACATTGATTTAAAATTTTTCGTGGTAGAATCTCGACCTCTTGACTTATATTATGTGATGTACTTACCAAAGTTTGACATTAAACTCTTTAATTAGGATTCCAATGGCTTCATATATACACAAACCTCGTAGCAGTATTTACAAAGGTGTAAAATCTAACTAAAAGAGTAGCAAAAGGTCAGTTCACATCCTCTACTACAATCCATGCGAAACTTGGCCCAGACACCATGGACAACAGAAATTATTATTAAAAAAAAAAACCAGAGATGCACCCAGAAAGTGCAAGTTACGGCTAAACGAGGGGAATGCTTTGATACATATGGTTTCTTCACTGTCTAGGAGGAACTAATTTCTACCAACTTAATAGTTTGCACAGGAGACTGGTGTTACAATGGCGGCAAGAAGCACTTCCTATACTAAGCTCAAAAGAAAAGAAGAGGGGGGGCGGGCTTCAGGGGAGCCAGTGGACAAAACAAATTTCCCCTGAACAAACGAAGCAGGCCAATGTACTTATAGCATCCGTTGATAGCATACCCTCCAAGCAATTTCTCACCTTTCTTTGAAGGAGACAGTATTAGACCTTCTCAGTTCCCATGGTGGTAAACAGCCTTTCAAGGGCGATTGTAGAAACAAAGAAGATGTCGACAATTGCTTTTGCCTCGTGGAGATAGAAGACAGGCAACTGAAGACACTTCTTAGCCTCATCTTCTCACTATCGTACAGTTGGTAACTAGGGTCGTGCCTAACAGCGGAGGCCTTGAGGGCTTTAGGGAGTATGCAGTTGCATAGAGAACCTACCACAAAGTAAACCACTACAATTAAGAAAACTCCATAAACATAAGGAATATCAACTTTTGTCCCACTCTCCAAATCAGAGTCAGAGGCTAACAAATAAGAAAATAAAAGGTTCCCCTTAATTCTAAAGTAACAAGTGACTTCAAGAAAAAGTTGCCTAGACAGAAAGACAGTTGCCATCATATTGAAATTTTAGAAACAGTTCAAGTCACGGTCCAGCATCATGGGAGGCTGTGACAGCTAGTAAATCTCTCATTAAGGTGATTATTTGGTAAAATTTTAAGAATTTTAAGTATGGTGTGAATATTTAGGTGATGTTGGAGTTTTATTGGTATTTGTGTATAAGTTGTTGAGTTTTATTGATGTTTGTAAAAAAAGTAATGTTGAGTTGTATTGGTATTTGTGTAGAAGTAATGGTGGGATTGTAATTTTAGAGGGTTGGATTCAAATTCTAAAAATTTCACCAAAACGAACATGCCCTAAGACTTCTGTTATACTTGTCGCATTACGCATTCTTTTGTGAGAAATCTCTAACCTTTTAATGGATAGGAAGCAAAATTTGTATTGGAAGCAAAATTTGTATTGGAAGAAAATGTAGTGTGGGTACAATATTTTGTGGACACGAGCATGTAGAAGAATCCAAAACGCATATAAATAATTGCACTAATTCTGTGCAAGTAATGTGAAAAAAGTTTCTTTAAGCAATCTCCTTCAAAAAGGGAAGTTACCAAAGCAATATGTCAAGAAGTGGAATAACGAAAAAGTACCTATTTTCGCCAGTCGATTTACCCATTTTGGAATAGGTTTTCCTGTCAGCTTGTAACATACATCCTTGCAGAAATGATTACAGTTCTTGCAATTAAGTGATATGTATCACCGTTGTAGCTTGCTGAGTGGCATTCCATGAACTCTCTCATCTGAACAGGGTCCAAGCACGTGGTCCCAATGAATATTGACTTCCTGAACTTGAAGCCTGGGCATTGCCGAGGTTCAACCTCATAAACACCACTTGTTGGGTAGTCATGAGCTCCAAATGCATATTCTACACCATAAACTATACAATGCAGTTCGGGATGTCAGAAACAGTGCCTTTTGTTTGCTATGCTTTACTTATTAGCTACCCTGTTGTTCAATGCACAAGAACTGCCCCTAGTAAACCTGAATCTCTATGTTATTGGGATCAGGAAACAAAAGTCGATCTATCTTCTCTTGGTTTCTCTGCGACTTTGGATGGTGTAATCCAATTGTATCAAAGGGGAATAAAGAAGTCAGGAACGCAACATCAAAGAGTTGGAGGAACAGCTTGAGATGATGTTTATTATCAACCATCAATACTCAATTTTCAAAATATTTCTCTTTAGTAATTTGAACTTTCATAATAGCAATCAAAAAAAAAATTCCCCAAAATCATGTGTGCATTATTGTTTGCACGGGTGTGTATACCTTGACCTCCTTACATTTTACTCCTGTGTAGTGCATCTAAAATGTATCACTCAATTACTTGAAATGTCAACTAAGACCCCATTCTTGGCTTCAGTACCAAATGATGCGAGTTTAGCGTTAATTTATCTTTAAGTAGAACCCGAGTATCTCGTGGTCACCAAAATAGGCATCCACCCAGCAAGGAACTTGAATATCCCGCACCTCCTAGTTTCTCAAATATTTTTCTCATTTAACTTCTATGCTGATAACCAGCTATTGTCACATAGTGTTTGAATCTAAGAACTGCATCTAGATGGACAGAGTATCTATCCTCAATGAAGTTGTTATCACTTATCTAGATAGTGCTACAGACAGTGTACCTATCCCTCCGTGAAGTTAATCTCACTCATTCAGATAGTACTACAGACAGTTAGCATTAAGTGAACATTGAGTAAAGACAGCTCAGTTTAATCCATTCTGATAGAAGACACCTATATTTGATCATTAGGAGATTCATAAACATAAAAGTACCTAAGCATACCTTCCACACCAGAGTGAAAGATTCCAAGGCCTACCCAATAAGCATAGCCATTCATCGGTGTCAAGTCATACACGTTGAGATAGACTGGTGATTTGCATGGACCATAGCTAGTAGATTTCGCCTTAGAAAACAAACAAAATCGAGTAGCTGATTTTCTCTTCAAACGAAGAGGCATAACAGATTTCCATCCTTTCTTTGATCCAAACTTCATGTTCCTTCACTGGTCAAACAGAAATCGGTCAATGACTGTCCCTGAACCGTGCAAATGATAAGGCATAATTTGCAAATATAAACCCTTTTATTGGAAGAGATTTGATAAATTCACGATTAATGCAAATGAAACCACAAGAAAACAGAGAAGTCAACCCAAAAAGGGGCAGCGATGGCCTCCTTTTAAGCAGTTGAACCCTAACTCAACTAAACAATTTTTTCAAATTCTCAAAATAACCTTATCCCTTTTCTCATAATAAAATCTGATTTACGTAGCTCAAGAAAATTACCATTTTCTTGAAGATGATTGAGGCTTCATAACATGAAAATTTTACAGCCATCTCTAATTGGTGTCAAGGAATTGGTCTTATGTAATGCTGAAATATCTCTTCGTTATTTCTCTTAGATGAAGAAAACTATTATCCAAAAAACAACCGCATAATAGAAAGGGAAGGTAAACAACACGGAAATAAGAAGATCCAACAATTCCATAAAGCAAAAGCTATTTTGACAACACTAGACCAAAAAAGAAGCCTCATTTGACAAAATTTTGGATGCTAATTTTCTGTTACAGAAGTCCTCCACTGGAACAGATCAGTACCAATTGGTATATAATAACTTGTACTTTCAGATGAAGTATAAGGGGGATGGAAAATGGAATATTAGGGGCTAAGAAGCCAATAGAGGAAAGCCATCCGCTACAATAATAAGAGGCATGCATAGATAGTGTGTCAGGTTGAATTAGAGACAAATTTTTTTACCAAAAAACTGGGTGAGAATAACAAAACAAGGCGAAGTTGAAATTTCGCTCGAATATAGGAAGGACCTTTTCAGGATTAGTCCTACAATAATCACTTCATGGACCCCTTTCCTATAAACCATCTTCCTCCACAGTCTACCTTGAAATCAAGTACTCAACTAGAAATCTGTAGCAACCTTAATAAACATCCAATGCTCCCACAACTGGGAATCCTCCTGAAACCATCCCACACCTAAAGACATCCTTTTCAAAAGCACCTAAATTGGTCATTTGCAATCTCTAACTGTCAAATTGACATTCACTAAAGCTTATTGTTACTTCAATGGCTTTAACCAATACATGTTTGGATTCAAATTGTTTTTTTCTTTAATGCAGATCTTTTAGCCGCATCATTTAGTTCTGGTTTCTTTCTTTTTTTCTGCTTAATTTTTTTTCCTTTCTTCTATTTTCAGTTCAACAATTCAAACAATTAATACAAGTAGTTAATGCATCTCTTAGGAGTTAAAATAACACATCAGAGAATCTGCAGAGTTGTCAGCATGTTAGCAACTATATGCATCAGAGAAGTTGACTTTAGTTCTAAATATTTAGCTATAATTCATCTGCTTCAGAACAACTGGATCGCACAGAGAGAGAGAGAGAGAGAGAGAGAGAGAGAGAGAGAGAGACAGAGACGGGATTAAAAAAAACTCAACAACTCCTTTTCCTATTCGGAGTTGGCAAATGAAAATTTTGAACCACATACATAACATATTTGCAAAAATTAAAATCCTATCATGACATATAGTTCTAATGAAACCCCACAAATTCTCATCACAAATACTAATGTTACATGATTTATCTGATTGGAAATTAAAACCGCAAACTATTCATAATTCCAAAGCATCATCACACAATTTCCCACTTTGACCTAAATTACAACTCAAGCACAGCATTATCCTAATAAGTTCTGAAAACAACCAAATTCAGCCTAGATGACCAGGATAGAGAAGGAATTATTTCAGATCTAGTTGAAACTGGCATGTAGCAGAAAGAAACGAAACATTTATCCGAGAGAACAAAGACGCGACGAGCACAGCATTATCCTAATAAGTTCTGAAAACAACCAAATTCAGCCTAGATGACCAGGATAGAGAAGCAATTGTTTCAGATCTAGTTGAAACTGGAATGTAGCAGAAAGAAACGAAACATTTATCCGAGAGAACAAAGACGCGACGAGCCTGTCCCTCCGCGTAAGAAAATGATGAGAGGACTTGGGTTGTACAACACCAACTTTCCTACCCGAAACCATTCTAAGAATCGAAGTTCTGATATCTATCTCCGAATTTTCTGAGCAACCAAACGACGCAACAAGGTAATTATAGAGAAACAAAGACGGACAAAGACAGTCCAAACACTCAGAATGCACGACCAACCCAAAAGAAAAAAAAAAATCGAGAAAGTAAAAATACAATGCTTATTATTTCCCAAAACAAACAGAGTAGAGGAACTCACAGATTGAAGAGGACGGGCATTATAGCCCAAGAAAACTACTTTCTTTACCGTTGAAAGCACTAAGGTTCAGAGCAGTAGAATGATATACGAAAAGGCCATGATGTTTCTCAAACAAAAACACTCATTGGGACGCCACAACAAACAAATGAAGAAGTAAACAAATTTGGAAGTCAAAGTCAGTGGTCACCTCTCTCACTGCCACTTAATCGCAGACAAACTATAGGATAATTGCTGGGCTCAGATTAGTTTAGTTCCCTGATATAGGAATAATATTATCGAACTGTTGCTATCTTGTAAGGACAATCCATTGTATTGCCATGAGCTCACTCTCACCCATCTCTAGGGAGTCTTTATTCTTTAACTTTAGGTAGCTGTACGCCTAAAAATAGTGAAACATAGATCAAACTCAGGACCCACGCTAGACCCTTCTCCAGTCCAGGGCCCCATGCTGTGTGGGATCATATTCTTTTACAGTCGTCCAGACAAAATATATATATAATTCCCCTTGTACGGTCAAAGTATTTGCTTCTTTTGAATGCAGCGGTGCTACAAAAAAGCAAGAAAATTTGCACCAGCAGCTTGCGCAGAGATTATTTGCGGGCCAAGTACGGAGAACTATCCATATATGGGGATTATGGTGGAGACGTGAATTTCATATTTACTCCAACATCAGAATCACTATCATTGATGCATTGAATTGAAAAGAATAAATTCTCTTCCTGATAATGTATGGCCGTGTGGACGTATATCATAAAAAGGCCCCGATAGCTTCTGTGGAGAAAGCTTTACAGGTGCATATGTATTTATGCTTCTAATGGATTTATCTTTTATTTTTTCTAATTTAATGGATTTATCTTTTCATTATTCATTGAAAGATCATGAAAGATTTCCTAGGATGCGTAGTGCATCGGACTTCCTTAAGATCCGCAGCACGTACAATAAGTGTCATACGATCACTGCCATTGAATGATGGCCTGGGGTTCTGACAAGATAAAATCACTGTACAGCCTGAGGGGCACACAAATCATGCAATGGATAAAATACTCAAAAAGGTTTTCCCACAATTCTACTATTTTGTTATATTTTTTTTAGGCAACATAAAACTTTATTAAAACGGCAGTGGAACATACAAAAGAGCTGCCATCATACAAAGAAGGCCCCAGGGCCGACTATTCGACCAGAACAAATTTATACTATTTTGTTATATATTCGATACATTTTAGTCATTTTTATACATATTTTTGTACCGGGGAAAATTTGGCATTCCAATTTTTTCGAAGAATTATAAATTTAGTATAAATATGTTAGGGAGATATGACTGTGACCGTACTACGGGTCAAAAGTCATCGGAAGATTTTTTGAAGTAAAAATTTAGTCCCGTGATATGAAAATTATAAGATTTGATGGAGAGAGAATATTGTATAATTATTTTAAGAAAAATACAAAATCAATTCATGTGTTATAAGTAAAAATCGATTTAGTCCACGTGATCCGCAAAGCTAAGCAAAATCTGAAAAGGATTGAACCAAGGGAAGATGATAGTCTTGGGATGTCACTCAACTAGGGGTAGCGGAAGTCACTCAACGCTACTAATCGTGGACGCCACTCGACGTGACCAAGCTTCACGCTTGATTGGTAGGAGAATGTCACTCAACTCCAAAGTAAGAGATACACTTGCAAGAATTATATCTTTGAATCAAAAGTCTTTCCTCTTTATTTTGTATATTCATTCATATATAGAGTTCATTGCATCATAGTCAAGTTAGAAAAAACGGAATAATAAAGTTTAGACAATTTCAATACAAAAGAAATTAAATGGACTTTGAAATTCTCTGGTCGTTACAGTCCCGACATCCTGTAAAACCGTCATAAATTTCTCTAAGAATATTCAAATAACACGAGATCAAGTGCGTCCGGAACCAGAGACTTAGAGCTTTTCAACAATATATGACAAGTTTATTAACTCTTCGTAAATTGTTCTAAAATTAAATTTTAATTTATAGTGAGATGCACACCAGAGATGCAATTGATGCTACGCATCATATTGCTGCATAAATTAGAGTTGATATGCAGAATTCATGTCCCCACGTGCAATTATCTGAAGAATGCACTGTCTCCATCAATAATGTCTTAACCACAATAAATGTTCAGTTGAATTTGATAGATTATAAAATTATGAAAAAGATTTTCTTTCCCAACTTTCTATATATATAATTTGAAATTAAAGTTAATCAAATTGATGCGGAGAGATTCCATCTAATTTATTATTAATATCAGATGAATATTGTGGAGTGTATATTAGTAGATAATTAATATAAATATTATTAAATATTATAAAATTCATATTATATTTATAACTTTTCAAGTTAGACCATCTAATTCATGTAATAAATACTAGAAGATCTTCATCTTGAAATTGGGCGGGGAGCCATGGTTCCTAATCCTCTAGCTCCGATGCAATATGATTTTCACGTTAGTAAATAAAAGTTTTTTCTAAATTTTTAGGCTTATTTATATAAACAGTACGATATAACATTTTAAGAAAAAGATCTTTATGTTAAACGTTTGACAAAATGGTCAATTAATCTCAGTTTCGTCAGCATAGAACGTTAAGAAAGATGAAGAAATGACCATTTTGTTACTATATATTGACTACAGAGACCAATATGCACAAACATTTACCATATAAACCTTTTGTCAAAACTTTATACTACATAGACTATTTGTATAATTAAACCAAATTTTTATAACTACATCATACAATGTTGTAAGACATTTTTTTAAAGAACTCTAGGCTATCATCAATCAGGATTTTTGGAGTCGTTTGGTGTGCATCAAGGAGCCTTGTCTACTTGTCCTTTGCTTAGCCAAACCTCTCTAATTTGGTGCAAAGGCATTGAAAATCGAATGTTAGGCTTCAATATCACCAGTTACAAAAGGGATACATCTATAAAAAGGTAATTTTGGTCTTAGAAAAAAACAAGGTAATTTTGGCCTAAAAAAAACATCTTTTGCAGAAGTGTTGGTGCTCTCTCTCCTTCTTTTTTTTCTAAGTAAACGTGAGATTCATTTTACAGTAGAAATAAAAGTAGTGCTGGATACAGAAGGACGTATGAGGCCGGTTACAAAATTTAAGGATAAAAAGTCCATTACAACAACATCTAAAGTCCTAAGGGCCATACACCAAGAGACCAGAAAGACCAGCTTTTTAGAGCTTGTTTGGATGCGGGCTCTGGTTCTGGTTTTGGGTCACGGTTCTGGTTTTGGTTCCACGAGTTAAACCCAGGTTCAACTTATAGCATGATCCTTTCTGCCGCTCACCCTGCCAGACCATACACCTCCACACTCTAATCTGACACATGCATTAATTGAGGTAGCAGTCTCAGAAAAAGCACGAGATGTTGTCACCCACAACTGTACATAACTTAAGTTAATAATTTATGTGGTTTTTTGTGATTTGTTTGTATTTTTATGCATTAAAATATATGCATTTTTATTTTTAGATTTATTATCTTTTAAAATATTATTAATTTATATATTTTTATATGAAGTTTTATGTTTATTTTTTCGTTTTCTATTGCTTTATTCTTTACGCGTGATTTCTTCTCCCCAATGAGAATTCACGCGACTGATGTGGGCAAGCCTGCGCGAGCGAAAGACGAGAGCAAGGCTCTCTCCTCAGAGGTTTAATAACGTACGCTTTTATACTTTTTGTTCTACGTTTAATATGCAGAGAAGTTCTTTAGCGAGGAAGTTTAAATTAAAAAAGGGGAGATGAACTGGGCACCCACACACGGAAGATCCATAAATGGAAGACGAGAGCAAGGCTCTCTCCTCAGAGGTTTTTTCTCGCTACCTGCTTTTACGCTGGGATCGGTACTACCGTGGGCAAGAGAGATGAGACCAATGGTGTAGTTCTCCACCATAAAGAAAAGCAGGAGGAAGACGGGCTATTCCAGAATCCACTCGCAAGAGTTTTCTTCAGCAACCAGTTTTGGGTTGGGTGGGACTTCTCACCTGTAGAGATCGTAATAAGGGCATTTTTTTGGGATCGGTTAGTATGCTTTTCTCTCCTCAGAGGTTTTTTCTCGCTACCTGCTTTTACGCTGGGATCGGTACTACCGTGGGCAAGAGAGATGAGACCAATGGTTTAGTTCTCCACCATAAAGAAAAGCAGGAGGAAGACAGGCTATTCCAGAATCCACTCGCAAGAGTTTTCTTCAGCAACCAATTTTTGGTTGGGTGGGACTTCTCACCTGTAGAGATCGTAATAAGGGCATTTTTTTGGGATCGGTTAGTATGCTGAGCACTTGAGGTGCTGAACATACTGATGGACGGTTCAGATCACTTTTTCAACATCTAAGGGTTGATGTCAAAACATGTCACACTTAATGAAATAACCCACCCGTCCGGTTTGACCCGATTCTGACCCAACAAAATTCGAAGTTGCCCATTCTTCTTCGCAATCTCAACATTTCTTCGCACAGAATCACAGCACCGTCGCCGTCCCACAGCCGCCCGTTCGTGGGTGGTAAACTCGGCACTACAAGAAAATCCATACTAAATTCGAAGTTGCCCGTTAGTGCCTGGTAAAGCTCTGTTTTGATGTGGGCAGCGTTTCATCCCCAACTATGCCAGATCTTGGCTCTGCAACTTTGGTGGTGTAAATGGATCTAAACCCAGATAGGCACTTGCGAAGTAGTCCGCTCTTGGTCCTTGGATGTGTGGCGAAGAATAATCTCTCTGTTTGAGTTATCTTTGTGGATCTTGGTTTTGGCAAAATGACATGGGAAGCTGGGATTGGTCTTTGGACAGCGGCCATAACTCCAATAATTGATAAGTACGACTAGTTTTTGCTTTTGTGGTGGTTTAATGAAAATGATGAAGCGCAAGGTAACGACGAGCAAGTTGGAAGACCGAAGAACGCTCTATCTTGTTCATTGATAGTCTTCATTGTTTTTACTCGCTGCTTCTCTGTGCATGTTTTTAATTTATTTATTTTTAAAAAATTATTCTGGGTTTTTCGTTTTTGGCTTTCCGAGCGATTAATACCTGCTTCAGGAACAGGGACCTGCAAGGCCTCAAGGAGAGAGAGAGAGAGAGAGATTCCTACCCTGCAGTGGCATATTCTCTCAGGACACTGTAGGAACTGAGACAAGAATCCTCGTCCAACTACGAACTATGGTTGTAAGAAAAAAGGATTTTCCCGTTTGCAATAAGATTCACTCTCGTAAAATTTTTGGATAAAACGATTTGGAGGCGAAAAGGCAGAACACAATTGGGCTCGTAAAGGGGGAGATGCTCAGCGACGCTTACGAAGGTGTTGAGGTTAACTGGAGATTTGTTTGTGCCGAGGCGGAGAAAAGCAACCCCAACGATCCTTCTCAAAGATCCGAAAAACGCTTCTTGGAGCTAAGTTTCCAGAAGATGCAGAAGAAGCGTACAACTTCGGGTCAGTCGGGTCAAAAAGTCTCATTCGAGTTTATTTCATTAAACTGAGGTGTTTTAATTGTAGCCCTTAGATGTTGGAAAAGAGATCCACACCATCCATCGGTATGCTCAGCATACTAACCGATCCCCATTTTTTTCGTTACCAGCGGTTTTTACTGTCAAGAGGAATCGATTCCCACTGTCTTCTTACTCTACACTTCTCTACTAATTACTTTTGGTATTTCCCTCGTGATCTTTCCAAGGAAAAATGCTATATATACACTTCTCTTTGTCTCTCTCTGTTTCTTTCTCTAACCAAGTCCCTTTTCTTCCTCAAGAAACTTTCGCTCAGAGTGCCTCAGATAGGGGAAGTAAAATGTGCGTGTGTGCACATTCCTTTCTCACGGTAAATCTCAAAGTAAGCAATTTCTTGTTCACTTCCTGCATTGCGTTGTCGACTTCATCAGTTGCTTACTCTAATCATATGAGGTAGAAACCAGTTTGATTTCTGCGAAACTCATCGGCGATGATGGACTCATTCTAAACTGCTTCATCACCTCGTTATCTCATGCGAACGTAACTATGCTTACTGGTGTACTTCACAATACTTGGTTGGCGATAAAATGGAGACAATGAGAAAAATTGAAAGAAAACGGAAAGAGAAGTTTTCGTTCCATTGTGTTCACTCGTTTGTTTTTGTTTTCAACAGAATCGAGTAGTTACACCGACGCTTTCGTTAAACAACGATTATAATAGAAAAAGGCTTTTCAAAATCTGTCAGAGCGAATTTCCGACCATGCCAATTAGCACATGACACGTGAGGTGTCAGTAGTACGCGCTGCACTATGCGCTGTCGAACTGTTAGTGAAAACGGCTGCTTTTGACAAAATGCATAACCATAACCCTTAACCCACGAACAAACACTGGGTCGTGGGTTGTGGTTCAACTTTCAGAGGGGGTGTTTGTTTCCCCAAAATTTTGGGGTTCGAAATTTCCAACAAAACAAACACACTCCAAAATTTTCAACTTTTACACACATACACTCTACTTTTCACAAACCCCAATAAATCTCAATAAAGTAAAGATTCTCAAAATTTCGAAAATATTCCCCGAAATTTCCACAAACAAACGCCCCCAGAACCTCGACCCATTGAACCAGGACCATGATCTGTTCCCAAATAAGCCCTTAAAAGCCATAAAAACTTCATACAAATAGGCCAAAAAAACACATAAATTAAAAACGGGTTCAAAGATCCCGATACAATAATAAACCCGCCATACAAGACAATTTCAGTAGCCAGAACATGAAGTCGACAAACGTCTCCCTCACATTTCCACACATAAACGTCCAGTCCACCAGGTTACAATAAAAAAGAGAACCAGAGCGTTGGTGCTCTCTTTTGCACATACGAGTGTTGCACGGGCACGCGGGCCTGGACAATCTGGGACGCTGACGTCATTTCGTCCTAACGCTACTAAACGACAATTTGGTCCTAATTGCCTATTCGAAACGACATGCATAAAAGTTGGGCAAATTATACGAAATTCTGAACTTTTTCCCCATGCTCTGGTTCTGGAACAAGCAATAGTCACGTGGATTCCGAAGCGTTTCATAGGTGGGACCCGATAGTCCTATCAGTGTTCGTCCAGTCTAACATGAAATTGGGGGTACACAATTCGCTCGTTTGGTTATTCACGCGATGACAAGCCGAAGATGCATATCTGTACCAAGGGCAAGTTTTGCTGAAGAATTAAACGGTCAGATGAAAAATTTATGATATGCGAAAGAGAATCGCAAAAATAAACATGGCTGAGCTTTATTCTTGAGCTATGAAATTAACGTCACCTTTAACAATTCAAACTATTAAGGTGTAGTTTGTTTCCAACAATTCGACACCTCGACATTTTGGTTATTATTAAAAAAATAAAGAATGATATATTTTTCATTATAATATTTACTCAAATATTTTCGCTCCTTACTTTTTCACTAATTCTCACAAAATATCTTTACTTTTTCACCAACTCCAACACCTCAACATTTCCACCTCCCCAAAATTTCCACAAACAAACACTACCGAAATTTGTTACATTGAATTTGGGCTTAAATATTACGTATATCCCTGTGGTTTAACTTTTTCCTGGAAATGACCTAAGGATAAAATTTGTTGTCCTGCCATCCCTGAGGTTTATTCACTTTCCCAGTCATATCCCTCCGTCCAAAAATTGACGAAAGTTGCTGACGTGTAAAAAACTATCGACGTCATCACCAATAAAAATTCAACATGTGTCCATCATCGCCTAGTGTACATGCCATGCCAGCGAAGTGACCACAATGCCCTTGCCTTGTCATTTAATATATTCTCCCCAAATCAGCAGAAGCAGAGCAACCCTTCCTCCACAAACCAGGCCTTAGAGAACTGCAAAGAGCTCCTTGATTACGTCGTCGATGATCTCAAAGAATCTTTTGCAAAGATTGGTACCTTAGATATCAGAAAGCTCGATGATTATGTCGAAGACCTCAAGGTGTGGCTCAGCACCGCGATCACCTATGAGCAGACCTGCTTAGATGGGTTCGAGAACACGACCATGTTAGAAAATTTCCTTAAGGTGACCTAATTGACATATGTAAATAATCTTTTCAAGTTTTAAAGATTATGGTGTCAGTTAAAATAAGATTATGGAATCTGTAGCAAATTCAAATTTAGAACTAATTGGATAAAGATTGCAATTTGATTTTCTTATTTAAATTGGAATTCAAATTGTAACCAATTAGATAAAGTTTGCTATTTGATTTTGAATTTGAATTTGCTATTTGATTTTGAATTTGAATTACCTTGATGGAAGGAACAAATTCAAATCTACAACAGATTGAGGGTCCCTGACCTAGCCTATAAATAAGAGGCATGTGTATACCATCTGTGACATTCTCTGTAAGGCATAGGCATAGGTTGGAAGAGCCTCACTAAAATACTTCATATTCATAAAGTTACTCTTCAGAGATTCTGATCGAGTGCTGAGCAAGATGGCTGGAGGTAAAGATCCTGCTTTATAATTCCGCTGCTTTCACAATCAAATTGATTGATTGTAATTTTACTCTAACATGTGGTATCAGAGCCATCCTTCCGTACTTCTTGTTCAGTGAAGCGATTTACTGATTAAATTCAGATTGTCGCTTGAATCAAGAAATACTGATTCTCTGTATAAGTATTTTTAAAAGAAAATTGATTTCTTCCATATTTTTTGGCCGACTGTCAATTAAAAGTTTAAAGAAAAAATTTTCTTTGTTTACATGCTATTTCTGTTAGTTTAGAAACAAAGAGAACAACAAAACATTTTTTTTTTGAAAAAACCCGTATGGGTTGGGTTTTGATTATGAAAAATGTTCATGAAAAACCAAGTTTTTTGATTCATTGGAATTGAAAAATTGTGTTTTGGTTCTTGAAAAGAAAAGAGGAAAGACCCACAAGGAGGAGGTGAAAATCACCACCTCCGTGCGGTAGCAGGTGGCCGGAGAGGAGGAAAACCTCCTCTCCTAGCCACGGGTTTAAAACCCGTGGCCTTCAAGGGCTGCCGGCGACGAGAGGCTCACGGCCTTCTCGTCGCCGGTGCATGCGGCGGCGTCCATTGGGACGCCTGGCCGTGCGGCGGCGTCCATTGGGACGCCTGGCCGTCCGGCGGCGTCCCAAGGGACGCCAGGCCGAGCTCAGGAGCTGCGGCGGCAATTGCTGCCGCAGCGCCTGAGAAGAGAACACAGACCTTCGGGTCTGTGTTTCAAAGCAACCGGGTCAATGACCCGGTAATCCGGGTAGGGTTTCCTACCCGGACAAGTCAATTGGGCTGGGATTGGCCCAGCCCAATTCACATTTTAAGGGGCTGACCATTGGGTCAGCCCAAGGCCCATGAACGAAAGTCCTGACCCGAATGGATCGGGTCAGGCGACCCGCGTGGGCGGGCTACGGTATGGACCGCCGGTCCGGTCGGACCGGATCGGACCGACCGACAGATTATATTAATATTATTTTTAATTTTTTTTAAAAAAAAAAACTTTTATGCTTTTATGCTTGCATTAATTTCTAGAATTATTATGATGTTCAATGTTTAATTGATTAAATTCTAGAAATATCAATTTACTTTTATGCGAGCATTAATTTCTAGAATTATTATGATGTTCAATGTTTAATTGATTCCATTCTAGAAATATTAAATTTATGCTTGATTTATTATATGAAAAATCTAATTATATAGATAGGTTGATCATGCATAAAATGTTTGATGCCTAGACCAAACATGATTAAATGAACCTACTAAGGTTAGTGGGAATATGGGGTATGATCGAAGAATACAGGTCAGGGACAGTTCTGGCTAAGGCAAGTCTTGGTATTTAAAGGTCCTCAGACCTACCTCACTTACCTGGGAGCTCCCCTGCTTGTGTTTTAGAAAATACTATTGTCCCACCTTAAAGATTGGTTCATTTTTTATCCTTGGATTAAGATTAGACATCTATAAAGTTGACAGATATTGATGAAGTAGTAATTATCATAATGATTTTCGGAGAGCCACAGCATCCCAAATTTATATTGATGATTACATCAAGATTAATATATGAACTTCATAAAGAGAAATTAATATCTGTGTGGTAACTAAATTATAAAATTGTTTACTTTCCCCGCAGGGAAATTTTTTAATTTTGTGACTTAGTTAGATTAAAATAATAAATTTTGTATTAACAATAAAATTTTCTTAGGCCCACAGGTACGGAGAATTTTATTCTTAATATTTAAAATTGTTAGATTTAATAATAAAGAGTAAATTTCATGCATATGCAACCTTTGCCCACAGGTAGGACGAAATTTACTATTAAATTGACATTGGTTGATTTAAATAAGGTCAATTCATAGCAATTAAGTAGTTTTATGTTATATTGCAGTTATTTATTCTTCCCTAATTTATAGTTCCTTGCGTGTTCCAATGCTAAGTGGTGATAATTTTGCTGACTGAAAGTAAAGTTTGCTATTCACTCTGGGGTGTATGGAATTGGATGAAGCGCTCCGTGTGGTGGAACCCACTATCACGGAATCAAGTACGCCACATGAGATTTATGTTTATGAACGATGGGAGCGATCATATCGCCTCAGTTTGATGTTCATTAAATCTCACATCATCAAAAGCATTAGGGGTTCTATCCCTGAAAGCATTAAAGCCAAGGATTTTTTAAAGTCCGTTGAAGAACAATTTGTTACTTCTGAAAAAGCATTAGTCAGCACCCTGATAAGAAAATTGAGGTCAAGCAAATCAATAAAGAGTTCAACTAGTGTGCGTGAGCACATAATGGAGATGAGAGACATTGCATCTCAATTAAAATCTCTGGAAGTTGAAATTTCTGACTCATCTTGGTTCATCTAATTTTGAACTCTCTACCAAATGAGTATGGTCCCTTTAAAATATCATACAACACACATAAGGAAAAATGGTCAGTGAATGATTTACTGACTATGTGTGTTCAAGAGGAAGAGAGGCTGAAACTCGAGAAACCTGAGAGTTCTCACTTTGTTTCTCGTGCTAAGGGGAAGACCAAGAAAGGCAAGGTTGTCCACAACTTCAAGAAGGAGAACAAGGTGCCAATTAAGATTAATGGCACTAAGGATACTTGTTTCTTCTGTAAGAAGAAAGGACACATGAAGAAGGATTGCCAAAAATACCTAAAGTGGCTCGAGAAGAAATGTATATTCCTCTCTCTTGTTTGTCATGAATCTTTAGTTGTTGAAGCTCCTTGCAATACTTGGTGGATTGATTCTGGTTCTACAATCCACATTGTGAATAAATTGCAGGGTTTTCTCACAACAAGGAAGCCGAAAAGAAGTGAACAACGAGTTTACTCTGGAAATAAATTGTTCTCAAGTGTGGAAGCGGTTGGACTTACAGAATAATTTTGAAGACTGGATTTATTTTAGATCTTGAAGATGTATTTTTTATTCTAAACTTTTCAAGGAATTTAATTTCAATTTCAAAACTTGATGTATTGGGTTATGATTTTTATTTTATAAATTCAGCTTTCAGTTTATTTCGAAATAATCAAGTTGTTGGTGGAGGAATAAAAATTGATGGTCTTTACAAAATTGAATTAGATCCCAACTTTGAGAATAATTGTTTGTCAATACATACTATTGGCATAAAGAGAAGGCTTATAAATGAGAATTCCGGTTTGTTATGGCATAGGAGATTGAGACATATCTCCATTGAGCGAATCAAAAGGTTGGCAAATGACGGAGTCTTACAAACTCTTGATTTTTCTGACCTTGGCACTTGTATAGACTGCATAAAGGGAAAGCAGACTAACAAGTCTACTAAAGGTGCCAGAAGGAGTTCAAAGATTCTAGAGATCATACACACTGATCTCTGTGGACCTTTTCCTACTCCATGTTTCAATGGTCAGAGATATTTTATCTCATTCATTGATGACCATTCACGTTTCATGTATCTCTACCTTATTGATGAAAAGTCTGAGGCGTTGAATGTCTTTAAGACTTATAAGGCAGAAGTAGAGAATCAAAAGGAAACGAAAATCAAGATCGTAAGATCTGATAGAGGTGGAGAATATTATGGAAGGTACACAGAAAAAGGACAAATGAGTGGTCCATTTGCGAAATTCCTTGAAGAGGAAGACATTGTTGCTCAATACACAATGCCTGGTACACCACAACAAAATGGTGTAGCAGAAAGAAGGAATCACACACTTATGGACATGGTAAGGAGTATGCTTAGTAATTCTAGTCTACCTCAGTATCTATGGAGTGAAGCTTTAAAAAAACTGCTGTGTATATCTTAAACAGGGTTCCATCCAAGGCTGTCCCAAGGACACCTTTTGAGTTATGGAAAGGATGAAAACCTAGTTTAAATCACTTACACATATGAGGTTGTCCTACTGAAGTGAGGATTTACGATCCGAATATAAAGAAATTAGATCCAAAGACAACCATCGGATTTTTTATCGGCTATCCAGTAAACTCCAAAGGATTTAGATTTTACTGTCCTACACATAATACTAAGATTGTTGAATCAGGAAATGCTAAGTTTTTAGAGGATATTGAACCTAGTGCAAATTCCCAAAAGGTTGAATTTAAAGAAGCACAAGAGTTGTCTGAATCTTCTCCTTCTGGAGAAAGATTGTTTGTGTTTAGGAAAGATCAAATTGATTATCCTGAACCACAACCAATTCAAGAAGAGTCAACTCATACAGAACAGGTTCAGACTGAGTCTACCCAACCTCTGCAAGATGTTGAGGAAGTAGAATTAAGACGATCCTCTAGAATAAGGAAATCAACAATCCCTAATGATTATGTTGTATACCTTCAAGAGTCTGACTTTGATGTTGGACCTAAAAGGGATCCAAATACGTTTTCACAGGCCATGAATGGAGATAACTCCATGTTGTGGTTTGATGCCATGAAGGAAGAGATGAAATCTATGGCAAAGAATCAAGTCTGGGATCTTGTTGACTTACCAAAGAAAGTTGTAGCCATAGGCTGCAAATGAGTTTACAAAACCAAAAGGGAAGCTTCCGGTAAAATTGAACGATATAAAGCCAGACTTGTAGCCAAGGGTTTCACTCAAAAGGAAGGCATAGATTATCATGAAACCTTCTCTCCAGTATCAAAGAAGGATTCGTTTAGGATAATCATGGCATTAGTAGCTCATTTTGACTTAGAGCTACAACAGATGGACGTGAAAACAACCTTTCTAAATGGGGATCTTGAGGAGGAGGTGTATATGAGACAACCTGAGGGGTTTATTGATAACAGTCAGAAGGCATGTAAATTAAAGAAATCTACATATGGACTAAAACAAGCCTCCCGTCAATGGTATATTAAATTTCACAAGGTTATTACTTCATTCGGGTTTTTGGAGAATCTTGTGGATCAATGTATATACCTTAAGGTCAGTGGGAGTAAAGTAATCTTTCTAGTCCTTTATGTAGACGATATTTTACTTGCAACAAATGATTTGGGTTTGCTATATGAAACTAAAAAGTTTCTGTCTAATTTAGTTTCTGTCTAAACACTTTGAAATGAAGGATTTGGGTGAAGCCTCTTATGTCAATGACATAGAGATTCATAGAGACAGAAAACAAAAAATATTACAACTGTCTCAGAAGGCCTACATTGAAAAAGTTTTAGAAAGATATGATATGAACAAATGTGCTCATAGTGTAGCACCTATCATCAAAGGGGATAAATTCTGTTTGGATCAATGTCACAAAAGTGAATTGGAACAAGAACAAATTAAAGGTTTACCATATGCATCTGCAATCGGCAGTTTGATGTATGCTCAGGTTTGTACTAAACCTGATATTGCATTAGCAGTTGGTATACTGGGAAGATACGTGTTATGAAGCCACTACACAGGCATTATAGTTAAATGGTCTCAAAATTGTTGAGTCTGTTGAGAGACCAATTAAGATTTTATGTGACAATTCTGCAGTAGTATTCTTTTCAAAGAATCATAAAAGTGGAAGCAGAAGTAAGCACATAGATATCAAGTATCTTAATATGAGAGAAAACATCAAGAGACATGTTGTTTTTATAGAGCATATAAGTACTAAGTTGATGTTTGCTGATCCCATGACAAAAGTTTACCGGTAAAACAGTTTAAAGGTCATGTGGATCATATGAGGCTTGCTAATTCATTTTGTACTTAGTTTCTCTCAATTTTTGATTTACAGACATGAAGTTATTGAAATAAAGATTTATTGCGCAAATTATTTATTATTTATTGTTATCTATGAAGATAAATAAAAGGACCTGAATGACTTATAAGAAGTTCATTCATAAAGTAAAGATTCCCATAAAGTACTCATATAGTGAGTATTGTGCTGGTAATACATGGAAGGGACGACCGATTATGTTACGGTTTTACCGCTATGATTCGTGTGTAGCATTCATTATGTGGGTGGGAGGATTCCATAAACAGTTGGCCATACTAAAGAACTCCAGACACCATTAAGACATATGTCGTCAAGGTCAAGTGGGAGAATGTTAGAAAATTTCCTTAAGGTGACCTAATTGACATATGTAAATAATCTTTTCAAGTTTTAAAGATTATGGTGTCAGTTAAAATAAGATTATGGAATCTGTAGCAAATTCAAATTTAGAACTAATTGGATAAAGATTGCAATTTGATTTTCTTATTTAAATTGGAATTCAAATTGTAACCAATTAGATAAAGTTTGCTATTTGATTTTGAATTTGAATTTGCTATTTGATTTTGAATTTGAATTACCTTGATGGAAGGAACAAATTCAAATCTACAACAGATTGAGGGTCCCTGACCTAGCCTATAAATAAGAGGCCTGTGTATACCATCTGTGACATTCTCTGTAAGGCATAGGCATAGGTTGGAAGAGCCTCACTAAAATACTTCATATTCATAAAGTTACTCTGCAGAGATTCTGATCGAGTGCTGAGCAAGATGGCTGGAGGTAAAGATCCTGCTTTATAATTCCGCTGCATTCACAATCAAATTGATTGATTGTAATTTTACTCTAACAGACCAGTGATGCAGGGATTTTGTGAAAAACTCACAACACTCACATAAAGCCTAACCGCTCAAACTTAAACGATCCTAACAATTTCCAACAGTGGTATCAGAGCCAAGTTGCTAATGCCTTCATGAATTCACGAGAAGAAGAAGAACATATTTCCATAGAGGAATTTTGTCGAACAATTAACAGACACACTGTGAACCTTGCAAACACACTTAACTGTGTTCGATCACTATCAAAGATTGGAAAATCCCAACTACATACCTTTTACGTTGGCAGTGAGAGGATACAGATTCACAGGAAACATTGAAGAATTGAAGGGAAACTATTGAACTCAGGAGTAAATTGGGACAAAACTATTGAATCTTCTAGTCTGTCGCAAGCCCCTGCCAATCAACTTTGTGGAAGTCCCTTATTCTCAAATTGAAGACCACTCTGTCGTCCAGTTTCACATAGAAGAAAAGTTGATAAAGGAAAAAGCAGATTTCAAAGAAGTATTCTTATTGAAAGAAAAATCAGAGGGCAATAGTGAAGCAGGAGGAAAATTGGAAAAAAAAAACTCCAACGAGGAAAAAAGTCGTTTGAATCTTCTGAAAGAACTAAATAAGAACTTGATTCAAGAATGGTGGTTTGCACACTCGAGGAGAGAAGTGACTTGGCCTCTGCAGATCTACGCGATGGGTTTCTGCTATACACTTCAGGAAAAATTTTGTTTTTCGAAAGGGCAGTCGAAGTGAAGAGGACCCTTTAGTCAATTGAATTTTTTTATTAAATGACGTGGCATGGGCATTTTGGTCATTTCTTTTCACTTCGCTGGCGTGACCTGCACACTAGGCGATGGTGTACACGTTTTGAATTTTTATTGGTGATGACGTCGATAGTTTTTGACATGTCAGCAACTTCTGTCAGTTTTGGGACGGAAGTTGGACGGAGGGACATGACTGGAAAAGTGAATAAACCCTAGGGACAGCGGGACAACAAATTTTACCCTAGAGGCATTTCCAAAAAAAAGTTAAACTCCAGGGATATACATAATATTTAAGCCTTGAATTTTTGAATTCTCAATATACATCTTTAAAATCATGCCACATAATTTATCTTTAACATATGTGAAACTATTTTAACCGTCAAATATTATTCAAAGAGGTATATTGATAATTTTTGATAATTTAAACATCTCATACGTTGAATCTAGTTGTTCAGACTCAAAAATAACATTCATACCATAGTTTTCAAGGCCAAATTGATTTTTTTTTTCTCATAATTTTCAAGGCCAAATTGGTAGCTCGTGTTCCACCACCTCAGTTGGCTTCGAACTTAAAAGGAGTACGCGAAAAGTACAGTAGAAGTGATCGCATTTCCAGTGTTTCAAGGAATAAATTTTAAAGACCTATTAGGGTTAAAATGATATTTACAATACAGTTTGGGTTAACCAAGTGGAGGTTGTCTTTTTAGCACCTCTTCTGTGTGACTGTGGCCTTGTTTACAGACGAAATACTACCATGGAGGTCGGTCGAATAGTCACAATGAGCCAAGAGAGTTGAAATGAGTCCATGCCTCCTGATCAATGATTCAAGAAGATAAATCAAGTTTCAATTCTGAGGTAGAATATACAAGTTAAACTGACCGAACCACAGCTAAAATCTGAGAAAGAAGACAATGGAGCATGGCAGAAGATCATCCCATCCGCATGACTTCTACTGAACTGTACGTGCCAATCGGTGTGTGTGCGCGCGCGCGAGCCTAAACATCCTGGGGGACACTCAATGTTGAACTTGAAAGAGTTTTGCATTGGAGCACCAATGGAGATGAATGTAAACTTGATGGTTTTCCAAAGGCGAGAGGCATATTAAAGATTCTGACTAGAACTCGTAGTCTCGTAGATTGAGGACTTGAATACACATACAGATAGCCACTCTGTGTTGCATAAGTTAAAAATGAGAGTTCAAAGAATAAAGGGGGTAAAAGGGAAAAGCAAGCATTTAAACCAACTCTAATGCATACAGCATAAAGTTCTACTGAGGCATGTAAGATATCTGGTGCTACAAGTTCTTGTTTCTTCTACAGAACGAGATACTAAACAACTAAAACACATCATATATGTTGCCTTGGAAAGCACAGAATGATATGTTTTTTCCATGGCTTGTAATGTCTCTAGGGTCCGACTAAGAAATGGCCCGCAGGGTTGGTAAAATGCCATAGAAAGCATTTTTACCTAAATTTGGTCTACCACAGATCAACGGTCAAATGAAAGGTCAGATTATCAATACCTAAATGAGGTCTACCACACTTTGTGGTCGTTTTAAGGGTTCCAGTTCTATGATGGTGGCTGTCTTAATATAACCCTACCCTTGAAAGCAAAAATATGTACTCAGAACAAATGTTTACCACAGAATTGCAAATTACCTGCAAAATCTTGAAAACTATTTCTGCGATGTATGTTTGGTGCCAAGCAGCACCCTTCTGCTGTAGCTTATCTGGATGTAGACAAAGTAAAGCTTTTTGATATGCTCTTTTTACAGACGTGCCTTCAATTATATCAACAAGAGGTACAGGCTTCCACCCACTTTCCGGCCAAAGAACCTGTTTGTATGATCAACGTTAGTCTTGAGAGGCAAAGGATTTACATAGCAAGGAAAGCAAGAGAACTAGCCTTGCAAGTAAGAAGTATTTTTGAATTATCGGAAGAACAAAAATAAGATTCGACGCATATCAGAAAGCGATTTCTTTGGTTACTTCAGAGAATAAAAGAAAAATAGGTGCTTTCTTTCATCAAAGTCAAACAGAAGGGGAATAAAGAGAGAAAGAAGCGGGGTGGAGTGTGTTTCAAGAAGGATGAGGAGAGCTATCTATGCTCACGTATTGTAAAGTTGACAGCAACGAGCGTATATTTCCTGTCTTTCCATTGGACCACTGTCGTACTTTCGCATCAATAACCTGCATTATGTGAAATTGTACAATTATAGCTCCCCAATGTTGTGGTGAAAGCAATATTACGGTTGCTCCAATGTTGTGCTCTACATTACTTGGATTTCTTGAGTATCACCACTTTGTGACGGTTCATTCTTTCCTTGAGTCAACTCCTTTATCTGTCAATCCCAAGTAAGCTAGCTTATCAGAAAATGTCATAGAAAAAGTGTCTTGTGATATTCTAGGATATCTATGGTGTATCTTCACAAATTTAACTACTGTGTGTGACAAACTTGAACAGACACAAAAAGATTGAAGATGTGAACCATTATAATATATTAGAATGAATAAATTTTTGAATTGAAACCACATACCAGGAAGTTCCCTTGGAAAGAATCATCTGTGTCCTCAACGGCAGCCTTTGAACCATGAAGAACTGATGCTGACAAAAGTAAAGGGTTATCTTAGATCAGTGTTAGTTCCAAAACTAATCCAATGTAGATAGAGCACAACAAAATGGAATTTTTCTTTCTACTTCTGGTGAGCACTGAATTGGATCCTTCCCAGAACAAAAGCCAAAATTGATATCAAGTTTACTCTAATTTGAGAACAGAGTACATGAAGTTCATGCACATTGCAATGCTACTTCTAATCACGTGTTCACCAGGTACCTATGGGAGAAGCATGGATGATAGAATTTCACACGAAAGAGTGTATTGACCAGGATGGGATCAATACATAATAACAGAAGAACTTCGGAAATTTATATATGCAGCTCTAACACCTCCTAGTCCCGCATTATGATAAAGCATTGCGTATAACCTCATAATATCTCATTGCAAGTACTAAGCTAAGCCAACCTACTCCTTTGAGAAAAAATTATTGAAACTAACTGGTATTTGATGACGAGTAATCCTTTTGTCCCGACAAAGTACCACCAACTACATCGTTGGTGGTCTTTATTGCAAAGTGTTCTTTCTCTGTCTGTTTCAGATAGCCATCTGCCTGAAAAAAATGACAACTATTACCATTTTCAGATTCCCTAAACATTTTCTGGAATCAAATAGTGTTTTCCATTCAGCAGACATGTAATTGTAAGTTCTTAGTATCTTCAGAATGAACTAAACTTAAACTTCTGCAATTGTGTTGTTTACCTTGGCCCTTGGAGTTTCCTCATCTACTCCAATTGTGCTAATGCGCACTTCACTCTTTGCTCTGTTAGTGTCTCTCTTCTTCCATTTAGAGTTCTCACTTCGAGAGCTACAGTCATCTTTGGGTTGTGGAGAACCTTCTTGGTTGAAAATTTTAACAAATTCCTTGACCATTCCCTTCACTCTATTTCTCCCAAGCTTGTCAGCTGAGTAAACAGCTGAATCTTGGAAACTAGCTTCATTCGTTAGTACATCATTCACCTTAGGTCTTTTTTCATATTGTTTCTTTACATTTTTGCGTGCATCAACTGTTGTGCTTTTCGCCGTTGTTTCCTTACCTTGACCTTTTTCAGTGGTTCCATCGTTGCCTGCAGTAGAAGAAAATGTGTGGTGTTAGAGACAATGTGCTTGCTTGCACCAATACAGTTGATCTGGAACAGACTTACCGTGCTCATAATCATTATCAAAGAACAGAGAATGAACGGGTTTCAATGCAGGCCTGTAAACTTCTTCTGTAAGCACCCTAATTTCTCTCTCTGATTGATCGCACAAATTTACCAGAGAAAGAGATGGAGGTTTTATTTCTTCACTTACACCTTGCAAGATGGTACTACCAGAAATATCTTCCACAAAACTTTGAAGGCTGCTCAGGTTTTCTGATTCAGGTCTGGGAAGAATTGCTTCTGCCACATTTTGGCATGGTTCTACTCTATCTTGAGCGCTTATTTCAGAAACTGAGTCCCTATCTTGTTTGTCGCATTCCATCCTAAAGGACTGTGTATGAGATTCCTTCACTTCGCTCTCACCTACCAACCATCCTTTTGCGCTCGAGCATCTCTCAATTTTTACAGGTTCTTTTAATCTTAACCTATTCCCCCCTCTAAAAGGCATCGCCAACGGCACTCCTTTGCTAGCCCATTTATATATTGAAAAGTGGAATTTACTGCCATCGCTGCGAACCTCCGAACTATGGGAATTTTTTTCTATATCCACTTCTGTGTCTTTTTCATCGGATATCAAGTCTGGTGACACCTCACTACTTCGAGAGATCTCCGGCGGTAAAGTGCTTTGGTGATAAGGTCGTTGAACATTATTTCCCAACTCCTCTTTGGTTTGGATTGCTTGGCTTGAGAATCTAGAAGGAGTTGAAGTCGAAGGAGACGAAAATCCAATTCCATTGGATGCACCATCTTTGTGCTTATATGGTTTACCAATGCTTGAACCAAACACTAGCGAGTCCACCCCCTTTGGTCAATTTGGCAGGTAGGCTGAAAAAAATGAAAAGATAGTTGAAGTATGAAACTGGGAAACATGCCCTTGAATCAGGACGTTGAACATGGAAATGTACCTCACATTACTATATTTAATGAAGGAACTCAATGGACCCTGTAACGTTTTAACTAAAGAACAAAGAAAATTTGATGCTATTTTTAGCACATATGTAGTTATCGACTTTGGAACTAAACGGGGAAAACCAAAACCTGAATTGTGGAGGGAGTGATGAACTCCCAAAGGGGTCAGCTTTGGGTGGTGTTACGGCATTTTATTGGCATCACGTGAATGTTAGTCAAAGGTAGTCAAAGGGGTAGTTTTGTACTTAGTAATGCTTTTAGAAGTGAGAAATGGTGTGCTGTACCGTTGGTCATAAAGAAAGTCTCATTAAGGGCAATCTGGACTTTTCCTATGATTATAGAAGACGTGAGAAGGAAAGCAAAATAGGTTCTGCATCTCACGGGTATAGTAGGAGTTCGAATAACAGAGTGCAAATAGTTCTGTTGACGCAAAGATTCTGTGATTTCACTTTTCAAGATTTGGTGAACTCCAAGATTTGAAGATTTGGTGTGGTGATCTGATCTGTCTTCTACGTGATGATGGAGAGCTGATTTCGTGAAGAGCTTGGTGTGTTGATTGATTGGAAGATAAATAATTGAAAGATCACCGGTGTTTTTCCCCCAATTCGATTTTGTGAAGATTGGAGATTCAGAGGTTCTGAATCAGTGAGGCTGAAGGTTTCAGCCTCGGCCCTAGATTGTACAAGGTTTGTGCAAGGAGATCTATTGTCGTTCAGTGATCGTGGCTTCCGTGTTGAACATAGATGTTCTATGCTCGAGTGGTGATTCGGTTTGGTAAACCGAGTTTGATTCAAGGGTTGTTGTTAGGCTAGGTTAGTCTTCAATAGATCACCTTGTAACCTTTGGAAGCTAGTGGATTCGAACGGCCTACGGGCCCAGAGAGTTTTTCTCCTTAAGGACGTTCCTTAGGGAGTTTCTCTTCGTAACCATTTCCGGTGTTACATGTTTATCATTGTTTCTTGCTTTGATTAATTGCTATTTTACTAACCAATTGTTTTCTTTGTGTTGTGAGTATTCAACTGTGATATTTGGTAGATATCCTTACTGATTCGGTTGGTAAGAATTCTTTGTGATTTTCTGGTTCAAGGTTTAGATAAGCAATTGTTTGTGATTCGATTGTACAAAGTTAATCCGAAAAATCTTGGTTCTGTCAAGTGCAGTTACTTCGGAGTCACTTGAAGTTTCTTCTGTTATCTCTGTTTTTCAGATTTGTGAATTTACTGTGTATCTGTACTGTGTGCATATCTGATTTGTAATTAGGTAGTTGAACCTTGTTAAAGATTGATTGAGTTTATATTTCAGAGAATAGGTTGTGGATTGAAAAAGAAAATTGCTATTGGATAGATTTTTTTAATATACCTATTCACCCCCCTCTAGGTATTTTCCGCACATTTGAGTCTAAATTAGGTTGTTCAATTGGTATCAGAGCCATAAGTCGTTCCTTGACCCAAATTGATTTTAAAATGGATATGAGTCAATCCCTTAATGTACCCCCATTCTTTGATGGTTCTAATTACGCTTATTGGAAAGTGAGAATGAGGGTCTTTTTAAAATCTATAGATGAGAGAGTATGGACAGCCGTGGATAAAGGTTGAACCATGCCTGAAGGTTCAATAGATGGGGTTATTTCTATTAAAGAACCTAGCAAATGGACCGGAGAGGAAAGGGAATCCGCTAGCTGGAATAGTAAAGGCATTAATGCTATATTCATGAGTGTATCTTCGGATGAATTCATGAGAATATCCAAGTGTGAGTCCTCTAAGGAAGCTTGAGATATCTTAGCCCTTACACATGAAGGTACTAAGGCTGTGAGGGATTCTAAATTACAATTGAATGTCTCCAAGTTCGAAGAGATTCGAATGAGAGACGATGAGACTTTTGATGAATTCTATGGAAAACTTACAGCCATAGTTAATGGGAGTTTTAGTCTTGGAGAGAAAATTCCAGAATCTAAGGTAGTAAAGAAAGTGCTAAGATCCCTTCCTGAAAGGTTTAGACCAAAAGTCACTGCCATAGAAGAGAGTAAAGTGTTAGATGAAATCAAAATTGATGAGTTAGTTGGATCATTACAAACATATGAGCTGACTTTTCCTTCAACTAAAAAGGGTAAGTCTATTGCTTTTAAAGCAGTAAAAGAGGAAGAAAATTCTTCTCCTGACAGTGATTCTGTAGATGATGAAGACATGACTCTTTTTGTTAAGAGGTTTCGTAAGGCTTTCCGATTCAAAAAGGGTAATAATTGGAAAGAAAAGAAGGGACACACGAAATCCTTCAATAAAACAAATTGGAAGAAGTCTGATAAGAAAGATATAGGAGAACAAAAGAAGAAAGAAGATGTAAGTATTCAATGTCATGGTTGTAAAGGTTTCGGACATATGAAAGTAGAATGTCCTACATACTTAAAGGCACAAAGAAAACCTGTCATGAATGCATCTCTTTCTGATTCCGATTCTGATATTTCTTCTTCCAGTAAAGAAACTTCATTAAATGATAAAGTTAATTATCTTGCTTTTTCATCTTCCATTGTTAGTACTAATGAATTTGATTTTGAAGCTGATGACCTCCTGGATTCAGATTCTGACGATGAAGAGTCTCTTCGCATGGCTTATGACGAGTTGTATGAAGAGAGCTTGAAGTTGAAGAAAAAAGAGATTTTAATTTCTAAAGAGCTTAGTGTTGTTAAATTAGAAAAAGATCAACTAACATCTGAACTTGCTTTGTTCAATGTGAAAAATACAGATCTGGAAGCTAAGGTTAAAGAGCTGAAACATGAGCTGGAGCAAGCTAATATAAAGCTGAACAAGTTCACAAGTGGAACCACGAAGCTTGACAAAATGCTAATAATGGATTAGCAGCTGGAGACAATAGAGGTTTGGGCTTTTCAGCTGAAAAAGACTCTAAGAATGTCAATAAAACAGTGTTTGTTCCTGCTGTGATTAAGGAGAAACCACCTCAACTTCAGTTCTACAAAAGAAATCTCATACGGTGGTAAACTCTAACCCTATGAAGTCTTTTAATTATAATAGATCTGAGTTCATTCCAACATGTCACCATTGTGGTAAAATAGGACATATTAAACCAAGGTGCTATAATTTGTCAAATGAGAATTTTAGGAATGTTAGATCTACTTCAAATAGTATATCTAGATCTGACTTCAACATGTTAACTTCTCAAGTAAGTAAACTTGCTCAACAAGTTGATATTATGTCTAAAAGTTTACTTTCATCATCTAAGTCAAAACAAGTATGGAGGAAAAAAGATATGATCTCTTGTAATGTAGCTCATCTAGTTTTTAAGGCAAAAAATGATTTTGTTTGGTATTTGGATAGCGGATGTTCAAAACACATGTGTGGTGACAAACATTTATTTACCACTCTTAAAAACTATAATGCTGGTGTAGTTACTTTTGGTGATGGTGGTAGGACAACTGTAGTAGGAAAATGTTCTATTACATTGCCTAGTTGTCCTACATTCAATGATGTTTTATATGTTGATGGTCTTAAAGCAAATTTGTTAAGTATTAGCCAAATATGTGATTCTGACTTGAGTGTTAAGTTTACTAAAGATGCTTGTGCTGTTATTAATGACAGTGGTAAAATAGTGTTTCAAGGCATTAGAACTTCTGATAATTGTTATGGTATTGTTCTTAACAATGAAACTATATGTAATAATGTTCGTATTGATAAGACACATTTATGGCATCAACGTTTAAGTCATATGAATTATCGAGATCTTTCTAAAATGACTAAGGTTGTTGAAGGCTTACCTAAGCTAGAAAGAATAGACAATCAAGTATGTGGTCCATGCCAATTTAGAAAGCAAATTAGATCTTATTCATATGGATTTAATGGGTCCCTCGAGGACTGAATCTCTTGGTGGGAAAAGATATATTCTGGTCATGGTTGATGATTTTTCCAGATATTCTTGGATTTTATTGCTTTTAGAAAAATCTGAAGCTTTTGATAAAGCTAAAGGATTATGTAAAATTATTCAAAATCAAAAGAATATTAAGATCAAGAGAATTTGTAGTGATCATGGAAAAGAGTTTGAGAATACTAGTTTTGAATTATTTTGTCTTGAAGAAGGGATTCACCAAGAATTCTCCACTCCAATCACTCCACAACAAAATGGAGTAGTTGAACGGAAAAATAGAGTTCTTCAAGAAATGGCTAGGGTAATGATTCATGCCAAAGATGTTTCTAAACACTTTTGGGGTGAAGCTATTAATACGGCCTGCCATATTATTAATAGAGTATATCTTAGACCAGACACTACTAAAAGTCCTTATGAGATATGGAATAACAAACGACCTACTGTTAAATACTTTAAGACCTTTGGTAGTAAATGTTTCATCCTACGAGATAGAGAAATGTTAGCTAAATTTGATTCTCGTAGTGATGAAGGCATTTTCCTCAGGTATTCTTCTAATAGTAGAGCATATCGGGTGTTTAACTTAAGGACTACTTGTGTAATGGAATCCATAAATGTTGTAGTTGATGATGATATCCATAATAGTGTTAATATTGAAAATATAAAATTTCCCACTGCTGAATCACATATTCCTATAGAACTGCCCAGTACAATGAGTTCGGAGTCTGAACCTCATAAGAAACCAGACTTGAATGCTATTACTGAACCTAGATCTCATTTAGAATCACCCAGAATAGTTTCTTTAGAGTCAGATGGTTCTGAGGGACCAGACTCAGCTGCTGATAAGGAACCTTCTTCTAGAGTTAAATTAAATCATCTTAAGGACAACATTATAGGAGATATAAATGAAGGGATGAGACTAACAAGAAGAATTTTGAATCAAATTGCTTTCTCGAGTTATGTATCTTTAATTGAGCCAAAAAAAGTTGAGGAAGCTTTGAAAGATGAATGTTGGACTGATGCAATGCACGATGAATTAAACCAATTTATTCGAAATGATGTATGGTACTTAGTTCCTAGACCTGTTAAATGCAATGTTATAGGAACTAAGTGGATTTTCAAAAACAAGTCTGATGAGAACGGAGTAATTGTTAAAAATAAAGCTAGACTAGTAGCACAAGGCTATACTCAAGTTGAAGGGATAGACTTCGATGAAACCTTCGCACCGATAGCCAGATTAGAATCTATACGAATGCTTTTAGCCTATGCATGCTCTATGGGTTTTAAATTACATCAAATGGATGTAAAAAGCGCTTTCTTGAATGATATTTTGCTTGAAGAAGCTTATGTAGAACAACCAAAAGGCTTCATCAATCCAAAACATCCTGATTATGTCTATCGACTAAAGAAAGCCCTTTATGGTTTAAAACAAGCTCCTAGACCTTGGTATGATAGACTCACATCTTATCTCTTAAACAAAGGTTTTTCAAGAG
The DNA here is from genome assembly GCA_963930655.1 of Myrica gale. NCBI lineage: Eukaryota > Viridiplantae > Streptophyta > Magnoliopsida > Fagales > Myricaceae > Myrica > Myrica gale. The sequence continues at coordinate 21,107,613 of OZ005615.1, forward strand.
GTGGAGTAGATCGTATCATGTTTACTAAGAAGCTTGATAATTGCTTAATCATCGCACAAATTTATGTAGATGATATCATATTTGGTTCTCCTATAGAAAATTATGCTCTTGAATTTGCTGAACTTATGAAGAATGAGTTTGAAATGAGTATGGTAGGAGAATTAAATTACTTTTTAGGTTTGCAAATCAAAAAGTGCAGTGATGGTTTATTTATATCTCAAACTAAGTATGCAAAAGAACTTGTCAAGAAATTTGATCTTGATAATAAAAAGCATACCAAAATCCCTATGAGTACATCGGTTAAATTGAATGTAGATTCAGCTGGCAAAAGTGTTGATCACACTGTGTATCGAAGTATGATTGGTAGCCTTTTGTACTTAACAGCAAGTAGACCAGATCTTTCCTTCAGTGTTGGAATTTGTGCAAGATTTCAATCTGATCCGAAAGAGTCACATCTAGAAGTTGTTAAGAAGATTATCCGTTATGTAAATGGAACTGTTAATTTTGGAATATTTTATTCGAAAAATTCTAATACTCATTTTGCAGGTTTTTCTGATGCTGATTGGGCTGGTAATTGTGATGATCGTAAAAGCACCTCAGGTGGTTGCTTTTATATGGGCTCAAACTTAGTTGCCTGGCTCAGCAAAAAGCAGAGTTCGATTTCATTATCTACTGCTGAAGCGGAGTATATGGCTATGGGAAGCTGCTGTACACAGCTTATATGGATGAAACAAATGCTTTTAGATTATGGTTTAAAACAAGACATAATGACTGTATATTGTGATAATACAAGTGCTATTAATATTTCTAGAAATCCTGTTCAACATTCTCGAACAAAACACATAGACATTAGACACCATTTTATTAGAGATTTAGTAGAAAACAAAATAATTAACATTGAACATGTCTCATTTGAAAATCAATTAGCTGACTTATTTACTAAGCCACTTGATATTTCAAGATTTGAATCTCTAAGACAAGATGTTGGTGTTTGCCAAATCTAATGATCATGTGTTTGTCTCTAATAATTTTTAGAATATTGTTTTTAAAAGTATGTGTCACTTACTCTATTGCATGTTTGACTTATTCTAATTTTTTTTATTTTACTTATATCTGGGTTCTTTAACAAATTTGCAGTTAGTTCATTTTTGTTTCAGTCTCTTAATAATCTGCAGGTGTAGCTATGGAATTCGACAGTGATGAGGACATATAAGTCATAAACTATGTTGTGTTATTTTTTAATTGAAGATGATATGCAACTAAAGGAATTTGACTAAGTGTTAGTTCTCTTTAAAGGAGGCGTGTATTATGGAGGGCAAAAATGTCTTTTTCAATTTTTAACTTAGGGTTTTTAACTTTACCCTTTCTCTTTTACCTCACTATTCTCTCCTCTCATACCCGAAAGCCTCTTCTTGCCGACGAAACCCATAGTGCCGCCGAACATTGTGTTTGTCTTTCTCTCTTGAAGTTTTTGCTACAAAAATCATCACAATCTCTTGCTTGATTAAAGAAAAGGTTAGTAGTTTAATAATCTTTGTCTCTAATACTTGTTTTCGAGTAGGATTTGTGTTGGTAGACTCACGGGTTGAATCCATGTGAGTTGAAATGCGATTTCTCACATTCTTGTTGATTTCAAAACATTTTTTCTTATAGGCTTTAATATTTCATCTCTGTTACACTATGTTTGTTCTTTAACTCTTAATTTTGACTTCAAAAATTTACGGTATTGTAGAGATTTCTCTAAAAACCTGTTTATGTAAATGCTGGACTTTCAACTATTACCTGATTGTGTTTGAAATAAATTAGTGGATCTGTTTTGTTAGTGCTAGATTCAGTTGTTAATACACTTATCCATGTAGATCCATAAAGTATAAGGTGATTTTGTTGAAATTTATGAATGAGAATGATATATAGAGATCACTGCTACTGAGTATTTGGCCTTATGCCTTGTTATTTTTATATAAGACTGTTAAAAGTTTCATTCTCATAATACTTGTGTGCTGGTTGTGAAATTGTCAAAACATCTGCTGCTGTGTTTGTATCATTCATACGTGATTGTTCTCTCATATGTTAGTATAGTCTTTACATTGGTTATACTATTTGTTGTTACATAATGAACATGTCTGGCACTGCATATAATTAGATCTAATACGTTTTATGTTTTAGATGGTAAGGGTCAAACTGCCAGCTAAAAGAGTTGATCCACCTTCTCCTCCTCGTATGACGAGGAAAAGAAAGGCTGATTTTGCTTCTTCTTCAAAGAAACAGAAATATCAGAAAGATAAAGAACCCATTATACTTGATGATTTCAACGATGCCTTGTTTTACAATCCTGCAGCTGAGGCGCTTTTCCAAACCAAATTCAGTTTGAAGAAGATTGAATTGGAAAAGTAGGTCCTTGTTGAAGAACTTAGGAACCTTCCTAAGTTTGGAGAATTCAATTCAAGAGGTTGGGGTCCACTTCTCTACCATTTAACCCATCTTCCTGAATCTCTGGTAAAAGAATTCTATTCCAATATCTTTAATATTCAGGGTTCTTGTTTCTCAACTTATATTCGTGGTCAAATCATTGAACTTTCTCCTAAGTTCTTGGCTGAAAAATTAGGAATTCCTTTTATTGAAAACCCTTTGTATCCTTATAAAGCTTCCCTTTGTCCTCCATTGTCTACTGTTGTTAGTTTTCTAATGCAGAGGACTATCAAAGGTTTTTCTAGAAAGGAATTTCCAGGCAAGTTCCTTGCTAAAGATCATATTCTTCCGGCCAGAATTATCTTTACAAATATCTATCAAAATATTCATCTGTCTGCATTTTCCTTTGAAAGGATTAGATTCTTGTATGCATTTCTGAACAATGATTCCATTGTTTTAGCAACCAACATATGTGAACACATGATTGAAATCTTCCAAAGTAATTCTGGAAGTCTGAAACTTCGATATGGTTGCTTAATTATGCGTCTGTTAACTGCTGTTGGTATAAGCATTCCTGTCTCTGAGAGTCGTCTTGGTCCACTCAAAACCATCGGTATCCAGACCCTCAAGAAATTTTTATCCCATAAACGTCATCCAACTCTTAGTTATCCTACAGATGTACCTGCCCTTCCTGATGCTCTTAAACTTCTTCTAGATCATTCTTCGTCCATCCAATCTGCCATCACTACTCTTCAGTCCGATGTGGCTGTTCTTCGACTTGAATTGTCCCAAGTCAGAGCTGATATTAAATTACTTTAGCCCTCTACTGCTACATCTGCTTCTGATGCTGGTGTCTCTGGTTCTGCAACTGCTTCTGCTGATCTGGATGATTCTGATGCTTTTGAGTAGCTCAGTTTGGCCTCCTCCGTGTCAAAAAGGGGGAGAAAACTTGATAATGATGCTGCAAGGTGGTTGGGCTCTGCATGATGGATATGGAGATGGGTTGGTGGTTGGGTTCTGCATGATGGATATGGAGATGGGTTGAATTCTGTTTTTCTTTTGAAGTTGTAGTTGTTAACTGCTGGACTTTTTTTTTTCTGTAGCTGTTGTATTATGTTGCTACTATATTGTGCTTTACTTTTCATATATTGGATCTTGTCTTATTTAGTACTGATGTATGTGTTCAATTTAGTACTGATGTATGTGTTCAGTATGTTGTCTCTACTTATTACTATATTGTGCTTTACTTTTCATATCTTGGATCTTGTCTTATTTAGTACTGATGTATGTTTTCAATTTAGTACTGATGTATGTGTTCAGTATGTTGTCTCTACTTATTACTTATGATGTTCTGTTATGATTGAGTAAATGTCAGGGGGAGTGTCTTCTTGCTTTACGTTGCTTGTGGGGATGTGTCTCAGGGGGAGACATAACTACTTATATATTTTTTTCCTGCTTTTGCTATAATGTATTTCGTTAGCTAACACGATTTCTAATAGCTGTTTAGAGTTGTGTTTGTTATAAGTTTTTCTCCTTAAGGACGTTCCTTAGGGAGTTTCTCTTCGTAACCATTTCCGGTGTTACATGTTTATCATTGTTTCTTGCTTTGATTAATTGCTATTTTACTAACCAATTATTTTCTTTGTGTTGTGAGTATTCAACTGTGATATTTGGTAGATATCCTTACTGATTCGGTTGGTAAGAATTCTTTGTGATTTTCTGGTTCAAGGTTTAGATAAGCAATTGTTTGTGATTCGATTGTACAAAGTTAATCTGAAAAATCTTAGTTCTGTCAAGTGCAGTTACTTCGGAGTCACTTGAAGTTTCTTCTGTTATCTCTGTTTTTCAGATTTGTGAATTTACTGTGTATCTGTACTGTGTGCATATCTGATTTGTAATTAGGTAGTTGAACCTTGTTAAAGATTGATTGAGTTTATATTTCAGAGAATAGGTTGTGGATTGAAAAAGAAAATTGCTATTGGATAAATTTTTTTAATATACCTATTCACCCCCCCTCTAGGTATTTTCCGCACATTTGGGTCTAAATTAGGTTGTTCAGGTGGCAGGGGCAGGGCAGGGCTCAGAACCCGCGAAGCAGGCGCCGAAGAAAAAGGGTCCTTACCACGCCTCCTTGGAGTAGAACTCAAAGATTGATCGCCTCGGAAAATGTCATCGAAGAAATCATCGCTCGTGTACCGTTTTCGATTCATATTTTCCTCCCCAAACACCGGCTTCTCACCGACAAGGCATGAAAGCTCTTCATCATCCTTCTTGTTTCCGTAGAAGTCCATGGATTTGGTGAAACTAAAGCATTTGTCTTGCATTGATGACCGCCTCGGCGGCCCGCTCAACACATCGTTAAAATCAAAATCCGAGTTTCTGCAGGGGGTCTTCGGTGGAGAATTGGAGTTCGTGAAAGAAACTTGAGGACAACTATACCCGAAAAGAACACTCTCCATTCTCGTTCGACAGCAATCAGCCGGACCAGCAACAATTCAGTCTAATAGACATGTCAATTAGTACAAGATTCAAATAAATAACTGGCGGGAAATCCTTGTGTGGCTATGTTGGACTGTGAACTATACGAGGGTACGAGTTCTTGAATGTGATTCAATGGACTTCTGAGGTTTCAAGCCTCATGTAGTTTCCAAGGCTTTTTCTTTCCAAAGTGACTAGGAGGAAAAGTTTGCAGAAGAAGACAAAAGAGTGGGGGTTAGTGGGATTTCAAGCCACACAAGCTGTAGAGGGTGTTCACGGTACGTGGTGCTATATTAGCTGCTCAAGAATCTCGTCGCCCTGATCGTCTTTATTTGACGGAACATGAAGATTGCAACAGAGGCTATTCCGGTTCGTGCCCCTTCGTTTCGTCTTCATGAGATTCAAGATCGTTCACCTCTATTATGTTCCAGTTGTGCCCAAGACTTTGAGACTGTCCTACACGTATTTCATGGCTGCCCACTGGCTCGATTACTATGGAGCACATCTTCTTGGGCATTTGACATCTCCCGTATACCAGTCTCTTCGGCTGCAGACTGGATCCATACTCTCTTGAATGTAGAGGCTCTTTTAGGCATTTATTCCAGATCCTTTCATTCCTTCATATTAAACGCTGTGTTGATTATGCATGTGCTTTGGTTCTCCAGAAACAAGTTTCTCCATGAAGGGGTGCTAGTGGTCGCCTCGCATATTCAGAACTCCCTGTCCCGCCGTTTTTCAGAACACTCTATGGCTTGGTTGGCTCAGTCTTCTCTTCCTGACTTACGTTGGGTACCTCCCGAACCTTCTTTTATGAAGATCAATTTTGACGTTGTCATACGTCATGCCGGATCGTACATAGTTGTCTCTGTACTGTGTACATGGAGCAAGTTCAAGCTATGGACCCTCTTCTCGGGGAAGCGATGGCAGTTGCTCGTGCAGTGGAAATTGCTCTTGAGAAACATTGGCCGCGGGTGATTTTTGAGACCGACTCCACACTGCTTTGGGAGGATATCACAAATCTCCAGCAATGTCCTTGCTGGAAAATCGAGGATCTGGTTTCTTCTTTGCGGAATGTGTTTAAGGCCCGATCAGCATGGGCAATACACTGGGTTCCTCGCAAACTCAATCAGCAAGCACGTATGTTGGCTCCCTGGGCAGCACGTTGTTCTATTTCTGGTTTTATTGATTCTGCATGTATTCCGTTTCATATCCTGTTTTGTGACTTTGCTTTTCCTTCTGGATAAGTTTCTTTTTATGCAATGGTTGTTTTAAGAAAAAAAAAGAGGATCTCTTCAAGAGCGATTGCTGATAAGATGAAAATTCTGAATGACAAAAGATGATGTTACCGTATTGGAATGTTTTTTTTTGGATCCTATCATCCTAGCATGCAAATTCTCTTGGCAACCGTTATTAGGAAGTTTTGTTATCCAACTCAGATGAGTTGTCACTATACGTCCAGTCGTAGGCTCGTAGCTCTTCCTTTTCGCGGTTATTGGGCTATTAAAATGAGATATAGGAAAGAAGTCGTTTTTGTCCCCTCGAAATACTCTTCTGCAAGCAGGTAATAATGTCTACACAATGGAATCAAGATAAACATGTTGATGATAAGTCTACTGTCAAACCATGCGCCTCATGAAGCAGAGGTCATTACTTCAAATTTCCCTTCCTTTGGATCAGGGATGCTTAAGCTCGGCTTTTATATCGAACCATTTCGGTGAAAACCAGCTAGCCCTAAGTTTGGGGGATACATCATTCTCATGTATTAATGAAATGTATGCATATACAGAGAAGTCAGAGGTACTCCTGTGAGGTATTATAAACAGCTCAGGTTGGCCCCCAGTTATGATAAGAGGAAGAGAGCGGGTAGTTTCTGTCGTCGTTGTATACCTTACCAATGTTTGTACACTCATTAATTGAAGGGGAAAGAAATACCACAATCGATAGTTTTACAACCGGTGACTAGATGGATTAAGGTCATCATTAGCCACTCAAGCAAGATTCATCCTTCACAAAGTAATAAGAGAACCTAACATTAGAAGGAAATTAGTCAAAGAACAAAATACTTTTTTCACAAGCTTCATTTTACCTTCCACCTCAATTAAAAACAACAAACCCTTGCTAAGCAAAGCAATTATTGGAGAAGAGTACACAGTACAGCCAACGGCAATCAAGATTTACAGAATAAAGACCTAGTAATGGTAGAGTAAACAACTAACTTCTGAGTCAGAATTTTTGGTATACATGACATAAAAACGCGCCTATGAAGAAGGTATTCGAAAGAAATCAAGCAAAAGTTATTCGAACTTCAAAAAAATCAAGAGGACCATTTCAAAGGATACTTCTGATTGCTCTTGGAAGGTGAAATCAAGCTATTCCATCTGTATCCATTGATAATCTCAAAAGTCAACTGCTGCATCCATCCATTGGCAAGAATCGTGATCCTGTAACTCTATTTCTACCACTGAGAACCATCTGGGAAAGGATCTAGTGCATCTTGCTTGCCGTTAACAAAGAACTCTACAACTGCTTTCATTCTTGGAAGTTTATCTGGGTGGTAATTTACGTGAACGATGACTGGCTTCAACTTTTTTAGTTTTGTGTCTTTCCTAACTGTCTTAAAGAGGACCTTACTATTCATAAACAGATACATGTCCATAGTTCTCTTTGCAGCATGAAGCCCGTCATACCCAGGGTGCGAGGGGAAGAATAGCTCCTCGTTAAAGACTGCTTGGTCCCATGACTTTGATTCCCGTGAAAGCCGTCCAGCCACACGATCCAACAGCTCAATCGAAGGAAGTGTAGGCCTTATATAGAAGAAACCGGAGTTATAAACCCATATCCTCATAGTATGAGCATATCGAGCCCAACCCATGGCAGGTTCATCAGAGACATCATTAAATCCATAAGCTGTCATATTGTTGTGACCATCACTCATAGACTCAACATCTGAATCCCGATAGATATAATTAAATGGATTCTGCAAGTATACTATATCAACATCTGAGAGAAGAACGCTGTAACCCAGTTGAAGAAACTCTCTCAAAATGCGAAATTTCAGTCCAGAGACAGCATGGTTACCTCCTGTCTTTCCAATTGAATCAACACCCTCATCTGGATCTCTCTTGTAGACTGGAACACTATTAGATTTACAAAGACTCTCAATACTATCATCTAGTGCTATAACTAGATAATTAGGGATACCCACCTTCTTGATGCTATTGAACCAGACCTCCAACATGCTCTGGACATTTGAGTTTGCGAGTGCAACTATAAGCTCTTTCTGAACAGCAACTTCCTCCAAGATCTTTGCCAATCTTGGGTTCACAGATTCGTCAGGGATGACCATTGGGTTAGTTCTCAAACCCTTGACAGTACCAAAAGGGCCAGCCTTGTGATTTTCACCCAAGACCAAAAACTGCTTCTGTGCATTATCTTTTCCTTGTTCAGCTCGCCGTAGCCTTTCAGTTAGATCCTTGATCCGCTTCTCAAGCTCAGCATTCTTGTCCAACAGTGAGGCAATATCTGACTTCAGCATGTTAATCCGTTCTTGCGATTCACATGAGGATGAAGCAACCTAACAAACAAACAGTTGGGAAGATGAGACAATACAAGTATTTTCCATTCAGCAATGTTAGGAAAGAGTGATGCACGAAAATCACTGTCGAACAAGCATGATGGACAAACAAGCAAGGCATCTTCAAATATCTTGATGTGATTCCTAATAGCTTCTCTTTTTTTTGTACATTATGAAAATACAACCACAAGCGAAGCATTAAACTCAATGAACTGTGTAGTCACAGTAACTTCTAAGGATTATCCAAGCATATCGCAGAGTGCAACAACACAGTCACGGCTTTCTCACCCCCACCGTCATGTTTATGCACAACAAAGGCAGCATCTTAAACAAAGCTACAGCCAGTGAAGCTGGTCGTTGACTAAAATGAGAGCAATTCTTGCAAGCATTCAACAATGATATCCCTTCACGAAAATCTTAGTCCGGTGGTAATTTGGACGTACTGGGTTCGATCCCCATGTTTGCCAAAAGCGGCATACAAAAACTCACGCTTTAGCAAAATCCAACTTATTTATGAATGAGTTCCAATGGCTTGATAGAAGATAATTAAAGAATATACTTTAACACTCCAGGTAAATCAAACGCACATTTTACCAAAGCAAATAGTAAGAAACACGGTCAACTCCTCCATTTCATAGAAATTTCACGGGAAAAAAGAAACCCAAAAAATGTAAATGACACTAGAACCTGTAACATATAACGAATAAACACGAACTGAGCTATTGAAGCTCCAAGATCCGAAGTCCGAACCTGTAGACCTGATTTGCCGAGTCGTCTGTGTTGGATTGGCGGATCGGAGCTGAAGAATCCGTGGGGGAACAAGAAGGCGAAGGCGCACCCAAGAAGAACTCCGGTGAGAATGGCTAAGGCGATTCGAGATCCGCGAAGTGATTGGCCCTTGTCCCTCATCAAAGACCCGTCTCTACGACCCGCCATGACCCCTTTCCTTTCTTGGCTTCTACACACTCAAGCGAGATCTCCCCACCTTTTTTAATTGCGTGAATCTATGCGACCCTGTGCTGCTGTGCAGGTCGGTGGCGGATCAGGATTGAAGTATTAGGGGTGGAGTCTAAAGTTCGAAAAATATTTTAACGTAAGTCACGTCACAACTCAGTTGCACGTGGCAATAAAAATTGACAGTTTAATTTTATTTTTTAATTTTTAGGTTTAATTTTTTAAAATTTTAGTTCTTCATTTTACATTTTTTAACTAAATAGTTATTCTATCAAGAATTACTGTTCAAATTTTGACTTCTAGTATTTTTAAATTCTTTTTTGTCTATATATACTTTATATTATATCTACAATGTCTAGTGTCTGCATACTCAATTTTTTATTATTATTATTATTATAGTATTTTATTTTTGTATATTATTTACTTTTTTTTATAAATACAATTAAAATTTTGAAAAATATTTTCAATTTTTTTACTTAAGAATATATAAGACGCATTTATAGTTGTTAAAAATTGAGTATGCAGACACTAGACATTGTAGAGATAAATAAAAAAGAATTTGAAAATACTAAAAGAGGAGAAAACACTCATATTCTCTTTCTTTTTTAAAAAATAAATATATTTATAACTTTTTACTATTCAAGAGATAAAGTTTTAATGAAAATTGTATTTTGAATTTTTTTAGTCCTATTAAATGTGTTATTAAAATTGTCAAAACTAAAAATAACATGTTATTATTCTATATTTAAGGCCAAAATTTGTATTTCAAAATTGCGTCTATGCTTGACCTTCAAATTGAGACTTGTTGAATTCTGAAACCCTAAACGAACGGCTTTCGCTGCATTTTCCTATTAAATTCAACGTTTTTCTTTTTCAACTGGCAATGAAATTCAATGTTAAAAACTTAAAAGAGAGGTCTTCGTCGACGCAGCGATGTTTTGTTTATACTTTGGCAGCGAAGTGGTCGAGTGGCAGATGTGGTCATGTAATTTTCCCGTAAATATATAAAACCCAAATTCGAATTTATTATTTCCTTTTTCTTTATTTTTTCAATTTTCTCTTCCCAACTTAGAATTGCGGATTCAGAGATTTACACAGTTTTTTTCGATATGGTTGCATGGGACTAATCTATTAGCGCAATAAATATATATATTTTTATATTAATAATACATAAAGATGATTTATAGTTTAAAATTGTAGATGGATCATTTTTATTTTTCTCCGACAATGTTCCATTTTCCACGGACGACACGAAGGAGGGCCGAAGGGAGGCCCTGGTCTCCCCAAAGGCTCCTGCACAATGAAACATTTATGGAGTTTTTTGTTATTTTTTTCATTGACCTGCCTTTAAAAGTATATTGTAATTTAAAAATAAAAATACTTTTCTTTTCTTGAGACCTTGATGTCGGATGTTGAGAATCTTTGGACAGTATCCGAGCCTCCACCCATGAACCCCACGCTATGGCCCATGGGCGCGATGATGAGGCCCAAGTGAAGTATTTGCGGGCTGGGATTTTGACTTGTTGGACGTGGAGTGAATGAGGTGGGCCCCAAAGCAAGCCTGGTTTTGTACGATTAGGGCTGTGCATCGGCGGTGTCGATTATGCCCCCCACCGTCACCGCCACCGCCTTGGGCGTTGTTCCAAAAACCCCAATCGCCTCGGCACCGGTTACACCGGTGACTGGTGCCGATTATAAAGGTGCCGGTGGCGGTTAACCGGCCAAGGCGTCTTGCGTGCGTCCTGCGCGCAAGGCCCCGCCCGCGACCTTGTGTAAGGTCATGCGCACGCGTCCTGCACGCAAGGCCGTGGGCGCGACCTTGTGTAAAGTCATGCGCACGCGACCTCTCCAGTCTTCTCCCTCTCCTTCTTAAGCCTCTTTCAATTTTCACCCCTCTCTCTCCCCCTCTTCGTCTCTCTCACCCTCTCTCTATCCCCTCACAAATTAACAATCATCGTAACAAAACGCAACCAAGTTGCATACAGCCGTTTGCTGCAGAAGGACAACTGGAAAAGGGTGGTGCGGTTGAAGGAGAGCGGCGGGCCCGCGGTTGAGGAGAGGGTCGGCTGAGCAGTGGGTAGAGAGAGGCTGAAGAGGTAGGAACTTCGGGATAGGTCGGGGAAGATTCTCGAAAAGTAGGGTGAGGGGGAGAAAAAAAACTCAAACGACGCCGTATAAAAAAATACGGTTTTGGCGGTGAACCGCCCAGCGGTGGGCGGTTTCACCGCCACCGCCATTTTCAACGCTTTTTTGTGAAAATGGCCACTGACACCGCCCCCGCTACTAAGCGGGGAGCGGTGACCGGTACCGGTTAACCGGCCCACCGCCGGTACCGGTGAACACCCCTATGTACGATTTTGTTAGACAAGGTGAACCTCCACGTGTTTAACCACAAGGAGTTGACCGAGTGATCAGGACTTGGTACTAGACTTAGGGATGTGCTCCCCGTGAGATCTTAGGTTTGAATTCGTTTAAGTGCAAACAATTTCTTGGAATCACCTCTGTGACAAAGTCGGACTTACTTGACTTGTGTGACTTGGGGCTGCACCGACCCAGAGTTTTATCAGCTCATTAGATGAGTTCCACTAATGAGTTCCACTCCGGCAGGCTTGTCAGCCAAAAAACATGTGCACTTATGTCTTTTCCTTTATTTTTTGTGCCTTTTTCTTCTTCTTCAAATAATCATAATTTCAAGATTAATGTATAACCTAAATTGGAATTTAGTGTTATTAGAAATAATATTATAATCAATCTATAAGATTTGATATGATATTATCACGATATTAGATATTCGAGTTTTAATGTGAGATCGTCAAGATCTCATAGTTTTTCTCGGTGATTAAATTTAAATGTAAGAATATATTTTCTATCATGTTCTCTATTTTGTATATAAACAAACTTTTAACTTGAAATTATAGACTCATCATACAAAATACAGGCATAGATGTTTCCTTGGTCTTCTTGAATGAGAAAGAAAATAAGAATTTTTTTAGTATTTTACTCAACCCATAACTTTTATCCCACCATAATAAGCTAACAAAAAATTTTCAAACCCAAAAACTAGAACATAAGAGAGAAAGTTTCCAATTTGTTCCCCAAGACTTCTCACTTTTTTTGTTTTATTTCAAGTCTTTAGTTCTTTTTCTTCGTTTCCAGTTTTGTGAGCACAATCTTTGAGAAAATTGTGAAAATATTCAAAATGAACGCACGTGTACTTTTCACACAAAAAGAACCCGAAAAGAAACGAACGCACGTGTACTGGGTTCCAAAAAGGTAGATGTAAACTTGTCAATGATTCTATGTAATTCTTTGTCTGAATTAGACATTGTAATTTAAAGAAAGACAAACAAAAAATGGATCCTACATCATTTAACGTTATTCATATAAAATTTCAGTTCCATTAGGTCCTATATTGAAGACTATCTTTTATATCTGGGATAAATACAAAATCAGTCCCTGTGCTATACGCAAAAATTGTTTTAGTCCCTGTGATATGAAAAACATCGATTTAGTCCCTGTGATTTTATTTTCGTTTGTTATTGGTCCTCAATCAGGGACTGATTTTATCACTTTCTGAAATTACAGGGATTAAATTGATGATTTTCATATTACAGGGACTAAATCGATTTTTGCGTATAGCACAGGGACCAATTTTACATTTATCCCTTTGTATCTGTATCTCTCTGAATTGTACCTTACCATTCGGATAAATAATTGTATAGAATACCCATCCTATAAACAGTTACACTACATTGCATAATTTGTCTCTTTTTCATTGATGTATGAAAAAGACAAAGATAAAGACTACCAAGAGGGACCGCCTGGCCTCTTCAGTGACTTATTAGTCGGAAATGTCTCTGTACGAATATGCTATCACTATCGCACTGGGCTTACAATGCATTAATGCAACTAGCTCGTGATACACGATGTGCTACAACAGAAATTTTTTCAAACCACATCAGTTTTTCTTGAAATCTTCGCAGCAGTTGAATTCAGGATGTGCGGGTTGAGATGGTCCTTCAACTTGCTTTGGCAAGAATGAAACCCGAAACCAGGGATTATCAAGAGATTGATATTGTTCACTATATCTTGACTTTCTGTCAGTCGGTAGCTAGAATTCAAAGAACTTGGGTTTATTTGCCAATGATTTACAGGGAAGAGAAGTGCAAATCGAACTCTTTCTTCAAGACTATTTTTCACTTCGAAGTAGCTTCCTAGCTATGCAAATTTTTCTTCATTCTGATGTAATCTTTAAGTGATTAGCCTGTGATGTGGTGTTGGCGGTATACATCAGAGAGCTGCATAGCCTAGGAAGAGAATTTTGAGCCGCTTCCATTTTTGTATGTTGAGAGGTTTAAGCAGATTGTATAAAATCTTCTGTTTTGTGGAGGAATCATTGGGATAGTGAGGTATCGGACTACTTATGATAAGCCTCCGATATTAGCATTATTAGAGTCACAAAAAACAGAGAGCCATATGGAAGATTAAACATTATATTGCAACGTTGGTGCTGAGCGAATAGAAACAGAGCACAATGAGAGAGGCTGATCAGTTGAATTAGATGAGATATATATATTATGTTTGATGTTTTCTCCAAATTCTCTGGGTTATGTCTAGCCATATATTCCGAAGGTAAGCCGATCGATTGCTGAAACCCAAAACTAGTTTATGGAAAAATAAGGTTGGGACATGAGGGGATCATTGTCGACAAGTTCTTTGCCTAGATAGAACATAAGTTGAATGGCAAGGTTCAATCTACGCTGCTTGGGAGGTACGTAGTAAAGATATATCGGTAGTTATTGGCAGAACAGGGGATATTTCGAACTTTGGGAAAGAATAGGGCTAGGGCAACTCTTTTTTTCTTTTTTTCTTTTGTTGAATAACCTCACCACATTACAGAAAACAAAAGGAACTACGCATATTACAACTCCCGATATGCTTGGGAATACAAGAAAACGAAAAAGACCTACATTACTAGAACTAGCAGCCCAAGAAGCTAACTTATGGGCAAGAACATTACACTTACGAGACATCCAATCAATCCTCCAATCCTCAAAATCCTCCAGCCCGCGACGGATTTTCACCACCAAAGAAGCAATAGGCCAAGTAGGTGAGCCATCCTCCAAAATCTCCTTGCAAAGTACAAGGGAATCGCACTCAAACTCCACCCTCGACCGCTTCTTCTTGAGGGCTAAATCAGTTGCCTCCGCCAGTGCACAAGCTTCTCCAACAAGCGGGTTCATAGCAGCAAATCGTTTCATGTATGTCATACATAAAGAACTGTGAGAATCTCGAACCGAGATAGCTATAAATGACTCATTTGGACGAATAGTCACGCACGTCCAAATTCAACTTCAACCACCCAAGCTTTGGCGGAATCCACCTCAGCTTCACACCTCCAACCGACTTCAGCCAAGCTTGAGCATGCTCAGCATAACGCCTCCTGATGGTCAAAATCAGCTCACCCGAATCCACTTTAACATCCTCATGAATGACTTTGTTGAGGAGGAACCATAAACTATCCATGATAATTGCAGCATTTAGCGCAAAGGCGTTCAGCCATCCTTTGCTCACATTAAGCACCCGATCTGCATTCAAAACAGTGCCAATCAGCTCTTCCCTGACCCCAAATTTAAAGCATCCATCTGGAAAGCCCAAGGGGACTCTCGCCAAGCAATGCAAGCCACGCTACACCGCACCAATAAATGGATGGTATCCTCAACTCATTATATTCTCTCTGAGGTTAGGTAGGTGAAGCACCTGACTTGGGGGGTACTGGGTCGAATCGCTAAAAGGCCATGGTGATTCTCAAATTTGCTAATAAAGGTTATTTGAGAAAAAATATCTGTTCCTTTCTTTTTCTGGACAAAGTGGTGGTGTCTATTTAATTATTTTCAGAGTTTTGTTCATGAATGTGTTTCTAAATTATACCCTATTCTTTAATTTTGCATACAACATTTACCACAGAGAAGAACCAGTAATAGCACGTTCAACTTGGAAGTTAAAACAAAAGACAAATTAATTAAACAAAAATTAACAATATGTCCGTCACTGACTTTTTTAATTCACCACCACTTTCTTCCAGAAATCTATCTAGCCTTTGGATAAAAGCACTTCATTCACCAAGTTGTTCAAGTTGATAGATGAAGAACCGTGTGGACCAGTAGCATCCTCGGCTAATGTTTTCAACTCCAACACCTTTTTCTTCATTTCCTTACCCTTTTCTCCCTCCATCAACTCTCTCACAAGCTTCTCAACTTCCTCTCTCTTGATATCGTTATCAATCTCAATGCTAATGCCCCAATCTTTGCAAGTATACTTGCAGTTCGTTGGTTGATCAGCACGGAATGGCCAACAAAGCATGGGCACTCCTGCACTCACACTTTCAATAGTTGAATTCCACCCGCAGTGTGTCAAGAACCCTCCAACTGCGGGGTGATTCAGCACTTCCTCTTGAGGGCACCAACTTGCTATTAGACCTCTTTCTTTAGTTTCTTCCACGAACTCAGATGGCAAAACTGATGATTCACCCTTCACTAAATCAGGCCTAATTATCCACAAAAATGGGTGCTTGTTGTTTGCAAGCCCAGAAGCAAACTCAACCAGTTTGTCTGCTGTCACGAAAATTATGCTGCCAAAATTCACGTAGACCACTGAGTTGGGGCCTTTAGAGTTAAGCCAATGGAGGCAAGTGTCTTCTTTCCATAAACCATAACCAATAGATTTCAGAGGGTAGTAGAGTGATTGATTGAGAGGATCAGTTATTATGTTTTGCTCTACTTTGCTAAGGGTGCTGAGTAACGGCTCAGATTTATGCTTCAAAATCTAATGGCTGAGATTTCCCACTTATCATCGTCTTCCTCGTTGCCTTCCTAGCCAGAGATCTCCGCATATTACCTCACCAGATCTGTAAGTTAGTTGTGTTACTCGCCAGCAAACCGCACGATTTCCTTTGTGGGTTCAGTTTCCTTTAGACATCAAAGTGAAACGAAGGTATGTGAAATGATGTTTACCCAATCGTCGTTTTCTCTATTTCTTTGTAGAATTTATAGATTTGGAGCTAGAAACAATAAATAAAGAATCATGGGCATTTGACTCTTTTTCTATTTGCTTTTATAATTTAATTTGTGGAGCTAGAAACATTAAATAAAGCATGATGTTTGTCGTTTTCTCTAGTTGCTTTTAGAATTTAATTTGTGGAGCTAGAAACAATAATAAAGCACGATTTCCTTTGTGGGTATGAAGGTAGTTGCTTTATTTATATATGTTGATTTTCTAGCCAATGCGAGCAACAATCGCTTTTCATTCAAGAAGGATAACAATATATGTTCACTATTGGTTTCTTCTTATCCACTGTGTTATTGTTGGCAGTGAATGAAGCATCTCTAAATTTGGGTGTGGCTCCACCCTACCTCATCCACTGAAACTCCCCTAGGCAGTTCCTTCTTTCTTGGGGTAGATTGCTATAGAATATTTTCTTGTTGCTTAAAGCATAGTTGGGTGTGAAAACAAGGTCAGTTTCATAGGTTTCAAAGCTGCGAAACACCAAATTGCCACAACAATATATGGGCTTTTGATTCCTAGGTTGGTTATTGGTTGGATTACTCATATGATTTCATAAATCTACTTTTCCCTTTGATTTTTGGTGGATAGAAAAGTTGCATTTATTCTTGTCATTTTATCCGTCTATTCTTCTTAATTATGATGCGAATCAGACTTGCTTAGGACCTATTACCCAAGGTGATTGGATGGTTGAGCAAATTGCTGGTGTAAACGAGGTTGCAGGACTTGTATATTTTACTGGAACTTTAGATGGACCTTTGGGATATACCTTTATTGTGCAAAACTGTTCATAGATGGAAAGAAACCCCTAGAGGCCCCAGTAAGATTGACTCAGAGCAAAGGGAAGATGGACTTTTGTCGATATCCATGATTCTCTTGATTCACCCCTAGGAGATCCATGAAACTCTATTCATATGTTTGTCTCTGCTCAGTTGACAAGGAACCCCAACAACTAAGAGATCCTCTTGAGGAGCAAGGACACTTCTATGAATAAAAAATAATTCGACTTTTTAAATTGGACCTTTAAGTGGTTGCCAGACAAAGATGGTGAAAAGATTATCCCTAAAATTGAACCTAGGAGGAATGCATCTAGTTGTGGTCTTTAATTATGTCTTCCATTATCCAGTTGAAGTTCTCTTGCTGAAAGTTTTTACCAGTTGTGCTATCAATATGCTGCTGGCATGGAGAAAGCCTAGGTTCGATGGATACTTTTGGAAAATCGATGTCTGCTAAATGGATGTGAAGTGTATATTTGGTTCTAGTACATGCCTAGGTGATAAATTCATCTACTCCTCATATCTTGAGATTTTGAGAACTGTCTTCCCGTCCAACATGAGTGTCTTTCTCAGGAATAAAAGCTAGGATTGTAATCATTGTGGATTATTCGGTGTTGTCTTATGGGAGTAGCAGTGTTGGTGCAAACGTTCTTCCATTCTAGGCTCCAAACATCTACTATCTTCTCGTTGTCTACTTGTACCATGTCACCTGCACATACTAACCAAATAAAAGGATTACACAAGTCCTGATACCATTTAAGCTGCTCAGATAAAGGACAACCAACTTACCTTCCGGGTTAGAAGTACTACTAGACCCTCGCCTTTTGATATTGGAGTTGATCCATTCCATTTCAGTCATATTGTCCCCTTATAAGGCAACTACAAATCAACCCTACAAAAAAAAAAGTCTTAAATATGACAAACTCCTCTGAAATATTCTATCGTGGATATCCAACAAACATTCTCGTTATAAGTCTGTCCACACAATGGATATCCAACAAATCTTTCTCTTTTTAAGCAAGCAAGCAAGTAGAAAAATTCTAAGATGTATATTCAGGAAGAAAATAAAGATTTCGTAATTATTAATTTAGTATTTTATTTTCAAGCCACAAATTAAATTCTAAAAGCAACTAGAGAAAACGACAAACATCATGCTTTATTTATTGTTTCTAGCTTAACAAAATAAATTATAAAAGCAAATAGAAAAAGAGTCAAACGCCCATGATTCTTTATTTATTGTTTCTAGATCCAGATCTGTAAATTCTACAAAGAAATAGAGAAAACGACGAACGATAAACATCATTTCAGAGACCTTCGTTTCACTTTGATGTCTAAAGGAAACTGAACCCACAAAGGAAATCGTGCGATTTGTTGGCGAGGAACACAACTAACTTACAGATCTGGTAAAGAAGACGATGATAAGTGGGAAATAGTTTTTCTTCCTTTGTCTTTCTATGCGGTTCGATCACAGCTGAATAAGTGGGTATCACACAGCTAGATGCATTCCTCCTAGGTTCAATTTTAATACAATTTTAAAGACCACAACTATATCCATTCCTCCTAGGTTTGGGTTAAAAGATTTTAGGGAAATTGACAATTTAGTCCTTGAGTTTTGGGTACTTTTTCAATTTAGTCCTTCACTTTCAATTTTAAAAAATTTAGTCCTTGAGTATTTCTTTTTTTACAAAAACATCCTTCCGTCACTCCTCCGTCCAAATATTTAACGGTGCTCTCTGCCACGTCAGCAACGATGACACGTGGCCTCACTATGGCGTCAGATCAGAGGGACAGCTCACCTAAATCAAAACGTTGTCGTTCATGGCTTTAATACAAATTCATATGTGATTTACCCAAATGCCCTTACACTCAAAACACACCACCGCACCCATACATCATTGAAAACTCGGCGAAAACAGAGACGCAGCAAGAAAAGTGAGACACACCCATCGCGTTGTCGTCCTGCCAAAAAAAGTGAAAACGCACCCATCACCTTTGTCCTGCCAAGAAAAGTGAGTGCCAAAATTCCCCCCAGTGTGATCTGTTGTGAAACTTTGAAATTTCCCCTTTGTTACTGTGTGTTTTCCTTTACTATCCGAGTTTGAATCAACGCAGGAGCAAAATCCAAGTTTGGGTCGTGTGGAAGCTGACAGAGGACGCCGATTACTCTCTTTAAAGTGGGTCACTGGGCAGTGAGTAATGGTCGGAGGTAGGGACCGTTTTATGTTCTTTCGTTCTCATCAAATGCTTGTGGAGTGAATGGGTCCCTGTGTCGGTATAGTGGGTGGTACTCTTGATGTTATGTAACATTTTTTTATCATGATCGAAACTGAAAAGTTGCTAGTTACATAAAGATTGTTTTTATTTCACCACCCAAACTGAAAAGTTTGTTGTTTTTTAGTGAAGCGAGATTCGATTTTTTTAAGTCTTTCCTGCATACTTGTCGTTATTTAGCTTTTTCATCACCAAAAAAAAGAAAAGTATTTGTGTGTTTTATTTTCCGTGTATCTTAGCCCATAATCTAAGCCACACCACCCGATATAGAATTATTGGGGGAAAAGAAGAAAAATATGGTGAAAGATAAAGAAAGTAAATGAGAAGAACTGTTTATTTTTCTGTATATTCATATACACGTATTAAATGAGAAGAATGAGGTATGCACATTCAACAATTTCTGTATTTTTTTGTATAAATGAAGTTTAGTTAGTTTAGGTCCTTAGGTTTTTGACTCATTCAATACGTCTATGCATATGCAATTAAGTAATTACTATTTTGTGGATCTGAAGTAAGTTGTAACTCATTCAGCATATTGAGATCTGGGTTCAGCAGGTATTTTGGTAATCAGATTTTCAGTTTGCAGTTTTGAAGTTGCAGATTTTGGTAACATTTTGGCAATCAGATTTGCAGTTGTGACCTTGCAGATTTTTCAAGGTGTTGCAGATTTGTAGTTTTGAAGTTGCAGTATTTGTCAAGATGTTGTAGATTTGCAGTTTTGAAGTTTCAGATTTTTCAAGGTTGCAGATTTGCAGATTTGAAGAATGTGTAGAACCTGTAACTTTAGAGTAGCTTAATTATATGTAGTGGTATCTGTAAATGTCAGAAAAAGTTATGCACTTTGGCATATATCTTTTGCATATGTATGAAGTTTTTTGTCATTCTAGCTTCAATATGACTTTGGTTTGTAATATATTCTAAAGATGTATGAGGTGATTGGAATTTCTATCCCAAATGAGATAAGGCTTTCAATGTGATTCCTGCATCTTACAATGCTGAGAAGATTACACTGGACTACTTTAACACATTTGGAAGGCATAAAAAACTCCAACAATGCCATATATTAACCAGATTTGAGTCCTGAATGTCACAAACAACAAAATGTGGCAGCATTTACACATTGGCATGTAATCTACTCCCGGGATGATTACAAAACAAAATCTGGCAGCAACATGCTGGAGGTCACACCATAGTTTAATACCACTACATCAGTCACAAAATACTACATCAATGGTCACAACTACATCAGCATCACAACTACATCAGTTTGATGAACTCAATAACAATGCTCCCATAATCGCAACGGCAGCCCAAGACACTCCCAACATATATTTCATTGTTGTCATATAACGCTTCAGCACTTTCACCTCAGATTCGAGATCCTGTATTTTTTTCGTTAAATAGGGTCTCACTTCCATCCCACAATGGCATACGTGAGGATCAAACCATTTAAAATATCCACATGCATTCTGCATAACAAAGAAACTCATACATCAGTCACCAAAATAATAAAATAAGTGAACTAATTACAAATTTTCTTATAGATTTAACAGAAGCTTTAAGGATGAGTGACAAGAAGGAAAAACACAAGTTGGAACAGAACCAAAAAGGAAAGAAAAAAACTTCAACATACGGAGCAGAAATGGTCTTAACAGAAGAACGAATGACCTTGTGTCCTTTGTGATGCATTTTTTGGGTAAATGACTGCTTAAATTGGATGGCCAGAGGGAAGCAAAGAGAGATGAAAAGCAAATTTCAGCAGATGAAAAACTAGAAGTACCTTCACGGCCTCCCCCACTTAAAAGCCCAGAAACAATAAAGCCTGCCAAATAAAAGGAAAAGAAAACAAACCAAGAGAAAATCATCAATGTTAGCAGGATTTAGGATACAATCACACTTACTTTTCTGCATCTGTTTCTCTTCAAAACATAGATCCTTTAGTCTCCCCCCCTCGCCACAAGTTAGTTCCAAAAATAATAGCGTTTTTATGAAGTACTGAAATTTTCGATCTGAACCACTCAATGTAGAAGGAGATTCAAAAACTTGTTCTTCAAGCTGATACATATTGTAAAATGATTATGGGCAATTTATGCCCTCAGATGGAACAAGGCATAAGAACTTCTTAATAATTGGAACGAAACTAACCAGAACTTACAGGTGGACCATAACTGGGGTCATCAGCATTCAAAGGTACAAATTTCGAATTTTCAATTAACTCAATCTGGACTCCTACATGCAAAATCTTCCTTTGTTTACTGCTGCTATAGGGGGTTCTAGGGCTAATACGAAAAGGTGGAAATCTTGGTTTGTTGGGAGCTTTTGCGTTTTGAGCTGTAGGAGGTGGGTTTGTTCTGCGTTTTTTTCTTTTCTTTTCTGTTTTGCTAGGACGACGTCGTTTAGTTTAGCTCAAGACGTATGAGTGCAATTGTGTGTTTTGAGTGCAAGGGAATTTGGGTAAATCACATATGAATTTGTATTAAAGCCATGAACGACAACGTTTTGATTTAAGTGAGCTGTCCCTCTGATCTGGCGCCATAGTGATGCCACGTGTCATCGTTACTGACGTGGCAGAGAACACTGTTAAATACTTGGACAGAGGAGTGACGGAAGTGTGTTTTTGTAAAAAAGGAAATACTCAAGGACTAAATTTTTGAAGATTGAAAGTGAAAGACTAAATTGAAAAAGTACCAAAAATCTAAGGACTAAATTGCCAATTTCCCAAGATTTTAATTGACATGACTAAATCTCGGCCATTAGATTTTGAAGCATAAATTTGAGTCGTTGCTCAGTACCCTCACCACCGTAGTGCAAAACATAATAATGGATCCCATTGAATCCTCTAGCATGGAGAAAACATATACTCGGACACCAGGTCGTCCCAAGAGGCCGACAAACTCCACCGGGAGGGCTAATAAAACCTGAAAAATCCAGTTTAGACCCTATTAACACCTAGAGGGGATGGATATGTGTTTTTCCTCTAATTACAAATTCAATAACAATTTTAAAATAACTTCTAAAATTGTTCAGCCTAGATATGCATAATAATTAACAAATAAGCAACGGAAAATTAAATCAAACATCAATCACACAAAGAGACAAGAATTTGGTGACGAAGTGGAAAACCTTTGAAATACCATTCAAATGAAAACCACTCGGGGCTAGCAACCACCTAGAATCTACTAAGAAGAAAATCTTAAAAATAGTGATTCAGACACGAACAACCCCAGTTGCTTGACTCTGACAACCCTGATGTAATAATTTAAGCCTCCTTGCTCAGACCCGCTCTGTGGGCATTCCCCTCAGACTTTTGAGGTTCTTCTTATGGATTCTTCACGAACAAACCTTGTTCTTCAGCACACATTCAACACCATGAAGGTTACAAAGATATTTGATGAAAGAATAGAGAAAAACTCATAAATCTTCAAGCACAAATCTTCTGGGGTTTTTCTCTCAAGGAAGGAGGCATAAGAATGTTGAATAGAAGCCTCAATTTTGATAGGACGACCTCCCACAAAATCTAGTAGGGTTTCCCAAGTTTTCACAAGGAAATACCAAAAATTAAGTAACTTTTGAAATTCGTCGGAAGTCGCTCGAGCGCTGGTCGAACGCTATGTTTCTTTCTGAAATTATAACTGAGAGCTCGAGCGCTTGTTGAACGCTGGTTAAACATAATGACTCTGTATGAAATTTTTTCAAGAGCGCTCGAGCGCTTGTTGAACGCTGGTTGAACGTGATAACTATGTATGAATTTTTCCAAGGGCGTTCGAGCGCTCGTTGAACGCGGGTTGAACGTGATGACTCTGGACAGACCATCAACTCTAACTCTTGAACAAATGTGAAGACCAAAAGTATAACTCGACCAAGATATATTTTGACACAGAATTTTGCCAATACACAAATGCACTAACAAAACCGAAATAAACAATAATGGTCATCTAAGGGCCAACAAAAAGCCAATACAACCGCGCCCAGGAACAAAGGAAGCCGCAAAAAGGGGCAGAGGAGGTGGATGAAGAATCTAGGCCTTGGATAAAAGGACTTCATTCACCAAATTTTGTAAGTTGGTGGATGAAGAACCCGATGGACTGGTGGCTTCTTCGGCTAATTTTTCCACTCCATTGTCTTTTTCTTCGTTCTCTTACCCTTTTCTCCCACCATCAATTCTTTCACAAGCTTCTCAACTTCCTCTCTCTTGACCTCGCTATCAATCTCCATGCCACTGCCCCATTCTTTGCAAGTATATTGCAGTTTGTTTGTTGATCCCCAAATGATGGCCAACAAAGCATGGGCGCGCTCACACTTTCAATAATCGAATTCCACCCGCAGTGTTAAGAACCCCCAACTGCGGGGTGATTCAGCACTTCCTCTTAAGGGCACCGACTAGCTATTAGACCTCTGTCTTTCATTTCTTCCAAGAACTCATATGGTAAAACCGCTGATTCACCCTCAACTAAATCGGGCCTAATTATCCACAGAAACGGGTGCTTGCTGTTTGCAAGCCCATAACCAAAATCAACCAGCTGCTCTGCCGTCATGACCACTAGGCTGCCAAAATACACGTAGACCACTGAGTTGGGGGCTTTAGAGTTGAGCCAATGGAGGCACTCCGGACTCAGTATCTTCTTTCCATAAACCACAACCAATTGATTTTAGAGGGTCGTCGAGTGATTGATTGAGAAGTAGTTGGAGAGGGCCAATAGCATACAAATGAGGAAACATGGGGGAGAGAGCATCCAAAACTTCTCGCTCTAACTCGTCAAATGTTTGAATGACGATTCCTGAAGCTTTAGAAGCTCCCTCTACTCCTTCAATAATAAAGTTGAAGAGTATATCATTTGGATCGGTCGTTTGAATGAAGCTTGGGAGCTCTCTCAGTCGGATGTCTCTCATACCTGGGATCCAGTCGATTACAGTGTCCAGATACTCATTTGTAAAATAGCTCGCGTCTGCAAAAACAAATAATGTCTTTAGTTATTTCAAAACTAGCAATTATTCTTACTTTATAAGAGAACTGCAATATCTCACTATACGTAGGGTTTTGCCCTTTTTTTACACCTTTAAGTGGTGTGAAGCCTTTGTCCCTGAGAGAAGCAAACTGCATGCAACCCATTGCGCTGCAAGCAGATATCGAGAAGAAGGTAACAACAGGAATTCGGAGTTCTTGAGCAGCGGTGACGCTGAATGGCATGATAAAGTCTGAGATAATGCAAGTCACTGGAAGATTGCCTGAAGTTGGGGTGTTGAGTTTCGCGAGGAGCGCAGAAAATGGAGCCAAGAAGTTTTTCAAAATGGAAACACTGAGACTCGACGTCTGCCGCGGCATTCATGGAATGGTTTCAAATCGGAAGCCCGGCAAGCCATCTAGTGAATTGGGTCCTCCAGGCTCCAACATTCTGTAAACGTTGGTGGTTGAACTCAGTGTTAACAAAGGTTATATGAAAACCTTTACGGTGAAGAATCTTTGCAAATTTTAGCATGGCCTTGATGTGGCTCTGAGCTGGGTAGGGAATATAAACTGCGTGAGAAGCATCAGCAACTACTGTCTTGGAACCAATTTCCTAATTCCCTCTCTGGTATGTGCGTGTCCTGATGTAGATGCATTAATTGAATCTTATATTGAGAGTACTCTGACCCACTTCCGTGACAATTTTGACTGCGAATATTCGATGTACGTATTATCAGTGGAAAATTCGGATGCAAGCAGACGGAGTGGTGCTCCTTCGAAGAAATTAATTAATGGCCATTGGCCCCCCCACTGGGTACGTGGTCCAACGTTTGAAAGAGAAATTCCTCTGGTTTTTATTCTTCGATACGTATATTGAAAAGATCTCATCCAATACTACTTTTCGCCTGGGGAGTAGACGGGGATATATATATATATATATGAAGTTGGATTGCTTAATTTTCATCGTTCTTTGAAGAAGAAGCTTGCACCTTAAGTTGTCTTTATAGTTGTTGTACCTTGAAGAAGTTTTCAAACTAAATGAATTTTCTTCACTCTTGAATAGTCTGAATTGATTCGCTAGTCAAACGCCATTTTTGATAACTTCGGACTAAGTGGAACTTCTCAAAACAGGAGACAAAAGACTAAATTTAAAGCTTAACCGTGTATAGTTTGACGAACTACAATTAGTTTAAAATTTTCATTGGAAAAATTGCATGTACTACCCCATGAACAAATATGCTTATTTGCGATTAAGACTTAGACTTTGGTGGTTTGTTCACTCTACAGTTCTAAGTTCAGAACCTTTTAAGTATTACCAACCCTATGGGACCATCCTCAGGGACTTAGACTGGATAATTGTCTTATTTGTGTGAAACAGTCAAGGCTGAGGTTCTCTTGGTGTTACAGTCAAGTCCCAATAACAGCTCCAGCTACCAGCCCCTTCCGGGTAAAGCAGGAAAGAGGTGATAGCAAGCATGCATGATCAATGCATGCCAAGGGAAGAGGCAAAAGCAGAAGGTAAAGCAAGGAAGCAGCACAGGTCAAACCCAGAAATGCACAGGTCAAACCAAGAAATGCTATGTTATTTTTACATCTATGGTGATGGCATACACCTGTATAACCGCAATAGAGTTTGACTCTAAAAAAAACCTAAATTGAACAGCAATTAAAACGAAATAGAGGAGTATATATATAAGAAAAGGGAGAGACAGAGAGAGAGAAAGCGGGGGGGGGGGGGGGGAAGACTCATACTTCACTAGAACTGGTGATATACGAAACAACAACAGTGATATCATCGAGCTTGCCACCATAATAGCAGAATCCTGCATCCTGAGCGGCAGTAGAAAAAGGGGTCTGTCGGTTTTTATCCTGTGCTCGTTGCCGTGCCAATGCTGCTATCTTCTGAGCCGTTACCTGAGGCCCTAAGCCAGCCCTCATGGTGTTAACCACAACTGCAGTGATCTCATTATGGTACAAGTTGTCAAATAGTCCATCTGTGCCCGCAATAATAGCATCCCCCGGAGCAACAGGAATTGTGAACACCTGAATTGACACTCTCATTAACACATTGCACAATTAAGTTAACCTACAAAGTGATGATTATATTTAGTGTCTATTTGTTGTCTCTCTCCTTTTTTTTAATAAAGCTCTAGAATTTAAACTCGATAATTGAACCGATAGTATTTTAAATGCATAAAAACTGGGATTTACTTTGCAATATGGGAAAGCATCACTTAAAAGATCTTCCAACATTTAGAGGGCTATTCAAAATGTAATTATTTGCATCAGCAAGCATCGTATCCAAATGATTAAAAAAGATATGGGGGCTCTTTGGGAACATATATGGCAATAATAAGCTCAGGAGAGAGATAAATAAGAAGCTATAATACATCACTTGAAAGCAACAATGAAAGAATTTGTTCCTAAATGCCAAGATATAAGCATTACGTCCATTCCATTCAAAAATATATTAAGGGAACAGGATATATGCTTTCCAATTTAGGACTATAGTTAGGTCACTTAACAAAATGCACTTGAAGAAAGAGAACAAAGAATAAAAGGCACAAACCTGACCAGAGCTAGGTAAATCACCATTACTTCCATTTTCAAGTTGATAGGTGAAATTAAAATCGTGCTGCTGCACAGGGGATCGGAAGACGGTAGACCCATCTCGGACCACCATAAAGCCACTGTCCCCTAAATTAATTGCATTAATTCCCTGGAATAATAAACAAAGAAATTACAAAGTTATTCACCTGCCAACCACCCAAATCTTGTTTCAAAGTAAAACACCTAAGAGTACCATATATGAAGTAGACCAATAACAAGCCTTAAAAGAACTGGACAAGTCATTCACTTCCTCAAGCAACGAAAGATACTAGCTCCTCTTAACCAAAGGAGGAGGAGATGACTAGTCGGTTCCTTTCCTCTGCCAGAAGATGCTAGGTAATATGCACTACAGAAAGCCAGGTGCCGAAGGTAAGCTCTATTCGGCCCGGGGCATTGCCTCCCCATAACAAATAGGCTAACTCTATTTCTCAATTGGATAAAAATCAACTTTCCTTATTGTTATAAGTCGAAAAGTTTTGAGTAATTTTGTAATTAATAAACGATGGATGCAGTTGGCAAAGCCATAGGTATCCTTTAGCCTGCCCATAAGTCTAATTTAGTTAAGGAGCATTCATACTTTGGTCTTTAAAATAATTCATTAGTTGAAATCCAATTAGAACAAGGAAGAGTCTAGAGCCTGTAGGTACCCATACTTATTTCTTGGACAAACAAAAAACTATGAGCTATCCAAATTTGATTAGGCTTTAATTAAGAAGTTATGGGAGTTTTGGTTTGAGTTTGAAGAACCTTGGTTCTGATGTGTCCTTCTCCGCTGCACCATTAGTGCTCAGAGGCACTGTTCAGCCACAATGGTCATCTTTTTTGCTGAATGCTATCTGAAACATTATCCTATTTTTATACACTTGACACCCTTCATCCCCAATAAAATTTTATCTTCACACCTTAACAACCAGTGAACACATTACAACCCCCCTTAGTACATCTGACTTCAATCAAAATTTCCACCAAAACTCTGAGGAATAAAAGCATTTTTT
The DNA here is from genome assembly GCA_963930655.1 of Myrica gale. Lineage (NCBI taxonomy): Eukaryota > Viridiplantae > Streptophyta > Magnoliopsida > Fagales > Myricaceae > Myrica > Myrica gale. The sequence continues at coordinate 21,135,687 of OZ005615.1, forward strand.
AATTTAACCTCAGGCCCACCTAAAAGATCAATCAAAAAACCTGAACCATTTCTTTACTTGTTACAAACGCAGCATTAATAATTGAGCCGAAACCTACACCAGTGGAGAAGAAAAAAATAAGCAGTTACCAAGTCTATCCTGTCTCACTTGAAGAGTAAAGTCAGCTCTCCAATTAAATCCCAAATAATGAGATTTGAACTTTAAGTAATCAATTTCAACGAGATTCACTCCTTCCTTTGTCAGTTCTCAAGAGCATATATGTCGGCAATTGCAAATTTAGTGTTACTTCCCCAACACATAAGGCCAACCACAATTTTACATGATTCTGAAGTGAGATATAAATCAGTCACAAAATCCTAAAGAAATCAGGCGTACTACAGTTGAGGGGAGCATTGAATGGTCTGAGGCTATACTAACCTGACAAGAAAGAATTAGAACTTCCAATATTTTTAACAGGGCAACAATTAAGGTAGTTCTTAAAATAATAAATTTAAACAGATGGCTTGAAGCTATAGGCAGGCATAAAGGTATGCCTAGAACGGAGAAGCATACCGCATCAGAGAGTGCTATGATGCATGCTGTTGAGGACCCTTTGGCTTTTGTACTTGAGTGAGCTTTCTCCAAGACCCTGGCAGGATCAATTGAACCCTTGGGCTCCTCTTTTATAGCCGTTTCTGAATTAGACATGAGTTCTCGGGAATACAGTCCAGCATCAACGCCAAGATCCGCCCAGCCACCAACACCATCTGCCACCCCTATGGCTTGTTCATCAACACAAATAAAGTGTGCATCCTCCCCACCAGTTTCTTCCTTATCGGGATGGGGCAGACAACATGATCCTGAAATTAGTTTAAGGGATTTGCCTGCCGATGCCTTCCTGCAGTCAAAGCCAAGCAAGACATTCGATGTAAATGCCAGTACTTGATTACATTACCTAAACCATGTTCCATTAATGTGATTGTGACAGTAATAATTTCACCGCAATCTTATACAAGTTTGTCACTTTATTTTAATAATGTATTAAACATAAAAAAGGACAAAAGAAAACCTTCAATGTACAAACAAGAAAAGCCACAAATTAGCTACTTCACTTGCCTCTGGCACCACAAACACAAATAGTATTAGTAATAATTTAGACCACCAAGTTCATCTTATACAAGTCTTTACCTCTTTCAAATACATTATTATGGGTAGAGCCTAGTGTTAAATACAAGTAAAGGTTCAGACTAAATATCATTCAAATATTGAAAAACCTATTTACTAGTTTCTTTTCATTTTTTTTTTGTTTGTGGGGGGGGGGGGGACATCTAATATAGACAAACATGAACGTATAGTACAAGCGAATTCTATATCTGCATGTCGTTCAATTACTTATTTGTAGCTCAGAAAATGATTCTTAATGTGTTTTGTGTCGCATCATTTTCAAGTTATTAAGAAGCTTTTATACCTAAACCAGGGGGAAACATTCACAAAGGTCGCATTTCTCTCTTCGCACTTCGTTCTGGATACATACTCTCTTGAAGATCCATACTTCTTTAACAAGTTTGCCATTCCTATATTTTTCATGAAATTTTGATTGTGTGATGAGCTGTGCTACAAGGAAGCCAAAACCCACCTCAAGCAGCCTTCATATTACAACATAGGTGATCAGCTTTAAATCTTTTTGTAAGGGCACATGCTATCCATGGCCATTCCTAATGTCAATCTAGGACAAGAACTGGAATCCTCAAGGTAATAAGCCAATTAAGATCACTATAAAAAAATAAAATAAAAAGTAATCACCAAGTCCAAAGGGAACAGCAGGGGTAAAACAGTCTGGCATAACATTGCAACCAAAATTTTGGATGTAACATTAGGTTCAGTCCATGCAGGTCTTTATCTACATTCCAGATGACACCTGCTTCATATATGAAGCAAATAATATCTCCCGAAGAATGTCATAAAGATCTCGTAAATTATGCAATAATACAGTAACAGAGACTGTGTCAGAACACATACTCATTAGATGAATCTGTAGAATTTGCAAGCTGTTCCTGAGCAGAATTATCAAAAGACACATCTGGGGCATTGCCGGCAGAGAAATGAGTGGACGATGTGCTATGGAAACCTCTGGGTCCTGACACCACAGATGGAAGAGAATTGCACCACTTCTTTGCAACATTAAAAATGAAATATCCGTAAATCACATTATTGTCGGGTTGCCCACGCTTTTTCAAACTCATACAAGCTTTACTGCAACTGTCAAAACTTCTATCGCTATAAAAGATATTGGCACTACTCGTCGATAATGGAAAGTGCTTAAGCTTTGAAGATAAATTTACTAGGGAACATTCGCTAAATACAGCGCTGGAACCACAAGTAGCCATGAGGTTATTCTGAAACTTGTTGCTGATTGTAAATCCCCCAGGTTCAGCAAGAGCACAATCAATGTGATATGCACAGATCTGAAAGGAATGCCCAGATACAGATGGAATAGACAGCGTACGTGAAAGTGCTCCAACAACGGAAATATTCCTTCTTCGGCTAACTAACTCTGATCTTGAAGCAAATACAGTTCCAGGTCGTAACAACACGTGCAGGTCGGTAGGAGTTGAAGATGATAAAGAGTGGAATAACCCAGAACAGCCAAACAGTGATTTCCCTTGCCCAATAACTACATCGACCGAGTCTTGGAGCCAACCTTCTTGCCCAACAATTGACTTCCGGATAGCAGCTCTGAATCTCGAGAAATAAGGAGATGGCATTTTACCCTCTTAAACAGAAGGCTTTCAAATCAACCCGTCTATTGCAGAGAACAATACTGTTACTAGTATATACAAAAGAAAATCTCATAACTCTACGAACATTTACTTCTGATTACTTAATAAAAAAATCCCTTCTTTCTCTCCAATATGTCACGTTGATACAGAACCCTGAAACGGTAAATCGGCCTGATTAAGGAAACAAAATTAAGAACTCACTGACAGAAAAGAATTTAAAACTTCAAAAACGTAATTGGCTATCCACTAACTATAATTGTATCACAGACAGGCGAGTTATTATCATCGATTACTGCTATCAGTATGACCGCTGATTTGGCGAATCCCAATATACAATGTCCACAAAAATTTCGCCGAAAAGGAAATCCAGCGCACAGAGTCAATTAAAGAACATTAAGATAAAATTCTTGGCAATAACTTCATGACAAAGAATCGAAATCTGAGTCACCATCGAGAATAAAGGAAAACAAAGAAATTGATGGGCAAGGAATCTCACCGTTCCTGCTTAATTAGGGCACCATTCAGTTCGAACCCCCAAAGTACGAACCTCCTACATAGAGCTGAAAAGTGATTAACCCTAGAACCCAACCTCGTGTATTATAGTGAGGGAGGGACTCGAAGGAAGGAGGACTGGAGGAGATGAATCTTAGGGGAGTTAGGTGGGAAACACGCGCCTCTCTATCCCTCTCTCGCTAACCTTCTCGCTGCCCCTCTCTCTCTCTCTCTCTCCGATTTCGCGATCGCCTGAGAGGTCAAGTAGGGACAGAATCCAGAGATTTCTTTGGCGGCTAATGAAATAAAACCCTAAAACCAAAGGAAAAGAACAGCTGATTAAAAAGCTATTACAAAAGATTTTCACTTCAGGTTGATCCCTTACTAGCTGTCACCCGACGTTTATAGTTTTAACAAATGACTCCTCTCTCTCACGATTTTGCAATAGGCTTAAATATTACTTTTGGGGTTTAACTTTTTTCCGAAAATGCTATAGGGTAAAGTTTGTTATCCCGCCGTCCCTGAGGTTTAAGATAATTTCCAAGTATGTCCCTCCGACCAACTTCTATTAAAAAATTTACGGAAGTTGAGGACATGTCAAACACCCCACGTCTCCTCCTCTAAAAACACGACATTTGTCCATTGTATGCCTAATTTGCATTCCACGCCAGTAAAGCACGTAATAATTACTAAAATGCCCTATTGGAGTGGATGACCGGACAAAACAATCAACCCCGGCATTAAACCCTCCCGAACCAGGGAAAAAACTCCCTTCCTCCCCCAATAAAGCAGACTCGAAAACATGGGCGGATCTAGGGGGCGGCCGCCCCCACTGGCTCCAAAAAAATCATTTTCAAATTTTTTTTTTGGTTATTAAGAACCAGGCCCGCCCCCACTGGCCCAGCTGCCCCGGCCTGCTTCCAAGGCTAGTGGGGGCGGGACTGGGCCAGCGAGGGCACACCCACTGGCCCAGTTCGTGTGGCCTAATTGCTTAATTTTTTTAAATCAGAGGGTGAAATTACTTCGTTTTACCCTCTGATTTTTTTAAAAAAAAATTACTCACACCTCTCTCTCTCTCATTTTGCGATCTCTCTGTTTCTCCCTCAGCCCTCACGCCTCTCACTGGTCTATTATCACTTTAAATGCACTAATACATAAATTATGTAGGTCCTCACTAATTTATCATTTGTCAATTAGAAAGGAAAGCACAGGAATATTGTTTTTGATTAATCTAATTTATTACTGAGGTTATTTTTTAACGAGAAATAGCTGAGTGCACCAATACTTTTTTACAGAAGAAGATTCTTTATCTGCATATAGGCATCAAACGTCATAATTATTGATGGATGTTAAGAATTGTCTTCCTCATATGCTGATGAACATTTTGTTTTGTTTTGTTCTTTTTAGATAATGGATAGATTTTTTATAAAAATAAAAAGACAAAGCATGGAGTCGTCTAATACTCCTAATGTGACTACTACTTCTAATGAGGATTCTAGTTCAAAAAGATCTCGCCCTTTGTTGAGTTCGGATGATATTATTTCTGACCTAGGGTTGCGTAAATCTATTGACTTGTGCAGCACAGACCACACTTGCTATCATTAAAGACATTGGGGACGAATTTTTTTGTCTTATGGACGTTGATGAGTCTCGAGATAGTTCAATGAAGGAGCAAATGACAGTGTTTTTGAGATATGTGAACAAAAATGGATAGGTGATTGAACGATTTCTTGGTGTGGAACATGTTACTGACACATGCTATCAGTCTTTAAAAATTGTCATAAATAAATTGTTTGCAAGACAGGTTATAAATTGTTTCTTGGTGTGGATAAGTGTATTTCATTATTTTTAGTTCTTAATTTGCGATATTGTAATTTTAAGACACTTTTTAGGTTATGTGGGGAATTTTTTTAGTCATTTTCCCTTAGAAATTCGACCCTCCTCGTTCTATATCCTAGATACGCCACTGCTCGAAAAACACCATCAACTAACCCGACTGATCACGACGATGGTTCCAGCTGAGCCGGGTCGTTAAAGACTTTGACTCATGGGCGCCATCTCCGACTCCTTACGCCGCCTCGACTACTATTGCTGTCGTTGATCAATCATCCCCACCGCGATCCTACCTGCCGTCCTCATCGGGGGACCTGGACTCACTGCCCTACGACTCGCCTTTCTTCTAGATAACCGATGGCTTCAATGTGTACTCCCCTTATGGTCTGGACGAGTCCGTGATAAAGACAATCCCTCTCAACGAATTCCTGCGCGGTTTGTCTCCTGGAGTTTGAAGATGGCTAACACATCCATATACTTCGTCCCGAGTCTCCGTTTATTCCTGTGATGGCTGCCAGGATCAGGCCGAGAGGGATTGACTCGTTATTACGCAGCATGTCTCTCGAACCTCTCGACGAATCTTTCCCAGAGGCTTCGCCCCAGCTTTTCCGTTTTTTCTCCTTTTCCTCTCAACTTTAAACCCTCATTGGAGCTCCGAGAGTTGCTGATGATGCTTCTATGTATTGTTAGTGAATAAATTTTCTCGGGAAACTTTAGCGTCGGCTGTAAGTTGCTTTTTTTTCTTATATTTCTTTTCCTTGTTAGGACTTGTTTTCTTAAACATGGCTTACAACTCAAGCAAAGCTCTTGCAAGACTGAAACAGAGGTTACTTTCGAAGAAGAATTAATCGGGGAGACATTTAGAGTGTGTGTTTGCATAGAGAATTTATTTGGTATTAAGAAGCAGTTATCAAGCAGCAGGGGTATTGGTTTTAGCATCTCTGAATGGTTCATTTGGAGCAGGAAGTTTCAAAAATAGAAGGAATTTGGTTTTGGTTCGGTTTGTCGAGTACCTGAGGACTGGTTCGGGGTAGAAGTGGAGAAGGAAGAGATGACAAGACAGGGGTATTATCGTAATTTTATGTACTTGGCTGGCATTGCACGCATATTAGATAATGGTGGACACGTGTTGCGTTTTTATTGGATATGATTTTGTGTTTTTTGACACGTCAGCAACTTTCGTCAATTTTTTTACGGAAATTGGACTTAAGGACATGCTTGAGAATCGTCTTAAACCTCAGGGACGACGGGACAACAAACTTTATTTCCAGGAAAAAATTAAACCCCAGGAATATACCTTTGCAATATTCAAGCGCACCTGTGGCTTAGTTTTTGCACGTTGAAGAGGGTAGTGTCGTCATTCCAAAATTTTCATCCAATTTTGTAGGACAAAGGAGTCCTGGGGCTGACTTTCGCTTCTAACATGAACCCATACATTTAACTAATTTTGAAAGAGGAAAGGCTACAGAAAGGTTTTGTATATATTAGACAATATTATGGAGAAAATATATTTTATGTCTTTTACCTATTCATTTTTTTTTGTAATTAGCACTTAAAACTACCAATAGATTCATACTTGACACCTATATTCTAATTCTACCATTAAGATTGCGCCACATAACAATAGTAATAGTTTACAATGTAATGTGTCAAATTTGATAGTCTAAAGTATAAATTTTAAAATGTATGATAATTAAAATGTGTAAATATAATTTTTTTTAGATTATTTAGGTTGGGATAAAAATGACCTGGGTCATAAGCAATCCTAAATTTTTCGTTGAGTATCAATTTAGTCATGTCATTAATCTTCATTGTTCCCAATAATAATTCAACATGTGTCCCTTTTAGGCATCATAAACTAACAGATCATGCTCATGTGAACTCATAATACCACATGAATAAAAATTCAGGCCATGTGGTCAAATAAAAATTCACATCATTAAAACAATAAATTAATTAGGTGCCAATAACTTAAAACTTTAAAACATAAAAAATAAATTTTAAAAGTTAAAAGTTAAAAGTTACTTAAAAAGTAAAAGCTCAAAGAAAATAAAGAAAACAGGTGGAACCAGGGATAGTGAGTCCCTTCCCGCACCATTTTGCTTGGGTTATGTTCGTTTTGAGTAAAAATGTAGGATTTTAGAGAATTTGTGAATTTTTATGTTGAACAGTGTTTTAGTGGTGTTTGTGTAAAGTGGGGAGAGAAATGATTTGATGTAATTGTTTAATAAAAAAATATTGGAGATATGTGAAAAAGTATAGAGAGAGCAAATTTATGTTGAATAAAAATTAAAAAATTGTTGGAAATTATGTAAAATGTATTGGTGTTTGTGTTTGAATTCTGAATATGTTCGGTGGTAGATTTGTGAATATGTTTTTTTTTTTGCAAAACACCTCGTGAGCCTCGCGTTGAGGGGCTGTTCCAACCTACCCATCCACCGGAAAATTAGGCTGGAAAAGGTGGAACAGACCCCTGGCACCAGCTGTCGGTGGTGGTTTCAACCCACTCTTCGAGGTGGCTATGAGCCGCCAGCCAATACGGGTGCCTGCCGGGAATGGGAGGGGGTTCCCTCGACTCCCTCATCCTTTTTTTTCAAAAAAAAAATATTTTATTTTAATATTCTATTTTGTATTAAATTTGAAATTGTATGTTTTGAGTTTTGAGTTTTCTGTTTTAAGTTTTTAGTGTAATGTTTTTTTTTTTATTTACGTTACTTGATTTTGCCTTTTTGGTCAAATGATATGGCTACTTATTTGATGACATGGCCTTACTTTTGATTGACGTGGCATTATGAGTTCAAGGTGGACATGATGTGTTAGTTTTATGTTACCAAGAGGGACAGGTATCAAATTATTATTGAAGGTGATTTGTCGAACTGTTAACTTTTTTTATGAATATTAAATGCAGGGTTAAGTTTGATACCCAACAAAAAATCTAGGACGGGCTATAATCACACTGAAAATTCAGAAATTATTTTAAAAAAGTGATTAAAATCTAAAGACTAAATAGGTAATTAAACCATAATGATAAGATGCAACTCATACTCTGCATATTTGATTATATTTTACTATCATACATATCTTCTCAGTTTTTCTTGCAGTCATCTTGCTTAGTTGTTTAATTGTAATGTGCAAAATGCCAAAGTTCTAATTAATCTTTAGGAATCTTTTTCGAATTCTTTGTATTTATTCGTTTATTAAAGGCCAATAACTACGATCCAAAGTTATTGGTTACGACAAAAAATAAAATAAAATCATTCGGTGTGTATCAAAGTTTCTACAGTTGGTAAGAAAAAAAAATTGCAAACCAAAATGATTAGTAGCCAAGAACAAAGCTACAGCTAGCCTAATAAGAATCACCATGACCCTTTTTATGTTACTACGATCAGGATTTTTGTATTTTACATCTCAAGTTACTAAACTCGACATATTTGAGGGGGCAAATTTTGAGTATTGGGGTTTGAGAAATATTATAAAGTAAAGATATATTATGGGAGTTGGTGAAAAAGTAAAGAGAGAGAAGATTTTTAATAAGTATTATAATAATAAAAAATTATGTGGTGAATTTTTTATGATTAAACCCAAATATTTGGGCACCAAACATACCCAATTGTATCTTAAATTATTAATAAATTTTATCTATTGTACCTCATTTTAAAATCAATTAAAAATGTGGTGTCACAATCTTAACTGTTAAAAATTATAACACAAAATGTAAAGTATAAACTTATTCATAGTTTATAATATAATATGTTAGATTTGGTAGTTAAAGAGTGAAAAGCGTAATTTCTGAAAGAGTATGAAAGAGCATAGAGTAATTAATCTTTAGCCGTGAAAGGGATGCTCCACTCAAAAGATGCTCAGTGTGTCAATGAAATTCGAATGTTCAATAATGGAGTAGAATCAACGACAGGCCGACAAAGACTTCTTACCATCCACACATGAATAGATAATCAAACACAACCATATGTTACAATTTTGGCATGTCGAAATTGTGGTTTGGGGAGAGTTTGTGAAAAAATAAAGAGATGATTTAAATAATTTTTTTATGGATAATACACTTTGTCCCTTTATTTTTGGGGTCATTTACACTTTGCACCCCGATGTATTATTTTTGACACATTGGACCCTTTAACTTACACATTTTTTCAATTTAAACCTCGTACCCAAATTGCCCGTTAATTTAGACGGATTCCGTTAAAACGTGGGGTACAATGTGTAAATATCTCCAAAAATAAAGGGAGCAATGTGTACATACCCCAAATATAAGGGGGCAATGTGTAAATTTTTAACGGAATCCGTCAATTTCGACAGCCAAAATCGGGTACAGGGTCCAGATTGCAAAAATGTGGAAGATAATGGGTTCAATGTATAAAAATAAAACATCGGGGCGCAAAGTGTAAATGACCCCAAAGACAAAGGGGCAAAGTGTATTTATCCGTTTTTTTATATTCAAGAGGAGAGATTATTTTATAAAACCAAAATTTTGGGATGACCAAGTATTTAGGATTCAAACACTAAATCATATATGAAACTTGCATGCTTTGACTTTTTTTTTTGGAGATAGATGGTAAGTTAAAACATTTCTATAAACATATTCAAACGCTCCAAATTAAGCACAATCAAAATAAACCACCCCCACCGCCCCGGCCCTCTTAAAAGTTCCAAGCAAATACTACAAATAGGTCAAGTTGAAATCCTTCTAAAGCGTATTTGTGCACCATATTGAGGCTGCAAGGTTAGAAGGAGCATTGGGGCATGAACATACGTTGGAGCTACCACAAAGGAGAACTGCCGGAGGATCATGGCTAATACGACTTTTACCTCAACCATGGCCAAATTCTGGCCTACGCAGATTCTGGGACCCAACCCAAACGGGAAGAAAGAAGCTAAATGCTTCCGAGGCTCCGAAAATCTCAATGGGTTGAACTCATCAGCATCTTCACCCCACATCTCAGTGTCATGATGGACAGCAGTCAAGGCCAAGTAGAGCTGTGTGCCGGCAGGAACGTCGAGGTTCCCAAGCTTAACTTTCTTACACACTTGCCTCATCAACATCACAGCCGGAGGATAGAGGCGAAATGTTTCATTGAGTATCATGCTCACCTGTTAAAAAATTGAAACCCATCAAAAGATTAGCAACCCACCTATGCGGTTTCAGCGAAAGCTGAAAGTTCAAAACCCTATGCACCCACTAATTGAACTTACGATCTTAAGGTTATTTAGCTTGTCTGCAACTGGAAGCTCATTGTCACCGAAGACACCAACCACTTCTTCCCTTGCCCTGTTTTGCCAATCCTGATGCAGTGCTAAAAGAAGAAATGCCCAAGTTAAGAAGTTAGCAGTAGTATCCTTTCCTGCAAAGAAGAAGGTCTTGCATTCATCTATGATTTCCTCGACCCCTAAGATATCTTCTTCCCCATCCTGATTCTTATAAGGAGACGTTAGTAGTCCAAGAAGATTCCTGGAACCTTCTGTTGCGTTTTTATTGGCCTCAATCAGCATCCTTATGGAGTCGCGAGTTTCTTTGTCTAGTCTCCATCTTTCTTTGTTCAACTTAGTTGGCAACCACCTATGAGGTCATAAAAAGCCAAAAAAATCAATTGATACTCATCAATGGACATAACAAGAAGGCATAGCATTTAAAAGAACTCATTTGGCCTGTATGAAAAAAGATAAAGCCGATGTTGCATGGAATTTGACTCATGAAATCGTTCTGAGCAAAACAAGGCTTCACTCGGCCGTTTTTCCTGTCAATACATGACCAAGACAGAGGAACAACCAATGCTACTATGAAATATGCACCAGTATGTAATGACATTAGTAATTAAAAAATAATGGAACCGACAAAAGAGTCATGACTTGACTTGTATAAACCACATGACATCGATATGATCCTATATTGTTACAAAATATAATTTAAATAATAAAATATATCTCTTCCTATCAATTTAAACTTTTAGGATAAGTAGTAAATTGATCATATGATATCAGAGTCAAGGTCCTGAGTTCAAAACTTGACTCGCACTTCACCCTAATTTTAATTAAATACCGCATGTGTTGGTCATCCCAATAAAAGGAGACTCTAGTCCATACGCGAGGAGAGTTTTAAGAATAATATAATTCAAATAATAAAATTTATCTCCTCCTATCAGCTTAATCTTTTGCCAAGTTATGCATTTATTTGGATCATCATAAGATTCAGATAATTGTGGTTCTATATACTTCTAGATAGCAAGGTTCTAGCTTTGATATAAGTCAATGGGGCATGTTATGCATTTGGAGTCAAACACAATCTAGTTACGGTTGCTAGATAGATCAATTTCACAGATTTTTCAGTCGAGTAGTAGTTCAAAATGTTGGAACGTAGGTCACCTGAACCCAGGAATGTATATACTTCTGACTGCCTTGGAGAAAAGATGCATTTGCTGTTCTTGCAAGTTGAAAATGCGTCTCCCCTCTTCAAAACTGCTTCCGAAAGCTGTTCTTGATAATATGTCAGCGGAGAGTTCCTGAAGCTCTTTGTGCATATCCATCTCAAACTCATCTCCTCCTCCTCTGTATTCCTCCCACTTATTGATCATCTTTGTTGTACTCGCCACAATTTCTGGTACCCAACACTGTACAATTATACAGTAAAAAAGAGGCCATGGGCACACGAGAGAAGTCACGTCACATGTCTCATATCTTATTCTTATCAAACTTAAAGCAGAATCTGGTTTAGCACCTAACTACGTCCACTATGATTTGGACCCCAACACAGTCTCTGCCCTAAAATGGTGAGCTTTTGAACCTCACAATGTCTGTTAGAATCCAATGGGAAGAGGTGGATTCATATGATTCCTAATCAATGTGGGATTCTAACAATGTCCACTTCACCAACCAAGACCACATTGTGTCTTATGAACATCAAATTGCTTTATTTGTGTTGCATGTTACGTTATGTTCAATTTCGAGATTAAGATCCTATAATTTTCTATTTAAATTGCATGAGATAAACACAGTATGAGAATCACAATATAAGTTTAATGTTTTTTGAAATTTTATATAGATAGATATGAACAGTATCGTGTAAAATTGATTGTCGTGTCTCTCTTTAAATTGTATTGAACCGTGAACATGATCAAGGCAAGTGATGGGAAAGTTGGAAACCCTGTGTCACACGAAAACGAAGAGAGACCGATGGTCGGCATTTGCCCCCCCCCCCCCCCCCCACTCCAAGGGGGCATTTGTTATATTTAAATACACACTATTCCTCAAGAGAATATAAGTGGTCACCTTAACCCTCTCCATGAGGAAGGCCTGGTTTGTGATCCTTCTATGGATGGCCCATTTCTCGCCCGAAAGCCCAACAAGTCCCTCTCCAAAGAGCAGGGTAGCCAAGGGGTTGTGTCGGATCTTGTCAAAGGCCCCAGTCGTGTTCGTAAGGACTTCCTTAATCATGTCCGGGTCCGATATTGCCAGCCTCGGCGTTGACCCGAACCAGTACAAGAAGTTCTTACCGTACATGCCCGACCACCGGTAGTAGAAGGGAGCCGCGCGGCGAACGATATTGTGCTCAAACTGGATAGGCTTCAATTGAGTCTCCGCGTAGATACGTCGGATCTCGGCCGAGTTCCCAATGATCGGATGGTAGGCAGGGCCTCTTATCCCTTGGTTTCGGAAGTGTCTCTGGATTCTCCACGGGACCCATAGGGACGAGTACAAGAATTTCAGAAGGAAGACAAGGACAATCACAGCAACAAGACGAAGAAGAAGATGCATGATGAAAGCTGCGAGAGAGAGAGAAGGTTTCAGGCTTTGAGCGAGGTAAGGTAATGGTGGCGAGTTGCTGAGTGATCAGATGTACAGAGCGTTGAAAGATATATTTGTAAAATAATGCTTCGCTCTACGCAGTCGATAGTGGGCGTGGGCACCATGTAATGCAGGCAAGTGACAATCTATGTGTTTAATACTAAAAAATGTCCTTTTTAACGACCACACAGTCTCGTCTCAAGAGTCTTTTTTGGTAACGACCCCACCTCATAGTTTGCTAAATGTATACGATCAAACAAAAATGGGTTGACTTTTTTCTAGGGGGAAAAAAAGGAAAGGTGGACGTCAAAGCATGAATAATTCACTTCAAATGTCAAAATGCCAGCATTTTACAATATAAATTGTCAGTCGACTTATGATATTGATCTTTTATTTCTAATTGCCTCTTTGCTTTTACTTTTATTATTATTAGCCTCTTTCGTTTTAATTTTTTTAATATATATATATATATAGATACTGGTGAATTTTATATTATATATATACGTATCAATATTGCTATTCTATGTAATTATTGTAGGCAAAACCCCGTATTTTATGAAATAAAAATCTTAAGCCTTAACATTACTTTAAGATTTTATGATTTTTTATTTGTCCTACTAGTATTTGGGGGCGTTTGTTTGTGGAAATTTCGGGGAATATTCTCGAAATTTTAGGAATCTTTACTTTATTGAGATTTATTGGGGTTTGTGAAAAGTAGAGTGTATGTGTGTAAAAGTTAAAAATTTTGGAGTGTGTTTGTTTTGTTGGAAATTTCGAACTCCAAAATTTTGGGGAAACAAACACCTTTGTGTGTTACAATTTTGAGATATGAGAGTTAGTGAAAAAAATAATATATATAGATACTGGGAGAGCGCAAGCTTTGTCCCCCGCTAAGTGTATATATATATATTTATATATAGATACTGGTGAATTTTAAATTATATATATACGTATCAATATTGCTATTCTATGTAATTATTGTAGGCAAAACCCCGTATTTTATGAAATAAAAATCTTAAGCCTTAACATTACTTTAAAGATTTTATGGTTTTTTATTTGTCCTACTAGTATTTGTGTGTTAAAATTTTGAGATATGAGAGTTAGTGAAAAAAATAATATATATTGGGAGAGCGCAAGCTTTGTCCACTTCTAAGTATATATATATATATATATATAGATACTGGTGAATTTTATATTATATATATACGTATCAATATTGCTATTCTATGTAATTATTGTAGGCAAAACCCTGTATTTTATGAAATAAAAATCTTAAGCCTTAACATTACTTTAAGATTTTATGGTTTTTTATTTGTCCTACTAGTATTTGTGTGTTAAAATTTTGAGATATGAGAGTTAGTGAAAAAAATACAAAAATAAAAAATTTGAATGTGTTTTTTTTTTATATTTAATATAGTACAAATAGATGATTTGATGGGGAGAACTATTATTTTGTAATTATTTTATTATATCAGTATCCAAAATTTTGGCACACAAACCCCTCTGCCACATTGCCACACACTTATCTTGAAAAATCTTGATCTGGGAACCAGTGGCGGATGCAGGGGTGCAGCCCTGGGCGGCCGCCACCCATTGCATCCCCAAAAAAATATATATTTAGTTTTTTTTTGTTTTTTTGTTTGTTTTTATTAGCCCAGGCAAACAATCCACATTCCTACACACTTCTAAGGGGCAGGCTCTCATTTGATTTGATTGAGGAAGCCCAGTTCCAACATATCTCGTATTGGACATTTTCTGTCTAGCCTCAGAACCAAAGGAAATTGCACGGTAGATTCTTTTTTCTTTCCTCGTTTTGTCCATCGATCAATGAAACTTTTCCATGAACTAAACCAGTTTGGCTGGAATTTCCAGCTGATTGTCTTGCTCTTGCTTCGACTTTTGCAGGTTTAAGGAGTTTATATGGGGGCTCCGTTCCAGCTTCCAAATTAGATTCTCTTTTTTTTTTTTGCTTCTTTACATCTACGGTAGGGGATCCTTGAGATTTTGCAATTTCATTGTGTTCTAGGGACCTATTGGAGGTCCAAGTTGCCAGGACAAGAAAGTTGCACACACTTCTAATCTCTTAGGTCTAAATCTGGTAGTTAATGCCAGAATCATCTTTATACTTTTTGGTGATCAAAATTTACTAGAAATGCTGGTCTGTTGAGAAACTTGGCTACTCTCACTTTGTCTAAAATCCATATATGTCTCTTAAAGTTCTAGGCAAATTTGTATGATAATTGTAGTTAAGCATCCCATACCGAAGGAATTAAACACACTTCAACTTGTGTGATATTTTTATCTGTAAATGATAAAGTATAACAATATGAAATTTAGGCTCAGACAAAAAGGTATATGAAATATAGGAATCAAATTGATGCCAGAAGGACTAATACCCCCGTAGGACACTCAGCGTAGAGAGCAACAATCATGAAGTTGCTTGGATATTCTCATTTGAATCTTCAATTCGATATGTTATATTGTATGTTGTTATAATTGTTGTGTTTTGTTTTACTGAAGTGACTTGAAAAAAGACATCTTCAGTGGTTCAACTTTCTTGGTCTAGGTTTTGGGTTTTGAGTTCTATTTGAATCTATGGGTAGTAATGGGACCGAGGTTAGATTACCTTAAATTAAGCTAGTGCTTTGCAGGAAGATTATGAAGTTTGAGTTCTATTCTAATATGCTTAATGTTTTTAGTCTTTAATTTTTTATATTATAATTCTTAAGATAATTATTTGCATTACGAAGGAAAAAAAAATTTATTGTCATTTTACCTTTAAAGTTCGACCCCCTTAGATTTTTATTCTGGATCCGCCACTGCTGGGAACCCTACTTGGATATATTCTCTCTGTTCTGGCCATGACCTAATTTCTACTGAGACAGTAGTACTACTACATGAATAGATCAGAACATTATTTACCATTAAAGGTTAAAACCACTTGATGATATTTCGAAAGAAAAATGATGCCTGAATAACTTATTGTACACGCATTTCCAAAGAGCCAAAAACATACATATTCAAAGCCCCTCCAAGTTGGGCTAGCTAGGTAGCTGCAAGCTTTAGTCAACTCTATATCCTCCTAAACAGGAGCTGTGCACCATATTGAGGCTGCAAGCTCATCAAAATCATCGGCGAGTGAACGTAAGTCGGTGAGATCCTAAAGGAATATTGACGGAGGATCATAGCTAGAGCGACCTTTGTCTCAACCAGGGCTAGGTTCTGACCTACACAGACTCTGGGGCCTAAGCCAAATGGAAAATACGAGGCCAAATGCTTTCGAGGCTCGGAAAACCTCGACGGATTGAATTCATGAGCGTCTTTACCCCATATCTCAGTATCGTGATGGACGGCGGTCATGACCAAATATAGCTGCGTGCCAGCCGGAATGTCGAGGTTCCCTAGCTTCACTCTTTCAGATGTTTCCCTCGTCAGTGCCGAGGCTGTGGGGTAGAGACGAAGTGTTTCGTTCAGTATCATGCTCACCTGTTGAACATTAAAGAGCAGGAAAATTAATAAAATATTTGCGGGTTAACTAAAACGCAAATTCAATGTTTAAAATATGCATAGATATATAATCATGAGAAAAGATCCTTTTATGTAATATCAAGTTTCCGGTTCCTCTATCATTATTGTCAGAGAATATATTTTTAAATAAAAAAATTAACATTTTCCTAACCCACATTTCAATTAAAATATCTACCTACGTGTTGGACTTACTTATTAACAAAGTCTGACCTACACATAAAAAGAGTATTAGAAAATATAATTTCAACAATAAAAACTATATATACTCTTTTATAAACTTTTGATTGAAATTTTTTTGTGCAAAATATGATGGCAAATCGCGGTATCTAGTGTCTCAGCTTTGCATGTTATTGGGGTTGACCAATAACCAGCTTGTCAGTTAATTATCGCGCTCTGTATATACAGCTTGTCAGTTAATTATCAATGGAGTTGAACCTTCTCCGTTGTACGGAGAGGACATTAGGACAGTGAGCAATTGAACTTACTATCTTAAGGTCGTTTAAATTCTCAGCAGGGGGATGTTCGTTATCTCCACATATTCGGAGAACTTCTTCCCGTGCCCTACTTTGCCATTCTTCATGTGATGCTAGAAGGATGAGTGCCCAGGTCAAAAGATTAGCAGTTGTTTCCTTTCCTGCAATGTAGAAATTCTTGCAATTATCTATGACTTCCTCCACCTCTAATTTCTCTTCTTCACCATTGTGATTCTTGTGAGAAGATAGTAAGAGACCGAGCAAATTTCTTGAACTTTCTTTCCCTTTCCTATTGTTCTCTATCACCATTCGAATGGATTCCCGCGTTTCTTTCTCTCGTCTCCACCTCTCTTTGTTTTCCTTTGTAGGCAAAAACCTGTCAATATATATGCATCATCCATTGATTTTTAGAAGGCCAAAAAGTCCACATCAAAGATTATTGGCCAAATGCAATTATGAACCTATGAGAATATTGAGGATATTCACCTGTAACCAGGAATGTAGACACTTCTAAAAGTTCGGGCGACGAGTTGCAGTTGCTGCTCTTGTAACATAAAAATTTTCTTCCCCTCCTCAAAACTGCTTCCAAACGCTGTTGTAGATAGTACGTCGGCAGCAAGGTCACGAAGTTCTCTGTGCACGTCCATCTCAAATTCGTCTCTCCCTCCTCTCTCTTCTTCCCACTTCCGGAGCATCTTTCTGGTACTAGCCGCAATTTGTGGCACCCAAGCCTGTAACATTTTTTCTGAGTTATTAATGGACTTGGACTCTCGCGCAAGATTGTATATATGAGTACTTGGTAACAGCTTATATCCAGTTAATTTATTTGACGGCGTCAAGCAATTGAACTTACCCTAAACATACTTATGCATAGGACAACTGGGTGAATCTTTTGTAGGCTTGTAGATCATAATTTTGAAATCGGAACAATCAATATATATATAGATCAACTAAACATGAGAGGGAAAGTATTTCAGGAAAATTATATTTTACATCTTTAATCTATCACATGCCATTTAAAATGTCACCCCAAATTATCTCAACTTTGACATGCATGTTGCATCACCAAATAATCAAATATTTTAATTTTATACTTCATGTTAAGATCTAAGGAGAAACCCTGTGACTGGCTTCTTTCTTTCTTTTTTTCCCTCTCTTCATGATGATCAAAAGGTATTTTAGATGCAGGAGCAAGCTTGTGGTTTTAGGGATTTGTCTCTATGACCAGCCCTCCCCAAGAGAGGGGTGACTAACTATAGCTTGAAACTGAGAGATTTACCTTGACTTTCTCCAACATAAAAGCCTGGTTTGCGATTCTTCTGTGCAGGGCCCATTTATCACCGTTCAACACTATCAACCCTTGTCCAAAGAACATCTTAGTAAAGGGGTCAATTTTGGACTTTTCAAACGACCTGCCGGTATTCATGAGCGCCTCCTTGATAATATCCCGATCGACTATAGCCAACCTGGGCTTTGCCCCAAACCAACACACAAACGTCCTCCCGTACATAGCGGACCACTCGCTGTAGAAAGGAGTAACGCGGTGAAGAATGTCGTGGTGCAAAGACGACATTGGCTTCAACTGAGCTTGGGTGAACATGCGGCGAATCTCGGTTGTGTTTCCAAAGATTGGACGGTAACGAGGCCCTCGTATACCTTGTTTGCGGAAATGGTGTTGGATTCTCAATGGAACCCATATAACTGAGTGCAGAAGTTTCAAGAACCAAACGAGGAGGAAAATTCCAAGAAGAAGAAAGTACATATTGAGGAGCTTACTTAGAGCCTTCAAAAACTACTGGTAGGTACAGTTTAACAACAAAAGCGATTAAGGTAGGTTTAGAGAGGAAAGTTCGCTGCAGTACTATATATAGAGAGCCAAGTTGCACAAACCACTTCATGTATGCAAAGACATGCACCACGCAAGAGAGACTTTGTGCTTTAGGCAATGACGCAGCTGGTGACGTAATTCTTATTCGCCTGGGCCCTAGTGAATCAAAAACAAATTGCAGGGGAAAAAAATATTGGTACAGTTGCTTTTGTATCATGATTAAACCAGTTATTATTTATCAGCATACAGTGGATATGTGAGGAAGTATGTCTCTGTATGCTACCGCGCAGGAAGCGCAAGCCAAACCCCAATTAGTACGTGAAGGATGGTGGGTTGCAGGCTACTGATCAGGGCAGAGCTGTCATGAAGTGATCGTCCTCCAAGCCCCGGCGAGTTGCTTACAAGCCTATTCTTACATATGTAAGCTGTGTGTTACTAATTGACTAAAAAAGATTGAGCTAAAATATTCTAAATTCTTGTAAGTACCGGTTATAATTTTAAAAAATAAATCTAACAGTTTAAAATTGACCACGTCATTTAATAAAAATAAGTCATCATCAAGTCAAGCTAATTTATTAGAATAACCCCTCCTAGAACTTAATCTTTTCTGCTAATTTACTAACTCAATTATCTGAAAAAAGAAAAAAAGTGCTTTACTGGCTAATGGCTTAAGGGATTCTCTAATGCTTGAGAGGCGGAGTTGGGACCTGTGGTACATAAAACAAGTTCTTAGTTGCTGAGGGGAAAAAAACAAATGCATGCGTTATAGTCGAAAGGGGAAAGAAACTGTTGTCTGAGAGCTGTAACCGAGGACATGAGATAGCTATACAATTAAAGTACTAAGAACTTACTTAGAAAAAAAAAGTACTAAAACCTCCTTTGTCGCAATAGGTAGGGTTTTCGACTTTCAGAATTTTCTTGTTTATGATAAAAGCCCCACTAGCCCGTGCCAATTCAGACTCTTTTTCTTAATTTTTTGCCCTAGCCCCTAGAGTACTTCAGACCTAATTCGGCCCATACATAACACCATTGACTGAGTGGTCCTTCAATGCATGTTCAGATGCTCGTGGCCTTACTGCCAAGTGGTATGTTATTATATACACACCAATTATTGGAACTAATAACTTAATTTGTTACTAACAACGATTCCAGAGCTGCATGTGCATCGGACAGGTAGGAGCGCCATGGCTAGAGCCTAGGGCTATACTCCGGCCTCGGCCTTTCCTAATCCAGGTAAATGAGTGTACACATGTCTTCATTGGTCGCAGAAACAGAAACAAGTACGAAAATGGCGGGTCGAGATTTACTGAGCAGATCATACTAATACATCCTACAAAATTGTCAGTAACTTAATTTGCACTGCGCGCACTGAGATCTGTTTGTATACGCGGGATGATGAAAAGCCAGCAATAATGATACTGATATTCCACTAACACGGCTGCAGTCGTGACTACACAGTTGCTGTGGTCGAGTGAAGTCCCTTACCTTCTTCAAGTGGTGGAACGTAAGGAACGAATTCTGGCCGGATATTCAAGCTGGTGATACTTACAATATATCTAGTCTGTTTGCTTTGTAAGTAAGCTTTAGAGTGTTTAGCCCGTCAGGGTCTAGCGTAGTGGTAGGCGAACGAGCCGTAGGCTCGGATATCTTTAGCTCAGGATGGGGATTCGCTGTAATTCCCTGTCCGAATTGCACGGTGCAATTCAAATAGAGATAGATACAATAAATAATTTTCATTGTAGGACCTATATTGTTGTCCGAAATTTTATATGAGTATTATTAAATGGTGTGAGAACCACCTCTTGTATCTATCTATCTCTGAATTGCATCATATAATTCAGACGGAAAATTGTAGAGAATCTTGATCCCTTAGTTCAAATCACCGCTAGATGCTCTCACTTAAATGGTAGCGAGCATTGTCTCGTGGGTACGCCAATGAGAGTAACCAGAGGTTTTACTTGTGCTCACATCCATGCTCTATAGACAACAAAAATTGGGTTTTAGTAACCAAAAATGGGTTTCTTGTAGAGATCTCCATCTCCTTCAAGATTCGTTCTGAACAAGGAGTACGTGGTGCACGATTTCCTAATTTGTTACCCCAAAAGAATAAACTTTAGAGTGTTTAAAATGGTACTTATATGCCGACAACATCCATTTCTGTGCTGTAAAAATAACAAGCAAGATATCATGAAGTGGTTTGTTTATGTGAAGCTTAAGGTGTGAAAAGGATTCAAAATAAGGAAAATAGACCTATATTTTCTTTTTCTAAGAGCAAAAATAATATGCATTACATATAAATATATCCCCGTTAAGAGAAACAAGGCAGATACAAAGGATATCTTCATAGTAAAATATCCAAAACCGTGTGCCCCAGAAGTTCGCGACCAAAAGAAGGAATCTTGTGAGCTTTGACACAACAAATCATGCGCAAAAATTAATCCCTCATGTATGAGATCCCGAATTGAATTCTCATTTTTAGGCGTTTCTGGCGGTCCAAACAAAACCGGGTTTCAGTAATATATTTATGTTCTCCAATAAGCGAGACTCTTTATGCAAAAGCAAATTAGAGTCAAACTGGAAGGCAAGTATTCTGCTTTCTCAGTGAGCATCTTACTTTATTTCCTCCACACACTTCATAGCTAGGTTGTATATATTTTGGCGTTCGTGGTGGTCCATCCATGTGTGGGAGTTTCGAGAAGCAGTAAACTTTAATTTACACACTTGATGATTACGGAGCATATGATGCTGGTAACAAGATAGCAAGTACGCGGTAGGACAAAACCGTTAATTATGGATATATTATAATAGATACCTACCTCCTGTTCCGAGTTGTTCAAATTGGACCCACAGTCCTGAAGTCTGTGGCGGAGTACTTCGGAAATGAAGCGCTAGTGTGTAAAACATATAGCGTTTAAGCTCACACCACTAGCAGCAAGAACAGATCACTAAGAATATATACAAGTTGCCTGGTTCTTGGCTACTGATCTAAAGGGGTCATCTTTCTCCATGCACCTACGCTACCTATGCTTTCTTAAATTTATAGAGTCCAGTTAATTGACCTATCAAGAACATACTAAGAATTAATATACAAGGGAGCGCACTTTTGTACTTTGTCGACTTCAAAAGGGATTATATTCAAAGATTGCTCTCGAAACACTTTATATTATTATAAAGTCAAGTTTAACCTAACAAAAGTCACAATATGAGACTTGGTCTTTACCGCACTCATCTCTCATCTCTTCTTCTTTTTTTTACTCTATATGGGATTCAAAATATTACATGTCAAGATCCGTTTAATTTAGAGTGCTTTGGAAAAATCGACTTGAAAACATTGGAATTGTCAATATAAAAGCTAACGATCGAAAGGCTAAATCTATACTTTCCCAAAAAAAGGCTAAATCTATGGGGCTAAGGTTATAAAAGTGCTTCTTATATATTAAAACACCTCTTTGTTTAGTAATATGTATATTAAGAGTCCCACTTGTGAGATGATGAAGCTAGGGAGTATTCCATTACAAGCTCTCCCAATCAAAAGTTGAAGAGGTGGAACTCTGAATGGGATGGGAAATTAAATTTATAGACCAGTATCTTTTGGCGCCGCTCCTCCCTTCTCCTCTGAAAAACTTTTGTCGAACGCTTTAAAATACCATGATATACAGGCCGCGAGAAACCATGGAAAATTGATTGGCTCAAAGCAGATAAAAAGCAAGGACTAGAGTACTGTTGAAACTTCAAAGCAATGTAAATTTGACTATCAGTGAGCTGGAGGTAGGTAGAGGCGTAAACTAATCATATATACAGCTAGATGGAGAGAGCTGCACAAAGAAGGGAGGATATGATCAAGAACTGGTACTACAGGAGTAAACATCACCTTAGTGTATTTTTATACTGGCAAAATTTCGTGTCAAAATATATTTATATCGAGTTGTATGTTTTTGTCATGTGTCATTTTAAAGACTTTACTTTTAACTGACGCTCGACTCAAAATTGTTGTTGATATTTAATTAGAGGAAAAACACATATTCATTATCTCTAGGTGTTAATAGATTCTAAACCGAATTTTTTAGTATGACTTTCTATTAGTTACTGCAAGAGGTCCTCCTTAAAGCCTAATTATAGTTAATAAATACGCTCTCCCTATACATAATTTTCCCCTTTCTCAAAGGGAGGAGGAGTAGTAGTCTATATATAGGAACCACTGCATGCCATGATGACATAACGAGTTCGGATGCTGCCTTAATTGTGAATGCATGCATGCATGGGTAAGAAATGGAAAGGGGCCGGAAAGAAAAGAAAAAAGGGGAAGAAGAGAATTTTCTATAAGAGCATCCGAAATTGGTCTGTTAACATTAATTACGAATCAGAAACTATTTAAAGAAATTAAAAACAAACACACACGTACACATAACAATGCCAATGCCAATTTTAACGCAAAACTAAATCTACGAGAAGGTAAGAAATGGCAAGTACCATTGCAGCATTAATATATACGGAAGCAAACATTCCAAAATCACAACAAATGACAAATTTCGTAGAGATAAGTAGTACTGCACCTTTACTCAAGTAGATAAACCCTTCCAGTTTGTCTAGATAAAGACGTAAAGCCCAATCTAATCTAACATATAAATATCAATTACTAAAATATTACTGAAGATCAGCAACACTAGCAAGTGCCAAGCGCGATCGCGGTTTCTCAACCCACAATTATAAAAGACAAGAATGACAAGAGAATGTAGCAGCAACGCAGGGGCGCAAGCTTCTGGCCTCATCGACAAGACAATGGAGTAGCAACTTCTCACCCTATTCAACGCCGTCATTTCTCTATTTCACCTTCTTTAATTCTAGCGGCGATATTGGCAATGATCTCGAAAGAGAGAGAGAATAGAAGAGAGAAGTGAGGCGGCTGGCAATTAGGAGGAGAGATTCAAAGAGGGTTTTTTGACCTATGGTAGCAGGTAGCAAAAAAGGGTCAATGGCTTTGACCAACGAACTTTCTGTCGCCAAAAGCGCTGTAATATGTAAGTGACCACTAGTCATTCACAGCTGATGTCTTCCTTTCGATATTCCAGCGACCACAAACGTCGCCATTAATTCTGAATGTACACCAAAAAAGAAAATCGACATTTGCGACGATTTAGAGCTGGTCAGTAATGTTGTACCTTTAGCCTTTAGGCTTTTGCAATCACACAATCACACATTTCTCGCTATTTTAAATATGGGAAAATTTACTTTGCACCCCTGAACTTTGGGGTCATTTCTAAGTTGCACCTACTTTTATCGATTTCGTTATATTAGTACTCCAAAGTTTATTTTTACGTCGATTTTCACCCTAGACCTTAAATTTCCGTTACTTCTCACGGAAAATCAAACACGTGTCGTCCACGTGACAACTTACAGTTTAAATTGTCAGTTTTACCCTTCACTTACGGTTTGAAACCCAACGCCATAAAGCTTACTCAGAACTGCCACTGGGCGGGAGATGTTTCGAGATCTTCTGGGTTGGGTCCTGTTGGAAGCTGCCAAAAAAAGCTACTTTAACGGAGTCAAAATTAACCGCATTGATGAGCTGCAGAGAGACCCCCTGGCCAAGCGTTTGGCTTCAAGCACCTCACATTTTGCCAAGCTAGCTTCACCTCTCTAAAACTTGATCTTTACAAAATCTTCACATCAACATACTTACATCCAAGACACTTGTTTACAAGAGTCAATAATATTAGTAAACGAACGCGTGGATCTAGTTTTCATTGCCTTTTGTCGGTGGGAGGAGCTTTGCCATCCCAACAAATCCAGTCTCGTGTTATCTACTTAAACCCCGATTAATTTAAGCATATACACAAGCTATTCCTTTCGTTGTTCCAATGGCAATTTCGTGAAGTTTCTCCCACTCGATCTCCTGGTTCTCTCTGAACAAGAACCTGTCCAGGGATCCATTTTCCATGCACTCGTAAACAAGTGCTCTCATGTTGGGGTCGAATCAAAAGCCATAGAGTCTAACTAAGTTGATGTGGTACGTTCTTCCCATGGTGCCAACTTCTGCCATGAACTGCTCTTCAACTGCTCTCCATTTTCTATCGCTACTATTGCAATGGTAATCACCACACCTGAAACTAAAAAAGGGAGGAAAAGACATTTGATCAGGCGTCCAAATTTTGAACTAAAATTTAGGTTGAGCAGTGAGCTTGTTTGCAAAAATGATTTCTTAGTTCTAAAATTTCCACAAGAGAAAGTCATTATTTCCCCAACAAACTGAAAGATCAATGAACATCAACCATTGACCCCTTCATTGAAGGTTTTGAACACATCATTCGCCTGATCTTTCGTACTGCCACCGTAGAAGGATGGTGGGGACTCCTGGATGACTAAATTGTCGTTCGCATCAGTCACGAACTGAAACGAGGGAGAACTCATCTCTTTTCTCTGAAAGCTTGAACCAAATTCAGAAGAAGATGAAGATGGTGATGAGCGACAAAGGCAAGCACAAAGTATATACATGTAACCATAGTTTTACTTTGAGGATTGGCTTTGACCCATATGTGAAGGTGTCTTTCTACGAAGAGCTCTTTGGTTGAAACTCTACCACAAGTTTTCACATTCTAAGCGAGAGAGAGAGAGAGAGAGCATTACTTCATTTTTCCTGAAATATACATCAGAGCCTGCTTCTACTTCTACCGAATGAATGTCAAGGTCAGTTGTGCGACCAGCCGAGGCAGAGGAACGTCCTCTGAGGAAAGCTTGGTTGTGGGCTAGAGACCGGACCCATGGCGACCTCGTTGTCGTAGCTGCTAAAACATAAGAGCTTTCTGCTCTTCTTCAAAAAGAGAAAGGAGAAGCAAATGAACTTACTCTGTATAGTACGAAAAGATCGAAAGAAAACATGGTAGATTCTTTGTGCAACATTCCATCTTTTCTACTCATTAATAACATCTACGTTTGTGTTTCCATTTGAAAAGACCAAAATTTAAATAAAAAAGCACAAGAATAGGAGGTTGCACAAGAAGAAACAGCTACGTTTGTATTTCCATTTGACGTCTGTTACTTTCTTCTTTTCTTGGCAAAATAAACAGCTATATTAATGGGCTGAAAGAGGAGGTGGATGAACATGAAAGGATAAAAAATGAAAGTAAGGAAAAATACGCAGCAGAAGATTATCGTGAGAAGGCAGAGAGAGAATGAGAGTTGAGCAACTCTATTGTATATTCATTTGTTAAAGAATGAATACGTAGCATGAACACTGAAGGAGACGAGGACAAAACGAGAATTTAAACCGTAAGTTGTCACGTGGACGGCACGTGCTTGATTTTCCGTGAGAAGTAATGACAATTTAAGGTCTAGGGTGGAAATCGACGTAAACATAAATTTTGGAGTATTAATCTAACGAAATCGATAAAAGTTAGTGCAACTTAGAAATGACACAAAAGTTCAGGGGTGCAAAGTGAATTTTTCCCTTTAAATATTAACCATCATCGGGGACTAACATTTTTTCCATCACTAAAATTATTGTTATTAATGAGTTCCAAGTTTTCGTCTTTAAAAGTCAATTATTTGTGACTAAATTTGGCTTGTAGCTAAAGATAATTCGGTCATTAGAGCCTTGTTTTCTTTACTGCAAAAACTTTTTTTTCTAGGTTAGTTTTATGAACAAACAAATCAGTATCCCTCATAAGTACGTACCCGACCTTAGGTTTCCTTATTGCAGTTGGAAGAGCCTCTCTCTTAAGAATTTGCTCAGAAGCACCTTGCGATCCGGAGGGGCAGACGTTTGTGGTAGTCCACCAATGTGCGAGAGTTTCGAGAAGCAAGTAATCTACTTTACACACTTGATGATTATGGGACATGCTGGCCGTAAAATGATAGCAAGTTATACGGGGCAGGACAAAACCGTTAATTATGGAAATATTATAATAGATACGTACCTCGTGTTCCGAGTTGTTCAAATTCGACCTATGGTAGTGATGTCTATGGTGGATTTCGGAAGCCTAGTGGGATCCTAACTGAGCAAGTCTCCTGTAAGTGCAAAAGCTACCTGAATCAAGCCTGTGTTTTTAGCATAATCAAAGTTATTTTTGAAGTTATTTAGATTATTATAAAGTCTAATTCAACTTAAAAGTCTCATAATACGACTTGGCCTTTATAACTGTCATCTCTTGTTTCTTTTCTTCTCTCATTCTAATTAATTGGATTCAAAGTACCACATATATTGAGATCCAATTAATTTAGAGCTCTTAATTTGGAAATGGACTTAAACCCAATTTGTCAATATAAAGACTACATCTGTGGGGCTAAGGTGATAAAAGCGCTTTATATATTTAAGCACCTCTTAATTTGTTTAGTAATATGTATATTAAAAGTACCCCACTTGTGAGATGATGAAGCAAGGGAATATTCCAATACAAGTTCTCCCAATCAAAAGTTGAAGAGGTGGAACGCTATGGATTGGGATGGGAAACTAAATTTATAGACCAGTATCTTTTGGTGCCGATCTCCTCTGAAAAACTTTTATCAATCGCTTTAAAATGCCATGATGTACGGGCGAGAAGCTATGGAAAATTGGTTGGCTCAAAGCAGAGAAAAAAGCAAGGACTCGAGTACTGTTGAAACTTCAAGCAATGTAAATTTGACTATCAGTGAGCTGGAGGTAGGTAGAGGCGTAAATTAATCATATATACAGCTAGATGGAGAGAGCTGCACAAAGAAGGCTGGAGGATATGAAGAACTGGTACAGGAGTGTAATCATCACCAGCCGAAGGCCCGACCGAAAGTAGTTCCTGCAAAGGGTCTCCTTAAAGCCTAATTATAATATTTCCCTGATGACATAACAAGTTCGCGCGGATTCTGCCTTGTGAATGCATGCATGGGTAGGTAAGAAATGGCAAGGGGAAAGAAAAGAAAAGCTGGGAAGAAGAAAGTTTCTAGAGCATCCGAATTGGTCGGTTTAACAATTACGCATCAGAGACTGTTTGAAGAAAATAAAAACAAACACACACGTACACATACCAATGCCAATTTCTACGCAAATTAAGTCTACGAGAACGTAATTAATTAAGAAATGGTAAGTACCAACATTCGAAAATCACAAGAAATGACAAATTTCATAGAGATAAGTAGTGCACCTTTACTCAAGCCTATAAACCCTTCCAGTTTGTCTAGATAAAGACGTAAAGGTAAAGCCCAATCTAATCAAACATACACATATCACTACAAATATACTGAAGAGCAACATATTAGAATTTACATAATATGTGAAAGGTGGGTCTAACTCAACTCCAAAAGACGCCTTAAGGAGTGAGGGATGCTACAACCTTATAAGGAGCACATTGACTAGTTTTTCTAGCAATGTGAGACTTCCAACACGCTCTCTCACGTGTGGCGGAAGAACATCCAAGCCAACACGTGGAAACGGGTGACGGTGGACCACAAACTAGGAATACTGCTCCAATACCATATTAGAATTTACATAATATGTGAAAGGTGAGCCTAACTCAACTCCAAAAGACGCCTTAAGGAGTGAGGGATGCCACAACCTTATAAGGAGCACATTGACTAGTTTTTCTAGCAATGTGGGACTTCCAACACAACACAAGCAAGTGTCAAACGCGCGGTTTCTGATCAGCCCACAATAAAAGACACAGAGAATGACAATTGACAAGAGAATGTATCAGTAACCCAGGGGGCAAGCTTCCTCATCGACAAGACAATGGAGCAGCAACTTCTAGCCATATTCAACTCCTTCATTTCTCTATTTCACCTCCTTTCTAGTGGGCGATGGCAATGATCTCGAAAGAGAGAGCAAAGGGACAGAGAGAAGGAAAAATGAGAGAATAGAAGAGAGAAGTGAGGCGGCTGGCAAGGAGATGAGATTGACAAGTGGTTTTTTTGACCTATGGTAGCAGGTAGCAAAAAAGGGTCTTGATCAGCGCTAAATGAATTTCAATGGCAACGAACTTTTGGCGACAGAAAGTTCGTTGCTAAAAATCAAAATTTGAGCAACGAACTTTCTGTCGCCAAAACCGCTGTAATATAATCGTACAGTTAGTAATTTCACCGTTGATGTCTTCCCCTTTCCATACTCCAGCGACCACAAACGTCGCCACCATTACGAACGTCACAAAAAAAATCGAACTTTGCGACGATTTAGTGCTGGTCACTAATGTTGTACCTTTAGCAGCCACACATTAGTCGCTATTTTAAATATTGCGACCATCATCGGAGACAACATTTTCTCCGTCGCTAAAAGCATTGTAGTGAAGAAAAAAAAGTTTTCGTCATTAAAAGTCAATTAATTGTGACTAAATTTGACTTGTGGCTAAAGTTTGGTATTAGATCTTGATTTTCTTATAATGACTGCAAAAACTTAGTTTATCTAGATTAGTTACATGAACAAATCGGTATCCTTCATAACGTGACCTCAGGATTCCTTATTGGAAATAACAAAGTACTGCCTGTTGGAACAGCCTCGCGCTTAAGAATATGCTCAGAAACGCCCCATGATCCGAAGGGGCAGATAGCACACGAAAGGAAGTATTGTTGTGCTTCGTATTTTAAGCAGATCGAAAGTGAGAAGAAGACAATATATGCATGATCAATTACTTATACCTGCGCATATAAGTGTAGTAACTCCTAAACTCTACAGGCAAAACTCTCAGTCTACAGGTTCTTCCCCCTCTCTATAATTTTTTTTTAAAACATCATATTACAAAATCAAATTCAACATCATAACTTTAATTTGTTTATTATGCTTCATACGTTTTAAAAATAATCAATTATCTCCTTCCATTTAATGAAAGTAATGAGGTGTGACCGAAATACCCCCATTGAAAAATTAAATATATAAATAAAATAGAATTTCTATCTTTTTATTTATATATTATTATTTTTTTAATTTTGAGATTTTTTTTAATGACTTTAGTAATTTTATCTTGGAGAGGCATTTCGGTTATTTTTTATTCAACCATTTTAAACTAAGGTCGATGATTAATGTCTTTTAAAACTTATAGAGACTAATTAGACAAATTAGAAATTATCGGGTCCAATTTAATTTTGTCCATAGATATAGGATATACTATATATAGTTTGTTAAAATAAAATAAAAGAGGGAGAGAAGTGAGACACAAGATTTAAGCAGTTCGGTCCATAGACCTACATCCACTGTGGGAAGGCTCAATTGGGCAGATGTGTGTACTCACTGGTGTAAGGATAAGATTACAGAGATGCTTTATTTATAAGCCTTTGATTACAATAGCTCACATTGCTTTAGCAATGTGAGACTCTAATAACTCTAATACTCTCCCGCAAACTCAAGGTGGATACATGTTAAGTTTGGACTTACAAAAAGAAATTTCCTATAAGAAAAAATGGCGTCGGAGGATGGCCGGAGAAGGGCGGACAATCACCTGAATGTGGCCGGAATCTGACCGGAGAGGGGCCAACAATCGCCTGAAAATGGCCGGAGAGGGTCGCCAGAATGGGGAGATCGTCGAAAGGTCGCCGGACGGGGCCCCGGAAAGCCTAAGAGAATATGCCGGAAGATCGCCGATGGAATGTCGAACGGGTCATTGGAAGTTCGCTGGAAGAATGCTGGACGGGACACCGGAAGGCCCGAGAGAAGATGCCGGAAGGCCTAATAAAAGAACTAAATTAAGCCAGGCTGAACTAGGCCAAGCTAAGCCAACAAGGGTGCTGACCAGCCTGAGCCAAACTGGGCCACAAGATCGAAATGGCTCCGATACCATGTTAAAATTAAAATAAAAGAGAGAAAAATTATTTAGACTAAGAGAGAAAAGTGAGACATGAGATTTAAGTGGTTCGGTCCATAGACCTACATCCACTATGGGAATGCCCAATTGGGCAGATGTGTGTGCTCACTGATGTGTCTTTAAGAGATTACAAAGAGGCTTATTTATAAGTCTTTGATTACAAGCAATGTGAGACTCTAATAACTCTAATATAGTTTGAGCTCTGGTGGCAACTCTCTTTAGATTTTTACTATGTTTGTTTAATGTCTCAAAACGTTTTCAAAATATTTTCTACTCACTTTTTCATCAATTTCAATACCTTTTCACCCATCCCAACAACTTTTAACACACTTTTCACCAATCCCAAGAGAATTTACACTACTTTCAAAAAAACAAAAATACAAAAACATATCTCAAGACCTAAACCAAACATAGCCTTAAAGATCTTACAATTTTTTTTGCTTCCCTCAACTAAGAAGCATGCATCCTTCCTTAGTCTGCACTCTGGCGGAGGGGTGGAGCTTCGCCTCCCCTTGCTCGCTAGCCTTCCCCTGGTTGGCTTTAGCCAGTTAACCGGTGTATATATTCTAGTCTCTTTTATTTTCTTCCCTCTACCACCACTTTTTTATTATTTATAAAAGATAAGAATAACTTGAATATGACCGCTCCTAGAAGTTAAAACGTAAGAACCCCGATTAGTGGGTTCACAGTCATTCCCAAACTTGGATTACGTACTCCATTATACCTCTAGCAACTTGCAACCCCTCTTTCCTAATCCCAAAAAGAATACGAGAGAAATTGCCGGTCTCTCCCCAAATGCCTATGGAAACGAGAACCGTGAACCAAAGAAGTCTTGCCCAATGCTCTTGACAGATTCATTTTCAGCAACCGTAAACAGATGTTCCCCCTTCTCTGAGTTACTCTCTCGGAATGCGGAATGAGAAAACTACGAACTTTTGCCTCATGGTTTTTTGGCAGCTCTGGCTCTTAATATGGCCATTGTTTTTCATAAAACTTAAATGAATTTTAGAACCTTTTCTGAACTTGATATAGAACACTAACACGAATTTGTCCCACGATCTAGTATTTTAAACCAAAAAAGCAAACAGAATTTACGTAGTTAATGTACCAAATAATCTTATTGGGCCTAATTTATAGTACATAATTAAAAAAAGTAATACCATGGTGCAACAAAATAGGCAAGTCAAGACCCATGCATAAAAAATTTCCTAAACACACAATTCGCGTTCGAAGAGGGCTGAAATTCCAGCGTAAACAAAAAAGCAGAGCATTTTGAACAAGAACAGAGTAATCATCATTGAACACGGTCGGCTCAATAAAAAATGAGGCCCAAGGTCATACTAAAAATTAGGCCTTTTATATAAAATATATTTAAAAATAATTTTTCTAAATTTTTGAGATATAAAATTACTAACAAAGTGGACTTACATCTCATATATTTTTAATTTATTTATTCATCATGCATTTAAGGGCCTTTTTATTTTTTATTTTTTTAAAATTATGGGGTTTCTTACTCAAAGTGGGGCCTTAGGCAATTGCCTAAGTTGGCTAAGGGTTGAGCCGGCCCTGTCATTGAATAACGATGAGCAAAAAGCGAGACCTATGACAGCAACTTATAGAGATGATGAGACTCCGTGATGCCAGACAACAAAGTTAAGCTTGCAATCAGCAGGGACGGAGCTAAGGGGGCTGGCGGGGGTCATAACCCCCCTAGCTCCCCAAAAATCAATCTTTTAAATTTGGGATAAATACGCTTTGTCTCCTTTATCTTTGGGATCATTTACACTTTGCACCCCGATATTTTATTTTTGATACATTGGACCTTTTAACTTACACATTTTTTCAATTTGAACCCCGCACCCAAATTGTCCGTCAATTTAGACGGATTCCGTTAAATATTTACACACTGTCTTCTTATCTTTGAGGGTATGTACACTTTGCCCCTTATCTTTGAGGTCATTTACACATTACACCACACATTTTAACGGAATCCGTCTAAATTGACGGGCAATTTGGGTACGGGTCCGAATTGAAAAAATATGGAAGATAATGGGTCCAATGTATCAAAAATAAAACATCGGGTGCAAAGTGTAAATTACCCCAAAGATAAGGAGGCAAGTGTATTTATCCCTTTAAATTTTTTTTCTCCTCTAGTAAAAAAATATTTTTTAACGTTTTTTAGATCCCCCCACGCCCATAAGATTCAATCCTAGCTTCGTCACTGCTGAAATAAGACTCGGATTGTGCCATCATTTTCTTGTATATCAAAACATTTGCTCTAACTAATCCTACATGCATGTGATAACAAGTATTTGTTAATACATCCTAACTATTGCATAATGGTTCTCGAGTTTGCCCTAGTAATTTTTCTTTTGGAAAGGAAAGCTAGCTACCATGAAGGAATACAACTACAAAAAAATAGCCAGTGAAGTCAGTGAGGATCATTATCTGACCACTTGAGTATATCCCTGAACGTCCTCACGTGTAAAGTCATGCCTGCCTTCTCCACAAGAGGAACCTCTTCACATCCGTCATCTTTTCCGAACTGCGCAGAAGTTTTCTTTCATGATCGGCATGCATTGAAGATCTCACCCCGCATGATGTCAACTGGCAGATGCTCAATTGTGTAACGCTCCGGACCAAGGTACACATTGGTCTTCTCCAAAAGAGCATCAGCTTCATTCCTACCATATCTTGAAGCATAGAGTTTCAGGTACTCGATGTCCTAATAAGACACCCAAAACAAATGTACTAGTCAGAACATGCAGTGTAGACTTTTGACGACATAAACATGCAAACAGAGACTAATCACAATGGTTTAATACCACTTTAAGGACTAATGACAATGGTTTAATACCACTTCAGGGACTAATGACAACGTTTGTGAAATTCAGGATAATATAAATCGTATAAACAGCAGCATATAACATGTGAAATTGTACATGGAAAGAACCGAGAATACTGGAAGGAAAAAGAATACCATGGAAAGTAAAAGCAAGCATTGTGATTACAAAAAATTATCTAAGACTGCATAATTATCACCATAAATTGGCAAAACTAAACGAGCATGACTTCAAAGATAATTTCATAATTGTCGTCACCTGCAAGCCACTGAGACTGCGCTCTAGTCTAACTGAAGCTACCGGTTGACGTGAAGATGAGAACACCTCACCAGGGTAGAATAGAACTCCATCTCCAGGGGGAAGGCCACGCCTAAATCTAATCTGCTCAGGCATACATGAAATTTCAGAAGGCAGATGTACGAGCAAAGGAGCATCTAAAAAGTGGCATTCAACTATACAAGCTATAGAGGACCACACAGCCACAATACCTCAGCACTGGGAACTGATGCCTTCTCATAGCAATTGGCACCCCAATATAGGAACCCCGTACCGCCTTCTTTCCACACACGCCAGAAAACAGCACGGTGTTGTGTACCTCGCATCCCCAGGTGCCAATTTGGATGGGGATCAGATGGTCCCATGCAAACGTACGTCCACCACTCCTATAGACAAAACAAGGTTAAATCCTTTCAGAAAGTGAAAAACACTACACTAAATAAGTGCCATGCATCCAACTACATCTTTGCCTAGAAATCGAATGTCATTGGTAACATGGTAAATTTATATTATGGGTATATTAGGCCAAAAAACAGTAACCAAACCTCACGCCACACTTGTTGCATTTCACAGAAAAATGATAACAATAACTTATTAAATGTTAGGGACTAGAAGTTGCTTTCAGCATATTTAAGAGCTCGGACACAGTAAAACGAGATGAAACAATTTTTTTGGGCATTATTTTTTAATTCTAAGTAAATCTACAAATGTCAAATGCCAGTGAGAGTGGGAAGCTCGTAGATAAATTTTGCACTCAATAAGGTATTATCCAAAGAAGGCCAAATACTTGCTAGATTGTAATGGACCACAGAAATACGGACACTGTTCAATATACAACAAGAACATGCCTCAATCAATATAAACTGCCTAAACATATGAACATCCTTCATTATGACATTGGAAAGAAGAAGCTAGACAATCTCCAGTCCCAGTAGCCACCACTAACTTTACCACATAAAATGGTTAGAGAGAAAATGAGTGTTAAGGTATCAACTGGAGATCAATCGCAGATCACATGCACGGGTCAGTGATACATCCATACTATGCCCAAGGCAAATAAAGAGTCCTGCTACCATGGTCTCATAACAGTGGGACAGGAAGTTAACGAGATATGTTACGTGTGATAACCCAAGCAACTTACCACATAGATGCATGTGATATGTTTAGGCAGATGAGTGTTAAGTTAACAACTGGAGATCTTTTTTTTTTTTTTGCTGAATAACGCCACATCGCATTACGAAAAAGAAAGACCACAACGCATATCACAATCCCGGATATGCTCGGGAATATCAAAAGGCAAAAGGAGACCCACTCGGCCCGAACTAGCAGCCCATTTAGCGAGGGAATGAGCAAGAACATTACATCTCCTAGAGACCCAAGCTATCTTCCATTCCGAAAACAAAGCTAAACCACTACGAATAAAATCAACCTGAGAAGCAATGGGCCCTGAAGGGACCCCACCCTCCAAAACCATTTTGCAAAGCACCAGAGAGTCGCATTCAAACTCCACCCTCGACCACTTTCTTCTGCGAGCCAGAGAAGTCGCCTCCGCCAAGGCACAAGCCTCACCTACCAACGGGTCCATAGCAGCTAAGCGTTCCATGTAAGCCATACAGAGGGAACTAGAAGAGTCTCTAACAGAGATAGCTATGAAAGACCCATTTGGACGAATAGCCACATCCGAATTCAATTTCAACCAACCAACCTTGGGGGGCTTCCACCGCAACTTCGCCCCCCAACCGCACTTCAACCAAACCTGAGAATGTTCAGCGTAGCTTCTTCTGATAGAAGCAACCAGATCCGAAGTCACCACACCAGCATTATCATGAACCACCTTGTTCCTCAAAAACCACGGACTATCAATGACAAGAGTAGCATTAAGAGCGAAAGCATTGAGATCCTCATGCCGAACATTGAGGAATCTGTCCGCATGCAACACCAGCCCAACCAGAGCTGCTTCAGAATCCGGATTCAGCAGGTCCATTGGCACTGCCCACGGTGATTCCCTCCAAGCGATACATGCAACTGCACAGCCCACCAGCAAATGTAAAGTGTCTTCTGGAACAAGACGACAAAAAGGACACAAAAACACTTCTTCATCTTCGCAATGAAGAATCCTAGCAAGCCGTCCCTTAGTCTGAAGTGCCCCTGCCGCAACCTTCCATAACAAAAGCTTGAGCCGGTCTTGTAGCTTCAGTTGCCAGAGCCTATCCCAAGAAGTCGCTTCCAAAGAAGTTACAACCGGCGCCCGGTGATTTTGTTCCAAAAGGACCAAAGACTTTACCGAAAACAACCCACTGCTTTCCTTGGTCCAAATCCAGGTGTCCTCCAAGGCTGGATCCGGCACCTGCATCCGCACTATTTCTTCCACCGACGCAGGTTCAAACAAAGAATGTAACAGATCTAGATTCCAAACACGCTCCCCTGGCCTTACCAAATCAGCCACAAAAGTGAAGAGAAGGGTCCATGGTAGCATCAGAGCGCCATTGGGGTTGGAACCCCACACCCCCAGGCAACCACGAGTCATGTTGCACACGTACTGTGCTACCATTTCGGGGTAGAAGACATAGACCCTCATGAAGTAACGGAGCAGCCTTCAAAATACCTTTCCATACCACAGAACCTCTACCAGCATGGGTGGAAGGTGAAAGAGACCGAGTGTGATATTTGGTCGTGGCCAATTGAACCCATAAATTACCCGGGCAATGCATAAACTTCCACCCGAGTCGCGCCACAAGAGCCAAGTTTACTTCATACATCTTCCTCAAACCAAGCCCTCCCATTACCTTTGGAAGGCAAATCGAATCCCAAGATACTGGAGATCAATCGCAGATCACATGCACGGGTCAGTGATACATCCATACTATGCCCAAGGCAAATAAAGAGTCCTGCTAATGGTCTCATAACAGTGGGACAGGAATTTAACGAGATATGGTACGTGTGATAACCCAAGCAACTTACCACATAGCTGCATGTGATATGTTTAGGCAGATGAGTGTTAAGTTAACAACGGGAGATCAATCGCAGATCACATGCACGGGATCAGTGATACATCCATACTATGCCCAAGGCAAATAAAGAGTCCTGCTACCATGGTCTCGTAACAGTAGGACAGGAAGTTAACGAGATATGTTACGTGTGATAACCCAAGCAACTTACCACATAGCTGCATGCTTTTTAATTTACCTAACAGTGCATACTGTAATACATGTTTGGAGTTGAGTCTGTCAGTCCTAATGCTTACGGAAATTAACTTTCTCTTATGTTTTGATTCAACTTGCACCAAATTTCCACCTAGTAAACAGTGTCCAAGACAAGTGCTCAAAATAATCAAGTATGGGAGACCAGTATATTACTCAGGATTCCTCATTGCTATCAGATCCAACCAACCATGTGTGAGAGTTTCAAGAAGCAGTAATCTACTTTACACACTTGATGATTATCGGAAATTATTTTACCTAAGGATTGTTCTTTTTAATCTGAAACATTTGCTGGAAAACATTATTTACATTTCCAACATTCATGTAACCAAAGAATGTAAGGTACAGAAAACGTTTTCCTTGTAAAGAAAAACCAAGGCTAATGAGCAGAAGATGGCTTTGCTTTCACAAAGGAGAAACCATTTCCTGCCTCAGTTAATATTTACAAAGAAAAGGCTCTCCTTTTTCGCTCTCTCATTTTGACACACCTAACCATTGTGGCACTCGCTCTATCAACAGTTTTGCTTCTTTAGATCTATCTGCTTTGATCCAGTCAACTGAGTGCCATGTGTGTGCAGTAACCAATTAGCAACGGCAAAGCAAGGGGAAGAAAGAAACGTGGTGGTATTTGATTGTTAAAATTTTGTGGTATGGGAGTTGGTGAAAAAGTGAAGAGAGAGAAGATTTGAATAAATATTATAATGAAAAAGAATAATTTGATGGGGAAAGAGATTATTTTGTAATTTTTTTAATCAAGCTCAAAATTTTTTAGTGCCAAAATTTTGGCACTCAAACACCACCTATAGTCTGACAAAAGGAAGCAGATAGCAATAGAGCCTAATCTTTGAGGAATTTTTTTAATGAATGAAAATACACAGTCTATTAGTTAGATTCAATAAATGTTTACAAGAAACGTAAATTATGAACCAAGGGCACCAGCTCTGCTTGAATATTACCTCACCACTCTCTGGTTGTAATTCAGCAATAATATCCTTGACCAAATCCTCTCGATTTCCTAGCACCCATTCACTGCAACAAATAAAGTACTAATCTTCTCAGGCACTAGAAAAAATATGAAAAATTGTTGGGAATTTCATATACTATCGTTAGCCAAAGGTATAAGCCCGCTCTCGTACAACATATAAAGTAGATTCATCATGGAGCCAATGTTGCAGTCCTGCACACGTGCACGCCCAGGCCAGAAGTTATTTATCAAAGATTTACCCATATATAATAAGAGAAAGGATCTAGTTTGGTAACGAATGTACTTAAAGTGACAAATATTGATCAGTTCTGAAGATTTCTTCATGACAAAGTTTAAGAAAAATCATTGTAAAAGGTTCCTGTCATGCTGGGCAAATTCAGATCAGGCACAATGGCATGAAACAAGTCACCTAGATACCCAGCACAATGCCAACCAAATATTCCACTACCAAGGAGCATGACATCTGGGGATTTGTAATTTTATAAGCCATTGCTGTTCCCCTAGCATTGAACTGAACAGCTTTGAACTGCAACATGAATCTAGTGCTCCAATTGAACCATTCAATTAACAGTTTAGTTACAAAACATATAAGCGCTCATGCACATAACACATTTTCCTGCTCTTATACATTTTTTTGCTGCATTGTGATATCCGAAGCCCAAACCACCCACTTGCTAAAAATGTCCTAACTTAAATAAAACCACCGTTCCTGTAATACTCAGCTTGATACATTAACTAGCAGTCAGAACTCCAATGAACTGGGGCCACTTGTGATGTACATATTCATTTGCAAGTCCTCTTCACTATAGAAAGAGGATGTAAATTTAGAAATGGGTATTGACAAAGATACCTTGTACAATAAATTTGAGTATGAGGCCGCAAGAAATTTGGAACTTTCACAAAAGCCTCAAAAGCAGTAGGTGCAAGAGGTGCATCACTTGGTCCTACAAAAGATAAAATGAAGCCAGGAAAATCGTAAAATGTAAGCCAATGTTTTGGTACTTTCTGAGAACATGCACAAAAGTGAACACATCCACACAGAGACACCGAGAAATAAAGAATTATCATCAACCAAAGAAAACTATGACTAGCAACCATGAAACTCTATGCGCAAACAAATTAGCACCAGTTCTCCACTTTTGAGAGCAGGAGATAAGATTCTGTAATTTTAGAGCTAATTCCTAGTTAACC
The DNA here is from genome assembly GCA_963930655.1 of Myrica gale. Taxonomy (NCBI): domain Eukaryota; kingdom Viridiplantae; phylum Streptophyta; class Magnoliopsida; order Fagales; family Myricaceae; genus Myrica; species Myrica gale. Next base: position 21,174,642 of record OZ005615.1, read on the forward strand.
TGTGATCTTTGTCTTATGGATACTTATTCAGGTAATTTTCGCAACATACACACAACTAGAACAAATCATATGCTACCTGTTTTTTAAACAGAAACTATGCACCCACCTGCATCATCAAAAATTTAGATTTTAGTGACGAATCTCATTCTCAACTAAGTTCTCCCATAAACCATATGTTATTGTATTGCATCCGGAGAAACTAGGTCAAAGATTCTATCATTTAACTCCTAAACAGATCTGGTTCAACATCTACATAATATCACTCTTCTCTTAGAATTTCCCTGAGGATTAAAAGTTTGACTTGTGAATGCAAAGAAATAAACTGGAAAGTCCAACTCTAATTTCCCACCAAAAAGAAAGCTTCCTGATCTTTAGGTTCACATTAATCTTTTCATCATAAGTGCTGCCGATAGGTCCCAGGTTAAGTTTTCCTCCATTCATCAATGTTTCTCAAAAATAACAATCTTGTGAAGAATTTCTTTCACAAAAATGGAGAACAATATGGCTGACAAATTAAACCATCATCAAGGCCTCAACATATATATCAAATTAACCAGCATTTGATACAAGAGAAACCAAAATACATCAATTTTGGGTTATGGACTGTTAACACATCAAAATCAGTAATCATGAATGTATCAGAGTCAGATCTTGAACTGTTACACTGACAAGATGAAAAAACATAATCATATTCAAGTTACATTGATGGCCATCCCAAATTCCATATCCCCCAAAAGCAATAACAAATAGGTCACAAGATCATGGGATGTTTTTCAAATCTCATATGAATGGAAAAATGAAATGACCAGCTCAGTGGAAATGAAGATGTGGTGGCTCATGTTCTCTTTTTGGGGTCCAACAGGTGATGCCAAGAAGGCCGTTGACTTGCTTGCTTCTTGGAAAGGAAAATTTGGTCATAATCAGCAAAACACTGAATGCTATTCCACATCGTCTTATGTATTCCACTCAGAGTGAACCAAGTAGCAAATATTTAACTGCCCCGAACATTCTGTTATATCTCTCGAGTCTTCTTTTTCATGGTTATTGAATGAATGGGCATTGGCTGTAGGCAGCATTCCTTCTTCCTCTTTTCTTAATATTTTAATTAATTTTCAGATTGTACTTTTAGGGACCCTTGCATACACAATCCTCTCACATACATCCTGTGTGTTTGGGAGTCTCATTCTAATATAGTAAATTATTACCCCAAACAAAGCAAAAAGGACAAGGAACTAAAAACAGAAGAGAGCGCCATGAGAAGGTAGAGAACTCATACCACAATAATAGGTAGTTAAGACACGTGCATCAGGAGCAAAAGCGTGAATCTCACTGGCCATGGTTCGAATGGAATCATATTGTTCCAAGTTTAGAGGCTGACAAACATTAGCGCATGAACATCATCTCACCACAAAATAAAAAAGGTGTCATTATTTAAGAATTATATCAATCATTTTAAGTAACATGGTAAACTAGAAAGAGAGACTGATATTATATTGTGCACCCTGCAGAACTGGGAATATTGCGTACAAGTTATCACTTAGCACCACAATTTTGTCAATCCATTTTCTTAACTAATCAGCTGCACCTTGAAGGCAAATAACCAGCTACTAACGTAATGACATCATTTATTCTCCTAAATCATTAGTTCTAATTCACACGACAAACAAAAGGTCATTTTCCTGTCGTCTTGCAGCGCTGGTCATACCTCATCCCACAAGTAAAAGTATGCTTTCCTCCAGTGAGCCTTTGTCCTCAATATCTCAACTTCTTTCTGCAAGTAATCCTTCGCTGCAGCACTACTGTTTCACATCAAGAAGCGGGTGGAGGCTCATCAGTTTTTTCATAGTCAATACACCTGATAGAAGCAAACGTAGACAACCGACTGCATACCCGGATACTGCTGGACTATATGGTACAGCATACGCCGCTAGTCGTGGGTCTGAAAAAAACTCATCTGATTTTGGATGATTGGCTGAAATTGCCAAAAAACAAACATAAAACAAAGGATTGAGCGTGTAATCTGGAACCATTCCTATTATTTAAAAAAAAAGTATGGGCAGGTGCTGTATGAGAGTTCAGTGTAATAACTACTTAATTTTTTTGTTGCATGGCTTTAATAATTACCTGGCCACGGGCAGGTATATGTCAAAACACGCATACTGTTGCCCCATCTGCAGAAATATGGGCTGATTCTATATTGAAGAAGCCACTTGAAATGCTGTTCCAACGCCTCATACCACTCATCCGTCCCATGTTCAACACCAAAACGATCCTCAATAACAGTGTCAGATATCTAAAATATATAGTTAAAGAAACAAACGAGCCAACACTTTCTAATTAGATATATCTTCTTCGCAGTATTTCTATTACAAGTCAGCTTACACCCAATGCCCCAAAACACTAGTTTAAATGTGGACTGTCAACCCAAAGACAGAACAGATCCTAGCATTACAGATGCTCTTAGTCGGTGTTGGCAGGCCTGCACAATGTAGCATCTCTAAAAAATTCATTGCATGAACCCATTGATAAATAGCAATGTACTCCATAGCTCAAGTATACGAAAGTACATACTTTGCAAATGTGGTCGACTTTAAGTTTACATCTTTCTAACACATTCACATCTTACTGTAGCTCTATCTTTCTTCCCATCTAACTTCAATGCTTGGTTTGCTTTGAGCTCCATGATTGACTGGACTTGTATGAGACTATTCAGCTTATATTAAGAGCAAATTTGCAATGTATACCTCAAAAAGCACATGAAGTTTATAATTCAAAACAGAAGGATACACCAAAGACAGCAGGAAGAGAAGGAGTTGCAGGAAGAATGAAGTCCCAAACTGTCAAATGTAACTTCACACGTACTGACAGGTTCGAGATGGCATCGTCATCCATCATATCAACGGGCCCATTATCTGAAAAGAATTCAGAAAACGATGGAGACAGAAGAACTCTTCTTATAGATGTACTTGCGGATTTCATTCTTTCTACCTAAAAAACAAATGCTCACTATGAACAGCGTATCTCACCAAGAAAAACAAGAATAATCATATTGTATACAAAAAAGATTCAGAAACAGACCACTTCCTCCAATGGTTTTCCTTCAATGGGCTCCACAAAGTTAAGACAGCTCCTAAGTTCTTTACACAGTTGATGCTTCTCAGCTTTGCCTAAGCATTGTGCTGGAGATCTGATAAATTCAGAATGGATAATGCAGAAAACTCTATGACCATACTTTCAGGAATATAATAACAGGAATCCAAGCAACCATACCGAATGCCCATAACAGCTGATAACATAATTAATAGTTATTACGGTAATGGAGATATAGACTCACCCTGCATCTGATTTTGTAGCAGTAATAATGACCTCTCCCTCATATTGCCCCGGGGCCTGTGTGCTTGGAACATCAATAGAAACCCAGACTGCAGTAGTCTCTCTGCAGTTTTGGGAAAAAGCAAGGCATGTCAGTCTGAGGCAATCAGAATTCATCCAACATTCAATCAAACCACAATTGAAAAGGCATTATAAGATAATCAACGTAGTCAGCACCCTGGAAGTAGACATAGTTGACAGGCTGGAAGATCAAGGGGCACTAGAGCATCAGGAACACCTAATATGGGCACCACGCGCCTCATTTTTAATGCCTCTCCAACAACCAACCTGTCCACATCCAATTTAAGCAGATCATGAAAACTATATGATAATTTAATTGTACCCAGAAGAATATGTTTTTAATAAACTAACCGATCACCACTTGTGGAGCATAATTCATTGCATTGAACCTGCACAACCCCTGCAATACCAGGACCACCCCAAGAAACTTTTGGACGTATAGCAATTTGAACACTTTCTCTTTCGTTTCTGGCTGCAAGAAGGTTTATCTTCAAGAGAGAGAAAAAATAGAAGCCAGATCACTATGGTGAGTCATAAACATTAGAGTGCAGACTATAGTGCCTACACAGCATCTTGAAAGTTTATAAGATTCACAGAATCAAGACAAGTAATTACTGATGTCACATCTTCTTAGAATAATTACAGGTATATGACAAACAAAGCCAATTGTGTCAAATAGAAATGCAGTGCTATATACATTATTCACAATTGACAAATCTACAAAATAATCACCACATACCTTTATTCACTATGGAAGAACAGTTCATATATGATACTATCTCAAACAGAGCAAGTGCCTGACTTACCTTGCAAACAAGAAAGGGGATTAAATTTTATTTCAAAAAGAAAAATAGTACTACGCCGGAAAACTGCTAACTTCCTAGAATCAGAGACTCCTTAACCAAACTTGATTCTGCACCCAGGATATATATGGTTCAAACAGGAAAAGTTCAATATCCACTACCCACATGTTGAATCTACCACATCTTTTCCCAATGGATTAGCAGCCATCCTGATAACAGAACCTCAAATTCTCCAAATCTATTCTCTTAAGGGTACTAGTAATACCTGCCTGGCGTCTGTCTGCGCCCAGCTGTGCAGCCTATCCTAATTCCCTATTCCCCTATCACCTGACCAGGTGCAGAAGTAAATGTGAAACTCCCTTTTCTTTTTTTCTTCTGTTATAGTTTGGCTGATATTTTCAAATCTAGTAGTCCAGAAATCATGTTGTATATTGTATAACACTAGTGGACAGGAGAACAATGCATATAAGACATAAGATTCAATCTGGACTCAAAATATATGCAATGTCATGTTGCAAGCAAAGAATTCGCATTGTAGGTGGGGCAACTTGTGAAAAATGCAAAACCTAACATACTTTAATCTTGTAGCTATGTACTATTAGGTTTGAGAAAAAGCACGCATGATTGCGTGTTAGATCCTCTGAAGCACTTATAACTACGAGTGTGTATCTAAATGTACATAACAATAAGCCATATTTGCATGTTGGAGCACTTAATCTACACTTGCCAGTCCCCACAACTGCTTACTACTTGAAACTCACATCACATAGATGAGACTAAATACAAACCAACTATGACCATGCACATCCAAATGCATTTCCAAACATTTTAGCACATATAGGCTTAAATACTGATCTGATTGATAAACAACAAATGGTTGTACGTGCATTATTTGTGTATGCATGAGAAAGTACATTATATGATAAAGTGATCATTATGCAGGTTCATCTACAAAAGTAAAAGGCCTACATCATTTTGCATCAAGTTGGTATACCCAACATCGTAATACGCATTTGAGAGAAAATACCCCACTGATGCATGATTCCAAAAGAAAATGGTAAGGTGCACTCATAAGTAACATTTGTGTATATAACCTGAGCAATCAGTCAAGTGTGGGCATCTTAGAGTGTAAAAGGGGCTATATTATCAAAGGCATGCACGTGATATCTACGCAGAGAAACAAGAACACTGATGTATCCATGCTAAGTTGCTAACAGAGAGTATGTAAAAGACTTACATGCATGAACATGAAATTGAAAGTTGGGAAATGAAAACATAGTTGCAAAATAAACCACTAATATGAACAATATTATGATGCTTACAGGCTCCAAGTCTTTTGGTGATTCTTGTGGACCAATATTTGCGGTGCTTGGCATGCACCATACATGCACCAAATCAGCAGACGGAACCTCTGTGGGGTCAATTGATCCCTTGAATGAACTTGAAGTGTGTAAACCATCATCACCCCATCCATATGCAGTCCCTCCTCCAGCAACACCTTCAACTGGTGGCACCACTGTATCCTGGGAATTCCCTACCAGGAGAATCAACATTTACCAGACAAATAAGTAAAACTAAAAAAAAAAATAGAAAAATCAAATCCTTCAACTAATTGGATACCTCTATAAAGTCAATGAGGGAATCACTGAGATAGAGACCACCAAAAAGATTATGGCCCTTGTTTTGGTTATCTAACTAGCGGTGATGATAATCAACCATGAGCATGACTCGAAAAAAATTTCAAGAGAATATGAGCTAAGCGAACCCTCACAAATGTCTAAATTAGGTCCTGAAATCTATTTGCTTCTGAACATCCACGTGTAATATACCAATTCAAAGAAAACCTGAAGCTCATAACAATATCTGAAAGAAAGAACAAATCAATGATGCCTTGGACATAATAAAACGCATAATTCTCACAAATATCTAAATTAGCCCCCTTTGTTGCCTGACTCAAAAGACATTCATAAACCCAAGAGAACCAAATTTTGGCGGTTTTTCAACGAAATCATATTGCATATCTTTCAAAGACCAAAAACAGTAATCACAAATAATCTATGAAGTGTGGTGAAGATGAATTTTGGGGGAAGAACAAAAAAAAAGACAGATATCTGCAGTAATAAGAACCAAAACTTCAGAACTCATCGCATGTTAGCATTGATACGTTTACAACAAGATTCCAATTGCTTTCATTTTTTTATTTCTTGCGATTTTCTTGACAACCAAACGGAATGACGTGTTCGGATAACGTTACAATAAGAACAGAGACGCACAAATGCAATGTTTAGAATTGCTTTAAAATGCGAAGAAGAATGTGGAAACAAGTGCTGAGGCTGACCTTTGCTATCCATTGCGGTCGCGGTTACTGGTCCTTCGATGTCTGTGGTTACAGAGATCGTTTACAATTACCTCTGAGTTCGGTTAGGGAAAGAATAGCGCGAGAGACAGAGATGATCGCGCGTTCCGAGAGTTGTGACAAAGTGCTGCTGTTACTGTTTACTTTTTCCGCTCGACTTCCTTTTTCCGCCCAGGGCCGCACTGAACTTTCACTTTCTTTTGGTTCGGTTTCTTTTTTCTCTGTTTTTTTTTTCCATCCTTACCGGAAAGATGGAGTGCCGTTAGTTCAGAATAAATAAAGTTTGTGAATATTTAGCTTCTTATAAAGTTGCATTAATATGCGTGGTTAAAAAAATTGATATTTGTAAAAAAGTAATAAAGTGTTGTATTAGAATAAGTGTTTTTTTATAATATTTGGATTGTAAATATATTGATGTTTGTAAAAAAAGTAATAAAGTGTTGTATTGAAATACGTGTTTTTGTGATATTTAAACTGTAAATATAAAATTATGATGCAAATCTTAAAAATTTAGTGTAAACGAACATAGTCTTAATCATAAGGCTTCAATTATTTATTATTACATTATTTAATACAATTTAATCTCAAATTTATTAATGTGACAGAAGGTATTTAAGTGTTCAAATTTTGGGATGGTTAAAATTTTGAAGTGTTAAAATTGATAAAAAAAAGGAAATACATCGATGATTTAAATAAATTTTTATATTTATTACAATAATAAATAATAATTTAATAAAAAAAGATAATATTTTATAATTATTATATTAGGCTAAAAATTTTAGTTAACAAATCACTAAAAACTTTCGGACTGAAATATTTATCACTGTTTACATTATGTGCACTGTCTAACCAGAGCGAAAGCTTTAAGCTTATGCAAAAACGTAAATTCGACGTTTTCAGTATAACTTGGTTAAGGTTTTATAAAATTGCAGAGATATTTGTAATATTTTTTTTGTAAATTCGTTGTGCATTTTTTCCATACATTATTGATATTAAAGTAACAATTTTCTTTGATTACTCCTATGTAGGAGTCTTTTAAATGCTGACAACCGCTGTCCTTGAATTCTCGACAACATTGGGAAGAATCGGTTCTTATATATTTCAATCGGGACAAATTTTGTCATATGAAGTTAATTTTATATTTACCTCAATATTGTTAGAGTTTTATTTTTCATTCTACATTTCTTATAGGCCTGTTCAAAACTACCAAAAGTTTTCAGCTCCACCGACACAAACACTGGAACAAGCATCGAGTTCCCGACACTCGGCCTAACCGGTTCTGATACCGATGCCCAAAAATTAAGAAATATCGTTAGTTTTACCGATTTCTAAGTACTGGTAAATCGAACTTTTCTGTGTTTTTTAAATTAAAAAAGGTGTAAACGACACAAAGAGAAACTGCGTCGTTTTCCTTTAGGTTGACAGAGCCGACACCCCCCTCCCCCACCACACTTCCTTTCCAGTTCCATGATTCCTCTCCCCTCAACTCTATTCTCTTGGCCTCTTCCCTTCCTGCCCTAAAATCGCACAGCCATCGACCACCGAGCCACGAGCTAGCCGCCGCACCTACCTTCGTCGGTGACCACGTGTCTGAGCTCTTCTTCTCTCCTCTGCCATAGTAAAAGGATACTCCAACGGGCAAACCTCTAAGGATCCAATAAACAGGTAGACCCAGGGACTCTTGGGTTTGGATTGAATCCTTTAGGGGTTATAAAAAGAAAGGTCATAATTTGCAGGCATGAATAAGTGTTCCAATTTTCCAGTAAAATCAAGGACCGATAATTTTTCATTGTTTTTTTTCGATTACTAAACATTATTAAGATTGTTGGTTACTTTAAGCATTTGGGTTGTTTGGTTTTTGATTGCACATATAGATCTAAATCGAGAGAAGATTGTGTTTAACTATTTGTCTTTGCCTTTAGGGGATGTAAAGTTTTGAACTCAAACTTTTTTCGAGTTCTAATGTGTCTGTGAAAACCTAGGTTATGTTCGTGTTGAGTAAAAATGTAGGATTTTAGAGAAGTTATGAATTTTTATATTGAATAGTGTTTTATTGGTGTTTGTGTAAAGTGGATAGAGAAGTGATTTGATATAATTGTTTAATAAAAAAGTATAGAGAGAGAAAATTTATGTTGAATAAAAAATTAAAAAATTGTTGGAGATTGTGTAAAATGTATTGGTGTTTGTGTTTGAATTCTAAATATGTTAGGTGGTAGATTTGTGAATATACTTAGAATCCTGAAAAAAGTGTGAAAACGAACATATCCCTAAATTTCTACTTCGATAAAGTTTTATAAAATTTTATTGATACATGTTCAGTGGAAAAAAATAAAGGAAATAAATTTATCGAGCAAAATGCATAAAATATTTTAAAAAATAGCTCAATATAAATGCTGGTAACCGAGAACCACCACTGTCAAGGGTCAATTACCGTACTTAACGGTGGTATTATTGGTGGCCAATATTTGAAAATCAGTTTATCCAGTGGCGATAGCAATTATTGTCATAACCAATGTCGTTGCCATATTTGACCAGTCCTAATTTCTTATTTGCTTTTACTTTTTTTTCATGTGACATTCTAGGTGCAACCTCCCAATCCCATATCATGCCACATAGTAAGGGATACCATACAGCGTGGGATAGGATGGGCTCTATTCTTTTTTTCTTTTTGGGAAAAACATTATTTTGAGCTCTCTAACTACCAATGCAATTTTAATAAAAAGATCTAAACTACCATCTTTGACACATTGAACCTACAAATTACTAAATTTCATCAATTTGCGCCCTTAAAAAAGATCCAACGATCAATCTCGTGCCACGTGTGTTGTGAATGAGCCACGTGGCACGATTTTGACCATCAAATTTTATTTCGAGACGTAATTTGATTAATTATGAAAGTTAGAGGGTTCAATGTATCAAGATTGATATTCTATACCTCTATTTAAAATTATATTGATAATTAGAGGAATTGACTTTTTCCTTCTCTTTTTTTTTTCTTTTTTTTAGCCAAAATAATGGGCTCTCTCGTTGGAGGCGAGACGGGTTCCCTTCACTATTCCTAGAAGCCGAGACTCATTCCCTTCGCCCGGCCCGAGCCCACACTACAGTGGGGGCGTTGTAAGGTGGAGAGATTAGAGAAGTTTCTCTCTTTCTCTCTTTCTCCTAAACAATTAAAGGATATATAAATACTTTACATCCGTTTGTTATAAAAATTTTGAAACTTTATATTTTAATTTAGGGATAAATACAAAACTGGTCCTTGTGCTTTGACCGAAAATCAAATAAGTTCTTCAACTTTAAAACCCATCAAACCAGTCCATGAAGTTTAAAATTTATTAAGAATTTAGTCTTTTTGGGACCATTCAAATGTGAATGATTTTAAACCTCAGTGACTAATTTTATGTGTTTTAAAGCAAACTACAGGGAGCAAAATTGTATTTATCTCTTTAATTTATTATATTCTACTGATTAATTATTAATTTTAAACACTTTATATTATTAATTAAAAAATTTAGTCATAAAAAATAGTGTGTTGACCTGAAAAATTACAATTTTAAAATCTACGGAGCCATTTTGAAACTGGGTGAAAATGGTGTAAAAATGAATTTACTTTTTACTTATTTGTTTTTGAAGAAAATTCATAGTTAGTATCGTATCTATAGGACAAAATTAATTTCGTACTCTCTATTATTAAAACGACGATTTAAGCCCTTTATTTTTTAAAAATCATCAATGTACGAAATTAATTTATAATTTCATACTAGTCCAAATTATGAGTTAATTTAAATGGAAAAACATATAAAATGATTAAAATATTCCTTCAAGTCAAAATTATTAAAAAAATCATAGAAAAATAGAAAAATAAAATTGTGTAAAAAACTGTTGAAACTCAATTTCATTAATCGATTTATTTTTTAATTTTTAATTTTTTTAAATTTTCTTTAAAGATATTTCAATCATTTTACCTATATTTTCGTCTAATTTAATGACTTATTTAAATGAAAGGTAACAGTAATAAATTTTAAAAGAGAAAAGGGTCGGATCTCTATTTTAATAATAACATATACGTAATTAATTTTATCCAAAACTAACTAATATTTTGCCTTTTATTTTTTTTCCCCATAGGCCATAGAAAACTTTACGAAGAAACGGTGTTGGGACGTTATCTCTTAGCATTTTCCTATGAGAGACCCTACCGGCGCTCATTTACCCAAAAAGACAAAAGAACACCAGCGCTCCGGAAGAGAAATTCAGAGACTGCCACTGCCAGCAGTGCAGCTGAGGATTCCTTCGACAGGGTTTAGGGTTTCGTCCTTGGAGCGAAAAAAAGTTCCGACTGAATCAAAGAAGAGAACACATGGAGAGTGCCTTCGCCAGCGCCTCTGCGATCACAGACCAGAGGCAAAAGATCGAGCAGTACAGGCACATTCTGGCAACCGTTATCTCATCTAACGACGTCATTCAGGCCAAGAAATTCATCGATCACAGTAAACTTTCTTTCTCACCCGCCGTTTTCGTTACTACCTATTTAAATTTCAAGAGCCAAAGAACTAATCGTTCCAGAATGCCCTACCCTACCGTACCACAGGTTTATCCGACGACGTTCCATTGGTGGTATCGCGGCAGCTTTTGCAGAGCTGTGCGCAGGAACTGGGGAAATTGGATCATGAGTCCCAAAAAGAGATTGCTCATTATACCCTTGCTCAGATTCAGCCTCGGGTCGTTTCATTCGAAGAACAGGTTCGTTCCAGCTAGAATGTTGTCCTATTTCTTATGATGCCTATGGCGAGGAGACCGTATAATTATGAGCTGCGCTTTGTATCTTAGCTTTGCTTGTGGCTTTTATACTGTTGTCTATGTAATTCTTTCATACTCCGTGTACGTTATCTGGAATGTGCTTGTTTATGTATCTCTCGTCACATGTGGTGCTATCTTTGTTGTCATTGAAACACACTGGAATTTGTATGTAAAGTTCACACCTACATGGAAATGCACATTCTATGCAGTTCAAATTTCATAAGGGAACCATGTTGTAGTGTAGCCACACACACACACAGAGGCTCATATTTGTCCCTCTGTGTATTTCATGTTTTTAAAAGTTAGTCTTGTAGGAGGTAGAGAACATATGAGTCGTCATTTGTTGGTTGGTCCTGTCATTTGTCATAATTGAGCAGCACAGACAAAACACTGATTTCTGTTCGAGTGTTTATGACTTGTATCCCATGAGTTGAATGCAGGTTAATTGTTACTGTTCCTTTGAAAAAGAAAATATTCGGGTCTATTCTGCTCTATAATTCAGATGTTTCTAAAAATATATGAGATAAGTGGGAGGGGGACGAAGGTTCCAGAAATGCTCATTAGCATTAGCATTCTGTCCCGAATTTTGGCTAGTGAGACTGCTGGAGACAATGCATGCATCCCGGGGGATATGTTTTCCATTATTTAGAGAAACTATATTACGATCTATGCCAGTTTCCCTTGTCCACAAGCTGTACTTTCCCAGTGTATTTTTGAATTAAGTTCATTCTTTTCTAACATGTGAGTTATCTGTCTGTATTGAGTTACAGGTGTTAATAATCAGAGAGAAACTTGCTGAATTATATGAGTCTGAGCAGCAATGGTCTAAAGCAGCTCAGATGCTTAGCGGCATCGATCTAGATTCTGGAATGAGGTCTGCGAGTAAAATTTTTTTATTTTATTTTATTTTTTGTAGTTCCCCTAAATGTGCTATATAAGGCACTGATATTGTGATAATTGACTTCGTAATATTTCTTGTGTCTGTTTTGGTTGTATCCATCAGAGTGATTGATGATACGTTCAGATTGTCAAAATGTGTCCAAATTGCTCGACTTTATCTGGAGGTATTGACTTTATTCTGCCAGTAGGCCCACTACTGTCCATTACCTGTGGTTGCTTAGTACAGAATGAGTCTTGCACTTGGGTGTTACTAGAAAAAATGTGTTGGAAATCGTGACACAGGCAAATTAGAAGGGAGTGTGTGTGGGGATTTTGGAGGCTTCCTGAGGAGAGTTTACATTTGGGGCGGTAGGGGGTCAGGTGCAATAGTATTTATAACTTTTACATTTATATTCATCTCCGGTATATAGCCTTGGGGAATAATACTTCCTAACGGATACTAGAGTTCTAGATTATTCAATAGGAAAAATTTAAGTTCGTGGGTGCTTGTTCTTCCCTTCATATTCTACGTAAATTGGCATGGATAAGTTGGTAAGTGGCAATTTAGGAGGGAAAGAACGTTGGGGTATCTCAAGGTGACAACTGCTTGACGTGGGGTCCATTCAGGGGATATACTAATTGACAGTGTCTGTGTTTTTAATATGGGAAGTCTTTGGACTCCTTGTGTTTATTTACATAAATGAAAATCCCCTGTACGGTTTCTTATGATTACCATATCGAAACGTATTATTTACTTCATATCCAGTACCTACCTTCCAGTGATGCACTGTGTTCATGATGCTTGAATCACTCATTTTAGGCTTGGAATGTGATTGACTGTATTGCTGCAGCTATTGACAATTGTTGCTCGCTTATTTTGCAGGATGATGATGCTGTTAATGCAGAAGCTTTTATTAATAAGGCTTCATTTTTGGTTAGCAGTAGTCAGCATGAGGTCTTGAATTTACAGTATAAGGTTTGACATTAATTGACTGTCAGGGAGGTGATTGCGTTAATGCTTCATGTTCTGGCATTTTGTTTCATTTTTGTATCTTTCTTTGTCATTTTCAGGTATGTTACGCCAGGATTTTAGATCTGAAGCGGAAGTTCTTGGAAGCAGCATTACGTTATTATGGCATATCCCAAATCGAAAAGCGGCAAATAGGAGATGAGTATGTGTCTTTACATTCTATCCAATTCTATGTAACCTTTTCATGAGGGATTTTTTTCGCATTGTGCTGCTTTGTAGTCTATTCTGGTCATAAATATTTTACTGAATGTCTCTTTGGTCCATAGATTGGTTCCTTATAAATCAGCATGTCAAGTTTTCATGTCTTCAAATTGTTTCAATGTTGGCTGCATTTATTCATGCCATCACGTTTTTGGAGTCTCCCGAATTTCTCTCAACGGGTTTGGGGTTCCATAAGTTGGATTGTGAGTTATCAACCTCTTTGTTATCCCTAGGCATGTATAGATAACCAATTTTCAAGTAGCTCTGCTTCAAGCCTGAACAAACTTAGGTGATGTTCGTGTCCAAAATTTGGCCAGACAATTTTAGATCATGCATTATGTGACATTAACTAAAGACCAATAAACCCGTCTGAAAACCCTAACCCTATATACAGTGTTCAATGTGATGTTTATAGTTTAATGTTATGAAGAGGAATTAAAGAATACAGTTAATGTTGCATATGCGTTTGCTCAACTATTTTGGTCCAATTACGTTGAAGGTAAGTTCAAACTTCATATTTAATATTTCACAGGCATTAACTGTTATATTTGAAGATATGGTACTTGTTGTTGATGGGATCCTCTGGCACTCTCTCCCTCCTCTTTACTTCTTGTCACTGGAATGGTAGCTGACAAAAGGCTCATTATTCTTATTCCAGGGAGATTGATGAGGAAGCGTTAGAGCAAGCCCTTTCTGCTGCTGTGACATGCACAATTTTGGCAGCTGCGGGTCCCCAACGTTCTCGTGTACTAGCCACTTTGTACAAAGTAAATGCGCTCTCTGGTGAACAGTAGTTGCATTTTTTAGAAATCCTTGCACTATTTGACCGATCTGCTGGGATTTGGTTCAGGATGAAAGGTGCTCAAAGTTGAAAATTTATCCTATATTGCAAAAGGTACCCCTAAGCCATGCTTCTAGAACTGCTTGTTTTTTTGCTTTTTGCCTCATGGTTATTTATTTATTTTGATGTCCATTTAATTTGGAGGGTGTGTATACCAGGTGTATTTGGAGAGGATTTTGAGAAAACCTGAGATTGATGCCTTTGCAGAAGAATTAAAAGCACATCAGGTTATGACCGATTTGCAATATTTTGTTTGGTTAAGTCGGATGTCACATTTCTGCATTTACTAATTGTTAAAGGGAGCATTGTGTTTGTCTCAACTATTACTTCTTCAACAGAAAGCCCTTCTGCCAGACAATTTTACTGTGCTGGATCGTGCCATGATTGAACATAATCTTTTGAGTGCAAGCAAGCTTTACACGAACATAAGGTTCTAATGAAGCTGCTGTTAGTTTTTATTTACCTCATGTGGTAATGTTATTCCAAACGGCTAAATAGTTATTTTTTGCCTTGTTTCTGGCATAGCTTTGATGAGTTGGGCACGTTGCTGGGAATTGCTCCTCATAAGGTATATCCTGTCTTCCTTTGTGAACGGAATTATTTTTTTTATAAATGTGAACGGAATTAGTTAATATTTTTAAATTCCATGTTTCTGGTACTCTGAACTGCACCAACAGAATTCTCTTATAGGGTGACATATTTGAGATTCTGCCATTATTGCATTCTGTTATTATTTGGCTTGTCGTTCATATTTGTACAGCATTTTAAGCTCAAAGAGAGCATGTGTGAAGTTTCTAGGCATTTGCTTTCTTTCTTTCTTTTTTTGGGTCCTTTCGAGCATGAAAAATTGTCACAAGATGAGCAACCAGCTATTCTCCTTTTGAAAGTAACTAACTGCTTTGTTGATGTCTCACAATTAATTATAGCAGGCTTTTTTTTATTACAAGTACATTAAGATTGAGCATTGGAATCTTGGCCTGTTAAAACCTCTGTATGGTTGAAAGCTTTCCACTAGTGTTGATCCTTTGGAGCATTACTTTTTAGTCTGTATTGTCATGGATATATAATATACTTTCTAATTCTAATGTTGCTCATCTGGAGCTTCCGGGGTTGCATCTATCTCTGCTGGGGTTAGGATGCATGGTTTTATTCTCTCTCTCTCTATTTCTCTGCTAGTATGCACCTGAACAATGCATTGCAGTCCATTTTTCTTGAATGCTTGAAGTTTTGTCTTACAGGCCGAGAAGATAGCATCAAGAATGATATATGAAGATAGAATGAGGGGATCGATTGATCAGGTAGAGTAGCTAGAGGCTCTGAAGAAATTTGTCATTCCCGCTATTAAGTGGCTCAATGGTTCATGTACTGATAAATAGATATGTAGCAATGATAACTGCACGGAAGTTATAGGGTTGTGTGATTACAAAAATGTTTGCATTTATGTACTGTCTGCCAAGAGTTGAAAAGTCCTTTTATTAGTAGGTTTTGTATTTTCTATGTTCTCACACCAAGATAATTTTAATCACCTGGACCTAGGACTAGACTGAATGAGCTGCACTTGAGTCGTCAAATAGTAGTAAAATGCAGTTTTGAGAATACCCTTATCTTCCCCAAGTACTTTTCCAATTAGTTCCCTTGATTTTTGGATGACTAAACCTGAAGTCTTGTATTGACGAGCAGTAAATAAACTTAGAAAAAAAGAAGAAGACTAGAGCAGTAAATAAATAAATAAAGAACTGTTGCCTATTTTTCTTGTTACACAGCACCTATCTGAAAATGTTAAATATCAGGTGGAAGCTGTCATTCATTTTGAAGATGATACTGAAGAGCTGCAACAGTGGGATCAACAGGTGATTTCCTGCTTCGGTTGCTATCATTCTCACTACAGGACCTAAAAGGATCAACAAACTATGTTTTGAAACAAAAAAGGATATTGTTGACCAACCACCTACCACTCCTTACCAAAATTGCTAAGCCCTTCAATAATGAAATGAAAGCTCTCTGGTTGTTTGCCGGCTCAAAGCTGCTATAGCTTGTGAAATACATATTGGCTGGTAGGTACCTCTCATATTGGAGTTTCCCTTTCAGCAGCTTTTTATTTTTGTTCTTCCGGTTGTTGCAGATTGTTGGCTTGTGTCAGGCTCTCAATGATGTGTTGGATACTATGGCAAAGAAGGGCTTGTCAATCCCGGTCTGATGGATTTTTCCGGAGATGACTTCAGATGGAGTTAAACCGTTTTGACCTATACATATGCCTCAAAAGATGGCTGGTTATGATTAGTTCAAGCTGATGAAGTGTACTTATGATGCAATCCTATCAAATAGGTTTATTGTCTAGATATAGAGTTTCTGTCTGGTACAGTTTTTTTTTCCCCAGCCCTTGGGTGATGGTTTGTGGCTCTGGGATTGAGGTCTTTTTAAGTCCATCTACTTTTTTTTAATCGTTTTAAGTTAATTTACTTACCTTTGTCTTATAAAAAAAAATTACTTACCTTTGAAGGACAGCATGATCTAAACATATAGACTTTTGGTTCACCTCGTTTTCTGATCATAAAGAAAGAATCAAGTTCTCTGTAATTTTCTGCTTTGAATTGTATGCTACAATTTGGAGACTCAACAAGTAGGTCTTATTATAGGTATCATGTTGTTTGTAGACAACATTTAACAGTGTGAGGTTAGTAGAAGATCTTAATTCAAAAAGAGAAAAATGAAATATATTTTGCCTAGACTTTATTCTTTGTACACACATGTAGGGTTATTCAGTGTCACCGGATCGTCGGTATCTGGCTTCATCGGTGTTAGTACCGGTTTAGCATTTCTGCAAAAACTTGGTGCTAATCCCGAGTTTCTCATCTTCAAGTTGTTAGATTCAACTAAGTTTTCGAGTTGTTCCGCAAGTTAACGAGTTTCTCGAGGTAGTTTCTTGTTAGTAACTCTTGCTTGAATCTAAACTCCAAGCAGATGTTAGTAACTCAACGAATTTTGCTGTGTAAAATTTCACCTATTTGGATTATTGAGTCGAGAATGCATGATGAGAAAAATTTTGAACCATTAAAAGTGTACGATATAAGTATTTCATCCATAATTGAAGATTCTTGTAACGAATAAAATCATCAAATTGTAAACACAAACGTAAAAAACATAGGTTTCAAGCTACAATGCATGTTCTTCTTTAAACAGATTAATTATTTTTTATTCCTTTATTTGGGCAAGAGCTGAGAATATTACATAGGGGTCAAATTACACAAAAGAATGAAAAAAAGAAAAAAGAAAAGAGAAAAAAGAGGTGACAGTTTATTTATTGAATAGTAGCTTAGGGGGCAAATCACATCTAGACCGAGTTTCCTCCGGATAGTTCAGCGGGAGTGAAGTGTTAATTCTCCGTCAAGACTTTAAATATATGTTAGATTCGTTCCTCAGAAAATATTAAAGGTTCGTATTCGTTGAAGTAGCAGTCTAGGTCTCCAAGATTCAATAGGATATTATATTTAAATCTCTGCTGAGAAAAAAAAAAGTAGAACCAATAGTAAAGTCAACATTGAATTTTCTACCGGATCTGGATGAATAATAGCTTTCTCAGATTTGACAATATTTTCTTTTGTGCAAAATAAAATTTTCCATATCTATCTCTCTTGAGATTCGTCAGTTGCATTTTACAGCTCCGTTTAAAAATCCCATTGCATAGTTCCCTTATTAAAATTGGAGCAAATAGATGGCTATGTCGTCAACATTGGGGGAAAGCTTTTTATTTTTATTTATCTTTTTATAGGCAACTTTGGGGGGTAGTTGAACGGCCTATTTGGGACAACGGGTTGATGTATACGGGAGAGTTATGTCCATATTTCCTGTATTCAGCCCATTCCCAGAGGCCAGATCCTATGCGATTCCTTCACAACTGTTGAAAAAATCATGCACCTTGAAAAGTCTAATGCCCTGTAACAACCCCAAACTGATCTTGCAGATTTGACGAAGTATTTAGCTTGCTCCAGTTCATATGATCTCGGTGAAAAATGAAAACTTTGAACTGCCTGAATCAAACCCCATCTATCTGTACACTAACTAGAGGAATACAAAGCAAGCAATCACAATTATCCCCCTAAAAACCAAGTGGGTGACCATCCCCATCTAGGTCACTGGGCAATTGGCAAATCTTCTCGTTTGAAAAGGACCAGTTGCACAAAAGGCAATGCCATGAATTAGTAGTAATATGAACTTAGAATGCTTTCCCCTCTTAATTTTGAGGTTGATGATCAATGACAAGCTCTCACTTTCTTTCTATAAAAGAAGAAAATGGGCTATAGGGGAAAGATGAATAACAATAGATGGGTATTGTTGTTGGAGATGTTTCTTTTTTCTTAAACCTCTTTGCTTTTCTTTTTGGTGTAAGCCTTCATCACCCTATCCTAAAACCATTATTTACAGGGTCAATGTAACATTCATTCAGAGTAAGACCAAACCGTGAACTATGAGCCGGGACCTCCTCTGGATGGAGAGAACTTTGCCGGATCCTTCCCCGCTTGTAAGAGAACGTCATGGTTAATTGATGCCAGCTGTGACAAATTCTGCAAATAGAACTTCCTTTCAGTAAACAAATTCCAACTCATTTAATTTGTCTGCTGTATATGGTTCTTTTTTTATATCCTCAATTTGGGAAATGGTGCAGGCAGCCTGATTCATCCACTTCAACAAGGGAGCCTTCAACAGGTGATAACTCATAGGGCTGCAGGCTGCTTTTGTTTTTTCTTTCTTTTTCTTTTTTCTGAGCGTATGGCTACCTTGTTAAACCTCAAGGATAAGTTAACCTACCTTGAACGAAAAATTTATCAATGAGAGACTTAATGGAGAAGCATCAAACTCTGCAAGGTCACCACATTCATCCATCTGAGGACCAAAGAAAAGACATACAAAAAGCTTTCAGAAAACGTACAAAATAGATTTTAAAAAGAGCTTCCAAACTTTTAATGAAGAACAAAATCTAACACCGTTGACCTTTAAGCTCATGGGACATCCTTCTCAATCTCCAGTATAATTCTCTCTATAGCCACGTAAAGATGGACTTACTTATTCAGGGGAAACCTGAACTCGATAAAGAAAATATTACCATTGTGTTCCCTATTCTGTGACTACATTCCTTCAAGGAACTAATAACACGGAGAATTTATTTTTCATCCTGAGCAAGGCGAGGAAGGCTTGTAAGGTGCAAACAACCCACAAATCTAAAGTCTCTCTGGATAGGCCCCTTAATACCTTCTATTTTATAAAATACTATTACAGGCAAACTAACTCTTTTGCGTAACCATTCCTGTTGAAACCTCAAATATGCATTTACTAATGAAGTCCAAAAACTTGACATCTAATATTGAAGCACAAACAGAAACATAGAGAGGCGACAAGAGTATCCACACCTCAACTCCAGAATTTGAGCATGATTCCTGAGCATCAGAATCAGAGTTGCTATAGTTCTGATCATCTGGTAATGCACTAGAAAACTGAGTAAACCGTGAAACAAAATAGCTCGTGTCATCCACACTGTCAGGCTGTGGAACAAAGGCAGCCTAAGAACAGAGTTAAAGCAATGACAAAGTTAGTAATTCTGAAAAAGCCCATGACGAAAAGAAAGCCACTGCTCTTTTAAGAAAATGTCCACCTGTAGAGTTCAGCTCTTCTACACGTATTACTCTCTTTTTTCTTTTTCTTTTTCTAAACCTTCTACACGCACGTATTACTCACACTTACAATATGCACATACAAGATGATGAAAAATTGTGAGCCAAGTTCTTATAAGGTCTCAACCCACCAGAGGTGTCTGGGGATCATGAAACAAATGCATAAATGTCAGCGTCCTTTTCAAGTTAGACTCACAAATGACATACTGGTAAATATAGTCAGCTTTTAGCAGTTTTTGCATTGTCTTCATTTGGTATGGAATGCATGCTGTATTATTCTCATTTTGCAACTATGAAATGCTTGGCACGGATTACTTCAGTACTTCTCCCAGAAATTCAACCGTTACACAGGAATATGCCATTGGAGTGTTAAGAGCATCAAAAATCATGCTCCAGTCTCCCACATTTCTGGTAACGCTTTGTAACTTAATAAAGCGTCAGATAAGCAATATAAAGAAACCATATGTTGCCTTGTGGTTTAATCAAAGCAACATAGGCATCCCTAGGAATGATAGAGACCAGCAGCATTTATACCTTTTGCAATGCTAGGTTGTCCCAGTCAACTCCTGTGAAAAAAGGATGTGCTTTTACCTGTAAAAATATTCAACACAGTCAAAATGGCTAATTTAAGCCAAACTAGTATGAGTTCCTGCTCTAGTCTTCACAGTGCAGACACCATGCTTAATGCTGGATTAATGATCAAAGTTCGGATAACAGAATAAAACCTCTGCTGATCCATTTGCTCCTAAGCGCTGCTCTGGATCGTGCATAAGAAACCTATACAGAAGAGGATTGGAGTTGAATATCATTTGACTATAACCCCGCATATCATAAAGTGAACTGGGTGCTTGCCTTGTGTGAACGGAACTATGATTCTATTACACTAGCATAATTAATCAAGTTGTTGAACTGGTCCAAATAGCGAGTGTGCAGCACAAGAATAGAATGGCAATAATGATGCCGATCTTTTAAAGAGAACATGCCATTGGCACAAGATGGGAACAACATATGTAAAATGGAACAATATGTAAAGAATCCAAACTGATGGCTGTGTATGAAAGGCACAAATGTTATTAAAAGGAGGCATTAAGGGTTTTTATTACTACCAGAGTAAATTTATATCCCACACGAGTTTTCAGATATCAAAGCTCTCTGTATACCATGAAACAAGAGAAGGGAAGAAGAGATTGATCATGAATCTCGAAATATCTATGACTATTAGCAGGGCTGAAGCTGGGATTTAACTTTTGTGGGGGGGGGACAAAGTATAATAATGGAATTTTGGGGGGACCAATGTAAAAAATTTGAAAAAAAAATCTTCACTTTTTGGGGGCGCCTTCCTGGTTTCGCCCCTGACTATTAGTACCTCTCCACATTCAAGTTAGACATGTCAAACTGTACATGATACTATCTTTGTGCTTTTGGAGATTAGACAAGTACAAATTTGTATTTCCTTATACCTTTACCATAGATGTAGAAAAAATCACAAAAATATTCAGCCATTTCAAGTTTCTTTTGTATGGAAAAACTTTTCTGTTATGGACATTCATACTATCTATTCATGCTGACATCATACAGAGATGAATCAAGAGCTATATTATATGCACATACATATACCCTCTGACCACTTTTGAAGAAGAATAAATAACAGATAAATTGTGCTAGTGAAGCAATTACAAACCATAATGAATGCATTGAAGGATGGACACTTATAACCAACCTATTAATCAAGTCTTGGGCATCATAGGACATCTCGCCAGGATCAGAAGGCCAGGGAATTTTTCTGTTAAGAATGTTATCAAAAATTATCTGCACATGTACAACAGGATTAAGCGTTAACAGTCCCACTTGGGAATTTTTGTGAATCGGAAGTGCTGATAAGATATGCAGTTCACAATGATGAGTAATCACTAAATTAAGTTCATATACACATCAGTTACCCTGAGGACAACTTTGAAGAGTAGATAACTAAGCATCCACAGGGAAATTTTCATCTTTAGCAGTTACTGGGCAGCATGCAGACAAGATCGTGGTCAAAGCTACTATAAGTAACCACTTTGCATAATGTAGCTTAGCTACCCGCATTCTGGACCTTTTGGGTAAACAATAGTCATTTGTGCAACATTCACCTTTGGCAAGTAAATACATTGATAACATTAGATGCTCCACCAACTTCATCTAAAAGAATGAAAACAGAAATTGGTGAAGCATTCAAACATAGAGTATACAGAACCCAAGGCTTATTCTGTATTTCACCTATGCAGTTGCTATGGTGCAGGTGAATGGTGGCTGAAAGATATCATTATCTAAAATTACTAACCAACACTCTACCACATCTTGCCCACATCTGCATCAAGAGGTGCAAAATCCAGCAAACAGGAACGACTATACAACTCACAACTCAAAGGTCATTAACATCTGTTTTTCGGATTCGGTAATCAACCAAATCACTAGCAAATAATGGATTGGTATCTGCGACTTTCAGGGCACTATGACTCTAACATCCAGGAAAAACATGTACAGCATAAAATGCCATGGGATAAAGGCCGATACTAGCTAGCATCAAAGTTTGATGGACTAATAGCATTACAGAAGCAGCAGAACAAATAATTAAAAATAGCACGCAACTAATACTAATTGGAATGATATAGCTGAAGTTACATTTATGTTATCGCTTCCTTAAAAAACAAAATATTATACAGAACCGTTTCTTACTAAAAAAAAATATTATACAGAAACAGAGTAGATAATGATTGTTCAGATCCCACCACAGTGGTGTTTAAATTTCTCAAACAGTGCTGCAGTTCAAAAATACGGAGTAAATTTGAACACAAAGAATACCTCCGGCCGTTCGGCAGTGAAAGGTGGAATTCCAGTTATCAATTCAAATAGAATTATACCAACCGACCACCAATCAGCAGCATAACCTGCATAAAAAACCAGGTAACTTTAACTGTCCTAAATGTTTCAAATAAGCCTAAGCTCAAGTTTGAACTCAGACCATGCTCAGTTCCGAGAAGGATTTCTGGGGCCAAGTAGTCAGGTGTCCCAACAGCCGAGTGCCGACTTTTATCCTCTATTTTATGAGCATGTTGGTTATGGGCATCTGGAGAAGTAGTTCCGTTTGTCTGAGGTCCTGACAACTCCATTGTGCTATTTAGAAGGCCAATCTTTGATAGTCCGAAGTCTGTAAGCTGGTAATACAAGCAACACTTTTGTACATCAATCATTAGCACCAAATGCTGAAGCTGATACAAAATCAGACCAATGTATACGAGGACATCTAGTGTAATGCATGATGAATTAGAGACCTATGTTGACGAAGATCCAATTGCTCTCAGAAGGTTTTATTAGTGATGTGTTCTAATGTCAGGCAGTTTTATGGCTTATGGGGTAGGTCCTTTGATCCCGTAGAAGAAGAAAGGATATCAACAAGCTTCAGGTAATGGGGTAAGGGTACAAGTTGCAGATAAGCAAATCTGTTATAAGATTCTTCACAAGTTTCTATAACTAATATCCCCCACAGATGGGCCGTGGGTAACTATCAAACACAACAACAACAAGGCAGATTAATTAGCGAGTATGGACACCCGACCTTGATGTGCCCATCATGTGCAATCAATATGTTGTCAGGTTTCAGATCACGATGCACAATTCCAAGAGAATGGAGGTACTCCAAAGCAAGAACCTACAATACAATGTAAACTGCTTAAAGGAGATTGGACAGAACTGAAAAAATATGTATGGACTCCAGCAACAAAAATTGAAAAAACTATGCATGCGATGATTTTTAACTAACCAGTTCTGCAATATATGTACGAGCTACATCTTCCTCAAGGGAACCAACATTCCGGAGCAGAGAGTAAAGATCACCTCCATTGAGATATTCCATAACCAAGTAGAGATTATCTCTGCAGGTGAATGAATAAAAAAAACGAACCTGCAGCAGCAAGACCATATATTCATTTGTAATGCATCGCAGAATACAATTTGCAGCAGATGTGATGTTTGATAAAAGCCTAGAATTGACTGTTACCACAAAAGGGTTTCGAACAGTTATTAGGATATTCCGCTCTGCCAATATACGCTCAATGTCATTCTTCCTTATGATATCCAACTTCTTCAGCACCTGCATGAGCAACACATTGCACAATATCAAGAATCTGGACCAAATCTACATTCAGCAGATGCTGAAAACAATATTTTCTCAATTTATGACTGAGAGAAAGAAAAAGAATTGGAATTAAGAAAGTCAGAGCAAAAATGAAGTGCTAGTCCATTCTTGAAAAAGAAATACCACTGCAACAAAAACAAAAAAGGACAAGGGAGCGGGGGTTGTTACAAGAGCATCTGAATCTTGGAACGTCTGATGAGAATATAGACCCCAGTGACCAATAGAGTCATCTCACAATAGCAAAAATTATATGATCGAGTACAAAGATGTGTCATTACTCCCTACAAGACCACAAACAGGGGGAAGAGGCTGTTAACGGTCATATGAAATTCCGAGGGCCAAACAGGGTTTTGATCAAGGTTGGGAAAGAGAAACTGCAAACTATGATCTTCCAAATGATGTGGCCCTCAGTGATGGTTGAAAGGAGTATGGTTATCCAAACATAATAAAATAGGGACCATTCAACAGAGGTCGACAGGTTAAAAGGACTATGGTAATCCGATATAAAAAAAAAGGGAGCAAGGAACTTCATATGTTATTGTTCGTTAAGCTAAGCGAAGAAACTAACTCAATCATTCTTACCATAGTCATTGCTTGCTAAGGAGTACCTTTATTGCGAAAAAATCCCCCGTTGTCCGCTTGCGAGCAAGAAAGACTTTACCAAAAGCACCCCTGCTAATTGGTTTAATGATCTCAAAGTCATCAATGCTTGTCCGCTCTTTGTGCAATAAATGTGAAGAAGTTGACACCATAGAACTTTGAGATGCATTATCCAACACAGCTTTAGAGCTTCCCTTACTATTGATATCAATCTTTGGACTACTCATATCTATTAGGTCACAAGCAAGTAAATATTTTTCCCTGCATATGTAAAGAAATGTGAGAGGAATAACTCGGTGCAATAAGATTCAATTCAATTCAACAGGAAATTTCATCTAATACAAAACTACCGCAGAAGTTTCTCTATACGGCTTCCAAAGGTGTCTATTACAAGAGCTTTCAGCGTGCTATCACATAAAACATCTCGTAAATCTTGCATGCAGGCAAGCAAGAATTCGTAGGACCCTTCTTTTGAGAGATCTGTTCCTGCCACACAGCGGGCTATGTCCGCAAGGTTGATCATCTGCCAGGAATAAAGTACAGGCTTTT
Organism: Myrica gale; assembly: GCA_963930655.1. Taxonomy (NCBI): domain Eukaryota; kingdom Viridiplantae; phylum Streptophyta; class Magnoliopsida; order Fagales; family Myricaceae; genus Myrica; species Myrica gale. Next base: position 21,199,931 of record OZ005615.1, read on the forward strand.
GAAATTATAACAGCGTTATACCCATGGCTGTAAGGTAATGAAAACATACTAGAGAACATAGGCAAGAAATCTATAAGAGAGATAGCTAACCTTGCATGCCATGGATGGAGAAAAAAAAAACTTGAGAGTAAATCATTGATAAGTGCACAATCATGCAAGATTAGGAGGAGACCAGAGTTTGGAATCTAAATTACACCAACTACATAGAGTTGGCAACTTTTATGGCCCATTTCCGAACAAACCTGAATGAGCTGCAAGCCTAAAGAAGAAAACACAGTTGGTCCCAAGTTATTGATGGTGCACAAAAAGAGTCCAAGTTTTCTTATGGGACTCGACCTACAATGGACAGACCAGATTGCACCAACAGGTATCATAAGCAGGGGCTCCAGTTACACAAAGGGTCAACAGGGATTCTGGGTCTAACAGATAATCTCTTGATCTTACTGGGAAAGACAATGTGAGTTGTTCATGCTCAAAGGCAAGTTGTTTACTCGAGAAATAAGGTTGACAGTAAGGATAGATATTATCAATATAACAGAAGCTGAGAAAGCTTCAACATTTGCGGAACAAAAATCCCTTTTTTAGACTATCCTTTGAGATTATCTTTCTCCCCAAACCAAAATGTTTGCATTACTTGGGCAGAATCCTTGATCCATTATGTGGCACGGAATCCATCATTGCCAGAAAAATTATATGGTTATGCCATTTAGGGAGGCGCTCCAACCAAAGCAATTGCATCATTCGCCTAAAGGATGGCCTTTTTGACCTCATCCATATTCCCATACAATGTTGAAGGTTTTAAGGTTGAAGTTTCATAAAGCAAACACATAATGAAACAATCATCTCTTTCACATCTGCCTTGGAATAGAGTTGACCCAAAGGGTCCCACTACGAGAATAACGTGAACTGAACCGTACATTTGTTGTTCATCAGGCATGACATATATATCATATTGCCAAATGGCCTTTGAGCAGAAGACAGGGAATCTCTTTGTATATTCCTTTGCAATAGCAGGATGAAGAAAGCGAGGATTACTCATGAGTGGAAAGCACTCCCTTGTTGTTACCCACTTCCTATGCTTCTCCGATGGGAGTTGGTATGATTCTTCCAGAGCGCACATCGAAAGAAAACAGGTACTTGTTTGTTCACAGTAGTTATTTATAACTAGGGCAACAAAAATCCATTATTTCTTTCCTTACCACTCATCAAATAGGCCTTTTTAATCCTGTGTTCACAAGTTATAGCTAGAAAGTAGCGGTCCAATGACGAAAGTAGTACTCATTGTGATTTGGTCTTTCCGTATTGTACTTATGATTTCTAAAGTGACGTCCTCAGAAAGTTAAGTAAGAAATGTTCCACGTGAACTCCTGTGTTCACAAGTTATAGCTAGAAAGTAGCGGCCCATTGAAGAAAGTAGTACTCATTGTAATTTGGTCGTTCTGTATTGTACTTATGATTTCTAAAGTAAAGTCCTCAGAAAGTTAAGTAAGAAATGTTCCATATGAAATACTATAAAACCATGGACACAAGCAACAGCAATGACAAAACATTTCGACAGCTTGATCTGTCGTTATTTATCTATACAGGATACTTGTCAGCATGGTTTTATCAAAGGATCTCCATATTTTGTTGAGATTACCATTCTAGCAACACATAACTACAGATTGTTGAGTACATGTGGAATGTTATCATACTTTTTAAATGAAATCATCCACCATTCCCGTCATTTTGAGGGACTTATAATTTTTTAGGCAAACTTCTCTTAAATTTAAACTGAAGTTTTGAGATGTTTCAAAGTCAAAATCACATGAAGCAGCTTTTCCAAGTTGTTGACTACCTTCAAATTCCAATGCAAATTTTTTTGCAGACAAAGAGACAGAAGATTTACATACTAATTTTTTAATTGTGATTAAAGAAAGAGTTTCAAAACATCCTCTGATTGCAAAGCACAGCTAGGATTTCCAGCTGGATCAAAGTCTACCAGCAAGAGGAACCAAACAACCTCCCAATGGAAAGTGAACCTGATTCTTTAACAAAATGGCTCTGCTCAGGAACTTTTTGCTTTCAATATTAATTGTTTAAAAAACTATCATCACCGAATTGGATTACTTGTGGCATAAAGGTATGTGATTACAGAAAAAGTAGAAATTCTAAAGAAGGAAAAAAATTGACCATAAAAAATAACAGACCTGTGGCACATCTTCCAGCGCAGAAGGATTATTGTGCTCCAACCACCAGGAATCAAAATGACATGCTCTAGGGGTATTGGTCGATGACACTGACGTCATGCTCCCAGTTGAGGAGGATGTTCCGCAGTTGCCAAGCTTTAAACCCAAGAGGCCCTTCAGGTTCATAGCTGCAGAATGAGAATCATCTATCCAGGCTGTGTCCATCTCATGTATATCCTCAAACATTCCTTCAACACCTTTATTTCGCCACTCAGATATCTTGGGAGAATAACTTTCAGACGCAATTGCCATGTTTGTAGGTTGCGTTCTTGAGTTTTCAGGGCTGTCACAAGATGCATGAAAACTTGTATTGCGTGACTCTATAATCTGTTCCAATATCTCTGCAAGTTTTATAAGGCGCTCATCTACATCAAGATAACTCAAGTCCCACTTATCAGCATATGCACATATATAAGAATGTGATTCCAGATGAGAAGTAGGAACAACTTCCTCACAAATCCGACAGAGTACTGAATCAGAGGCATCCGTACTTCGTTCTAGCTCATGAAATGAACCAGAACTAGAATTATTTGGTGACTTTCCAATACCGCCATCCATTTGATGAAACTGTTGCACTTGTGCAAGAAAATCGGTTTCTAAATTTTTAACTGGTAATTTTTGTCCCAGAACCATGGAAGTTTTTCTGGACACCGAGTCATTTTCCTCATCTGGCTCTATAGAACTGCAACAACTCGCCTCCGGGACAGAACATAGCTTATTTTCTTGCTGCAAGTCATGTTTGATATCATCCTTCTCTTTTAAACCACAATCTGAACCAGAATCAACAATCTGTTGATTGGGCACCCAGCTTGTTTCAACAGCAGGAATATTTTCCAAACATTTCTTTATTTTGTGAAGTGATTTCGCATCTATTGGTTCCCTATCTTTCTGGAACTGTAACAGTCTAGTACAGCGTGTTAATATGAAAAGCATGCGTGTAAACAGCCACTTTAGCATTCCTGTTTGACACTGATGCCTTTTCGCAGTCAATTCTTGCACAATTGTTTCACACTTAATACGGAACTCAGCAGGGGTCATTTCCATACACTTTTGACCAAGAATCAAAAGATCCTCCGCCATTGTTTGACCCTCTGAAGACGACTCAATCTTCTTGATAACATCTGTAACATCCCCTGCGAAACTAGCCAGCTCCACATTCACCACTTCTTTGGCAGCATCAAATCTTGAATGTAAAGAACCCAAAAGCTCCTGAATATCAATTCAGAAAGAAAAAGGAGAGCAGTGGGGGAAAGAAAAGGTGGATCAGCCATAAAAAACAAAGTCCAGTAGAGTCAAACTTTTTTTAGGGAAAAAAAAAAGGAGGAGCAACACTTCGTTCTTATCTAAAATACTATCACCCTTAGATAATTTTTCTTCTGCTACTGAAACAAAAAATTGACAGATGGGAGAGTCAGCTACTTCTATATGTAAAGAAGATATTAGTTAAAATATGACAAACTCTGCAACTCGTAACCTTGGTTACTTGCAAGACTTGAAAGGAAGACTAACAAAGGTTTACTGGTCTCAGGACGATCAAGATTCAGGACAAATACCCTTATCTTCCCATGAAAAAAAATACATGTCAATGTTCAACAATAAGTGTGAAACCATTTGGTGATATTTACATGTCACAGGTGTTTTGTGACAGTTCGCCGACCTTGCTCAAATCATTCTTTTGATATAGGAATATTTTGTGTAACTCTGTATAATCATGATATTTAACAGTGAATTTTAAGAATAAGAATCAAGCTGATATACAAAGATGTAAATTGATCAAACAATGCAAGGAAAACAAAATTGAAAACTTGCTGAATTATGCTTTTCTTATCATATATCGCATAATTCTGTAAAAGCCAAGTCACGTGATGTAAATAAATATAACACTTATCAAAACATTCAACAAGAGCAAAAACTCTCAGTTTATTAAGTACCTTATAATCGGACGCACTTATAACAATCTAAGGACGCTGATTAAATTACTTAACACAATGGATTTCCTTCTCAAACAAATGGATCATTACCTCCAAATCACTGTAGCTGTGGGCCCGAGGTTGGGCAGGTGAAATGCCACCCTTTGGCCCTATTTCATGTGAAAAACTTTTTAAACCTTTCGACACTTTACTATAGGCTGAACTCTCCCGTGAAGAATATTTTCCATTTAAATGATTTCCCTCATTGTGTACTTTTGTGCGTATAGCACCCTCCTCATCAAGTGTCTTGATTTTTGAGTTGCCGCCCTGTCAAATAAGTAGCATGGCTTATTTTCAGTACGAAGTACTGGAAAGAATAAAGCGTAATCGATCATATAATGTGAATATTCTCTATATATACCTACATATGTAGAACTAACTTATAAACAAATATCAAAAGTGCTCCAGACCCAACATCACCTGAGTATTTGGAGGAACATTATGGAAAAGTTGAGTTGAATCCTTGGAAAGGTATGACTTGAACCAACGAACTATCTTCTTTCCTTTGTGGAATTCTAAGGCAAGAAAAAAGTAATTGAACTTTTCTTATTACATGTCAATAAGTAGTCAGGAGTGCTGTATTTGGCAATGAAGAAAAAGGAAAACAATATTTTTCAAGATGACAACTGCATACATGACATGTTTATTCTTGCTGGAAAAGAATGAAGCATCAAAAGAAATCCGATCACCCAATAGTGCAGCTTTTCTGGAGACTACTCTTACTATCGACTTGGCAAAAACAGAGGGATCTAAACCACCCAGAATCTTAGCAATTAGTCCTGTCTCCATTTGGAACACAAGGAGTTTTCTTTTACAGTCCCTCCAGATATGAATACCAAACACGCATGGCTTCAAATCAGTGGTCATGGGTTTAATATGCAAAGAAATAGGATATCTCTAATCATTTAGATTAGCTTGGACAACTTGTGTGCACCCTATATTTGCAGCCAAAGAACAAGCATTAGACAATGTTCAGGGTTCAGCTACCACCAGGTCAAAGGCCACTCTCTTGACAGAAGATAAGTGCAGTTGATGCCCCAATATGTAGTAACCAAAACTTCCGACGATAAGCCCTGGCAGACAACTGTATATTCACTTTGACCCACCATTTGTATCACCACTGTTGCTAAAGGTTCCCCATTGAATTTATATCTAGGTCTCCCTTTTAGTTACTAATTTCACCACCTAATCTATGATCAGCTAAGTGCCCTTCAAATCAAAGGAGTTTTAAGCAACCAAAATCAATTGCATCACATCACCTCTAAATTATGTGTGCCATAATTTTTGTTCTTTGCATGTTTATTAATTCCGGTAATTGCAGAATAAACACAATAGAAGTTTTACAGACGAAACTGAGGAGTTTCGAAACAAACACTTGAAGAACCACACCTACGATGCCAATAGTGACTAGACAGGAAAAATAGTACTAGCGCACTGATTATGAACTTATTTATCTGCTTCATCTCTGGCCCAAACAGAATATTTCACTCCGGGTGTGTTGAAATATTCTTTCTCTATGTATAAAAGACTGATGCTGATTTTTGTTCGGTACCCCAACAAAAAGTTTCGCGGACGGCTTAACTTATTAAACAACAGAGAAAAGCAGCAAAGGAGGAAAAAAAAAACAGTACAATCCATATAAGGAACAATATAAAGAGACAAATGCTTCTTTTTAGATAAGTAAAGAGGCAAATACGCTGGAAGATAAGCCAGAGTAAACTCAACTGATAAGCCGTTAATATTCAAATATTTGTTTTCATCTTGCTTTTCCAACTTTTTCCGAGCAGCCAATCCGAGCTTTAACGGAAAAGCAAAAAATCAATTGAAGCACTGAAAGAAAAAGAGGCAAACCTTTTTTGGAAGAACCACTCGCCTTTCCACGTCCGTGAGCCAAAGTCTTCTGCTTCTGCCTCAAGGGAGACCACGAAAATCCGAAAGTCGGAGACTCGGTCGACTCATCTCGCCGAGTCTTGATCCTATTCAACCCGAAGGGAATACCAACTTCCGACGAAGACTCACCGTCGCACCCGTTTCTACTTCTTCCATCCATCGTATAAGACCTCTATACACTCTTTGAATTCCCGAAACTAAAAACCTAACTCTCCCTTTTCCCGGTGATTATTGCAACGGCTAGAACCGCTATCCTCCATTGGAACGACCGACCAAAAAAAATACGAAACCAGTAAAGCAGGCTATGATGAAGAAGATTACAAAGTCGAAGACGACTAGAGATGAAATGGAAACTAATCGCTGCTCTGACTCTGAGTTTCCACGCGAGGATAATTGGGCAACGCTTCCGAGAAAATACTTTCTTCTTTGCTGGCGTTGTCAATTTCGTTCGAACTTTTTCTGTTCTTGGATTTTTTAAAAAAAAATATATATATATATTTCGTTCTAATGTTTGAATATTCGAACAATGACAACGAAATTATCGAGGCAAAGAGAAAGGAGACAAAAATAGATTCCAAAAATTGGAGGTCATAGGTCATAACTCGTGCGAAAAGCGTCATGAAATTTAAAAGAAAGGAACATCAAAGTTTAGGTGGTTCGACTTCAATTCGACCTACATTCACTTTAGAATAATTTTATTAAGAACGCTTTAGAAATTCGCTCTACCCGTCCAATACAATAGGTCACACCACACCCTCTCTCTTTCTCTCTCTCTGCCCAAGACTTATGTCTCACGTCTCACTTTTCTCCTATAACATAAGCCTCTATTTATAAGGAAAAGTACAAAAAGAAAACCCAGATAAACTAGAAATAGAGAGGAAGTACTACAAAGTCTGATTCTATTCTAAGTCTATCTCATATGGGTGTGAACCCCAACACTAACTCTCTCTCTCTTTCTTTTTCTTGTTTGAAAGCAATATTCATACCAAACTCGTTACCTTGAATTGCTTTTGTTTTTTCACTTCTCTTGTTATTCTTTGAAATGTCTGACTAAGTTATCTACAAAATAAATATACAAGAGCACAATTAAGTAATCAGTTACTTTTGTTTTAATTTGTTTTTAGACTTTGCCCATAGGATTTTCTTATTAAAGAAACTACACAGGTAAGACTTTAATCTCTAGTGAATATCCAGGTAAGACTCTAAGAGGTTGTTCGGTTGTATAGTATTTTGAGGATTTTTTTGTGTTTTGAGAATTTTTATGTGATATTAACTTTATTGATATGCGTGTCGTAGTTATTTTTAAGTAGGGTTAAAAATGATGTTTGGTTGTGAATATTTTGTATTCAAAAAAATATTGAGGATTTTTGTGGCCGAACAAGCTCTAAACTCTCTTCTTTATTTCTAAATATATTTTATATATATTGTCCATCAAATATCCAGGTCTTGACAAGACATGTTGCATCTTAACATATCAATTCTGTTATATTTTATTCTTCAATTGACAATTATGTATATTTTAGCCCTTCAGTTGTTAATTTAGTTATAAATTAAGATAGCTAGTTGTCATATACCTGATAAAAAATATCAATTTTCATTTTAAAATAATTTCCTACAAATTATATAAAGTGTACATTATTATTAATTGAGAAGTAAAATATAATAAAATTAATAGTTTATGATTAATAAATAAAAATATTTTTGACCCTACGATTAAATTAGTAACGTACTTAGTCCATGCGATAACATGCGACTTTCAAAATAGAGCAACTTCTTTATTTTTCTTGCGCCACGAGAGAACGAGTTGAACTCTGCTTAAGTGGTTCCTCTCAGCCTTGGTTTTTTTTTTTTTTGGCTTAGATCACCAGAGGGTGAGTTTAGACTTCTCAAGTTAGAGCTTAGATAACTATTTGACTTTTCTAAAGTCAAAGATAGCGGCCATCCCTTCTTTTGCCACGTGGGACGCTTCGCGAAATTTTCAGAAGATATCTATGACGTGGCTTTGGCAGATGTCAGTATGTGCGCATGAAAAGAAGAAAGTATGGACTATGGAGTAGATCTGACCACGTGTCTTCCCGTGCTGAGACACGTGGCTATTTTTGCTTAAATAATGTTTCCTAAACTGATAGATTAGTCATAAACTCTTGTAGAACCGATGCGAGTCGAGCTGAACAAAACCGGTGAATTTAATGACTTTTGACAAATCGCGGTTCGGATCATACCGCATTTAAAAAAATAAGATCGGACGGACCGCATATCCGGTAGGTTGAATTTAGAGAATGCCAACTAATTACCAAAACTAAAAGAGTTTTTTTTTTTTTTTTTTTTTTGCCCTCTCTTGTAACTCATACTCTTTGCATGATTAAAATCCGTGTTTGTGGGGAAGGAGATCCCATTTATATTATTATTTTATAATTGATGAGTCATGACTGGAATTGAGTTAAGGCCCAGTAGGCCCAATAGGCTCAAGGTAGGCCAGTGGGGGTTCAGGTGGACCTCAAGATGTTAAATAGATTGAACATTGAAAGTAATCTGAGCCTATGAAAAGGAGCCCATTAAGAGAAAATTATCGGATGTCGTTGGTGAATCAATTGAAGACTCGGTATAAATCTGAAATCCTCGGCACGACCGATGTCATGAGATCGAGGTTTTCGTGTTATCAGTAAAGCACGCCCGACATCGAGGTCAAGTTAGTTAGCCGTTGAGCATCATCTTGTTAAAACCGTGGCAGTTAACGGGATATCCGCCCACTACACTTTACTGCACGACCGGATAGTGGGGCACGACCTCGAAGGGCTGAGGACATGATTCTCAAGCAAAGCAACGGGAAACCGGTGGTAATAAAAAAAGTAATATAAATATCCAGGGAATAGGTAAACTTAGGGGATCTTTTGGGGAGTGATATACAGTTTAACTGTTTAACTTCTGAGTCTCACGCTATCGGATACTGACTTAAGCATCGGAGGGTCTTTCCTTCTTGGAAGGATCACCTTAATATTCTTCTGTTTTGCAGTCGAGGAGATCAGGTCAAAGGATGTCGGAAAAGCTTGGCACCAGCACTAAGGAACCATCAGCCCGTTGATCCTTCAATAATAATATAAGATATGTAAGCCAAATAGTACGACGTCACTTTAAAAGTACACAGTCTGTACATTGATTTCTAACCGGCAGCCCGTAACGTTTTCGATGATATATGTGCATGTGGGTAAGATTAAGGGCTTGTTTTAAAATAATATTCTTTAAATTCTTTAAAGAGTTAGTTATAAAAACCTTCCTCCAACTTTTTCACTTATTCTCGCAATCCTCCTAATTTTTAATTCGTGTCAACCTAATTCCTTAAATTTACTTAAACGTAAAATTTTTATTTTTGACTCGTTTTTAACAAAACCGTACTGCTCCGTTTGCACACTAAAATTGTACTCATCCTAAAATTTTAACACAATAAAAAAATTATAATATAATCTATTTCTCCCTATTAAATCACTACTTTTAACTAAAAAAAATATAAAAAAATTACATATCTCTTCACTTTTTCATCAACTCCAATACCTAAAATTTTAACAACCATAAAATTTTACTTATCAAACACAGCCGTTTTCCGTCTCATTTATGTATAACGTGAACTCGCTCGTATTAAAAGATAAAATTGCCCCCCAAAAACCCATTTATTAGTTGAAACAATTCTCCGAGGCGAATGTGACTTTCTCTCTGTTTTCCGGTATCTACCTACAAAATAAGATCGAAGTTAGAAGTACAGCGCACCTGCAACAATTCATTTACTACTACTGCAAGAACATCCTGATTCGCACCAGCCACCAAACTAAAAAGTTTTGAAAGTTTCTACTAGTAATTTTGATAAAAAAAAAAAAAAAGCTTTTACAACCTGGCGTTGCATTTTCGTTGCCATTAATTCATCCGCCGATACCACATTTTCTCAAGGATTTTAACCACTCTTCTGAAGAGAGAAATACGCCAGAAGCAACAGTTTCACTAATTGACGTACAATACGCATGAAAGCCGTTTCCCAAAAGCGTAATAAATATAGAGGTCAAACCAAAAAACAGGCTTCTACAACAATGAAATCAAACTAAGCTTGATCAACTAGGACAATCCCCCTCATCCAAGCTACTATCTTTACTACACTTTTCAGCAGAACTACTACTTCTGCTGTTTTTTTCATAATAAAAGCACATATTTAACAATGTTCATCGTACAGTGTTTTAGTTAGTTAAAGTTGCCAAAAAACATTGCGTCTACGGGCAATCTCATGCTAAGCTTCACATTGGTGTGATGTCATAATACTTGTCCTAATAACAGTAGGTGCTCCCAACAATAGCAGTGACAATTAGAAGTAACATTATATATATATATATATTCAATGAGCACTTATTATATATAAAACCTTATCAGCACTGAACGTCATGAGCTTGTATCTAGACAGAGATAAACCCAAACTCATTGGTGCTAAGTCTTGAACTCCTAGGCCGGATATGAGCTCAGTCATCTGTTGCCTGACCCCTCTCATCAACTCCATAACGGCCTGGTTGTGTACGCAGTCTATTTTCTGAAAGAATAATCTCTCAAACTTAAACAACAAAACAACACAAATTTTCAGCAAATATTAGGCTGTCATTAAAAAATGCCACATACTAGTTTGTCCTTAATGATGTTTCCAAGCTTTGAATCAGCTACAGCTAATGTTTCACCGCTGCAGTGAACACGCAAGAACTTGCGCAATCCTTTGCTGGGTTTGCTTTCAATCAACAAAACTGCAGCTGCTTCCAAAGCTTCTGATGTATTCTCAAACTTGGAAGAAGTTCTCCTGTCCGTCTTTCTCTCTGTTTTCCGGTGGTATAGATATTTGCATATATGACACGCTTAATAATTTACGTAATTACATTAAAAAAAATTAATTACCGTACATGTTCCTGCGGTTTACACTCTTCACATTTTAGTTCATGAGGTATCAATTTCATCAGTCTGAGTACTTGAGATGAATTTTTGAGACAAATCAATCATCCGTCTAATTGTCGTTAGCCAAAGTACGGAATGATGCTCGTGTGAATTTTAAATTTCATCTCATAGCCAATAGTAGATTGCCGCGTGGCATGAATTTTTTTTTCTCAAAATATTAATATTTTACACTCTTAAGGTACTGATTTCAACCTCACTAAGGTATACTTTTGCAATAAAATTGGTTCCCACAATTCAATTATTATTAGCCAAATATTGGAGAAGTGAACACGTGGCCTGGAAAGATAAGAATATACAACTATCATATGCAACCTTCAAATTCAATTGTTATTTAAAAAATATTACTTTTTATTTATATATCTTTTTTTAAAAAAATTGTCTTTGAGGGGTATTTCGGTCATTTTGCAAGTAGTTTAACGACTAAATCGAATAGAACGTAAGAATTGATTATTTTTGAAGCATACAGGACAAAATAAAATATTTTAAAACTTGAGAGATACTTACTGATTTTTGCTTATAGATATAAGACGTACTATAATATTCAAAAAATAAAATTTAGTTTACGAAAAAATTGAGCTTAGTTTGTTTTCTGAAAAATATTAGATTTTTTACAGTTGAGTTGAAATTTTTTTACTTAAACTTTATTTTCATGTGCTTATCAAATATCAAAAAATAAGTAAAACAAATTACAAATTTTGTTTTACAACTAAACATACGACCCTTAGTTAGAGTATGCAAGAAGGTTACATAGAAAAAAAAAAACAAAAAAAGGTCAGGAGTCCAAAATCTCGCAGGGGAAAAATGGGCTTATTTCCGACCTTTATCTGTACCAAATTCAATGGGCTTCCATGAACCACAAAGAAGGGGCTGGGGGGCGGCAACGAGAAGCGACGACAAGGGTGAAATTTACAGTTCAGTTTATGATAGTGTATAAGAATTCACTCGTTGCTTTTTTGAAAGGTGATATGAATATCACATACTTTCTTTCTTTCTTTCTTTTTAAGAAAAATATACTTCTTTTTCACCAACTAACAACCACATGTTTTACATTTTGTATCTTAAACTATCAAATTTAAGATATTACACTTATAAACTACTCGTGTTTAACCAAGGCTAGGTGGCAAAAATGCTCCCTATTTACGTCTTAAGTTATTCAGTTTATAAAACCTGCACGAACCATAACACAAACTTAAAAAAAAATGCTTAATCTCATTGGCAGGTGATGATTATTAGGAAGAAAAAAAAAACAAGCAAACTTGAGAAGAATCTTTATATAAATGCAAAATTAAGCGACATTAAAGAAAAAAATGCATAAACTTTCCTCATTATTTCCTCAATCAAATGAAATTACACAGTTTAAAGTTACAGAAATAGCCAGTTCAAATAGCCCATAAAGCCAAACGAACTGTCTTTAGAGGATAATATCAGAATGAACGCTCAAGGGTCTAAAGTAAAACTTCATGCTATTGATTTACCAAGTCAATTACTTTCATCTACAACTTGATTGTTTATAAACAAACTCTCCCTTCTTTTCGGAAAACCGGAAGATTCTAGAGGCGAACCTCGGAATTTTAACTCTGAAGATGCTCTGAAATTGGCATCAACAGAAGTTGGTCTAGAGTTATGATCCCCGGAGGAGCCGGGCCTAAAGGAATTGGTTGCTCCACCAGGGTAACGCGGGGGAGAGACATACCTTCTGGGTGGACCTCTAAGACCCCCACCTCTAAGATCCATCACATCTGTACCTCTAGAAGAAGAGTCCACAAAAGATCTATCTCCAGAACCTGTTCCTAATGGAGCTCCAGTTGTAGCTGATGTGGAGCTAAAGGGATCATCAGGACCCCAAGAAGTAAGTGCTTCCTTTTTCTTAGCGAAAAAATGCCAAGCCGCAAATAGAAAGAGAACAAAGAACAGCACAGGGCTGGTCCATAGTATTGTATTATATTCACCTTTGAATACCGGAAGGCTAGAGTAATAAATTCCCACATATCCACTACCAAGGCCAAGGACAACAAGTTTTTCACGGTCACTGACCACTAAAGGTATTGCCCTTCTTCTGTCATCAACATCAACTGTCTGAGAACTTAGAAACGACGATCGGATTTCGTCCAGGCCAGCAGAGAAAACAAGCCGAGGTGAGCCAGCCCTCGCATAATGCCGCGATGAAACATTATACACGAAAACCCTCTCATTGCCAACAACAAGCAAATAACCCTTAATTGCCTGAAAAGCAAGAGGCTCATCCAGGTCATACTTCCTCTTTGATCTAACTCTGCATTTGAAGTTACTTACATCGCCCAGGAGCAATATATGAATTAAATCACCCTCTGATGTGAAGCCATATGCTTTAGATCGCTCTGTTGCATCAAAAGCATAATTATGAGCAAGTGAATGATTCAATCCTTCACACTCGGACTCCTTGACTTTCATCCTTCTCAAATCCAATGATCCTGCACCACTCTCTGTCAGAAACAGAAGTCGTTGCTTCAAGAATGTAAGTGGCCTGCTCTTTGGCATGGTTGAACCATAGAGAGTCCCACTTTCTGTAAAAACCCTGATCTTCCCAATATTATCGACAGACAATATATATCTCATCCTCCCAACATGATGCACTTCCAAGATACTTATCCGCAATTGATCTTCCCCATTTTCAGCGAACACAAACTTACCCACATTCTTCATAAACACTGAACTCCACTCTTCTACAGTCGACCCCTCCCAAAAGCGATGCATCAAGATCTCACCATTCTGATGCCCCGTCACCACAACACTCTCATTCTTATAAACAGACATGTAGGAAAGCATGGCCGTAATAGGCGACTCAGTCGTTGTAAAATACTCGATCAGAACATCCCCATTTCTCAAAAACACATAAACCCTTCCTCTCTCGTCCCCAACCGCCACATACTTAGTAAGCCCCTCGTAATCCCGAAACGGCAACAAATTAATACATGTAGCGTCCGAATCTAATTTCACAGCTGACGCAAACTCAAACTTCTCCGACCAAAACGGACTATACTTGGTCACCGAAACCGCCTTGCGTCTCTCTCCCTCTCGGGCTTTACCCTCAAAACCCTCATCCTCCAAACCTCTAACTATTCTTTCATCATCGGGACCTCTTTGACTTCTCTTCTCCTTTTCTCGATCGCCTCTCTCGTCCCCAGTAATCTCCACCTTCGGAGACTCGGACAATCTTGATTCTAATCTAGTAACTATTTCACTAAGGTTTCCGACCAAATCTTCGAGCTTATTTAACAAAACTTGCTGTTGATTTAATTTACAAGTCAGTTCTGTTTCGGGTTCACAGTATGGATCGCGCTCGTGTTTAATAGAAACAGAGTTTGAGCTTCCCAGTGCACCAGAAACAGAACTCAAAGTGAAAAGCAAGTAGAGCAGTATACAGAAACACTTGCCTCTGTGGGGATTCTTCGCCATTCTGAAGGGAGCCGCACACGCGTGAATTGCCGATGTTTTCGGGAGTAGATCAGGAATTATGAGAAATTAAAGCTAGCCGAAATCCAAGTGTTCAAAATTCGGCGAATCTCAGGTTGGGATATTACGGATATTAGGGAGGAGTTGCGCTCTGAGGTTGTGACCTCGGTCCGAACATTCCGAGTTAGGGCAAGAGTTTCGGTTTTTCACCCCGTAAAAGACGGACTTTTAATGTAATAACATCAGGTGAAATTGAAGGAAATGATCTTGTCAGGCCTCGCTTATTCCCGCCTTATATTAGGGCCTATAACAGTATGCCACGTAGAAGTGTCTTAGAAGAAACTTTTACCGACTACGATACAATTGGTTCGTTACCGGCAAACCAATGACAATATGCCGCGGTTTCTACTGTTTCGAGCTCACCGACCGGTCCCTTCCATTGCAAACTTTTCGCCACTCACGAGGTAGAACACCGTTTCGTGGTAAATTGAGGCGCACAATACATTAGTTTCGCAAGCACCGAATCACATCCCAAGAGCAATTTTATTGGTTTGGTTACTAACAAGCTTCTTGAACAAGAACGCTGTCGTTTTGTTCCACACAGTGAATCTTTCCAATGGCACAGAACTCCATAAAAACGCGGACAAATATGATAAATCCTTACAGGCACAACAGCAGGGCACCCAGCTAGACGTGAACCGAATATCCCTCCCACCGGAGCATCCAAATGCAATCTAATATGACCTTAACTAAAAGATATAAATCTTCTACAATCAGCTAAAAAATCTTACGAAACCCACATTTTCCTTTACCTCTTTTCAATCAGGAATTCGTCTAAAGGATTGAACACCTAACTGATGTGTAAAATTCATTATATCATAATCAAAAAAAGAAAAAAAAAAAAGAAGAGCTCTCATACATCAGGCTTTTCGTTCTGCTTTTAATGGCTTATTTGCCAGTTTGAATGCAGCAAAAACAGATTCAGTTTGCACAACCCTATCCCCCTGGGTGTGATGCTCAGATCTCACTGAAGATCGCCTTAATATCTCGAACAGTGAAGTACCTGACTTCATTTTAGCCACAGATTTCGTGTTCTGGGTACTAGTTTTAATTTGCGAGTTACTGAACTTAGCTGAAGGAGGTCTTGTTGGTCGATTTTCTCTCTGAATCTGCATGGCAGTTCAAGCCAAATTAGCATGGGAAGATAAAGAAGCATATAGTTCAGCACGAGAGCAACCATAATTTATCGAAGGCCACCACGATAAAGCAACTGGAATGGATGCCGTGATAGCAGACTACATTTACAGAAATATTCTTGTTCTTTTTTTTCTCTGAGCATTCACAGTCATATTCTATCAGGAGAAGTCACAGGCTGTTAATTAGTCAATTGTAACCAACTCAGAAATTAGAGAACCTCCTACGATTCTCATTCTCTTTAAACCATCCAAGTGAAAGAACTCTTAATCAACTCACAATAAACAATATCTGATTACGTTGGTGCATCTTATAGAAAGATGTACATGCAAACAAGAAATATTACGACTTCAGCCTTGTTGTGCACCTTCTTAGAGCTTACCATATCTGAAGCATCCTCTGATATCGTTGCAGTCCTGCTATTGTTGACATCTCGACTGAAGATAAAAGAACGAACTGCACTCGATGCATTCTTTAGGGATGGGGGTAGAGAATGAGTTGACCCTCGACTGAGGAAGGAAGACTACAAGATTTACCAATGTTAGAGTTAATACACTTGTTCCATACCACAGATATGCACCATCAGTACACGTATATGCATATGTACAAAAAGATTAAAAAGGGAAAAGAGAACAAGGACTAGATTCCATGTCTGTAAAAGATGCTCAAGAATTATTCAAGTGATGGTCAATGTATTAACATTGAAGGAAGAATTGGGAATCACCGTCATGGAAAGAAAATTATATGCGGACCATGTTATTTATGTTTGACTTAACATGATGGGGTTTATCTTCGCCACTCTTTGTGCTGTAAACTGATAATCAATTGAAATAAAATATCAGCCTAAAGAATTCTAAATCTGCATTCATCATCCAAAGGGCAAGCTAGTTTACCTTAGACGATATGTTCTTTCCTCCAATGTGTGACATTTCTAAACGGGCTGCAGAGAGTAAACATAGCAATTACAATAAGATGATAAGAATAAAAAGAGAATCCAGCAGGCTGGTGATAGATACTGCACATTTAGGGCCGTAGAACTATACAGCAGATATTTCCTTCTTTCATGAGAAAATTATAGTGATGGTCTTACAAGGTGCCTTCGCTTTCTTGGTGTCGGGAACAACATTCAGCTTCTTTATAAGACCAAAAACTTCTCTAGAATTCTCGTCCTCCGCTGGTGACAAAAGTGTAGCTTGGTCCTGTTTCATATCATAACGTTCAGGCTCCAGCTACTTTTTTGTGAATTGCGTTATATAAGATCTCGAAGATATCAGAAAAATACTATGTCAAAGCAAATCCCATGAACAAAAACCCCAATTAGATAACTCAGTATGACATTCTGTTTTTTTTTCTAGGTTAGCACGGCATTCATTAGCAAATAGACTATCTAACCAAAATTTATCATCAATGGAATGCTAGAAACTCACAGCTCTCTCAAACAGGCACCGCTTAGATAACCTCACTTCTGTTTCTTCATCATCAGATGATATGTATACATCATCCTTATCAGTAAACATTTGAGGAATCATTTGCTTTACTTTTCTTAGATTCATTTTCGCAACATTTGTTGGTTGTAAATCTTCCTCAGCTTCATCGCCAAAATCCTCACTGGCGTTGTCGCCTTCCTCTTCAAGCAAAGTAGTTTCTTTCAATTTTGAACCACACTTCAGTTTCTGCAATAGAGTTTCCATTCCAGCAGAATCCTGTTGCTCAAGCCATGTCTGATGTAGTTCAGTACGCTTTTCATTATCAAATGGCTTTTCTTCATATGCAGTTGCAATCATATCATTAAGTTCCTCATAATCTTCAATCTCTTCATCTTCTTCATTTTCTTGGAACCGTAAGAGGTCGTCGTCACTGTCATCTTCTTCCTCAGCTTCATCATCAACAAAAGCTTTAACAGGGTCACCATCTGGAGAGGAAGCTACATCAGTTATTCCCCAAGGATGGGGATCAACGTTCTCCTTGTCAATGTCCTCTTCTTCATCAGAAGAACTACAAAAGAGAAAAAGTTGACAACTTTACAAGCTAGACAACATAGAAGGTGAAGACAATTTGGACCCCATGATAGTTGGCCAGCTCTAAGAGCTAACAATAGAGAGGAAAGCATATATTCCAAAAGAACCCTTTTAAAGTGAAGATAATTTCGTAAAAGCAGCTTACTTTGCAATGACATAAATCCTAATGAGGAATCATGAGGTGTACAGATGAAGGATTAAAACAAGGTCACAGTGTCTAGTGATACTGCCTCATGAAACTGCAAAAGAAAGAAGAATCTTAGAACTCTTACTCATCGTCAGGAGGAGCAGAATCAAGCTTTAAATTCATTGCGAGTATGGATGGAGCCAGAACTTCCAATGGACTGTTTGGTGTCTCACTAAGTAGCTCATCCTTAGAGTCACTTGTTAGGGAATCAGAAAACAGCTCCTGCATTATACAAACAGGCAAATTATTCTTTCTTGACATACAATTCAAAGTCGTGATAATGCCTTTCAAACAGATAAGACATGCAAAACCAAACAAGAAAAAACACCTGAGTATCACCAATAGGAATCCGAAATGCTTGCTCGGAGTTCTGAGCCCCATCCTGCAATGTAGAGGCAAAACATCACATGGCAAGTCCAAATTAACATTATGTAGCGCTACCATGTAGAAATTTTGTGAAGTTTAATACTATACTCAACCACTAAGTTGTTTGTCCCAACTAGCTGGGGTCATCATAAGGGCAATATGAATCCCTCTCCCCATTCAACCCAAGCAAACTTTTTTCCTCTTGGTATGATGCCTTCTAAAACTTGCATTCTAAAAATTACAAGGAAATGCTAAATGTATGTGAAAGCCTGGGTTCTATTGAAATTAAAATAGCAAAAGACCCAATTCAAGTGTCACACTTGGAGGGTTGAAAGTGACAATTGAAGTGTTGAGTGATTACAATCATAAAAAGTATTATTTTTCCAGTGTTTTGAGATTTTCCATTCCACTTCACACAAAAGCAGGCATATCTTGATTCCTTGCAAGACCACCTCAACATTTTTATACCCTTATATAAATTCAGACAAAACCATCATTTACACACATAAAACAATTCCCCTTTATGTTCTACTCATAAAAGTTCATATTAATGGTTCTTTGCTGGAGTTGCGATTCAACTGTCCAAACACACAACAAACCAAATTCAAGGATTCATCACATCTTCTATCTGCTTAGGTGAACGAAAAACATACAAGAGTTATAGAAACCATGTGCACGCAAGTTTATAGTGTTTTAATTTACTGCAACCCATGCCTTCTCATGCTGCAACATTTACAATTCACCAAGACTACATTTTGACTCACCATCTGGGAAGGTATACTTTCATGGCCGGAGTCATCTTTACTATTATTGGATTCATCCATAGGTGACACTGCTAAATTACTGTTAATGTTAGCAGGAATTTCAATCGCCTCTTCACTTGCCACATTTGCAACCCCATCATTTCCCCTCTCATCAATGGAGCCACCTGGATTACAATCCTCTATGACCTCACTTGCAAAAGCATCATCATCATCTTCATTCATCAAGGACACTCTTTTCATAGCAACATATCTGCAAGTCATGAAGAACGGATAAATACATTCACTGAGATACATAAATATATCAGGAGCGAATTCATGACAAGACCAAAGACAAAATTGGACTACTCACTTTTTTGAAACCTCCAGTTTTCTTTTACGAATCTTCTCTAAAATTGAAGATATTGGCTTTTGAACAACCGGTACAGGCTTAAATGAAACGTCTCTAGTTTCTGAAAAAAACG
Organism: Myrica gale; assembly: GCA_963930655.1. Lineage (NCBI taxonomy): Eukaryota > Viridiplantae > Streptophyta > Magnoliopsida > Fagales > Myricaceae > Myrica > Myrica gale. Next base: position 21,219,415 of record OZ005615.1, read on the forward strand.
AAGATGCAGTTTAGAACTGTCTAGAAACACAAATCACACTTTACAAACAAGTTTCCTTGCATCAAGGATGCTGCAATTAAACTAAAAGCAGATAGTATACTGTATACCTCGCAATATTCTCTGGGACTCAACACGGAGCTGCTTAAAATGATCCCTTCTTTCCTGTAAAATAGAAGCAGCTAGGGGTTAGAAGACGAATGAGAAAGGAAAATTTAAAACAAACAAAAAAAGGAACAAAACAAAGTAATTCGTTAGTGGAGTACGTAAGAGACTTGATTACCTTCTCAGTCGTTCTCTTGGTTGCGGCAGATTCGACACTCTTTCTCTTCTTCTTGTTTCCATTATTTCCCTCAATTTCAGTAGAACTACGCCGTTGCTTCTCTGGCTCCTCCATCCTCAGATCGCCCTCTCCACCAGTCTCGGTGTTCGGGTCTTCACCTTTTACGTCAGATTCCTCAGCCACAGAATCGAAGTCCAAGGCCCTCTTAGCCCCCGAACCATCTTCTTCACCACCCAAACCATCAAAAATACCGGAATCCAATTTATCTCCACCATGAACACCCTCCGATAGCACCCTAGACGGCGACCGATCGTTCATTTCCTGGGAATCTTGGCCATTCGATCCATCCAACTCTAGTGCTTCGGATTTGGAGAAATCAACCAGAGGAGACGAAGGGCCTTCGTCTAAAGGATTGAGGGGAGGATCGCCAGAATCTCTAATTGCTTTCTTCAAGCGCTTCAGCTTTCTGTCACGGGCAGCAGGAGACGGTTCTTCCTTGCGAGAGAGTACCTGAAAATCGTCGTCACTCTCCATCTCTTACTGTGATGTCGGACTAGAATCGACGGAGAATAAGATCGAGTAAAATTGAAGACGGATCTAATCCGATTTGTAACTAATATTTTAGCCCTGAAGAGATTTTTCGGCGGGCAACTTCGAAATTTTTTATATGAGAGGAAGGCCGCGCAAATCAAACGAAAAATTTACCAGCTCGGGTCTTTGGGTCGGGCCATTGCCCCATATAATTATAGACTCTGGCTGCGTTTGCGTCCTAAAATTTTACACACTCTAAAATTTTAACACAATAAAAAATTACAATATAATCTCTCTCCCCCATCAAATCACTACTATTCACTACAAAAATATAAAAAATTATCTCTCTCTTCACTTTTTCACTAAACCCAATACCTAAAATTTTACAACACAAACACACCCGAGTCTATTGGGCCGGACACCTGAAGGGTGACCAGACTCAAGCTGTATCAATTTGTGCCTTTATATCCGATTTTATAGTTTTTTTTATAAGTAAGACAATATTATAAGAAAAAAATGAAAATCGTACAAAGAACTATACCGAAGACGCTTAGTACAAACAAACAACAAAACTAATGAAATCATTAAAATCAACAAAAATGCCCCTAACACCGCATTAACCCAACAAAACAAGGAAAGCAACATAAACCCTTGCAACTTCACCAAAGGCAAAAAAGCATCTTCAAAACATCTATTATTATGCTCCATCCAAAGACACCACCAAACACACGATGAAATCATTCTCCAAATAGTCTTAGCAATCGGGTTAGAAAGCCTCCTAGTCCAACTCCATAGCACATCCACCACCTTCTTCGGCACCACCCAATGAAAGTTCGTGATACTAAGAACATGATTTCTTAGCCCACGCGCCAAAGAACAATGAAGGAGCACATCGTTAACCGACTCCTCATCACCACGACAAAAAAAGAACCAATAGCAATGTAGACTCCTTTTCTTCGGAGATTACCGACCGTGAGAATTCTCCCATGCATAGCCTCCCAAATAACGAAAAAGACCCTTAAAGGACATCTCGACCTCCACACCCATTTCCAAGGAAAAGACAAGTTATTCCACCTAGCAATGAAATTATACATAGACTTTTACAAAAAAAAAAAACATCATTCTTGGAGCCAGTCCAAGACACCTTATCATCCTTCCCCCTCTTTAACACCCGCACGATACAAGATAGAAAAGAACCCAGAAAACTCCTCCACCTCCCAATCATTTACAGACAGTGGCGGAGGGAGGGGGTTGGCTCAATACAAAATGTTGATTTTTTTATAACTAATATGTCTCTTGTAGTTGGCCCCCTTAAAGCCTAGTAGATTGATTTGCGATCAAAGTGATTGATTTTCTTTATTAGAATCTAATTTTTATGTTAATTCTCTCTGATTTAAGTTTATATACACACAATATATGAATACGTGCTGGTTTTAGATCAAGATCTCTAGTGCTTGTAAGATTTTGATGTTGCTTTTTGTAATGATGTTATTCGTGGACTAAAAAGTATGCTTGAGGTAATTGAAATTTTTAAGAGGACATGTTCAATCTTTTGATATTCTATTAGATCTGCACTTTGTACCATTTTAGAGGTCAAATATTTGAACATCTCCTCTCTTTTTATTCACTTGTTAAACGAAAAGTAAAGATCAGAGCTTGAGTGTTCTTCCTTCCAATAACATGAGAAGGGGCAAGTTGCAGAGACTAAGCAGTTATGCTCTAAGATTTGTACATAGTTAACATTAATAGTACAAACTAACTGCTGCATCTTTTTAGATAACTTTTCCTACCAACATAAAGCATCATTATTACCCAAAAACATTGTGTCATTATCATTGTGTCTTTACCTCAATTCAATTGGGTTGACTGACCAAATAAACTATCTGTCACGTGAGAAACTCATTTTTTGTCATGGTGTATTTTCAAATATCAACTCCCTCATTATTTGTAATAGCAAATGAATTTAATTTCAGTCCTTCATTTTCAATATTTTAACTCTAAGACATTTTTTGCATTACGTAGTAAAAAAAAATTCTGTCATTTTCCCTTAAGAGTTGACCCCCCTTCAGATTCATTCCTGGCTCCGCCGCTGTTTACATATCTCACAAAGGGAACATTTCATACTACATTGTCATCCCTTCCCACCAAACACTCCGCCACCGTGGCCTCCTTACACCTAGACAAAGAAAACACAACCGAGAATGCCAAAAACAAAGGTCTATCACCACACCACCACTTATGCCAAAAGCTAATCCTCAAACCACTGCCCACCCAAAATCATATATGCTTGCAAAAAATATCTCAACCCTTGCTAATGAATCGCCAAAGGCAAACACCATAGGACTCCTTGCTTGGGCAAGTTCTCCACTCACCCGCTGTGCACCCATATTTTGCAGCAATGACAACCCTTCAAAGCTTATATCTCTCATTAGCAAAACGCCACAGGTACTTGCACAATAAGGCCCTATTGAACAACGCAATACTTCAGAGCCCCAAACCCCCATTTGAAAATGGAGAACACATCAGCTCTCACTTCACAAGATGATACTTGTGCACAACCCCATCACTACCCTAAAGGAAGTCCATCTGAATCTTCTCCAACCTATTAGTGATCGCAACCGGGATAGGAAACAAGGAAATGAAATAGGTGAGAAGGCATGAGAGAGTAAACTTAGGGGGCGTTTGTTTCCCAAAAATTTGGCACTCCAAAATTTTGGGTCTGATTAAAAAATATCAAAATAATCTATCCACCCCATCAAAAAATTCTTTTTCATTATAATATTTATTCAAATATTCTCCATCTTCACTTTTTCACCAACTCCTATAAAATATATTCATTTTTTCACCAACCCGAATACCCCAAATCTTCCACAAACCAAACGCCCCCTTAATGAGAGTACTGGCCAAGTGGTTCGGCTGCTTGGATTCACATCGGAGGGAAGTTATGTGAGTGGCGAGGCACCGACAGCTTCAGGTGTGACCCTATCGCTTGTTGTCGAGAAGGATGTGGGACTCTCAGTGGTTTGTTTTTCAGATTTGAGGGTGGATTACCTGCGGGAGTATTGTTGGAGGCTCCTGTGCTTCTACAATCTTCTAAGGTTGGGTCTAGGGGAGTTGGTGCTTTTCGAGGAAGAAGGTGACAAGGCTTGCGCAGAGCCACTTCGGACTGTGCATCCGGGGGTGGAGGGGTAGCTGGTGTGGGGGATGAGCAGTAAGACACTGGAGAGGGGGATGAGCAGTAAGACATTGTGTAGGTCAGGTGGTAAATTGCTTAGAGAATTAAAATCTTTGGCGTGTTCTGTGAATTATGATGGAAGTGCCTTTAGCTCTAGAAAGAGTAGGAAGGTGGGTAGGGCTTTAGTTCATTCTCTATGAAGCCAAGAATTATTAGCTGGAATGTGAGGGGTTTGAATGATCGTGAAAAATGTAAAAGCGTGGGGAATTTATTAAGAGGGTGGAAGGAGGATTTAATTTGTCTTCAGGAAACTAAGGTCGCAGTGGTGTCTCGTACCATGGTTAGACAGTTGTGGGTCGGCCTCATGTTAAATGGTATTGTCTTGAAGCTGAGGGTTTGTCGGGTGAATTGTGTCTTTGGGATTCCCGTTCTTTGGAGTTGATTGAGTCATGTGTTTGGTCTTTTTTTGTTTCGTTGATTTTTAAAAATGTGGAGGATGGTATCAAGTGGATCTTTTCGGGAGTTTATGGCCCTAATGACGATTGTAGTATGATGATCTTGTGGAATGAGTTGGTGGGATTCATATTTGGTAGAATTTACCATGGTGTACTAGGGGGATTTCAATGTGACCTGATTTCCTAGTGAGCGATCGGGTGGAGGGGGTTCGAGGAGTGCCATGGTGGATTTTTCGAAGTTTGTGTCTGATCTTGGGTTGTTGGACCTTGAGTTGGTTGGTGGTTTGTTCAGTTGGTTCAATGGTAGTTCTTTTCAGTCTTGGTCACAGATTTATCATTTCCTTGTTAGTTTGGTAGGTTTGGGGGTAGTAAGAAGTCATTCCGCTTTTAAAATATGTGGCTTGGAGTGGACGGGTTTGTGGACTTGATCAAGGAGTGATGGCTTGGTTTTGACTTTTGGGGCTCACCAAGCTTTGTGCTTCACTCAAAGTTAAAAGGCGTTGAAACAAAAATTTGTGGTGTGGAATTGAGAGTTTTTTGGTATCCTAAGTGTTCAGAAAAATAACTTTTTTGAGCGAGCTTGCATCTCTTGATGCCTTGGATGAGAGGGGGTAACCTAGATGAGGAGGGTAAGGATAAGAGGTTAGAGGTCGCTAGGGAGTTGAACAATATGCTTATTTTGGAGGAGGTTAGCTGGAAGCAGATGTCTCGGGCTCTTTGGCTTAAGGAGGGTCATCGTTGTACTAAGTTCTCGCATTGTATAGCTAACTCTAATAGGAAAGCGAATTTGATTTCTAGTTTGGAGGTGAATGGGGGAAGTGATGGAGGATCCAGAGAGGATTGCTGACGAGATTGTTGATTATTATTCATCTCTATATGTGGAGCCATTTGAGTGGTGTCCCTCTGTGGATGGTCTTGAGTTTGATAGTATTACGGGAGAAGATGCAGATTGTTGAATCAAATTATTGCCAGTGGTGCATTGATTCCAGGTTGAGGTCAGGGGTGCCGGGTATGCTTTGTAAGTTGGATGCTCAGAAGGCCTATGATCATGTGAATTAAAAGTTTTTATTAGATCTTCTTCGAAGATACGACTTCGGTGAAAAATTGTGTATTGGATCTCGTTTTACATCTCGACGGTGAAGTTTTCAGTGACTGCTAATGGTTGCCCGAAAGGTTTTTTCAGTAGCTCGCATGGTTTACGGCAAGGGGACCCCTTTTATCCTCTTTTTTTTGTAATTATTATGAAAGTCTTTAGTCGTATGATGAGGAAAGTGGTTGAGCACAGTGGTTTAGAGGGTTTTGGAGTAAGATGGGGAGTGTGTGCGTTTCTCACTTGCTTTTTGTTGATGATATCTTGGTGTTGTGTGGGGTGGAGGTGAGCCATTTTCAGAGTCTTAGATGCCTCCTTTTGTGCTTTGAGGCGGTCTCGGGTCTTAGAATAAATTTGTCTAAGTCCGAGGTTATTTCTATTGGTGTTGTTGTATTGTTCAGGATTTGGAGAGTATTTTGGAGTGTAGAGTGTCCTCATTGCCGATGTCTTATCTTGGGCTTCCGTTAGGAGCTAGTTTTAAGAGTGTTCATATTTGAGATAGGATCCTTGAACGGCTGGAGAGAAGGTTGTTGCGTCGACTCAACGTGTCCCAGACTCTGGTCAACAACTTCATGATCGTCGGAGACAGCCACTGCGATGGCCAGAAACGAAACACCAACATCCAAGCCCCTCGTGTCTCCATCGGCAAGGATCTGACTGATAATGCCCAATCCAGGCGAGGAAGGCTCCTCGACGACGTCCTCATCGTGCTGGATAAACAGCTTGGTCACAACTAAGGAGGTACCCGGCCCACGACCCACCTCGGATAAGCCCACCCTAGACCAAGGCCCAAACATAATCTATTCGACCCACCCAAGGAGACAACATCTCGTTGGGCCTCCACAACATGTTGCTGGGCTTCCAGCTTAAAACCACAGACCAAGCAATTTAAATTTAGTATGGGCTCAGACTCGGCGCTGTGGGAAAACCAACCGAGTTCTACTTTTGCATGTTATACATGTTAGCCTGAGAACTGCGAAGCTCTCCCTTCCCCTCTACCTTCTTCTCTGGCAAGCCTGACTTTGCCATATCAGCAAACGACAAACCTTTCCTGACCGAAGCAACCACAGACCCCATTCTCTTGCGTTTGAGCGCACCTATGACCGAAATAATCTCTTCACATGCCATAGCAAAGGACTACCACCCAGCACTCGACTTCTCCTCCGGAACCATCACAACCCCACGTCGGCGTCTCTCTCCAAATTCAGCAAGAGCAACGTATCTACCACTCATATTCGAACATAATTGTTCTGAAAAGCACGTGAGGACTACCCCCAGGGGTTTGGTCTGGTGGTAAGACAAAGGCTTGTGTTCTCACATGTCCCAAGTTCGAGCCCCAACATCTGCCCTTAGGTTGGCTTGTAGGGTCGAGTACATGAAGTGGGTCATTGGGAGTTCCTGGGTTATAAAAAAAAAGCACGCGAGGACTCGTTGAATTTCTCCGAAAAATCTCTAGTCCCTTGTCTGCACTAGTTTTCCAAACAAGTTCGCCAACCAGACCACCCCATATCTTCTAAAGCGAATGACACTCTGAGATTTCCTATTATGTTCTGTTAACGTGAAAATACCAAACGAACTCATTGAGAACTGAAATAACTTAGCTTCGATCACCAAGCTACGAAAAAATGCCATCAAAAGCACTACTGAGGACACAACTCACCAAACAACTGTGAACAGAGGAAACGAAGCTAACGATGACTAGGAACAAGGACGTTTAACAAATCTAAGTTTGGTGCCATTTTTGCCATCTCTTGTTGCACCTCTAACCAAATGCACTAACTTCAGGTAGTTTGAGAGAGTATAGTTACAACTGATGAAAAGTCTTTTAGCAAAGAATAGATGAAACAACAACACGATTGGATTAGCCTCTAAGTGTCATTTTTGTCATGTCCGATTTTATAGTTGAAATGAGTAAAACATCAAAAATACAGTGTGGTCAAATTGGTAATTCGATATTGACAACATTGATTTGGGGGGCGAAAATAAATTTATCACTCTAAAATAAAAGGCATAAATGCACCCATAGTCCCTGTGGTATAAAAAAATTATAAATTAGTCGCTGAGGTAAAGAAAGTTGCAAATTAATCTCTATGGTAGGATTTTCATTAAAAATACGTCCTTTCGTCCATCTTCGTCTCTTTCGCTAACATCATATGCTCGTAAATTATTGAATCTACTTGAAGACGTTGCACCCTATGATTAGTATTGATTAGCATATACCGTTAGTGAAAGAGACGAGGATGGATGAAAGAACGTATTTTTAATATTAACCTTACCACATAGACTAATTTGTAATTTTTTTTTACTTCGGTGACTCATTATTTGTAATTTTTTTACACCACTGGAATTGTGGATGAATTTATATTAACCTTACCACAAAGACTAAATTGTAATTTTTTTTTTTTTACTTCGGTGACTCATTTGTAATTTTTTTACACCACTGGAATTGTGGATGCATTTAACCCAAAATAAAAACACAGATAACAGATCCTATAAGTAGGGTGACTTTCTGAGACAACATATTTAGGCTTCACAATTCGAAAACTCGTCTCAACACGCCTGCTCTAGGAGGGCTTCAGAAGCTGACGTATTGTTTTGTTTTTCCTTGCTTTGTAAGCGACCTCTAATACTGCCCAGTGCGCCTGCTAAATAAAGTCAAATAAATCCAATCAACAAGTTCGACCATGAATTCGGCCTGTGCCAAAAATAAAAAAACTGCCTCCAAATATCCGCAGTAATAACTCCTCGCTGCCAAAATTAAAGGAAAAAAAATTGCAGCATTCATTTCCTGCTATAAAGTCTCTCTGCCCATTTTCAAGCAAGCCCTAAAAAAGAGGAAGCTTACCACCCCAACAAAGGGCCTGAGGGTAAAGCATACGTTAAAACGTTACCAAAGAAAGTGCAGACAAATGCATCACTAAAGGTTAAGGTATTTCCACAAGAATAATGACCCGAGGAACATATTTCGAAAGAGAAACTAGCGGTTGACAATAATGGCACTAAGCTGGACTTTACCAGGAGATCAGCTCTTATAAATATACAGTGTTCAAGGGCAAAAAGAAAACAGATGCAAAGTCTCAGAATTGCAGGCAGTCGCAGCCAATGGAGAGCTGTATGATCAATCTCAAGAAATTCAAGAAATAAACTGAAAATCATATGCTCTGAAACCGTCAGATCTCCAAATTCCATGTAGTCTCAGCCATTAATTTTGGTATCTTTTTCTCCTCGGCCAAATTGAGGGATGCTGAAATCTGGAAGTAACAACAGAATAAAGTTTTAAAAAAACCTTGTCAACAAAGAGAACAGGGGAGACTAACAAATTGTCAACCATCAACCTAAACAGAAATTTTTCATTCTCCGACAAATCTCACATGATGTTGAATGTTAAGTGCAGACGACAAACTATATGAGCATTAGAAACCTCAGCAAACTCTCAACGAGACATCCAAAATGGTTGAAAGCTAAGTACAAACATTTATCTTGCAGTATTTCAGTTCAATTCCGATGCAACAATCAGCGTATTGGAGTTACTACTACCATGAGAAAAACAATCTTGAACTCAAAAAGCATTCACAATCCTGATGACACCATCATTGCATGTAGCACCTTTGGAATCTCAAAGTCTAAATAAATGACATTTCCGCTATTACTATGCACTCCCCATTTCATGGTTGAAGATTTTCTTCCGAATCGATCATCTTGGGTTCCTGAGATGTAGTATTGTAAGAGCCTAGATCAATTTTAATTATCAAGCCCTTGAACAATGTTAATTGTCCATCAATCCTACAGCACCACCATGACAAACACTGATTCCAAAATTTTAGGAATAATAGAACTGCAGGCTTGATTCCCCAATGCAATAGCAAAAGAAACAGAATTATTCCTATTTATTTTCTCTAATGACCAGCTGAGTCTCTCTCTGACCATCAAAATTACAGAGAAGAAGACTTGATTCCATTCACAAAAATTATCACTGCATTACATGTCGATCAAAAGCATAAGTGCTACCCATATATATGCTGTCAATGCATTCAAGTAGTGCTGAGTCATTCAACATAGCTCTATTTCTACCTCATGGAAATTACCATAGTCTTTCTCAAGGATAAAGAAACCAAGACACAAAGTCTAAGGCTCCCCCAGTCCCTATCAAACCATTTAGAAGGCTCAAATTACACCATTTAATTAATCAAACATAATGGGCCACAGAAAAACATGAATCACAAAGTTTACCCATGTATAGTTCTTGTTTAGTTTTTTATTAGAGTTTCTAAAATAGTCCATCTCAAGAAATACTAAAGAAAGAGCAACAAATTAAAGAGCAGAAACCAATCTCTTTTAGACTTATCTACCTACCTATTAAGTGATTACATTCTTCCACAAACCTAACCACACCAAATGTATATATACATGCATAACCATCAGCTCTTCACTAAATCCTAGCTTTCACAAAAAACAAATTTCGAAATATAAAAAGTGCATACAGGTGTGTCTCGATGAAAATTCATTTCCAGATGCTTCGGTGTCGATATATGATGTATGCTGATGTTAGCACCATCATCCATACTCATCCAAAAGCCACCCTCACTATAACTGAAAAGCTAGTGAGCCTCTTAGGTTTCTTAGTTAATCACTTCTATAGGTTCTGAGGTTCATACATCTTCTAATATTCTGAGAAGTCATGATAAAAAATATACCCCAGCAATCAATTAGCACATTCAAATTTCAATCACATTTTATTTCTTCAAATAGGAAAAGTTTCAAAAGTTCCTATGTGTGTATTCATGACGAAGCTTCACCTCAATCCCCTAATTTTTGCTCCAAAACACTAATTAGCAATCAAAACGCACAATTATAGACAACTTGTGCTCATTTAAAATCTAGATGCCAATAAGGAAATCCACTTTCCAAAAACCAGCCCATAACACAAAATCACTCATTTCTATATACCTTGAAACATCCATTATCCTTTGAGTCCCTCAACCACTCGAGTCCCAACAATTGGCTTGATGTATGGTAAGAAGCCTTCAACACATCAACACCATAAACCTTCCTTGCCACTGAAAAGTCCCAGGAATCCTTTGCCAAATCATAACACGGTTCAAATGTAGTCACTCCTCCATGCACATAAGTGTACTTTAACTTGCAATTTCTCGAGCCAAGCGAGTGATTAGCTGAAACCTTGTTAGCTGAATCCAGCACCAGGGTTCCGTCCAAAATGGTCCTGTTGTCGCCTCTGTGGTGAATGTAAGTCATCTTCAACGGTTTATCGGCAACCCTAACTGTGTTCATGAACTGAAACCGAAAATCCTGCTCCACAGACGCACATAGAGAGAGATTATAACAACTTCGGCCTGTGTATGCGTATTTTCACAATATAAGAAACCCATCATTCTGTTTGGTAGCTGACAAACGACGGAGAACTGAAGATAATTTGGAATCTTACAAGATAACAATCAGAAAATAGAACGTAATAACAACCATTTCAACGTCAGCCAGTTATACGATTAAAGTTCTCTTTCAGTTTCCCATGACAGATGAAATTGCTACGAAGACACGCTACCTCCTAACTCGCCCATGGCTTGCTACGGCAACCAAAAGGAAAATTAAAGCTAAACTTAACAGAATAGTAGTCATTAGAAAACTCACTTGAAACTGAACCAATTATGTAATAATTTGGCATATGACTCGGAGAACAAGAAGGCCTTTACTCGGTAGCGTTAGGCAATTAGGGAGTACCTTTTTTTGGACGTTGTAGTCGACGATGAAGAAGCCGGGTTTGTCGACCGCTAGAGTCAAGCTGTCTAAGCTGGGGCCGTTGGCGAAGGTGGCATCGGTCAATGAAGCTCGTAGCTTGACATCGCCGGCGTTGAAGGCGAAAGTAGCGGCGGCGGCGGAGGCGGAGGCGCTGCTCTTCTCTGTTTCATACCTGCCCTTCAAAGAAGCCTTCATTTTGGGGGAGAAACGGAGAGAGACAGCAAGAGGAGGAACAAACGGTGACGTCAAAAATTCTAGCTGTTATTTATCCCAAATAAATATTTTTAAAAAATTTCGAGCGGTTAGTTGGCTTTTTCGCTTTTCTTTTAACTTTTTTTATTTGTACGTTTCCTCACTGAAACCACTTGCGAGGAGCGTCTCTAACTTCTTTGTTTATTATTGGAATTACATGACTGTAGATAATTATATTCTCAATATATATATATATGTCTTGTTTTTTTATAATATATATTTACTTTGGGTCCCAAGCTATATCACCTGCCTAAAATCATGCATCAACCATGTCCTAGCTTTTGTAGTTCACACTCTTGCTCTCTTATCGTAGTCTATGCTAGAATATACTTGTGTATTAGGGGTGTTTTTGTAATTGTATTTTATCCTGTCGGACCTGTCATTTATAAAAGGGAACTTTACATGTACATTTTGTAATTAAATTGATTCAATTCAATCTTCATTGAACATTTCAACTGTTTACATGCATGAAAGCAAACAAATGCTGGCTTTGATTATGTTTTCATACTAGTCGATTTTATGGTGATACGTCTTGCTTCTTAATCCTTTAATTTACATCTTTTTTTTTTTGTATTCATTACTAAGGTAAGATAGGTGAACTTTACTTAAAGAGGCTAAAGTCTAGGTTAAAATCCTTTTTTTTTTCTTTGAATTATATAATATAATTTAAGCATAATTAAAAAAAACCCTCAACGAGCTTGTCAAATCCATGGATATTGGCAATGTTTGTTTAGTAGTTAAAAAATGTTTTTTTTTTAAATCAAATTTTCTTTCAAATTTAATTTTTCCCCTTCAATCATTTTTAATTCCAAATAAACAAATTCTCATAATCATTAATGATGAAGCCAAATTTAATTCGTCTATCACAAAGTTCACTAGGCTAATAACTCGAGAGAGTTGGGTTTAAGGTCCAGCGCTTGAGACAGGTTGAAAGGCTTAGACTCTAATTCCTTCTTCCTACAAGTAAAGAAAATAAACTATGACCCCAGATACTCTCTGAAGCCTTTGTTAGTCGCCATTTTTCTATATATTTTGTTTACTGGTTCAATTCTGAGTGTGTGTGAGGGGGAGAGATTGCATACGGTTGCCCTCCCTTCTTATCCCTTTTCTTCTCCTCATCTCTTGATAGGTCTGGGCCTAGTATCTTCATCCTTGCTTCATATTCGTCCTGGGGAGTTAGCCCCTTCTTTTTCTCTGGAATGGCGATTGCACCTCCTTCCTTAGGCTTCCTTTGCCCTGCATTTATTAAGTGGGCCCTACTTTCTTCCTTCTTTTACCCATTGGCCCTTGGGATGATAGTCTCTGCTGTTCATTAAATAACCATATATTATTCTTTATAACATCTTTTTTTTTTGTCAGGGAATCAGATGATTAATTCTTTATAAGGACTTATCTTTTTAGGTTTGACGTGACTTTTCATTTAAGAGGGTTGTCAGCCTTTTCCAAATGGTTAATTGTAGTCTACAAGAGCTTGTTTTATATCGAGATGGGCCTCAACCTTTTCCATATGGCCCAGGGCCCGATCTCCTACTTATTGGGCCTCAACAATAGTAATCATTTTCTCAAGGCTGAAAAATCTATCCCCATCAATTAACATTGTTTTCCATTACAAAACACACCGAAAACCATAAGCAATTACTCTCACAAGTTTTTTTCCGAAACAGATTTTCACAAATTTTACATTTAAGAAAATATATTTCAAAAAACTATCTTTATTTTTGGTAGTGTTTGTAAATCAATTTTTTTATATGAATTTTGGAAAATATTGTAAAAAAATGAACTAGATATAGTTTTATTAGATTTTGAGAATAAATAGTAAAAATAGGATTTTTATAGAAGTGAGTAAAAAAGTGAAGAGATAAATTATTTGAATAATTTTTTTATTTTTATTATAATAAAAATTAGATAATTTGATAGAAGAGATTAATGTTTTTGAAAATTTATTATTATTATTTTTAAGCCAATTTTTGAGTCATTTATGCTTGAATTCAAAAAAATCTAATGGATAAAAAAATTTATAATATTTTGGGTTTAACATGATATGTATTCGAGTGAAAAGGATGTTCCCGATCATAATTATATCAACAAGCTCTAGAAAATTAGAATTATCTATAATTTAGAAAAAGATAAACATGTATATATGTCCTACGGTAGAGTCTTACTAGGGCTGCACACCCACACCGGAAGTTTCCGGTGGAACCGGCACAGGGTTGACGGTACCCGGCTTCACCGGTGCCGGTGTCAGTTTGAGGTTTTTCTAGAAAACCCGGTGCCATTCTCGGTTCCCGGGTTCCCGGGTGCCGGGAACCGGGTTTTTTTAAACAAAATGACGTCGTTTTTTTAACTTTAAAACTTTAAATCCCCCTCCCCTCCCACTCCCAGTTCCGGACCCCAGCACCCCCCGATTCTGCGACCCCCAGCTCCCTGCGGCCCGCCTCCCAGTTGGCCAGCCCCCTGCGACCCGCGCCCTCTCTCTCTCTCTCTCCCTCCCTCCCCTCCCTCTGGCCTCTCCTTCCGCCAGTGATCACCACGCCTGCAGCTCCCATTTTGCTCCCGTTTAGGTATGATTGCTGAATGTTATATTGTTTGTTGTTTTTAGGGTATGATTGCTGAATGTTTTTAGGGTTTGTTCTATTTGCACCTCTTTTGGGAAGAAAATTTGCACGCAGATGAGTACAAAGTTGTTGGCTTATCTGTGTGCAATGATGCTGAGTATGCCCGTGTTCATACGAGTGTTAACCCACTGCAAATAATGCAAGTAAATTCAAAGAGGTATGTGATATGAAGTTGGTTACCATTTGGTTCATCGAATTTCGTTGGTATTGTAATGGATTTAGGGAATTACAAAATTGGTGAGTTAGGGTTGCAAATTTGAATATGGGTTTAAAAAATTAATGCAAGGGATAGCTTGGTACATTATCGTGCTTAGTTAGCTTAGTTAGCTTGGTACCTTACCCTGTTTGTGCTACGTTGTTTGTTGTTCTTTGTGGTCTCTGAGGAAGGTCTGATTGGGGATAAGTTGGGTGTTGCAGAGTTTTTGGATAGGCTTGTAAAATGGGTAAAAACATCAAGATTTCAGATCCTCTGGAAGAAGGCTGCTGGTTTTTCGTTTTGGTAATTCCGAGAGTTCATGATGAAGCTTTGTTTGGAATCTGGGTCTTTTGGTTTGAATGAAATTAATCTAATTCTATGCCTCTAAGTTTAAGATTAATCTGGGTGTATAGGTTGGAATTTGGATGAAAATGTTTTTACTGGTGAGGTGTTGTTTCAATTTAGTAGATAGCAAATTATGCTCAGTTCATGTTTATGGAATTAAGTGAGGCGCATTGAATACATCTGCTTTAGCATAGATGACCAGGTGAAGTTTAGTATTTGAGCATCTTGAATCATCACGAGCACTGACAACCATGGTGAGGCTAACTTCCATTTTTATTGACAGATAATGAAAGTGTTTAATGTAGCCTTTGGGGGCTGAAAGCTGCAAATTGCAATGTCCTTTTTTTTAGTTACATGATCAAACAAACTTTCTTCGAATTGCCCTTGGTGTATGATTGTCACTTTGCAATCTGTATGCAGGGGAAATTGACTGTTTCATCAACTTTTGCAGGAAGGAAGATTTTTCATACCTACTCAGGAACTCTTTGAAACATGAACAATGATGTCCGGGTAGTCAGTCTTTGAAATGCAGCTTGAATTCCCACTTATTATGACACCTTGGCTTGCTTCACATTTAATCCATTGTCAGGTAAAGTTTAGTATGGTAGTGTTTTGTAGAAGTGAGGATTCTTCACCTGAGAGTTGAAAACTTATCTTCTTGCAGTACTTCATGGAAACACATTGGGATGAGCATGGCAAACCAGCTATGGAAATGGTGATTCAAAAGGTTATATTCTTTCCCTCTTCTGGTTGCTATATGTCTATTTATAAGGTTCTACTATTTGTTTTTGGAGTTGGTGTGACTGGCTTAGTCTTGCATCTGAATTAATCATCTCCCTCTTGATATGTCACATTGCTAGCCTTGTGTCAATTTTGTTACAGGTCGTGGAGAAAAAAACACAAGCTGAAAAGTGGGCTGCACCTCACATAGAAACAATTAAAACTGTAAGCTATATTTTCATAAACCCACTTTTGTGCTTTAGGTGTCTTGGGACTTCTAAGTGACGATGTTAATAACTGATATTTACAGCACCAATACATGTTAGACTCCATGAATAATAGGTGGTTTGCTTGTAAGCTCTAGAAAATAAGATGACAATGATATGTGACAAGGTATATGCGTAATATGCTAAAAAATGGCCTAATATGAATGTAGGATAACTGAAAACCACCACCGTTAAGAGCCGGTTTTTGCCCTTAACGGTGTAGGTGTAGGTGGAAATTTTTTGAAAACTGGCCTACCCGGTGTAGGTGCCGGTTTTGGCCAAAACCGGCACCTACACCGGGGTTGTGCAGCCCTAAGTCTTACTATCTAATAAATAATACCGATAGTATTGAATATTATATAACTTATATATCTATATGTTTCTGAATTGGACCAGCTAATAGATAATTATAATCCTTTATAATTTAAAGATATATAAATATGTATATCGTCCTACAGTAGGATCTACTGTCCAATAATTAATACCTATGATATTGAATATTATAGGACTTATATGTCTATAATGTATCTCTAAGACCATCGAATTGGAGTAACGAACTAGAGTGAGTCGCGGTAATTATTATCGTAGATATGCTCGCATTGAATACTTACCGCCCAGAGGAAATTTTTTGAGACAATTCCCCTCTTCGCGCCAAACAACGGCTCGCACTCTAAATCCGGTTGGAGCCTTCGAGCCCTACTTCACCCCTATCTGTCTCCGTCTCTCGGTGGAGCTTGCCTTTCATAATCCAGCCCCAGCTCGTCTCTGTCTTTCCCAGTGAAACGGAGTGTTTAATCTGAGGTAAGTCTGTGTGCTTTTGATTTTTTGATAAATTTCACTAGTTTTCAGTACGACACAAGATTTGCATTGTAGGGGTTCAGAATTTCAGCTAAGGGTTAGATCTGCGTATCAACCACAATTTTTTGTTGTTGTTGCACGATTTATTGATATTAGGTTTATAGAATGCTCTAAATGTATTTGGACCTTCAGGGTTTCTATGGACGAAGATTTCTAGAAATTTTGAATTAAGACTGCGTTTGATTGGATGGATTGTAGAATGGAGGTCTCAATTCCAGTTCCACATTACTTTGCTGCATATGATGTTGCATTTGGAGTTAAAGTTTACTCATCATGCCTCAAATTGGTCAAATTTGTTCCACAGTAAAAGCAGTTCGCTAGAATTTCAAGTCGTATAAGCTTTTATGCAAGCAACACTCCCTTTTTTTTTGGGTTAAGTAATCCCTCAAGGATTGTTGTGCTACAGAGCTTCTTATGATGTCAAATGCAAATGGATATTATGCAGAACTTGTTCACCTAAAGCTGAAATTGGATATTTACAATTCGGAATCTCTTAAATAAAGACACCCGTTGATTGTTAGATCAGATTTCCACCCCACTGAAAACTAGCATGGTGCAGAATGCATGAATCAATTTAAGGACTTGTATTATTTCATTATTGCCTATGTTTTGGAGTTATACATCCATTTATTGTCCTTGCTTCATGGAGGGGGATATCTTTAAGTATGCAGTTTATTGGTTCTGTTCCCTTTCTTTTAACCCTCAAGTTCTCCAATCTGGTCATAAATAAAGACCAGTTACATTAGGTAAAGTTCGTCAAAATTAAAATGAACTGAAGATTCACTGAAGCATGTGTAAGGCCCCAATCCCACATGGAGTGGTAAGGGGTAATTGATAGCCAAGTTTCACTTTGAATCCTTCTTAGGTGTGATTGGGGCTTTCGAGGTCTCTTTAAAATCAACATTGACTCGTCCTTTTGGAGTTGAAGAACATATGTTGCTAGTATTTCCTTGGAGTGTTACCATATGTACATATGGAGACCATAAATGCGAAATTTGTGATTCTAATTGTGTTTGTGGTGAACTCTGCCTACAAAAAGCTAGATATCATTCAATAATGTCTTGCCTTCGTTAATACAGAAAGTTATTTTATATTCTGTCTGAGCTAGCATTTTTCTTTTTAGTCAGCCGATTACAATCTTTTGGCGCATTGTACTATTCCAGTCGTATGGATACTCTGTGATGTTGCATTTTGCCTCTTTATGAGCGAAGTTGCTGATTGCTTCAGTGCAGCCATTTTGATTGATAAATGAATGTCCCTGAAATGGTGCAGATTGTCCAAGTTTCATCTTCATCAAATGGAGCTAAGGAGTTGCAACCATGTGCGCCTTATCCAGGCTGTTAAAGGAGGTTTGGTGACAAAAATCCCCAATGTTACTCGTGGAAGGCCTGCACTCACCTTCAAGAACATAAAAGATGCATATGAAGCAGCAGATGCCAAAAAACAGAGTCTTTTTCCACCAGTATGTCCAACTGAAAGTTTGTCATTTGACAGTGATCGTTTTGTGGTCAAAAAGGCATGTCTAGATATGGCGGACAGAAGAACAATCAAAAGAGAGCCTAAAACTTTCGTGTTGCAATGGTGGAGACAAAAGAATCAACTGTGACTTGGATGATTTAGGACTCAACAGTATGACCCTAAAGCAACTCAAGGAGAGATGCAAAGCAAAGAAAAGGAAACGTCCAAGATGCATTGGATTGAGTACAGAAACTGCCGAAACTTCCTACTGTGTAAAACAAGAGGAAGACGATCTTGATCTTAAGGAGCCTCTCAGTAGCTGGAAATCTAAAAAATCCAAGAATATGAAGGCAAAGCAAAAGTGCATGAAAGACCATGTGTCAACTTTATCCCAAGGTGCCGAGTCTCTTGTTAAAGCTGAACAGGTCTCAAATGATGAAGTTTTGCCGCAATCTAGCAGTGATTTTGCTGCTATCAATGTCAAAGTTGAGGTTCCCGAACCTGATAGCTTAGATCACCAAAATCTCAGGTGTGTTGATGGTGAGCCTGCCTTGCTCTTTGAAGTGCCAGAGGGTTTTTGTCAAATGTTTTTTGGTGAACTACATGAGACAGCTAATAAATGTGGTTCACAGACCCAGGACACGCTTTCACCTATAAAAAAACTAAAATGTTGTGTTACTAATAACATTTGTCATGAGTATATGGAAACTACAGATCAAAATTCCTTCCATATTGTACAGGCCTCGGTTGGGGATTCTATGAAGGTGAATAATCCAGAAACAATCAGTCCTCAGTGCTCAAATTTGCCAGTGCCAGTGCCAGAACCTGAGATCGTAGGATCTGCCCATGAAGTTCCCAGTGACATCTCCCTGCAGACCACTTCTTCAATGGGGAATCATAGTTGTCATATTCTTGGTAACTCTCCAAGTAGTTCCCCTATGAATAGCAGGTTATTGCAGAATAACAATGATATTAAGGTTCCAGCGGATGAAGTGATGCTGCAGTCTAGCGGAGATATGCGGCCGTCTATCAACATTGGAGTTGATGTTTCTGAGCCTGATTCCTCAGGTCACCAAAATTTTATGTCTATAGATGGTGATCCTTACTGCTTTGTGATGAGCCTGAGGGTTCTTATGACAATGTATCTAATACCCCGTACGAAATAACTCATGAATGTGTTTTGGAGAAGTGGGTGTCCATTTCATTGACAGAAGAACTGTCATATTCTGTTACTAACGAAGCTCGTTATGAGGATGTAAAACTCACTGATCCCAAGTCTGTCCAGATTGCAAGGGCCTCAGGTCAGGCTTCTATCGAGGAAGATAATAGAGAAACAACCATTCACGAGTGCTCAGATTTGGCTGTGCCAGTATCTGTGGGAGAATTGTATATCCATCCAGCTCTGAGCGATGACTCCCCAGAAACCATTTCTACAACAGCTGATCATAGTTCTCATAGGTCTTGTATCTCTCAAAATAGATCTCATAAGAACCAAGTGTCATCGCAGATTAACAATGGTATTAATGTTCAAGTGCATTGTATGACCATTCATAAGAATGCTCAGGGCGTGGAATTAGGTTACAGAGGTGATGGATATGAACCCGAGGAAAGCATTGCTTCTAAGTTACCTTCTAATTTCAAAGACAGTGTGATAGCCAGCTCTACTGATGACGATAGCTTGACCCCTGATTGGGATTCTTTTGAGGATGATTCGCCTACAGCTGAAGTGAAGCAACTCCGAAAGTCTGCCTGTGCTAATGCAGACATAAACCTCTCAGCAGGAGTCGATCCTTTTGATGCTGCTGATGCGATTAGGACATCAGTTGGTTTTGGATATCTTCATCATTCAAACTCTCAGCATCCTCCTGAGAGGCTCTTTCCAACCAGAAAGGTACGTGAATATCATAATCTTTACCTTGATTTATGCGTTTTGATATTGTTTCTCATCAGGTGCTTTCACCTTCAGGCCATTTCTCCGATTTCTCAGGAAAGACTTCTTAAGGCTGTGGATTCTATGCAGTCAACTGGCAATGAATATTACAGTAAGCGTCAAAGCATTGTTTTTGGATCTATGGAGCCATCATGTTTACACCTACTTACATGTCCTTCCTTAGAAGTGGTTGTGAATGGCAAAGATGCTGTGTTTGCCAGGGTGTTTCAGATACATATAGAGTCTTATCAAATGATAGAAGATGAAAATTTGACAAATCCTATGAATATATAGGATTGTAAAGTTTTCTAAATTAATCTCGTATAAACTTGATTCAAAGACAGACGAAGGAAAAAACTGTACAGAGAGACTAACATGGAGTTCATTGTACTGTTGTAGATGAAATCCAGTTCAGTAAGGATTCTTGAGTCTCATTTGAGGTTCCGTGGTTCAGAGTTGTAGCAACTTTTAATTTGTGGAATAGCATAACAATCCCATTGTTGCTAAAGAGCAGCAGAAAGTTTCTTTGAAACCCTATTGGATAGAAATTTTTCATATGTTTTACTTCAATTTAGAAAGGTTCTTTTAGTATCACATAGAACTCAATATGTCCTAATGTTTCTTTTTCAACTGTTTCAAAGGAAGATAATTACTGGATCCCAAGAAACTTTGTTCTATTGTTTAAACTTCATTTTGGTCATTTGGTGTAAATTCCATTTTGTTTACTCAAGAATTTAATAATATGGTTGTCCATTTATGTGTGGTGATGAAAAAAGCATTTTGAGATTCTCTGTGTACATTCACTTTTTAATTAACTTCCTTCTGTTCCATCATACAAGAATGTATCCTACTTTGGAAAGATTAAGTTTGATAGAGTTGAAGGGCATGATCGGGGGGGAGCTGAATTCAGTGTTAACCCTCCACAAATTACTAGGACAAAAAGGAATGTCAAGAGAGGCTTACCTCCGAAAGGTGTTCACAAGGTTCCTTATCTTTCTTGTGCTGTACCACCCTGTTTTAGCACTGGGTGTACCTCCATTGAAAGATGTACGCAGAGTGCCATTGAATTCTCACTGCAGCAGATGAAGGACTTTGAATTTCTTGCCACAAAACTTACAAAAGAGTTGCGATCCATGAAGAACATTCTGGAAGAGAGGTTGCTCCCTGAAGACTGTCCAGCTTCATCCTTGAAATATGACATGGATAGGGTGAGTTACTATACACATGAAACTAGCTCTTTACCTTTTTTCTAGCAGGTAAAAGAGGCATGACACATTGACCTGGATCTTGAAGCCGGACAAGTTTATTCGTGGCCCTTTTTCAAATTTTTTGAAGATGCGTACAGGTTTCAGTAAATACAAATCAGTGCAATGTGGTAGAATTTTGGCTGCTGTACCGTTAAAAGTGACAATGGAATCCCCTATGCTATGGATAGTTGGCATTTTTTATAGTAACATAAATAAAGTGCACACCATGCTTCCTCGTATCTCACTTAAGCCGATTGACACCTACTTTGGTGTTGTGCAATGGTCTGTATAGGTGTGATTCTTCTTGGATTGTCTTAATATTGTCTTGCTACATTGATCAAGCTTGACTTATCAATTTTTCCTATGATCTTCTTACTGTTGTGTCTGGATCCGGGAGGTTTACAGTCCATAGTAGTTTACTGGTCTATTTGGGAGACTTTTTATTTGCGTCCTTAGCACTCTTCTGTGGTCTATCTATGACTGGGTCACTGTGAATCTGACCTTCATGTGTGTAGTGGTTGATTTAGTGATGCTGGGAAAGGTCAAACCTGTATTAGTTCCGTACAAGTTAAACTAGATCCATTATTGATGAATCAGATCCAACTTTGACAAAGCTGCTGGCGACTTAACATTGTGTTTTACCTCTCTTAGTTTTAATGATTGCATAGTGCATTTAACTCATTTGCTAATATCCTTACACGTCTTGATTAGATATCGGGTTGCATTGAGTATATAATCGTTGTATTGCTTACCGATCTCAAAATTTACAGCCTAAGTTTCAACGTGGTTTTAGGCAAAACTATTGTTTTCCTGTACGGTTTGTCCTCGAGCATATACAGATTTGTAGACAATTTTAAGTATGATAAAATGCATGCATGCACATAGATATCACTCTCTTAAATGTTCCTTATGTGGGCAGGCAAGAATTGTAACGCCCCGAGCCCAAACTGCATACGGATAGATTTTCGTATAAAATAAGAATTTTTTTACTGCGGATAATCATTTATCTAGGCCTCAATATTTCTAAATTAATTTTGTACAACCTTAGTAAAATATCTATACACCATAAAAAGCCCAAAAATATCAATCCGAGCACTAAAATTTACATTAGCATATCCGATATTTCCAATATCGATGAAGATCTCCCAAAATAATACAATATTGAATTCCCCAACATTAATCTTCAAATGTACTCTTGAAAACACGCATTCGAAACACAAATATCTCTGAAGCTCCTCGAACTTCTCTAATTCCGTCAACTCTGGAAATATGAAAATAAGGGGTGAGCTACGACTAGCTCAGTAAGTAGTAAGTCAATGAGGGTTGGGGAAAAGACAATTTTATCACAATAGCCGAAATCCAGAATAAAACACCGTGAGCTATACCGAATCCAAAAATATCAGTTTGTAACAAAAATATCCAAGGTCACGCAATATAGGGAAATCACCAATGGTCACACAGACCTCCAGGCCACAAAGACCTTCGAACACCAGGCCACACAGACCTCCAGGCCACACAGACCTCAAAATATTAGGCCACACAGACCTCTAGGCCACAAAGACCTCCAAATACCACGAGGGGTATCAAATTGGCCACACAGACCACAAGGATAAATTGGCCACAAAGACCATAGAGATATATCACCAGCGCAAGGATAATTTTCACAGCATGCTCACAAAACAAGTTATAAATATTTCAATTGAGTTTTACGAAAATCTCAACAATCTCATTTTACCAAAAACTTGTTCAATTCCCCAAATAATACATCAAAACCATATAAAATACGATGCACGTTCAAAATCTCATTGAAGAACCACTTACCTCGAACGTTTAATCAATCCTTAAAGCTTCTCCAATAATTGCCGAATAATCTCTCGGAAATTAGTAGCACAACATCAATCCTAATTTTGGTCTCCAATATACATATCTGCAACTATTTATTAACCTTGATCTCTGCAGCTATTTATTAAGCTCAATCTCTGCAACTTTAAAATTCAAACATACCTCTATCCAACACTTTAAAATTCAAATTCAAGATCAAATCTTTATTCAAACCTTTAAAATCAAACTCAAGATCAAATTTTTATTCAAACCTTTAAATTCGAACTCAAGATCAAACCTTTAAATTTCAATTCAAGATCAAATCTTTATTCAAACCCTTAAATTCAAACTCAAGATCAAATCTTTATTCAAACCTTT
Source organism: Myrica gale (assembly GCA_963930655.1). Taxonomy (NCBI): domain Eukaryota; kingdom Viridiplantae; phylum Streptophyta; class Magnoliopsida; order Fagales; family Myricaceae; genus Myrica; species Myrica gale. Next base: position 21,242,786 of record OZ005615.1, read on the forward strand.
AAATTCAAACTCAATTCAACCTCAATTCAAAAGTCAAACACAAGATTAAGTACTATCTCTTCATTTAAAATTCAAATTAATCACTTACACATTTTTTCGAGACGGGGTATTACAAGAATGGCCACTAAGAACGCAGCAAGAGTTGAAGAAAGCACGAGGAGATGGAATTCCATGATGGCAAGGGATTGCAACCGCTTTTGTAAAATCATGGTGTGTTCCTCTTGTGCTTTTAAGGAATGAGTGAAAACGAATCTTGTTTGGTCCTGATTTTGCTAACAAAAATGATATATTAATTTATGGCTTTGTGGCAATTGTTGGATTTATTTCCTGTGATTGATTGCTAGCATTGACTAAGAAAGGTTCCGGTTCTTCAGGAATTGTAGTCCAGAAGAAATCTACTTTTGCTGGTGAAGTTTCAGTCGATCCATTGCAGAGATTGGCTGAGACAGGTGCTGCTTCTTCAGCAAATGTACTCTCCAAGGAGAGGAAGAAAATTACTTTTGCTGATGAAGCCGGTGGGAAGCTGTGCCACGTCAGGGTTTTTGAGGAGAACGTGGCATCTATGTCGGAATCAAATACTGAAAAGCACGAACCGCTGGTTAATTAACTTTGAGATACATGAGTTATGTTCGTTTTGAGTAAAAATATAGGATTTTAGAGAAGTTGTGAATTTTTATGTTGAATAGTGTTTTATTGGTGTTTGTGAAAAGTGGAGAGAGAAATAATTTGATGTAATTATTTAATAAAAAAATATTAGAGTTATGTGAAAAAGTATAGAGATAGAAAATTTATGTTGAATAAAAAATTTAAAAATTGTTGGAGATTATGTAAAATGTATTGGTGTTTGTGTTTGAATTCTAAATATGTTCGGTGGTAAATTTGTGAATATACTTAGAATCCTGAGAAAAGAGTGAAAACGAACCCTGATTTTTGTATAATTGCATTTTTTGGCATCTCATCAAGTAAATCCACAGAAGTAGAGAGAAAGCCTGTCCTGGAGGATTACTGTATATATACTGTTGTACCGTATTGACCTTCTATTGACTTACTCCTTTGGTCCTTTTACACATTTGCATTGATTGTATTGTACGGAAAAGAACTAGTGATTTGTGGCAGATGAATTTACCTGCCAGATCTGAAGACCTAACACCTCATTCCTTTCTTTCTATTGAAATATATACAAAACCTGCCTGCTTAACTTTATGATCCTCTCTATGATTTGTCTCCATTGTGTCTGTAATTTGACTTCAAAATGACTAGTTAAGGTTACTTTTGAAACTCTTTAGATTATTATGAAGTTTAATTCAACCTAGTAAGGTTTAAATGTGGGACTCGATCTTTATAGAACTCATCTTTTATTCTTTCTCTTCTCTTACTCCGCGTATAATTAGAGGTATAACAATATGTTAATTTATGTTAAGCCAATAAAAAAAACAAAATACAATGGATAAAGATATGTGAGATATCACTCATAAATCTTTCCATACCCAAAAGCTCAGCTAAGTATGTTACAAAAAAAAAATTACAAACTTAACACGTATGAATCAAATTCTCAAGTATCAAGCAAAAAAAGAAAAGAAAAGAAAAAAGAATCATGTTCTCAAGCCAAAGTAATAGATGAAACCAAAGGAAATTAATAATATATATATATATATATACAATAAGGTATAACAGACGAAAGAAGTAAAATCGGATTTCTTCTTTGAACAAGCTTCAACGTCTCAGATTGATAAAAAAAAAAACCATGTTCAAAGTCTCAGGAGAGCTTGCTGAACCCCGGCTGTATCACGAAACAAGACCTCCCAAATGTCCGAGAATGCCTCCACTATAACCCCGTGATAAACCCTCGCGTTCAAAGACAAAAAGCACTGCAATAGCTTCTCCAAGTCCTTGGTCTCAAAAATCTGCTTCTGCAGTATCATCTCCAGCATCGACCTCTTGAAGTCATGGTACGGGTCCTTCGTCGTCTTCACCACCGCGAAGCTCTCCGTCACCTGCCCATGCACCGTACACGGTATCATGAACGCTCTCGCTTCATGCGTCGATTCGCTTCTAAGAGCATGACCACGACTACGAGCCTTCTTTGCGGTTTGTATCTCGCTCTTTATGGAGGAAGACATCAGGGTTTCGCTGTCCCTGTCTGCCTCTCCTTCGCTGCAAAACCATCCACCGACCCAAATACTTTTTCCGATCTGCTCGTTTTTCTTCCTTTCATGATATTCTTTCTTCCTTGTGTGATCCGGTGATGAGCCGGTGCTGCAACCGATAGATATGATCTTTGATGACTCTCTGCGTTTATGAAGAGGGTGTTCAGGTGTTGACGGTGGGGCAGGGAGGTTGGGGTAGACGGTGTCCAGTGCTTTGGGGTTAATCGGACACAACGGATGACTTGCCGGCAATGGAATTTTCGGGAAAGTAGAAGGATCTTTGGAACGGCAGAATTGGAACGAAGTCATGGCACGAGCAAATCTAAGCTTAAGATGTTCGGCCATGTCTGAAATGACTTAACTCTCAGTAGTATCTGAGATTCGAAGGTTAAATATATAGAGAGAAAGAGAAGAGATCAGGCCGGCCATGAAAGTAGTATAACGCAAGTCTCATCAATATGCATGTATTGTCTCTCGTATATATATACTTTATCTCATCAATATTGCAAACAATTGACGAATTGACATTATTGTTTAAAAAAAATCAAAGAATTCTTCTCAATATAATCTTTCCAACAAATAAATTATAAAAATCAAAATAGCCACTATCGATGATACTAGTAGTCGATATGCATAGCACAACCGCAAAAGCTTCTGGTAATTCTCAAAAGTTAAGCTAGATTTGGTCCATCTTGCTCTTCATGCTTTCATGGGTCATGCCTGCAGTCCTTTAATCAGAATGAATTGGGCTACAGCTCAAATGCTTTTATAATCTCACGGTTGAAGTCAAAGAAAAATAAAACACTTGTCACAAAAATTGTAGGAAGGAGTGCAAAGATAAACACGCTGGAAGGTGCAATCTAAACGTAGTTTTGGATGTAAATTTCAAAATAGATAATATATAGAAAAAAAAAAAATCTGTCGGCTTTTCTTTTACTAACCTTTTTCAAAGTTTGTAAGTCAACTCCGTGTGGGCAATGCAAAATGAGTAGCCATCAGGAGTCAATGCAACCGTTTTCACAACACAGCTACCAACTATATATATACTACTTGCCGATCAAACATGTTTGATTTAGTGATATTTGGCAAGCAAGAGAAAAATATTGACTTTGACTTTTTATGGAATTTGTAAAAAGTTGAATATTTGATTGTAGAATGATTTTCAGAAATGAACCACGGTAATGATGATAGTGCGCTGCCAAAGGCAATTGTGAGGTTGGTGGATTCGTACTATGGCAGAAGAATCCGGAATTATGGTACTTCGAATTGGTTGTTTCTGGTTTCAACATCAGTGCAGGCAGCGATGGCAAGGTGGCCTAGAATCAGTCGTCCTCTCAACCTTGTCACGCAAACAAAGGCCCTCCAAGGCCTCTCCGCCGGTTCTTCCAGTTAAAAAAGAAGTAAGAAAACAGAAGGGAAGAAACAATTACAGCTGAACTTCTCATCTTCCTGATTAAACCCATAAGGATCTCATAGATCAGTTCCATAGGTTAATAACTTATTAGCTGTCATGTCGTCCATGTAATATGTGCTTCTTCGGCTTTTACGTACGCGCGTCCATTAGAGTTGGGAAGCGCCAATAATTGAGGAGACAAAATAAGATGGTTGAACTTGAGAGGATGCAAAATATTAGAGTTGGGAAGCATTGATAAAGGAGAAGACAAAATAGGATGGTTGAATTTGAGAGGATTTTTAAGTAGTTTTTGTACTTAACAAGCAATTGAAATCTCACGTAATTGTGAAATGGTTAATAGATTAAGTCTTTTTAAAGTTAGAATTTTAGTTGTTAATTAATGTGTACAACTGTAAAAATATTAAATAGATTAGGTGTGAGATTTTAAATGAATTAGGTGTGAGATTATTTTTGTTTGTCAAGTAAGGGTAAAAAAATTAAATGAATTGGGTGTGAGATTTTATAGGATTTCATTGAATTTCGTTTGAATCAATTTAGAATTAATATCTTTTAAATATATAGACGTTATAGGGTTGATCGATGCAAGAGATTTTATAAAAAGGTGAAGAGTTAATGGTTACTTCAATCAAGGAGATTTAATAGACCTATTTGAAGAGTTAATGATTCTTTTTATCAAGGAGATTCAATAGGTCTTTTTATAGAATAAAACTAATTAACTAAAATTCTATACAAATAGTTTTAACGTTAAATTCTTGAGGCCTTATATTAAATATTTTTTAAATATACCTATTAAATATTTTTTTTAATTGGGGGCCTCCTTATTTTGGGGGCCTTAGTCAACCGCCTACCCTGCCTATAGCTGGAGCCGCCCCTGTTTGTGTTTCGAATTCCTAGTTAAAGAAGAATTCGTGTACATATAATAGATGGTCTGCGAATCTTTTTTTCTCTCTCTTTCTTTTCTTTGATGCTGTGGTTATTCAACAGAAGTTAGTGAGGATGGAGCTTAAACTGATACATATGAAGCAAAATAGGCCTTAAGATTATGTAATTTCTCCTTAGTTTCCTTTATGATCACTCGTGGAATATATAAAGCTAAATTTAGTTATCGGTTTTATTTTTAAAAAATGAAAGAAAATTTAAAAATCATTATCCAGGTAACACCCCCATCCCCAGATAGGGTTAGAAAATTCATGCTATTATACACATAATTATAAAAAAAAAATTATAAGAATAATTAATCACGCGAAAACACTTATTATAAGGTAGCTTGGGCAATAATCGATCCTTTCTAGTTTTCGTTGTCAGTAGACTCATCTTCATCAAAATATGGACATTTAAAACATAAAAACAAAAATGACTCAATAAGCAATACATAAAATATATAATTAGAATAAATCTTCTTTTAAAAACATCGTTAAAACCTACTTACATTCACATACAAATTGTAAACAAAACTTGAAAACCGTCCAACACGCAATGTATGGTCATGCTTCAGTTTAGGCAATGCTTGCAAAATCACTTGTCTAGATTTTTAACAGAGTTGACAACGTGGCATGCGTATTGTACACGTGTCTTAAAAAAAATAAAAATTATAATCTCTTTTATGATTTAATCTATTTTTTAAATTTAATTTCTAACTTTTGTTACATTTATTCTTTAATTTAATTTATTGTTATAATTATAATTTTTATTAAGGTTTAAAACATGCATACAACATGACTATATAATATATATTGACAAATGAAATGATTTCACGTCATCAATTCTATTAGAAATTTAGACAGTAATGTGACTGAGAATGAAGTGATATTGTAATAACCAAACTAAGGGAGTGATTTGTGAATTTTAAAAATTCAGGTAGTGAATAGTATTGACATGCTTCCCCACTTTAGAAAGCTGGTAATCATCTTATTTTGCCAATTTTCTCAAGGTGGGCTGGGCTCAACAAAACAGGCCCTAAGAGAGGCCTTGTGGCGCCCTACACCGGGATTGAGTTATACGTCAGACCCAAAGAGGTTTCTGTAGGTACCCTCCTCAAAACGCGCCTTTTTAAACACCCAAGAAAAGAAACGGGAATCCACTGCTGCTTTCGGTCGCAGGTCTTAAAACCCTAATTCCTCTAAGCCCCTATTTAAATGCCCATATCCTTCCTTCTTCTCCACCACGCCGTCTGTTTCATTCTTTTGTCTAAAAGACTAAAAACCCTTTTTTTTTTTTACGTCCTGCGGGAATGAACCTCGAATATTTCTTTTCTTCCGGCATTTGACGTTTTCTTCGAATCAGAACCGCGATTTAGTCCTTGAAATTGCTTTTCTTTTAATGGGTTTCGTGCATCTGTTTTACCCTCCCTGATGTGGCAATTCTAATGCTGCGAGGAGATATAACGGATGCGGAGGGCGAGAGGTAGGCCTACCTGCCCATGCATACTTTTGAGTCTTTAGCCTTGGTGTCAAATTAGCTTTCACCTCATGTAAAGGGAGCAATATCCTACTAGAAATGGCGATGATGAATATCTCGAAAACGCTTATTGATATACTGATACACTATGCTGTCAACAACTCACTTTCTGACGCCATTTAGTTCACAGCTTAATATGTTTTCGCTGTTATTTTTCAACATTTCATTGGGAATTGTATTGAGTTTTTAAAACCCAAATCCATGGGACGGCAAATGATGAAAAATTCTCATGCTACACTGAACTAAATGTAGACTACAACTCCGCTTATTATCTGATGCCACCCTTGTGTCTTGACAAGCATTTTCCCTTTTATTTCTTTCCTGTTTTCTTCTCCTTATGTTAGTTTTCCAAACAAGTCTGTACGCTTAAACTTTTTAAAATGGATTTGACGATATCTGTGTTTTGAGTCGTAAGACAATTGAAAATTTGTTGAACTTGGCACTGCTTCAAATATACACTCAATGATGAGAAAAAGCAGACGGGCGGTCAGAACTGATGCCATGTAGATTGTCTGCAAGTTCCACGAATGGAATATATCTGAGACACTGATTGATAATACATGCATTACTTGCAATCTGTGTTTTATGCAATCTGGGTCAATTTTCTGTATTCCCCTTGGAATGTTTTAGCGGTATAGTTGTCCATTCTTTCATAGCTATATCATAAGTGACGCCTTGCATTTCTAACACATTTCCACTGCCATGATGATGTGGCTTAAATATGTCTGGACATATGAGACTTGTCTATGATTTTATAAGCAATTTTCTGAGCAGAATCCCACATGCTTCTTGCCCTATATTGTCTGCGTTTTGTCAATTTCATGCTCCTGGGGTAAACTCTACTTTTTCCACGCCTTTTTATGCTCCATTACCGTCCATATCGACAACTAATTGTGTTTTCATTTAAATTTACTTGTGGCAAGTGATGAATTTGATCTTATCCTACACACTGATGAACTGTGTTGACTACAACTCCGCTTATTATCTGATGCCACTATGGTCTGTTAATTGACAATATACGAGACTGTAAATACAAGGGTCATGACTCATTTCTTATACTGGCTAATTGTAAGCGTTTTAATTTCTTGACTTCTTTGCGTTCTTTTCCCCTTAAAATTTCATTGGTCCTCCGTTTGTTTTAGCGATATTATTATGTTTTTTGTTTTGGTCTTCAAGCTATATATTAGTATGATTTTTAACTCTGCATCTTGTGCGAATAGAGTAATTTCTTTTTGCTCTGGCCTTCATGCTTTTGGCATTTTTGCTGATGAACTGTAAGATAATAAGATCTATTCGTATCCATGTTATACCTTGACTGCTTGTTGGGCACATTTCCTGAACTTCAGGATCGTAGTGCTTGGACAGGATGGGCCCATGCTCATTAATAGCTTGTCTTTTATCCAGCCCGTTGCATGAGCATGAAGAGCTTGTAGAAGGACCTAATTAACGGAGCACTTTTTTTTATTGTAATGAGGTTTTACCTGCGTCCTGAGTACACACTACTCGCAGAATATTGTTCGGACTTACAAGTTCCCAAGCAAGGAGCTACTGCAGTAGGGCTGATAGTAATTGGTGCGTATAAAAATGTAAAAATTTGTTTTGTTTTTGTCTCAGAAATACGAGGAAAAAACCTCGTGTTTGATCTGTTGTATGAATTAAAACAAGACGTTTGGAAAACCAACGACAAATCTTGCTCCACTTTACGTCAAAGAATTGGAAAGTAGTACGCTGATTAGATTAAATGATTGTTGTTAGTGGTTAAGTGATTCAACTGGATTAATATAAGGGATAAATGTAAAATCAGTCATTGTGCTATACGCAAAAATTATTTTAGTCTATAGGCATGTTTGAGCCCCAATTAATTGGGCTCAAAATTTTAGGTTTACTATTAAAAAATTCACCACATAATTTTTTTATTATTATAATATTTATTAAAAATCTTATCTCTCTTCATTTTTTCACCAACTCCCATAACATTTCTTTACTTTATAATATTTCTCAAACCCCAATACCCAAAATTTTCACCCTCAAACATACCCTATGTGATATGAAAAATAACGATTTAGTCCATGTGATTCTATTATCGTTTGTTATTGGTCCTTCATCAGGGATTAATTTTATCAATTTCTGAAATCACAGGAACTAAATTGATGTTTTTCATATCATAAGGACTAAATCGATTTTTGCGTATAGCATAGGATCAATTTTGCATTTATCCCTAAATATAAAAATAGAAAATTGAGTCTCAGCAAAAAAAATAAAAATAGAAAATAGGGTGACTGTATCACGCGGCCCATGTCCACAAAACGCCAAGCTACTGGGTCTAAACCTAGTCATGAGAATGGTAGTTTACTGCTAGATCCGACCGATCACTTTCCGTGTCGGGCCCGAACCCTGACCAAACGAAACAAGTCCTATTCAGTCTCCACTCCCTCGCCTCTCTTTTCCCGGCTAGTCAGTCTATAAAGCACAGCTCTGAGCAGTACTGCTTCAATAATTAATTTGAAGACGCGATGAGGACGAATGATGTCGTTCCACCGACGATAATACCGGTTCCTTCACCAAACACGACGGCGAAGAAAGAGCGCTCGGAAGCTGGGCTACACGGGAGGACGCGGCCGTACAAGTTCTGGGCCTTGGCAGCGATTCTTCTCCTAGCTTTCTGGTCCATGTTCACTGGTTCCGTCACTCTCAAATGGTCTGCCGGTGGCCTCACCCGCTTCACCGATGGTTTTGACTCACTGATCCCGGAGGATTTTGATATTCTGGTACCTACCTTGAGTTCTCATGTCCGCCTTTCTCTCTGTTTTCCGGTAGTATAGATATTTGCATGTATGACTTGTTGCTTTCGATTATACTTTTTTGGGGATAGGAAGTGGAGGAGAGAGAGAAAGTGGTGAGGCACATGTGGGATGTGTACACGCAGAGCAAAGGTTGTAGACTGCCTAAGTTTTGGCAGGAGGCTTTTGAAGCTGCTTACGAGCATTTGGTCAGTGATGTTCCCGGCGTCCGAGACGCTGCTGTTATGGAAATTGCCAAGATGTCCGTGCTTTCTGTCAGTCTCGATCCGCTTCCTGGTCACTCAAAGGTTTGCACCTGTCTTCTTCCTCTTATTTTTTTTTTCTAGGCTTCTTCCTCTTCTTCAGTTGTTCTACATACTGTTTCTTCTACATATATATCCGCCAATATTTGGTTCTAGAATTAAGCGTTCTTAACCTTTTGTTAATCTAAACAGAGTGCCAAGGGTTACAAGAATAGAGCACAATTTTCTGAAACCATTAGCCTGTGTTTCTGACATATATGATGAATTGAAATTCCGGCTACTGCGGTGGCTGGCGATCGAAGTCTTGCCAAAAATCAGAATTTTACAGGACTAGTAATCATATGGCATTGTTACGACTCCAATTTAACTACGAGAAATTAAAAACAACCAAAACTCTTTCACAATTAGTTCCTCGGCTTTTTCTGAAAACCCCAAATTTAATTAACGCTGTATTTGATCACAGTATACTAAAGCATTTTGAAAGCCTACTTGAAATGGTCTGTAGGGATAGTCCTGAAGTCTCAGAGTGGAAAATTGGATCCCTATTTCGTCCTAGTTTGACTTGTCCACACAGTCGGGTTTGTTTGTTATGGGGCAGCACATGCCCCATTGTAAATTAAAAAAACATAATGCTTCTAAAAGTCAGTCTAATACTACATCCATTGTCGTCCTTCACCTAATTTTTTGTATATATTTTACGATATTTGTTTTCCTTTTTCCACTGCTTTATATTGCTTTTGTTATGGACAGTTGTTAGTGTGGTCTTGTGAATTCTTTCAATTGTTTGAAGTTTTCCCCATTTTCTTTTTTTTTCTAAGATTTACCCCATTTTCATCTCTGCTTAATTTTCTCTAATGTCTAGTAAAGGATGCTAATTCTTGGTTAAAATGGATGAACTGCTGTAGATCCCATTGCTTTGAGTTTCTGTCTGAAACATACGCTCTCATGTCATCGCGTTTTTGTGTTATTTTGGTGTCCAGAGTGCTAGACGATTAAGAAAGAGCCCTAAGCAAGCAGAAGAAGGAAAGGATGCAATCCCAGTTGACGGCAGCCAATAACTGGAGTCCTTCGTTTCTCTGCCCTCTTTGCTGTCAGTTCCTTCTTAAGGTGGCGGGAGACTGATGGGGTGGAGTAATTCAAGTATCAGAAAAAATAACAGTTGCATAAATGCTCATGATATTCGTCACTGTTCTGTATAACAATCTTAGCTCCACAGTTTGTGGAACCAGCCTACCATCCTATAGCTTAAGGATCCCCGGTACAACCAAGAAGTTTGTATAGATCGCTTTTTCCAGTAAGCCCATGAAACTGTGGGTTTAATAACTTGTATAATGTTGAATGGTATTGGGATGAGTTTCTGTGATGGCTTCGGCTCTGTATTACAGAAAATTAGAAGATGCAGAAATAAAATATGAGCTTCCCACTGCTTCTAGTGCAGGGAATAAATATTTGGTCATGCAATCATGCTACTTGTTCTCTCTTCCCTTTTCTCTATAGCCATACTCTGATTGAAAATTGAATTCACAGGCTTCACCTTTCACATCACAAGTACATTTGCTTCAACCTAACTCTAAATCAGGGAAAATGAAAGGAAATAAGTGTGGAAGCATTAGCATAGAAAGTACGAGAAAAATGTGTACCTGCGGTTTGATGATGCTTAGCATTAGGGGATTGAGGTTGCTGTGAACAGTATCCTCTGAAGAGACATTTATAATTTTTTTTTTGGGTAAGCGATAGGGGGAGAGGGCGCAACAAGCGTAACAATTCTCTCTAAACATGACTATAGAAGAATTCTTTTGTTGCAGAATATCTAGTTTGACTCAAAATTATTGTCCATTAGGTGACCCCGTCACTACAGCATCAAACCACCAGCTAGTCTTAACTCATCTCCATCCACTAGGTCTAAAGTAAGGTTTCATTTTAACAAGCGATTTCAACTTATGTCCTTATTCAAACGCCTACTTTAGACCTACTAAATTAATGGAAAGTACCAATTGGGCCACCGTACTGCTGGCAATTGAAGAAAAGTACTTTTGTAAGGAGTGGGTTAACTGGTTCGGGAAATTCTTATTATTAACTGAGCGTCGGTGTTCCTTTTGCTGGGATTGCAAGCAGAAGTAGCGGAAACTAAGAATTTCTAACTAGTGGGATTGGTATGAAAGAATGGGAAGGATCGTTCCTTATTGGTTGGCGTAAGATGCTGCGAATTTAAAAATTAGGCCACCAAGCAATACATTGAGAAATCGAAGTTCAAACTTATAATCCTTACCAAAACAAATTTAATACATAAAATCATCTCGTATTGGAAATAATCACCAAGAAATCCATATTCCACTTGAAGACAAATCATTCGAATCCTACAAAATCATATCCAAGTTGATTGACATTTTCATACTTTGGGTAGTCAGAGCTGAAAGGCTACCAACCCGAAGAAGAGTTCGAAGATCTTAAGAAGTGCTGTAAAGCATGTTAATGGAATGAGGAACCTAACAACGTAGTTCTAGTAGTATTTCGAAGAAGTTTGAAGAAAACTTAGACATAGCGTGGACCGACTTATAAAGAAAAGGAATTGACAGCTTTTAATTGGGAGGTAGAGTAGTATCAGACTTCGAACCAACATATCTACTTTGATACCATATCAATATCCAATTAAAAGAAAAAAAAAATTCAGTTATATAAAGTATTCAATCATTTGTGTTTGAGTATGTATCAAAAACTCACCTAATTAACTGAAACAGTGGTAAGGAGTTGAGTAGGATTCAAACCCAATCCTTTTGATATTATGTTTCAATCAACATTTGTCCCAAAAAAAATGTGACAAATGTTGATTGTATGTTTTTTCACAAAATCTTTTTAATATCCCTTTTAAAAAAATAATAAATAAATTAGCAGAGTAGCTGTCACCAGTGTTATATCCCCACAATATTGAAAAGGTCAGCAAATGAGAATCGTATCTTTCGCCGCAAGTGCTGCAAAGAACAAAAACAAATGTGATTCAAATCTTTTTAAGACTTTTAGGCAAAAATGCTGCTTCAATTTGGTCTTTTTTTAATGAATGAGATGGCACCCGAGAAGAGCGGAAGGGAGAGGGGAAGTTGTTTGACGAAAGAAGAAAGAAAAGAAAAACTGTGGTTTATGTAGTTGACAACACGTCGTGAAACCAACCAGAAGAAATCGCCGACTGGAGGTGCGGCCAATAGCATTCCCCACTAAACAAGTTGAGAGGACCTAAATGTTGAACTTCTTACCAGTCCTAATCTGAATACCTTACTCATTAATGGCTTGGACCCCATCGCTTGCTATCAACATCCATTGGTCCAATATTCCCCTTTGGATCGGCTAGAATTTGTTTGCTTAGTATCTCTTGGGTGCTGCAACTCCATAGGCCGATCTTCTTGTACCGACTGCAATTGCGAGTGGCGTCCCGAGACAACAATTGGGAGTCTGTCACATCGTTGTTGGTAATTAGGGATTTCCACCCCAAGGTTGTTTTTTTTTTTTCATTTATTGAACTTGATATTCCACGAGCTCTTTGTGAGCTAAGTAAATTGGTATTTTGGCGTGCGAGCATAATTACAGTGCAAAATGTAATTTCCCTTTTATTAAAACATTGACGACAAGCACAAAGACGCGAGATGAAAAAGAGTAAGAAATAAGAGATCTAAATGAAAATAAATTGTTAAACATAATGCTGAAATTATGAATGATCCACTTTTAAATAAATTCTTATATTTAAATATTTCCTCTTTTGACAATTTATGGTCGATTAGACAGTTGTCGGATTGACTACTGAGGATATTAATATATAAATTATAATTACCTAGAAAAAAGGGGAAGATTTCTCTGAAACTTTGGCGAGAAAAATGATAATTAAGAATTAACCGGATTCTTGCTTCACCAAAGTAGATTATGAGATGCGTCCAACAAAAGAAAGAGACGAGAAAGCGAAAAAAAGAAAAGAAAGAAAGGACGTGAATCAAGGTGACCTTGATTTAAGTAAAGATTTCACCTCACTCAGGCTGCTGTGTGAGAAAAACAAGGCGAACCCTCCTCAAACTTAACAAAACCGCTTGAGCAGATAATAATAATAGTACTGCTTTGCTGCTTTCGCTCTATAGTGGAAAAGAAAACCTCCTAATGTCAAAACCATTTACAAACAGTTGAAAGCAAAAATGGATATACAACTGGCTCCACAACCAGACAACCTCACCTAATCTTCAACACCCTGGATCTCACCCATCATGATCCGGTTACTGACAACGTTAAATCCCAAAACAGCGGGGCTAACCTTCTTTCCTTTCTTCCCCTTCTTCTTACCACCCCCTTTCGAGGAACCATCAGAGCCCACTGTGGCATCTCGGCCAATGTCACCAATGCCCGCATTGCCAGAATTCACACCAACGGCACTGAATCCAGTGACCTTCTGAGCGTTCCGACTTTGAAAGGCAATTTCAAGGACATCCGCTGGTAGCAACTCCTTGTAGTTGAGGAATTTGTCAATGAACTCGTGATCAGGATCAAATGATCCAAGGTTCTCAGTCAGAAATATCTCAGCCTCTGATCTGGACTGCTTCAAGCAAAATTCAAGAAAGCTTGTATCTAGCAAGGACGAATAGAACAATGGCAATCTCATTAGGTAAAACTAATAGATCAATTAACTTCTAAGCTTGAGTTCTATGATAACTAAGATTACTAGGCAAGGACGTGTGGTACTAAGATATGGCAAGAGGAACGGAACCAGGCTAATCGTATTTCAGCTATAAGTACCACTAAGCGTTAGCTCAAGTGGTACGTCCTCCCCCTTCAGGAGGGTAAGATCTGGGGGTCGAATCTCCCCTCCCGCAGGCTCTGCCTGCCTTCCACTATGACAATAAATAAATAAATAAAGTATGAAACAAGATAAGCCGCCTTCTTGCATCCCAAATATAGAATTCCAAGCACTTGGAAAACACAAAAATGAAATCTCTGGCAAATGTGAGGTAAATCAAACTTACCTTTTGTCCCAATAAGCCTGAGACACTCACTCTGGCACCAATCTCTGAAGTCCATGGCCTCTGCAAGGTGAAAGACACATGGAAGAAAAAGGTCAACTGACAATAGACACAGTGAAAGGATCCCAAAACCTGCACAAGCTTACCAGAATGATTGGTCATGGCATCTCTTTTCCCTTTAAGGGAAGCCTGAGCAGGCGAGGATGAAAGAGCTCGCTCAGCAGGTTTGCCACCAACTGATTTTTGTCGGCTTAATGATCCAGATGAGGTTCCTTTGACAGGAGTGATTTTCATTGCCCTACTTCCCTGGTTTGCAAGATGAGGGAAATCGGCCCTGCTTACAGGAAAACAATTACTTCCTTATTCCAACAATTACAACTAAATGTCATCAAACTAGAATATTAATAATGTGAAGGACGATGACCATGGCTTTTAATCAATTTCGTAGATGGACATAATTGTAACAGTTATGACCAATACAAACTAAAGTCAAATACAACATAAAAGAAAGTGGTGTCTTTCAAATGCTGCAGAGACTGATAACCTATGTCCACATGTACTGGGAATACTTGCACAGAGAGATCTAGACCAATAATATTGATTATCACCAAATAAATGCTAACAATAACAGACAGACTATTCACCTCGTTCAGAATTTGAGTGGATGCACACCTAGAACCACAAAAGCATTGTCTAGTTCTTTATGTGGGTGAATTAAAGCATTGTCTAATTCACCAACATATAGTTCCAGAAAATAAAAAAAGCTTGAAACCAAAACTTAAAAGAATCAGGGAAAGAAGCTACGTTGAGTTCCATTTCCCCAAAAGAAATAGACATTATCTATAGCATCTGTGCAACAAGTGAAGCTAGACGAATGTTGATACGTTGAGATCACTTAGATATAAAAACTGCGGGCCTCTCACCTCAATATCTCTGGACTAAATCCCACTGGAGTTTTGATTAGTGTTTTATCTCTTCACACAAGTGATCACAAGCCAGGGGCAGGAGGGAATTATGCCATGTAACTGGCAGCCAGCTTTTATATTCCCAAGATGATCCTTAAAATGAAGCTTTTGTACAATAGATGAACTATAGCCTTAGAATGCAATAGCAAAACAGAGTTTCCACACAAATGGTGAATCATTTATAAATGTCAGATTATCTTAAACACTACAAACAAGGATACCAGACAGGAACAAAAAAATAAAGAAAAAGAAATACCAAGATCATGGTACTATGGGTGCATTTGCATTGTAAAATTTTACACTTCCTAAAAATTTAACACAATACAAAATTACAATATAATCTCTCTCCTCATCACATCATTACTTTTCACTATAATAAATATTAAAAATCCTCTCTTCACTTTTTCACCAAATCCAATACCCTAAAATTTTAACCTCCCCAAAATTTTACAACTCAAACACTACCTAAACTACATCAGATTTAAAACCACCATTTTTTGGTGGAGAAACAAGCTTTCCACACAAAAGTATAAGCTCAACCGTCAAATAGATCCCAATACTCACAACAAAGCCATCCAATATCATCAAATATACAAGAAAACTTATGGATAAAAAATAGAAGGATATGTATGCAACCGCATGCTATGTAAGAAAAGGCCAAATTTTCCAATGCAGAGTAGCATGCAATAGAAGACCATAAACTAAATAACTTTAAAGTGAGGCAAAAACCATACTGCTTAGATTCTTCATTTGATTGATCAATTGGGCCCCAGAACAGGTCATCGTCTCCTTTATATTTTGACTGAGAAGAAGATTGGGAGTTTATCTGGATTGGAGGTGCAGCCTTAGCAGGAGAAGATGCAGAGACAGACCATGAAGGACCACTGGTGCGGGTGGCCTGAGTTGGCTGGGATTTCTGAGGTGTTTGAACATGGTTTGGATTGTGGGCAAAAGAGACTTTTTTCTCCTGGTCCTTTAGGATGTCCCTTAAAGATGTAGGTTTAGAAAGCTTCCCTGAGTCGGTAGACCATGCTGGTAAAGGGGAGTTAGCTGACTCCCCCTTCCAAAGAACAAAGTCTCCTAGAGAAGGCCCTGATGGGATTGCAGGCAACACTTCCTTCTCCTGCAGTACAGGACGAGAGCCTTTCCCTTTCTCATTAGGACTCGAACCAGTAGAAACATCAACAGAAGTAAGGGATACCGAGACCTTAGCTCCAGAACCCTTAGCTTTTGCTGATTTTTTCCGACTCTTTTTAGTGTCTTTAGCCTCAATAAAGTTATCGTCATCTATGGATGCTGAATGGGTGGTAATAACTTGTGGGGTAACCAGAACAGAATTACTGTCAGGAACATCGACATCCCTTTCACTAGACTTTGCCAAAACTTCTTCTGCCAAAAGGTCATGTAGATGGCTCTTCTCGCTCTTTGGAATAACAGAAGCTTCAGGTTTCCCTACACCTAACTCGGTATTCCCTGCATCTCTGCGAGTTTCCCTAAATATTTTTGGGTCTCGATTGGCCACAACTCCCAACCAAGGAGTCGACAAACTCACGGATTTGACAGAACTGGTGATCTCAGCTACTACCATTTCTGTTTGTGCTTTCCTCTGTTCTTCCTGTTGAATTTCCAATAATGACTTAGGCTTCAAACCAGGAGCAGGTTTCCAAGCTCGTTGTCCAGAATGGGTTTGGCTATTCTGCACTGACTCTGACCAAAGTACTCCTGAATCACTGGTGACTTCACCAGTTCCAATGTCATTGGCAGAAACTCTAGGAGGCACAAAACTCTCAACGTGTTGGGACTCCAAATGTTCCAGTTCCATAGAAGTAAGCCCAAATTTATTGCCTCTGTCATCTATTGTCTTTTGTGGAGATGTTCCATATGGTGCATCTCCAGCATCAGCTACTGCCTCAATGCTCTGCTTTTGCATTTCAGATTGCTTTGATTGCAGCAAAGATGATGCCTTGGACACTTCTTTTGCCTGGTGAGAAGAGGACTGAGACTTGGAAGATTTTTGCTTCTTGGGCTTCTTCTCAGAATTCTTTCTTAATTCACGTACTTCAACATTTCTAACTTCTGACACTATAGTAGACTCAATCGTGCAACTTTCCCTTTCAACTTGCTGTTCTTCAAGCAAAACACAAGGTTGAACCTTTACATTACTGTCATGCTCAGGCACGGCCAATGACACAACAGAGACAGGTACTGATTCTGCAGTAATTTCTGAGGTCACAACCATGATGTCCCCAGCAACCCTCAAGCTGCCATCTGATGTTTGCTCCAGAGCTCCAGGAGCATGGAATTCAGAAGCAGGGGCAGATCTCTGCACAGGCTGAGGCTGCTCCACAGAGGCATTCATCATCTCAAACAACTGGGAGTTTCCAACAGATGATGTTGGCAACGATCCTTTCAGATGAGCATCAGAAGTTTCGTTCAAGACCTTAGCACCCCACGTATTTTGATGGGTGATATTCCCAAATAATTGATGAGGTAGATGCAATGAAGAAGCTTCAGAACTCGTGCTATAATTGGCATCCTGATTAACTTTTGTAGGCAATTTAACAAAGTTTGCATTATGCTGATCTTGCATAAGGGCAATTGACACCTGTGAACCAGTCTGGAAGATCTCTTGTGATGACTGAAGCTGAGAAGGATCTACAGATGCATTACCTGTTGATATAGCAGCTGCGTGTAAATGTCCAAAAGATGGGTCACCAAACTGCTGGTTAGATTGATGTTCTGACAGAACCTGAGAAAGCAACTGTTGCTGCCGTAATAATTGTTGCTGTTCTTCCTGTTTCTGTTGCTGCTTAAGCAATAGGAGTTTATCCAAGAGTGAAATCTGCTGTGTCTGAACTGGTGCCTGCGAATGTAACTGCAACAAGTACTGTTGTTGCAGCATATTTAATAATTGTGGATCTTGCGCCAAGCCAGCCGGAAGTAACTTTTCAGGTGTAAAAGTACTAGATGGATTATCTACAGCTTGAGGAACCGGATTTGCTAAAGATGGTTGGTTTTGTGATTGCAACCTTTGTTGCTGGATCCCAAATAGGGCTTGGGGAGGGAAATTCTGATCATGGTGGAAATCAATCTTATTTTGAAGTGGATCTGCTCCACCTGGGATAGGAAAGTTCAACCACCCAGCTAGACCATTATTTACACCAGAGGATGGCCGGTCAGACAAGCCTTGGAGGGACAACAAGTCAGCATTTTGAGAATGGCGAGGCTGGCAAGGATTGTCATTTATAGAAGCTAGAAGCTTTGACTGCTGTATGGTGGAGTCTGGGATGAGATCTGTCTTTGAGACCAAGGATGCAGCATCTCCCCCAGGCCAATATGGATGAGAATTGGGTAAAGACATCTGCCGCTCAAGAGCCATTCTCTTAGCCAACAGATAAAAGTTGTTTCCACCATCGACCCCTGATGGGGGTATAATACTAGAATTATTTCCAACATATCCTGGAACACCTACAAATTAATAATAATCATCAAACTGAAATTAATCTTCTGTCTAGCAATAATTAATAAAAAAAACAAACATCTGGGCAGAAGAACAATATGCTCTCACAATTTTCAATCCACTTATCTAAAGAGAAAAATCACAAACAAAGCCAAACCTTCAGAAGAAGTAAACTTCTCCAGTGGTGAACTGCTCGTATTAGCAGACATCAATGACTCCAAAAATTTATTCTCAGCTTCCGTCATTGAACCATGTCTAGGCCTGGGTTCAGTCCTCATAATATCCATCTCAGTTAAGCCAGTCTGAAGCTTCCCAAAGCTAGCAAAGTTTTGTCTGCTAGGTGCATCTGGAAATTCGTTCTGTTGTGGTACGGTAAATCCAGGTGGTGGCCCAGCTTTAGCTCGTAAATGGGGCATAACATCGCCGAGTGGTGACCATGGCAAGTCATTTGGACTTAGGCAAACTGGCAAATCTAAGCCAAAATATCCACTCTCAAACCATGAAATAATATCACTCCCCATAAAAGGCCCTTGAATCCTTCCTTGTGGATCTTTATAATAAAGCAGTAACTCCTCTGCAGAAGACTGCAGAACTTTCCTGCCCTCCTGTTCCCTGTTCATAACTCCAGATGGCTGCCTCTTAAGAATGGGATCCTCGCTGGTTTGCCACTTGGTTTCTTCTTTGGTTTCAGATAAGTTAGCCAATTTATTATCCCAAACCTTATTTACTTCCTTAGGTGGGTCTGACCACCCTATATCAGAGGATCTTGACCTGCCATCACTTATCATCTCCCTCCAGTCATGCAAGGTGTTATGTGAACGCTCGCCCAGTGCAGAAGCTTGCCACATAGCGGCAGACGTACCTCCGGGGAGACTTGATTCCCTACCCCTGGGCACATCCCCCACCTTGTTATAAGAATTGCTATCTTGGGAAGCTGCAGATACAAAGCACAGAGTGGCTTAACAATGCATGGAAAGCATGTTTTTCATGACAGATACAGGGCATAGCATCTAACAGCTAGCAAAACAAGGATCTCAACTCCACTTCCAATCACACGTAAACATTGGGGAAAAAAAGGCAGAAACACCATGAAATAGCATTCTGAAATGATACGCATAAAAAGAAATAAAAAGCTGAGAAATGAAAGCAAAACAAATCAAACTGAATTGAGAATCAAGTAAATCAAAAGAACCTAATTACTGATCCTGGAAAAGAAAATGCACAACTAAAGATGAAGACGCATGGGCAGATAAGGTTATTTGATTGATAAGATCCTGGTCAACAGGATTACTTTTTCCACCCGTGAAATTGTATGCAACATTACTTTGCATCATGAAATCAGACTAAATGGAACAGTGGGTTTTTCTTTTCCTTTTATTTTGGCATAATCATTGACACCAACCTTTTCTAGGATCCATACCTTCAGCTTTAAAATTGTTATCAGAGCATGACATGCAGTCAGGTGGGGTTTCCAATTTCATGTTGGACCCTTGATAGTGAGTGTTCCTCTCATAGGAAAATCCATCTGAAATATTCGCAGAAACACCCCTTGAATTTTCAGCACTTTCATCTTTGGAATCATCCAAAGTATGCAGTAGATCTTCCTTAGAGCCTGCTCAGATTTACCATTTCAAAAGATGTTAATTCTTAACCCAAAAGTATGTGTCAGTCAATATCTTAAGGGAGCTAGGTAACATGTACTACCAAGCTTGGTTCGTCTTGATTGTGTAAAATCTGTTGAGGTCCTTCCATCTTTAGTTATCTGTGGTGCACCACTACTTACTATATCGCCTTTGTCAATTCCCTTCAAAACAGCCTACTCAAGCAGACAAAAATCAAATCAACTGCTATAAGTATCAACAGCATCATTAAAAACTCAATTAATCAAATTACCGTTTCCTCAGAATTTGGAGCACATAGTGCAAAGGGCTCTACTGGAGCATCTTGCGAAAGATAAGGCACTTGGACAAAACCATCACTCAGTTTCTGATATGAACTCATATCAGTCACTCTGTATATATCAAGCAACTTTGTCCTACTATATCTTAAATGGTAAGGCTCCCCATGGCCACTCTCAGCTTTGTCTGCCCCAGTTCCTACAGAATGTGTGTTTGTGGAGCTGCCACCATAGCTTCCCCGTCCACGTCCAAGAGAAAAGGTGGGAGGTGTAGCTTCCCCACGCCCACGGCCATAGGAAAACGTAGGAATTTGTTTGCTTGGTGTAAGGGTTTGGTGATGAAGAGGCTCTCCCCGTCCTCGGCTTTGAAAGGAGCTAGATCTCCATGGCCGATAATGATCCCCCTCCCTCTCATCCTTTCCATGATTGGCAACATGAGTTAACCCCTTATCAAGATGCACATCACCATCTCTGCTAGAGTCAATCCACTTCTCATGCAAACCATCGGTCTCCTTATCATCAGGGCCCCAACGTGAGTTCCACTTGCTCTCGCGCCGCTGTTCATAATTACTATCCCTATTACTTGAGTCAGACCAACGATCAGATGGAACACGACGAACTTCTCCAACGTGTCTTGCGGACGAATTTTCCATCCAACGGTCTGTCCTGCGAATCTCACCAAGGTCTTTGTCTCCATCCCTCCAACGGTCTTTGCGCACGGAGGAATTTGTGTCTCTTTCCTCATCACGCCAACGGTCACGACGACCACTTTCCATATCAAGCAAGGATGGCCTGAAAACATCTTTTTTCTTAAGGCTTTCATGCATCTCCTCACCATTTCCGGATGACTTTGCCACATCCGAATGATTACCATAAGCTGGATGCAGGCTGAAATGATTTTCCTGAATGGAAAAAAAATAAAAACAGCAGAAGCAACAATAAATTATGGAGGGAAAAATCATACAGGGCATGCTTATAACAAAGGCATATAACAGTCAAAAGTAGTGACAACACACCACAGTTCCCATTCCAGGCTTACTCTCCCCAGGCTTTGGGAGAAGCCACTGTGGTGAAAGAGGAATAGTATTGTCAGACACCTGAACATCTGCACAAATCAAACATATGAATCAATGGTAATATTAAATTTAGAGAAGAAAAATCGAAAATGAACCAAAAACCGGAGTTTAGACATGTTAGGCTCATCTCTTTTTGATAAATGGAAAAACTTACTCATGGACTCATAGTTGGATATAAACACTAACAGTCACCCTCATTTTCATATAGAAAAAGATTACACATTAAATTTCTTGAACCAATGTAAAGCAAGAATCACCATGTGTGACATGAGATAAAGCACAAAAATGGATTTATATAGCACAGACTGCGAGAAATGATCCCACTTTGATGGAAAAGTGGGTCCCCTCACAAGAGAAATCATGAAAACCTTCCTATCTTCAAAAGATCAGTGTAGTCTAATAAAAGAGTTTGACACATGATCCCATTATTCAGCCTCAACACCAGAACTCATTCAGGTAGTAAAAGCGAGGCCAAGAACAGAAAGATTGATCTGCAACTGACCCATTTTTGTACAAGAGTTCATTCAGTCACCAATTTTATATGCCTATTCCAGGGTCCTCCTTTTTGTAATAATCATCAACGGACACTACTTCAGAAAGTGTCACTCACAACATCCAGGCACTTGAGACACATTTTATTCCAACAGTAAATACAACAACAGATTGCTGTGATTCAATCAGTATAAGCCATGTCTCTTAAGTCTGGGCCATAAAACGATTAGGTGCTAAACAATATAATCCGATGTCCCACCACCCTTTACCAGCTAGACAATCTTGTATTTGGTTGGTGTTACATTTTAAAGCACAAGGATATCAGTAGTTGTTCCTATAAGACCCTAAGCGAAACAACATGCTAGATACCATCTGATGATGAGCAACACCTTGGTCAAAGGCTGGACTGGAAGAAAAGAGATCACATAGACCATAGCAGATATACCAAATATGAGGGAACACTATATCTCAGTCATTTGTAAGTCAAAAGCTAATATGCACTAAATGTATTTTTTTTTTCTTTTTTTTTCTCCACAATGTTATGAATCAATGAATGCTCATGCAGTACTTCACTATAGAAGGAAGCCTGGTTCCAATTACACTTCACATATTTTGTTTGGGGTTTAAAAACTTCCAACATATAAGTAAGGGTTATGGTATATTTTCCGCACCTTGTAAGTTAGTTGATATAAAATTGGAGCACAAAAAAGCAACTGCAACTACAGTACTAACAAACTCCCAGAAACGCCACAGAAAAAATTAGCAACAAATCAAGTCAGTAATTTTTTGTAGCAAAAACTGATCAGTTTTTTGTGACAATAAACCTGTATTAAGAAAAGATAATTTCATCTTCGATTCAAAAATTATATATCCTTGTATCAGTGGGAAAAAAGATACAGTTGCTACTGCATTCAACCTATTCAAGCTAAAAAAGGATAGTAGCAGTTTCCTCGTCACCTGAATTATAATCATCATCAAAAGTCCATCCAGGGTCCAAATCACCAACACATAAAACATGTCATTTTATTGATGTGGAAACTTACAAATGACCAGGTTGAAACAAGAAAATTGCACACTAAAATCACACACAATGCTAAGAAAAAAAATCATACGCAATGTTTGGCATTCCATAGCCACACTCTTCACGTGTTTTAGCACTTCCACAACAGGGCGATAAAATCATATCACCGTACGCGATGCAGATTTTTATTCATTGTCTTGATGGATTTCAAATCTCGATCAAACATTAAAAAATCTAAGAATACTAGGTACAACTATTTTCCAATTGTGAAGTTATCTTGATTTCCACTTGCTTATAATCCTTTCTTTCCAATCAACCCTCAGTATGGAAAGGTACGGCCGTAGTTAAAAGTCTCGCACTTGCCTCATGAATAGATATTTTTGCTCCAAAATTATACAACAAAGTAATAAACTTGTGTGCTGTTACATGATATTGCCCAAAGAAAGATCAATGATTTCCTTTTCTTGGTAGTAAAAATCCATATTCTCTAACAGTATGAACACAATTTTGAAAGTGGTAATAAGAGCCACAAGCCATGGGTGTAGGTGACTCGAAATCAAATTAAGCCTTCCATTTTGAATTACCAAGACACAAGACAAATTCACAACTCTCGTTGCCCTCAGAATTTGGTTTTCCAGTTTAGTAAACAACTTTACTATAACTATTACAAATAGACAAGCATGCAAAGAACCAGAGTAAAGATGGACGTGAGAGGCATAAGCACTAATGCAACAACAATTTTACAGAAAAAAATAATAAACGGGGAGGCCAGAACCTAAACAAAACCAAAAGTTCAATTTCCTGACAGTCTGCTTATGGCCATAACTAAAAACCAAGTTAAAAGCCTTTATTGCGTATATCGAGTATTACGGAACTTATTCTTAGAGCTTTTGCTGACCCATAAGGACCAGTTGTGTCCCTTTAATCTTCTGCTGCACCAAGTCTCCAAGTAACAAAAAATCTCATTGTATACACTGAATAAAGTTCGGAGAAACACTGATGCATAAAGCCAGCATTATTATTTGACAGCCTTAGGACGTTTCACCCAGTTTTCAATTATATCAATGTAAATCATCCGCATCCTATCACAAAGCCATCACAGAAGACACTCGAATCTCAACAAAATGTGCAAGCAAGATGTGATCTTTCCAAGACACGCGCTGGATCACAGAAGACCAAAGCTAATAGTAGGAAAAGGGGCGCACGGTGAGTAAGTATAAACAACCAAACATGCAAGACTAGTGACACGGAATGCAGCATGTAAATTTAAACAGAAAATGCGAAATAGGAGAAGAACCTCTTTAACCTTTGAAATTAGTAAAAAGACGAGAAACAGAAAAACCCTTAAATTTTTAGCTACTTGACTGTGTTTGTATCCATTTTGAAGCATAATAATTTCCCTCCTTGTTCCAGGAACCAAACTGGGAGTTATGCAAAGGATAAACGGCAACAGATAACTGCATTACCCAGTGTAAGCAAAAACCCTAAGTAGAAAAATTACACAACCTGAGCTCAAATGCATTGTTTTTTTCACATCAACAACGGTCGAGGCACTACATAGAAGAAAGCAACACGAACACGAACATCTCCAATCCCTTATATAAGGCTAGGGTTTTCGCGGAAGCAAAAAGCACCTAGTCCAAAGGCCAAAAAATCAAGGAAGAAAATGGAGCTTCGGAGAACCGGGCGTTGAAATACCTTTGGAGATCTGCTGGGGAGGAGTGACGGAGAGGTGGTGGCGGGAGCCGGAGTCGGTGCTGTCGGCCATGGGTGATTGGCGAAAGTTTGGGAGAGATAAAGAGAGTGTGAGAGCCAAGGAAACCCTTTCTTTGCTTTTGATTGCGCCTTGAACGATGAGAGAGAGAGAGAGACTGCGGGGGAGGAGGGGTATATGTCAAGGGAAATGGAAGATAAAGGATGCGAGTTTAAGGCAAACGTTACTCTGCCGTTTACGTTAGCAAGAGGGCGCAATATGTTGTCTGACCCTACATACAGTTCGACGTGTTCTTCTGATTCTCTTGAGGTGATCTATTCACACGCGCTGTAATAAGGGAGTGCGTAACACGCCGCCGCGTTAAAACAAACAAATTTAGGTCAACGGCCTTATAAGACTAGTTTTTTTTTTTTTTTCTAAGTGCCTTATAAGACTAGTTTCGTGTGAGATATACACAAATTGATGCTGGCGTTGCAAGGGAATCTGAGTTTTAAGCGTATTTCGGGGTTTTATCTAATGGGTGCGCACTGCGCCACAACTCCTGCCTGTTTTGTAAGTCGAAACGACGTCATGGGGCGGCGTTTATGAATGCACGAACTTGATGAGTTAACGCTAAATCCCTAAGATTTAGCATACAGTTCATACTGTTGCACAATCCCTTGTTGCCCTAGAATGGGAGAATAGTTCGTACTTTCACGCCTCCCAATTTTTTTATTTTAAAATCCTTATTTTTATTAAAATATACAATTTGGCCACTAGGTTTATAACACTTGTTGACGATTTAGTCACTGAGTTTTATTTTTTTTATTATAAGGTCACTGAGAATATAAAGTTGTGGCGACCGGTTTGTTTACCGTTACGGCAATGGTAAATTGTAGCGGTCGACCGGTTCTTGTAATGGTCGACCGCATTCTATTCCGTCAAAAATTAACGGATGTTTGACGGAAAGACCATATCGTCACAACTTTATATTCTCAGTGACCATATAGTAAAAAAATTGAAACTTAGCAACTAATTTGTCAGCGTGTTATAAACCTAATGACCAAATTGCATATTTCTCTTTTTTTTTCAAGTTTTTATAAATCCTTATTGGTAATTTTCTCTTTCTTTAAGAATAAGAATATAAACGATTTTTTGTTATAAAAAAGGAGGAATAAAATAGAATTCGATTAGGGCTGAACAAAACCGGACCGCAGACCGGACCGGATCGGAAAACCGGACCGAATTTGCGGTCCGGTCCGGTTTTAATTTTAAAAAAGCGGTCCGGTCCGGTCTGTACATTTATGAAATGCGGTCCGGACCGGACCGGACCGCATTTCATATTTTTTTTAATTTTTTTAAATATTTTAAAAAATAATCGCACCTATACTCTGCGTAAATTTATTTTTTAATTTTTTAAATATTAAGTGCATATAGCTTTGCCTCTGCGCGAGCCGCACTGCGCGGGCTCTGCGAAATTTTTTAAATTTTTTTAAAAAAATTTAAATCCGGTCTGGACCACTTAAGTGGTCCAGACCGGACCGCATTTTTTGAAACCGGTCCGGTCCTTTAATATTGGAGGACCGAAAATGCGGTCCGAAAACCGGACCGCATTTCCGGTTTTCACCCCTAAATTCGATAAGGCCACAAACCAATTATTCCACTAGATAGCAATACTCATAGTCATAGGCTTACAAATTACTTTTTTTCTAGATACCGTAAAGACAATAAGCAACTACAAACAGTCACAGCGGAAAACATGCGCTGGAATAGCAGAAAATGAAATGAAACCATAAACAGCTGCAGTTGCAGCCCACTTAGCGAAACGATGAGCAAGTTTATTCTGCCTTCGCGGAATCCAACAGAGGGAATGATGGGCATGCGTAGAGAAGAAACGCTGAATACCAGGCAACCAATCCTCCATCTGCCACCCTGCAACAGAAGACTCACTTAAAACATCCTGAACCACAGACAAACAATCAGACTCAAAAAGAATCCGGGGCCACGGCTCATCTTCTACCAACCTAACTGCAGCCCAAAGTGCGGCCATCTCGCCAACTAAAGGATCTTGTGAAGTAAGACGCTCCGTGTACAAACTACAGAGGGAGCCTTCAAAGTCGCGAACCACGACTGCCAAGACCGAGTGAGAAGATCTCACGGCAACATCGACGTTGCATTTCCAAGACCCCACAAGGGGGGTCGCCAAAACAAGCCACAATCCATCTCAACAGTATTCCAAGCCAATGAATGCTCGAAATAACGACGTTTGATTGTTTGAAGCACAACAAAAGGGTCAAGCACCAAGGCAGCAACAAGAATAAAATTTCAACGATCAACCTTTGAGATACCAAAAGTCTTTGAAGCATAAAGAAGACCCAAGATAAATTCAGCAACAAGCTATCAACAAACCTCTCAATCAGTAAAGGCCAAATGGAACCACGCCAGACCACTCTAGCCACTTGACAACGCAAGAACAAGTGTTCAGCAGATTCTGCTTCCAAACCACAAAGGAAACACAAGCACTGCTGATCATAATCAGAATTAACAATGAGTGCTCCCCTCATAGGCAACGCATTTTGAGCACATTTCCATAAATGCAGTTTAAGTCTATCCTGAATGCAAAGCTTCCACAACCGAGACCAATCCTTGGGCCGAAATGGGTGCCGAGTGTTTACTGGCCACTGCTTAATACCACGATATGCACCTGTCATTGAAAACATCCCTTTGGGATCATCTGTCCAAATCCATTGATCCTCCCTAGAAGGATACAATTTTGGTGAAGAACAAATAACTTCAACTGAAGAGGCATCAAAAATAGATTCAATCAAATGACCATCCCAATCATTAGCCTCAAAATCGAATAACTCATCAACAAAAGTAAGCTCAGACAAAGGCAAAGCAACAGCAACCACTTGGGGACGAAAATTAGGATGCCGAGGCAACCATGGATCCTCCCAAATCCGAATGGTACTCCCATTCCGAGGCAAACAACAAATATGTCTTGCTATCAAATGACGAATGGACCAAATCCCACGCCATATCCATGACATATTGGTCTTAGACCCCACCGATTGTAATTGCATTCCATCCAAATACTTGGACCTCGCAGCTTGAACCCACTTCACCTGAGGTTGATGATACAAATACCAGCCAAGCTTGGCAATTAATGCACGATTAACATCATACATGAGTCGCAAAATGTTTGGACTGCTCATCACCAAACCCCCACCAAAATTTTTTAAAAAGCCGATCCAAGTCCTCACACCACCCGTTGGGTAAAATAAAAGTAGACATAGGATAAAGAGGCATAGAGGCAGCCACAGTTTTTAGAAGAACAGTACGCCCTGCTTGTGATAAAACCTTGGCCTTCCACCCTGACAACTTACTCAGAATTTTTTCCCGAATGTGACCAAAAGCTACCTTTCTTGAACAGGGTAAAAAAAGTGGAAGACCCAAATATTTATGACCAGGCCGCATCTCTTGCAACTGCAGAATTTTCAACATTGAAGCTTTCACCTCCACATGAGTATTGGAACTAAAAGCAATAGAAGATTTCTGCCTATTAATAGCTTGTCCAGACCAAGCACAATACTGCCCCATAATACTCTCAATCTCCTGTGCTTCCCTGCCATTAGCACGATAAAACAAAATAATATCATCAGCGAACATCAAATGAGAAATCGGTTCAGCACTATTAGTGACAGAAATACCATGCAGAGTGCCCCAACGTTCAGCCCTAAACATGAGTCGTGAAATGACTTCCGAACACAAAATAAACAGATATGGTGAAAGCGGATCACCTTGCCTCAACCCACGGCTAGGTGTGAAATGTCCAAATGGACTACCATTCAACAGAAGAGAGTAAGACACAATAATGAGACACTGAGAAATCCACTGGACCCACACCTCCTGAAACCCAAAACAACACAACACTTTAAGGACAAAACCTCATTCCAACCTATCATAGGCCTTTTGCATATCCAATTTCACTGCCATTAAACCCTTGCGCCCGACCTTCTGCCGCATGGTGTGAACAACCTCGTGTGCAAGAATCGAATTATCATGAATAGATCGACCAGAAATAAATGCCGCTTGCGGAAAAGAGACAAGATCACCCATCAACGGTCGAAGACGATTAACCAAATTTTGGCAATGACCTTATAAGCAACATTAGAGAGACTAATCGGGCGATAATCATGCACACCAACAAGATTTTCATTCTTTGGCAACAAAATAACAAATGAGTGATTTAGCTCCTTAAAAAGACTACCTGAACTGAAGAAGTGTTGCACCATCTTCACAAGGTCATTTTTCACAATACCCCAATAATGTTGATAAAATAACCCTATCATACCATCAGGGCCTGGTGCTTTCGAAGCACCAATTTGAAACACAACAGTCTTAATTTCCACCTCGCCAGGAATGGTCACAAGCTGTGACATATCAGCATCACTAGGAGTGATCAATTCCTCCAGTAAAGTAGAGACCTCCGGATTATCAGACTTGAACACCTGTTGAAAATGCTGGACAAAGTAATTACCAATATCTTCTCGTCCCCGAATCCACTGTCCAGAACTAGTTTTCAGCACATCTAAAGAGTTACGTCGTCGCCTAATCACAATTGACAAGTGAAAAAACCTCGTATTGAGGTCACGAGTAGTCAACCAAGTTGTTCGTGATTTTTGACGCCAGAGGTCCTCTTCCATTCTTTGAACCACATAAATCTCCTGCCGTAACAATGCCTCCTGATCAGATGCATGAATCTCCCTATCAGAACTTTGTATATCAAGCAACTCAGTTTCCAGTTGCTTCAACCGAACCTGAATAAGACCAAAAGTATCTCGGTTCCAACGACGCAACCGTTGACGAGTAATCCGAACTTTTTGCAAAAGCATAAAAGCAGGAGACCCCGTAACGGGAGAAGACCAAGCCTCCCGAATCACATCCATGCTTCGCCCATCCCTTACCCAGAAAGCTTCAAAGCGAAATGGCTTAGGCCCCGTTGGCTCAACACCACACGTGTCTAGAATCAAAGCAGAGTGATCAGATGCCGCTCGAGGAAGATTAGTGATGACAGCACGGGGCCAAAGCACATGCCACTCCAAATTAGCAGTGCCACGGTCTAATTTTTCACAAATAAGAGCACGGCCAAATCGACGATTAGACCACGTAAACGGTCCACCAGCAGAACCCAAATCAACCATCCCATGAACCATCTCCAGTTGATAAAACCCATTATTAGAGGAAGAGGCGATAACACGTCCACCATCCTTCTCCGAAGGATGACGAACTAAATTGAAATCACCAAGAACCAACCAAGGACCCCCTCCACTGTGCACCAATCCGCATAAGTGTGCTCCAAAACTCATCTTTTTCATGCCAAGCCGCTGGCCCATAAACAAAGGTACACACCCATGATTGATAAGAGGGATCCGAAGTAACTAAAATACTAACAATATTCTTAGAAAGCAACTGAACCTCAAAACAGAACCCATCACGCCAAGCAAGTGCAATTCCGCCACTAAGCCCTTGAGCAGGAACATGCAAATAATTATGAAAGCCTATCCTCCTGATTTCTGTCTGAGGGTCCCCGATTTTTGTTTCCACAAGGCACAGACATTCGGGAACATACTGTCTGACCAAGGCCCGATTAGCTCGGATTGCCGGTCCTCGGGCAAAACCCCGGCAATTCCAAAAGATTGTCCTCATGGTTCCGGGGGGGCACATTATAGCGCGCCATCTCAACCATTGAATCCAACAACAACCCATCCAAACACTCATCACCCATATCCATCCTGGAGTCCCCATTAGATAAGGAAGGCGGTAAAACACGACCACACACCAAACCCCGTCGACCACGACCATGACGAGGTCTAGACTTCCTCCACAAAGCTAACGGTACAACATCTTCACGATGAACATCAGATTGAGAAGGCGAAGTATCAATCAAACCAATTTAGGGTCTGTTTGTTTCACGGTAATCTTCTTTTTGTAAAGCATTTTACTCATTTTATGGTGTTTGGATGCTCCCTGAAAACACGGTCAATGGAAATTAAATTCGGTCAAACGTAAAGTATGACCCTACTTTCCGGAAAGAGGCTTCTATTTTAAAAGTGATGAATCTTCTTTCCCAGCTTCTCCCGATATCAAACTCGACCGTCGACCGTTCTTCCAAAACCAAAAACGACTACTCTTCGCTCTCACTCGCTTGAAGGCTCTCACATCCTCTACCATTTCTCTCACTCTCTTGAACATTTTCCTTTCAGACCTCTCTCGATCTTACTCTCTACGTGGATCTAAAGGAAATTTATCTTTGTTTCTTCCTATTTTGAATCGTTCCAACTCTCAAAATTTAGGGGTGGAGGAGGTAGTGCTTTTGGAGGTTAGCCTTTAACATCGTAGGAAACGAGGAGTGATTTCGAGTTGTTCTTGAATTTTAGCAAGTGGGTGAGTTTTCCTCCCAATGATAATTACTTTATGTAATTTCTTGTTTGTTTACTTTCTTATCTTTGTTTGTTTACTTTCTGTACTTTCTAAAATTTACTTCCTTACATTTGGGGTTTTGACTCTACAACTAACGTTTTATTTCTCTCTCTATGGTTTGAGGTCTTTTGTAGACCAGATCTAGAAGTCCATCGTGTTTATGGTGCTTGCGTTTGACTAAGTTTTAGATACTGTTGTTTTATTTACTACTTCATTGTTTGAGAAAGAGATGAATTGAAGTATTCCACAATCTGAATATCACCAAATTGGGTCTGCCTGAAAAGAGTTGTCCGCCACAGAGGAAAAGGTTTCTATTGCTCTTTGAGATATAAGTTGCCATCGTGAGATGAATTTCTGCATTGTGTCACGTACGGATTCTTGAAGTTGGTGGCTTTTTTGGAACTGTTATCTTCCTGCTAATGGATTTGTATTTTGTCAAGGGGGATTCATTCTTTAAGTAGGATTCCTTTTTCTGGTTGTCTCCATGCTATAATAAGATTTTTTAATTCGTTTAATTATCGTTCTTTAGTTTGGTTAAATAGGATATAATTATGTACTGGTTCTGATATTTATATTTTCAAAGAGAAAATGACTTCAGTTGGTAATGTGTCTGTTATGTCTCATAAATTGTAAGTCCCATAAGGCTATGGGGCTCCAGTTGTTAGATTGGATATAATTTATGTGATAATTCTGATATTTATAGTTTCAAAGAGCGAATGACTTCAGCTGGCAAGTGTTGGTTATGTCTCAAGATGCATTAGTAATAAGGTCTTATACTTGTAATGCCAATAGCAGGAAGTTTGTGTACTCTGTAGTTGTGGCCTATATGGGCAGTTAAGCAGCATTAATTTCGATTTTGGATTAAATGTCTGGTGCATACCCTTGTTTTCTGTTGCGTTATACATCTCTGTTCGGTTTATAGAATTCTAATGTATATGCCATCTTTGAATGCCTACATGTAGTTAATATTGCATTATGATATCTCTTGTATAGATGGATGATAATCAGAAATACTATTTGTATTTCTTTTGCTCTCTATTTCTCTATACAATGTTTTCATTCAAGTTTTCTGTTTTTTTGTGCGCTCATTTTTTAGTGTTTTATTTTAGAACTTCTATTTTAGGTTTTTATTTTTTCTATTTTACAAAAATTATTCAAGTTATCTGTTGTTTTATTTATTCATTATTTGTAATTTTAAAAAATTATTTATTTTTCATTTTGGTTACGGATTTTATCTGTGGACATAGATTGGTTAAATTGTAAAGATATATGGCGCTATTCGATGAAATAAAATTTACATCCTAAAAAATATAAGAACGTATTATGAAGTTTTCCTTTGATTTTTTATTTTTGATTTAAAATTACTCCACATAAATTACTTATGTGATTCTAATTATATTTTTCGTTGGGACTAAGAAACCCAATAACATCGTGGATGGAATTTGCATGATGAAAAGGAGGTTTATGTTTATTGTTCAATGACTAGTTGACTCCCGACGGAGGGTTTAGTAGTAAATTAATTTCTTTCTCAATCGTACAACTAGTTTTTTTTTTAATCATAATAGCAGCACATTTCATTAATATAATCAAGGAGGTTGAAAAACCTCAGGAACACGCTTTAAATTAAAGGCGAGCCAGAGACTCCAAAATGGAGAACGTTATATAATTAATAAATTTTATTGATTCGTCACCTGTTTGTTTAAGCGTCTTATTGAAGGATTTTTATATTGTGTTGGGTGACATGCAAACGAGATTGTACAAACAAATTACATCCTTTACTTTCTCCAAGGTCAGGAAGGTCAGGAATTCGAGAGTGAACATAAGTTGAAAACGCTTATAAAAGTAAAGTCTGACTTTAGGCCTAATGGATGGACTGAGAATCTCAAGTGACTTTGTTGGTGTTGTGGTGACAGACTCGCCCATTGGACAATAACTTTAATTCAAATCGAATATTCTGCAAGTGGGAAGCTACTATGGTCACGCTAAGACAACTCCCTCATTTTGCTTAGAAAAAAAAACATCGTTCCTGATTTTTAACCCAAACAACTCCTTAGCAAACTAATACTTTTAAGAGGGTGGCCCCATTTGTGTGTTCATTAATGTGCACCGTTCTGTAATTCTATAAATTGAGATCTTTAGGTGCTTTGCTTTCAAATTATGTGTCCATTCTATAATGCCGTACACCAATAATTATATTAACAGCATTAAATACTTTTTTAATGAGTTGGGCTAAATATCAAATTTCGCTTAGACCATTATTTATTTATTTTTGGCTAAGAGAAACACTCGTGCACTTAACCCGTGCACTTGTCTGTTACCAAGCTTTAATGCATGGCAAATATTGGATACTTGAATTACGTGGCAATCAAATATTAGGTAAATTAAGAAATTCAAGCCTCGGTTAGGCATAGCTCTCTGCTAGTCCTAGACAATAATCTAAGCACTATTATATATATATATATATATTATAAGATTAGTTGATAAAATTCCTTCAAAATTGATGAAAGATTATAACGAATGGATACAAAATTTATAAAATTAATAGCTTTTAAGTATAATGTGATAAAAATAATAATTTTTTATGCGACACGTAAAAACTCTATGATTAAAGTGTGCATAACATATTTGTATTGTCTCGATATATAATAAAGAAGGCAATTTATTTCTCAATCTACCACCAAAAGAGCTACTGTGCCCTGTTTTTGCCTGTTTTGGTATAGGGAGCTGGAAGGAGCTCTGCCAAGCCCCTCTGTTTTTTTATTATTTTTCCCAAGTCTAGTGTTTTTTTTTTAAACTTGATACAATAAACCCAACATCATAATATGGTCAAGTTCGGGAAGAGAGACAAACCACTATTTATGCCATTATAGTTCACATCGTCTTTTCTCTGTGGGCAAAAAGAGAAAACCAAAGTAGGATGGGCCAAGGCCATGGGGACTGGGCTGACTCGGAGGTTCAGTTTATGCCCAGGAGAGGCAGCACATCAAATTTCAATAGAGAACCCCAAAATTTAGGCACGTTCTTGCCGGTCTTTCTCTCTATCTCTCTCTTTTTATAAGTCGTTCTGGCCGGTATTTTATTTTTGAATAGAACTCTTACTCCCCTACAAGACCGCGCCGCGAGTGCGAAAATGGCGCGAAAGTTTGGCGTCAAAACCCTGCGAAATTTCATTGTTTCGGATGTTGTTCCTCTATTTAAACACAGTCCCCGCCCTTCTTATCCCGTAAAACCCGCCTTCTGTAGGTTAAACCATTCTCTCAATCGTCCTTGCACTCCGGTTCTCCCAATGGCGCAGTCAGATGTGCAAACCAGCGGCTTCGAAATCAAAGAACCGGTGAGGAAGGTTCATAAGCTTGACCAAAACGGCGTTGCCGCTGTTGCGGCACCTGTGGATATATCATTCTTTAGAGTGAAAAAGTTATCTGAGAAAGCAGTTTTGCCTTCCCGAGCTTCCATTCACTCTGCAGGCTACGACCTCTCCAGGTAAGAAGGATCTGCAATTTTTCGTTTGTTTTCTTAAACAAAGAAGAAAAAGCCTGTTGGTGAATCGGATTGTTTAATGGGTGTTCATCTTTTGTGCAGTGCAGCAGAGGCCAAGGTACCCGCGAGAGGAAAAGCCATGGTTCCAACCGATCTGAGCATTGCAATTCCTGAAGGAACGTACGCTCGTGTTGGTGAGTCCTCACTCTCTCCTTCATGCTTGGAATGTTATCTTTGTTTGTTTAATGAAACGGGGTTGTGTGGATGTAGCGCCGAGATCGGGCTTGGCTTGGAAGCACTCTATCGATGTGGGTGCGGGTGTCATCGATGCTGACTACAGGGGCCCAGTTGGGGTCATACTGTTCAACCATTCTGACACCGATTTCGAGGTGAAAGAGGGCGATAGGATCGCGCAGTTGATCATTGAGAAGATCATTACCCCGGAGGTGACGGAGGTTGAGGATTTGGATGAGACCGTGAGGGGTAACGGTGGGTTCGGCTCTACCGGCATGTGAGCAAGCCTCCCTATTAGCTATTTCTGCTTCTTTGTTCCGTAGTGTTAAGTACCAGAGACTTGATCGATATCTTCTTTCTTTCTTTTTTTCTAAATGACTTGATCGATATCAGTGGCGCTAGAGTAATTTTGTCGAATAGATAGTGAGCAATTGTTCTGATATTTCTCTTTCAATCATCTCGAATGGAAATTAAGAAGCTTTATTTGTACATTACTGTGTTCAGGGCTTAAGCTTCTACTGTATATTTATGGCACAAATACATGGTAAAAGTAAACAGCACGCTACAGATGTTCTAAGGAAAATTAGCGCAGCCTTGTTTAAAGACGCACCCACCTGCATCACCAGCATCCTTCCTCTGAGAAATGAGAAAAGAACAACAATATAGATAACGAAAATGCTATTTACCTCTGCACAAATCAGATGCATATATTCCTTATCTTCTTTTGAAGCAAATTAGTTAAATCAAATATGAAGGGTATGACGGAAAATACAACCAAAACTCAGTAAGATAAAAATCAACATAACAGAAATTGTGCCCGGTTAGAAGTCACCAACATAAGTGGAAAATAATAATAATACTAAGACGTGATCAATGGTAAAGTTGTTCAAGGGGTTAGAATTATTTACATTTCAATCAGTATGAATTTTTGGGTACGCAGGGCGCACAATCTGAAAAACTTGCATTCAGCCGACAGATGAATTAAGAGTGCCAAGGAGTGGTGAAAAAGCTTCTTTGAGTTCTTCAATACACAGCAGCGAAACTTTTTACTTCATACGGTGCGCAGGATGCAGGACAAGATGAGTCATCTCGCCAGCCAAAGATAATTACTCTTGGGACGATATACGTGGTAGCAAGCAAAGATCCTGCACCTTTCCCCTATCTGGAAAACCATCTAAGCAAACCACGCAGGTCGATGTATTGCCCTTGTCGTGCTCAAAATGTGGGAGTTTTTCCAACTCTCAACTCATGCATTTGAAGGCTCTCTCATGAGAGCACGCGCAACTAGACCACCCTGACAAACAGCTCTCGAAGGGTTTTAACGAGTGACCAGACGATCTAGCATCTAAAATAGGCCAACAGATACGGGAGACAAGAACCTAGACAGTGAAGAAGAATCCCATGTAGCTGTATAATAAGTACAGAACTCACATGGAGAAAATATCGCCATTCTTACTCCACTAAGTTTGTAACATCACTAATAACCATTGCATGAACAGGTTCCACCTTTGAAATGGTGAAAACGGTTTGAGTCTCTTACCACTATTTTCCTACCTGTGGCCATTGAAATAAACTTGATTGCAGCATGACAGTCCCCACAATTCCACAAACACGAACATTCTTAAAAACCCTGATGGGTTTTGATTTGGCTGTGCTAATAAGACCAAATGCCACAGATATTTTTTCACTGTGCTGAGACAAATATTGCTCCTTCTGTTCATCCTCCACATCGTGAAGGACAAAACCCGTGTCCGGTACATAGCCCAGTTTCTTTATTTTCAAAGTTAATTGGTTCAGTTCATCATAAATTTCCCTTGCTAGGGGGTGTGAAGTGTCCCCAACATGGAACTTGTGCACCTTACTTTCTACCTCTATCCAGCTACACCCTGCCTCTTTAACCAAGTTTCTCGCTTTCATAGTTTTTCTAATTATTGCCACATCTTCCCATTGACCTGACGAAGCATACAAGTTTGATTGTAAGATATACGCTGCCGGATCACGTGGGTCTTGCTCAAGAATCATCTTTGCAGCCTGTTCTCCAAGCTCTTTATGTTCATGAACTCGACAGGCAGCAAGAAATGTACGCCAGACCAGTACATCAGCTTTGAAGGGCATCGAGTTAATAAATTCGAAGCCCTCTGAAAGGGATCCTGCTCGGCCCAATATGTCAACCATACAAGCATAATGCTCCATTCTAGGAACAATCCCATGTTCTTTGTACATAGAGTTGAAGTATTTCCAGCTCTCAGATGTCAGCCCCACATGGCTACAAGCCGATAAAACAGCAATATAGGTGATGTCATTTGGTTTAACACCAACCTCGAGCATTGTACAGAACATTTCCAAAGCCCTAGAGGCAAATCCATGTTTTGCAAAACCTGTGATCATAGAAGTCCAAGATATTACACATTTCGATCATCCATATGGTTGAAAACTTGAAAAGCAGCTTCTATGCTTCCACACCTAGAATACATGGAGATCAATGCATTACTAATGCATCGGTTCGACTCAAATCCTGATTTGAGAAGCCTGGCATGAATTTGCTCCCCCTTTCCAATTGCACCAGTACTAGCAGCTCCACTCACGAGACTAGCAAATGTGAAAGTACTAGCGCCCATTCCTGTATCCTCGAGTTCATGAAAGACTTCAAAGGCTTCATCAGAATTCAAATATTTGGTCTATCCATCAACAATGGTGTTGTAGGAAATCAAAATTTTCTCAACCAGCAAGTTAAAAGCTTTCCGGGCATCTTCCATCATGCCAGACCGTACATACATAACAATAAGAGAATTTCTCACACAATTAACTGATGCAAGGCCTAGTTTCACCGCCTGACCATAAACTTGCTCGCCAATACGGGGTTCAGAAAGATTTGCACATGCCTTAAGGACACTGGAAAAGGTGAAATGATTAGGCAAAACATGACCCTGCATCATTTCAATAAAAAGGTGGACAGCTTCCTTATCATGACCTCCACCTCCACTTTGCACATATCCGGTGATAATCGCTGTCCAAGACATTACGTTATGATCAGCCATCTGATTGAACACTTTCCTTGAATTATCCAGAGATCCATGTGCTGAACATTTTGCATACATGTCCACCAGACAACAACCAACACAAACATCTGAACCCGATCCCACCCTTACAACCCAAGAATGCAATTGCTGACCGAGAGATAATAATTCTAACTCTGTGCAAGCCGATAAGACTCCACTCAATGTAAACTGATCTGGTACGTACCCACTCAAAACCATATCCAAAAACAAATCTGTGGCCTCTCTTGTGTACCCTGACTGCATAAACCTAGTTATTATCAAGGTCCAAGTAACAGCATTCTTCTCAGGCATTTTCTGAAACACCTTAAACGCTGTATCGACATCATCGCTGCCCTTCACAAGCATATCAATTAACGCACAGCCAACACACACACACACAACGGCCTCAAAATATCCACTTTTTATCAGAAACCAAAAAATCATTCTCCCAACTGAAATACTGTCCGCATTCGAACACGCCCGAATCACTGCCACGAAGCAATACTCATTTGGGTAAAACCCATCTTCAAGCAACTCAAGAAACGTCCAGATGGCTTCAAGTTGCGAATCATTATTTGCAAAACAAGAAACCATTGCACTTAGTGGCGGAGTCAGGATTTTCATGTTAGGGGGGCCAGACTAATTAAATAATATTATTAAAAATAAAATTCAAATATTATAAGACATAAAAAATTTGCAACAGTAATTTGTTCTAAGTTAGCCATGATTTAGAACTAAAAACAGGTACAGAAAAATTTATCTTATCAACTTGATTGTATATATACTAAAAAAACAAAGCATAATGATTTCCTATTACAGTCCACAAAAATATATCTTATCAAGTATACTAAGAAAAATGTACACAAAAGCATACTAATTTTCTATTACAGAGCAACTCGACGACTCTTTAAAGAGTCGAAATCATCTATTAACATTTCTGTGCTAACAATTGCAGCAATTTCTTTCTCAATATAGATAACCAAATAATTTGCAAGAAATTCATCTTCCATCTTGTTGTGAAGTCTTGTTTTAATGATTTTCATGGCTGAAAAAACTCGCTCAGTAGTAGCTGTTGAAACTGGAAGAGTTAACACAAGACGAATCAATCTATCAATCAAATAGAAAATCTTTGACCTTCTTGTTTCCACCAACTTTCTACATAACTCAGAAATTGTAGACAATTTGAAATCGAGATCGCGAGATACATCACTCTTAAAGGTTTGCAATTGATATCTCAACAGAATCTTTTCTTGCTCTGTAAAATCTTTAAAGTAAAATTTGTCAACAAGTCTACAAATATCATCAATATTGAAGAAATTAGATGCATTCTTAGCCTTAGGATCCAAGGTCGAGCTAAGAATAAGAAGTTCTGTTGCTTTTTCACTAAACCTGCTATTTAGTTCTTGTAGTTGAGAGTTAATTGCTGCCACAAAAATATGTCAATTCCATAATGATGCTCAATTGTAACATGATC
Source organism: Myrica gale (assembly GCA_963930655.1). Classification (NCBI taxonomy): domain Eukaryota; kingdom Viridiplantae; phylum Streptophyta; class Magnoliopsida; order Fagales; family Myricaceae; genus Myrica; species Myrica gale. The sequence continues at coordinate 21,282,151 of OZ005615.1, forward strand.
TCGTAGATTCTTAGACCTAGCTCGACTTGACTTGTACTAAGCATTCATATCAGGAACTTCAATATCATGTTTTTCACAAAATGATTTCGCATTCTCAAGAAAGGCATCCCAACCATTTTCTCTCAACTCTTGAATAAGCTCTTTTGTAGTTTTGACCAAATGCATAGCATTCAAAATGTATTGAGTTTCTTTTTGTAGTGCTTGACATAGACAATAAGAAAATCTCATGATTTCTTTCACCAAATGCAAAATAAATACAAACTCAAATGATATCATAACCTTGTATGCTGCATCAGCATCACCACGTTGAGAATAAGTGGATCCATCAATAATAATATTGTCAAGAACTTTCAAAGTTGACATACTTATCACAATCAAAATGATTTCACGTTTTTTATTTTAAGGCACCTATCACCTTGGTTGTTGCAATTTTTTAAATGATCTGCACTTTAGATTGGGGAGGGACCAAATAAAAATTTAAAATTTTGGAGGGGCCTATTGTTAATTTTTTTAGTCAAGCTCCCTAAATGTATGTAACAAAACAAAATTTCAAAGAAACTCAGTCTCTCTTATCTCTCATACTATGGAATATGGATTTTGCTTTAGCCCAATAGCCACACTTCGAGTACAAGCTGATTAGAGAGTTGAGAATGACCGAGTTGAGCTCCAGTTGGGAGTGATTCAACCGGGCGTGGACGAGTTTGTCGAGTTCAAAAATCCCGGACCTGATGCAGGACTTAAGAAGGAGGGCGTAGGAAGTGAGGTCCGGGTGAATATCGTTTTGGGCCATGACATCGAGGGTGGAGATTGTTTTCCGGAGTTGGCCCACATTGAGTTCGTGGATCAGACGGCGGTTAAGGAACTGAAAGTTTGCGTTTTGAGTTGTTGATAATGAAGACGGAAGCTTTTGGCGGGAAGGGTTACAGGATTCGAGAAAAGGTAATGGGAGCTTGGGAGAAGACGGAAGAGAGAGGCTGAGCATGTTGCCCCTAACGTACAAACACTGTCTTCTCTTCTTCTCAACTTTTACTTTTATGCGAGTGACACCTATCTTGCAACGTGCGGCATGCTTTCACATTGGTTCGGGTAGTGATATTGAGTGTGGATGGACCCTTGGATACCTCACCCTGTTTCCCATTGTCCTTTACCGAGGGGTGATCTTATTTTGGTTGATGAGGTGCTTCGGGTGGACTCTCTCATCCTCCCCCTGTCTCGGTTTTGGAACCATTCTCTTATTCGTAATCTCTTTTGTGCTCATGATGCCGAGCTGATTCTAAGCCTTCCTGTTCTTCGGGAGAACCAGGTTGACTCACTATGTTGGGCGGCGGATAACAGTAGGAAGTTTTCTCTTAAATCTGTTCACTCTCTCTTTGCTACTCACGGTTCCCACCCGAGTGTTTTGATAGAGGATCAATGGAAGAAGTTATTGAGGCTTCCAATGTCGGATCGCCTAAAAGTATTTCTCTGAAAAGTGGCTTGGAACTGTTTACCCTCTAAGGCCAATGTGGGGCGTTTTATTCACAGGCAGTATATGATACTCTATGTGTGCTCTATTCTAAAGGACTTGAACCTCTCCTTCACCTGTTCTTTGAATGCCTTGTGGCTCATATTCTCTGGCGGGAAGCTCCCTGACCCCTTCTCATTTCTAATATACCCATTCAAAGTATTGTCGAGTGGGTGAGTTTAATTCTCAGCCCCTCCCAACGGTTGAACCTCCCTCCTGATCAGCATGTGAATTTTGCTCGTTTTGCTACCTTGCTTATGGACTCTATCTGGTTTTCTCGAAACCAGATTATACACAATGGTGGTGACTTGAATATTTTGGCTCTTTTACACTTTGTCAGATCTCGCTACGTGGAGCTCATCGACGCCTGGAAGGATTCTTCAATTCATACTATTTCGGTGTGGCAACCCCCTCCTAGGGGTTCTTGGAAGATTAACTTCGATGTGGCCATCCGTAAATCTTTTGCCTTTGCTGCTGCAATCTATCGCGACTCTGATGGGCATATCCTCTCTGTTTTTACAAAGAGGCTTCCTCCTAGCGGCCCTCTTGTGGGCGAGGTAAGGGCATCCTTGATGGCTACCCAGGAGGCATTCTTTTTCCCTATGCAACAGATTACTTTGGAAGGCGATTCCTTGCTGGTTATTGATGCTATTAATAACAGTGTGAATGATGCCCCTTGATCAATTTCTTCTGTGGTTGCTGCTATTCATAGGATTTCCCGGTCTAGAGTTTTGTGGGAGTTTTGTCATGTTAAGCGTGAAGCTAATGTGCTTGCCCATCGAGTTGTTCAATGGGTAGCCTTGACTAACTTAGAAGGGCATATTCCCATTTCTTGTATTCCTATGCACATCCTCTCGAGCGACAATCCATGGTTTCCGCCATGAATTGTTATGCTCTTTGGTTATGTTATATTTTATTTAGAAAGAAAACTATTACTTTTATTTATAATTATATTTGTGATAAATATGACGTAAAATCTGTGTTTTATTTTATTTTATTAGCCCTTTTAATTTTCAATTTGATTAATCAAACTCTTCTAGCCTATAGGTATCCCCGCCTTTCTAATACAGATCATCCTATTTCATAGACCTAAGAAAAAAATAACCATTTTTCTTCTTCTAATTAATAAGACGTTCTCATTTTTTTTCTTGTATACCTTTTCTCAGTTGCTCTGTAATCTATTACCATTAAAGCAATTCTTGCATTTAAATTTCCCATCATCATTTTTCAGGGGATGGTGATGCTAACTAAGGGAATAGTATCCAAGCATAATCTGAAACCTGCAGCACTGCTTTCCTTTGGAGCCATTTGTTCAATCAAAACAAAGCTCAATAATCTATAGCGTTTTTTTTTGCCTGGTTAGGAGTGAGTTAAGAGAGGAATGTTAGACAATTATAATGGAAATAATAAAATTTACTTCTTCAGTTTAAGCTTTTGATATAAATACAATAATGTAGGACTAACATAGTTGATATTATAACAATAAATAGTTTGAATTCCGCAGTATCCACCCATGGATTTGCGTGTGGATGGATGATGAACTATCTAAAAAACTTACACAAACCAGGCTGGCGAACTAGGAGCATGAAGTATGAAGGTATGCTGAAATGTGATCGAATTTACTGCACAACATCCTTACTTGCTCTAAACTCAAATGGTGCACGGCAGGTAGGACAAGTGAGTCTTCTCGCCAGCCAGAGATCGACGCACTGGGCATGAAATGCGTGTTTGCAAGCAGGAAATATCCTACACTTTTCCCCCTTCTGTAAACCATCTAAGCAGACCGGGCAGGTTGATGTGTTGTGGCTTTTGCCCTCAACATAGTAGCAACAGGGGAGTTCTTCCAACTCTTGGATGGATAAGCCTGACGTAGTGTCATCTGGACTCGAAGGTACATCAATGTCATCTTCAAGTTGACTAAGAAGATCGAAAACGAGGTAGGAGATCAAAACATATCCGAACACAAGGAGAGCTATGCCCATAAGAGAGAATGTTGCGAAAAGAGGAGGGGAGGAGGAAGAATAGCTGCAGCAGAGAGCATGGAGTGAGGAGAACATTATAAAGAAAATATACAGCAGGCAGATTTTGGGCATTGTGGTCGGGAAATGCAGGCACTTGATTGAGGGAGCCACAAAGTCACCAGCCTCTTTGGGTGCCAATGGTTGCTTTGCGTGAATCATAATCCTCTGTGAAATAAAAGCTTTTAGTCAACAGAAACTACAGGAAAATGTAGTAACGAGTTGTGATTTGGTTTTTCTGAGGAGCTAAGTTTATTTACAACTGTTGATCTCGTGGCCTTTCAATTTTTGGCTACGAATATGAACGGTCAACCTATCATGTGCCGAAGGATTGCAATTCAGTACAAGTCCAGGAGGCTCGTTGCACTGGAAACTCACATGGGTTTTTCTTACAAATGGGACAACTCTGCACCTTTATTTGCCCCCAAAGAGGGGGGGAACTGCTGAAGAAATGATAGGTTTGTACCTCCAGTCTAAAGCAAGTTGTCAAACATAGCTTGTAAATGCAAATCTTTGAAAACTTAAGCAAGCATGAGCATGCCAAAATTGAGGCGGTCAAGATAATTTTTCAGGCGTGGGATTCGTTTCTTTCTACCCATGAATATCTCTAGCTGCTTCTTATGCCGAATCTCTGCGCTCCAAGACTGTCCTGAACCCAGAAGAATTGCAAACTCGTGGCTTAAACTTTCTAATCCACTAAGTAATCAGGACATTGATGTGCGCATCAGCAAAAGCGAGGAGCCACGATTGGCCATTTCAGATCAGCCTCTTCAACCAAGGCAATAGTTGATACACAGAGTTTGTCCTAAAATGACGACTAAGCAGAAGCGAACTAGTTTGGAGTTCTGAAATACATATATCTTTGGCTATCTGAATTTGTTCTTTTTCATTCAAAAGTTCATCACTTAACTGAAATCCAATCACAAGGTTTATAAATAAATAAAAGTGGTCTCATCTGAATAACCGAAAGCTAACATTACCCACTTATTGAACCCTCTTATCAAAGAGATCACACCTCATTGAAATACTGTGGATAAGGGTAACAAAAATGCATGAAAAGCTACCGATTATTAGGTTGATACCATGAGCTCATCTGACTCGTAGTTCACAACAATCTAAATGAAGTCTACAAGAGCTGCTGCATGAGGTTGATGGCATGAGTCTGCCGACTTGCGAGCCCAAGAGTTTTCAGCAAAATCAATTATATCCTTCGCAGCAGGGTAGCAGAAGGATCGCAAGGGACATCTGCACTTGCCTGCAAAGGAGGAATGACTTTAGTAACAATGCCAAAATATGCAACAAACCTGACTAAAAACTGAGCTGTAGCATCTAATCTTTAAACACCTCCTTTAACAGGCAAGCTCACAGTTACCACTTCCCTTTTTTTTCCCTTCGTGTGCGTGTGTGGGTTGAGGGGAGAGAAGAGGGAGGGAGGGGGGGGGGATGCTCATATTTGACATTATGATGGTTCTTTCTTTTTCTTCCTTTTTTTTTTCTAAATAATGTCGTGAGGCTTGCATTTCAAAGGTTAGAATGAAATTATGATGGTTCAATATCAAAATTCACATTGAGAATTTATCAGCTGATGCTGTGGTCATAGAAACATTGTGCTTTCTCAAATCGACAGTTTATTTTCCAAAACCATTATTTTGTCTCTTTTCTCTTCGTTCTCTTTTGCCAAAAGGGTGATGATTCGTCGTACGCCCATACCTCTAGATATCTTGTTAGCAATGTCGAAGCACTGAAATTGAAGCCCTCCAGTGGTTCTCCTTTAGTACGAGATGCATGGAGTTGCGTTCTGACTCGAGTAGCCAGGGACTGCATTCTCAAATACGACCAATATATGAAAAGGAATATGAAAAAGGTGGTCAAGTAGCCGTAAATTGCTAAATGGACTAAAGACTACTGTCAGCAACAAAGAACAAATTATTCATCTGACAACAGTAAGCTTGTGTGGTAGGAAACAATATGATATGGTTTCCTAGATGACACATTTACCTTCCCTAACTCAACTCCCCACTGGTCAAAAGAATTGATACCCCATACGAAACCTTGCACGGCAACTCTGTGTTCATATATCGCCAACAGCTGAAGAACACAGGAAAGGAGTCATGGTTTAGCTAAGAGCAGTTTGCATACACCATAACATGCACAAAGTTTCCAGGAAATGAGCAATCCATTCTCCAAGGACATTACAATAAAACAAGTCAATATTCAATTCAAACTATGGAGAATCTCTGCTAAATGCTTATCAGCTGTAGCCTAATGTTCAATCAAATGCTGTATAGAACAGTGAACTCTAAATAGAATATGGAGTGTAAGAGATGAACTTACACGAACAACTTGGGGTAGTACTAGCATTTTGCTGTGAAAATACCCAGTAATCAAGGATTACTTAAGGCTGTTTAATCACATAAATGAGTTCCTAGGTTAGACAAAACGTCAATCCATGAAGGATTTGTAAAGCAGGAATCTGCTTTTCTTAGCTATGTTTTACATCCACAGTGACGAGATCGAAGTAGACAGTTACTGTGCTAGGTATAACTGTTACATATCCATCATGGTCAACAGAATCGAAGTTAATCCTGCAAATGGCCGCTGTAAAAGTCCCAGCATTTAATTTGCTTTGACAAGACGCTTTCTATACACATACTGCTTCCTTTTATTATTCCTACTGCTACTCTCAGTCCTCACATTAACTCCAGTCAAGTCTCCACCTCGATATCCGTTGCCCCTAGCACCAAATTTAATCTTGGCTATCAAACTTCACTTTTGACACTCTCATACGGGAAACGTCACATGATTCATAAATCCTAAGTAATTCGAACAATCAGGCATGAAATGTTCATTGAGTGACTCAAAACCAAGTAAGAACCTCAAACCTGCCCAATATTGTAAGCCTTTAATGATGGAAGCAGAAGGCTGACAGAAGGCCGATTGCCGGAGAAGGTCTGTGAAACATGAACCAGCAGTGACTATCCAACCGAAAACTAAATCCACTAATAGAGAGGCTGAAAGAAACTCACTTTATGAGGAATAAGATGTGGTGGAACATTCTCTTTATGTAACTCCTCTGCTGTCTACATGGAAATGTTGTTCAATCAGAGATTTGGATTTATAAATGGATGCTTGAAGATAAGTCAGATGGAAACGCATGCCCCAGCAGCATGAGAAATTCTTGTGAATTCTTGGCTTTTCTTTTTTTTATATTTATCATAAACTTCTGAGACAGACTGAAGTTACACAAACGGAGAAAGAGAGATAACAAAAATCACGCGGTGATAAGGAATTGCAAAGACATTTCAGATCAAATACTGAAAATTCAAAGTTTCCAGAGGATAAAAGGCGCTCTACAAGTTGGTGAAAATGGTTATACAGAAAAAACAAAAAACAACATTCTTTCTCCTCTTTTGGTTGGTTGGGGGATGGGCTGCTAAATGATAGTTGAAAAGCCTTCCTTCTCTGGATATGTTAAACATAGAAGAACATCCTTGATAGGAGAGACCACATTACCACAAAACTTACCTTCCCATAAGCAAGGGCATCTGGCTGGGCAAAAAAGTTAGACATGAGCTCGTCTTGGTTGCTCACCGGCTCACCTAAAAAAAGGAAAGAATCGAAAATTATCTACTGCATCACTTAAAAGTTCAGAGCATCAGGATATGACCTTTAAACAAGCTATCACCGACAAAACACATGCTCTGAAAAGATTGGTGTAGCTACCTTTCAGGTAAATTGGTTGCTGACTCCTTGCGATACCAATAAAATCGCATGGGATTACACGTCCCTGAAAGTTCCAAGAAAATCATTCCACAAATTTATAGACAAAAGACTGTAATTTGAAGTAAAACCCACTCGTGTGTGATAAGGAGATCAACAGCACAAATCCAATGTACAACATTACCACCTAGATGCCAGCACTAAATGTTCCTTCACATATTCAGTTTTATAGTATATTTTCTGAATGCAGAAGTTGGATCACTATCTGAAAACACGGGTGGAGTTTGGCTCATCAAGATAGTAATCACATCTTTGAAGGACTCACAAAAACAACAAAAGATATAGAAAAACCATTTGAGACATCCATAACTAGGGCTGTCTAACACCTTTTTATTCTGTATTTTGGCACCACAGCTAGCTTCTTCACGTTCATAGAAGGGACCCCTTTCCCCTTCCTAACACATCAGTGGTAGATTTGAATAGAAATTGGCAACTTCAGCAGCGGCCGCAAAAGCTTGATGTTACAATCCCCGCATTCTATACCATTCAATTTATGGACACAACTAATGTGATGACTGAACTTCAATCCTTTGAAAACAGGACCTGCATACCTGACTATTACGCAACCAACTACCATGAGAACATAAATGACTAAAAAGTTGCACAAGTTTGTTCCCCCTATTTGGTTTTATTTTCTTTGTATGACCTCACTACATTCATTATCTATCTGTGAATATTGGAGGGAGGCATATTTTGTATCACATCTTTATTCTTCTAGAGTAGACTGGTTGGTTAATATGCACTGCAACATACAAACTAAATTTACAATAGGAGGCATGATTACATCTTAAAAGATGACACTATGGTGCATCCTAGATACCAAGATCCTGCTGAGGCATTTATTAAAAATGTATTGTGCAGAAGCGAATCAGATAAAATGATATGCTTTGATCACTTGGAAGTTAATCACTATGCATGCCAAAATGAAATCTTTCTATACTGAAAAGGAAATTTATACGAGAAATAGATTATAGAGGATCCAAAGGATTTCTCATAAATTTTTGTAAAGCTCTACGCATACATGTCTTTTAATCTGTTCAGTTCATGCACTTCGTGTTAGCATAAGTTTATTATCATTACATAAAAGACACCTAGATCACCTGGTGAATTAATTGGTAAAAGCTATGCTGACCATTTGTTCCTGGCTCGCCAAAGTCAATTTCACCAGTCGCAAAAGGCAGTGGCACACCATCAATGGATACGCTCTTGCCATTACTTTCCATGCTAACCTGAATTGCTTAAAAGAAGGTATAAGAACATTTAACGATCAGCTTCCAGAAATACTACGCAAGCAGATTGATTTGGTTCACATGCCTGTTGAATGTGTGGGGCAAACTTCTCCAGGGCTTGGGAATAGGGTAAAATGGCCTGGAGGAATACCAAAAGCGTCAGTGCTATTGAAGGTTTATCAAAAGAGACAACACCTCAAAATGTGAAACGAGTGGAGGTGAAAAGTCTTGAGCAATTGGTAAGTGCTTACTCTTGCAGGATATCCATGAAATGAAACATTCCATACGCTTAACAACCCCAAAAGCACCTGTAGCACTGACACCATGTTATTAAACATGTCATTAACCATCTACAAGTGCAATATTGAATATAGCTTCTGGAAGGTCCTCAGACAAATTACTGGGTTGGGGCGGGGTTGGCAGGAATGAGGACCAAAATGATTGTACCCAGCGGGTCAATCTTGGAAGTTGAGAGATTCATACAAATAACCAAATACGAAAGAAAGCAATGCTTATAACAGATGAAACTCCCTCTCTCTTTGATCCTTTGGGAGCATTGGTTGATTCTGAAATCTGAAGCCTATCAGGTACACAATTTCTGAGGCATGAACTGGGTATCACCCCATTATATACGCAGAGGGTGGCACAGCACAATAACTCTATTAAAAATATGCAATATTAGGGCACGTACAGGTATATTTTTCTCATATGGTGCAGAGTAGAAATGTTGATCAATGCTTGAAGCCCCCTGTAAGAACCTTCAATAAAGAAAATGCCATATGTCATTTAAGTAAACACCAAAACCATGTCAAGTTTTCAAAACAAATGTCAAAGCAAGCAGCACAATGAGCAAGGACAAGCTAATTAAACATAGAAGTATTATGTTATGTGTAGAGTCTGTAGGGAGCATATGATGTTTCTGATCCACGATATATGAACAAAGAAACAGGATCGTGACCTAAATCCTTCCTGTAAAATACCAAGCTGCATTTATTTCCCTCAAACTGGAGAACTTATAAAATGGATACTCAATTTATAGTGAGTAAACAAAATTCCATACTCAATCCCAAATCTGTAATGCCTAGTACACATTATAAATCATGTTTACAAGTCACAAACTTAACTATTCCTATTACCAAAAAGAAATGCTAGCAAAACAGTACGAAATTCAAAATCTACGTACTTCTCGACAATTGAGAAACCGTATTGGAGAGACAATGGCAACACTCCAACAGCACTGCAAACTGCAGCCAGCATTTAAGTAGCCCATCAACCAGTAGATCAGCCATAAATGCCTCCAAAGAACAGCAAATAACTTACCACTATAGCGGCCACCAACCCAGTCCCAGAATGCAAAAGCATTATTAGGATCAATGCCAAACTTCTCCACAAGCTGCATGAGAAATAAATGATGATTAAGATGGAAGTTCGCAAAAATTTAAATTGTTTCAGAGTTGATAAACACATAATTATTATAGTTCTATAAAAATTACATGCCTATTGAGTTTACATTAGGGAAGAACAAGAAAAAGTGCAGTTGTTTTGATTTCAGTTATCATGAGAAAAGATCCTGGAAAACGTAAATTTTCAAGGGAATTCGTATTTTTTCTACTTGCTGTAGGGCCTATCCGAGCCATCCTCAATACAGGCATGTGTTTCTACCCTTTAACTGATGTAGCTTTACCTAAATGTATACAAATGCAAAATACTTGGGGGAGTTCACAAAATGAAAACCAAAAAAGATCTGTCTAACAATATAAAATGGGGTTCTTTTGCATAAGATTTTTTTAGCATGACCAAATGGAAAAGATGACCAACAAATAAATAAAGGTTCAATGAACAGATGCATAATCACACGAGTGCAAGGAATGGAAGGTTATGATAATACCGCGAGGTTAGTACTAACAGCCACCATATGCTTTGCAACTGCAGAAGGCCTGAGAAAAAAATATTTTCAATCATGTACCAGTCTCAAATTCATTCTTAAGCTCTATTATATCCAATATCTGCCATAGGAATTCATGTCTATTATCCAATCTGGATACCCAAAAATTAATCACTACACCTATATCCTTCATGTACTGGTATTATCATAGCACTAACCCAAGAGCAGCTGAAATCCATTCCCTTAGAGTTCGAGCATTTAACATAGTTTCAGCTGTTGTAAAAGTTTTTGAAACCACAACAACTGCAAATATGAGAAGAAACACGGTAAGCTTAGGTACACATAACAACTGAAACGTAGTGAGATTGATAAGAACCTCAAATAGAGCACAGGTTACTCTTAAACAATGTTGCTTAGGGAAATTCAGAAACATAAAATCGCCAATTACCAAGAGTAGTTTCAGGGTTTAATCCCGCGATATTTTTAGCAACATCAACAGGATCAACATTTGCAAGACTGCAGGAGTTGAAAAGAAAAGGTTAGACTGATCACAAAAATGATACCATCAAACATTATAGAATATAGCCACTCCATGCAGAAATCATAATCATCATGTGAAGCACAACACACCTTAACCTCCACGATAGTAAAAATTCAGATACACAAGCTAAATTTTGCTTCAGATATGGAGAAATCTCGTTCCTAATGTCCTATATAATCCATTACTATCATCAGCATGAGCTTGACAATTTCACTGTGCCAATAATTATGTCTCAGATATCAATGGGAAAACAAAAGCTGTAAGTTGATATATACTCAATAACAATTACGTCTCTGAACGAACATATATAATACTAGAGTTTTCATACTTTAATGACTTATGAAAGCGAAATATAGATACTCACAAATGCAGCTGACGTCCCCTTGCACATTCCATAGCATCTGGTTCTGTAAGAGGCAACCACTAAACAATGAATATTTTGACTGGGTTATTTTGGCTTCATTAGATTTAAAGATTTAACATGTAAAAGATTAAGATCATTTTCAGAAGGACAAGACCCAATAATGGTGGTGTGAAATTACTGGGAGAGTAATTTCCAACCTGTTTGAAGAGCAGTGTGGACAAATAGAGGACCTAAGAAGCTGCCACCAATACCAACAGCAATGACATCCTTCAGTGCTTTTCCTGTTGCTCCAACCTACCAAAATTTCTCTCTTTTTCAACAATTCAAACACTCCATAATCAAATTAGATACTAAATAGCAGCAGTAGCTTACCCATGAACCGCTACGGACCCTCTCAGAAAATTCCTGGATCTTGTCCAGAACTTTCCAGACCTCTGGGACCACATTCTTCCCATCACACTGTATGACTACATCCCTTGGGGCACGAAGAGCTACATGAAGTACTGGCCTATTCTCGGTGCTGTTTATCTGAAGGCACCACCAATAATTATGCGAACATTAAAATGAGTCGCAGGAAAAAAGTAAACATTTGTTAAAAATGTTGTTTTCACGTGTTCTAAAAATAATATATGGGATGACATTGTTTGTTGGCCACTATTTTTTTTTTTTGCTAAAAGGGATGACGTCACTTTGTCATCCCCTTTTCCTTCCCACGTAGACTCCCAACTCCCTCAGACACAGCCCTCTGCTGCCGCCTAACCCTCGCAGGCGACGAAGCCTTTGGCTCCTCCTCTGACCTACAGCACCGACCCTGACTTCATTTTGTCAGCATCGGCCAGGCTGGGGGAAGCGATTGACAGAGGGGGCGACATCTGATATTTTCCTTGGCCTCCTACAGATATCAGATTGGAGGCTGAAGAATGCCTCTCTGATGCCAAAATTGCCGGCGCCCTGCCCTATTCTCAATCAAAACATCAAATTCTATATTTTGCATTCAGTGCAGAAGAATCAAATATAGACTACAAGGCCATATACTCTCCACCCAAACAATGTTAAATACAATGAGATTATTCAATAAATGACTAGGAAGCTAACTCAACTTACATGCTCCCCATTGTGCATACGGTTAATCTTTTCTTTGAGATGTGCTGCCTGCATTTGGAAAAGGGTTATTTTAGTTAGTGGACTTAAGCCGATCCCAGAATCTAAACAGCACAACCACGCACCTCTGCCAACTTGAAGAGCTTATCCCTGGTATCAAGAGTGGCACGTTGCCGTGAGTAGTCCAACAGCACCTCATCAAACTCACTACAGTTATCATAGAGAGCAAGAGTTAGTGACATCTATTACTAACTTGACAATAATAAATCCATTATTCACCCCCCATACTCCATATTTAAAGCTATCCTCTAAACAATGAGACAGCATATATGAAGATAATTAAAGCATACACAAGTCCAGGGGAGAATCATACAATATCATTGACTTGCATCGCTCAACATCACTCATCAAATCACGTAAATGAGTCTTCTTAATCTCCTCAACATGGCCCTACACAATGAAACATTTATCCCATCATACGCAGATTTTATGCATACATCCAAAAGACACTTTTGTTTAAGTATGTACCTAATATAAAAAGAGATTTCTTACCTCCAAGTCCTTCCATGCCTGAGTGTCACAAATTAGAGTTGGTGAAGCCATTTCCACAACCAAATCCTGTTCCAGGCAGGCTTACAAAAAAAAAAATCCAGCAGCGTTATAAGTGAGTTATCAACACTAAAACTCCAAAAAGTGACAAAAACCAAAAAAAAAAAAAAGAAGACAAGCATCTTGACTGATTGTTAACAAAGAGAAGTATGGAGAAAAGAAATAGGTAAGAAACTAAAAAGTCATCTATCGATTCTGGAAAAAGCAATTTCTCTAGACCATGCAATCGTACAAGTGTAAAGGACTCCTTCCCTTACAATTCCTCGATTTTCTGTACCCATAACAAGCTCAAGCCAATTCCCAAGCTACTCGTTGAAACAAATCTTTGATATGCAACATATACTTAACACAAAATTGGCGTTCACAGGGTAGAGAAAGCTCCATTACTCTCTGATGCCCGTTGCGAAGACTGGGACGACGTAAGACTAACTAATGATTTTTTTTTTTCGGAGAGAACAAAAACTCACTCATGACAATGAGTGGTAGTATAGTGTTCAGTAGGGCGGCAAATGCTATTTATTCAAATCCAATCGTTAGAAATATAAGCCTACTAACTTCTGGATCATTTCCTTTTCGTACGGTTTCTCAGCAGCCAAACTGATCATACATTCAGAAAAAGTAATTGACGGATTAACAAGGTCAACCTTATGAACTCCACAAAGAAAAGAACGTGAACTGATTAAAAACCACTGCAGGTGATGGCTACATAATTTGACCGAAAATTAACGAAAAAAAGTCCAAGAAGCAAATGTATTACTAAGAATTAGAACTATCGGAGCTGAAAACTGATTACCGATTTCAATGGCGATGCCTGATAAAAAAAAACACAACGATAAGAAAAGGAGAAAAGAATTGAGAATGGAAGTGAGAGAGCTCTGATTGTGTGTTGTTGTTGAGAGCATACCTGAGGGAGCGATAAAAAAAAAGTTGCTTAGTTTATACGGTGGACGTTGATGGTGAGAAGACGACGAGGGATTGAAGCTCTGAAGTTATGCTTTTGTAATACAGACAGCACGCGCCGAAAAAAAGAAAAGGAAAACCGGTACAAACCGCACGGAACGGGTGAAACTAAGGAAGTTTCCACGTGTGGGGTTGAGGAGGATTTGAGTGATGGGGATGGGAGGGGCATATCTTTACGCGATGCGGATCCGATGCTCGAGATAGTACCTGATTAAAAGTCACCGTGTCACCCACAATACGAATTATTTTTTGGGCAATGAAGTAAAACAAAATAGGAAAATCTGGAAACAAGCAAAGGGGCTCGGGGAAAGAAAGAAAAAACCAGCAGCGTGAAAAGTCAAGCTTAGAAAACGGGGGGGGAATGAACGGATTCGATGTTCGAGATCGTACCTGATTTAAGGTCACCGTGTCAACCATAATACGAATTATTTTTTGGGCAATAAAGATAAAAAAATATATATCTGAAAACAAGCAAAAGGGCTCCGGAAAGAAATAAAAAAAACCAGCAAGGTCCCGATTTGAAAAATCGAGCTAAAGGGCAAAAATCGAACCTTCCGTTGCCGGGAATCGAACCCGGGTCTCCTGGGTGAAAGCCAGATATCCTAACCGCTGGACGACAACGGATTTTAACAGTGGAAGTCAAATATTATTTAATTCTTTAACTTCACCGATAAAGCGTTCCTACAGCTGTAACTTCCAGATAGTTCGCATGTGTATTCCTGTTTCCATTCGTTGTTGTGACTCGAATAAACTAATTTCTGTTCTGTAATGTTTTGGTTTTCTGCAATCCACTTTTACTCAAAAAAGACCATACGATGTAGGGGATTACTTTATGCTGGCTTATACTCCGTCTTTCAACTGGAAATGGTTTGGTGCCTTTAGGGAAAGAATCGCCGGGATTTAATGCCAACATACTGCGGCAATCCAATTCACATAGCATGTCGACGTTATAATAGGGAGCGCAATTCGGTCTCGAGAAAATGTTTTCCTGTCTCGACATCCGGTGTTTGGTGTAAACAAAGCATCCTTGAACTTACTTATTAATAGAACTTTCACAGATCTCCCTCCCCATTGTCATTTGAGGACTAAACAAAAAGTTTGAGAGAGTAAAAACAATGGAGTATTTTCATTCTCCACCCTACAGAATCTGCGTTTATCGTTGTACTGGTAATTCATTACACTTTGGATTTCTCCAATGGTCACCTCAGTGAATGAACTGCCAGAACCTTTTATAACCCAGTGCCTCACGACTTTCAACTTTCAACTTTCAAGCCTAAGCCTGTACGGCTTCTAAGACGAGCGCTGTTGCGCTGTGAAAATTTGGTTGAGATCTGATCAATTGGTATAAGGACAGACAATTCTGATTTCTCACGAGAGAACAAAGAAAGATTAAAAGGGAGCGAAAAGAAGTGCCATGTGCTCCAGCCTCCAACCATTCATAATCTAACTCTTTACACTTTTGCTGCTGGAAAGCTACCAATCCGTGCTGCTCTAGTGGCTGGGGCATCCACTGTAGTCAGCATTTCAGGTACTGACATGCCTCCAGAGATGACAATTTCTGCAACTCCCATGACATTGAGTACTACTTTAGTTATTCATATTTGGGAGGAAAATGTAACCTTTTTTTGTTTAAAATCATACCGATTCCTTCTCGAACTGACAGACTGGGCCGCAAAATGTCTTTAGAATTGATCAGGAAAATGTCTCCGAGGTATAGGTGATTGGTGGGCACATAAACGCAGCAGAGTTCTTCTTCACCCATGCTTCCCCGAAGAACAACTGTAGAAGTGATAAATCCAAATGCATATTCTCCCACACGAGGGTGTCGTATGATAGCTACTTCCTTGAAGGCATTAGAACTTTGATCTGTAAAGTAATGCCAGATAAGTGAGATTATAATTTCCAGACCCAAAAGCCAAGAGTGTAAGCCATATTCATGAAATTTACTTGCCAGGCGATATTGCAGTACTTATTTGCTTGGAGGCAGCATAGATGTAGCTTACAAGTGGCATTTTCTTAATGAACCACTCTCCTAGAGTAAGAACAGAAGCTCCCAACCACGATGACATGAAAACACCAACTAAGAATATGAAACTGATAGATGTAACGAATCCAAGACCTGCAGGTTTTCAGAATCAGGCATATATTCAAAACCCAACTACTAATGCAGACAAGGAAAAGCCTTTTTTTTCTTGGCAAGTCAAGGAAAAGCCTTAAATACAATAATTGATGTTGGAAAACTCATATTTGCTTGAAAACTTGCCATTTGGATTCATGTTCCATCTCACATGAGGATGCTACAGGGAAGGTTCTTCTGTGAGAGCCAAATCAATTTATTCTTTCCCCCATCATGCCTAGGTATAGATTGTGTTAGGTAACTTTGGAAGCCCTGTTCCAGAAACTTAATGGCCCGTGCAGATTCCACTTAAAATATGAAGGAATCTACTGAACCCTGGAACTTCCCTACAAAGAAGTAAGGGTCCAAGGTCAAATTTTAAGTGAGTGCAGATGCAGATTACATTTTCTTTGTGCCTTCCCTTGACAGATTTTGAGGTCACGTGAAACTTTCATTTTCTTATGAGTTGTTCTCTTTGCTGCCTATAACAATCATAACATAGAGCTCGACAAAATTTTCGGTTCATTTGGGTAAAATTTGAAGTACGGTTGCCTTCTCCGAAAAATATTCGAAGTGGGTAGCCTTGCTGTTCCATGTAGCTGAACCCATATCAAACTAGATAAGAACTTTAACCAGTTACGTTATAAAAGTTCAAGTAGTCCCCATACTCTAAAAACTGCTATAACTTGGAACGAGTATATGCACTTACCAAAGATGTGAATCCCTAGATGACCATAGATCGGGGAGAAGAAACCATCCACGAAACGAATGAAACCCCAAGTGACGTAGAATGTAATTGCAATTGGAAGAAGAATGACACTGCAAAAGATATAGGAGTTTTCATGGAAGACATCCCAAAGAGGCTGAACTAACTATTTCATACTTCATTGTTTATACGGGTCAGTGGGTTAAACTAGGCGGAGTAGCTATGCAAACATTGATGTAGTTAAGCAATAATGGATATGTTACAGCAAATTCCAAACATGTCTTTGGTCATCCGTGGAGAAAAAAGCATCCAAGTCTTTATATGCTGGCCTCAAAGAAACTGAGACCCTCTAAACAAAATACATAGAGCTAATTATCAAGAGTGTTGCCTTGATTTATTCTGCAGTGTTCTGCACATGCACCAGCGTAGTCGTACAAGTTTTAATGAATCTGTAGTAGGTTGCAGTGGCTATTATTTAGTCATTAGTGTTGCAATAGCTAGGATAACTGCATTGAGTAATGTAATTGGTCAATTTATCCCAGTTATCAATTCTAATGCCATTGCAACTTCTGTGGTATACATGATGTTGGACCAAAATCCACTAAAAGTCTTAAGGTACTTTATTGTGTGAGTTTATAAAATCCAACCATTGTTCGAATGCTTTCTTTATCATATCAGAGATGATCAGTGTCAAATATAAAAATTTATTATCTTACTATTGTTTATATCTAAGAACGTTTATATAGTAATGAATGTTGAATTTGAAAATAATGCTTGGGATTTAAAGAAATCTATCAGTCAGCACTATGAATTATAGCCGATGTTCATCGGTTGACACATGAATCTGTTTTTGCTTTACGCAAATGTTCTTCCAAAAACCAAAGGAGCAAATAGGATTAATGCTATGGAAAGAGCATACCCAACCAATATGAGCCTGTCAAAGGAGCAAATAGAAATAACGCTATGGAAGATAAAATAACTTACCATCCGGTCATAAACTTCTTGGAAGCCCAGCTGCGGATGACTTTAGAAAATGCCTACACAAAGCAAGCAAAGAAACAATTATTTATTTATCTAGTTGGACATTAGACGAGCAAACGTAAATTCAGAATGAAGGGGAAAAAATAAAGTTCTTATAAAAACAAGCATATTCTTTAATCAACTGTCAGCAATATATTCATAAAAAATAACACCATATTGTTTCTCTTCCATCATTAGATCCATATTCGATACCAAAATGACTCTAAAAAATTGAAATCGAAGGGGTGTCTATTAGTTTTTATAGCAAAAGAATTGTTATATTGAAGCTACTGGTAAAAGATAAGAATGGAAGGGAACCTCTCTGCCGGAATTCTGATGGGACGAGGCAACAGCAGGGGAAGACGAAGGGGACGATGATTTGGAGCCTCCATTTTCTGTAGTTCCTGCGACGGGGATCAGGAGCTCTTGATCTCTCTCCCTCTCTCTCGGTGTCGCCATTTTCTTCTCTCTTCCTTCCACTCGTTCTTCCTCTCAGATTCGTTTCCTATCTTTTTCGCTTCATCTCTCGCGCGCGCGGTATGTCGAACTTTGCGTAATTTTTTTCAAGCAGATTAACTCGGGCCAATCAGTAACCGGGTCGACTCGACTCGATTTCCAGAGTGGGTACGAAGTTGGATCAGAAAAGAACTCGTTACGTTTCTTCCGGATAATTCAGATTACTAAAGTCGTAAATAATGGCAATGATCATCATCAAACGACGTAGTAAATGTTGAGTGAACTGAACCAAAAAGCTTTAACGAACTGTAAAAAAAAAAAAAAAAAGAAGCTTTTATAGATAAGACAAAAACACATTCACTTTTTCTCTTCACTATTAGCCTCACGTCACTCACGCACACCTTCCTCACTTTTCTACTGCTTCTCCACTCAATATAAGGACACACCACTTTTCATCTCTACAGTTCACTTTATCACTTGTCTTCTCCAATTTACAGGCACAATAGGTCGGTGGGTTCATCAAGTCGGCAAGTGATGGCCTTTTAGTAAATTCTGCCACTTTCAGAAAGAAGCACTCCGTCCATTTACCTCGTCGGTGTAGTTTATCTAAGAAGTTCTTTATTCGCCGGGATGCATGTCCAGATTTTTCCGCTCTTGCAGCCCAACAAAGATTTTCCTTTCAGCAAATTTCCAGCTCTAACCAGATTTTCAGAACCTTTCTAGACATATCCAGCATTTTCTTTATTTTGTAAACATCTTCCCATTTTCTAGATAATTATGGGTTGTCATTCAACACTCCCTCTTAGTACTGAATTCTGCTCGATTTAACAATTCATGCAAGTATGCATTCTTTACGTTCATTTGTCAAGGCTTCCATAATTTTTCAGTATCCAATATTAGCAACACATCATCTGCTGTCATGATAAATGTTTTGTTGTTTTCCGATTTCTCAGCTGTTAAATGATGTTTTGATTTCATCAGAACTTCTCTTTCATGTTCACCGGACATATCCGACTCTCCTTCCTTTCCACTTATTAGAGATATGAATTCCTCCACTGCTTGACGATCTTCCTGTTGGTCATCCTCAACAATAGCACATGTGACTATCTCATCAAAGTCTATCTCTTCTTCTGAGTAGACTTTATCTCCAAGGCTTACCAGAGTGGAGGGTACTTCAAAATCTCACTCGTCTTCACTCTCATATATATTGTTATCTACAGTGTCAAAACAAGCATGCAAGTCTCATTCATCATCACTATCATACGTACATTGGTGATTGTCGGATGTTACCAAATTTCCTTCAACATGCTCTTTCTTGAATCTGCAATATCTCGAGCATAATGTCCTCTGCGACCGCAATTATAGCATTCATCATTTTCGATGTCTGCAATATTGATTGCCTTTCCATTGAGCTCTGTCTGATTGTGAGTTTTTCTTCTGAGGATTCGACGACTCTTCGTCTTGCTCCTCCTCTTCTTCATCATCGTCTTTGCCTTTCTTCTTAAAGTCGGAGCCCTTCCAAAATTTGTGTCGACCTCTCCTGCTGCTATACAGTGTCTCCTCTTCATTCTTTATTGAAACTCCGGCCAATTGCCTTGCTAAGGTTTCTTAATTGGCTAATAAATTTTCCAACTCTTCCAAGAAAGGTTGGGTTGGCCAACCTTGGACGACAGTAATAAATCCACAGTATTCAGGCCTTAACTTATGGATAATAATTCTCCTCATATGTTGCTCATTAATTTTTGCAGAAGAGTCTAATTCAGAACTTTATCGGCAAAGAGACTTTAGATTAGTAAAATGTTGATTAATCGTGAGCTCCCGCTGCGTAGTTGACATGAGCTCATTTTACAATAGTTGAAGCTTCATATAATTTTTCCTTGAGAAACGGGCTGTCAACGTGTCTCATGCATCCTTCGGTGTGGTGACGTGTCGGATGTGCTCCAACATTTCTTTCTGGACGGTTATCGTGACTTGGTGTAGTCTCACATCCTCGCAAGAAAACTTAGTTTCAGACTATCGAGCTTCACAATTCTAGATTGTGCACGAATAATGATCTCTCGAACAATATCTTAATATAGTCGTTGATCACTTTGACTCTCTGCCTACAACTTTTTCCGTGCGCACCTCCGAAATTACCTCAACCGTCGTAGTCTATCACGGCTCCCCGACCGACCTTACCCTTGTACCAAATCGTTGAGTCAACTGAAACAAAAAAACAATTTAAAGAAATGCTTTTTATAATAAAAAAGTGAAACAAAAGAAATTTTTACACATCAGATGAAAACACATTCACTTGTTGTCTTCACTGTTAGCACGTCACTCACGCACACCTTTCTCACTTTTCCATTGCTCCTCCGCTCAATCCAAGGACACTCCCACTTTTCATCTCTAACAGTTCACTTTCTCACTTGTCTTCTCCTATTTATAGGCACAATAGGTCGGTGATTTCGTCAAGTCGGCAAGTGATGACCTTCTAATAAATTGTCAAGTCGGCAAGTGATGACCTTCTAATAAATTCTGCCACTGGAATTTCTTTGTCGCAAGTGATAAATGAGTTAATGTATTCCTTATAAAGTTGTGACATCCCTCACGTCTCAAAGAGTCTTTTAGAGTAAAATTAGACTCAATTTTCACATATTATGTAAATTCTAATATATATCAGAGCAATTTTGTGGTCCACTATGCATGTCAAGATTTTTCTGCTCTTGCAAACCGCCCAACAAAGATTTTCCTTTCAGCAAATTTCCAGCTAACCAGATTTTTCAGAACCTAGAAATACACTTCCAGCATTTTCTTTATTTGTAAATATCTTCCCATTTTCTAGAGAATTCTGGTCTGTCATTCAACAGTAAATGGGGAACAATCACATTAGAGTTCTTGGAGAGAGCGAAAAGCATAGCAATTTACCAAATACGCATCTATTACTAATTACATAAAACCTTAGCAATCCGTCTGATAATCATATCACGCCAATTTGTGCAATTTACATTCAGAGAAAGCTTCTACTTCAAATATACAAACATTTCTTCACAACCATTACAGACCGCACAACCTTGTACGTATAGAAAATCCACAGGATCGAGTTCCTGCTCCAATATAATGCCACTCTTCATTTCAAGTTTCGGAAAACGTGATGTCTTGATCACTAAGAAACCTAAAAGCACCGCTGCCTTTATTCTTTAATCTCCCACAGGATGGAAGTTCTACTTCTCAGGTACTATCATCACCAGGGTAAACGCACTTGTTGTAGCCTGAAAAACAGAGATTCATAAAGGCTTGCAAGACATTACCAGAGCAGGGAAGAAAACCTTAACGGAATCCTAGACGAATGATTCAAGGCAATCAAGTGAAATCTGTTTAACTTACTAGGGTTATTGGATGAGAGTGTGGCCGTTTGAGAGAATTCACAGTTCCATGGATTTCGACCTGCAGATTGA
Source organism: Myrica gale (assembly GCA_963930655.1). Taxonomy (NCBI): domain Eukaryota; kingdom Viridiplantae; phylum Streptophyta; class Magnoliopsida; order Fagales; family Myricaceae; genus Myrica; species Myrica gale. Next base: position 21,303,877 of record OZ005615.1, read on the forward strand.
TAAAGGAGATTCATGGCATAAGCAGCATGAGATGCTATTGTGTTAGGTTCAAAGCAAGCCCCGCCTGGTTGGATTGGGCTACAATCGATTCCCCGCCCGCAAGCATAATCCAGATTTGCCTGCAATTGGGCATCTGATACTCCTGCCTTTGGCACACACCATGTTGTTGTTCCTTTCTTTGGCTTCTGTGCGGGAGTCGTCACTGGAGTTGGGGATGGGGTAGCCGGAGTCTTTGGCATAGACGGAGACGGAGTCTGCAAACCAAGGAATTAATCTTCATAAAGCTTTTACTTAAATCTTCATATCACACTAAAAATTGATCCTACTCTCACCTGGCTGCTCTGAGAGAGACCAACATCATAGGTCATGGATAGATCGGGCTTGAAAAGCCCGAATGCGCGCTCAGAACCAGGTCCAGGCTTCAAGTCTTCGTCGTACAGAGCAAAGAGATACGTATCCACCGATTTGCCTGGCATCAGTGGGGTCCCCACCATCGACCGCAGGTGTGCGATCAAATTACCGTTATAAGCCTTGGCGTTCTCAACGCTCGGTCCCACCTCATTACTGTCTCCGTTGTACGGCCAGCCAGTCTCGGCCACCACAATCTCGACTTTCTTGAAGCCCATGGAGTTCAACGCTGAATGAACAGCATCCACCTGAGCGTCGAACATGTTCATGTACCTGATCTTCGTGTTCGGGTCGAACCGCCCTGCGTTCGGCTGGAAGAGACAGAAAGCCAGGGTCTCGGGTCTAGGGTCACCCCGGTATGCGAAGTAAGGGTACGGGTTGATCGCAAAAGGCGAACCCGTTGCCTCGTTGAATCCCAACAGCCCCTTCATCAAGTCGGCGGTACTCGGGTCGAAGATTCCAGAGGACGGAGGCTCCGACTGCTGGAGCACCGCCATGGCGTGGACTGTCGACACCTTAATCTTCCCACCCAAGGACGCGTCGTTGAGGGCATTCTGGACGTTCTGCATTGCCGGCAGAAGCTGAGACTTAAGGCCTGCGTCACCAAAGGTCATGACCTCGTTGCCGACGGTGATGAGGATGATTTTGCTCGCAGGGTAGAAAGGGACCACGTTAGAGTTTATCCAGTTTTTGGCGAAATTCGGGTCGGATGCAAGGGCCGGGATGTCCCCGTTGGAGGCGCCGATAATTATTCCGATTCCGGTGTTTGCCAGGCCTTTGATGATAGCCGGGTCGGGTCCGTACAATCGGACCTTCTGAATTGTGGTGGATTGGAGAAGCTTCGCGGTTGCTGCAGGTGGCGGGAGGTTGTCGGCGACTTGCCCGTAGTTCACGCCAATGAATGACTGGGAGTCTGCAGAATCCGACAAAACAGTTACTGCCGAGAGAAAAAGAAAAAACAAAGAAGAAATTGACAGTAGTCACTAGTCTAAACATAGCCCTTCTCTCTCCCTCTCTTATTTTCCGCTGATTTCTTAGCTAACAAACAGAGGAATACTAAGCAGCTAAGCTGGCGAGTTCAAAGTCCAACGGAAGCCATCTCATTTTGAAAAGCTTTAATTATTAGAATATAGGTAAACTGGTGTGACGGTGTCAGTGTTGTACTCTCCAGGTGAACAGAGAAGACCAACAACTCAGATAAATAAGTATTGAATCTGACGCCCTCAACAGAGAAAAATTGATAATATTTGCATATCCTACTCAGGCGTGAAAGAGGAAACAGTTTCTGGGAGTAAGAGGAACAAACCGTACAAAAATAGCAGAAGAAAAGGGAAGGGAATATAATAGTGGATACTTCGCAGAGGCAGAGATATATTGTAGTCTGCCTCTAACTAAACAGAAGATGAATTAGGAACTTACTGACGAAGTGGGATGCATGTAAGAGAACTACAAAGAGGAAAGCCTTAGCATAATGAAAAAACGCCATGGATGCAGACCGCTCTCTGTTTTGCATGTTTCTGAGTTTTCGGGAAGGGGAGGAAGTGGGCAACTAAATAGATGGGCAAGCGAACAGGAAAAGGGGCAAGACCGTAAAAGGAGCTTTAGGTGGTGCGATAACTTTTAGTATTTTACAAAAGTACCACCACAGCGGCACAGCGCATCAAGATGGAGTGTGAGTTCCAGCTGAATGTTCTTGCGTGGGTTGGACGCGTGGCCTCGTGGGTACGAAGTGGCGTTGGGAGAAGTGGGACACTGATTTTCATGCAGCGAAACTAAACTGAAAGTCGCCTTTACGCTCCAGAGGTAATCCCCAAACTGCTTGTCAGTAAAATGACGTGAATACCCACCAATTACGACCGTTGGAATGCCCCGTCGTTTCAAATGGAGTATCAAGTATGTTCTTTCTCCTCACATGATTCGGTTCCGATACATACGGTTCGTCAGATCCAGTTCATCTACCCAAGTCTGTTCCTTCAACAAAAAAAGGTGGGGGTTTGTAAAAGTTTTCCTTCAATTTTTTTCCATCTGCTTTTCTATATTATCTACCGGCAAGCAAGGTTAGAAATTTTCTATTTCTCAGTTAATGACATCTAAGAGGTTAGGATGTGAATTCCCCAACTTTTTTTTTTTGGTCCACCACAAGTCGTAGTTAAATTTCTAAGGTATAGCTAGATTATTCACTTAATAGTTGTTAAAATCTTTTAGAGTCCCACATTGATTAGAGACCATTTAATTTTGTGTTTTACATATCTTTTTAGTCACTTATTTCTATTGTCAATTGGTTATGAGATAAACCTCGATAATAATAACATAATATATGTAGATAGGGTTTTTCTTGAATGATTCAAGGGATACGTGGACGGTCCGCTAAATACCCAACCAGCAGTTTGGAAATTTTACTCCAAATTGCAAATTAATTATTAGAAACTTAGAAAGGGAGGCTATGTTTAAAAGTATTATTCAGAGCATTTTCTCTCAGACTCAGTGGTCTTGATTCCAAGGAACAGGAGAAGCCCTAAAGTACATACTCCAAAAGAACTCACTCTGTCAATGGCAAAAAGGGTACTCAAAAAAAAGGAGAGCAAGTCTCCGGGCAAAGACGCAAACATATGGGTTTTAGTTTTACTCATGTGCTAAGAAATGGCTACAGAAAGTGGGACATATCCACCATACAAAAAGCGTTTCGAGGAATATGATTAGCAAAGCGTTTTCAAACAAAGCACGCTGTAGAAAGGAGCTCCTCTGGCAAGAATAGCTGTAGAATAAATATCAATACAAGAACGGACGCACAAAGGGTGGATAGCTTTAACAAGGATGGTACAATTCATGCGTTAAGTAACCTTTAAATAATAATAATAATAACAAAAAGCAAGCTTTCAGACATGAGACATCCAAATTCAAGCTTTTCACTTACTCCTACTTCTCCTATGAATTCCCCGAAGTCGAACCACTACTCTAAGCAGATGCCTGACAATAAAAATAGAAGTAATCCTTTAACAGTGTCAGAGATGCCCCCATCATCATTGTACTCGCAACCACCGAGGTTTTACAAATATTTATCACCTTGTTGTTGCTAAATAGAAATTAGGAATAAATATTTTTTTATTATTAACTAATACGTTATTTTACACGTTACATTATAAACTATCCGTTTTGACACATTGTACCCTCTAATTATTAATGTTAAATATTTAATATTCTAAATTATTTAATTTAACATATTAGACCATTCAACTATTAATATTAAACATTTTACACCCTCCGTTTCTCGAAAACTTAATGAATTGATAATAATATCTTTAATACCTGTAACGTGGGTCAATACTATTATCATCATTTTAGTTTAAAATTTTGCTCATAATTTAAGATGTAAAATGCAAAACTTATATAGATCGTAAACGGAAAATGTATTTTTCTTTAAAAATTATCAAACAATCTCGAGAGTTGTCTCAGAGATGTAGTGCGCATCTAGGGTCGCGTTGACTCTTTGAAAATTATACCAGTAATTTAATTGAAAAATTAGGTTGCAGCCTTCCATTCATTTTCGAGTTTATCATGAACTTAAACCTATTAAGTATTACCCGCCTCAAGTTAGTTTTGCCACGTACATAGGGAGTGTTGCAGATTACCTGTACCATGCATACAATTGTTATGGAAATTAGATTCCGTTCCTTTGACTGGTTGCTATATATGTGTGTCATTTTTTTTTGGTCTCTATTACAATCTAATTAATAGGATTTATCATATATAAAAGGAAAAAAAAGTTAATTACAAAACCCCCCACGAAGTTATACTTCAATCTCAAATACTCCATAAACTCGAACTCGTTGCAACTCACCCTTACAAATTATACTTTTCGTTGCGATTTCATCTCTCAACCTACTGAAGTTGTTATATCGAACGATTTTTTTCTCACTTAAACGACATGTGGCATTCTCCTTACTTAAAAAGACGAATTTATCATCGTTTGAGTCCTTCCTAGTCTTCTACAATGCTTTTAGCAATTTGTAGAGCCAAAAAATAATATATAGTTAGCTGATTTTTTTTATTAAAACAAAAAAAGATGACTCACTTAGAATAAAGCCAGTCAAATTCGTATTTTCAAGTAAGGAGAAGGTCACGTGTCGTTTAAGTGGGACAAAAATCGTTTGATATAACAACTTTAATAGGTTGATAGATGAAATCGCAACGAAAAGTAGAGTTTGTGTGAGCGAGTTGCAACGAGTTTGAGTTTATGGAGGTATTTGAGATTGGAACATGAATTCGTGGGGGGGGGGGGGTTTGTGATTAACCCAAAAAAAACTACTCAATACCAACAACTCCATTAATTTAATTCATAGGATTTATCATAAATGAAGACGAGAAAAACTATTCAATACCAACAACACCATTGAAAAGTTTGTGGAACAAGCACAACCAGAACAGCTTTCCACTCTTGCACTACGTTTTGGTTGAACAAACCAACTCAGGCAGTCAGGCTAAAACCATGCATGCACTACATGGCTGCAATTCTCAATAATTTTTTTTTTCTGATCTTACTTTCTATATTATTTATGTATAGGTGCCCTAAGTTTACCCGAGGAAGCAAAGATGTTTGAATGACTTTGCCCTTTAGGACCAAGCTGCCTGCACTTAAAGTACCGCCAAAAGGGCAAAAGGGAAATGAAATTGCATGGATTGGGGCGTAGGGAGTTCCTCCGACAAAACGTTATAGGTTGGTGCTAATTCACATTTTTGTACTGCCCCATTGAGTTGCTTAAGCTGCCTATGGAATCAAGCAAGCAAGCAATCGGCTTCACACTCAAGATTCTATATTCCACTTGCAGATTCTATATTCCACTTGCCAATCATCTCTGGCGGTGCAAAACCCAAAACTTGACTTCAAGAATATGTTCACATTTCAGTCGATCACGCTGTTGAAAAAGGCTCACTAACACAAGTTTCAGTGACTAGGCCCTATGATGAATTTTGTATCCGTATTCAATAGATTTTGCAAAAGGAAAACCCAAACTATAGAGGCTATGTTGCTTTATATTTTTCAAAACATTTTTGTAAATGATTAAGAAAAATTTTTTTAGATATATATTATTTTAGGTATTTGTTAGAATGATGAGACTTGTAAAAAAAATATTTAGGATTTTTTTTTTGAAATTTAGGTGGTGTTTGTTTGTGACAATTTAAGGGTGGCGAAAAATTTTGGATATTAAGATTGGTGAAAAAGTGAAGATACTTTTACGAGAGTTAGTGAAAAAATAAAGAGAGATAAAATTTGAATAAATATTATAATAACAAATAATTTTTTTATGGGAAAATAGATTATTTTAATATTTTTTAATCGGGCTCAAAATTTTGAGAGAGACAATTTTTATGAGTTTTGGTAAAAAAGAAAGGAAAATTTGCTTTTTAGTCATTGGGTTTTACCCTCTTTTATTTTTAGTCCTTAAACTTAATGAGTCAAATTTTTAGTCCTTTAATTTTCACTCCGTTTAAATTTTAGTCCTTAAACTTAATGAGTCAAATTTTTAGTCCTTTAATTTTCACCCCGTTTAAATTGTAGTCCTTCCGTTACCCTCCGTCACCCTTCGTCACCCTAATTAACGGAATAATTTTACATGTCAGCTTCCATCTAACACGCCACCCTTCATTTCCACGTTAGCCTCAACCAATTGAACGTGATTTCTTAAACGACCTGTAGCTTCTATTTAATTGACTCATTAAAACTTAAAGCCTCAGCCTCGTAGTTCTCATGTCAACCGCAAGAGGCCCTTCAAATTTCAACTTCACCACTTCATCGGACTTCCACTTCTCGTGTTGTGTTTCTTGACATGAGAACGACGAGGCTGAGTCTTTAAGTTTTATGTAGAGTTTCAATTAAATAGAAGCTACAAGTCGTGTAAGAAATCACGTTCAATTGGTTGAGGCTAACGTGGAAATGAAGGGTGGCGTGTTAGATGGAAGCTGACGTGTAAAATTATTCCGTTAATTAGGGTGACGGAAGGTAACGGAAGAACTAAAATTTAAACAGAGTGAAAATTAAAGGACTAAAAATTTGACTCATTAAGTTTAAGGACTAAAAATAAAAAGAGGGTAAAACCCAGCGACTAAAAAGCAAATTTTCTAAAAAGAAAAATGAATTTTGTGTTGTTTTCACAAAAATTGAGGATAATAATTAGATGAAAAAAAATCACGTTTGGATTAAAAAAAACACATTAAACAAGCGAGTTGGTATCTTGAGGTTCACAGATTATAAATGCCTCTTTTATAGTTTTCATTTGGTTGGGTTGAAATGCTTACCATTAAACAAACAAATTATTGTTTCTTTCTTTCCTTTTTGCTGCATCCTGATTGGAAGCAGGTGCGCCTTTTGGGTTTTCCCGATTTCTACGCAACGAGATTTAAAGGAAACTCCGTGGATCATTATTGTCCCCCGCCACCTGGTTTGTGCATTGAGCCTTTTATAAAAGATGCCAAAGCGTCTTTAAAAGCGGGTACCTACGAAGAATATGATACATATAGCGTCTTTCTTGTCGATGTTCCCACCTTTCATTAATAAAATCAAAAAGGTTAAAAAAACCTCGTAAACACACTCTAAAGAAAAAGTTAGACACTCTAAAGAGTCGGCGGACCAACAAATAAGGTGACTAAAAGTCCATACAAAGACTCACAAATGACAGAAAAACTATAACAGGCAGCAAACTAATATGATTAAGACCCACAAGGGACATAAAAACTATAACAGACAGCTAACTAATATGATTAAGACCCACAAGGGACAAAAAAACTATAACAGGCAACAAACTAATATGATTAGCAGAAAAACCAATAACAGATAAAAGTGGATTTATAGCTTCTTCTTTTTTATCTAAAGGATAATCATGGCAAATCAACCATAACACTAAGAAATTTGAGGTTTATGGGAGTTCTATCGTCAACCAGAGCTGTTCTAATGTAATTTTTTTTTGGAAATCACCTAAACTAGGGTCAATATTCTTTTTCTTTTTCTTTTTTGTACAAGGAAATACTTTAAAAAGGAAAAAAAATACCACAATCAGATATTTTATATTACCAGCACACAGTGGCGGAACTAGGACCAAAATTTAGGGGGGTCGAATTTTAAAAGCGAAATATCAAGAATTTTTTTCCTTTGTAATGTTAAAAATTATCTTACAATTACAATATCAAAAATTAAGAACTATAAGCATTAAAAATATTACAATACATGTACATAGGTGACAATTGCATCCTACTCATCAACTCTTTTTCTCACTTTACACCTTTGTTTTTAGCTACGCCTGCTTTTGATGATCTTTAACATAGAATTTAGCCCCTAGCGGGTGAATAGATACTCCAAGATTTTAATTCACAAACTCGCACAACAAAACCAGATGTAGTCAAGGACAGAAAAAATAGAGGTAAGTTCTCTCCCTCTTTTTCAATATTATGCCAAGAAGAAAGAAATTTCTGGCAAAAGCTTAAAAGACTTGTTGTTCTCATAGTCTCTCAGTGATGTTCTCAATAAAGATCTGTACAAAAAACAAGTTTAAGTTGTGATTATCTAATTAAGCAAATAACCTCTATAATTTCCGTTACAGATTATAAGCTTTAGAAAGGTTATTTTATATATTAGCAGTATATGCAGAATTCGTACTAGAGAAGATTATCTTATATTTTCTTTCAATTGGAATATTGGCCAGGGTGAAAGGTGGCAGCACAGGTCAACTTATTTTATTTTTCTATTTACAGGTCAACTTATTTAACAAGACAACTTTTTATATATACTGAGGGAGTGATTGTAAAAGTACCATCCGGCTAAAAACTTAGACAGATTAGTTGAAGTCATTGACCATACAAGTGTGTGGGAGTCAATAGTTAAAAGTTACAACTGTCTCCACCTACTGCCGCATAAAAACAATTTCACCATGTGAGCACGATAACCGAGCATGGTACGACGTACTTGTTTCTAGTTTTTTTTTAATCACTTGTTTCTAGTTTCTTTTATTATAGTGCATAAAGGTCTGGTGAAATAATTTTTTCTCGTTATAAAAAAAATATTTTTCATCAATCTATATTAGGGTTATGACTCGTGCACCACAGACTATCAATTGCATTACATCTCACCTCTTGGTTACTAATCGTGTATATACTTCATCGTTAATCTGAATGAAAACAAGAGTTTTAATAAGGGACATGGATGACTTTGCTCCTACAACTTTTTGAAACAGCAGTTTATACACTAAGCATATAAATTGCTTTTAAAAAAATAAATACGTCTAATTTTTCATTGTTAATCAAAGACAAATCTGGTCTATTTTTAATCCTGCAAATTGCTACCTCTACCTTACAGCTGTCTCAAACTTTCTTCGTAAATAAAATTGTCAATCTCACCTCCATAGCATTGGAGATACTATTAGTCATGTGTTAAGTATCCTTCCTTTATAATTTCGAGAACATCCCCAATCTACAGAAGAAATTCAGTGGCCAGTGGGGGTCATCGCCAGGCGCCACTGAGCCCACAAAAGAGACCTTGGTCACTCGCCAAAAATAATTGAAACCCACTTGCCCATTTCATCCTCTCTGCATAAGATCTTAGCCTGAATCAAAGAAATGAAAAAAGGTTTTTGGAGTGGCATGGGATATAAGATTAAGAGGAAGGGTACTTGAGATTTGGTAGGACCCGGTTGGTGAACGAACAGATATGAAAGTAACAATTGCCCAAAAATAGGCACCCACCGCCCTGTAGCTCTCTTTTTCTTTTTTTTAATCACTTGTTTCTAGTTTCTTTTATTATTATGTAGCTCTCTTTTTCTCTCTCTTTTTTTTTTTTTCTAAGAAACAACTCTCTTTTTCTCTCAAGTGTCTTGTCTGATGCCTTTGCTCGAGTGACCTGGGCTTCTCCACTGTTGTTAAAACAAACTTTGCTTACTGTCGGAACTCTCTCCTTCCCCTCTCTCTCTCCGCGAGGTATCTGCCAAAGATATAAAAGAACCCACAGAAGTCTCTCGAAAAGCTTTTACAAAACTTTTGTCTCCACGTCTACAGAGCACCGAACTGAGCTATATCAAAAACCAACCAAACCAAAAGCAACCGATTTAAACCCATCTCTGTCTCTCTTCTCTCTCTCTCTCCATGGACTTCCATATGAGCAAATGGAGAAACCAGCATGAGTCAGAACTACAACATTCTGTAAAGATACCAAAACTTCTTGTTGACCCCCATCAGCAGCAGCCACAACCACCTGGCTCTGCTTTCCCTTTGTTTGTACCTGAACCCAACAGCAAACTCAGCACCCTGTCAACATTTACCGATTCTGACTTCTGTATCAGCCGCTACCAGATTTCCCAGTAAAATTTCTTTTCGATCTTTTGGTGGCTTGAGGGGTAGCGGCCCTTATTTTTTTTTTTAAAAAAATATATATTTGCATATAAGATTTTTTTTTTGGTGGCTTGAGGGGTAGCGGCCGCCCAGGACCGCTACCCCTTCGTTCCGCCACTGCCAGCACAGATAAATCTTCAACGCCTAAATTTCTTATTAGTTTTAGTTCAGTAACAGACGGCTACTAATGTATTGAGCATTATACACTAATTTCTCTTTACAAATAAATAGAGTTTCAGAGTTGCCTATAAAAAACGAAAAAGCAACAAAACAAAAGGAAACTCACTTTGTAACCCCAAGTATGGAGATGCTGATATTTTGCATTCAATTTTTCAATTTCGTGACATTCAACCTCTCAAGTAAAAAATATATTTGCCCTAAAAAAGACTTTTATGCTTTGTTGTCTAAGCGAAAAAATATCTGTCTTTATTTCTCGTAAAATTGAACGGGATGGTGCAAATCATTGAAAATTGAAACTTAAGAAAGTGTGTTTTAGACATTTAAAAAAAAAAAACAAAATGTTCGAGAGCTATCAGAACTACCCAGAGCAGATCGCGACGGCCGGTCAAGGCCCAAAATGTACCAAGATGGGTTGGTGTTCTAAGTTGGGTCTTTTTTTGTCCATAACAGCCCAATATGCGGGTAACCCATCTCGCTATCAGCTGTTGAGAAAAACGATGAAAACTCGATTTGAATGTTACGTTTCTTGTTTCGAGTCTTATACCGAACCAGTGAAAGGAACTGAAGTTTGAACCTAGATATGCTATTTTCTGCTCTTTAATTACTTATGTACTGCTCGAGCATCTGCCTTTAATGGCTGTGCTGGGTTCCGAGAAGTTGAAGCTAATGCTTTAAGCTTGGAGTAAATATCATGGCCGAATATTTCAATAGGTATGCACTTATTATCTTTTCTCTCTTAATAGAATCAGTAAGATTTCACAGCAATTCTATTAAAATTCGGAATTAATCCCATTCCCAAATTGGGGATTGGATTTCTTGTGCACATCTGGAGACTGGAATCACCTCGATGAGAATTTCTTATGTTTTTTGAATTTATCTAATGAATCGCAAACCTTCAACGAGCATTACAGCATAATTTACAGCTTAAAAACCACAAAAAAAACGGCAGGAAATTCCCCTGTGAAAGAAAACTAATACGCAAAACCGAATTTTGTTCAAATTTCTTCACGGTGTTCTTTCCGATCACACCTAAATAGGTAAAAGATCCCTGGTGATCTCGGCGACGAGGCCATTGAGCACATGCTTTTCCACGTCCCTGATAACGTCGTCTTTTTCAAGCAAGGCAAACATGTTCTCACTCCAGCCGGAGTCCCACATGGAATTCACGTCGGGCTCCCTGTCGTGGATATCACTTTCCAGCATTTTAGGCAGATATTCTTCAATAGAGCAATTAGGATTCCCGATCCTTCCGTAGAATTTCAACGTCTCAAAGTCCTTCTGCAACTGCTTGATCAGGCCGTCCAAGGATTGTGCCTTTATGGAACTGATTGATATCTTCGCGCAAGGATGAGTGATAAGCTCTTGCCGGCTACCTTTCCGTTTCATTACTTCATAGCCGCAGTCTGAGATCAGCTTGCTTTCTTCGTCTCGACAGTAGTAAGTGCCACTGGCATGAAGAAGGTCGAAAGGAATGTTTAGCTTGAAAAGTGCCTCTGCCGTGTTGAGGAATAGTTCGCTCATTATCAGTATCTGCTTAAGGCAGTTTTCACTTTCTGTTAATGGCTCTTGCATTCCTGACGTGGGACTTCCCACATGTTCCAGTTCTGAGTGGTAAGATATGCCTGTGCCATCTCCAACCATTCCTGCTACATGTAAGAATTAATTATTTATTCATGTATACGTTGATGTCATCAGGTTTTGTATATTTATGTTGCTGTAATTGTTGATGGGATAAGCACGTAACGGTTTTGGAAGTTTTCATGTTTTACACAGCTTGAATATTTGCAGTATTTTCCGCAGGCTTTATGTACGCCTGCGAAGGGAATTATGTTTCTTTGTGTGATATTGGGGAATTGTGATGGAGAATGAACAAGAAACTCTTGACATCGGGAGTGTTGATCAACTTCCTGCTAGTTCTCTACAATGTTTTTGGTGAAAAGGGGGAGTAAAACTCTCTACTTCTGGAAGGCGGATACTTAAATTGAAAGAGGAAGACTGTACTCACTACTCACCAGTAAGTGCATCTGATGGAAATTTGCAAGGGTTGAGTTCTTCATCTTCACAAAAGTCAGGTGCTTGATCTTGCTGACCATTTATAATCTTTGACATCATGTTTTGACCCTGCATAACACCCAGTGAAGCTTATGTGAGGTGACTGCTGAGTTTAAGCTAACAAATATTGTAGAAAAATAACTGGATGTACGGTTTGCGTGAAAGCGAAGCTTTTAGATCTTAATAACACTTGCCCTGTCATCTGAAGGCGGAGTTAGTTCTTTCAGGCTTTGGTATCCATCTTCTGGAGAACTGTAATAGAAGGAAGATTGTTCAGCTTCTTTTTTTAGTTGTGCCACGTTCAATGGCTGTATGCTTGACGCTGATTTGTTGGATTTGACAATATGTGATTCTGCTTCTTTAGACCTGTTGGCTCTTAGTTGTTCTGCTCCTTTGTAGCCACTGAATTTATCATTCCTTCTTGGTTTCGCTTCTTGCAAAATGGAGTTCTGATGTTTTAAAGGCCTTGTGAAGTTGTGCAGTGTTCCATTTCTTCTGGTTACTACATCTAACTTTCGAGGGATCTCATTTTCATGTCCTTTTGCACTATTTGCTGTCCACGTGGCTGGAACAGAAACAGGTTTCCCCTCCATAACTGGTGGAACGTGAGCCTTTTCTCTTCCTGATTCACATTCTGAGTTTTTTGGCGAAAAATTATGATCTGACCTCATGTCAACTAAAGCTTTCCTGTTGAAGTTTAAGTCAGTAGAACTTTTTTCAGCTGCCAAATCTTCATGGTGCCTGCCGTTTGGATACCCTTCTGATTGCACTGCATGAATAGCTTCTGCAGAACTTTTCTTACTCAATGCAGCTTGGGTTATATGTTGATGCTTCTTTTGCCAATTTATTACACCTTGAGGGGTGTTTGATGAACTCTTGGATCTCATTTCACTTGCTTTTTGTTTACTCACCTGCATCTTTTGTTTCGCACTTTGCTGCTCGCTCTCTTCTCCAAGGTCCTTGCCTCCTTGATACTCAGGTTTCTGAAGGATATACAATTGTTGTAACTGCAGACTGTTCTGACTCTTTTCTTGATTGCTTGACAGAAACTTGTTTGCAGATCTCTTTGCTGATTGAATCATACTTTCTATGTACCCGGTTTCCCCTTGCAATGTCTCTGCAGCTTCTGATCTGTTATATCCATGCACTTTCATCTGATGTAACTCTTCCCATGAAGTTGATTCCTTGGTGTTGCGCATTACTTTGCCTTTATGTTCCCTCTGCTGTTTTCTCATTTGGTCGTGGATATTGTTTTGACTTCCAGTATTCTGAGTTAACTGCCCTACGTTGCTTCGCAGCTTTTCATTTTTGACTGTGGCCTTCTCTGAGGTTGTCCCTGGTTGAGTTTGTTCCAAGTCTTTCCGGGTTGGGTTCCTGTTATGAATAGTTGCCTCAAAGCTGGCATTTCGTGTAGGCATGTTTTTTCCTCCTTGAGACATAAATGTAGAGTCCTGAGTCACAAGATTCCTTTTAGCTTCCGTCACTTTTGGTCTTTTGGGAGGTTCAGGATTAGTGGTGTCTTTAGTTTTCTGTACAGCATTCTTGGTGCTTCCCTTTGCGGTACGCTGCACAGGCATTCCCTCTATCTTTTGCCTGGGAGTCGAATCTTTCTGTTTGGTGTGCTTGTTGTCTGCTTGTTTGGGAAGGTGATCGAGCCCCATTAATTTTGCAATCACATTGGAAATCCTTCCCTTTTCTGGTTTAGATTGAGATGAACTTGAGTGATTCTTCTGCTCTGAAAACGCAGCAAGAGTCTTGATATCAGGGCCGTAGCTAGCTGATCGCTTGTGAGAAACTGATTTGGACGTAATCAGTGGTTCCTTTTCATGGTTCTTGTTATTAGCTTCTGTACCATAAGTCAGAGCTTTCATCCTTGAGGGCTTGTCAAAGGAGAACTTTGGCCAGCCAAGTTGTTGCTGCTCAGCTACTCCAACCATGTTGTCTTCATTGTCTTCATCATCCTCTAGCAATATGATGCGGTTTTTCCTCTGTGGGCTGACTATGTACTCAGAAGCTTCTTGCAAGTTTACAAGCATCCGTAGAGACTCTTCCAAATCCATTGCCCCTTTTAACAATTCCTTCCCAATTTCGACTGAATAGCTGTCAAAGTTAAGTCCCCCAGAGCAGGCTCTTAGAATCTGGTTTAGCTTCTGTGCCCCTTTCGATATTTCTTTGATATGAAGGTGAGAGAGAGTAGGAAAGCTACTACTTGAAGACCTGTGCCTATGTGCACTGCTTATCTCCATCTTACCAAAGTCCATGGATTTCCTACCAATTTGGTTCAGGAAACCCAAAATTGGATTATTGCTTGAGGAATCTGTCCTTATTATACCTCCATTTTTGAAGGCAAAAGCCAAAGCCAGGGACAGATCTCCCATTTTCTCTGAGCTCTGACCTCTTGCATAAGTGACTATCTGTTTTGAAGCTTCTTCAACAACAGGTAATCTATTGTATCCACTGGACCTATTTTGGTTGTTTATAGTCCTGGAACCAATCTGCAGAAAATCAAACAATGGATTCAAGAAAGTTCCTGCCATCTGCTTAAAATATTATAAATGAATTGCCTCAGAAGGTAATATAACTTACAGTTCCAAGCGTTTTTACACCCCTGGACCCTTTATGAGTGTGATTGGAGTAAGCATAAGCATCTGTACATACACACGACAGAGCAACAGAGGTTACAATTATACATTTTGACTGATTGTTAACTCATGGTTGTTTTGGCTAGCCAAAGATTGTATGCTCTCAGCATCTAGTCCTATATTAGCCACACTGTGTCTGAACTCTAAACAACTTTGTGTCTGACAACTGTCTGGAATTGAGAAATGGATCGTTTCTTACTTTTCAGATATTAGATTTGGCTTGCGCTATCCTTTTGTTTGGTGTATCTATTCAAATATAAGCATCTCTTTGTGCCCATGTGCATGCAAATGTATGATTATCATAATTCTGTTCCAAAGGAATAAGAGTAGAAATCTCTCTCCCCTCTCTTCCCTTCCATGGACAAAAATATCTCCTCTTTTTCTTCTTTTGATTTCAACTTTTTTCCCTCGTTTAAATTTCTGTTTATTGGTCTAGTAGTGCAATGAGAAGAGAAAAATGGAAGGAGGAATCAGGGAAGTCTTCATCTTTTGTCTGTACCTATGGATCTCTAACGAACGACCGTGGCCTTTCTCCATTATCTTCAATATTTTGAATTATTTACTTCTGTTGTTAAATAATAGCATCCAACCCCCACAACAAATACAAAAATGAAAAAAATATGTAAACAAACCCATATACTGGTCCCAGTTACTATAAAGTAGTCAGCTTAGCTTTGATAATATGTGAGTCACATTTGCCCACAGTTTTATCAAAATTCACTCATAATTGAAGCAAAAGTGTAGAAATACTAAAGATTGGTACCACTCAGTACACAATTAACTGAATTTATATCCAATGGATGACTGGTCTGTATGTTTAAATGTGTGTGCATCTGTTTTTAATTTCATAAATGATCATCTGGAAGCAAAAAAATATTTCTTTTGGCCAGTAAAGTGATCTTTCATGGGCCATTTCAGAAGTTGTTAAACAAGTGGAGTTGGCAGCATTTTTGCATATTAACCATTTTTTCTCCTTTTAGATGCAAATGATAATTTTAAACTTCTCACATAAGCAGCTGGCAAAAGCTTCTCTTGGGATTGCTTTGGTGTATTGATTTGGAATATGCTCCATAGAATTTTTCAGGACAAAATCTTGAACAAGTTTATACCTTCAAGTTGAAGTCACTCATGTCTCCCAACCCGAAAGAAGACAGAAGTCATTCCTCCTCGAGTGATTGGGTATGCATAAGAGATGTTAATTATGTGCCTTGCAGGATTTGTTTCATGCTCTTTGCTTGTGTTGAACAATCTAAATTCCTAAACATAAATCAAATGTATATACAATGCATGTACTTAAATAATTACCTATAGCCATTGCTTCTGAACGGTTTGAGCTTTCAGATGCAGCTATTCGTTCCTTGCGTAACCGGAGATCATCCAACAGCTTCTGTGCAAAAACTGATTTCTTCGCCATATTGTGTTTGTGCTTGCACTTGGATGTCTTAGTCTGGCACTCTTTTGGCAACAAAATGGCCGAATGTCTTCACATAGCTATTTCTGCAAGAGGAAGAGGAGGAACTGCGTTTCTTTGTTAGTTGGAGTGATTCTTTCAGAGTTGGGTGGTGGTGGGAAGTCCAGCACAAAGCAATCCAATTGAGTTTGAAAATTTATCCTGAAAGGTTGACGTGAACTTTAGATCTCTCTCTCTCTCTCTCTCTCTCTCTCATTTGAGTTCCCTAGCTTTTATTCGAATCCAAGCAAACGGTAGAACAGTGCCAGTGGGCTTGTGTTCCAAGCTTCTTTACGAGCAACCTTCTCCTATTTCTTTTCTATATTTTACGTACTCAGTATTTACTACTTCTGTGAAAAGGGTGCTCACATTTTTTTACTCCAAGACCACTATTTCATGATGATTCAAGGAGAGAGGGATGTGAATGGGCGGCAGGATGAAAATTGGGTGTGCTTGATATATTTACCCCCCCCCCCCCCCCCCGTTTTGTGGCTTGTGGAAGGGAAATCTAAGGTGGCTGGACACATGCTACACGTTCATTGGCATCTATAAAGTTTGGGGTTGGGGGGTTGTCTTCGAAATTCCCTGTCAGAGAATGCACAGCATATAAGATGTGGTGGACTCTGACATGGAGGGAGAAAGAGACATTGCCTTCTTTGCGTGAACGAATCAATTTATGCAAATTCCATGAACTTTTACTTTCCACATGTTATTTACAGGATGTGTCTCTATACACGCATCTCTCTTCTTTTTATCCTAGGCAAAGCTTAATATACTCTATCCGAGAAGACAAAACCATTCTCCAAACATTTCTCTCATATCCCTCAAACTCTCAAAATTTATGGTAAAATTTTTAATTTGTTACTCGATGGTCATAATCTCCACAGAAAGAACCCAAATAAGAAGAAACAAACTTGCAGCTCTCGTTTATTCGTTATAGATCATAAAGCAAATATTATTTCACTTTCTCTGTAATTGTGTTTCTGCAGTGTAAGTAGCTGAACTATGAAAATGCTGATCCGTTACCTGTTAAATGATGATTGATTCTCCATTGTAGATTGTATGCCTTATTCTGCTATATAATCAAAGTTGTATTATAATGATGGAGGCATATGATCGAAGGGATATCATTATAGCCATTATGATGAGGTATCTAGATGATAGTAGTATCATTATTATAACTATCCAAGTTCTTAGGTGGCAAGCAAAAATTTTACGAATTTGATTTTTTAGAAGAATTTTTTTAGAGTGATTTTTATGGGGTTTGTAAAAAATTGGTGAAATTTTTAAGAATAATTGAAAGTTGTTTAAAACTAACAAGAGATAAGATTTTATGAAAAAATTTAGTGAAAAAGTAATGAAGTTTGTTAAGAAATAAAAAGAAAAAAGATTTGATGCTTTTTTTAATGAAAAAGTATTGAAGTTAGTATGAAAAGGTATTAGAATTTTAATTTTTTTTATGTTTAATTGTAAATTTTCTATAAAAAATTAAAAAATTTGGTAAGTTAAAAGAACAACATTGAAAAAAATGGGTTAATTACATTTTGCTCGTGGTTTGGAGGTTTAAGATATTTTGCACCTCGTTCTTTTAATTTTGAGACATTTCATCCACGTAGTTTGAGATTCTTGACACTTTACATCACTCATCAATTTAGTTGTTATTTTAAACGGAAAAGTGTCATAACCCAAAAAATTTATAAACAAATATCACCTTAGCAAAATGCACTTCCACGTCGAGTCTTGCCTTAATAATCCATTCCCTAGTCATGTTGGAACCTTAGCTTATGAAGCCTTGATATGTAAGAAGTATGCCTTAAAAATAATTTATATGAATAATTATTTATTTAGATACTACATATAAGATGTTACATGGTTATTATTGAGTGACATAAAAAAGTCATGTCAATAGTTAATGAATCAAATGTGGGAAGTATGACTTTTTGGTTCATTATATACTTAATGTTTTATTCTAGACCATGATACATATTTATATATAATAGGTATATACTCGTGTCTCTATTAAATACGATGATATATTCAGTCATTGAGGTAGTGATTGAGTCATGCACTGAATGAGATCAAATATGGATACCTTCTAGAAGTGATCATTATGTTGAGAAAGTATTCAACACAATTTGTTTATAATATTTTTAGACTTGAGAGGTTTGTGCAAATTTGTTTATTGTATGTTTGTATTTTGATCGAGTCATTTGGTGATGATTTTTATAGGTCAATATTTCATACAACGTTGTATCTTGTGCATGATGAATGAGTTTGTATAAATGCTCAATAAAGAATCAACTAGTCTCTTATAAAAGAATATAAGGGATTTAATGGGAAGAAAAAAGTTTTTTCATGTGATCCTGCCGAAATCTGAGATACCTAACGATCTCATGCACTATCACATCTAGGGTTTTATATAAAATGGTAGCTATGAGATAGTCTACCATAATCGTTAGTTTGAGAGTTGGCCATCAAAACTCAAAAAATCCTACGACGGCGGTAAAGGTGGGCACCAGAACGGATGGAACCAGAATTGGCCATTCTGGTTCCAGTACCCACCAGAATCTAGATTTTCATTTCGGTTCCATTCCGGAAACTGAAAATTTTGGATTTCTTATTTGGGCCTAAAGGCCTAGAATTGGTTTGGGCCCATTGGTCCAAAAATGTAATTTTTAAGTTGTGTTTTGTGGGCTGAAATTAAGATAGTGTGAGGCAAAATTGTACCCAAAAGGCCCAAAATAACAATGGTATGAGCATTAATTTGAAGACTCAATTGCCAAAAAAAACAGTGCAATGCACTAGTGTCCAACTTCAAATTTCGAAAGTTCAAAACACTGCCGTCCAAAACAAAATAAACACTAAATTAAAATTACAACTAAACAACTACATTCTAAAACAAAAATAAACACTGTCAAAATAAACTCTAAATTCAAATTACAAAAAAAAACTAAGTTACTAAATAAACAATTAATCATACAAATAATTAAACAACTAAACATTCAATATTCCAAGCTTCTCCATCTCGACAAAAGACAAACACAAAACAAAACATTTATAAGAAAAATATTAAGACAACCAAATAATCAATTAACAAAATAAAATATTTATGAGAGAAATACTAAGACAAGTAACCAAATAAAAAGTCCAACTATCAACAAAGAAAATTGGTAAGTTAATTTTTCGTAGTTATAACTTTCCTAATAAACACCTAAATATAAGTTTGAGATAACACGTAAGTTAAAAAATGTTGATTTGGATTATTTGTCTAATTGGATTGGCTGTAACAACGAAGGTGCATACGAATTTTACTTACTCAGAAAAGGTAATGAAGTTTATTGACCTGACTTAGAAAAAAAAAGAAGTTTATTGACCTGGAATTATCTTCTGTATTTTTTAAAAGGGTTAATTACACTATTTCTCCATTAACTTATGCCTGATTCCTAATATTCCTCCCAAACTACAACTCGTGACAACCCGCCCCATTATTTACGTTTTCTATTTCAATCCCATTTGGGACTCCGATTCGGCGTTAAGTCGCACGTTTTCCATTAAACGTGACCATCACGTGACTCTCATATGCTGTAATAAGACTTTAATGCCCCAATGAATGGTCTCGTTAGATTTTCCTTTAATTCCCTCTGCAACTCCAAAAGTCCTCGCATGTGTTAACCCACCCACACTTAGGTTTTTCAAACCAAAACTCGAAAAATAGAAAGACTCGAGCTTTTTCACTCCTGCAACTCGAAAATGGTTCTTTTGCATCTAGGCTGACTCTATTGATAATGAGCAAGAACCAAAACGAGACCCTTAAGTAGCTGCAAAAGACCTTCCCAACTCGTATCTGCAATAGATGCGATAAAGTTTTTGCCTCTGGCAAAGCCCTTGGTGGTCACATGAGAATGCATGTCCAAGCATGCAGAAAAAATAGCTACTTAAGCCAAGCTCAAGAAGCAGGCCGCCGCCGTCTACAATAGGGAGAAGACCAATTAATGGCGATGGAAAAGTGCTCGTCGATTGGGTTTGGGACTTATGGGAAACGGGGAAACTAATTGAGGTTGCTCACATGCTTCATTTGAAGGAAGAAATTCCCCAACATGAAAGCTTTATTTGGCCATATGAGATC
The DNA here is from genome assembly GCA_963930655.1 of Myrica gale. Taxonomy (NCBI): domain Eukaryota; kingdom Viridiplantae; phylum Streptophyta; class Magnoliopsida; order Fagales; family Myricaceae; genus Myrica; species Myrica gale. The sequence goes on from OZ005615.1 coordinate 21,324,107, forward strand.
TCATCCTTCAAGGACATGGAAGGGAATTCAATCGCCTCCAGTTGAGAAAACCAACGCAAGTTCTTCTTTGTCCACACTATCTGATGATAAAATTGGTTATGCTGTTACTATTATTGCCACGAAGGTGGTCGTACGTGGTTGATTTCTCAGGCTCTCTATTTAGATGGAAGGTCACCGGTAAAAGTGCCCGAAAAAGCATTGGCCCCTCCACCAACGTTTCTGATTTCGGTCTTCCCCATGGTCTAGAGGAGGGGATGCAAAAGCTGTGAAAATGTTTCTGATTTTGATTTCTGAAAAGTTAGTTTTATCCAGTTGCTTCCTAGACGCGCTTTTTCAATGGCTAATGCTAGCTCGAAGAAGACGAAATAAACCCAAATCTTGCCCGAGTCTAGAGAGAGGGGCTGCCTCTCTCTCTAGACGTTTCCCCTTCCCTCCGCCTGCCCTCCCCCCTCTTTCTTCCCTGTGACTGGCGGTGGGAGGAGCTCTTCCCCCTTCCGTTCCCCTTTGCCCTCTCCCTCTTTTGGCCGGCTCCCTTCGTACCCCCCTCATTTTGGTCTCCCTCTGACTTTGCTTTCAACTCCAGATCCCGGATTCCCGGTGGGTCTTCAGTGGCCACGCTCGGCAGGGACGACATCAGCTGCTTCTGGAGCTCGTCTCCAATGTTTTTCGGTCACCATCGGCCTGCGCGTATTCCCCCATGCGAGGGCGTGTGGCTTATTCGCGGTTGCCCATTTTTGGATCTGATGCAGGGGTTCTCGGTGGAGTCTTGGGGCCATGTTTTCTAGCCGGCTTCCGTTTGGCTAGAAGCTTTCTTGCTTTCTGTTGTGTTTGTTTTTCTTTATGCGTTGTTGTCCATTTCGTTGGGTTTTGGGCGTGGACCTCGGCGTCGTTCGGTGCTGGTGTGGACGTTCTCTCGAGGAAGTGGGAGTGCGGTGCGCGACTACCCACTCCTCCGGCGACCGCCACCTTCGACGGTTTTTAATTCGGGTCTTTGGACCCGTTTTGTGTTCACGGGCCTTTGGGTCCGTTCTTATACAACCTTTATGGCCTTTGGTTGTATCGCCCGTAAGCCGTTCTTTGTTCATGTAATGGGCAGTATGCCCCGGTGCCTTGTATCCGGCCTCGTCTGGTCGTCTGTATCAGCATTGTATCCATTGTTTGGGTATCAATGAAATGAATTTTATGCTGCTTAGAAAAAAAAAACGAAATAAACTCAAATGCGCTTTTCAGAAATATGTATAATGTGAGCTCAAAGAAGACAAATGTGCTTTTCAATGTTTTTGATTTTGATTTCAAACCCAAATGCGCATTTGGGTTTGAAATATTTGTACAACTAACTTTTCAGAAATCTGTCTAATTCGAGCTCAAAGAAGACGAAATAAACAGGGGTCTGTGTTTCAAAAAGCACCGGATTTAGGTTTGCAATTTTATCTGCATGGACTGAGGGCAGTTTCGTCTTTTCGCATGGGGTGGGTGTCACATGCAGGTTACATGTGACAGAAAACGTGCGAGTTATTGCCAAAATTGGGTCCAACAACGAATTGAAACGCGATACATACATTGAGGTGGTGAGTCGTAACAAGTTCAAATTTAGAGGAATTTTTGAGGTTGAGATATAAATTGGCGGAGAAAAAAATGTAATTATCTCTCTTTAAAAAACAACCTTAGGTGGTTGGAAGCACGAAGTTTTGAAAAACAAATGGCACCCGGTACCTAGGACTGTGCATAAACAACGATGGTAACAATTATGCCCTCCACGGCCATCGCCACCGCTATGGACGGTTATCCAAAAATGGACACCGCCCTCGCCACTGTAAGGGAGGAAACCGGCACCTAACGGTGGCGGTAGCGGTTACCGCCCCTACAGCGAAGATCACAAAAAAATCGATATCAAATCGAAATTGAGATCTATAATCAATACCAAATCGAAATACAAATCTGTAATCATTACCAAATGGAAATCCAATTTGTAATCAATATCAAATCCAAATCCAAATTAAAAAAAAATTACAAATGTGAAAATCTCAACCAAATCGTAAACAACCTAAAAAAAATTCTGAAATTGCAACCCAAAGCCGTAACCAAATCTACATATTCTACACATTGACATTCGCTTGAAAAACGTCATAGATTTGAAAAGCTTTCATTTTTTTCAAAATCTGAAATCTCATAAACAGCCGAAAAAAATTTCAAAGTTGCAACCCCTATAATCAAATTATCAATAACCAAATCGCAAGAAAATCTCCACATATTTGAAAAACTTTCCAAATATCATTCAAATAGAAAAGAAATCTAAACGAAATTTTTTTACAAACCTAACAAATCTCAACCAAAACACAAATATAATATCAAATTGCAAGAAAATTTGGGGGGAGAGAGCGATAGTCGATAGAGTTGCTGGGGAAGAGAGAGCTAAAGAGAGTTGTGGCTGTTGTCTGCTGTAAAGGGGGAGTGCGTACTGCGCGCCGTGCGACTAAAGGAGGGTGACAAAGTTGACTGCTGAGTAATTGAGAGAAGGAGAAAGAGGTAGGATTAAGTTAGGTTTAAAATAACTAAAAGAAACAGTATCATTTTGATATGCATATTAAAAAAAAAAAAAATAGGGGGTAAGCAGTGAAACCGTCCGGGTGATCAATTTCACCTCCACTTAAGAGGAAATTTTGCTTCGGTGCCATTCCGCCAGCGTTCAAAACGCGTGCGACGGGATAAAAATATCTCATCCAATCAAAACTTCGTCCAGAAACTTCTCTGCAATAGCAGCCGTCCATGCCTTACCCTAGTACCGTGCCCTAGCTAAACCGACTACTTCGTCCTCTGCGCAGATCCAACCGTTAATCTCTTTTTGTCAATAAATCATGGCCGTCAGATACCCCTAAGATTTCAATATATAGATCGTTCCGTCTCCTCATTGTGTTCCATTCTGCAAACCCGCCGCTGTTTCTTCTCAATAACACCAATATATCCCGTCTTTTTCTCTATGATCCCTTCCTCTTCTTCTCTTGTTTGTCAATTCCTCATCCAGATTCGATTAGATCGTTTCTCTACCTGCCGTTCGATGGAAGTCTTCTGCCCTTTCGTTCTGTATATCGCTTTTTGATAATCGCTTTCCTGTTTCACAGAGTTTGGTTCGTTTTCCTTTTCTTTCTACAGAGGTTGGCCGAACGGAGTTTTGCGAAGGTATGATTGGTGGATCTGCTTCGGTATGGTTCGAATCTGCTTCTGTTTTTGAAGGTAATGTGGCTTCTTTCGAATCTGGTATGGATGGATTTCTGTGATTCTTTCAAGCCAATACGAACGAATCGGATCTGTTGCGTGCGTTTGTTATTTCGTTAAGAGCAGGTACGAAATCGAAGCTATGTCGTTGGTTTTCTTGACGGTCGTGTTTACATATATATGTTTATTGAGTTCTTAGTTTCGATGGTTTTCTTTTAGCTTTCAGAATCTTCAACGATGGGCAAACAGCTTTGCAAACCTAGCGGGAGGCGGACCAGCGCGCTTTTGTTCTTATAGATGGTGATCCGTTTGGCCCGCATAGATGGCGCTTGCGGCGGTTGATTGTAAGAACATAATAGACGGGTGCGATCTTATGCGTAACAGACTAAATATTTCTTGCCTGATCTCTATCCTATGTTCTCTTATATCAATATGGTCCATTTGGAGAAGCGAGGATGATGTAAGGATTATGAGCATCAGGCATAGTACCTGATCTGATAGGATGATGTGATGTATCAACCTTTGCCATGACGGGTGCGCTTGCATGGCAGGTCAAATACTCTCAATAAAAGTCTCAGTTATTTGGTCTTTGGGAGGAGCCGGCCCTTGCTTTTTCATTTTGGGTCGGTTTCCTCCCATGGGTGTGTGCGTTCCCTCTTTCCCTATCTTTCTCTCCCTCCCCTATCTCTTTCTCCCGGCGCGATCCGTTACTGGTGCATCGTCCGTTATCTACCTATAAAATTCTTCGTCGGCTCTGGGTATATATCTGCAACAAACAAACCACAGACGAGCCAACCCTTTTCGGGTGTGCAGTGATCAGATTTCTGCTCCTGATTTCCATACGAAAGGTACAAAGATCCGCTGTATCAAATTATTTATACCAACAGGTACTATCTGCTATTTGAACTCGAGTAACAGGTACTATCTGCTATTTGAACTCTTGAGTAATTCGATATGTTTCTTAAATTTTAATAAGCTGTTTCCCCCTGAAGAATGCGCAGTTTGACACGATTATTCGATCAGTATCATCCTTTTTTGTTCTCAACATCCTGATCCTGAGAATACGATTTAGAGCATATGATACCAAGTTTTAATCATGAAATAGCGCTTTCTTTTTCAACTCCAATATGCTTTTTCAAGAGAAGTCTATTCTGCATTTTACAGAGCCAAATATGCAGTCTACTCTGTCCTACGGTTATCATAGTTTGTTGATTTTACTGGCATTAAAATGGATATAAATTAGCGCGTTCTTTTTTTCCTCAACATCCTGATCCTGAGAATACGATTTAGAGCATATTATACCTTAATCATGAAATAGCGCATTCTTTTGCAACTCCAATATGCTTTTTCAAGAGAAAAGTCTATTCTGCAACTTACAGAGCCAAATATGCAGTCTACTCTGTCCTACGGTTATCAGTTTGTTGATTTTACTGGAATTAAAATGGATATAAAGAAATAAATAATCAGTATTAATTGATTAGTACTCCTATAGGTCACATGCATTCAGAAGCATAATTTATATGTGCGGAAATTCGCTATGAGATTGAACCAGCACGAATGTATTTTGCATATTTTAATAAGCTAGGTTTTTATAAGTTGATTTTATTGGTTTAAAGTGAATGTCAATAAATAAATCAGTATTAACTAATTAGCACCACTTAGAATCCATAAGTTATGGGTATGTTTGAGGGTGAAAATTTTGGGAATTGGGGTTTGAGAAATATTATAAAATAAAGAAATGTTATGGGAGTTGGTGAAAAAGTAAAGAGAAGATTTTTAATAAATATTATAATAATAAAAAATTATGTGGTGAATTTTTTATGATTAAATCCAAATATTTGGCTCCAAACATCCACTGTATATGTGCTGAATAATCAACAATTATGTCAATTAGATGGAACAACCACTAATGTGTCTCGCGCAGTTTGAAATCAGTTTCTAGAATATAAGTTGGCGATACCATTACAATCCTCAAGCACTACTACAAAAGGTTGTGAGCAGATGGCACTCTGAAATCATTCTCTGTTATCTTAATTGTTCATTCTCTTGTTGAAGTATAATTGCAATGAGTTTATGGTCTTCATTCTCTGTTTTCTTAATTGTTCATTCTCTTGTTGAAGTATAATTGCAATGAGTTTATGGTCTTTTGGAGTTATGGGTGTAGGTACTATGTACTCCACTTAATTGATGTACTCCACCTTCATCCTTTGACTTGTAAGTGTCTTGTTCGAGACGTTTCCATTAAGTATCAATCTGTAATTTGTGACGAGGCATACCTGCCATTGTGCAATGTGCTTTCAAGGGTTTGAATTGAGTTATCTTGGTTACTCGCACTAGAATCACCGGTTGAAGTTTGGATCTAGTTGCGGAAGCATCATGCATGGAGTGCTTTGGAATTCTGACATGCTTATACAAGCTCACTAATTTGTCTTGAGCAGTTCTGCAAGTGTTCATCTGGCTATAGAGGTAAAGGTAATTTCAGAACGCTTGATCCACTCAATTATTTGCATTTTTCACTTTCATATTTCGTTTTTACATGTTTAGTATTTAATATGAATGTGATTTTCTGTACTAAACTTTATTCTTTCTGCTGTTTCGAAGAATCGCACTTTCCGATGTTCTCTCGGGGGTTGGTACATTTTACATGGTGTTTTCCCCCCACCAAAAATTTGACCCCTCATCATTACAATTTTTTCTTTATTTTCACTTTTTTACAAAATTTTTCCACTTTTTTTATTTATATTTTTCACCCACTTTTTCGTTCTCTTCCTTTTTACCGATGATTGCTTGCGTAAATTTTATTCTTTTTGTTTTATCGTCCTTTATCCTGTTTTACTTTTTAGTAACTAATTTTGCTGAACCTGAGCCTTTTGTTGGCTTATTTTTTACTAGGTCCATTTTTTTCTTAATCCCTTGTATGTATCATATGCCTTCAATCTGCTGCCACTTTTGGTCTTAGGTTGTGGATTTTTTTTTCTCTTAAATTGGTTTTGATTGGGTATTGTGCCACTTTCCAATGGTTTTATTGTTGTTTTCCTGCATGTATCCTTGAATATTGATGGTCTCATGTACACTTATTGCAGGAAAAATTTGGACCTATCGTGTCTTGTTTTCAATTCTTGTTCATGGTCCTTGATGCGGTCAATGCGGTTGCTTCTTTTTCGTTGCTGTTGGAGAAGAGTACTCGATCATTTCTCACTCGTGTGACAATGTGATTTGTGTGGCTTTTCTCTGAATCTTGACCAGTTTATAAAGTATGGAAGGACTGCTTTCTGCTACAAGACTAGTGTTTTCCTGGTATTCTGTGATTGTGCCGGTCTTAAGGTAACCCATGGTATTCCAACGTTTTGTACTGCGAGTTTTCGTTTTCGTTTGGAATTGTGATTCGACTTTTTCCCAAATTCATGGCCCTTTGAAATATCTGTTTATTTGTATAAACAGATATCTGGCAGCTGTTATCTTTACGAGTTTTGTTTAGCTGCTGGTTATTTCATTAATATGTGTCCTTAAACTTATTATGTTGTTTCCGGCTTCAATGTTTTGGTCACTTTGGCCAGTATTTTCAGGGTTGTGTTAAGAGCTGCTTTACTAGGATAGGTGGTTTTTTGAACAACTGTAACGCTATTTAAGCAGAAGACTGATTTGGGAAGAGGAGAATCAAATGCTTGGGATATAGAGAGGCAATGGATGATGAAGGCTGCCAAAGGTAAAATGCAATTCCTGATACGGTGATCCCGCACTTTCTGATTCCGTGACCAAGTTGTTCACTCCCCTATTTTTCCAATTACGCGTCCTACTGGCTAAAACTTTAGTGGATCACTCCCCTATTTTTCCAAACTTGGGGTTGTGGTTTACTGTCAATATAATAATAATTACTATTACTTTATATTTTTGCCTGCTCATGTCTTCCAACTTTTATATTCAATCCATTTCTCTACCGATTTCTTCGACGAAAGACTATTTAAGGGTATTTTTGAGGGTGAAAATTTTGGGTATTGGGTTTTGAGAAATATTATAAAGTAGAGAAATGTATGGGAGTTGGTGAAGAGAGAAGATTTTTAATAAATATTATAATAATAATAAAAAATTATGTGGTGAATTTTTTAGTAGTAAACTTAAAATTTTGAACTCAATTAATTGTGGCTCAAACATGTCTCAATGGGGTATATAGTGATTAATAGTTGGATTTTACAGTAACTTCTTTAAAATAAAGGGCATTCAATAAAGTGGTGGAAAAAAAGTCAGCCTTACTAATGAAGGGCATTAATAGTCATCCTCTAATTTATAATGGATGTTTTAAGGAAATAAAATTTTATTTTTATCTGGGGTTAAATACATTTACAATTTATACTAAAATTTGTAACTTTTTTTCGCATTGCACCCGCTACTGATTTTTTTTTCTAAGCAACATGAAGCACCACTGATTATTCATTTTAGATATATTTCATCTATCTTTAAAATTGTTAAGGAAAATAAGTTCTGGTGTAATTATTTTTTTAAAGGTAGAGCATTTTGTAAAAATTATTGAGTTTATGTTTGGATGTCAAAAATATTTTTTTTTTACAAATTTTCATATATTTTTTTTACCACTTTCGAGATTTTTTTATCTATTCAAACTCAAATAATTCGTGTTTAAAATTAGTCGAGTGATAAAAAATAATAGAAATAAAATGTTAAAAACCTATTAAATGATAAAAAGTTGATTTAAGTTTTTTATTTGTGATGAGAAATAGTTCTCCTTCATCGAGTAATGGAACAATATTAACGTGTCTTTTAAATTGATTTATCAATATTTAAACGTAATTCTATTTCTATATTTTTTTTGTTAAATTTAGTCATATTTAATCTGTTGGTTTTATATAATTTTTGTAATAGTTTTTATATTTTTAAATTAAAAATTTAGTCATTTTTATTATTTTTTGTAAATGAATAAATAAATAAATTCTATAAGTCATGTCATCTAATTTATTAAAAAAAAAGTTTACCATTGCAAAAGTCTTTGAACAAAAAAAAGTTTTCGGGAAATACTCTGCAAGATAATATTACCTAAAAATATTAAAAAAAGATGTATAAAACGTAATTTTTTTCAACATACAAATATTGGAACTCTAATCTATTTATTCATTTTAATTTTTTAAATTTTATATTCAAAGGATATTTCGATCATTTTGTATATTTTATATATATAATTTAGGGATAAATGTTCCTTGAGATATAAAAAATATCGATCTAGTCTCTGTGATTCTATTTTCGTTTGTTATTATTTTATTTTCATTTGTTTATAGCACATGGACTAATTTTGTATTTATTTCTATAATTTAACTGAAATGGGTATTGATTATTTTTTAAATAAGGGCACAAATTTATTTTGAAATTTAGGAAGACGAGATTAATTTTAACTTATAATTAATTAAGAGGTGTATTGCAGTATTATGGCATTCCTCGAAAAAAGTCAGCCTTTTTAGTTTTAAAAATCTAATAATTATGAAATTTTGTAAAATTTAAGGATTAAATTTTTTATTCGATAACTTAATGATAAAATGGTATAAAAATTGATTTTTTTTGTAAGTATTGACATTTTTTTCTGGATGATCTCTATAAATTAGCTTATTTAAAAAAAAAAACAATGTTCTTTCTAAGCAGTCGGCATGGGTTAGGAGTATCTAATGCTTCTCAATTATCCAATCTGGTGTCGAACAGGTGTTGCATGGATGTGACTGCTCCAAAAGCAAGAAGGTGGTTTGTGGGACTATGGAAAGAGAATTAAAGAAAATGGTCGCGTAAATATCGATTTTTTGACATTGCAATCATTTACTTTGTTCCCCACACACACACACCATGTGATTTATAGAAGTACGCTTTTCTTTGGCTTTTTCTCCCAAAATTTTATGATTAGAGATCGCATAACAAATATTAGGAGTAAACGGTGTTTTAAAGCTTTCTCTTATGCCTTTTGGGCTACTCTCGCTAAAGCGCCCCCGTTTTGTAGTTCCTCATCATTGAGCTTCGCTTTGCTGGGTTTTTTTTAATGAGTTAAATATACTTTACATTAGGCATCTTGATATTTTCTATCCCAATTTATTATTTTTTTTCATATTATTTATTTCAATTATTCATTTCAATCACTTTGTATTTTTTTTAAAAAAAATTATTTTTTGACATGCAACATGATAATTTTGTTTTCTTATGCTTTTTTAGTGATTATTTTATAAAGATAAAATCGTAATTTTAGAAATTAATAAATAAATTTATATTAAAATTAATTTTTTTTTTAATAAAAAATGCAAAGTACCTGAAATATATAGTTGAATTATGTAATATGACAAAAAATAATAAAAGATAATATCAAATATCAAATATCAAAATTCTCAAAATTAAAAAGTGTAACGTCAATTAAAACCATAAAATCACACAAACTAGGGGCGGCTCCAACTATAGGCAGGGTAGGCGGTGCCTAAGGCCCCCAAAATAGGGAGACCCTCAATTAAAAATTTTCTTTAATAGGTATATTTAAAAAATATTTAATTATAAGGCCTCAAAAATTTAATTTTAAAACTATTTGTATAGAATTTTAGTTAATTAGTTTTTATTCTATAAAAATGCTTATTAAATCTTCTTGATAAAAAGGAACCATCAACTCTTCAAAGAGACCTATTAAATCTCCTTGATTGAAGTAACCATTAACTCTTCACCTTTTTTTATAAAATCTCTTGCATCGATCAACCCAATAACGTCTATATATTTAAAAGATATTAATTCTAAATTAATTCAAACGAAATTAAATAAAATCAATATCCTATAAAATCTCCTTAAAATTGGGTTGGCAATTATACGAGAAATCCTATAAAATCTCACACCCGATTCATTTAATTTGTTTACCGGTACTTGACAAACAAAAATAATCTCACACCTAATCTATTTAATATTTTTACCGTTGTACACATTAATTAACAACTAAAAATCTATCTTTAAAAGGACTTAATCTATAAACCATTTCACAATTACGTGTGATTTCGATTGCTTGTTAAGTACAAAAACTACTTGAAAATCCTCTCAAGTTCAACCATCCTATTTTGTCTCCTCAATTATTGGTGCTTCCTAACTCTAATCTTTGGCATCAAGATCACTAGTGGTTACTAAATTTCAGGTGCTATTATTCTAAACTTTTTATTAAGAAGTCTTATTTTTTTGTAGTTATAATTATTTGTATTTTTATTCTAAGTTTTTGTTTGTGATTAGTTTAGATTTTATTATCTGTTTAAATATAATTTTGAGATACTGTATCTAATAGAAAAAAGAAAAATTAAAAAAAGATTCAATCTAAAAAAGGAGCACTTGATAAATTTGTAATTAATCAACCAAATAATACTTCAGGTTGTAATCAAATACTAACAAATGAAAACTCCCTCCCTATAGAATTGGAAGACAACTCTGAAATATCAAATAAAAATGACACTAACGATGACATCAACATCGAAACCTTGGAAGAAACAAATAAATAATTATAAAAATGACATAATTGAAAATATTATTTTATTTATATAGTAGATCATGCTATTTCTTTAATTGAAAATAGGTTTGAACAATTTACCTTCTATGAAAATATTTTTGATTTTTGATTTAATTTGAAAAAGTTGAAATCTTTGGATGAGGATGATTTGAAAAAATATGGCCTTGTACTTGAAAATGTTTTAAAACATGAAGATCATGCTGATATTGATGATTTAGATTTATTTCAGAATTGAAAGTGTTAAAAGAGATTTTAAAAATAGAGACTAATACTCCAATTGAAACATTACACTATTTAAAAAGATTAGACTATTTTTCAAATGCAAGTATTGCTTATAGAATATTATTAACAATAACTGTTGCTTCTGCATAAAGAAGTTTTTCAAAACTAAAACTAATAAAATCCTACTTAAGATTAACTATGACGCAAGAAAGATTAAGTAGTTTGATCATATTATCAATTGAAAATGATATATTAATAAATTTAGAATATAAAAATTTGATAAGTAATTTTGCATCTCAAACAGTTAAAAGAATACGTTTTAACTAATTTTTTTTTTTATAATTTATTTTTTAAATATATTATTTTATAAGGCTTCATTTTAAAGTTTAGCCTAGTAACCCAATTACGTGAGTTTCGCCCTGACACAAACTAACATGGGTCGGTACTATATCACAGGAAACATATCCAAAGTTTGCGTCTGTGCAGCCCATTTGCTTGCCTTTTCTCTTTATCCAGTTTAGGTTCCAGTCTGGGTTTGCATTCAACATTTCCTTTCTTTCTTCCATATCTTCTCGAATTAGTACTCCAGCTTTGAGTGGGCCCTCAGTGAAGCCGACCTTTACCAACTTCATAAGCAAAGTGCTGGGACTACAGAACGGGTGCACAAAAAGTGACAGTTTTCTAAGCAGAAAAGAAAAAGAAAAAAATACAAGAAAGGTGACAATTTAAAGATACCTTTTATGTGGTCAGCCAGTGGTCTTGGGAAGTTACTGGAATAATGGCATATTCTCTGTCTGTCCTTTTTATACTTTAGGTAAGTTCCATGCACTATACGGAAGAGGCGTGTTTTATGTATTTCTTTTATTTTGGTCTCTATCAAGCCTTCTGTTTTCGATAATCCAATGCTTCTGCCTATATTTGAGTTATAAATTTCGCTTTGTTAGAATAAAGCTTCACATTTGTTCTTGAAACTTTCGTCATGATCATACTCTATGCAGTGGCGGAACCAGGATCAAAATCAATGGGTGTCGAACTTTAAAGGCGAAATGACAAAAAAAAAAAATCTTTCGTAATGCAAAATATTGTTTTAGAGGTACAATGTCGAAAATTAAGGACAAAAAGCATTAAAAATATTGGAATACATGTATCGTAATATGTACTGTGACTGAGAGGTGATAATTGGATCACCTCTATGCAGTGGTCTCTATCAAGCCTTCTGTTTTCGATAATCCAATGCTTCTGCCTATATTTGAGTTATAAATTTCGCTTTGTTAGAATAAAGCTTCACATTTGTTCTTGAAACTTTCGTCATGATCATACTCTATGCAGTGGCGGAACCAGGATCAAAATCAATGGGTGTCGAACTTTAAAGGCGAAATGACAAAAAAAAAAATCTTTCGTAATGCAAAATATTGTTTTAGAGGTACAATGTCGAAAATTAAGGACAAAAAGCATTAAAAATATTGGAATACATGTATCGTAATATGTACTGTGACTGAGAGGTGATAATTGGATCACCTCTATGCAGTGGTCTCTATCAAGCCTTCTGTTTTCGATAATCCAATGCTTCTGCCTATATTTGAGTTATAAATTTCGCTTTGTTAGAATAAAGCTTCACATTTGTTCTTGAAACTTTCGTCATGATCATACTCTATGCAGTGGCGGAACCAGGATCAAAATCAATGGGTGTCGAACTTTAAAGGCGAAATGACAAAACAAAAAATCTTTCGTAATGCAAAATATTGTTTTAGAGGTACAATGTCGAAAATTAAGGACAAAAAGCATTAAAAATATTGGAATACATGTATCGTAATATGTACTGTGACTGAGAGGTGATAATTGGATCACCTCTATGCAGTGGTCTCTATCAAGCCTTCTGTTTTCGATAATCCAATGCTTCTGCCTATATTTGAGTTATAAATTTCGCTTTGTTAGAATAAAGCTTCACATTTGTTCTTGAAACTTTCGTCATGATCATACTCTATGCAGTGGCGGAACCAGGATCAAAATCAATGGGTGTCGAACTTTAAAGGCGAAATGACAAAACAAAAAATCTTTCGTAATGCAAAATATTGTTTTAGAGGTACAATGTCGAAAATTAAGGACAAAAAGCATTAAAAATATTGGAATACATGTATCGTAATATGTACTGTGACTGAGAGGTGATAATTGGATCACCTCTATGCAGTGGTCTCTATCAAGCCTTCTGTTTTCGATAATCCAATGCTTCTGCCTATATTTGAGTTATAAATTTCGCTTTGTTAGAATAAAGCTTCACATTTGTTCTTGAAACTTTCGTCATGATCATACTCTATGCAGTGGCGGAACCAGGATCAAAATCAATGGGTGTCGAACTTTAAAGGCGAAATGACAAAACAAAAAATCTTTCGTAATGCAAAATATTGTTTTAGAGGTACAATGTCGAAAATTAAGGACAAAAAGCATTAAAAATATTGGAATACATGTATCGTAATATGTACTGTGACTGAGAGGTGATAATTGGATCACCTCTATGCAGTGGTCTCTATCAAGCCTTCTGTTTTCGATAATCCAATGCTTCTGCCTATATTTGAGTTATAAATTTCGCTTTGTTAGAATAAAGCTTCACATTTGTTCTTGAAACTTTCGTCATGATCATACTCTATGCAGTGGCGGAACCAGGATCAAAATCAATGGGTGTCGAACTTTAAAGGCGAAATGACAAAACAAAAAATCTTTCGTAATGCAAAATATTGTTTTAGAGGTACAATGTCGAAAATTAAGGACAAAAAGCATTAAAAATATTGGAATACATGTATCGTAATATGTACTGTGACTGAGAGGTGATAATTGGATCATACGAGTTTACATCTTCCGAAAAAGTTGCACAATGACTTCGTTCTCAATAGTTTTAAAAACTTATTGCTCGATGTACACTAACATGCAATTATTCATTTATTTATCTCTCATATTATTACGCAAATCACTCTTTATGATTTAATCCAAGTTAATTTCCTACTAATTTTAAAACTTTAGAACAAATTACAGATAATTATGATGGTTGAGATCTTTATGTCACTAGGGGTTGTCTTTCTTACATTTTTTGGTTACTACCTAGAGAGTAGAGTCTCTTTTTTTTCTCCTTTTTTTCTTTTGACAAAAGGTTACTGGGATGCATTTGTAATTTACTTTCTCTAGGTTCTATGGATTTGGAATTGAAAGATATTCACATTCTCCAAAGCAACTTTCACACAGAGAGCAACAATTGATGACAAATCATTCTCTGAATAATAAAAACAAAATTTTCAAGATAAGCAAGATTTAGTAAAAAAGTTCATTAGATAAACATATCCCAAAAGGGGTCAGAACTTTGTTTTGGCCTATACAAGGATTCTAAACAAACACAACATTTTTTGAGGTCTCTAATAAAAATGAAGAAACAAATCAACATAGGGAGAAAAAAATGAAGTGGTCTTGATTGTGAAAAAATAGGAGTAAAGAGTAAATAATTTTTTACTAACATAAATTTAATAATATGACAGGAAATTACCCCTTGATTGAAGAACTTGTAATCGATGCAAAACAAAAAATTATAATAACTGTATATTTTCCTTAATTATTATGTAACACTAAGAACAAAATCAATGTATAAAAAAAATATTTTAGATCCGATACCCATTAAGTCTATTTGGCCTGAACTTAATGGGTATCGGACTTAGTTAATTTATAAAGAAAAACAAAAAAAAAACAAAATTGGGGGGTGCGATGGGTATCGGCCGATACCCATCGCACCCTTTTGCTTCCGCGCCCCTGACTCTATGTGCATATACATATTTATTTGTGTATTTTTTAGCTTCCACCGGACCCTTTCTATAATTATAAAAAAATATATACCTTCCATCAGTGGGATTGTTTAGTGATAGGATAATATTTAGGATTATATGATCTTAGTTAGCCTAGTGATAAAGTAATATTTAGGATTATATGATTTGGGCGTACAATCTGAATTCCATTTTCCAGAATCAAACTGATGACTTAAGTTACATCGTAGACGGTAAATTTCTTTAGTGGGTTGGTATTTGATGGAATTTCTACTTAACGCCTAGCTGTCACCTTTTTCAAACTCCTTATTTCTTTCCCCTTCCATCTTGTCAACTTCGTTCTTCGTCGTCCACCCAATTTTTTAATCTTCAACCATTCCCTTTCATCCTCACCCCATTATTTTCTCCCCCGACACCGATGATCGTGCGTGTGTGAACGCTACGCTACCACTAAATGGTGTCCCGGGGTATGCCTTTTATTTGCTCTAGAGAAATATCTTTCTAGAAGGCCAACCCAACCGTTTCTAGACGTATCTTACCTAAAAGTGATCACTATTTATTGTCCTTGTTTTTGACTAAAGGCAATAGAGAAATTATCATCCTGGCCCATGACAACTTTTGGCGGAATTTTTGACCTCCCATTTCGATGGCAGTCTTTTTCTATTATACAAGACAAACACGTCTGCTAACTTGATCCATAATACGGCTGCAATACATTTTTTAGTTTGCTTGAACAAGAAAATATGATTTTTTTATTATTTAAATGCTTTAGGAGTAAAATATATTGATCCAAAGTAAAAAAAGAAAAAGAGTTTGTCGGTTATTTTGTATTCTCAAATTTTTTTGAATATTGTGATATATAAACGGAACATGTTTTTTAATATTACTTAAAAATAACTACAATACTCATATCAATTAAGTTAATATCACCTAAAAATTAAAAAAAAAAAACATTAACCGAACACCTCAAAGAATGAATGCACTTTTGCGCTCTAATTATGGGATCTTACTTTATTAGATTTTTCTTCACTTTAAACTTATTTTCCGGTAACTATATTTCTGTTGTGGGGGATAAATCACTATTTTGGAGGGTAAAAAAAAAACTTTTTTTAATTTAGAATAAGAGGAATTTCTAAAAAAGAATGCAAAAATGTTTCATATTTGATAAAAATAGTAGTTTTGCTGCAAAATAGTAATCTATATTTAGATGTTCTAAACTGTATTTATCTAAAAGAAAAAATAAACCTCTAAAGGACACGTGTAACCCATATTCCAAAACACGTGCACCGAAAAGTCTGACATATGTCCTGGCACCTATGAAATATGTTATTCCAACCTCCGCGAGGGTCATGACTCAGGCCTCTCACTCCAAGATTAAGTTAAGGAACATCGGTTACTTTATACAATCCTCAAGATAGTCGTAACAGCCGGGGTAGAGAGAAAACGAAAAAAAAAAATCTAGTGCTGCCACAAACAGACAAAGAAAAAGGAGCTCCATCGCTAGCGCGCTCACGCAGTCTCTCTCTTTGACTTTCTCTCCTTCTCCCCAGCCTCTCTCCTCTCTCTTATCGCTGGTCCACTCCATCTTAGAAATTCATGTCATTTCTGTGAAGAAAAGTCATCGTTTACTATAAAACTCTCTCCAGCCGAGAAGGAGGTACGCCCCGATTCTTGAACTTGTTTCTGCGTCTATAGTCTTGGTTTTGAGGTCTCCTCTTTCGTTTCTGTTTTTATTCTTTATCTGATGTTGTTTGAAATGTGGCGTCTTGATGTCCAATTATATATCTGTTGTTCGAAATCTCTGCGGATTTTGTGCGGAAAACTTTTTGGTATTACTTGATGTATCTTTTATGCTATTCGTTTGTTCCTCTAAGAATTTGGTAAGGGAATGAAAATGGAGCTGCTCTTCCAGCGCACTTGGAGCTCTTGTATTGCTATTGCTTATTATATTCCTCTGTTGCGCATGGGCTCCTCTTTCGGTTCTTCTGAATTATCTGACTTGGTGCTGTATATTTTGCCCCTCACCTCCCCAAAAAAGTGGTCAATATACATTCGGGTTATAAGAGCTAGCTCTCTAGTTGTAGAATATATAAGGTCCTCGATTTTCTTTATTTAGTTTCAAGGTGGAATATTGACAGAAAACCAAGTGCGATTTTCTTCTTTGAATGTAAACGGGTTCATTTGAATTTCCTTCTTTGTTTTTTTCGTTTGTGAAAAAGCTGGGGAATGTGAAATATGCATCATCTGTTGATGTAGCGTACAATTGGCGTCGCAGTTTTATTATATGAGAATGACACGAGCTGCGATTTTCTTCTTTGAATGGAAACGGGTTCATTTGAATTTCCTTCTTTGTTTTTTTCGTTTGTGAAAAAGCTGGGGAATGTGAAATATGCATCATCTGTTGATGTAGCGTACAATTGGCGTCGCAGTTTTATTATATGAGAATGACACGAGCTGCGATTTTCTTCTTTGAATGGAAACGGGTTCATTTGAATTTCCTTCTTTGTTTTTTTCGTTTGTGAAAGAGCTGGGGAATGTGAAATATGCATCATCTGTTGATGTAGCGTACAATTGGCGTCGCAGTTTTATTATATGAGAATGACACGAGCTGCCATAATTAGTTCATGAGTTAATAATTCAAAAGAACGCATGCTTCATCTAATATAAGGAACAATTTGCGTGACGAGTTTTCTCACTAACAATAATTTGTCATTCTCACTTGTTTTTATGTGGACTGGTAATTAAGGTGAAGAAACAATTTGCAAAATTTAGATCCGCTTGAGAGGACTTTATTGGCAAAGCCAGCTGTTTTCTTCTGCTTGTATTTTATCTCCTGGCAAACATAGGACAGTTTTTTTCAAGGTGGACACAAAAGGATCGATCTTCTGGATTTCATTTGTACAATGATTCATGCATTTCTTGTTCTCTTCGCCAAATTGCCGAGTTCACACTTTCCTTTAAAGCTGAGTTTAAATTAGCCTTTTTGATTGTCTTATGTGACGTTTAATGCTGTATATTATATCTAGGGTCCAAGGTGTGGCATCAGATCATCAATTACCATGTTTGGTCGTTGGAGTAATTCTCATCAAGATCAGGATAACGATCGGCTACATCCTGAGTTAAAGGTAAGACAAATTTGGAGTTGCAGTTATTGTAAAGACTCTGAATTAAATTCATTTAACTATGTTAAGTTCCTTGCTCTATTGAAAGATAGAGAACTTGTGATAGGTAGGAGGTGATAGTTCTTCATGATTAACTCTTCCTGACTAACTTTATCTCCAACCATAGTTCTGTTTTCATTTTTCTGATTAAGAGACCTCATTTGTCCATTGTTTAATTTATTCGACAAAATTAGTATGCTTACTGCTTCTCTAATATAGTCTATGTGATCATTTCCCATGCAGATCAATGAACTTAATGCTGCAATTGGACCCCTATCTGGACGTAGTTTACAGTATTGCTCTGATGCATGCTTAAAGAGATATTTGGAATCTCGGAACTGGAATGTAGACAAATCTAAGAAAATGCTGGAAGAGACGCTGATTTGGAGATCAACATATAAGCCTGAGGAAATCAAATGGGTATGTTGGCTTTAATATTCCCACATGATTTTGCTCACAAAAGCCTGAAATTAATATGGATAGTATTTTAAGGCATCCACTGTATGTAATGGCTTTATTCCCAGCATGAAGTTGCAATTGAAGGTGAGACTGGAAAAGTGTACAGAGCAAGTTTTCATGACCGAGATGGGAGGACGGTTCTTATTCTGAGACCAGGAATGCAGGTACACTATTTATTTATTTGGTATCTTCTTGCCTTGTACTACGGTTTTGGAAAATTAATGGTACTCCCAACTTTTGCAGAACACAAAATCTTTAGATAATCAGATGCGGCATCTAGTTTATCTCATAGAGAATGCTATTCTTAACCTTCCGGAGGATCAAGAACAGATGTCATGGTTGATAGACTTCACTGGGTGGTCTTTAAGCAACAGTCCCCCAATCAAATCTGCTCGAGAGACTATCAATATTTTGCAGAACCACTATCCTGAGAGGCTGGCCATCGCATTTCTCTACAATCCCCCGAGGATTTTTGAAGCATTTTGGAAGGTCTGTGTTCTGCTTTATCTGATTGCATACCGTTTCATCAATGACTAGCACAATAAGAAGTAGAGTCAAAATTACTCTGATGAATAAGTGGTAACTAAACAAAGATGGTTCATTTTTGTGCTTCCTGATATAGAAGAGGCCCACGTTGTGATGTCAATAAGAGCATTGAACTTAAACTGGTTTTCTTGGTAATAAACTTAAGCATTTAGAGTTGGTCCACAACTAGGAACCTTTGAATATCCCTTTAAATATGGTGATTTGATCTCAGGGCCATTTGCAGAAATTGTTTCTTTGTTGATTAAGTTTTAAGACTTCTCGCCATCCACGTCCTCGATGATGAAGATTGAGAGAAATGATTGTTGCTTGTGGAACAAAGTATAGGCCCTTATTAGTCATGTTGCTTTTTATTTTGTAAATCCTTGACATACACGCCCCTATGCACAAACTGTTCCTAATTTGCTTGTCTAACATTTCATAGTTGCTTCCTGCTTGCCTGCAACCCATACATTGAGCAACCCTGTGCTCTTTTTGCCTCCCACTACGTATGTTAAACTTGCTGCAATTTTCTCTGTTCACTCTGAACAATGAGATAGAACTTGACCGACATGTCTCTAAATTCCAGTTACTTATACAAAATATGTCTCTAAATTCCAGATACTTTTCTTTTAATTTTTCATTTTCATTGTGCTTCAGCTTGGTGATTAAGATACATAAGTTGCCTTGCTTCCATATGTACAGGTCGTTAAGTACTTCTTGGATGCCAAGACATTTGAGAAGGTGAAGTTTGTGTACCCTAAGAATAAAGATAGTGTGGAGCTAATGAGGTCGTATTTCGATGAGGAAAATCTTCCAACTGAGTTTGGAGGAAAAGCCATGCTGAATTATGACCACGAGGAGTTCACGAGACAAATGACTCGAGATGATGCCAAGTCTGCTGCCTTGTGGGGATGTGACAACAAGCTTCAACATGCAAGCAATGGATATGCAGGAGCTGAGGTGGCTCCCGAGCCACTATGTCTTGCACCACTGGCCAGCTGACTGACTATCCCTGGACCCTACTATACTCTTGTCATAAAGTTCTGAGCTATCTGTGCCTGAATATTTGTTGACTGACTAAAATGGCTGATCTTAATTTAACTTAGAGCTGCCAAAAATGATGTTCCGGCTTAGGAAAAATGGATTATATTTTAACTGCATACAGGCTAACAGGGAGCATTATCTGTCTTCATGTATACCTCATCTTGTTGCTGAGTTCACCTTCCTACAATTCTTGAACCAAAAATATAAAATAAAATAAGGCATATGCATGGCCCCATGATTCCCTTCCCAGCTTCCTTGAATAAAATATACGAGTCAACGCAAGCTTATGGCGGGTTGCTCCTGGGCCCCTGGCTTGTTTTTGTAATAATCTTTCCTCCATGTCTGATTTGCAGAATCTTCTCTTGAACACGTTTTCTTTACCATCCAAATATTCCCAGTTGTTTCAGAGTCGATAGTTAAGATGGCACATGGTAGACGTATACCAAACAAATTGTCGAGGTAGTGGTCTTCATATATAATAAGATCAAAATGAATTTGGAACAAAAGCTGAATAGACATGCGTCTAGATATATGATATATCATATCAAGACCTTCTGCAATTTTTTTTGTCTAAATTACACCGCGTAATTTCGCTAGAGAAGATCGGACCAAGACCCTTTGCAATTTCTTGCCCGAATTGCATGATGCAATTTATAGAGAGAGACAATAGGTGGATCCCATTATAGAACTCATGCTGCCCAAAACTTTATATGGACAACATTAAATAGTATAGAGTTTGTCTATTGTATCTATCCCTCTAAATTGTACAATGCAATTTGGACATAAAATTACTGATGATCCTAACCAATCAACATAAATTGGAAACAAATGTTGACAAGTCGAGCGTCTAGGATTCTTTTCTTTGTTAAGAAACAAAAAGGTTAGAACGATTCGCTGGTTGAAGTGTAGTCGATAGATGCGATGATCTTTGGTCTGAGATTATCTGGGGTGGTGAAATGCGTCACAAGCTTTCATATGCATTAATTGGCATGACAACCAGAGTTGTGAGAAAGGATTCTATGCAAAACCGTTTAAAGGGACGTATATGATTTAAAGACACAAATCCAATGTTCCAAGGCTGATCACATTATTTAATGAGCTAAGCTAAGATTGGGCCATGTCTTTAAATCAGTCATTCCTTTGCAAGACTTTGCACAATATATATTTGTATATAATCCGTTCTTGTACAACCATGTTCACAAAACCACATATGGCTTGCTTCATTCTCAGCAGGACGAACAAGTTGTAAAGAGAATCAAGTAAATGAAGTGGATCCACATCCATATATATGCCAACATTTAAAAAGACTATGCTTTCATTTCCCAGAGACATTTATTTACAGAGGAATACAAGTCACACAAGCTTCAACATGTATAGAGCTTCAGGAACCACAGAACTCTCATCCTTCACGTTCTCAGCAACTACTTATCTATCACACTCTTCTAACACAAACATTTCATTAATATCTTATGGAGGCAAAATCACGCAAAATGAACAAAGGAGCATTCCTCACACACAGAACTCTACAAAGTCAAAACCTGAAATGGAAAAATGCAAGTCAAATAGACCTGCATTGTTTGTAGAAAAGACCAAGTTAGTGTCTTTTGGAAATTGAGGGAACCCAGTTGGTAGGTTCAGAGGAGTCGCTTTTTGAAGTTCCGTGTCGTCGATTGGTAGGTACGGACAAGCAATCCAACCCCTATGCCAAGTCCAAGGCAAATGCCAAGCCCAATCCCAACACCAACTCTCACACCAGCATTGAACCACGACAATTCGCCATCTTCACCATCTATGTATTCTGTTCTCCTCCAATACATGTTACTGTAGTCATCTTCATTTTCTGGTTTGTACGTTCTGTATTCTGCAACCTACAATTCAACAAACCCAAATAGTGAGTGGATCAGGACAGTCAAAAGTATTTAGCTACAAGCATACAAACTATTTAACGCAGAAAATATTACAAAAAGCTTATCACTTCGCTAGAAAGGCCTCGAAAGCCAGCAGGATTTGCTGTGAACGGTTAAAAGCCTAACCAAATTTCTCTCTTCCATTATGTATGCCGCAACCTAATGGACCACCAATTACTACATTGCTTGATGAGCCACAATGCTTGATGAACCAAAAATGAAAACAGCCCATTTGGTGGTTTTGATCTACTCATAGGAGCTTTTTTCTCCTCAAAATCAGTCATGTAAGCTATTACATGGAAGAAAAACAGAGTTTATCTGACTGTCACATACTCCCACTCATAAAAAATAAGATTGGTCATTACCAGAGCAATTTAGCTATAGTGATGACACACGGTGCAGAAACAAAGTGCAAGAGAAACCAGGGCTTCTACATTGCATTGATACAGTCTTTCTACTTTGACACACTACTTTCCTGGAATGAAAGGGAATCCAGAGGTAGAACCATCTTTCTACTTTGACACACTACTTTCCTGGGATGAAAGGGAATCCAGAGGTAGAACCATCGAAGAAACATTAGCGGCAAGTATCCGCGCAATTGAACCCACATCATCATCTAAGAATACAATACCAGGAATACAACTGTTCATTACAAGCACACTGCAATTAACAGTATTATTACTTAATTTACGTTTTTAATATTTTTAATTTGGTAATTTTTTAACAACTTCCATCACATAGTATTTTAAAATATTCTATCATAGCTAGTTTTTTCCGTCAAAACAAGTCCCTAACCTTTATTGCAACTATCTGAGTATGAAATCACTAGACTCCAGTAATTTCACGTTTATAATTAGTTTCTGTAGTTAGGAGGTTCTCCCCTCGAATAGGACTGTACCGGACAAATACAAGCAACATAGCTCGGTTTCCAGGAATCCAAACACCAACCAAGATTTACTGGCTCACTCTGAGATGCTTCCATAAACAACTCATATAAGCTTAAGCCCAAACAATGCAGGGATATAGCCCAAACAGGGCCCACCCATCCAGACCATGCTCCACGTGGCATTGGGATGAGGTCCATCAACCAAGATCGTGCCAGAAGATGGACATTGGGAATAAGGCAACAAGAAGATGATCGAGTACTACCCCATCATTTAAAAACTTGTGCCCTGCCCATACCCTCACATCTAGGATAAGATTCTCTCGTTCCGTCCCAGACATCATCGTGTAACAAAAATTGGCGTCTCTGTTACAAGGTCAAGAAACATGCTTCAACACTGGGAGCATGTAGGTAGTACAGCCTGAACAAAAAGACAAGTAAACATGGCCTCTCCTCCGCTTACTAGTTTGGGATCACAGCAACCCGTAGCTCACGGGAGTTGTTCAGTCACTCCCATTCATTGGAAAACTTAAAAGAAGCATTAAAAGAGTTGGGACCCTCAAACAGGCAAGTAACAGGCCTGGACTAATGAGCTAAATGAACGCCAACAAATTGAAACCAAAGAAAGCATCGCAAAATGTGAGTTTCATTATCAAAACCGTTCCCAGTATGATTACCTGAAGATCTTCAGGAGTCGCACTTTTCTGGGATTCAGTTGTCTCATACTCTGGAATCGCATCCAACGCGCCCTTCCAGTTTTGCTTCTTACGAAAACCAAGCTGTAGAGACTTGGTTAAGATGATGGGCGTTCCAGAGAAGCTGCCCGCAACATAAACCTCAATTGTTGGTGTCGGATGTTCAGTGCTACCAAGATGTTTCCCCTTCAAGAATCCAGTGCCAGCCGCGATCGCTGATTCGCAATTCATGTTCCACCGCTTGGCATTGTTTTTCGAGTCCCCGACGAAACCATTGCTATTAGACATCTCCAAAACGCCTGAGAGAATGAGATCTTCTTTATCAAAAACCTCGAATTTTACACTCCCTGTCAACCTTATACTATCCGTGCCTACAAATGTGGCTTCTTCTGATTTCTTATCTACCCGGTCCCTTCTAAGAAGGGAAGATACACCATCAGAGTAACTGCTACTTCTAGCACCATTGACTTCCAAAAGGGTGTCAGAGCATAGGGGAATATGATTCAAGGTAAGAAACTCAGGGGTTGAGTCATCCACACGGAAGTGGCTGATCCTCACGTAGAAGACTCTCAAATCAAACCAAGGCGATGATAGTTTCGAGAAGGGTTGGTATCTGATAATCTGAAGGTTGTGATTGCCCGCTTCACCATTGCTCAGTGTTCTTTCACCAGGACCCTCCATAGCTCAGAAGCTTAATCTGCTCTAATCACACCCTCCAATATTGTTAACTACGAAAAATGAAGATAACATTGCAGAACCAAGCAAGTTGCAATCAGATTAACATTAGAAATCCTGCTTTACAAATCAACAGAACAATAGTTTAGATACGTACAAACGACAATTTTTTTTCCTCCCTCTCTCTTTTCGGTTCAGATTTCAACGATAAAAAAGCGGAAAATATAAAGACCCACGAGTCAACATCTATGACAAACAGAATAAAGCTAAATAAAGCTAGACATTTCCATGCCAGTACTGGAAGAATTAAAAAAGGAACCCTTACTTTAGGAACTGAATCCCTTAGAATAAGGGGGAAAAGAATGAGGACCAAATCACTAACGGCAAGGAAATGCAGGCCGACCAAGAAGCTTCCTACTCAACCCGAAGGGGAGAAAACTATGTGGATGCTTTATTATGCGAGTTTATTCTCTCGCTGATCAAGAAATAACTTCCCACCGAAAACGAAAAGGGGGAAGAAGTATGCTGATGCTCAATTATTTGCGAGAAATACAGAGTACCGTTTCCGAAGATTAAACTCTGAACAGTTTTCTTTCCCTAACAAAAACAGAGTACAAGACGGATTCATAATTGATCTTATTATCCGGAGGAAGAAACTCAAAAAAAAAATCTGCTTAAAAAAATCAGTCTTTTTTCTCCTTAGAAAAGTTGAAGTTAGTAAGAAATTCAGACTTTAGCATGGAAGGGATACATCACACCCGCAAATCAGGAAATTAAATGATTTAGAATGATTAAAACAACAGTACCCACCAGCAACCTCAGGGATCTACAGCCAACCCCAAAAGGAGATTGAAGATTGAAGATTGAAGATCCTTTCAACGCTCTAAAGAAAACCAGATATACAGAGAGAAAGGAAAGAAGAACTGGAATCCTCCCAGATTTCCGGACAAAACAGCAGGCTATTATCAAATACCAGGTACGTGACACGTCAAACTCCCAGCCAAATACCTCTTTCTCACTCTTTCTCTAGAATGATACACAACCACAAACAATTATGCGAAGTTTTCACCAATAAGCTTACCACGAAAAACTTCCATCCACACCTTCAATTGAGGCTTCTCTATTGATATACGATCGGATCCTTAATAGCAAGTGACTTCTCAAATCGCTTTCGGACAGCCAAGGTTGGAGCTTTTGATTCCTCTGGAGCGCAACTCGTGGCCACCAGGCAATATTAGGACGACCCGGGTCTTCAACAATGAACCAGTTATTTTTTTCCGTTTGTTTTAGTACATAACTATGTACGTATATTTCCTGGGGACGATATTTTGAGGAAATAGTAGAGGTGGGTCAGTGTCTAACCTGAAAATCTCTCAAATCCAAAAAGAGCAGTAGAGAAAAATATACCATTTGAGTCGAGGTATATTATCTTTGGAAATCTCTGACCCGAATATACGATCTTATCCGATTGTGTTTATGGGGTAGCCATTGGCCAGCTTTGCATTTCACGAGGTCGGTGCCTTCTGAAAGGGATATGCAGTCTTGGAGGGTACATAACGGTTCTAATCACGCGGTCCTAAATCGCTTTATGTGAACAAAAAAAAAAACTTCCAGAAAAATTAGTGATAGCAGTTGAAAACACAAAATCAAACTCTTCTTTTCCGACATAATACTAAGGTTATAACTTTTTATGCATGTTTGTGGGAGATTCTAGAATTTAATGAGCCAATATTTGCTATTATACTTGCACGAGGTGGACTAAGAATGTACAATGGGTTGATATGTGAGAATCGGAGTGTTCACACTGTCAGTAATTAGGATACCATTATATGTTATACAATTTAGATGTGTGTTTTTCTTTTTAAATTTAAATAGGATACCATTATATGTTATACAACTTAGATGTGTCTATCTCTTTTTGAATTAGACTATCTTATTCGAGTATCAAATTAAGAGTGGATTTGAACAATTTTAAGAATATTGATAGGCAATAATAAATAAATAAATATATATTATAGTTATGTAAATATTTAATAATAGAAATGAATGAATTGTATCTAGGTAACATATCCTCTAATTAGTCATAATTTTCTAAATTTTAATAAGTGTAAATAATAATTTCTTCATCATAAATTTTAACTTGTTACAACTCACCCCTAAATTATGTTTTTCATTGCAATTCCATCTCACAACTTGCTGGAGCTGTTATGTTGAATGATTTTCGTTCCATGTTAACGACAAATGACATTATCATTAAGTGAAAGGCAATTTTGCTCTGATCGATTTTAAGCAAGTCATCTTTTTATTATTAATAAAGAAAAATTAGTTAACTACATATTGTTTCTTGAGTCTATAGTTCGCGAGAAGCACAGTAAAAAGGCTGGAAAAATCTCAAACGATGACAAAATTGTCTTTTAACGTAAGGAGAAGGGGTCACGTGGGAGAAAAACATTTGACATAACAGCTTCAGCAGATTGGATGATGAAATCATAACCACAAGCATAATTTGAGGGCTAAGTTGTAACGAGATAAAATTTATGGGGCATTTGAAGATCGGGATGTTAGTTTGAGAGAAGAAATTATAATTTGTCCTTTTAATAAATGATATCAAAGCTATAGCCTGATCTAATTTTTGTGGGTAGGGAATATCATTTCAAATTATTCAGCTATTCTTAGATGAACTCAACCATCAGTTCTTCGATCATCAAGATGAAGATATTAGTTTTTTAATCACACAATTTTTTGGGACACGCTTGCAAGAGGAGTCCTCAATCCTGTTGGAAGAACTTCCCTTTCTACGAGTCGAATTGTGAAATGAAGGAGCTCAAGCAGAAAGATGTTCAAGTGCTGGTTTTGTCCTCTACTGCAACAAGAGCATTGCCTATATATGAAGGGAAAATGGATGCAAGTTAGTATTAATATCTCTTTATTAGACAATAATTATTCAAGGAAAAACCGTCAAACAAAAGAATTGAAAAAGAAGGGAACAGACAATTTACACAAGTTCTCGTTTAAGTAGCAAACTATTAGGTTGTCGTAAGCCAGTGCATGTGTTGTAAAGACCCATTAATTACGGAATAGCCTCATCCAACAACCATAATTAACTAATTAAGGGGTTCAAAGAATAAAAAATAATTATAAAAGAATTTCAAAGATAGTATGAATCTCGTAGCATAAGAAAAATATTTAAAATCCATGAGGCCTAACGCCATTCATGGGGTGAGAAGGTATTGACCGGCAATAGAAAAGGATTAATTAAGTTCAGTCATCCAAACTCACGTACAATCTGTTCATCTAATGATATACAACTCAATGCAAGTCATAACATCTGTTCAACCAAACCAACTCAATACTAATTACGGGAAAAGGAATCCCTAACAAAATTAGTTCAATAGTACCCATTTGCATAATGAACTCATTAAGGGACTTGGGAATTTCCTCCCATCTATGAGTAAGCAAAGAAAGCAGTCAGTAGTCATCGTGACTCTATGAGAAAAAAATACACTTTACTCCTTCTAATTATCACTTATTTTATTATTTATATTTTAAATTATTAAATTTGACACATTACATCCCATACTAATATTTCACCGGTGATCAAAGAAGAAAAAATCTCTATGAACACAGGAGGTTTTAAATATTAGTATGTGGTCAAATGCAGAGAAAGTTAGACAGTGGGTAAGTTCCTGCACAATAATTGATAGTATAGGAAAGCTAGTTCTACTGCAGCAGAAGTTGTGCAAAGTATAATTGTTTTTCTGCACATATAAATGAGGCATGTACAAAAAGTATTTGTGAGGGTGGTCGGATGCAAGTTTTTAAGTTAATTGAAATGACAACGAACATATACTCTTTTTATTTTTTTGGATAAATGTGAAATTAGTCCTTGTGATATACGCAAAAATCGAATTAGTCCATGTGATAACAAAATCATAAAATTAGTTCCTATGATCTCACAAAAACATAAAATTAGTCCCTAGTGGAGGGATTAACAGGAAATAAAAGTGAAATCATATAGACTAATTTTATACTTTTGTTATCACATGGACTAATTCGATTTTCGCGTATATTATTGGGACCGATTTTACATTTAAACTTTTGTTTAGGCAAATCCAACCATGCGAACTGCCCTAACGTTGAGAATAATAATAAGCGGCAATTCCTAAATAATACCAAATTAATTCTCAAAGAATCACAAAAAACTTCTATCATATTTTCACACCAATTTTAATATTTTTTAATAAAAAAGACTATATCAAATCTTTTATCTCCCTACTTTTTAACAAACTCCATTACTTATAATTTAAAAATTACATTAAATCTTCTCTATGTTTGCTTTTCAGCAAATTCCAATAAAAATCATTTTACCATCAATCATTTTTAAACTTTTTCTCCAACTTTTTATAAGCTTGCATAAAAGATTGAGAAGAAAATGTAAGCAAAATTGGAGAAACCATATGCGGAAGATGAATAGCTAACCTCCAGCCATAGTTGTTCAAGTATGGAAACAAGGATGACAGTCAGGAAATCTCTTATAGGAAACTCAAGAGAAACTTGCTCACTCTCACTATGAAAATGAAGAATTTAGGATAGATATTTTCAGCCTATACTATCTCACGTAAGCGTCGTGTGTCGATGAAACATCACAGGTATCTTTATAGATAGACCAAGACCAATACCCACATTCAACGTCATATCACCCACTTCCCTTCCATCAAGGAGATAATGGAGATACACAAATCGTCGACTAACATCAACAAGTCATTTCATTGACCAAGTTAACATGTGAGCCATATAAGTCTCAAATTTTGACATATTTGCTAACATAAAAAGGTTAGAATGAAGAGGAGAGAGAAATAGTAACAAGAGACAAAAGTTTTGAGTGATTCAGTCTAGAAGATCTACATCTACTGTGAAAGCCCTTTATGACTGTATTTTGCATTATAAGTCTATGCAGATTACAAGTTAAAGATCTCTTATTTATAGAGACAATACAAAAGAAAATATTCTCCCACTTGGCTCACATGGTACATCTCAATGTTTGAATTGGGCGATAGAGATTAAAACTGAATGTGGCCACGAGTAAAATTACTCAAATTTTATACTTTAGAAGAAAGATACAAGATACAATACATGAATCATGGCGGTTTTGTCTTTGATTAATCAACATTTCCTTCCATGTATTACAATGCACTATATTTCTAAATAAAATCCTTATGTGGTAATACTTTATGAGTAACTTCCAATAAGTCACTTTTGGTCCAAATTGTCCCAATGGAATATATAGGAGCAAACATTTTATGTCCACAAAATTACTTCGATGACAATAAATAAGTAAGTTATGAACAAGATCTTAAGCATAAAGTGAACTAACCAATTTCATGCTCTCTACATGTTTCAAATACATCTTAGTTAAGAGTCCCTTTGTCATTGGATTAGTAATCATCGAGCCCATACTAACGTGTTCAATAACCACTTCTTGTACCTTAATTCTTTCTCTGACAACAAGATACTTTATGTCAATATGTTTACTTCGGCGTCCACTTTTGTTATTTTTCTAAAAGAAAACTAATGCCAAGTTATCACAGTAAATCCTTATTGGCTTGGATATTGAATCCAACACTTGAAGCCCTCTGATAAAATTATTTAATCATTTTCCTGTGAAGTTGTCTCAAAGCATGCAATGAACTCTGCTTCCATAGTAGATGATGCAACAATCGTTTGTTTTGCACTCTTCCATGAAATAACACCTCTTGCTAGCATAAAGACATATCTGGAAGTGGACTTTCTAGAATCTTGACACTGAATCTGAGTATCCAACCATGTCTAAATTGTCTACAAGCTTATAAGTGAGCATGCAATCCTTGGTCCCTTGTAGATATCTCGTAACCCTTTTGGCAGCTTTCTAATGGTCTATTCTTGGGTTACTTTGATATCTGTCTAACATTCCCACACAAAGGCTATATCAGGTCTTGTACAGACCAGTGCATGCATTAAATTGCCAACTACAGATGCATAGGGAATGTTTTCCATATCTTTCTTTTCTAAATTAGTTTTTGGATACTGATTTAAATTGAATTGATCGCCCTTTACAATTGGTGTTGCATTAGGTTTGCAATCACTCATCTTGAATTTCTCCAGAACTCTTTCAATGTAAGCTTTATGAGACAGTCCTAATGTCCTTTGAGACATGTCTCTATGAACCTCTGTCAATGACATGAGAGGTTGCACCCAAATCCTTCATTTCAAAGTTCTTAAAAAGAAATTGTTTAGTATTACGCAGTATGAACCAATCATTAGTTGCAAGAAAGATGTCATTAACATATAAGAATAAGAAAATTCACTTACTCCCACTGACCTTAAGGTATATACAGTTATCAACAATGTTCTCTGTGAAACCATAAGAAGTAATTACAATGTGAAACTTTAAATACCACTGTTGGGATGCTTGCTTTATCAGAACTAACAAATTTTTCTTCAATGACCTTGATATAGACCTTGACCTTTTCACATTGTGGAATGGATCCTCTAATGCTCTTGCTTACATGTGACTTAATGAGCATTAGGCTTAATCGGTCGGATCTCTCCTACCGTTTATATTCCATCTTTTCCACAACAAAACTTGATTCCATAGGTACTTAAGGTTTATCTAAATCTTATAGATTTGATTATGATATTAGCTTTTAACAAATTGAACTTTTAAAATTTTCTCGTACAAACAAACTCAACAAATTTTAAATAAGGCATAAATTGATAGTCCTCCATCTAATAAGGCTTTTATATTCAATCTCGTTCATAACATGTTCCCTTTCCCCCTTATTGAGTTAGTAGGACTCACCCCTTTTATTTGTTTAAATTTTGTATGTACTACTGTGAACCCCGGACTTGCTAGATGTTGACTTTTACGAGTGAGCAGATTCTGGACGTAGACCCGTATATTTTAAAGATGACTATATGAACTTTTATTACCGATTCATATGAGGTTTATGTGGGATACGATCCCGAATAGTACCTAAATGACCCTTCATCATCCCAAGTTCCTCTGGTAGAGGACTTTGGGGTAGTTGAGATCGACCCGACCCTCTTACTCGTTGACCCTCCTCCACCGGCATCACCGGTAGAGGGTACAGGAGACAATGAGTCAATGAGATCATTGGTCTCACTTCTGATACAGAGTCGAGGGTAGACTAGACGAGGTCTATGTGGGTTAGGTTACTTTTTTAGAGATAAATTTGAGTAGCTGAGTTTCAGTTATGTATAAGACGGAAAGTTTAGCTTCCGTCTTAGTGTATATTTTCTTTCACTTTTGTATTACTTCTGTATCCTCATGAAGGATTTTGATATTGTTCAGTGATATAGTGAAAAAAAATTTATATGTATCTTTTTCTGCTTCACTTCCTGGTATTTAATTTAAATTTTATCTTCGTAATTAATTTATTTTATTTTCCCTATTCAAGTCAAAACAAAATGTCATTATTGTTACATCATGAAACTATAATTTTCCCTCTTAATATACTAATAATTTCAACTTAAATATTTTCGCTAAGCTTTTTCAAAGCCACTTATTAGGCCTTAAGAGGAATAGTTCATTCCGTAATCCCCGTTTGCGTGCATTCCATTACTATAAGAGAGCCTATGGGGTAAGTACTGACACGGGGCATGACAATTGCTGGTGCAGATTATTGATCAATCTTCACTTTTGTTTTGTTTAGATAATGGATAAGTTTGTGATAATAAAGTCACACAGCGTGGAGTCGTCTAATACTCCTAACGTGGCTAAAAATTCTGAAACAGATTTTAATTCAAAAAGACATTGCATTATGTTTAGTCTAGATGATATTGTTGCTGACTCAGGGTTATGTAAATCAATTGAAGAATATGATGTTGGGATTAAGGATCAAGTACGGAACATGTATTCTAATATGTTTAATGCTTTTAGTCTTTAATTTTCGATATTAAAAATCTAAGACAATTTTTTGCATTATGAAGGAAACAAAATTTATTGTAATTTCGCCTTTGAAGTTTGACCTCCTTGGATTTTAAACCTAGCTCCACCACTGACTACGGCCCTCTCAGAATTCGCACAAGCATCGTTGCTTCAGGTGCTCTCTCCGCTCCTTCACGGTGAGAGATTCTTTGATTGCCAATCGAAGCCCATCCGACACTATCCCCATTCCATTCCGACTTCGAAAACTAAACACGTCTGTCAAGACGCCGCCGCCGGGTCCTCCGACTCAATAGGTAGCATTCCTTTGAGCACTACCACATATTTGCAACATTATCTTTTTTTTTGTTAAACCGCCTAATTGTATATATTAAAAGCACAACAAAAATTAAATTTTAGAAAAACAAGAAAAGGACCTAAAGGGTTAGCGGGGAGTTTAGGGGCCAACAATAAAATGACTATAAGTGAGGACACAAGGTCCTCAGTTGTGACTTGCACGAAGCCCGAATCGAGAGGACACGAAAGTCTTGGGAAACAAGAGAAACCTGTGAAAAATGAACCTGAAAGTCCATTGTAAGAAAAAAAATCATCGCATAAAGGAGAGGAAAGAGGAAAGAGAGAAAAAAAAGAAAAAAAAGGAATGATGGAGTCAGAGCTCCCGTCCGCCGCAGGGGTGCTAAATTTTGGGTTAGGTAGAAAGCGTTTTAGAGAGAGAATCCTAAGTTGCTTTTACTTTTGTGAATATTTGCAACACTATCTTTGCTCACCTACATGGTTCCTATCTTTTACGTCTATTAAGGCTGCGTTTGCGGCCTAAAATTTTACCCACTTTAAAATTTTAACACAATAAAAAATTAAAATATAATCTCTCTCTCTCCCATCAAATCACTACTATTCACTACAAAAATATAAAAAATTACCTCTCTCTTTACTTTTTCACTAAACCAAATACCTAAAATTTTAACAACACTAAAATTTTACAACACAAACACACCCTAAAAGCAATGACTTCTTGCCAAATAAAAAAAAAACAAAAATCTAGAAAAAAAAGCAATCGGTACGTACACAACAGTACCTTCCATTTCGGGTCCCACGCAGGATGTCGAGGTCGTACCTTTGACCTGCCCTTGACCACACTTTGATGGTTCCCAACAGCGTACTTAGAACGTCCAAGAAATCCCGTGGAAGCTACCGCGTGGCGACTCTGCGAAGTCCAACCACTATCATTACTGGCGGTTTTTTTTTTCATGGCGGCTCTTGGAAAATCAAGTAAAGGGTCTTTCTCCGCTGCACGATGCGAAGAAATTATTTACCGATATCGGGGTCATGATGATCCCGAACCCATGGCATCCAGAAAGGTGTTTATTGCGCTCGGGCGGGGCCCATTATTTGTTTGTCGACGGACCGTTTCAGTACGAGACAAACGTACGTGACCCCGACGCGTACGCTCCTTACGTCTTTTCACTGCAAAGCGTGGATTTCACGACTTCCGAGGTCGTTTCTCTCTCACAAAGCTCTAGAACAGGGTGTTCATATCCACCGATAGTGATCATTTTAACCGCTAAAATCGTCGCCGTTATCGGTACCGTAACCAGTAAGGGCGATTATTGTGCCTTAGATGTGCGGTGGCGGTGTCCAATATGTGATTTCGTCAATTGCGGTAACGGTGACTGTTTTCGTCAAACCGTCACCTACACTACCGTTAACCACTCATAGTTGAGACTTAAGATAATTATTGATTATGTGACATACTTTTGTTGAGCTTTTGTTGGAATATGTTAGTCGGTTTATGTCACATTGTTGGACACTTTTATAGACTTTAGTCTTTATGTTTGAATATGATATTATGTTAGATTTTTGGACAACTTATTATATTTGTTATGATTATAATGATTATGATATTATGTTTAAATATGTTATGATATTTAAATATGTTATGATATTTTTCCATTTGATATGATTATTGATTATGATATCATGTTATAAATTTAAACAGTTCAAAACGGTAAAAAAAAGAATTTCAATAAAAAAATGGCATTTGAAAACTGCATTGCTGCCTTTCCAAATCTCCCTCTCTCTACTGCTACCTCCCGAGGTTCTCGACAAGTTTACACCAAAAGAATTGATGAGATTGAGTTATGAGTTTGACCCATGATTAGAACTCTTGCTAGAGAGGCTTAGATCTAATATTTACATCAAAAGAATCGATGAGATTGGGTTATGGGTTCGACCCATGATTAGAACCCTTGCTAGGGAGACTTAGATCCAATACAAGATCAAGATTTGAGGGTGTTTTTATCTTCTTGTTCTTAGTTTTTCCCACCTTCTGAGACTTGCATTGAGGGCTTTGGGTATGGCTGAGTCTCTAAAAATGAGATGTTGGTTGAAGTTTCAGAGAGAGATGTCATTGATCCTGGAGTTGGAAGCCCCACATAGAGAAAACAATGTTGCGATTGATTCCTCTCCCTCCTCCGTCCTGAAATCTCTCTCACTCTTCCTCTAATGGAACCGGAATTTTCGGATTTTATTTCCAGAAATTTGAGTTCCATTAGAATTAAGATGTTAATTTCGGTGGATGCCAAAACTGAAATCCAGCCGTCCGTTCTTATACCCACGCTTAAATCAGACTCTACTCACGGAGTTCCATTTGTTTTCACTTCATTTGTTAGCCAAAAGGATTTGCCCGCGACTGGGATTTAGTTATGTTTGTGTTGTAATTTTTTATATTTTTTGTAGTGAAAAGTTATGATTTGATTGAAGAGAGAGATTATATTGTAGTATTTTAGTATGAATTGGTAAAAAATTTTGTAAAATTTTTTATGCAAATACAACCTTAGCTTTGATTGTACTGTGAAAGTCCCTGTTTTTTTTTGTCTTTTCGGGTGGGGGTAGATAGGATTTGTCCTGGTTTTTATTAAAAATAATGAGAATAAAAACTTTCACTTTTAGACTTATTGTATTTTAAAAATCATCATAAATTTAAATTCTATTGCATAATAAGTCATAGACTTAATTGAAATTTTAATTGTGACGTCAGTTCAAGTATTCATTTACTTTAGCTAAGTCTATATATTTGCTACTTAGGTTAGGTCCAATTCGAACTTAGAGTAACAAATTCCCCTAGTACAAAAAACAAAACAAAATAAAGATACTGCCTGAATTATGAATCAAGCTATTTGATTTAGACATGGGATGTGCATAATCATTCACATCATATAAAGTAAATGGTATAATTCAGGTGATTTTTTATATATCAAATTTAAGCAAAGACTTTGATAATAGTGTACTTACAGAATAATGGTAATAGAACTTCCATAATTTATATGTATTCTTTAGTGTTTTAATTATCATCATCAGTGATGTGTAAGTGTGGAACAATCTCATTATATATGCATAAAAAGGAAGCTAATTCAAAAGAATTCATTAGAGCTGGTCATTGTTTGCAGCTTCCTTCTAAATTAATGAATTTTGTCCACAACAATTGAATGGTAAGACACCAAAATTGAGGTGCACAATTAAGTAAATAAAACCCATACCATCAGTGCCCTCAGTAATATTCTTGAAGCCATGTTTAATATTTTTTCCACTAGCTTGTATGGAGTTATTTATGTATATTTTTAAGTTAATTATAACATCCTAACTTGTAAAGCATGTTTGTCTCTTTTATTTGCCAAGGAGATTGAAAAAAGAGGGATACCATTTACCAAAGTGTTTCTCTTGCATATGTGAAGGTACCTAAATCTAACAGAAAATTAAAGGTACCTTCTCCCATTTAGCCATCATCAAGAGTTTATGGCCAGGAATGTGTTTGACCCTCTTCCATTAGCTTCTCTATTTGAATTTCTATATATAATATAATCTCGTGTTTGTTGTAGCATCCTAAAAGCTGTTTATGTCTTCTATTACCCAAAGACAAGTTTAGACCCAAAAAAGAAATTTTGGAGCCTTTATGTGAAGGCAACACTAGAAACATCAAACCAAACTATAATATTTATTGGCTTTAGAGTTTGGGGAAAAAAAGGTAAATCTATCCTTGATGATCTCGAGACTAACCTCTCAAGCCAAAGAGGGTCTAATTAAGGTGGGTTTGTTTTTTAAAATTTTAGTGTTGTTAAAATTTTAGGTATTGAGATTAGTGAAAAAGTGAAGAGGTAATTTTTTATATTTTTTGTAGTGAAAAATTATGATTTGATGGGGGAGAGAGAGATTATATTGTAATAGTTTATTGTGTTAAAATTTTAGAGGGTGTAAAATTTTATGTTGCAAACACGTACATCAACTAACATACATTACTTTGATTAGTAGTTCTGACACCCTCATCTAGGTTCAACTCGCGAAAACTATGGAGCAGAACTTAGATCAATTTTTTAGGTTCTTTTTTTTTAAGCAAAAAAGAGTTAATAGGGGGCAACCAAACTAGGTAACCTATCTAGGCATAACAATAGCTTCTATCTATTTAAATATAGACTTAGGTGATGTTTGATTGTTAAAATTTTGGAACATTGAAGTTGGTAAAAAAGTGAAGAGAAATGATTTGAATGAATTTTTATATTTTTTTTAAAGCGAAAGTGATGATTTGATAAGGAAAGAAAGAATTTTGAAAAATTATTTTATTGAGATCAAAATTTTGACACTTACATGTCACCTAAATTGACTATATTCGGACACAAAGAATACAGACGCTCTCGCGAGAAGGACTTTGACACATCTTGACATTATTGGGATCACCAAGCGTCCGATGAAAACGCATCTACCCCAAATGAATGAAAATTTAAATCACAAGTTCTCTTACCACTGGGGAACCACTCTAGGTGTTCAGTTTATCATGACCTCTTGGTTTGGTTTGTTGATCGCCTTTTCCATCCAGTCATGACGGAGCTAGAGGGGCCAGGGCACTGACCCACGCGGCTCTCAAGTCCAATAGATTTTTTTTTTCTTGCGAAAAATCCTTATTGGTTACATAATGTTTTTTTTTTTGTACATTTTGTAGTTTGGTCTCCCAAATTTTATTTTAAGGAAGTTGTTCCCGGTTCCCCCATATTCTTAATCCGAACTTCCCTTGCATGCAATATTTCTACTGTTGTTTTACTTGAAACTATGTGCGACCAACATGTACACAGCAGGTACGCCTTGAGGGCTGAGGCTACCCCATCAAAGCTCTACGCGAAAGCCGGGAAGCGACACAAGTGTCAGACTAGATAGGGCTGCTCATTTTCAACAGCAGGTGCCGGAAAAACTGGCAAACTTTAACCCCATCGCTTTAAAAAAAATATTAAATAAAACGGCGCAGTCTCTACTTAAAGAGAACGATACTGTTTGAGTTAGGGTTATTAAACCCTAACCTTTAACGATGAGATGAACACAGTGAGCATGCCGTTTTGTTTCCTCAGCTGCGAAGACTTCAGTCTCAGACTCTCTCTGCTCTCCCTCACCCCCTCGTTGCCTCTCACTCTCCTTCGTCTCCGTCGTCTTCGTTGCCCATCCTAGAGCAGTTGAGCTGCCGTTTTGAAGATGGTCTTCACAATCTTCATTGCTTTTAAGATGAGTTTTTTTCGTAGATTTATTTTGTGATTGTTTTGTGAATCTGGATTTTTTGATTCTGAATTTGGTTTTTTTCCTTGTGAATCTGTGATGGTTTTCTCTTTGGGTTCGAGGAGAAGTAAAAATTTGGTGTGAAATTGTTTGTTTTTTTTTGTGAAATTTTGTGAATCGGTGGTGACCGGTTACCAGCAATGACCGGTTATTTGGCCTACCGATTCCGGTGCATGTGTCAAATATAGGCCACTGAGATTAACAGTGACGGTGCCGATTTTGATCAAACCGGCACCTACATCACCGGTATCCAACCCTAAGACTATAGTCTGAGTCCGAGTCATAAATGAAGATGTTTGTTTATTAAAATTTTGAAGAATATTCTTAAAATTTTAAGAATCTTTTGAATATTGAAATTTATTAGGATTTATTAAAAGTTTAAAATTTGTCTGTGTAGATATTGAAAATTTTAGTGTGTTTGGGGTATCAAACATTACAAATGTTACCTTACCGACGTCAAAACAACACGCCCTTTCTCGCTACAAGTCCTTTGCTCCAAGCTACTTGCCCAAACAAAAAGGGACACTTTGCTCCAACCCTGGACCCTTTCCTCCAACTCTGAACCGTAACCATGGTTACCCTTAGCTAACCCGTCCCTTATTTTTCATCTCCCCACTACAGTACGACCACATCTCTTCCGTGTCTTTTCTTCTGCAACAAATGAATATGATATGCTAAACAGGGGCAGATTGGATGAACGGAGAAGAAAGGGGAAGATTATTTCAGTGGCGTCTGAGCTCTTGAGGATTAGTTTATTCTATTCAATGGTAGGTTTATTTTTATTGGGCTTTGGATGAGAGAGATAGGGAGAAAGGCGGAAAGGTGTGGTGTCAATGGGTTCCCAGAGTTTGGATGTTGGTCAAAGATATTCGTCCGGCTCCTTTAATTAGAGGATTCCAGAGAGAGAAAGAGAGAGTTGAGATTAAAAAAAATACTTGGGGGTCTTTTGGATTCGCCTCTGGGATTCGATATAGAGGCAAAAGGATTTGATGAACATCAAGGTTCACAAGAGATATGATTTAGGAGGTGGTGTTTCTTGTCTTAGATATATTACCAACTGTTGGTGGATATAATAGCAATAAGATTACTTCTTACTAGGTTTGTGGTGGGATGTAGTATCATAACTTATTCGAGTTTCCTTCATTATTGATTGGGAGAGATATCGATGGGAAAGAAGCCTCAGAAAACGAAGGCGCTTTCAGTGGCAATAGCAGAAGCTTCATCAACAGGAGATGAAACTCAGCCACAGCCACAGCCACAGCCACAGCCTCAGACACCTAGAAAGAGAGGTAGACCTCGGAAGATCATGGAAAAACCTGAAACTCACGATAAAAAAGAACAACAACTAACATCAGGAGAAGCCGAAGAAGCTCCTACTGAGACTCAATCGAAGAAAGTTAAAGCGGGCGAGGAAGAGCGCCAAGAACAACATGAGCATCAACTAGAACATCAACAGTTAAAGGGAGAGGGTTCGTCTGCCTATATGGTATGTACAAAGAAGGAAGAGGATCAGTCCGCGAAGATGGAGGGTCCGAGGGAGCCCCCAAGAAGCAGAGCTAGGAGAAAAAGCAAACCCAGAAAGAGCAGCTGAGCTTGGAGGTAACAATAAAGCCCAATATTTTCTTTATCACATCGAGCAAGTCAAGGAAGATGAATCAAAGAGACTCTTCCGGATTCATTTATTCAGTTCTTTCTCATCCCCTATGAATCCCGAAGAGAGAAAATAGCATAGCTTTTATATTGATTGCTTGTTGCAATTGTGATTAATCATCATCTTGTTTATAATTATTCTGTACTTTCAGCACAAGCGAAGAGGGTTCAAGAAATTTATCATACAATCAAGTGATCAAATTTTGCTTTGGACTATTGCTCTCTCTCTCTCTATCATATTTAGACTTATTTATCATCTTTCTTCTCCTATCTCTGATCTAAAGAGTGGTAAATATAGTCCTAGACTTCTAGCTATCGTTGATTCATTTAGTTGGGTAGAATTATTCAAGGTTTAAGATATTTGATGAGTTTCTTCTGTTCACTAAACACCCAGAAAATAGAAACTCTTAAAAGGGAAGCCAAGCAACGTAAAATGGAAGCAAATGAATAAGCTGAGAAAAATGGTTGATTGGCTTCTGATCTGAAGGTGGGGGGGAAAGATAGAAACGGAGATAGAAGTTCTCGCTGGCTGTTGCCAGTGCCAGCTCTGTGCCATTACGTTACAGAGGGAAGCCAATAGATGCCAACTCAGTTGCCTCCAGCACGTGAGGGTCACGTTGCAATTATCCAGAATATAAGAAAAAAGTCCAGCGTAGCCGCCTCGGCGAACGGCGAACCAACGGCTGGTGCTGGTAGCCTGCTTTGGGCCTTAGGGGTGGATTCAACCATGTACGTGGACGTATCCAAGGCACTGAAAGGCCAGCGCGTGAAGGAGAGAGGGTCCCAGAGGGGGGCTGTCTCTAGTGTCACAAATAATGGTTCAGTAAAGAAGAGACCAGGATACCCTGCTATTCGTAGGGACAGTGTGTTGGGACCTACACTTTGTGTCACGTTCTCTCCTCATTACACCACCTGCAATGCCTTAGGAATTATAGGGGAGCCGGATCCGTAAAGGAGATGTTTGAGAGTCAACACGCTGGTTCAACGTTTTGATCTTAATAAAATAATATTATAAAATTCTCACACCTTATAAATCATCATTTTTTTTCTCTAAATAAATATAAAAAATTTATTTAAATCATCTTTCTTCATTTATTTTTACAAATTTCAACACCTCAACATTTTTATTACACAATATTTTAACAAATAAACATCACTAAAATAAATAAGACAAGTAAAAAAAAGAGAGAAAAAGATGGGTGAAAACCGACCTCTAGGTTCTGTTTTTAGCCCCAATCGAGAACCGAACTGAGGGGTTTGATTCTTGTATATGCCCAACCGACAGCCGAACCGCTGGTTGGGAGAACTAGCCGGGCCGATCAGATTCGGTGGTCGGCCCGATTCGGTCGGCAATCTGAGACACCAAAATAGCCTTCTCCAAGGGTTTACTGATGACAGGAAAATCAAGAACCACCAAAAACAACCACCAACAGCCACAAAAAACAGCCACAATCAACCATCAACAATCATCCACAATCAACCACCATGAGAGAGAGGAAAAGTCTAATCTGAAAAAAAGAGCCACAATCATCTATTAGAAGTCTAGATCTGTGATGCAGCGCTGCTTTTGCGCTGTAGATTTGCCCCTTCTTCAAGTGCAATGGAGGAGTTGGAGGTGGAGAAAACGACGTCGCACAAGGACCTGCGGTGGGGGCGTGAGAGAGAGAGAGAGAAAGAGAGAAAGAAAGGGCCAAGGGGCGCGTGTGTATGAGAGAGAGAGAGAGGGGGAAGACGACGTTAGCGAGGGTCATGAGTTGCGGTGGGGGGCGTGTGTGTATGAGAGAGAGATAGAGGGGGGAGACGACGTTAGCGGGGGTCATGAGCTGCGGTGAGGGGCGGCGACTAAGGTTCAAAAATGTGAAGGAGACTCGATAGGGGGCGTCGAGGGGAAACTGAAAAAAAAAAACAATGAAAGTGGGGGTGGAGGAGACGACCTCCTTAATGTTTTTTAAAAAAACTTGAAATACCTTTAATACCCTCGATTCAGTTCAGTCCACGGTTTTGGGTATCAAGAATCGTGGACCGAACCGACTCAGTAGGTTATATATATTTTTTAGCCAACCGCCGAATTGAGCTAGTCCAAAACCGACCGATCCAGTTGGTTTCGGGCCGATTTGGGTCAGCCCAGTCAGGACTTGTTTGAGCCCCAATTA
The DNA here is from genome assembly GCA_963930655.1 of Myrica gale. NCBI lineage: Eukaryota > Viridiplantae > Streptophyta > Magnoliopsida > Fagales > Myricaceae > Myrica > Myrica gale. Next base: position 21,365,541 of record OZ005615.1, read on the forward strand.
TTTGGGGTTAATAATACAAAATGCATCACATAATTTTTTATTATTATAATATTTATTAAAAATTTTCTCTATTTACTTTTTCACTAACTCCCATAACATATCTTTACTTTATAATATTTAAACAGCTGTTCGAGTTTGGCACAAAACTTTATTGCTCGATTCTCGATTTTGTGCTGACCGAAAAAGATTATCAGTACCGTTCTGCTGTTCTGCAAAGACTATTGCGGAATTCTCAGCTCCAAACGTTGCTCATCACGCGCTTGCCCGTGGGGACCTCCGTACGGGGTTTGCGCTCTAAAACAACCCGCCGTTCGTCGTTTTTTGTTGTTCGTAAATGTGCAGCTGCTGTTTGATTTAAAGCCCAAACAAAACAGACCTCCGAGTGATCTCTGTTTTATTCAATCTAATCGGCATTGTCCATGGCGCAGGTGTTTAGCTCCTAAAATTTCGGTCATTTCAAATATTTGACATAATAAAATAATTTTAAAATAATCTCTCTAACATCTGAGCATCTCTTTTTATTAATATAAACATAAAAAATTCATTTAAATTATCTATTTTCATTTTTTCATTAATTTCCATATACTAAAAAGCTAAACCTCACCTAAATTTGTTCATCGAATTGGGTGATTTAATTTGGATATAAATATTACGACATACGTTAAATATTGTAGGATTAAGACTGTTTGATAATTAATATGTGCATCATCAAATGTTATAAAAGTTCATGTGTCTATTTCTTTTTAAATTAGATCATTTGAACAATAAATTGGAGAAAATTTTAGTCCCATAAATCCAAGTCGTGTCAACAAAAGAGGCCCTCCCTCTTCAAGGAAACAATAGGATTTTTTTTTGGTTGGTTCCATAAGACTTCTACTCTTTAGGCCGCTGTCCATGAAAGTAGAAGTAAAAAGGTCCAGCAGGTTTTACCTCATTTACTACTTTGTTGACCATGCTTTGAGATGGAGAGAGAGAGAGATGACTTAGACCAAAAAATACAATGCAAGCAAAAGTTTCTAGATTCATGGAGATATAGAACAAAATATAAGCTATCATGCTTGCATATCCATCATTTGAGTCTCCAACAATTATTCCAATAATTACATATCCGAGTTGACCTATGGACAAATACGCAAGCATACGTTTCATGCTTGTTTGAGTAATAGCAATGAGATTCCCAAATATCATGCTAAGAATAGCTAGGATTTCCAGAAGAAGATGCTATAAGTTTGATGAAAAATAAAAAGAGATATCGAAAATTCTAGTGGCTGAAGCTGAAGCAGCTACTTTCGAAGTAACAGAAAGAAAAGCAATGACTGGAGTAGGAGAGTCAGAGTCGAAAAGCGGATTCCTCACTTTTTTCTCTCATTCAAAACCGTGCATGAGACTTTCATCTTGCACGGCTCCTAAGTTCTAAAAGAAAGAACTCATCTTCTTTCCCTTTTTTATTACCTTCCTTGCGTATGTATAAGATAAGATCGAATCCATTCGATTTCTAAAAAGGATTACTAATCCTTAACTTTTCGAGGAATCCTTTATCAGTGGTTGTGAATGACCTATTTTTCTCTTACTTTACTCTCTCAACTAACTAATTTGAGACACTTGACTAAATCTAAGATTTCGGTCTTTTTCTAGTTTGATGCCTAAAACCTAGGGGTGTCCAACAGCCGGTCCGGTCCGGTTCGGTCCGGTTTGGCCGGCCAAACCGGAACTTTTTCAAAGTATATAGACCGGACCGGACCGGACCGGACCGGTTATATGACCGGACCGGTCCGGTCCGGTTTCCGGTTTAACCGGTCCGGTCTGGGTCGGTTTGGGCCGGTTTTGGGTTGGGCCATGCCATTTTGGGCCGGTTTTTGGGTTGGGCCTTGCCATTTTGGGCCAATTTCCGGTTTGGGCCGGTTTGGAGAGGTATACTCCGGTCCGGTCCCGGGTTTTCATGAGGGTAACCCGGAACCGGACCGGAATACACCGGTTTACCGGTCCGGTCAACCCGGTTGACTAAAAGTCAACCGGTTTGGGTCAAAACCGGTCCGGGCCGGGCCGGTTTGGCCGGTCCGGTCCGGTCCGGTCCGGCCGGTTTTTTGGACACCCCTAAAACCTATGCATTATATATTGAATGCTATGCGAACTATCTTGTGCAATACTTCACAAGGATAACATGAAATCACTGTAGAGTCCACGTGCTGTAGCTTGTCTACAGCTTTTTATTTCTGATATCTGACTTATTTTTATCATCCTCGTTTCAAGTGAATACCATGACAACTCTTATTTTGGGAATTAAACAACCCCAGTTATATAATAATATTCCGCTAATTCCTGACAAAGAAAGGTGGAAAGTGGCATGCGAATGAGTTGAATAGGACCCAAAAGACTGATGCGAAGTTTCTTCATAGGAACTTTCATGGCGACCAATAATACCACAGCATAGCTGCGAAGCAATTCAAAATAAAGGGGACAAGACATTTCCAAATATGGAAGGTCCTTTAATGGGTCGAAACACCGGGGTATATACTGCAGATCAAAATACAATTAAGCTTATTGGCCATAGAGGGAATTTATAATATCGTTGCTGACCAACTGCCCATCTGGACTGCACGAAAGGCATAGCGCACTGGTTCTGTGATGGGCCCAATTCCTTAAAGTTGGATAATCAAGAGCAAATAGCTTTTTGAAATGCTCGTTATGCGTTTACTGCAGACTGACTCATACAATACCCGCTGTGAACCTCTCAACGAGCCTGTACCCAAGCATACAAAGCTCGTTATAAGGGCAATTGCAGTAGACGGGGTCCACGTTCTTGATTTTGGAAGAAAATGGGTCCCGGCCCCCATGTAAAAAATGTTGTAATCTGTCGACAACATCCACGTTTCCGGATGACATTTATTGCCAAGACAAATATCATCGGATACAAATTACTAGCAATCACAAATCTTACGCATATAAACGTAGAACATCTTGGGGAAAAATCACATAATCACTTGACATAAGATAAAGTAGAATCCCATTTTGCCCAACTTGTTGCGAAACCGGAAAAAGAAGCGGTTTTTCGCACAGCATGCTAATAATAGTGCAATAACTTGTCTGGTTTCGAGGAGCACTCTCCCGCTATGAGAACGAAATGCCGCTTCGAGACCAAGACTCCTTCCAACCCGCACCAATAGCTGCACCCAATGGCCGGAGACTGACTGAAAAAGGCAGCCCAGCCAATCTGCCCCTTGAATATTACGATCAAGAGCACACACTGGACCAAACCCACTAATCTCTCATGGCGCGAAGTGGTCCCCCCCCTTCTCAATCAGCCTCAGTCAGTGTTCCATTTGGTATCTGAAGTTAATTCAAAACAATAAATCTAAAGAATCCAAGGGCAAGAGGCTATCACATCAACCAGGATTTCGGTATCTTCTCTGTAGCCAATTAGCCACAGAATGCAGTAAAAAATATAACCTCATGATTGATGGAAAAAAGAGAACTTGTGAACTCCAGTGCAATTCAAGTATCAAACCTGGTCAGTCAACGGCTTGATTTGTGATGTCTCTCCTTCCTATACCGAGACTGACCGGGATCAAATCCACCTTCGTCTGCTCCATAGACAGCCCAGGATGGTGTAGCAGCCATGTAATCTCCGCTGTCAAACGGTTTCCCAGAGGCCACCTGCATTTCCAATGATAACAAAACAATTCAATACAAAGTAACTATTAATCTAAAGGTATTCCAGAAGAACAAAACAGTGCTGTGACTGACCAAGTCATGGAACTTTTCATAGTCTATCCATGTGAACCACTTGCCGTTGAGCTTAAACTTCTCAGTTTTTGCCAGGAGAACACAACAGGAGTGGACATGTTCACATGCAACCTCATACTCTCCTTGGCTTTTTAGAGCCAAGGCCTCAGAAAAAGCTTTCACATCAGAATGCCAGGGCACATTTTCCATAGTCAGTTTTGATGTAGCGGACCTAAACATATCACAACTTATTAGCAGCTTAAGAAACTTTCCGGTATCAAGAGGAAAGCGGGAAGGGAGAACTCACGATCCACAATATGTAACGCCTTTGATTTCAACAAAATCAGGTTGTCCAATACTAAAGAGTTTAGAATAAGCATCTATGTCGTCTGTATTCCAGCCTTTCACAAGGGTCAAGCGGTAGACAGTTCGCTGCTGTTTCTCCCTGAGAGCTTTTAGGGAATCCTGTAAAATATTTGCATACTTGGCGTCACTTAAATTATGACAAGCTACCTGATCAAAGACAGTACAACTACAGCATATTATGTTACTTCCTACATTACATGCATCGAACAGTGGGAAAAGTTATCAGATGGATTCCAAGGATCTTTACATTGCTAAGTAAAAGCAATAGGATAGTCATCGATTGACAAACCAAAAAACAAGAGCCTTTATATATTCACTATTTTGATCCAACTACTTTCCAAATCAGGTTTTACCTACTTCAGGGTTCACACATATCACGCAAAGTAAAGTAAAACCTAAATCCTCATATATCAAGTTAGCTTATTTCCCTTTTTAACATTCCAGTCAGCCACAATTAGATGCTATTAAATTGAGAATATAGAACTTATTTTATTTTCCTCTCTGATAAGAGCGCTAGCATATTTATTGACATGGTAAGAGATTGTAGAGTTGGATTTATGCTGTCCCTTAAAATGTGATTGCTAGAGTGCATAACAGTGTCATCCAACCAGTTTGCAAACTGTTGGGCAACTATTACATCAAAGTTATTTGAGAAATATACCATCTTTCCTTCGTATATAGTCTTATCACTACTTGTTTTGAGAAAAAGAATAGGGCCAAATAGTTTCAGCAAAATAATCCAGGATTCTGAGAAAATACACGTACAATGAATCGCTCCCAAAAATTCCCAAAGAGTGGCCTATCAATGGCCTTCAAGCTCTCCTTTGTTCCAGCATCTACACTAACGTATAACTGCACATGTCAAGACGTCGAGCCAAATAAGTCCATGATTAAGTACAAAACAAGGATCTTCTGATACAAGATTCTTTTGAACAATAATAAAAGTGGACACACGTACCTGGGTGAGAGGCTTCAGCGTTTTAATTTTTTCGGGAAACTGTGCATTTGTTACTAGAAAAGTAGAAATCCGCCGCTGGTGCAGCTCATCCACCAGTGTGTTGATCTCTGGGTACATAATCGGTTCACCAACAAGAGATAAGGCACAATGCCTGGGTGCAAGACCTTCCATTAATCGCTCTAATGTTACGCCTGCATGAACAGACATTAAGATCAATTGTTTTAATTCTATAAACCTTTCAGACATGTGAGCACAAAACACCAACACGGAGCAGAGCTCTGTGCATTTACGGGCCTTCGAATCCCAACTGGCTGATGGGATTCCACCATAACTCCACCATGGGAGGTAACCAACAAACGTACCACCATAATTTCAATGCACAAATTACAAGAAACCACAATATTCAAAAACATTGGTTGAAGCTGCATACTCCTCTACTTGCAACAAATAGGTTATATATCATGAATGAAAGCAATTCTTTGGTAAAAGAACTTTATGTACACTCAAAAACAAAGATACAAGATCTGCATATGAAGGACTAGGAGTTATTAATCACTACTCTCAGCAAATGATATAATAGGCTACATGACTGATTTTTTCCTCAACATAGATGTTTGGGAAAAACACACTCCATCAATCATCCCATGTGTGAAATATGACCTCTAAGCAACCATCTTTAACACATTGGCACCTCAAACTACCAAAAGTATGCAATGTACACCCTCTTAAGCTATTTGTCACATAAAATTGACCTCACCATTTATATGGCTATTATTCACCTAAACTTCTAATGATACCACGGCAAACCACATCATTTTCATGTCTTACTGTTCAATTCATGGTTCAACCTATGAAGAAGCATTTTGAACCCCCTCCCCCTCCCCCTCTTCCTTTGAAAACTTAAAACCTAAGCATAAACCCAAGTCTCCACAAACCCATCTCAAGGTCCCGATGACAGACTGATGTCTGATTTCTGTACATCTCACACTTATACACGTGGTCAGATATGTTTTCCCACATCAAGAAAAACTAGTAAGGTAACTTTCACCACCCGATTAATAGCACAACTGAAGAATCTGGGCAAGCGACTTACCGAATGGTAGAAAAAAAAGGAACCCCAGTGAGAACTTCTTTCATTCACGAAAATTATTCTAAGCTGGTGTATTACCCCTAAGGATTATCCAACTAGGACAGGAATAAATAACTTACCAGGAACTCCTTTCATTTGCTTAATCATATTTCTATGCAGGTCTATGGCAGAATTCACAATCTCTAACGGATCATCCATCTTCCACTGCCAACTCTTTCCAACAGGATTTGTATGATGCCTCCAACAGAAAACACAATTATTGGCACAAGCCAGACTAGGAGTTGCTTCCATGCACCTGTGTCATACCAAAGTTTGACAGATTTAAAATCTGCTGGCTGAGGCATTATGATGATTTATGAAGAAGTAAAAGCATTGTAAAAAAAAAAAAGGAAACAGATAGGATGGAGAACTTCCTATATAGAACCATAGAAGGAAAAAAAAGGACCCTCGTGAACTGATAGATTCTGGACATGGACCATATTATTTGACAATCCAAATAAACCAGAAGGTAATCCAGATAACTTAATGTGACACCCAGAAACTGACTACAAAATTAAAAAAATAACATTACCTATGACTCTCAATTCCATAAAATGAGTGCTTGTAGCAACCTCCTCGGCCTCTAAGCTGTGACTTGGTCCATCTACAAATTTTTACCCCACTATGTGAGCCAATGATTTTATATCCCTGCGAGATGTTATGTCAGTTTAAGAGCAAATAAACAGGAAGTCATTGAATAGATAAAAACAAGCAGGAAGTCATTCTACGTAGAAAATAATAAAAGAGTGCAGCACATAAAAGGCTAAACTAGAAAATATGAGAGGCTACTAAGTTCATTCATATGATTGAAAGGCGGACACCACCTGGCAATACATCATTTGCCAAAAAATATTAGATATTACTATGAGCTACATTTTCACAATCATTTAACTCAAGTATCAGATTAACTCATGTGGCACTCGGAGGTCCATCCCGTGACAATGAAAGCTTTAATTCAAATATCATGGGGCTGTAAAATGCTACGTCTACAGTGATATAAATCCCTTAGATGCAATGCAAATGGCGCATAAAACCATTTAAACTACAAGGACACCCCAAATTTTTAGGAACTCTAAATGCCATGAAATTAACAGAGACGAGGAACATAATTCCTAATCTTTCATTTGAACACGAAGAACTCATCCGCTATCCTTCAAAGTTCAAATCAGCGCATTTTTAATTTTACCTACAAAAAGACATAGGATTCTGAACATGCGAGCGCACCTGCTTCTCCAAGCTTGCCCTAATTACCGGAGTCACCATCTCTTTTTTCCCATTCAATTTCCCATTAGTTTCAGCCACTGCCACCGTCTTCCTCGATGGTGTTTTCCCTGCAATATCTTCAACATCAACAATCTCAGAGTCCGCGCCGCCTTCGCTATTTTCATCCTCATCTGAGCCACCAACACTCTCAGCGTCATTCTCACCACCAACTAAGGCCGGAGAACGCAAAACTTCATAATTTTCTACGACGTCACCCTTCAAAAACCCAACCACCTTAGCACTCCAGGCATCAAAGACCTCATCAATATCACCGCTATCCACATCTCCTTCCCAAACAGGCAAAATCTCCTTGGCACCCAACGCTCTCATCTGCTTCGAAAAATCCCTCGCAACTACGTTGAATGTCGCGCCGTAAGCTCCGCTTCCGACGCCGAAAACCGCGAATTTACAGCGCGAAAGCAACAGAGACCCGACCCTGAAGTCTGCGGCGCTCTCGGAAAGCCAGTTCGAAAAGAACTTCGCGTCCGATGGGGGTTTACCATCTTCCCAGGTAGAAGCGATGATTAAAACCAGCGTTTCTTTGGGGAGGTCCTCGGGCTCGTAGTCTTTGGGATCGACCAGGTCAAAAGAGAGATCTTTCAACGCTAAAACGTTGAAGAGACGGTGAGCTAGGGCTTTGGAGGTACCTGTTTGGGAAACGAAGAAGAGTTTGGCTTTAGAATGAAGGGTATTAGCACTAGGATTAGGGTTTAAGGAGAGTTTGAGCTGCCTGATACGGCGAGATTTGTAGAGGCAGTAGAATGTGGAGGCCGAGAGTAGGGCGAGAAGGGTGAGTCGAGCCGAGACAGAAGAGAGGGACATGGTGGTGATTTCTTCCTCGGTTTTGTCCTATTGGGAGAATTGCGCAAGCATTGCCCGGGTGGAATGGACGTAAAGAAGAGCCTAGTTCATGTTCGCGACGACTGAAGCGGTGCGGTGGTGAAGATTTTCAGAAGTAAGAAGACGAGGACGGCGCCACGGCACGCAAAATGGCGGGCCGAGACTTTTATATATTCAACTGGACTCTGCTTTTGGGCCTTGCTATTTTGAGCGTGCGGACATGTTTGTTTGCAAACGCATTCTACTCTACAAATATGTTCAATAAAATTTATAAAAAAAAATTTAAAAATTTATATACAAAAATAAATAACTTTTATACCATCTATAACCGCTTTTTACACAAATTCTAATATATTTTTTTTAAAAAATTATAACAAATCTTCTCTCTATATTTTCACTTAACTCTAATATTTTTTTAATTAAATAATTATATCAAATCATCTTTCTTTACACATTTCTACAAACTCCAACAAAAATTAAATATCTTTAAAAATTTTCACCAACTTTTACACAAAAGTCTATAAAATTTTAATCTACATAAATATTCATAATTCTATCGAAATCTTAAAGATCTTACCATATTTTACAAAACGAACATCCCCGAAGTTAAGCCGATGACAGTGAATTACTACCTGAAGGGTAGGTAGATCCTATTATATGAATCACGATATTTTATATAAACAGTAATGATTTCTATGGAACCTATATGTCTTTTCTCAGCAAAAGGGTATCCACTACTAAGTAACCAACTTCGCTCCGTCACCGAGAAAAAAAAGTACATATTTTGAGAAAGAGAAAAACTTTTTACCAACTTTTACACAAAAACTTATAAAATTCTGATCTACATTAATATTCTCAATTTTATCAAAATCTTAAAAATCTTACCATTTTTTACAAAACTAACATCCCGAAGTCAAGCCGAAGACGGGGGAATTACTACCTAAAGGTATGTAGATCCTATTGTATAAATCATGATATTTTATTCAAGCAATAATGATTTCTATGGAACCTATATGTGCTTTTTTCTCAGCAAAAAGGTATCCACTAAGTAACCAAATTCGCTACGTCACCGAGAAAAAAGTACATATTTTGAGAAAGAGAAATCTTCTCTTTTTTTTAATCAAGACCTCATCTTATTCTAAAATAACAACCAAAAACAAAAAATAAAGGAGGGTCAGTGTCTGCATACAACCAAGATAGATCTAAAGAAGAATGCTCAATAGATCTACAGAGAAATCTTCTCTAATTTATTATTCAAATAGATACAATATATTTATCTCATAGTAAGATCCACAACTTGATAATTTATACTAACAATATTAGATGATGTGAGATTTATATACTGTGTCTATCTCTCCACGAATTGTACTATCTAATTCGTACAACAAATTAAAAAGGATTTTGATCCTATTTTGAGGGTGTTTCTGAAGTATTGGGAACAAGTGAATCGTATTAATTGGAGTATTTAAGGAACAAAAATGTTACTAATGCAGTAAGAAAATGATATTGTTGCCAAATATGAGTATCAAAATATAAATGACATCACTTTCGGAAACCCATGAACGAAAAAAAAAGAATGGAAAAAAAATCATAATTACCCTGCAGAATCTATTTTTCCTCTTTACACTGCAGGGCCTAATGTACTACAACCAGAAAAAATCTGACATAGGAGGCAGAAGAACCTTTCACCTCGTGCTCTTGACAGAGGAAGGGGAGTCGTGTGATGCAGGAACAAGTTGCATATGTGGAGAATTAAGGCCGCCACAGCTTCTTTTGTGCGCATAGGATACCCTCCTTATCCTGAGCATAGGTCATCCGGATCTCCCAATGCAAGCTTCGCAATATTCCCTCCAAGGGGTCCAATATCTCAACCTTATCACGTATAATAACCCAACCTCCAGGCCGCAGAACACGATCCATCTCTACAACAATAGATACGGGCTGCTTGCACCTGAAAAATAGCAAGTGTGATGGCAACCGTCTGTGGCAGCTCAACTAAATGATTCATGCAGCATAATACGTACGTTGAAATCCAAAGTTCAGAGACATCATCAAACACTAGCTACGATAGGTACGGAATGGACTGTTATGATGTGTTTTAAGGAAACATCTATAATGACAGAAAAAGCAGCAAAAAAGATGTGATTGCAATAGCATCATGACATCCAAAGAACCCAAAAAACAAGACTATCATGTGACAAACGAACACACTTTAAGGTGAAATACAAGCTATTGCAACAGATTTGAAGCCATTCGACCAATAATGACAAGTACCACTAATTTTTCAGATAATGCAAAAGCATTTCTCAAAAATAAATGCTGAAACTATATAACTCGTTACACAGTATTGCAAAATCAGTAAAGAAAACTTTCATTAGGTTATAGATGCAATGTGATCATTGTAAATCACGAGTCAAGTGCTGTCCCGAGGAACGGATCTGGTCTAAAAGGTCTGCCAGTCCAGATTATTTCACTAGTGTGCACAACTCCATTATGAACCAGATCCAAGATCAAGGTATGCCCAGTTTGAAGTACCAGAGTCCCTGCTCTGAAAAATTTCAGGGAAGAAAAATGATCCTAGGTAAACTGGATAATTTCGAATGTATTTTCTCTTTGCTTAATTTGCAAAACCTGTCTGCATGACAAACCACTGAAAATCTAACTGTATCTAGCAAAATTAGTCGCAGGAGTAACAAAACTGAAAATAGAGAGTTATTGTTAACCTGTTCTTCAGCCGTGAGAAGAGATGATCAGCATGCAAAAGATCATATGTTCTAGGGTAAGTACCAAAAGACTCGCACCAATCATGGTAGACACCAAGAAGCCCCCGTTCAAAAATGAAAGGAAGTGTGTCTGGTGCATGGAGAGGGACTACATTCATTACCCAAACCTTCCGTTGAGAGAGAGCTGCAGCAAATCTGCATATGTTCAAATCAACATCGTTACCATATGTTCTGACTTACTTTTATGGGGGCAGGTGATCAAGAAAAAGTCATGGAACCGGGGGTTTAATCAAAGGGAAAATGCATAAATTTCAAACAGCTGGCTCTTTGATACTAGAGATTTTTCATACCAAAACCAGCAGTACAACTACCAAAGAGAATTAACGATTCAGTTATTTTGGTTGCATACCCTCCATAGATGGCTTTCATGTCTAGCACATTTCGAATAGTTGACCAGTCAATACCAAATCCGGTGAGATAGGACTTGTCAACAATAGCTTTCCAGTGGTTGGTATCAGCAATCAATTTTTCTTTATCATTCAACCAGTCAGGAGAAGTTTGAAGTCTCTTGGGCCATTCCTCAGGCCACTCGGTCCCATGTTCTTCAATTGCAGATGGAATGGTGTGCAAGCAAGTCTTTATAGGAACATACCTGTTCAGAAAGAATGTTGCAGCGATTAAGTAAAGGGCCAAATTGCTAAGACAAAAAGAAAAAAGAAGCACAATGAAGTAAAAAGAGATCAGAAAAGAAAAATGGAACAATAGAAAAAGAAAAGAAAAGATAAAAAGATAGGTTACCATAGCTAGTAATTACAGTCGTATATAATTATTTGGGAAATTTAAAAATCACTGCCTAGATTTCTAGAATTAACAAATCACTACCTGTGTTTAGGTCACTATGAAAATTACTCCCTTCATCACATTTCTGTTTAGTTTTCTAACAGAATTGATAACATGGCATTCCACGTGTCAATATATGATGACGTGGCATGCCATGCGTCTTAACAATAAATAAAAATTATAATATTTTATTATTATTTAATTTTATAATTTTTGTGTATTATAATTTTTATTTATTTTTAAGACACGTGACATGCCACGTCATCAATTTTGTTAGAAAACTGGATGGAAATGTTATAGAGGGAGTAATTTTCAAAGTGATATAAACTCAAGTTGTGATTTGCCAATTCTAGAAATCCAAACAGTTTTTTAAAATCTCGTAAAACACTAGACCATGATTTTTAGATTTTCCTAATTATTAATTTGATTTGGAGTTTGATTCCTCAACATATATTTAGCTTGAGTTTCAACCAACATTGGATATTTGACAGCAGTGTATAAGGAAGATGGCTGGAAGATAATCATGCTTGATGACACTCATTAGGGATAGGAGTACTTTTGCAAAGGACAAAACCGTTATAATTTGTTTGTCACTTGAAAATTTGTAAGGTGGGTCAGAAGGTTGAACTAGGAAAAAATTGCTTTGTTTATACTCAATTCTGATGGTATTTGAGAGTCTAATAAATAAAAAGGGTTGGAGGTCATTGAGCATTGCTATGGCATTGATGATCGAAGAAGAAGCTCAAACTGATCAGCCCTACTGAGAACTTCACGAAGACTGACCTAGGTGAAACTATCATAGTAACAGTCACTTTGGCCATGTGATGCACAGTGCATGCATCATTTTTCAAATCGGAACAATGATTCACCATTTACATTCTAAAACGAAAAAGTAGATTTCCTCACTGGTAATTTATGTCACTTTATCCAGACGGCTCAAATTTACAACACCAAACAGGAACATGAATTTAGTAATGCAAGCTTATATAGGCATACCAGGCTGCATCTGGATTTTCGTTCTCCTTGCATAGAGGTGGATTTTTCTTCCTTCTCAACTCATATAAATCATTTGAGTCGGGCTTCTGATATATTTTAACACCAACTTCACTGACTTCGTCAGTTTTATGAGCCAGAATATTCCAACAGATTGAAGGTATTAATCTGGTCATGGCTGGAAAGAGAGGAAGTGTCAGTAAAACATTGCAAGGATTGAAGAAAATAGATACAAATAAATCTAACCAGTTCTTCTGCATGTATGGCAAGAAGAAACTGCATTGTAGATTGGTAGTTATTGATGTGGCATTTCTTCCACAAGCTGACCCCAAAACAGCATGATACGACTTCCAAGAAGTTCACTACCCTACATCCCCCTTAACAAGTTAAAACAAAGTGATCACCTACCCCCATGTAAAAACAAGTGTATGCTCTGGCTCCTTCTATCAAGTGCATGGCTTGTGAATCATACCTCCTTTAGCAGAAGGTGACTAGCATTTAAAACCTATGGGATCGCCACAAGTAAGGTAGGGTAATAAAGAAGCAGAAGAATCAGAGGTATGTGCAGCCTCAGTTGACAGTATCATATGACATGGCTGGTCCTGGGTTAAACTCAATGTATGTAGGGTAATACATAAATGTGAAAGAAAGGACAGAGTCTTTGGAGTTTATAAATTTTGAATCGATCACAATAATGCACCACCAAGTCTTAATTTTAGCATTCAACTAATACTCTCAAATGGGTCATATCCTAAGAATAGAATCAATTATAAAGGTGATATACATGAAAATTAACTTTTCAGCAGAGACCCATATTCTAAGCAGAAAAGGAAATGATCATAGAGAAAACAGCTTTAAGTGATGAAACCACTCTTAGATCAACCTTCTTCTGCTTCAATGCTATCATGTGTAGTTGACAAAATAAAGTATCCACCAGGTCTTAAAATCCGATTCATCTCCAGAAGAAGCTTACCCCCTGGAGGTGAAAAACAAAATCTGCTATTAATATGAAAAAGAAATGAAAGTTAAGAGGGAAAAGACGGAAATACTGGAAGACATAACTAGGAAAGAGAGAAAAGGTAAGAAAAGACAAACCATTGGAATGCCAAGCCAAGCCACACCCGCCGCAATGAACAGTGTCAAATACAGCACTAGGAAATGGAAGCCTTCTAGTTGCAAAAGGGCTAACAACTGCAGGAAAACCACGCTCAAGGGCAACCTGAGCTAGGTCTACTAGATCATCCTTTAAGCCTAGCGACAGTGTTAGTACCTCCTTATCAAGAAGAGAAGCCGAAAAGATTGAATCTGTACATCCAACATCCAGTACCACGCGGACATTCTTTCCCCATTCAATGTCAGGCACCATCTATCAAATCCAACAAAATTTCAAAAGGCAAAATATGCTAAGGATGATATAAAAGGTTTTAATATGTATTTATAAAAAGCAGAGAAGACAGCAAGTGTTTCTTATTTTGGCATTACAACTGGAAAATACTGGAGTTTTTATCAACAAAACCTTGTTAGCACAATGATATATCTACGTAGCGCTGTCATAGTCATATAGTGTTAAGATAAATCTCATTTGGGAAAACTTCCCAATTATAGCGTTTTCCAAATGACCTAGTCACCCAAAATTGGTTTGAGCAACGTGTTGCAGTTATCAAATAAATTGGGTGTTGGTCACTGTGGATGGGATGCTGGAGGTAGGCTTGGACATGGCAGTGTCATAAGAGTGGCAATCGTAAAAGGTGTGGTAGCTGTAGTGTAAAGATGGGTCATAAGTTTTTATAAATAAAAAACAAATAGTTACTATACTCGAGCATTAATCCAAAACAAAAAGGCCCTTGCAACAGGAAAAACTTACATCTTCAATGGATTCCAGGTAGTGAACAACTCCACCCTTGAACTCAGACTGGTCTTGAGGAAACGTAAGATATTTTCCAGACTCAACCACCCAACTATGTTTCTTAACAAATGCAGCCAGTTTTGGGTGTGCCACATTTTATACAGTATCTGCACTAACAGCAGAAGAACATTACAATGAGCCCTTGACCTCTGTCTAAAGTGAAAATCAAATATAATGACAGATGAATCCACTTAATTTGTGATATACCTTCAGTTTGCTCTCTGGCCAGTGCACTGGCGATTCATAACCATCACGGGGTAGAGGAACAAGACACATCACAGGTGTTCTTGGGCAACTCCTCTCCCTATGCCGATAGCTCTGTAGCCTGCCACCTTCGATATCAATGCACGGAATGTAATTGTGCTTGCTTCTTGAGCTACATAATTTCCAACTGTGATGTGCTTTAGGATCAAACAATGGACCTTTTATCCTTTTCTTCCCTTCCATCTTCCTTGGCTCGCCACTCCCATCTTCCAACTTGTCCTCCGAGTCCTGATCCACTGGTTCAATTAAATCACTTTCTCCCTCTTTGTCCCCATTTTCTTCATCCTCGCTAACCAACCCTTCTACCTTACCAGCTACCTCTTCCTCTTGCTCTTCCTTTTCTGTTTGTGAATCCTCACTCTCGGAGTCCTCTGACCCCTTATTCTCTTTTTCTACTCCTTTTGTAGGTTTCACTTTTCTCTCATTAGATACTTCTTTCTCATCCTTTTTCTCAGACTTATGCTTCTTAACATTCGAATCCACAGACCCATTAACTTTTTTGTCATCCTTCTTATCCAAATCAGACTCAACTTTCGACTTCTTATCTTCTTTGGTCAATCCATGCTTTACCATTTCCTTCTTGTTGGACTGAGTCCCAGAAGTGCTGGCTCTTGTGTTTTTAGCCACGGGTTCAGCAATGTCGTCGAAACTTTCCCTTTGAGTGACCACAGAAGAGGAAGAAGAAGAAAACATAGACCACATAAAGATAAAACAGAGACCCAAGGTTGCAACTGAAGTCATCTTTACACAGAACCCGTGTGGGCGTTTTGCTTGGCGACCAAACCGTGCTATTGTCATCTCTCTCTAAACCCCCAACAGATACTAGTTACCAGGAAGTAAATCGGACAAGGAAATCCACACTCCAACGTTAAAATCCTACCACTACCCGAAAAGAGAGTGGCGATTTTCGAAGATACGTTTCCAAAAGCAAGACTATGAGGAACGAACTCTCAAGAATCATAAATAAGAGATAAATTTCACTTGGATTTTTCACTAGATGAAGAAAATCTGAGAACTCAAATGGATTATCCTCGCATCAACAAGCAAGACACTTTCCAAATGAAAAAAGCCACGAAAAGATGTGTCTGCCATTTATAAACATTAAAGATTAGTACGATTCGATCACCTGGGTCAGTTAGCGGCGAGGAATAAAAAAACCACATTGAGGGAAATACGTTCTGCTTGGGGTTCAACTACAGCAAGAGCAACCGAGAGCTCCCATTATCCGCATCAAAGAAAAGAAACTGCCCTCAAGATTTCCTGAGAACTTGCGAGTAGATTATAGAACTACCCCAGTTTGGTAGGCGTCATGATGAGCTTCACCTTGATTTTCCTTCCAGTAACGTCACCTACCAAATTCAGCCTTCAAAGGATTGGAGAAATTGCTTTTTCATGATGGGCGAATGAAAAAGATTGGAGAATATAAAATGGGACCAAAGAGTGATCGAGTTCGTAAGTCACTAGTCACAATGCAATAGTACGAACTTCAAACTGGAAAACCAAAATTAAAAAAGTTTGGTACAGGAAAGAGCCAAAGAAGCTGAGGAAGAGGAACTGTTTATATCACATTGTCCAAACAGAGGCACTATCACCTCCGAGCATCGGTCATGTGGGTAGAGAGCGCAAGCAACGGGAACGAACACCGGCAAATGTTTCGTGACGTGTCTGTCTTTAATCTATGAGGATGGCGCTCGAACCAGTATTAGAATAACATAATTATTCTCTGCATTCTAACATGCTAATTTAAAAAAAAAACTGAAATCTGAAAAAAAAACAGTTGTAGTTTGAAAAATGTTGGGAATTTTACAACTTACTCTAAAAGGTTAGAAGTTTATCAGAAAGGCCACCATTTGAAAATTAGTATTAAGGGTGAGTACCGGAACGGATGGAACCGGAATGAGGCATTCCGGTTCCGGTACTCACCGGAATTCAAAATTTTATTTCGGTTCCATTCCGGAATGAACCGGAATGGAACCGGAATTTCCGGAAACGGAAACCGGAAATTCCGGTTCCATTAATGGGCCTAAAGGCCCAGATTTTACTTTGGCCCAAACTGAAAAATGGCCCTTTTTCTGTTTTTTTTCCTTGTTATGCAATTTCATAATACTATAATGAAGGGAAAAAAAATTGCAGATCGTAGAGTTATGGGCAGTTTCATATCATTTCATCAACAAAGGAAAAAAAATAATTGGCAAATTGTAGATTGTATCCAATCATTCCATATTGTATCCATAATTAATAATTACATTTTGTCCCAAAAAAATACATAATTACATTGATCCAGCAATTACCCCACGTAGGGCACTCCTTCAAAATTCCAAATGATACTTCAAAGGGAATATCCTAAAGCTATCGGTAATTCACAATTTCGGTAATCTCAGGATGGTTTCCGCACGCACTGCACAGAAAGAACTCAACAAAATTCAAAATTAACAAATCATCCATTCCTCTAAAAAATGAAGACTTGGGAACATCAAGTAGCACAAAACTCACGTTGGAAAACATAGAAAATATATTAGAAACAACCATATTTGCATTAGAAACACCAACAGAAAAGATAGAAAGAGATCAAAATCACATCTTCATTCTCTTGACATAAGATAGCTGGTATAAAATCAATCTAATTGCTTCTTTAATGGTTCATTCGGCAGGTAGACCTTTTTTTTTAAAGGAGGAAGTGCTTCTTGCATTAACCGACAACACCACAAATGGTAAAAGCAAACTACCTTTGAAAACAGGAAAGAAATTCCTCACCCATAAAAAGAGAGAAGTATTAGCAAAAAAATATGCAACAAAGTTACAAACTCAAATGATTAATGACGAGTTATACGCAAACTCAAACAACTAAGCAAAATCAATTTGTAAAAAGTATACCTAAAAATCTCACAATCACGATACTCTTGCTTAACCCACTTGCGGCCTCAAGTTATCCATCTCTACAAAAGAGAAACAAAACAAAACAAATTTATAAGAGAAATACTAAGAACCAAATAATCACTTAACAAAGCAAAAGATTTTAATAAAATAAAAAGTATACCCATATCTAGTTTGTAACTCAATGGATCATCTCCACCATCCATATCGCCATCGTCTTCATCAAGTATAGGAGCAGCACGCAACCAATTTTGTGCGCATATGAGGCCCTCCACGGTACCAGGCGCCAAGGAAGAGCGAAAAGCATCCAACACTCGACCTGAAGTGCTAAACGCGGACTCAGATGACACGGTAGTAATTGGGATAGCCAACGCATCCTTTGCAATGCGAGAAAGAACTTGAAACTTGTGACAATTCACCTTCCACCACAACAAAATATCGAAACCTGACACCCTTGGTTCCACATCTTCAATCAAGTATCTCTCCACCTCAGACTTACAATCTACCAAGTTCTGTTGTTGTCGATAAGTAGAAACACCTCCCCATAAATGCTGATCAATATTCATCAATTCATCTATACTTGTAGAAGCTTGACTTTCACTTGTTTGTGATGATTGGGTTGTGACACCTCCATTATACTCCTCAAAAAGTGTTTCTAGAGTACCTCGCACCATGGCAATAAAATCCATGCCCTTATCCTTACCAAAATTATTGATAGCCCAATACTCTAAAGTGATGAGTTTAAAACGAGGATCCAATACCGCAACTACAAATAAAAGTCTATTCACTTGCCTCAAATCAGCCCAATACTTATCATACTTGATTTGCATCTTTTTAGCCATGTCATGAAGCAAGACATCAGAACACTTACTAAAGGTCTCCAAATGAAACTTAATTCTTGCTAACTCCTCAAAAAATGCATTTGAAGTTACATATGTTGACCCTGATATGCGTAGGGTGACATCATAGAACACTTTCAAAAACTTCACAAGTTGTCTAATGTGCTCCCAATCCTCAAATGTAGGTACCCCCAACCCTTGCCTTCCATGATCATCTTCATTCAAATACATCACTAAGTTCCCATCTCCATCCAACATATCCTCAAAAACCAACCGAGATTTTTCAGCCTTTTCTAACATGATATAGGTCGAGTTCCATCGAGTTGGTACATCCATTTGCAAGAAATTGCTTTCAGACATCGTTCTATTTGCAGTGGCCTTCTTGAAGCCAAGAAGCCTTTGAGGACTAGATTTCACATATTTAATGATATTCCGTATCTTTGCAACGGAATCATCTAACTCCTTCAAACCCTCCTGAACAACAAGATTCAAAATATGTGCAGCACATCGCATATGAATGAACTCATGCTTACAAACAACATTTGCCCCACCTCATAATTGCTTTCTTTTCACTTGGTCAATTGCAACATTATTATTGGTTACATTATCAACCATGATTGTGAGAATTTTGTCAATCCCCCAAAAATTCATACATCCTTCTATCTCTTTCCCAATACTAGCCCCCTTATGATCAGTTATAAGGCGAAAGTAAATAATCATCTTCCGTAAACATCACCTCCTATCAATAAAGTGGGCTGTCACGCACATATAATTCACATTTTGAATTAATGTCCACGTATCAGTGGTAAAACACATTCTAGGACTCTCTATGACAATTGCCTCTTTCAGCTTAGTTCTTTCTTCCATATACAACTCCATACAATCCTTCATGATCGTAAATCTAGTGGGCATCCTAAAGCGGGGCTCAAGTCTCTCCACCAACTTTCTAAACCCTAACCTCTGCACACTCCTAAAAGGCATCTCATCCATGATCAAATATTCAGCAATCCACCTTCTCACCTCCTTTTCACTGTAAGTATCCAACTTCAACACACCCTTATCACTCCCTGTTGCTTTCGAAGCATCCAAGGTCAACCTAGATTGAGTCTTATCTAATTGGCCTTGTTGCTTCAAATATGGCAAGCAACGCTTCAAATGAGCCCTCATACCCGAAGTCCCATGGTGTTCAGGGTGGCACCCAACCTTGGCCTTACAATGATGACACTTAGCTTCAGGGTGTTCAGGTTTGACTACAGGCAGAATTTTCGTGAAATGATCCCACACAAAACTCTTGCGAGCATTCTTTCGCTTTTTGGTAGGAGGTTCTTCGGGGTGACTGATACTATCCTCATCAAACTGAGGATTACTAGTTGACTCATTAGGTACTGAACCACCAATGCTAGGGAAAGACCCTATATTTGTAGAAGGTGTAACACTAATCTCATCCATCTGACATTAAACATATTTGATTTTCAGTTCATTTGAATAACAAAAATTAATTGCAAAATGACACAATCTATCTAAATAAACTCTAAACAGCTATGTTCACAACCTAAAAAGTCTAAGCATAAACAATCAAATTCCAAAAAGTATAGAACTGAATCAAGCAACTTCTACAATGCTGCATGTGCATATAAAAATAGGAAAACGGGAAAAAAAAGTACAAGGCAAGATATAAACAGAAGAATGTGAGACATAAGCCTATACAAGCTCTGTGCCCTATATAGAACATTACTAAATCGTTGTAGGCTATCCAAAACCCGTGATAAACTTGACAAAAAGTCCAAAACCAACAATAAACACTCGGTAGACAGCACCTACCATGTTATAAAAATGCACCTTTTAACTTCCATTGATGACTACAATGAACTAACAACATCAAAGTCTCAGATTACACCATAAATCATTTACCTATTTCATTGGACAACACCTAAATCAGGCATAATTACAAACACTTAAAGTGTGCAGATAATGTATTTAGATTGAGAAGCAATCTGAACACTTCAACAATGCCGAAACTGTCAAGCTAAAAGATCAAACACATCAAGCCCGAACATTTACAAACCCAAAAGATCTTACCTTTGATGACACTTGGCATTCAAATCAAATCTAGACTTCAATGACCGAACCTGATAATGCTCAATAAAATCATGAAAATCCCAAAAATTAAATTAACAAACCGTCAAACCCTAAAGGAATGTAAATTAACTAATACAACATTTACAAAACAACAATTAACAAACCTTTGGGGAGAGATTCAACCAATTGATGGCAGCTACGCCTACTCGATCGAGAGAGAGAGAGAGATTTCGGGATGGTCGGGAGAGCTAAGAGAGATCTCAGATCTGTGTGTGCGAGAGAGAGAGAGAGAGAGAGAGAGGAGATCGAGATTTCGTGAGGCCAGGGGTTCTGCCGTGCGGTGCTGGGTGCAGGGGCCAGGAGCAGGGGTGGGGTGCGCCGTGGCCGTGTGCTTCGGGGTCGGGGAGACTGTCGAATACAGTCTATCGTGTGACCTGGGTCGTTTTGACCTAGGTCACGTAACTCACGTTTAACGTTTTTTTTAAAGGCTCAAACGGCACCGTTTGGAAAAAATTCGGAACCGGCTTCCGGTACCGGAATAGGCCGGAAACCGGTACCGGAAACGGAACCGGAATTTCCGGCGGAAACCGGATAAAAATCTCTCCCTTAATTAGTATGTCGGAGGGCTCATCCTTCAGAAATGACTCATGACCACGTGACTTGTCCCAACACAGCGACCTGGACAGCTCTTATTTTGGGTGCAGGTCCAAATTTTTTTTCCCCTAGCTCAGTTTTCATTTTTCTTTTTTTATAATCCCCTCACTTAGTTTGTTTTTTCTTATCCATTTTTATTATATAAATAAACTTGGTAGAGTAAGGCTTGTTTGGATGGGCCAAAACATAGGCTAACTTACCCTCCAAAAAAAGAAAAAAAATTGGTAAACTTGGTAGAGTTGTTTAATCAAAGTTGTGAAGCTCTTCCAATGCTTCCCTCTTTCATTTCATGTCAGCACATAATCAGAGTCTGGAAAAGCAATTTTGCTGGATTCCTTCTAGTATTGTAGTGCAAGATCATCTCCATCAAAATCAATCTCAACTATCAAAACTGCAATTTACATCCTTTTAACTTTTGAACGTTTCCAATGCACCTCATATCCTAATCAAAAATTAAGTGAGACAAAAAAATATAAAATGACAAAAATGACCTTTCAAGAAATACAAATATTAAAATTTGTCTTGAAAGTGCATTTCGATTATTTTGCATATTTTTATCTAGGAAAATTGGCATGTTAGTCCCTGAATTTTGAGCACTTTTTCAATTTAGTCCTTTACTTTCATACTTTAAAATTTTAGTCCTTGAATATTTTTTTTTGACAATAATACTCACCCGTGAGTCTGCTGTCCATCTCCTTAACGACAGAGCCATCCACATCAGCGTACATGCCAATTGGTATTTTTGGGTTGCCAGGTTGCCACTCCACGTTAGCATACCTAAACTGTGTTGTCTGAAATTTCAAAACGCAACAGCGAGTCAACACCATTTCCAGTGCCATTGCCACCATGGACTCAATGATCAAAGCAGTTGAACCCACATGGGCCAGAACTCCTGGGCAGCAACAGCTAGGAAGAACTTTTAGATCCCCTCTCCTTCTCCCTCCGCACTCATCCTCTGGTGCGGCGACTTGTGCCAAGCCACCTATGACTCCAACAACGACGAGAACTCCAAGTATTGTGGCTGTTGCCGCTACGGCAAGGCCTCATTCTTCCACAAGGTGATGTTCGAGGCCGCCTCTGACTACGAAGTCGTCTCCTTCCTCTACGCCACCGCCGAAGTCAGTCTTCACAAGGCCTTTCTACTTGGGCCGGCGTGAAATCTATGTAGCTCTGCGCGGGACGACAAGGAGCTACGAGTGGATCGATATTTTAGGTGCTGAACCCGAGTCTGCCAAGAAGTTGATGTGTGTATATGATGATACCGAGTACATCCAACTTTGTTTACGAGCAATAATCTCTCTGTATTTGACAATAAAGAAGGCAACAACAAAGGGTTAAGGGTCTGAAAGTTAAGAGATATGAGATCTCTCTCGCCCAAGAATAATGGTGCGGGCGTCTCTAGCAAAGGAGCTTTTGAAAGCTTCATTTTTTTACCAAAAGGAAGCTATGGAGAAGGAAAGTCTAAGAGAACTAAATTACAAATGTCTCACTTCTGGTCCGATGGAGTAGAAAAAAGGGTGCAAAGATATCATAATACCATATCGTTTTCAACCCAGATCTTCAAAAATATATCGAAGTATTGCTTTTGTGGGCATGACTGAAACAGTGACTCTCCAAGTTACATGTGCAATATTCATCAGAGCGAGAGAAGTTCTCAAACCAAACTCAACTTCTTCAAGAAAGAGAGATACTTGGCAGAGAAAGATAGAGAATAAAATCTTAGCTACTTCCACGACCCGCACGTGTCTGCGCTCCCCAGATGAAATGCAAGCAGCTTGTATTTGAACAGCCCAGATAATCTGATGTTTAGAAGTTTCGCAAGTGAACATAAAGCACTAAGGAGAAAGTGAGAGATAGGGGGTCATCAACCACCATATCAATCCACGCCTTTAGATGTTAAAGTGAGAAAATAGTCAATCGGACTTCGACAAGGAAGGAACTGATTTCTTTGAGCTGGAGTATTTTCGATAAAAAAACCAAACTTTCTTATGAACTCATTATTCTTAAAGCACATTAGCTTAGGTCCCATATCTCTTTGAGATCATATCTCCAAAATCAGTGGCAACTTGGATGCATTACAGAGGACCAGGAAAGGTTCCATTCTCCCTTTGCTCATTCCATCTTTCAATCCATTCACCTGGGCAAAGAGCACGATAATATTTGGCAAACTTATCACACTCTGGAGCACCTTCCCCCTTGGCCACTGTGCACCGATGAACTCAACATATCGAGTAAAGCAGTGTCTTGTTTGATTTGTGGTTGGGAAACGAAAATCTACAGGGGCTGTTTCAAGCTGCTTCGATTGTTGAGTCTATGGTCACAATGACATTGGAAATGGTGTTGACCCGCTGTTGCGTTTTGAAATTTCAGACGATGCAGTTTAGGACGACTCAGTTTAGGTATGCTGATGTGAAATGGCGACCTGACAACCTAATAATGCCACGTGGCATGTACGCTGGCAGTGGCGGAGCCAGAAACCCAATTAATGGGGGGCAAACTTATAAGGAAAAATGACAAAAAAAATTTTTTACTACTTAATGCAAAAAAATATCTTCAGAGTATAAATAAAAAAAAATTAAGGACTAAAAACACTAAAAATATTGAAATACACGTACCGTACTATTTGCTGATACTGAGAGGTGACATTAAAGATTAAATTCTTGTTGTTCAAGACACCAATAGAGCATCAACTAATCACACAAACAAAAGTATTTTTATATATATATATTCTTTGTAAAACAAAACACATAAATGAAATAAAGTATTTTCAGCAATATAACTTTTTACTTCCATGAATAAAGTACTTATTTTTGTTGCCAGAAAGGATGTGCCCTATGCTCAATAAGTCCTACTGAATTTGTTGGGATCTGTAAAAAGAAAACATAACACATAAATGAGAAAAATAAACAATTATTGTATTTCTATTATTCTTGAAAGAAATAATAGCAAATCGAAGCATATTGGAAAAAGAAGCCAAATTATCCAAAGTTCAAAAAGAATCCAGGTTCCGATGACATAAAAATACTTCTCACCCTTGCTATAGTTTTTTTAGTGTGACAGTACTATTGAACACGAGCTTCTCAAGAGTGGAATCTTTATCAACAATAAAATAACCCGAAATTGAAAGGAGAAAATACATACTTGGTAAATGATAATAGAAAAAAAATTTGGACAAAAAGTTCAATTTTAACATCCAAATAACTATTCTACTCCCTTTACAAAATGAGAAAACAGAAAAATCGTAGTTCAAAGGCTAAATTAATGACTAAAATTTTGAAGAAATAGATTTATAATTTGATCCAAACGTCACAAATTACAATGGAAAAGAAGTTCCACCTTTAGAGAAAGACAATTAAAAACAAGTTAATCTCATGGGCTATGAAAAATCAGACCTAAACAAACAAAAGATAGATGAAAATGAGTCTTACTTCAACTTTGGATTTTCATAAATTGTGGAGAAGTCAGACATATAAAATTAGATGATGATAGTAACAATAAAATGATATAACCAATGATTCTCTAGTAAGTAAAGATGGACACACAACACACTTGAATAATTGAATTATCACTTATCCAACAAGAGCACACCATCCCCTTTCTCAGTATTTGCGATATCCAAATTCTCAACCAAGTCCAACATAAAAGACAAAAGAACAAAAAAAAAAGCAGTACTAGAATAGTGAAAACATTTATTTCAATTATTACAACACACAACGATTATCAGGAATCAGGAGAAGTATATGAAATATTCGTCGCAAAATTCACGACAACGTCGACAAGTTAATATAGGATTTCAAATTTTGACATAAATAAATATCTCTCTGATTATTCTTTTAATTTGATTTTGAGGTATTGGGCTGCTTGGGTTTTAAGGGGGGCGGGCTGATTCATCTAGGCAGGTAAGGGGGCAAGCATAATTTTTATTTGGCCAAGGGGGGCAAACCTAATAAAAAAAAAAAAAAAAAAAAAATTGCATGTAAAAAATTTTTTTGGGGGGAGCCAACCGGGGCAATGGCCCCGGTTCGCCCCCCCCTCCCTCCGCCGATGTACGCTGGTGTGGATGACTCTGCCGTTAAAGAGATGGACGACTCTGCCGTTAATGACAGATTGACATATGTATGTTTTTGTAAAAAAAAATACTTAAGGACTAAATTTTTGAAGTCTGAAAGTGAGGGACTAGATTAAAAAAGTGACCAAAATTCAAAAACTAAAATGTCAATTCTCCTTTTATTTAAACAGATGCTTCAAAAGATAAAGGACATAAAAATCATTGTTTTAATATTTAAGGAGTCGAGTGATTTTTCTCTATAGTTATGTGGCGAATTATGACTTTTCCCAAAATTAACACCTTTTTTATACCTTTGGCACATCAAACACAAGATTCACTCAAATATTCAGGACTTACGCCGAATCTCTCATGTATTCACAACAGAGTTCTCATTGTCTTCGAATCTATGCTTGTTAGACTACATCTCTTTCTCTCTCTGCCCCCGTGAATGTGTCCTCTGGGAATGTACCATCCAACTATTACCTCAATCTTGGGAGTCAGAAATTGTTAAATGTTTCCCCTTCTTGTGGATTGCGTAGCAATGAATTGGAATGTATAATCGAATAGATTTAACTTGTACCTTCAGAAAGCCACGTACAAAAAGCCACCATCAGCTTAAGCAGACATCTAACTGGCACATTACAGCACATCAAAGAGAGCATCTCTTTTTATATAGTTACAGCACAACTCCAGGCAGTCTGTATAAATTTCAAGTCAGGTTAGCCACTGTTCTTGCCAAGTTACTAATTTTTAGCTTTTGTGATTCTCACTGAATCCAAGAGTAGCGGTCGTTTATGAACCAATCCCTTAATTGCTCTGCTTAAGAAACTTGATCCATTGCGGAGGATGAGAATGTCATTAGTTGTGGAGTTGGCAATGGTGTGGTACCTGGCGATACTGAGGAAGAAGAGCTACGGGATTGGACTGCTAGTGACAGATGATTCATTGGGGGAGGGCTGTGGAGAACTAGACGTGGGAGCCATTTCCTGAGACGCATGCATGTTGATCTTTATCCTGCATTCACAAACAACAATAAGTTCTGGGCTTTATATAATAATGTTGTATTCGGTTCAAACACTGCCCACTACATCATGGATAAGGGACGAAAGCGTGACACAAAGTAGTTCCTCATTCTACTATTTTAGGAGAAGGAAACCCTTACCACAACACAGCTTGGAATGTTTGGAAAGTGAAAACCAAATGAACAATACAAATATTTGCCCTTGCATCTTTTTAGGTGAAAAGACAAATTGAGTTGCTGGCTTCCCATATATACATGCAGCAGTCTAGATAATGCAACAGATGGTTATTTTTTACCTGTTGTGGATGTTGACATACTCATCGGTTTCATCCAATATTTCCTCCTGACATAAGAAAACATTTGAACTAAGATCACCGTATAAAGAAATAAAAGAGAAAACCATACTTTTAAAGCGCTGTTCAATGGGAATTTCAGTTACTTATAGCCCATTTTGGAATCAGCAAAAATTATCCTCAGGAATTCAGCTGAAACATGCACCCCTATCACTTGTTTAGTAGAGTAAATGGAAAAGAATGGTTCTATGCCCAACTCACTATAGCATAGTGGAATCGGCTTCATTTATGATAACTATAACTATCGATCATCATGTGACATGTGACTAACACAACCTGTAAACAGGGAAGTAGATGGTTGGTCCTAAGCCCATGGATCCATTTTTTATGTTCACCATGATTTTTGCACTGAAGAAAAAGAGTACCTGAAGTTCTTCAATGACATCCTCCATAGATATTACACCAACAACTTCTTCATTGGATGGGAACTCTGGAATTGGAGCATTTTCAATGTCCAGAATGCAATAGGAGCAACCTCTATGTCGGTTTTTATAGGCGGTAGCTGGTGGATTCTTCTTTATTTGTTGATCTCCATCATTCTTGGTCACAACTGTCGGAGCCTCATGTGATTTTGGTTCAGTCCCCAAACTTTGAATGGCAGGAGTACGGCCAACATAAAGATTATCTCGTTCTACATAAAGCAGACTACTCACCAATTATTCAAAAGAACCAGATGGGGGAAAACAAGCATATGAAGTACAAAAAACCTATTATGTAATATCAATGGTGACATAATTGTTCACAATGATTGAAGCACATTATTTCGACATAATCATTCAGAATCCTATTCATATTTATGGAATATGCACAAAAAGACACGTACATGAGCTGTACTAAAACAAAATTCAAGTACCACCAATGATGCAATTACGGATTTAAATATTCAAGTATCATCAAGCATCAGAGATGTAAGCCAGGAGCAGACATCAGTGCTCGGAGAAAAATAAAAGTAACACGTGTACATGAAAAATTTGTGGCAAAAAATTCCTGAATCATGCAATCAAGGGGATAGGTGGAGCACGTATGCCATTAGCAAATACAGGTCTTCCACAACTATTGCCAGGACGAAATACTAAACTAAATGAAGGATAAAACGTCCCGCTCTGATCCTCAGAAATTCAAACAAGTTGCTACACAACAATGAGATAACATATCTACAGTTTCCTTCTGTTCCTGTTTCCTAGATCCTCACCTGTACTTGGTGACACCTCAGATTTGCCTCAGTGCTTCTTACAACTGTCCTTAAATTCGAGTTGTTCAGCCCCTTTACCCTTCTTTGGTGTCTCTTTTCTCTCATTTAGGTCCTTATATACAACAGCAATGTGGCTGTGACCCTTCTGGAATTCGTTTAGGATATCATATAGTGGCATGTCTTCTGAAACCCTGAAATGATGGGTCAGAATGCATGACAAGAACATCAGAAAACAAGTATACAAAAGAGAAGCCAATTAAATAAATGCAAGAAAGCCACTGGTGCAAATTATACTTATGATGGTGTTGTAAGTATAATTCAAGATAGAAATTCAAGGATGTGGTATCATCCTACCGTGGAATTTTCCTTATGATCATAGCTCTTAAAGGAATTGCATCATCTGGATCAACAGTCAACAAATTTTTAACCTGCACATGTTAGAAATAATATTGAGTCCAAATGTATATAGTAGAAAGCATCAAACAATAATCACTAGATGTTTTTGCCATCCTTGAAAGGAACTATGGTGACCATAATACGAAACAGTCACAAATTTATAAGTTTTGGAGCAACAAAGGCTTAAGCTATAACAACTCTGACTACAGCAATCTTATATCAAGTCCAAATGCATATAGTAGACATGTAAATGAGTGTCCCCAACTCCCACCCCACCCCCAAAAAATAAGAACAAAACAAACCAGTTTTTCTTACAGAAAATCTAACTACATATTTAGCAACCTACAAAACATGTAAATGAGTGTCCCCATCACACCATATTTCCGGGTAACTGAAGTAGTGCCATCTGGTCCTTGTGCCACAAGGATCATGTTCTATGTCAAATAGCACCAAATACAACTTCATTTAAGAAAACTAAAATATAATTTGATGATCGTAAGATCATTCACCCTCCCCCCTAGCCCAAAAGAGGAATCCCTAGCTCTGGCATCCATTCTTGATGAGGCAATCATCGACCCGTAGAAGGGACTGTTTCATACATCCTTCTCCGCCCACAATTTGGTAAGGGGAAACTCAACTGCCCTAGAGTACTAGTCCGCAACATCCCTTCAGGCATAAATGAGAAGGCCAGATAATGCAGCCACTATTAAGCTGAAACTCAAACTCATGTTAGCACCATACATACATGAAGACAATCACAGCAGTATCTACCGTAAGTGAAACATGGACCCCCGTTGCTCTTGATCTCCTTACCTAAGGCTACCTTAACGTTACTTCCTTAAACTCGCACTTCACTTAAATGCTTGTTCTATCCTACTAGAAAATACTCCTCAATGTCACCCACTGGATGACAAACGACCATGGTACTGACCTTACCATCACACAGCAGTATCTACTGTAAGTGAAACATGGAGCCCCGTTTAGCTCTTGATCTCCTTACCTAAGGCTACCTTAATGTTACTCCCTTAAACTCGCACTTCACTTACATGCTTATTCTATCCAACTAGAAAATACTCCTCAATGTCACCCACTGGATGACGGACGACCACAGTACTGACCTTACCAGTGTGCCCAATGCTGAAATTAGCTCTATAATTATGACCAGCAATTAGAATTGGAAATAAATAGAAAAGCAGTTTCCAGTGTGAAGAGGAAATATATGCTCTCAAGCAATCTCCTCAAGCTTGGTTCAAGATGTGAAGTTTGGTTATGGCGAAAATAGTAGCGCCTTTAATTAGACAAATTACTTGTACAAACCACCAAAGCAACCCCTGCCTAATGGTCCAATGACTAAAAGTCCCTGTGAAGACATCCATGAAGGGGGCAATAAAAATGATTGAAGCATTTATAGGTTAATGTCAATATGGAGATGTGTGTGGCAGCTACAAAATGGCTGCTTGATAAACTTTATAAGAAGAATATACAACAAGAATCTGGACTAACAAAAAGGCAAAATAATTTGGGCTATTAATCCAACAGGGCGATCCAAAAATCTAATGAGGGTGGCTCTTTTGCCTCTATTTTGATCTACCACAGAAGAAAAATGGAAGGAACAATCATATGCTCTTGTTGACGTCCCCACATTAATAGTAGCACAACAGTTTACATTTGTAGGGGTTTACGTCAAGTTGTTCTGCCACCACATCAGCTGGATATTTCTATCTTGCCTCCCATACACGAGAGAATTGAGGAAGACTAGCACCTACTAAACGAAAAAAAGGGGGCCATAGGAAGAAAAGCCGTTGAAATAATTGTCTAATATTGTTCTTAGAAATAACACCAACTTAACATCAAATTGCCTCCGCATACTGCAGTAGTACCGATAAAGTTCCCTACACAAGAGTAATGGGGATTCACAGGAAAGTGCTTTTTTTTTCTACCTCAGGAAGGGAGGGGAAACATATGCCACTAACTTTGCTCATGATTAGTCTTTACTACTGAGATAGACATTGGAAGGGCTTTTGCAGAACCAATTAACTTATTCCAAACATTTCCCCCCCTCTCCTGACACCAAAATGCTGCATGTTTTACCAGACAAAGGAAGAAGTATGAAGGTTTCAATCAAGTATCCCCAACAGACGATGATAGAAAATAGACGTTATGTTATCATGCTACCCTCTCGTTGAATCTACCCATTAACTTGCTCTCATTGTAATATTTGATACACCATCCCATTTTTTTTTGATAAGCAAGACAATCTTATTAGAATAGTAACAACAGTACAAGGGGCTATACCGAAGCCACTAGTTCAAACAAGCAAGAAAACTAAGAAAATCATCAAAATCAACAAAAGGGTCATCCGACAATGCATCAGCCCAACAGAAAAGAGAAAATAACATAAAACCCTGCAACTTGACCAAGGAACAAGAACAACTATCAAAGCATCTACTGTTCCTCTCCCTCCAAAGGCTCCACTAAATACATGCGGGAATCATCCTCCAAATAGCCTTAGCGAATGGGTTAGAGAACTTCCTGTCCCAACTCCACAGCACATTCACCACTTTCTCAGGCATCACCCAACAATAATTAACAATATTGAGAATATAGTTCCAAAGCCCACGCGCCATGGAACAATGAAGAAGCAAATGAGCAACCGACTCTCCGTCACACCGACAAAGATAACACCAATCAGCAATATACACTCCCCTTCTCCGAAGATTATCAGTAGTAAAGATCCGCTCATGTGAAGCCTCCCATACGAAAAAGGAGACCCTAGAAGGACATTTCGTCCTCCACACACCTTTCCAAGGAAAAGACAAATCATTACAGCCAGCAATACAGGCATACATAAATCTCACTGAAAAAATCCCATCTTTAGACTCCTTCCAACACAATGTGTCTTCCTCACCTCTCCATAACCAACCCATACAAAAGAGAATAAAAAGCCGAAAAATCCTCCAACTCCCAATCGTTACCAGATCTAACGAAAGCAATACTCCACACCACAAATCCATTGTTCCCCGGCATGCACTCCTCCACCAAAGCCTCCTTGTGACAAGCCAACACACAAGACAACGGTCTATCGCCACACCACACATCATGCCAAAATCTGACCCTATCTCCGTGACCCACCAAAAATCTGATATGGTTACTAAAAATCTCCCAACCTTTACTAATGAAGCGCCACAAACTAACACCATAAGGTCCCCGGCAAGGGGGAGTCCTCCAACCACCCAATGAACACCCATACTTCGCTACAATAACCATCCTCCAAAGTTTGTCCCGCTCAAGAGCAAAGCGCCAAAGCCACTTGGACAAGAGAGCCTTATTGAAAGCAACAATACTCCGAAGCCCCAACCCCCCAGGCTTAACTGGAGAACACACCAAGGCCCAATTCACAAGATGAAGCTTATGCACACTACCATCACATCCCCAAAGGAAATCCCTCTGAATATTTTCCAACCGAGTTGCCACCGCAATCGGAATAGGAAACAGTGAAAGGAAATATGTAGGGAGACAAGATAGAGTAGACTTGATGAGAGTGAGTCTACCCCCTTTAGAAAAATATAATCTCTTCCAGCGCGCCAATCTCCTCTCCATCCATTCAAGAGTATCATCCCAAATATGAACATATTTGAAACTAGCGCCCAAAGGAAGACCAAGATATTTCATAGGCAACGATGATACACCACAACCCATAATACCAGTAAGCTCCTGAGTGTTAAGAACATTACCAATGGGAAGAACCTCGGACTTAGACAAGTTAATTTTAAGTCCAGAGACCGCCTAAAAGCATTTAAGGAGACATCTAAGAGTCCGAAACTGACTCACCTCCGCCCCACACAACACCAAAGTGTCATCTGCAAAAAGCAAGTGAGAGATATTCACACCCACCCGGGGCCACCACCCATCTCGAAACCCTCCAAACCACCATGATCCATCACTCTCCCATCATGCAGCTAAAGGCTTCCATAACAATGACAAGCAAAAGGGGAGAAAGAGGATCACCTTGCTGTAACCCACGAGAGCTACTAAAAAAACCTTCCGGACATCCATTGACAATCACCGAGAATTTCACAGAAGACACACAAAACAAGATCCACCTACACAATTTTTCGCCAAATCCACACCTACGCAACATATACAAAAGAAAGTTCCAGTTAACATGATCATAGGCCTTCTGAATGTCCAACTTACACAACATTCCTGGTACACCCGACCTCAACCTGGAATCAATGCACTCGTTGGCGATGAGAACCGAATCCAAAACACAAGCTTATTAGAAGAAGAAACTGATGTGATCATTTGAACAAGGTACATTATGAAGCAGATGAAAAAAATACAACAGAGTAGAGAGAGAGAGAGAGAGAGAGAGAAGATTACCAAAACAAGTCCAATTATGTTACTGGGGTTTCCAGCATAAACCGGAACTCTACTGTGACCCTTTGTCATTATTGCATTCAATCTTTCCCTATAAAAAGCACACAGAGAGAGAGAGAGAGAGAGAGAGAGAGAGATAGAGAGAGAAGGAGAGGGTCAGAACACACTGAATGCTTAAACATGAAGGAGAGAATGAAACAAGAATACAGAAACCCACAAAGTAAGATTTGCATCCAGATCAAGGGAAAATGCATTGGCTATGGAAGTCATGGCATCTTTTGCAGTCTTTTCAGTCAATTCAAGTGCCCCAGTGATGATAGTAGTCTCATCATGTGTTAAATCCCCCGCCTTTCCCAGCCTAAACAACAAAACATATGTATACCATTTTAAATCAGAGAACCAAAGGAACGGGAGATAGTCCAGCGCATTGGAACATAGCAATTAGGTTAACATCTATCTCGGAATAAACAGCTTGTCTAAAATTCCAAGGAGACGGTCAACATGCCTAATGCAATCTATTTTTAGAGGTTAAATTGCAGAACCTCTAAATTTGAATATCATACCTCATTGCCATGAAAACTCACGAAAGTTTTGAGCTCTGCTCTCCTCAAAAGAACAGCATGTCCCTTACCCAACATCCAATCCAAAACCTGCACTTAATGTTGTATTGTTAATTGAAAGGAAAGAAAATTACATACAAAGCTTCATCATTAAGACACTACTAGCAGATATTGTTTTCTTTACAACTGAATAACATAACCAATACAGCATGCATGGAACACAGTTTTATGATCTTCATATCCAGTCTACCTTACTAATGGGATAAGATAGGGAAGAACAAGAAAACAAGCACACGAACTAGGGGGCCATTATTGCTCCAACCTTCAGGCCGTAGCGAGTACAGACAGCTTGTGGCAATATCTGTAGTGAAACACATGCATATAAAAAAAGACTTAAGTTTGTGAGCAGATAACACTGTGAAACAAATTATTCGAATATTGATTAATAGAGTACCTCACCAAACATGAGGATCAGAGTCACTGATATCAGAACTGCTGCCCATGGAGGCACAAGCTTGTCCAAGAATATGGGAAGGGTCTGCAGAGAGAGAAAAAAGATAAGATAAAAACAACACCAAAATTAACAATCTTTTACCTAATGTATTCTAGACTCCTCTAGAACCACATGGTTACCTCCATCGCTAAGGAGTTGCCAATCAATAGCGTACAAAGTAGCAGATGTTGATTCTTTACCACCGGAAATATTTTAGCTACCAGAAAAGATAAATCACAACACATTACTTAAAACTTAGTCTCTTCAGACCAATCCATGTTAAATTCCCCTTCCAAAAGAATTAGCTTGCAGGCTTGAATGCAGTAGTCAACTCAGCCACTAAATGACTAAAGAAAAAGAAGTGCAACTTAGGTTGTGCTTCTATCAAGTGTAAGACATGGGGATGCTGTCCACAATTTTCCAGCATTTAATGCAACTTAGAAAATGCGAGCTCATGCGATGTTTTCTGGATAAACAGCAACTATTTGTTAAGGGCACGAAATGAATTCCAGTTTTGTAAAGCAAAAACTATTTTCTTCCTCACTGTCTTCATTAACTCTTTCTATATACTCAATAACCCACCACACCTGCATCTGCCCATGTCAAAAATCCCCAACCACCTCACCACCAAATCATCCCTCCCACCACAAAAATTCAATTTATCAAAAAAGCCCTCAGGTTGTGTCTCCCTGACACCTGCTCCCCCATTTCTTAATTTTTTTTGTTCTTCATGTTCTGGAAATTGTTGGGCTCTCAGCCTTAGCTATTGCATTATTCTCCTGTTTGGCCCCAATTAGTGGCTGTGCAGACTTGATGACGGGGTGATGGATTTGAAGCAGGTGAGAATCAGCAAAGCTGATTAGCAATGTCTTTTTTGTGGTGCATTTGAGATGCTGATTCATCTTCTTTGTTGCAACGTGTTTGAATCTCCAATAGGGAGAGGTGCACAGTTTGGCTGTCAGCTCCAAAGCGAGCAAAAATTGGGGTTGATTTGGAAGTACGGTTGTTTGGCTTTCATTGTTTGGTGTGATTTAGTGGTAGATAATAGGGGAACCAATTTTGGCATCAGGTGTAGATACAGAAAAGTCACAGCGGAGAGAACCGGAAAAAGGATCAAAGACAAATCGGAGAGTGCCCAATACTCTCAACGTGCAGTAGCGGGCATAATGAGACTGTGACAATGGTATCTGGTCGATGGTTGCTTGACAGGATTTTCGGTAGTAGTTAGGTGGGGGTTCAAGATATGCCATGGCTTTTGGTTTTGGATTGCTTCGTCTTGGATGACAAGATACTGGTTTTCAATGTCAACCAAACACAATTAATATTTCCACACAATTTTTAGGACTGCAACCAAATAACTCAAAATTATTATTTTTTAGAATACAGTTTGCCGTAAAGATTTTTATGTTGAAACAATCGGAGTCTCAAACTTTATAACCTTCACTGGAAAGGCATTTCCTACCGAAAATCTTCAATTTCCAAGTTGTCTTAAACATGTACTACGTAAGTTAGGATATAAGGAAATCTTTAATTTCCAAGTTGTCTAAAGCATGTACTACGTAAGTTAGGATATAAGGCGTTCAAAGCAACGGAAAAGCAGCAAATTCTCTCATTGATCGTAGTCCGACTCTACTTAATCCTCCACAAAAAGCCCCCGTTAATTCTTAAAAGTTCAGAAGCCCAAGAATGCAAATTCCGCAAATTATCAACATCCGGCAATCCCTTTGCCTTCCATCACTGCCGATTAACTCGGAAACCAACTTGGTCATCGCTTATAGAAATAAAGGGACCAAGTCCTCGAAATTCACACTTTTCTTTTGCTATCTTCTATAAGGTTTTTTTTTCAAGCTAAAAACTCACCAGCAAAAGAAAGAACAAAGGAAAGGAACGAGAATGAAGTGTGAGAGAGGAGTACCGGCGTGTGCGCTATCATGAGGACGGCCGGACTTGATAAGGACCTCGAGGTCAACGAGGCCCAGAGACATGAGACCCAGGGTGAGGCCAGCCATGAGCCCGGCAAAGGTCACCAAGCCAATTATCGCCAGAACATACAACGAAAACGTTGTCCCACAGCACGGAACGTCCGCCATCTCTCTCCCTATCCTTCTCCCTGCGTCTCTCAGTTGAAGAAGATTTTCACCCGTGCGGGTTCGCCACTTCTATGTTCTATTTTTCCGACTTCCAATTACCTTGGTTCCGATCCCATTCCCAAATAATCGACACGCTGGTATGCCCCTAAACGTCTTTTCCCATCTGAATTCCGTAACACCGAGCGAATATTGTGCTCTTTTTACGTCCAATCACCCGCGTACGACAAGAGTTTTCCTGGGCCCACTTTATTCCCTTTATTAAAAAATATTTACATGTTGACGTAATGGAATTTGTTTTTTTCGGACATTAATATATGCAGATATTGGCAGCCGTCGGATGGGAAATCCGAATATCTTTAGAATATTGGATTTAGAAGCCCCAATGTACCGCACCACACGTGGATTAGGTATTAGCGTATCAACGTACGACAGCTAATAGAGCAATGATCTTGTAGGAGGCCACGGCGTTACTGTCATCCTGGCTGTTCCGGAGGTTTATGCGCGCGCTAACAGCAAATTTCGTTAGTTTTTCGATGCTGGACAAATAAAAGGGTATGCCCAGGGAAAAAAGCACGTGAAGTGGAGCCGAGAATGTCTATGTTGGTCCACTTGGTAGTTGGTCCCCAAGTGGGCAGTATTCTTGTGCGTCCAAATAAACAGCCAGTGTTGATTCCAGTTTGAAGTAGATCAGCGTCTTTACGTCATGTTTAGAACAAAACAATTTTTGAGGAAAAGTCTCCTGCCTCTAAATTATCAAAATAATTTTAAATTAAAATATTTAGAATTAGAATTATCAAATTTTATAATTTACCCTATTAAAAAATTTAATAGTTAAAATCCTCATGTCATACAATTTTAACAGTCAGATTTTATTGCAGAGTTTAAATTAATTAATTTTTAAAATTTACAGACTTAATGTGTCAACAGTGATGGTTAAGACTTATATTTGAGAGAAAAGTTAAAAGTGTTTTTCTTCCAATTATTGCCTTGAAATGCCATTCACCACAGTCGTTTTGGAGGGAGGTCCCAACTCTCTTTTCTAAGCGGATTTGAGTGTTCAACCCCCCCGTTCACTTCAATTCAAATGGTTGTCCAAAAATCTAATCTTATTGCTAAAAAGACCTCAAAAAATTAGGCAACAATAAAAGGTCGAGACGATTAAAACGCCATTAAAATTATACGCCTTCGAAGAGGCAAGAGAAGGAAAATTGGAAAAGATATTCCATCTAGAATCTACAGAAAGATGGAATATCTTTTTCCCACGAGCCGAAACAACAGGTGCACCAATACGACACAAGTAGAAGAGCTAAATTCCATGTTAACTACCCTTTTGGACCACAAATTGAAATAACACGTTCCCATACACCATTCAACACCAACTTGCCAACGGGGGGCACCGCATTTAAAACGCCCCACCCACCAGTTGCCGAGGTGGGTGACATGTGCAGCTCTAAGAAGGTGATGTAGGTACACGCTCATCGTATGCAGACAAAAACTATTAGGAAAAAGAGAGTTAAAAGTGGTATTCTGGTTCAATTAAGTTAGTAGCCACTCACATCAGATAACATGTCATCTCTGGTGGAGTCAAGTACTGGAACTTTTTTGGGAAACGGTAGGCACATGATATTGTGGTAGTCGTGGACAACACGGTTGCCTTCCTTTTCAACAGGGCAAAGAAGCTGGATACGATAGAGCTCTTTTCTCAAGCGTTGGTTTTGTGTGTGGCTCTCTTTTCTTATCCCGATACCATTTTTCTCTCCAAGTCTTTCAACTATTATATAGCATGCATCATCTCCTTCACTCCCTTCTGTTAGTTTCCAAGTTCTGGTTCAAGTTGCAGGCATGGCAGACCAAGGAAATGCCTTGCCTCAAGACCCAACGTGGCCTGAACTTAAGCTTCCAGACCTGTTACATTCTGATGTCGTTCGAGAAGTCCATGCAACAATTGAGAATGAATGGGATCCCCTCCAGCGTTCAGCATGTCAAACTGCAGCAGGCAGAGCCCTGTGGAAGCATTTGATCCATGATCCACTGGCAGACTTACTTGCAGGGGAGACTTACCTTACAAGCCTCTATGAGAAG
Organism: Myrica gale; assembly: GCA_963930655.1. Classification (NCBI taxonomy): domain Eukaryota; kingdom Viridiplantae; phylum Streptophyta; class Magnoliopsida; order Fagales; family Myricaceae; genus Myrica; species Myrica gale. The sequence continues at coordinate 21,403,607 of OZ005615.1, forward strand.
ATTAAGAAAGACCGTATCAACAATGCGCGTGAAATTTCTGGGGTGATTCTTGCAGTTCGAACACTCTGGTTTGATTCGCAACTTGAAGCTGTTCTTAATTCCTTCAGCGGGAGGGGAGCGCAGGTTGTAATTCTTGGTGCAGGTTGGTAATTACTCTATGACACTTCTTACATTTGGTCAAGCAGCATAAGATCCTACTGTTGCCGTAATTAATGGCTCAAATCACTTCTAGTAAAATGCATACCTCCAGGAGCGTGATTTATTTGGCTGCCTTTTCATATGGTGCTCGCTCAAACCTGATCTGAACTAAACCAGTTGAAAAAAATGTACTCTTACTTCGAACAAAATGATGAGCCAAATGACTTGTTCTTGCAAACTGTTTGGGCACTAAACTTCAGTGCAGAACCACGATCTATGAATTTTAATGATAAGTAGCAGACACAAATGCACACTATAGAAAGCCAAGTCAGTGGAACTTGTGAACTCTAGCCAATCTCATAATATTAGCTTTTCTCTTCTTTTCAGTAAGGTAATCTAAGAAGTCTTGCTACAAACATATGTGCTATCAGACGACATGGGAATGTTGTCTCAGGTGGCCAGATCACAGATGGGTGTGGTCTTTTCAATGAACTAAGCTGCCATTTTCTCTCCAAAATTAAGCAGCATATCTTTAACTCAAGTTCAATGTTCTGCCGCATTCATTGTTTTTAGGTAAGCTCACAAAGGCAAATATTTTTTTCCCCCTCGTCTTTTTAAGGAATGGATGCAAGGGCATACCGCTTAAGCTGCTTGAAGGAGAGTGATGTTTTCGAAGTTGACTTCCCCAAAGTCTTGCAAGTCAAAACAACTCTTCTACAGGCAGCAATGGAATCCACGAATGAGCACCAGCATCTAACGCAGTCAGCAAAATCCCTGACCAGAGTGGCAGTTGACATCAGAGACCATGACTGGCTTGACAAGCTTCAAATATCAGGTTTTGTGCCAGAGAAGAATACAATATGGCTCCTTGAAGGTATCCTTTACTATCTATCACACTCTCAGGCCATGCAAGTACTGAAGATCATAGCTGAGAAGTGTGTCCTGACCCATACGGTCCTATTAGCAGATTTCATGAATAAACCAACCACGCTTTCAAGCTCCATCTTACACTTTTACAGTGATTGGCCGGATCATCTCCTGCCATCGCTTGGGTTTTCCCATGTCAAGCTTTCACAGATTGGTGATCCAGATGCAGACTTTGGGCTAATGCACGATCCATTAAATCTGTTCAACAAGCTTCGCAGCTTGCCTAGATCTGTACAACACCACCCAGATGATGGAACACCATGCTGTCGGTTGTATTTAGTGCAGGCTTCTGGTTCACCCAACCAAACCATTACATAGAGAGCCAAGAGAACAGGAGCGATATAGACACCAAGCAGTTATGGCATAAATGTAGCCACCATTGATTGTAGTACTGCCTAAAAAGTATTTATTACATCTGAATGACAATCAGAAGAAAAACAGGATAGCCATTAGATGGTTTTCTTGAAAATCATAGGTACATAAACTTGTTCTACAAGCCCAGTGCAGTATTCTTTGCCACGAAATAGAAGACCCAAGCCTGGTCGATGAACCCCAATAACAAGGATGATTCAGTTCATAATTTTGGTTCGCTCCATGATCACTTAATCCATGTGAGTTTCTTTGTGAGAAAAGGAGATGCAATCCACAAGGCGCTTTCATAATTGACAACAAAAAAACCTTATTTATCTTTCAACTAAGTCAAGACCAAAAACTTACCCAGAAAAAGTCAAGACCGAAAGCAATTCGGTTGAAACATGTATGTGTATATTGGGTATTGGCAGTCGTAACTTTTTGTTAGTCATGCTTGCCAAGCAGTAAAATTTCAGATGAACTTCATACAGAATCCAACCAGGCAAAATAACGGATCTTGAGCACATCATTCCATCCTGAACTCCAGAAAATTTCAGTAGCACAAGATGCCTGGTATTAATGGTGAGATCTGCTTCCAAAGCATTCCTTTAGAGGGAGTACTAATACTAAGCCTACTTCTTGAGATGATTTGTCTCCTACCATGTCATACCATACCTTTGCAACTACCAAGAAAGCATCTATATCTTCAACAAAGTTTCAATCAGATGACCTTTTGTTTCATACAAAAACTCCCAAAGAAAAATTTGTCACCTTCATTTTAGATTCCGTTAATTCCATTAGAATAGAAAATTTCATTCTTGGTAAACCAAACACAACCTCAAAAAATACAAAAGAAACCATAAATTGCCAAAATTGTTGCAGTTTAATTTGAAGAATGACGGAACAGACAGAAGGACTTGACAGTCGACACTCATTCAGAACCATGTTTTAACATTAATTTTTTTTCCTCTGGGTGTGGCCTGGATGGAGAGAGAGAGAGAGAGATATAGAGAGAGAGAGAGAAGGTGAATTCCACAGGAAGCCTTCCAGAGACTTTAAGTGCAAAAGGAGAAACTGGAAAGATGAACTAACACTTGATTGCAAACACCAAAATGAACAGGAAACAAATATAATGATCCAGGGAAAAGGAGACATGATGGAAAGAGAAATAACTAACATACTGCATAGAACATATCAAACCCACAATTCCACAACCTTCAAACTTCTATCTACACAACAAAAAGCTTAAAGTACAATAGTCAGAAAAGTGTGTTTTTTGTTTTGTTTTTTTCTTTCCCAAAGGCCTGAGGTGGGCTGAGTGACTGCATCCACAACAATCATTCCAGAGAACTTTACTTTCCAAGGGAAACTAACATCATATTCCTTCCAATGGTAGTATTCCATTACAAATGTCTTGCCTAGATAGAAATTGGATCATGAATAAAAAAAATAAACAGATCAAAGGGAAAGAGAAAAATTGTAGTGCAGCAAAGATCAGGACAATATATACTTTCCACCATCTTCCAAGTCCAACAAACAGAAGGTGCAAAACCTTTCTACCATCATATGAGAATGATGGTCAAACTTCGAGGCATTCTTTAATTCCCTGCTCAAACTTGTCAAGGAAAGACATGGTATCCATAAGTGCAACTGCTACCTTTTGTCTGCAGTTTGAGTAAATTAGGCAACAGTCAGATTATACAGAGTAATCAACCTAGCAATTGCAAATAGAGCTTACTGAGGTTTGTTGTGTAAACACAAGCAGAGCAAGTATAACACAATGCCACTCTAATGGGCCCTATTCTACAGTTGCATTACATGATCAATAGTCTCGACTACTTTGAGGGACTAGGAAGCTTTATGGAGCAGTCCCCTCGTGACACTTATTTTGTACATACACAACATGGTAAACCCGCTCACTAGCAACTTACTCTTCTCACCAAGAAAATTAGATCTTTCTCTAGTCTTATTTGCCAAATGAAATTGTGCAACTAACATTTATTCCCTTCACAAACCAAACGGACTAATCACTTAATTTCTCGCGACTGCTAATAATTTTTGCTTGGACTTGTAACTGCCTGAATGGTGAGTGAAAGTTGAAATGGTAAAGGTCCATCACAATCAGTAAAATACAGTAGAAAAATGGAATGCATCGGTGGTGCAATTGTCAATTGAGAATCAGTTGCTAGGGATAGAAATCAGTATCTCCAGCCTGAGATCTAAAAATGAGTGTGACAAGTACCATTGGACAAATGGAAAGAAGGTACGATACACGACCCAAATGGCAACAGTTTTCAGAAATTTGTTTTCTGATAATCGAAAGCAGATAGGATCTAGAGACGAAGCAAATTAGTGCAATCACTGCTCAGGTTTAACGGAACCATCTCATTACCGTTAGTAAACCAAGGAAAATTAGTCAAAGATGCTGCCAGAAGTAGATTGAAAGACCTATTTATTTGGAAATTAGGAAGTCAGCATTTAGAATGGAATTCTTCAGACCTGGAATCATGTTTCCCTTCAATTCCTGGAGAAAAAAAAAATGAATTCGGAGCCATCTCTGTATAACTGTTTCCAAGATTGATTTTTTTTAAGACTTAATTACCGTACATGTCATGAATTTCCCTGCTACTTTCACAACCTAGTTTTAAAACAATCATCGTAATAACAATTAGCTAAGAATTTAACAATATTCGGAGTAAATCAAAACTTGAATTTCACGTTGCTTGATTCGATCAATCTTTGAAACGAATCAAACGAGTGATTGAATAAGAGGGAAAAAATAGCACACAAAAAATACTAGAAGAGGACCCAATAGCCGCAAAGAAAATAACAGTGAGAGAGAGAGAGAGAGAGAGAGAGCTCAAAAATGATAGAGAAGCCAAATTTGATAGTTGTGATCAACTTCTGAGTGAGGTGCCCTTTTTATGGGTGAGGGGGACTTAAATTCTTAGCGAAAAATCAATGACTAACACCTCAAATTGGCATATCATCCGACGCCCTTTCACAAACCATCCTTAATCGCCTTAATTGCATGAAATCACTAAGAAACTTCGAGAAATATGCATTGGAGATAAAAAGCCACTGAAATCAGACGAAAAAGAACTGAAACGAGAGAGAAAATGAAGAGAGAAAGAGAGAGACTGACATATCGAAAAACGGTGGCTAGAGAAGCGAAATCAAGAGTTTTATGGTTTGCTGAAAGAAATGAGTGAAACGCACAGTTTCACTTCAATATAAAATTGGACGAACAAAAGCTTAAATACAATTTAATGCTAACTACGGTAATCAAATAAGCACAATGCTCCAGTCGTTTAATTTTGCGGAAAACCCCACTCGGCATCGAGATTTGAATCCTTGCGCTGCTCTTCTTTTTGGAAATACCCCGAAAACGCATATAATATAAAGTCACATCTCAAGTGTAAAAGTCGGGCTTAGCAATAACTCCTTGTTGACTGCAAAATCTGGGGTTCAATCCCCAGCCTTGCAATTTTTTTTAATGAGTTATCACATCCTTCCACCCTCACAAAAATTTCGTCCCCGAAATTTGCTAAAATTGGTAAAGATACCTGAAGAATCCTACTCATTGCTCTCAACTTCCTTTGTATGTCCTTTGTCATCGATTACATCTGGTGCTTCGGAGGTTACCTTCTCAGGATTGTCAACTAAAATATTCTCTGATAACACCACAAATCTAACAATGTCACCCTCATCATCTAACTCTCTCCCCAAAAGTAACGTGAGGTATCGGTTCTTATTGCTGACATGTATCTACGACGTGGATTCGATCGAGAAAGCAAATCTATCCAACTTAACTTCGACATCTTGAAATAACAAGTTGTCAGTAAACGAATACTCATAGCAATACCAAGTCTACATTCAATCAAAAGTCATCCAAAAACATGAAACCTTAGTACCAAAAATCTCAATTCTAAAAAAATTGGGTTTTTGATTTGCATTCCTTCATCCAACTCTCAGGTAGCCTCTCCTTGACTATGATTATTCCAAAGTACTTTAACTAATGGAATTGTTTTAGTACCCAATACTTGTTCCTTTCGCTCCATGATTCATGAAGGTTCTTCAGGGTAAGATAGGTTCTCTTGGATTCGCAACGGCTCGAAATCAATAACATGAGCGGGGTCATGCACGTATCGCCTCAAATGGATATGTGAAAAACATTGTATCTCCTGAGAGACTTGGTAGCAGAGCGACTTGATACGCCACTGGACCCACTTTACTGAGGATCTCAAATGGTCCAATATATTTAGGACTCAGCTTGCCCTTCTTTCCAAACCTTATTACTCCTTTCATCGGGGAAACCCTCAAGAGAACCTTATCTCCCATCTCAAATTCTAACTTTCTTCGAAGGCTATAACTTTTGCTTATTAGAGTTTCCACCATTCATGATCGATAGTAGAGGACAATCCCTGAAGTAATGGCCCGCCTTTTCATAACGAAAGGCGACATCATTCCAAAAGTTTGGAGGAGCACTTAAGGTTAGCGCTTTAGACTCTAAAGGAGAAAAAGTTATATGCTAAGCTCAAGAAATGTGAGTTTTGGTTGGAGACTATCTCATTTTTGGGACGCGGTGTCTAAGGGAGGAATCTTTGTAGATCCAAATAAAGTTGAAGCGATAGTCAATTGGGAGCGATTGAAAAACGTCCACAAGATTCGAAGTTTCTTGGGACTTGCAGGGTATTATTGACGTTTCATTGAAGGTTTTTCTGATATCTCAATTCCTTTGAATTTGTTAACTAGGAAAGGGAGCAGAGTTTCCAAAAATTAAAACAACGACTGGTTACTGCCTTAGTATTGACGATCTCATCAAGTTCTGAAAGCTTCATGATCTACAACGACGCATCAAGGAAAGGATTAGGTTGTGTGCTAATGCAACACGGCAAAGTTATAGGTTACGCCTCTCAGCAGTTAAAAGGTTACGAGCAGAACTACCCTACGCATGACTTGAAATTGGCAGCAGTAGTTTTCGCATTAAAGATATGGAGGCATCACTTATATGGAGAAAAATGCGAAATTTTCACCAATAACAAGAGTTTCAAGTATTTCTTCACTCATAATAATAATAATTTCAAGCTAGCATCAAAATGACATTGTACGAGGTTCTATATGGAAAAAGATGTCGATCACCGCTATACTGGAGTGAAGTAAGGGAAAGACAAATTTTTGGACCATAAATCGTGCAGAAAACATCAGAGAAAATCAGATATATCCAACAAAAGGCTGAAAGTTGCTCAGAGTCGACAAAAGAGTTATGTCGATAGCCATCAAAGAAAGTTAGAATTTGAGGTGGGAGATAAGGTTATCTTGAGGGTTTCCCCAACGAAAGGAGTAATGAAGTATGGAAAGAAGGGAAAGTTGAGTCCTAGATATATTAGACCATTTGAGATCCTTAGTAGAGTGGGTCTAGTGGCGTATCAAGTTGCTCTACCACCGAGTCTCTCGGGAGTTCACAATGTTTTTCACATATCCTTGAACTCATGTTTTAGGGATGGATGAGAATAGATGATTTCTTGCCTGAGATTTCTCTCTAGGGTTTTCAAGTTAGGAGGATTGGGAAAAAGTGGGTAAGAAGGCCAGATTGTGAAAGGGAGTGGCTGAGTGACGACATGTGTCAAACCCTGATTGGTGGCGATGTGGCAGGAGCAGACCATGTGAGCATCATCCCGTTAGTTGGGTAACGACAGATGGACGGGGGAGACCCATTTGTCGAAAAAATGTACCTTAAGGACCTTGTGATTGAAAGTTGTACCTCAAGGATTAAATTGTAAAAGTTGTATTCCATAGGGATTTGTACAGTAATGAAGCCTTTTTTAAGACTTGGGTCGACAAAGAAATTTCCACCTCGACAACTGTGTTGAGGGTTGTAATCGGTCCAATCTACATGATATCAAACTAAATCACCGAATATTCCAGATTAGTCAAGGGAGCTGTGTCGACCACATTATAGCAAGGAGGGGAGAAGCAACCCAATCAATAGATGGCAGACACCTATGGAAATGAAATGACATTAGTTGAGTGCAAGTAAGTTATCCCTGAAGAATGTAAGGTTTCTGTGGATAATGAGCAGACACCTAAGGAAATGAAATGAAATGACATTAGTCGAGTGCAAGTAAGTTATCCCTGAAGAATGTAAGGTTTCTGTGGATAATGAGGTTCCAGTTGATGGGGATCACAAAAGAAGGGAATATGAGCAGATCTGGTCAAGACTGCAGGAAAGGTTTATAGCCTTTCAATACAAGTTGTAACCTTAACGGTTATACCATTTGGGTAAACTTGTTCCACCACTTAATTCAACTTCTGATTCTGTTTGTCTGGATTAGGACATCACATTTTTAAGGGAACCCCTTTGTCCTTCTGTAGAAGTATCTTGTGATTGTGACAGACATCAAGCGCTGACATCTTAAAGAATGAGGTCACATGTGTCTCCTCGAGGGAAAATGCTGAGACAAGGATAAGGCGTTAGCGCTAATGCATTACCGTCACAAAATTAACCTTGGTTAATCCATGTGATCCATATACCTCAAAGAGTTCCCAGTGAGATTCATGACCTCTACACCTAAGTGGGTATCCGAAATCCTGCCTGAGCCAGGCAAACATGACAACTTGTGCCATGGAGGTTTATGAAGAGGGTCTACTGAAGGCACCCAAACCATCCAGGATACTTTCTCATTTCCACATGCGGCAACTTACAATCACCCATAACAATCATTTGGCTTGGAAGCTAGAGAAACATAATTTGACTCCCTTATGATTAAAACTTCTATCAATCCAATCTTATAACATATGCCCAGGAAGATACCAAATGAGTAGGCAAAAAGATCTATCTCCATGTTTCTTGTAAGATTGACATGTGAGGCATACCTATTGGGAGCAAGTTGAATGTCAGTCTCACTTGCTAGACCATTCAGAGAAGTGAAAGATCTGCAGTATTAAATCATCAGGAGAAACAGAAAGACGAAGAAGAGAAAAGAAACCAATGATTCTGTAAGCATACATCACAAAAGTTCAATATCAAGAAGCTAATTTGCATAAAAACTTAGACCGATACCCTTCCTTGGGTTTCAAAGAGATTCAGGAGAAGAAGAGACATGTTTTACAATGCTTAAGCTGGCTTCTCTAGCCAAGTACTTTGGTCCTTAAAGTTCCCTTACCCTCCTTTTCCAGATGCATGTGAAGGGAGATTGAATAATCTGATATCCAATGCCTAATATGGTGTATCAGCATGCGTGAGAACTTAATAATGCACAGGGATGTTATAAATTTTCCAGTTATCATTCAACGACAAGAAGTTAGACACTTGTAGGTGTACTAGCCAGCAGCATATACATGGAGAAATCAAACAGTGGCTACCTTATAAGATCATCTAGCTTAACTTCAGCCTCCAACTTCACAGGATCCTTGTCATCAAGCAGTGAAGACGCATTCTTCACAATCAACCGGAACGTGCAAACCTGCTCATCATAGAAAGCTTAACATTAACTGTAACTGGTTAAAGGTCGTACATTTCTATCAATTCACCACTCTCTTTTAATTATTCGTTTAGTTACTCAAATGAATAAGAAAAGCAGGTATGCGCTGTAACTGGTTTAAGGCTGCACATTTTTATCCCTTTTCCATTCGTTGTCATATCCAGAAACTTAACCATTGATCAAATCTTTGCAGAGGGCATCAAAATTTGTCAATATACAAATCAGAGCGTGCTTGAACGTCATGACAATGACACTCAAAAATTCTCCCTAAGAGATGATTAATGAAGGTATAAGAATAAGTAAATCGAGGAAAACGATTATCGACGTATACATTCTTTAAACAAGAGTCTAAATCCACATTTATTTTGCTCTCCCGCCCCAACCGGGGGATGGGGAATTACAAATACGAGAACACCCCATGAAACGAGACAGAAGATAAAGAGATCCAACCTCGACCCCGGTGCTGGCTTGAAAGCTAACAAACGAATTCCTATCCTGTGGAACGCAATCCCTGGCGGCTGATCTCAACAGACCTAGGACTTTCTCTGGATCGTTATCGGTGTATTCATAATCCACGGCCCCTGCGCAAACATCAACTAATTTGAACAACAGAAAAAGAAGGTTTCAAAACCAAAGATTAAGAAATAGAGAGTTCTCGTACCGAGCAAGAGAAGTACAGAGCGAAGGCTTTCTCGTGAGGCATCAATCGGGGCCAAAAGGAATCTGGACGCCTTCTTCTTTTGCTCTTTTAGCCAATCCTTGGGTCCTGCTGTGGATCAATCAAGAAACTAGGGATTCGGTAAAAAGAGACAAAGACAACGAAATCTTATGAAATGCAAAAGCGACATACGTACTAATGCCTATGGAGAAGGCCGATGCAGGAGCGACCGGGGACAGGAAAGGAACGAGTGAGAGGAGCGAGAGCGAAGCGACGTCTCTGCGAGAGATGGTGATTCGGAGAGATTGATCTCGATGTTAAGGAAATATAGTTTGTTTTGAATTTGGGGGATTTGGAGGGAACGAAAGCAGTCCGTTGAGAGTGGAGGGATAATAGCTCTGAGATAAGGCGGTGAGGAGGTGCAAAGCAGGTGTCATGGTCGAGTCTCCCGAATATTAACGCACCCCTCCTGCAATCTCGCGGGAGCGGGTAGTAGCTGGTGTTGCACGTGGGCCCTATCTTTTTTTTTTAAGATGATCGGAGTCTTTTAGCTTACGCAGTTCTCGTCTTCTGCAAACTATAACGTGGTTTGCAAGTTCGATAAAAAAAAAAAACGCATAAATGCAACCGAGAAAGTTACAAATTAGTCGAGGTAAAAAAAGTTATAAATTAATTTACGTGATAAGATTTTTGTTAAAAATACGTTCGTCTTTTTCTTTAACGATATATGCGAATCAGAACTGAGCACAACTTGTTATATATAAAATTCACTAGCATATGTTGTGAATGAAAGATATGAAGATATATGAATGAACATGTTTTTAAAGAAAATCTTAGACTAATTTGTAATTTTCTTTACCTCATAGATTAATTTATAATTTTTTATACCACAAATACTATAAATACATTTATGCCTAAAAAAATAAGGGTTAAATTCACTTTTAGCCTCCATACTAAGGTTGTGTTTAAGAAGTAAAATTTTAGGGTGGTTAAAATTTTAGTGATTGAGGTTGATGAAAAAATGAGGAGAGATAGTAAAAAAGTGAAAAAATATATAGAAATTGATGAAAAAGTGAGGAGAGAGAGAGTTTTGTAATGATGATAAAATTTTAGGTGAGTAAAATTTTGTTACGCAAACAGAGCCTAAGGTATTCTAACTTTTTGCACTTCAAATTACTATTTTGATTCAGTGTAATGATAATTTTATCTTCATATGTTTTTTTATAATTATATTTTGTATTTATTCTAAATTAATTGTTGAAAATAAAAAGTACATACGATTGATAATTGAGAAAATGTGCCGAAATTGATAGATTGAAAGTGTAATGTATCATGACTTCAATAGTTATGAGCTAAAAGTGCATTCTTCCCTAAAAATATTGACAGCACATAGAAAGATCACGACTTGAGAGCTTAGAAAGAACTTAGACCAATCGATCAATCCAATCGAGTTATAGATCTTTTCTTTGCGTTAACAGCCTAACAGGGCAAGATGAAGCAGCACACGCGGTTAATTGCCCTTGTCTTTCCAGAAATATTATATGGGTATGTTTTTGGGTGAAAATTTTGGGTATTTAGGGTTTGAAAAATATTATAAAGTAAAAATATGTTATGGGAGTTAGTAAAAAAGTGAAGAGAGAAGAGTTTTAATAAATATTATAATAATAAAAAATTATGTGATAAATTTTTTATTATTAAACTTAAATTTTTGGGGCTCAAACATACCTTATGTGTACCCAATTTTTATTTCTGAGCAAGATTTCCATGACAACGGGGTTGGAACCTCACCAATTGTTCCATTAATGATAATGAAGTCGTATGCAATTAAGAATATAAATGCGTATGAAATTACGAAACACTTAAAACTTTGATCCGATGAGTTTTTTGGTCTCATGACCAAATAGCAAAGAATATCGAAACCGCCAAGGAACAAAATGAGGTTATTTACTTAGTTGGCACTTTGATTTTGATAAATAATTTTTAGATTTTCAAATTGATTGTAAATTAATTGATTTTACAATTTTTATCAAAAAGTCTTTTCATTAAACTTCTATCTATAAAGTTAACTATTCACACGTTAGTTCCAATCAAAAGTTGACACGTGTCAACCAAAATTAAAATAATGTGAATAAACATCTCGTCTAAAATTCCAAGGAGACAGTCAACATGTCCCCAACGCCTCCTGTAGCTTCGTCCTCTTGACGAGATTAGAGTATGTTCGTTTTGAGAAAATTTGTTGAATTATAAGAATAGTGTGAATATTTAGGTAATGTTTGTGTAAGAGTAAAATCACAATCAATCATTACGATTGTGAATGCAGCGGAATAAACATTAGGATCCTTACCTCCAGCCATCTTGCTCAGCACTCAAACTCAGAATCTCTGCAGAATAACTTTATGAATTTGTAATTTAGTGAGGCTCTTCCAACCTATGTCTATGCCTTACAGAGTATGTCTTAGATGGTATACACATGCCTCTTATTTATAGGCTAGGTCAGAGACCCTCAATCTGTTGTAGATTTTGATTTGTTCCTTCCATCAAGGAAATTCAAATTCAAAATCAAATAGCAGTCTTTATCTAATTGGTTACAATTTGAATTCCAATTTAAATCAGAAATCAAATTGCAATCTTTATCCAATTAGTTCTAAATTTGAATCTGATTCCATAATCTTATTTAACTTACATCATAATCTTTAAAACTTTAAAAGATTATTTACATATGTCAATTAGGTCACCTTAAGGAAATATTCTAATAGTTTGAACTTTATTAACATGAGCGTAAAAGTTGTTGTGTTGTATTGATGTGTGTAAAAAATGTAATTTTGAGTTGTAGGAGTAATGTTAGTAATATAAATTTAAAAAGTTGGATTTAAATTCTAAAAATTTTAGCCAACCGAACATGCCTTGAATGATCACTTTCTAAATTTTCATCTTGTGCCAAAAAATTACCCCGAGGTTTCAATTTTGATGAAAAGCTAATCCCCGGTATACCATAGCTCAGAGATGCTTACAAATTGCTTTGAAAAATACAAAGAATTGAGAATATATTAGAAATAAAATTCAAAACATCGAAAAAGATCTGAAATACGAATTCATAAATCCAACAGTACATTCGAACTTTGAAATTTAAGTTACTTGTAGCAAATAATTCAGAGACGCCTTTTAGAGAAATAATGTTCTCTCTAAATTTATAGATCGGATATTCTACCTACCTCTGAATTCCCTCGGACGCGCTTTTTGGCCTAAAGGGAGCAAAAAATTTTGGCTCATGAATTTGGGGGGCCTGAAATTGGGGGACTGGGGCGATTGGGGCTACATGCAGACCAATGGAGTCAATAAGCAGACCGGACCGGCCGTGAAACCCAACAACCACGCCACTCTTTATGGGAGTGCTAAAGGGAGTGTCTTCGTAGTACTGGACTCCAAATGAATAAGTTCTAGCGTTTGTCTGAAACACCAAATATTTAACTGCGCATCCAACACAACCATGAGAGCCGAGTCTCCCACTTAAACTAACCAAATACTCGTTCGGCCAGTCAATTAAAACCTGCAAAAAAACCCTTAATTTGTAAATTACAAATTACCCCTCCGGTTTCTATTTAATTCGGAGAGTAAATTAGATAAATTGAGGTCACCTCTTTAACTCGGCCGCCGCCGATGAGGCCACCGTCAGTACCGAACTTCTGAGAGAACATCCCTGTTGAATCTTGGAAAACAAGAGAGTGGATGCAACTTTCATAGCTAACTAGAATCCGCTTTAAACTTCCGGAAAATATACAGCTCCACTCGCTACCACCTTGACCTCCACAAGGTCCTATTGAAACGACGGCCTGAGATTGCACCGTATATTGTAATTTACTAATCATCGGAAAGTGACAAAAACTATCGATCTGCGAATAAATACTAATCAATTAAACAATTTTCCTTTGATGTTTAAAGGAGATATGTCTTACCATTTGTACTCTTCTTGATCCCGAGACTGCACCGTATTGTTTCGATCGAGGACTTAGGTTGTGTTTGTGTTGTAAAATTTTAGTGTTTTTAAAATTTTAGGTATTGGGTTTAGTGAAAAATTGAAGAGAAGTAATTTTTTTTTTATTTTTTTGTAGTAAATAGTAATGATTTGATGAGGAGAGAGAGATTATATTGTAATATTTAATTGTGTTAAAATTTTAGAGGGGGTAAAATTTTGGTATACAAAGGCACCCTTAATTCACTAGCTAGGCGTACCTTGAGATGAAATTACCTGCAATAATATCATGCATAATCAAATCATCACCTCGATAACAAGAACAGCCTAACAGGCACCGTGATTAATCGTTTAGATTCTTATGATGGTTGGATGGGTGTTATGTGTACTCCATTAATCTTTGGTTTTCTTTGCTATCTTTTAGGGTTCAACTCATGAATACAAGTACTTCATGAAGAAGCTTCTCCCTCTCATGGTTCTCTCTCTCTATATATATGTATATGTTTACAGTGCCGTTAAAGAGATGCCAGCTTAAAGATTGATACAAAGGAATTACCTGAGTCAAATCTCCAAGATATAATATCCTCTCTGTATCAGAGCAACGCGCCGGGCTTTGTAGAATTCTTTGATACCACTTCACCCCTATTCTGAGACGAAAGAACATACACAACCAATTTGCTTCTTGGGGCCTGATTTTCTCGGATCTGGATCGGAATCTTTGATACCAGTGAGTTGAAAGTATATATACATCAAAGTTGAGCCGGCTTTCTTTGACCACAGCGATCATCACATTCGAGGTACGACGCATCTAGAATCGCTGACCAATTATATATATAACTAGTCAAAGAAAGTGTGGATTACATTATTTACGCTAAGGTCTTTCATCACTTTGACAAATGTGAGAGAGTGGAACGACAATGACACTGAAGTTTATCGTTCCTGTCACAAAAGGCATGCAGGAGATCTAGAACTTCTTGGGGTCTGATATCAATACTTAACTTTTATTTATTTATGAATTTTTTTTATTGAAATATCTATAATTTATCATTCTATTTATCTAATAGTTCAATAAACAATCCTTCAAAATTCAATGATAAGAAAGGAAGTTGACCTGACTGATTCATGGTTGCTCATGCAAGTGGGACGACCACGTCAAATGGAAGTGGTTTTGCATTTGAAAAGCTTTGAGGCATTTTTCTACCAATTGTTAAAGCTCGAAATAAAACGTAGGTTTCTTTCTTTTTCATGTCGACGCAGCAAACGTGAGATGGAGCATTATTATAAAAGGAGTTTTTGAATTGACGTGTTCTTCTGTAAGGAAGTATTTTTCTTTCTTCAAGGCAATTCAACGTTGTTATAGGAAACGCACAGGCTCGGCACAGCCAAGACTTGAATATATTATTATAGAAGACTCACCGCCTAGACTACTTGTATTATAATTTGGGTACGTTTGAGGGTAAAAATTTTGAGTATTGGAATTTGAGAAATATTATAAAGTAAAGATATTTTATGAGAGTTGGAGAAAAAGTGAAGAGAGAGAAGATTTTTTAATAAATAATATAATAATAAAAAATTATGTGGTGAATTTTTTATTATTAAACTTAAATTTTTGGGTCCTATTTATTGGGTCTCAAACATACCTAGCTGGAGAACTCGCATGCTAATTATCAACAGGTAAAGTTGGAATGCAAATTGACACGTATAATTTTCATGGGCGATTGCAGGTGACTCCTTGGATTAAGATACTCAATAATTTTTTGCTTGAATATAATTTAGAAAGAGATTGAGACAAGAGTGGACTCTACTGTAAGCTGATTAATTTGTACTATTCGAAACTTTCATGGGTGATACTAAAAAATATAGAGTCCACAGGACTATTTAGTAAGATATTCTACTTCCACAAGACTGTTGTTTTTCAAATTTCTATACTTCTCCCAATTATTCTCTTTCAACCCAAATCTCAAATTTTTCTTTCAAATTAAAAATTTCTCACCAATCTCCCTAAGATTTTCGCCCTCTGCAAACCCTATAAGAGATTATGGCTTATAGCTAGTAGCCTTTATTTCTCAAAGCACCTGTTCAAAATTGGAATACTCTCTCTCCATCCCTCTCTCAAATCTCTCTCTCCAGCCATTTGAAATGCTCAGTTTTGCGGGACCGAGTATTCTTTCGAAATAAGTACGCTTTCATTCTTGTTTATGGGTTGAATGTCTTTGGTTTCATGTAGACTAATACTATTTTATACTTAACATTGAAGAGCCCAATCACCCTAATTTAGGTGGTTCTTTTGTGATATCGTGGATGGATTTGGATAAGTCTTTCCTCCTCCAAGCTTCTATCACTAACAAAGATTTAGTATTCAAATTATTAGGCTTGGAATAATAAGAACTCATGATTTTGGGTGCTGATGAATGTAAAGACCGATTGACATATTTCGTGAAAGACACCAGGGCAATTTTTGTCTAGTTTGGTGTTTCTAGAAGAAAAGAGAAAGGAACAACCTTTCTGTTATGCCTTCATGTGTTATTAGCTTCAACAGAATGAGTTTTCGATATAGTGCACCAGATTTGCCCGAATAGCAGATGAGATCTGACAGTTTTTTTTCTCTTCTCTTCGCCCTTCAAGATCGTCTTCTCCAAGAAAAATTCTTAACATTCTTGCTCTCCTGTTCTTGTAGAATCCTTAGGTTCGCTGTGTATGAGTTAGCAAATTAGATCTGAAGGTTATTTCGTTTCTTCGATCACCTACACTCGATTTCTTTGTGTGACTGAGGCTTCCAGAGGTTTTGGAATATTGATTGCTGGAGGTTCCAGCATTGAACATTGATTGCACAAGGTGTTGTGTGGATAAATCAACCCGGTGTGAATCTTGGATTCAAACGGTCATGGAGTTTCGTGATGAGCAGATCTGAATTGAGGCAATTTGGGTAATATTAATAGTTTTTATATTAGCTAGGTTAGTGTAAACTCGTTTGAAATTAGTGAATTTAAAAGCCAGCTTCGGCCCGAAAACTTTCTCCTTCGAAGTTCTTCAAAATGGTTTCTCTTCGTCACCAAATCTTGTGTCAAGTGTGTGATTGTATTTTCTTTGTTTTCATTGTTATCATTTAAGCATTCTTGTGATTAATGTTCTTAGAATATCAATCTTGGTGATATTGATTATTCTGGTCAAAGAAGGTTGAAGACAAAGGTATAAAGTGTTATTGATTAGATCTGAATTATTTAACCTTGCAAGCATTGATAAATTGTTTGCGTATCAATTTAGTTTATGAATCTGTAAAATTCATAGTCTACAAGTTTCATTTGAGTTGCTTACAGTTTCTTCGGAATTGTTCTGTTTTACAGATTGCTCTTACTGTTATGTATAGATTTGTACTTACATGTTTTCTGGATTTTATTGAGTCTTTGCATATTGAAAAATTGTATTTGGATTGATTTTACTTAGGATAGGTTTT
Organism: Myrica gale; assembly: GCA_963930655.1. Lineage (NCBI taxonomy): Eukaryota > Viridiplantae > Streptophyta > Magnoliopsida > Fagales > Myricaceae > Myrica > Myrica gale. The sequence goes on from OZ005615.1 coordinate 21,420,589, forward strand.
AGATTTAAAAAGATATTTGATTTTTTTAAATATACTTATTCACCCCCTCTAGGTATTTTCCACATAGGTTGGGTCTAAATTAGGTTATTCAATTGGTATCAAAGCTTGAATTCATTCATTGACCCAAATTATTTACAAAATTTATAGAAGTAAATATCTTTATGTACCCCCATATGGTTGTAATGACGCATATTGGAAAGTTAGAATGAGTCTTTCTAAAATCTATAGATAAGAGAGTGAGGACAGTTATAGATAAAGGTTGGTCCATGCCGAAAGATGTTATAGATGGATTTGTTAGTATTAAAGAGCCTAGTAAATGGACTAGTGAGGAAAGTGAATACTTGAGTTGAAATAGTAAAGGCATAAATTTTATATTCATGATGTGTCTCCTGAGGAATTCATAAGAATATTTAATTGCGTAACTGCAAAAGAAGCTTGAGATATTTTAGCCCTCGCCCTTGAAGGTACTAAGGCCGTAAGCGACTCTAAATTACAGTTGAACGTCTCTAATTTCGAAAAGATTCAGATGAGAGACGATGAAAGTTTTGATGATTTTTATGGAAAATTTACAGCCATAGTAAATGATAGTTTTAGCCTTGGAGAGTAAATGGTAGTTTTAGCCTTATAAGATGAAGATATAAAACATTTAGGAAAGAATTTTTGAAAGGCTTTCAGATTCAAGAAAGATAAAAGTTGGAAGGATAAAAAAGGGAGCTCTAAATCCTTTAAAAAACCTAGCTAAAAATCCTTTATTAGAAATAATAAGGCTAAATTACTCCGTACGTCCCTGGGGTTTGACCTTTTTCTAGTTTGGTCCTCGGGTTCGATTTTTCCTAAATCTAAAAAATCTAACCCTGAGGTTTAGACTCATTCCCAAATAGATCATTCCGTCAACCTAGTGGACAAAAATACACACGTGGCAAACAGTTTACAAGTGGAAATGAAAACCTCGATTTAAAAAAAAACTATCGCTCAATCATAATGTGACACGTGTCTTAAAATAAATAAAAAATATATATCTAAAATTAATACAAATATAATTAATGTTTTTTATTAACAAAAAAGGGAAAGGATCCGATTCGATCCTTTCCCGGTGGAGGACCCTTCCACCGACCACCGGGGGAGGCTGGTCGACCAGATTTGTACGACCATGGAAGGAAAGTGGAGGCCCTCCTCCACCCCGGGCAGTGCTTTGGGGCGATTGGGGGACCGCCCCCATCCCGCAACAGTGGTTGCAAGAAGGGGGAGGTCCCTCAGGCGCTCTAGATCTGGGCAGCCAGCGGAGGGAGGGAGGTCCCCCAACCGCCCCAGATCTGGGCGGCCAACGGAGGGAGGAGGGATCCCTCCTCCACCCTTACTCTGGAGTGGCTGGGGACCTCCCTAGCCGCCCACAAAGCACCGCCCGGGGTGGAGGAGGGCCTCCTCCTCCCTCCTCTACCCAGCCCAGATCTGGGTGGCCAGCCTCCCCCGGCGGTCGGTGGAGGGGGCCTCCACCGGGAAAGGATCGGATTAGATCTGATCCTTTCCTTTTTTAAAATAAAAATAAAAAAATTATATTTATATTAATTTTAGATTTATTTTTTATTTTTATGTATTTTAGTGACACGTGTCACATTTTGATTGGGCGAGAGTTTTAAAAAAAAATCGACCTGTTCATTTTCACGTGTAAGCTATTTCCACGTGTGCATTTTTGTCCACTAAATTGACAACATGATATATTTGGGAATGTGTCCAAACCCCAGGGATAGATTTAGGAAAAATCGAACTCTAAGGACCAAACTGGGAAAAAGGTCAAACCCTAGAGATATACGGAGTAATTTAGCCAAAGGATAAATGAGATCAAAAGATGAATATAAAGATTGTATACAATGCCATGGTTGTAAAATGTATGGTCACATGAAATTCGAGTGTCCAACCCACTTAAAGGCATAAAGAGAACAAGCCAAGAAATTTCTTCAAATGAGAAAGAGGTTTTTTTAGCTTTCTCTTTTCTATTTTAAGTACTAATGAATTTGATCTTGAAGGTGACGATTTCCTAGATTCAGATTCATACAATTTAGATTCTCTTCGCATAGCTTATGATGAGTTGTATGAAGAGAGGTTAAAGATGAAGAAAAAAGATGTTTTAATTTCCAAAGAGCTTATTGTTATTAAATTAGAAAAGGAAGAAATAATATCTGAAATTGCTATGTTAAGTGTTAAAAATGCAGATTTGGAAGCAAATGTAAAAGAGTTGAAACATGAGTTAGATCAAGTTAATCTTAAGCTGAAAAAGTTCTCTAGTTGAACTAGGAAGTTGGATAAAATGTTGAACATCGGACTCTCAGCTGGAGGCAAGAGAGGTGAACATCCCGAGTGAGTCTCATCGGAGATATACGCCTTGGTGTGCGGCCTAGACCAACGAGCAGATAGATATTTGCATGCATCGTTGGTGGGACATGGTACCACACGATTAAGCGAGAACAACGAAGAAAAACTCAAAATAGTGGAGTGTATTGTCGGTGGGAGTATAGGGTAGACACCGTAGACTATTATGGAGTCCTGATACATATCTTGAGATTACGGTATGTGATGGGTAATGTAGTGTATGTCTTTAAGTGTGATTGGTTTAATGTTGGTGATTAGGTCAATGGCATTCAGACCGATGCGCACTTCACAAGTGTTAATACGTCCTGTTTGTGGTATAAGGATGATCCGTTTGTATTGGCGACTCAGGTGAGTCAAGTATTATACTTGGATAATCCCAAATATTGAGGTCTTTGGCGTTTCGTACAGAGGGTGACCAACAGAAGCATTGAGGAAGTTTCGATGGTGGTAGATGATGTTGTTGAGGAGGGCGGCGAGTCACCAATGCCCGAGGCGTACTAGGAGACGGATTCGTTCTCATTATTCATTGATTTGTCTTGTTATGATATGGTTCCTTTGTGTCGGGATGACGTATAGCCAGATCTTGTGAATGGCTCAGAGGTTGATTCGAGTCGGTCCTCGTCAGCCCAGATCGAAGTGGACGAAGTTGTTGACAATGACTTGGACGACGAAGAAGACGAGGAAGAGGATGAGGATGAAGATGAGGAAGAATGAGAGGATGACATTTTGCTTAGCGACCACGATACAGACGATACAGACGATGAGTGATAAGTATGATGTGTTGCATTACATTTTTAATTTATGATGTATATGATTATGTATACCTGTATAATTGTATATGTTTCTATGTTGTTGCAGGGTGCATTCGATGGCGAGTACGAGGAGTCGTACCAAGAGGATTGAGGCGACCGTACCACAAGTTTGTTCCGAGGGTCCACCCGACAATTACCCAATGGCTCAGAGCCTTGTTACAGGTATAATGTAATACTGCATTGTTATGCCGAATAATGTTAACGTTACTTTATTGTATTGACCATTGTTGAGATGTTGTGATTATAGCGACACCCATTAGTAGAAGGAAGCGGGGTAAGACACACGGGGTGGATTTGGACAGGTGTAAGGCAGTAGGAGCAGGCAAGCTGGTTGTTAAGATCCCTGATGGAACGCTTGCTGACATTGGTAACAATGCCAGTAAGCTTTCTAATAGGGTAGGGGTGCTGGTTCGCAGGTTGGTGGATATGTCGACTTGGAGTTGAGGAGATGTCTCCACCGAGACTAAGCAATACATCAAGGCTCGTCTTCAGGTACATTTCTATTAATGAATTGCAGTAATCATGGGTAATTTATAATATTAACATCTTATGTCAACGTTACAGGATGATTTTAGGCTTAACTATGATCGACTGGAGGACGTGCGTACAGTAAATAGGTTAATGGTCACCCGGTACCGGAAATTCAAGAATACCTTTCACATGCACTACAAAAAGTTTCCGACGAAAGAAGAGGCACTAAAAAACCCACATGAGGAAGTGGAGCCCGAAAGGTGGACAAAATTGTGCAATATATTTGCTGACCCAAGATATGAGGTAAATGTATTTGGTTGTTAAATATAACATTTTTGTATTAATTGCATTGGTTTGAATGACCTAATCTCTTTTGTTGTTGCAATTGTATATCACACTACTGGGACTAAGTCATTTGCTCGCAAGCGCCATGAATTGGTAATTGATTGTCATTCTAGTTTTATTGTCAATCACAATTGGCAACTAACAAGCATGATTTCTTGTTTTCAAACAGCTAGGGGCAGTTCAGACTGATGAAGTGGGTCTTGTTGACTTATATGCTACGTCACACAAGCGCAAGAATGGAGAATTGATATGTGACGCTGCTAGGGAGAATTTTGTAAGTAAATTAGATGTTGGTTGAAATGTTCTGCTATATTGTTATTTAATTTGGTATATAAGGTGTTGGTTGCATTTCGTTGGTACATTGAAGTTACAATTTTGGAAGTGTTTGCAGTTTCTTGGTTCCATTGTAGTTTGCTGGCCAGAGTTGATTTGATTTAATAAGTTGTATTGATATAAATCATGTATATATAGTTTGTAAAAAATGAGCTGAATAAATTTTATGCGGTTATGCTGCTGAATTTTTTTCTCCACTTATTCCATTTGTTTGTGTTTCACATTTTAGGAAAAGATGAAGGAAGTGGAGGCCCAAGCAACCATGGAAGGGAGGACGCTTACTGATGTGGAGGTTTTCACCCAAGTCCTCGGGGAGAAACGAAGGTAGTTAGAGGTTTGGGTGATTCGGTACGGCCGGTTAGTACCTCTTGCTCATCGTCATCGGCGGATATGGTGCGGAGATTGACAGAGACCCAATTGGATTTTCAAATTTGTAAATTAGGTCACACAGGTTAGAACCTATAATATTCTGGTTCTAACCTGAAAACAGGTTAGAACCATAATCTAAGAGGTTCGAACCACAAAATATAGGTTAGAACCTAAAAGCGGTCCAAACTCTAATCAACAGGTTCACACCAGTTCAGAGTCGACGAGGTTAGAACCTGAAAAATCAAGGTTCTAACCTAAAATATTAGGTTCAAACAATAAAAGAACAAGTTCGCGCTTCTTCGTGTTGAACCGGTTCTAACCTATAAATTGTCGTTCGAACGCTTTATTTGAACCGATTCGCACTTTTTCCAAGACAGGTTCTGACTACGTATATTATGAGGTTCGAACTTGTACTGTACTGTACAAGTTCGAACCTCTAATGTGAACAGGTTTCAACCTCCTCTTCAGGGACAGACTTAATGAGATTTGACAAGCGGTTTGAACGTATGCCTTTAGGGACGAACCTCATTTGCCCATCCCTAAAAGCCTATATATACACCACCTATAGGGACGGACGTCAGGGACGGATACGTCCATCCCTAAAAGGGTTTAGGGACGAATTTTGATTTTTTAGTGACGGACAGCGCCCGTCCCTAAAGCCCAAATTTCTAGTTTGAACTCACTCATCCTCATAGTTCATCTCACCTTACCAAAAGCGACCAAATTTGTTGAATGATATATACCTCAGAAATTCTTTAAGCAACAAACACAAGAAGCAAAGTAGCAACAACTTTTCATGAACTGAAAATAGCAGTTACAGTACGATAAAGCAATTAACGAAGAAAAAATACGCACTGATCACGACAAAAATGTCTTCATACCAAAGACTTGACTCTTCAAAAATGCACGGTCATGGCGCGTTACGTACAAGCAGACCAATGGAATCGATGGAGTACCCGTAGCGACCATGAAACCCAACAACGTCCCTCCCACTAGTGAATATAGGAGATTTGAACTCAATCTCATTCGGGTCATTCCGGTTCTGGAAACCGAAGGGTCCATGAGTTCTCAGATTTGTTTCTATAATCAAATGTTTAACTCAAACTGGTCTGGTATTCTCGAGTACTTTTCCATATGACCCAATTAGACAAGTCAAAAACTCATTACACTACAAAAAAAATGACCTATAGCAGCGGTCGAAAACCGCTGCTATAGGTCAAAAAACCGCTGCTATACGTTATAGCAGCGGTTTTGTAGCAGCGGTCGCGACCGCCGCTATAGCTCCGTCTCTATAGATCTATCGCGGCGGTTTCGGTGACCGCTGGTAAAGACCTCGGGTCTATAGCGGCGGTCACGTAGCAGCGGTCGAAACCGCCGCTATAAACCCGAGCGCAGTTGCGCTGAAGGTCTGTAGCGGCGGTCAGGTTCAACCTATAGCCTTGGTCATTGACCGCCGCTACAGACCTAATATGACCGCTGCTATAGGTCTATAGCGGCGATCATGTTCAACCTATAGCCGCGGTCATTGACTGCCACTATAGGTTTGCAGGGTCAAAAAAAATTTTCCTCCGCTCCATGGACTAAACCTCAGAAAAAATCTCATTTCAAACTCCAAAACACAAATTATTTTGTCCATGTACTAAAAAACCAAAGAAAAAAAATTATACACATAAATTGCCTGGGAAAAGCATACTATGACCTGATGACTTCATAAGCAAGAGATATTTTGCCTACCAAATATTTGAAAGAATCACCCTCCCCCCCTAATTTCTATAAAATACATTAGAAGATTTCTAATCAAGTCATGTACGCACCTGAAGAGTCTCAGATGGCTATAAGTAGTCACATATGTAAATGCCGGCCAACCAAGGAATAAATACTCTTCGAGGAAATGGAAGACTGCATTCTTTCCTGTTCTCACAATAAAAAGTTTTCTCAGTGTTTAATTTATACTCCAGCAAACATAAGAAAGCAGTATCAATGAAGACAAAATTATTTAACTATGAAACTACTGCCTCACGAAAGATGGATTAACCTGCAATAATCAAGCTGATGAGGGAGGAGATGAAGGAGTCATAAAAAACTAATGACAAAACTATAAAGACCTTGCGGAATGCAATTAAGTTCCTCATTCTAAATGAATTCCACTTTCAACACCAGGCTCGTAAATTGTCTTAAATACTTGGCAGAATCAAGCAGTAAAAGCAGCAACCTGCCTACCAATCATCCTCCACAGATGCATTAATATGGAGAAGTACCTATGCATGTGAGTATGACTTTTCAATATGGAGAGAGAGTCATTGTTGCAAGAATACAGGTGGCAGAAAGTAATCTGTCAGAAGATCATAATATTCAAACTGGGCTTAAAGAGTCGCCTTGTGGAGGCATTTGCCTACTGGGAAGTCAGAAGATCATAATATTCAAAAGATCAAAACTACACACCATGTCAGAATCAAATAATTCCCTTGAAATGTACAGAATGTTGTAAGGATATTGTGCACCAAGTGTTGGTGCAAGTTATGTATTTGACTGGATACATTGCCCCAAATCAGTTTCAGTTGATATTCCATCACCTGATTCTAGGAAAACATTATCTTTCGGCCCCACATTTGCACTATGCCTCATCACAGATGATATCTAATCTACTTTGCAGACTCATGATGATATCACCCTACAAACAGAGAAGCAACCAAATTTCACGCAGGACTTGACCAAATACAGTGGTGTATGCCCCTGCAATTACAAAGGAACCTACAGTGTAAAACGAATGATTGATTTTCTATGAAGGGGTGGCTGCAATTTTCTATGTATTAGTCTTGCCTTGATTGGCTTGAACTCAAGTCCATCCTCAATGAGGGCTTTATTGGCAGTGACAAAATCCAAATATGTGAAGCTTTCCTCTACATAAAATAATTTTGCTATCGACACTCTGCATTAAATAGTTTTGCTATATCTCACGGCTTTGGCACATCTAAAATTCCCTGGAAATTCGTTTACTTACCACCAATTATGGGTAATATGTTGATTGAGAGGATGAAGGCATCATTCACGGAGAAAACACAAACCATAACCTCTTAAGTAGCTGAAAGACAGATAAGAAGATATCTTGAAAAGGCTACTCACATTTTCTTTCAATTCAGCTTTAGGAAGAAAAGCTCTCAATCCCTGCAAAATAAATTTTCAAAAAGTTATAATCGTCGACAAAATGCATAATAAGTACATACACACGAATTACACAGACAAAAAGCTAACCTCAATCCTCGTAAGAAGACCCCCAGTATTCCACTCTGTTATCTGCTCAATGGGAAACAAAATTTGGCTCTTACATTAGAATAGGCTCTCATTGTTGTATGCATTAAGAAACCATTAGACGTTGAATAAGCCCAAATGACAGCAACTATGAAAAGGAACCTTCATTTTCTTCCCAAGAATCTCCTCCTCAGCATTGTACCATTTAAATGCAAGTGGGTTCTTGCTTGAAGGGCCCTCGAAAGACAAGATAAAATGTGAAGACGCATATTAGGTTTCGCAGTCATGGAGCCTCCATCTTCCTCAATAAATAATACAGTGAGCAGACTTGAATAGTAAATAGATCATTCCAAAATGTAGATTCTAGTAGAAACAGGTAAATGAGATGAACATGCATCGGAAAAATAGGTCATGACTCTCCTTACCTCGTACTTGATCTTTGGAATCCCAGGAAAGAATTCCCCTTCCCATTCATCCGATTTCAAAGAGAGAGCTAGGAATTGGCAGAAAATTGGCTAAATACGTACCTCATAGCAATACCGATTTCAAAGAGAGAGCTAGGAATTGACAGAAAATATCGAGGCAGTGTCGCAGTGATAGAGTACAGACTTCAGAGAGAGAGAGAAACAAGGAAGGGGGAAGGGGGAGATAGCGAAGCGATAGGGCCAGCTAGGGCTTTTCGTTCTGTAAAAAGGGCGGGGGGCGGGAAATTTACGTTTTGGAAGAAAGGAGGGGGAGACCTTGCGCTTTTGGGAAGAAAAGAGGGGGAAACAGGAGGGGCGGGGTTGAAGAAACGGTACCGTTTTAATTAAAGGTTTTTTTTTCCTAATTTGTAGTTTTTCCAAATTTTGAGCAAATTATGTGTATTTAATAAATAAAAAGTAGTTGTAAATTATAATAATATTTATAATAGTATTTAATACATGTTTTTATAACTAGTGTAATAATTTTAATTAAAACAAGTTGATAGTAAAATTCTTGAAATATAATTATTAATTATGATTAATAAAATATTTAATTACCATAACAACTATGACCAACATATTAACTAAAATAGCTAAAACCATATTAATTACCATATTAAAACACAAACCGGGCTAAAATAGCTAAAGGAAAGAAAATCATAACTAAAAATAGGTTTTTGAGAGGGAAAACAGCGGATTTAGGGCTCAAAAAGAGGCGCACCAAAGCGTAGCTAGGTGCCCACGACGTGCGCGCCGAAAAGAGCTTTTTGAATTGGGGTCATGGGTGCAAATCGGGTACTCGGAGCCAAAGTTATGACCAAAAAACTGATACGTGCGCGAAAAGTGCCCAATTCTATATAACAACTTTAATATTCATAACACTCTCTCTAATTTCATATTTTATTAAGTAGGCCTCTTAAAATTTTTTTAAAACATGTGACAAAATAAAATTATGTATAAAAATGAATAAATAGTCAATAAAATAATTATTCAACTTAAATAACAAATAAAAGTTTATTTTTCTATTTTTTTCATATTTTTTAAAATTATACCTATAGCGGCGGTCATGACAAAGACCGCCGCTATAGGTATACCTGTAGCAGCGGTTTGTATTAAAACCGCTGCTACAAGTACGAGAGGTGACCGCCGCTGTAGACCCTCTTTCTATAGCGGCGGTCAGCTTGACCGCTGCTATAGACACCTTATAGCGGCGGTCTCTGACCGCCGCTAAAGTCCCTCCTTCCGCGGCGGTTTCAAAAAAACGCGACTAAATGAGGGTCTATGGCGGCGGTCACTGACCGCCGCTAAAAAGACCGCAGCTACAGACTCTCCTTTGGCGGCGGTTTGAAAAAAACCGCGACTACAGAGGTCTATAGCGGCGGTCACTGACCGCCGCTATAGACCTTTTTTAGCCGCGGTTTATTTGAAAACGCCGCGAAAAGGACCTATAGCGGCGGTTTTAGTGACCGCCGCTATAGGTCCTTTTTTTTGTAGTGTTAAGTTGTACCTGCAAAGTATGGATCAGTAAAAATTATCCGCTCACAGTCATGATCACTTATTATGTGAAAACTAATATAAATAACAATTCAATTACTGTTAGCTATTGGGATAAGTTAGACACATCCTCTACTGAACTCTTCTATTTTTTTTTTTAACGTAACAGAAAAATAGCGCATGACTTACAATGCACAAATTTGTTGCTTTAGGAACATAATTAATAGCACAGTTCACAGGCAGCCGGCCCGTACGTAGATAGAATTAAAACAAGTTTATAAACTAAAAACAATTGACCTAATTCCCGATTTTTGTTTTTATTTCCACTAATGTTAATCCCCGATCCCATATATCCGTAGTAATTTTCAATGATTCATTTTCCCAGAAATTAAGAAAATGAATGGATAAAACTTTCCATGATAACCCCACAAATTTGACTTCAGAAGGGACAAAATGTCTGATTTTTTTTAATAATTAGTGTAAATTGCAAAAAATAAGTGATAGTTAAAATATAATCAATAACAGGTGCTTGTAGATAGGCTGTAGCTAGCTTATTTCTCGAAGGCCGTGAGCTCACCTCTACAGTGTTGTCGCCGACCGTGAACCCGAATATCTCAGAGTATCCGGACGAATCTTTAAACATAACGGAGCGAATGCGATTTCCATAGTCAATTATAATCCGTTCTAATTTTCCCACAAGCATATAGCTCCAGCGATGACCTCCTTGACCTCCCCACGGACCCTTTGAAACGTAAGGTGCCTGTAACATATTAATCACCAAAAAATGACAAAGCTACCAATAAAAAAAAACCCTCTTGCATTATTAAAATTTTTTCCTTATTGCTCTACTGATCTCTGAGCATTCATATGTCTACCTCTTTCAGTACTCTCCTGCATCATAAATATAAATCACAATATGGCACCCAGGACAAGTACAACAACGTCATAAAATACGTATTAGAATCAACGTTATACCGCATTAATTCTATTTATATACATTTCACATAAGAATAAATGAGTGCATTTTCTCTGTTTGCTTCAAGAAAGAGGAGTATATTTTCACTGTTCATGGGATTTCTAAAAGGGAGAACGAAAAATTGTATCTTGCTCTCACAAATTATCACCTCATTTGCAATTTGTCCCCCAACTATATTTTATTGTCATATTATATGAAAAGTAACTTTAAAGCTCTCATTTTTGAAAATCATAGGGCGCCGGCGTATCAATATATATATATATGTGTGTGATAATGTTGTAAGTAATTAACTATACATTTTAATGAGAGAATAAATGAACACACCCAATTTAATAATGGTAATAATTAGAAACTCGAAAAATAACTCACTGGATTAATTGTTGTGCCACCACTGGCTTCACCTGCAGGAGTAGTACCCGAACTTGCCAAGTGCAGACCAATGGAGTCAAGAAGTTGACTGCACCGGTCGTGAAACCCAACAAACTTGCCACTTTTAACAGGAATTAATGCTGAAGTAAGTGTCTTCTTCTTTCGAACATCCGAACGAAAAACTTGTCACGTTTGTCTCAAGCATTAAATATTTAACCGTGGATTCAATACTCTTATAAGGACCGTATCTCCCACTAAAACTAACCAAATACTCGTTCGGCCAGTCAATGAGAACCTGCAAGAAGTCCGTAATTAGTAAATTACCCCTCCCGTTTACACCAAAACAAAATGCTCTGATTTTTTTGGGGGGTAAATTAGTAATCCAATGCTCTTTTCCTCAATGCAACATTTACATCTCTGGACCTCCAAAGCAATACTGAGAATTGTCAAAGTTTAAATCCGAAATCTTGAACTCACGATCGAGGAAATATTGTTTCTGACTGAACTATAATCCGCTTTAAACCTCCAGAAAGCATATAATTCCACTCCCTCCCACCTTCACCTCCCCATGGTCCCAGAGATACCAAACCCTGTGACTGCACCGTACTTATGGTAATCAGTAACCATTGCAAAGTGACAAATTACTCGATATTCAAATGCGAAACAATTTGCTCTTACCATTTGTACGTGTACTTCTTCAGTCTCCAAATTAGAGTCTATTATTTCCAATCTCTATCGGCGATCGAGGCCTTTGCCCTTGATATAAAATCACCTGCGATAATATCATAATCAAAACATTCACCAAGAAATTGTTTGGATTCTGATGAAGGATGGATGGGTGTAATCTGCTACACTTACTCTTTGGTTTTCTCGCTTTCTTTTGGGTGAACTGAATTCAAATACCTCAAGAAGCCTAAAGAAGATATTCGAAAATGAAAAAATCTCGTCTATTTTGAGATGAAAGAATAAATTCATGCCATTTGCTAAGTCCTACCAGCTTATTTGGAAAGGTGGGACTCATTGATACAAAAGAAATTATGACCCAAGATATACGAAAGTGAGATGAAAGCTATATAAAGAACACTATATTCAGTGAATCAGTGTTCCATGACAAGAACAAGCTGTAACCGTGTGAATCGAGGTGGGAGGCCAGAGACTTTTTAAGTCAACAATTAGTGGTCCTAATCTAGCTAGTTTCCTAATTACTTCTTCCCATTCCAGCACAAAAATTAAAAAAGAAAAAGGCTGTTTTCTATACGAAGTAAAGATTTATAATGCGGTCTCTGACTTATTCCCTTGATTTGTGGCAACTGTATATATATAATTAATTCACTAAACATTATTAAAACAAAAAATATATGGAATATGATAGTAGAGGCCAACAAAGCATTTGTGAATAAACTACGTACCCGCGTGCTCGACCGGAAGATTTCCCGGTCCCACAGTAGAATCATATAAATATATATTTCCAACTGCTACCTGCAGAATGTCGTTGTTTGCATTTGATAATTCAAAATAAATAATAATTTTCATGAAAGCTGAGACTTCTTCATCTCCCCAAACTAAGATTAATTGAAATAATTATATAATACTAACATTAAAAATAACTAATAATTACTTTAATGCTAGTAGCTAGCAGTGTGGTATAGGGAATTTTATTTTGTGCAGAGATCTTTTGCTCGCCGTAAGCACTGTAGGTTTATAATAAAGTTTTGGGGCACGCGCGGCCTCATGAATAATAGTCATCAGAACTCAAACTTGGAGATTAGGGGAGCATATAAAATGTTTGGGTGTTTAGAGAATTGTTTTGCAAACCGTTTAATTGGTTAGAACTTTATTGATCATTGAGACAAATGTGAGAAAGTATATATGGAACCCTCGGTAAGAAATTAGACGTTAATTACATGAGTTCTTCATCCCTTTTACAGAAGGCAGTATCCATTGGGTTTCATGGCGGCTTTGGAGCGGGCCTCGATTCAGTCCTAATATATCCTTAACAGAACTTCCAAACGCACAGCTTCACTTCTCCTTCCCCTCCTTTGACTCTCTCCCTTTTCTTCTCTGCCGCCAACTCTCTCTTCTGCCATAGAATTACCAGTCGCTGATCAGCACCGCTTCACATTCAATCGAAGTTTCTCTCCACCCTCCAGGGCAATTGGAAACAAGCACAATCGTTCTAAAGCAGGAATCCCGGAAGAAATCAAGTCACTCAAATTATAGAAATTTCCTACTGCATGCACAAAAAAATTTAGAAAAATAAAATAAAATAAATAAAATATTATTTGGCCTCCTATGGTTTCTAAGCATTTATAGTAGTTTGGCTTCAACTTCTATAAGGAGACAAGACTTCAATCTTTCTTTATTAAAAAAAAATTGATAATTCATTTTGTATTTGTCCAACATAGTGAATACATAATAATACGTGTACTAAACTACCCTAAGCATCTATACTATAGATATTGAGATCCTATCTATTTTTCTATCCATCTGATATTTCTTAGAGTGACATACAATACATGAATTTCCCTACAACATACAATGTTATTGTATGAATTATATATATATATATATATATAAGGCAGAGCATGCGCATGGCTCTACAACATTCGATATGTGTTGTTATCTCTCTTATAATTGGAGAGTATTCTAATTAATCCTCTGTACATACATCCCAATAGGAATGTATTTGAAATACTGTCAAATTAATAGAAAAATTGACACTCGGTAGTACCTTGCAGCCATTAAGATCATGTCGTAATTTATGGAGTGGATAAAAATAGTGGCTGTCAAATCTTTCCCTTGCGCTTGAAGTTGAGTGGAATTAAGCTTATAGTCACGATCCTCATGCGCTCAAAGGAATTATATATGCCTTCCAACTAGATTTCTTTTATTATATATATATATAGCTGGCCTTTGAAAGCCCGTTCTGCTAATACAAAATACAAATTCGAAAGCCATAGATTTAGGAAGTTTTTAATATGCAGTTTATTTTATTGCAACTCAAATCTATCTTTGATGTTGCAACAGATTTTCATATTCACATCTTCTCTGAATGTTCTAGTCGATGATTTACCGACCTCTCCAAGGAGTGCTCCTATAACTTCTCTTGTGGCAGCCCTTTTCTTAACAGCCTATAAACCAAGTTATATGAGATCGGAACCATCCTGTTAGCCTTATTTTCCGTTCTGTTTTTTTTTTGGTTGCTTTACAATGTATGATTGTAGTAGTGTTAATTAGTCTCCCAACACCATTCTCAATGCTTTGATTGATATTAATAAATACATATTTATCTTGTCTAAAAAAAAGTAGTACTACTCATTAAATACTAGTCTATGAAGTGAGCATATATGCCAGGAGATAGACATAGGCGTGCAATATAAAGGTCCCCCACTTTAATTCCCTTCCCGTTGACATTTCCTATTCCAAGAAAAGGGATTACTGGGTTAGGTCTCTTTGGTCCAGAGCCATTATGCTCTATAACTTAGTTTGGGTATAATTGAGCGACATGTAGTGCTCCTTTTTTTTTCTTGGCAAATATCATTGATACTAGAAAAAGCAAATACATCAATGTGGCTCAAAATAAGCATCTGCCTAGACTCTGGAGAACAAATGGTGGTAAAGCTAAAACATCTTGAAAACCAAGAAGTTGCTGATCATTGGCAATACAACCTGCAAGCAGGTGAGCCATATGCACGGTGTTCTGCCTGCGCCGAACCCATAAAAGTCGCCACTCATGAAGACTTTATAAAATATCCTTCACCTTCACTGGAAAATCCTATGAAAGGCCCTACATCAATGAAATGGTCTTCGTTAATATCTCTGCAGGTGAGTAGTGAGTCTCCCTCCAAAATTACCGATGATAGCTGCAGAGACCCGAGCAGCGTTACTTGCCAGCCAGTTACCACTTATCTCTGCATACTGCTGTCAAGTAGACTATACTGCTTCTGGTTCTAAAAAATTATTTTCGTTTCTGCTCCTATACAAAATTTATGGTTCGGCCACAGGGTGAGAGGATATATAAATAATTTTAGAAGTGAATTAGAGTCAGGGACGAATCTACGGGCCCCCAAAGATTTTGAAAAATTTTTTTTTTTAACATTTTTTAAGTTATATTCTAAATATTTGTTTGAATTTTGCTTATAATTGTATTCCGGCCTCCCCGAAATTTTTTTTTGCTTACAATTGTATTCCGGCCCCCCCAAAAAAAAATTTCTGGCTTCGTCCCTGATTAGAGTTGATCGGGACAATTTTGAAACTTCTCTTAAATGCAAGGATATATAAAAGTTGATATATTGTTGAATAGGTTTTGAGGGATAACTGTTGAGGTGACGTGGCGATTTTTTTATTAATGGTCGTCATCCTGTAACTACGTAAAACTTGATATATTTAATTCGTTGAGAGTTTTTGGCTCCAAGTGTTTTTATGTCTATATATGTTGAAAATGTAGTCCCACATTACTAAAGCAACGCGGACAATTGAAATTAATGGGTTATAAATAAGTTCTAATGTAACATTTTCAATTATAAGTGAGAAAATTGAATGCTCAATTAGATCTTCCAACAGTAGATATACGTCAATGACCGAACCATTTAAAAATCTTATCTCACTTACTATGTATATATACATATATGGAACACAAACAAATAATTTTGATTTTACTTCTGTAGTACAATATTCCTAAAGGCTAGTGGTGGTCAGATTGGACACAAACTGGGCAGAAAAAATGGCAGAGGAAGTTTGTACGGTACCGTCAAGATTTGTCACTGGGTGAATATGCCCCGCGTGACCGCGTCGTGATCAGTGTGATTTTTTTCTTTTTCCTTTTTTGGGGTTCCCCAATCAAATAAACGACTAATCACTATCCATTTTTTATTCATGGGACATATATTAACAAAACCAAAAAAAAAAGTTTTCTATCCCTCACCCGAAAAAAGTATATTTCAAGACATGTTTTTGATTCAGGGAATTTCCCTTCAAAAATCCAACCAGCCCACATTCTCCTATGTATTCTTCGGGCACTACACAAAAAATGACCTTTAGTAGCTTTTTTTAGCGGCGGTCAGATTCGTACAGTAAACCTATATCTGCGATTTTGGTAACCATTGGAGTAGGCTGAGATCTATAGCGACTTTTGTGATTGCCGCTATAGACCGAAGCTTAATCGTACTTTTTTTGCAGCGTTTCTTAAAACACCGCTACAAGTATTTAGCATCGTTTTTAAAAACGCTGCGATAGGTCAGCTCAGTTTTTTTTGTATGTGTCAGCATTTTTAAAACACCACTTATTTTATCCTATATTTTCCTATACATGATTTTTTAATCGGTAATATAAATTTATTTTAATATAATAATTCATTGGATGTAAAAACTTAAAGAACAAAGATAATAAAACAAAATATACTTCATCATGGATTAAAAATATTTTACAACAAACACAAGAATCTGTACAAGTAATCTATAAAGTAACAAGTTTCTAATATAAAATAACAATAAGCAATGACTAGCTAAAATATTCAAATACAACACAATAAGCAAGGACCAATTAAAATCTTCCTCCGTTTACACATCAACGCTCTCTTGAATTCCTATAATTAAAAACAAATATCATATGAGAAATAGAAATAGAAATAAACAAAAGATTTATGTAAACAAAATACCTACTTG
Source organism: Myrica gale (assembly GCA_963930655.1). Taxonomy (NCBI): domain Eukaryota; kingdom Viridiplantae; phylum Streptophyta; class Magnoliopsida; order Fagales; family Myricaceae; genus Myrica; species Myrica gale. Next base: position 21,437,501 of record OZ005615.1, read on the forward strand.
TATATAAGGCTATAAGCAACTCTAGATTTTGCGATAAGACTTATAAAAAAACATAAAGAAAGAAGAATACTAATAAATGAACTCATTGTACAGTTTATAAGGCCTGCAAGTTGATTCGTAGGTGACATTGCATATGCATCCAAGACAACAGAGACAATTGCATGGGGCATAAATTGCTTGAGCAACATTTTATACATACAGAGGCAACACAAGCTCATAGGCAAAAAACAATTAATACAACATGCATTCATGCAAAACATAATACTTCAGTGACTATCAAGAATATAATGCACAACTTGCATTCACAATACAAGAGGTGGTTTGAACAAAGAAATGCATAGAAAACCACCATACCTAGTAATTTGGGAACTCGCTATCTACAGCTGCTTCAAATTGGGTAAGAAATTGATCAAGACCATCACCACCACTTAGCGTTGGAAGTCTACAAACTTTTGATAATGAGGAGATTATATGCCCTACAGTTTCCAACAGCATTAAGGTGCGTTTGCACCAAAAATTTTACAAAATATTTCACCAACTCATAATAAAATACTACAATATAATCACTTTCTCTCCCATAAAAAAATATAAAAAATTACCTCTCTTCACTTTTTCACTAAACTCAATACCAAAAATTTTTCAACACAAACATAACCTAAGAAATCAAATCCAATGCGCAGGCCTTTCATGAGACCCAAACACTTTAATATGTACCGAAAAGAACTTTTTTTTTTGCACCTGACAACTGAGGTATATTTATATTCAAGCAGGAAATGTTCTGTTTTTAAACAAAGGGTATAAAAGACCTACTCGTTGTTTCTATATTTTTTTTTCCAAACAAACACACTAAGAGAGAAGTAGATGACTGAAGGCTAGCTTTAATCCGTCCAAGCAACCTTTCCAAGTCTAGAAGCTTACGAAGATATTGAGCAACAAGAGACATAACTTCTGAATTTGCAAACTTAAGAATCAAAGCAAAATAGAAGGCACCATATGCCGGAGAATATCCCTTCAAGTGCACCAAATTTCTAACTTTAGAAGTATCCAGGAAGCTGTAATTGGCTGCACTGGACTCAATTGTAACATGGCAGGACCTGCAAGATAAACAAAACCCAATAATTCAATACTTTGTGTTATAAGATTCAAAAGTTATTGTAATGCATCTACTTGGTCCTTTTCAGCATATAAACATGCATCTCGTTGCTAGAAAATAATAAAATGCACTTTTTGAATGTAAAATTCCCAATCCAAAACGAGCCTAAAGAAAACTCTCGTTTGAAATCTGTGCTCTGATTCCACTATGTCATTCTCAACCACCGCCCCCTTATTAAAAAAAATAGCATATAAACAATTCGTACTACTCTCTAGGTTTCAGAGCTCAAATATTAGAGAATTATTCAGGCCAAAGTCCTAGCTGAACCTTTCTTTTGTTTTTTCAATCATACAAAATACTCAACACATATCCACTAACCAAATGTCTAATTTAATATTCACCAAAGCAGAAACCAAGGGTCAAATTATATTGCAGAACTCTGGCTAAAGAATAATTCTTCCTACGTTAGACTCTATCGCACTTGTAGTTTCGCACTTTGACTGACAAGATTATGGACAAAACGTGGAAACAACGTAGTCCTTGTTAAGTCCGGACATTTTGAGCATTTATATGGAATCTCTGAATAAAAACTACTCGTGTGTAATCCACCATTCCAAAAAATACAGAATATTCTAGCCTGATAATGAGTACTTTCTGAGTGCTTTATGACCTTGGACAGCTAGTGTTGAGTGAAGTGAACCAAAAAGCTTTAAAGAAAAGCTTTTTATAACAAGTGAAAATAAATTTTTACATATAAGACAAAAACACACTTTACTTTTCTCCACAGTATTTGTCTCACCTCACTCACACTTACCCACTTTACACTTACTACACAACTCACGCACTGCTCACCACTTTTTGGCTTCACCAACTCTACTCGGACACACCACTTCTTTACAAGCCGCCTATTTATAGACTCCATATGTCGGTGGAGAGAAGTCTAGAATCTTCCGGCAGCTATAGCTTTCCAGATACTTCACCATCCGGATTTTCTTCCACAATTTTCCAGATGCTTCCCACGGGCTATCCTTTCCAGCATTTTATTTTCCCTTTTCTAGAGAATTCTGGGCTGTTCTTCAACACTCCCCCACAGCACTGAATTCTCCTCTATCCAGCAATTCATGCAAGTATGCATTCTTTACGTTCATTCGCCAGAGCTTCCATAATTTTTCAATATCCAATAATGGTAGCACATCATCTATAGTCTTCATATCTGCCGATTTTTCCACTGCTTTGCTGTCACCCGATTCTTCAATCGCTAATGGTGTTTTGACTTATCGAGACTTCTCGACATTGAATCCCAGATTTTATTCTTCACCAGTGCAGCAACCTTCTCTTCTATTGTTTTTCTTCGCACTGTATTTTTAGATGCTTCTTCATCTGGTGTTATATACTCACCAGTCTGCTGCGGTCCTTCTCTTTCTTGTTCATCCGACATATTCGACTCTCCTTCCTTTCCACTGATTAGAGATATGAGTTCCTCCACTGTCTGACCATCTTCCTGTTGGCCATCCTCTGGCTCAACAATAGCACATATGACTATCTCATCAAAGTCTATCTCTTCTTCTGAATAGACTTTATCTCCAAGGTTTACCAGAGTGGAGGACACTTCAAAATCCCACTCATCTTCACTCTCATATATATTATTATCTACAGTGGCAAAAGAAGCATGAAAGTCCCACTCATCATCACTATCATACGTACCTTGATGAATGCCGGATGTTGCCCAATTGCCTTCAACATGCTCTTTCTTGAATCTGCAATCTCGAGCAAAGTGTCCTCTTCGACCGCAATTATAACATGCATCATTCCGTTGTCTGCAATGCTGATTGCCTGTCCATTGAGCTCCCCCTGATTGTGAGCTCCTCTTCTGAGGATTCGACGACTCTTCGTCTTGCTCCTCTTCTTCTTCATCGTCGTCTTTGCCTTTCTTCTTAAAGTCGGAGCCCCTCCGAAACTTGTGTCGACCTCTCCTGCTGCTGTACAGTGCCTCCTCTTCATTCTTTAGTGAAACCCCGGCTAATTGCCTTGCTAAGGTTTCTTGATTGGCCAGCAAATTTTCTAGCTCCTCCAAGGAAGGTTGGGTTGGCCAACCTTGGATCGCCGTGATAAATCCATGGTATTCGGGTCTTAACCCATGGATAATAATTCTCCTTATACGTTGCTCATTAATTTTTGCAGAAGAGTCTAACTCCGAAATTTCTCGGCAAAGAGATTTTACCTTAGTAAAATATTGATGAATCGTGAGCTCCCGCTGCGTAGTTGACATGAGCTCGTTTTCCAATAGCTGAAGCCTCATATCATTTTTCCTTGAAAAACGTGCTGCCAATGTGTCCCACGCATCCTTCGGTGTGGTGGCGTGCCGAATGTGCTCCAACATATCTTTCTGAACGGTTATCTTGATTGCGAACAAAGCTTTCCCAGCTTTAATTCTCCACTTTCGGAGTGCATCGGCATTCTCCGCAGATGGTGGCGTGGAGTCATTTCCTCCAACGATCTCCCAGAGATCTTGACCCTGCAAGTATGACTCCATGCACGTCTGCCAGGTAGAATAATTATTGTCATCAAGCTTCTCCACTGTGCCAGCAAATTGGAGATCCGCCATCATGACTTGGTGTCGTCTCACGTCCTCCCAAGCAAGCTTAGTCCCAGACTATCGAGCTTCACAATCCCAGATTGTGCACGAACAATGATCTCTCAAGCAGCACCTTAACACGGTCCCTGACCGCCTTGACTCTCTACCAACAACTTTTTCCCTGCACAGCTCCGAAATTACTTCAACCGTCCCACTCTGACACCGGTCCCTGACCAACTAGCTCCGATACCAAATTGTTGAGTGAAGTGAACCAAAAAGCTTTAAAGAAAAGCTTTTTATAACAAGTGAAAATAAATTTTTACATATAAGACAAAAACACACTTTACTTTTCTCCACAGTATTTGTCTCACCTCACTCACACTTACCCACTTTACACTTACTACACAACTCACGCACTGCTCACCACTTTTTGGCTTCACCAACTCTACTCGGACACACCACTTCTTTACAAGCCGCCTATTTATAGACTTTATATGTCGGTGGAGAGAAGTCTAGAATCTTCCGGCAGCTATAGCTTTCCAGATACTTCACCATCCGGATTTTCTTCCACAATTTTCCAGATGCTTCCCACGGGCTATCCTTTCCAGCATTTTATTTTCCCTTTTCTAGAGAATTCTGGGCTGTTCTTCAACAGCTAGCCCTGCACCAGATGTTCAATATTTAATTTTGAAAGGAATGATGCTCTTTTCATGTAAATTTCAGAAATGGAGCTATGCTCAAACCATAAATATTAGGACTGGGGACGAATGTTCACCTCTACTCTCATATATAACTTCTTTCGGTGCCACCTAAAACTAAATCTCCAACAAACGAATTAGGGCAATGAAGTCGTCGAGTTGAAGGCTAGATTGGCAGGCCGAGAGAGGGTGGTGTTTGGCGAGAGAGAAGGCGGCTCCATAGACAGCAAGTATGGCAGATCTCGTTTGAGCAGAGTTTGACACGAGAGAGAGCGCAGCTGCGGCAGCAGACAGACCAAGAGAGAGAGGGCGGCATTTACAAGAGTGGGTGAGGTGTAATGGGAAAGGGGATCAACAGAAGCAAGAGAAACTAAGAGATTTCGAGGGAGAGAGAGAGCATTCGACTAAGAGGAAGAGGGGGGCAACAAATGAATTTCATCTTCAATTTTTACCGTCATTTGAACTCATCGTATTTTGCAATGAAACTCACCGTTTTGCTTTGTTTTCTTGTCCTATATATACATATATATATACTTATATATATCACAAACCAACAAGTGATATAGTATTTAAAATACTTATACTTAGTATTAAATACATAGAATATTATTTTATTAAAATAGGTTGTACGTAATAATATATAATACTTATAATTTAAAAGTATAATGTCTTCTATATAACATTGCATGTTTAATTATATATATGTATTTATCATATACATGATATGTATTAATTAACCTATGTACATTAATTGCATAAGCTAATCTCACAATATCTTTTCTTTTGAAATTAAATAATATATCCTAATTAAATAGTATTATATTACTAATTATTCAAAATATATATGCTCATTATAAGGATGATAATAGATTTTTTTTAAACTACTTAGATTTAGTCAATAAATATGCAATTATCATAACAATCATAGGTATACAGTGACCACCGCTATAGATACCAAAATTATAGCAACGTTTTTTTTTCACAAACGCTGCTAAAACTTAGATTTTTAGTTGCCTTTGTGAAAAAATGCAGCTAAAGATGAACTTTTAGCGCTGTTTTATAAAAAAACGCCTCTATAAGTAAAACTTTAGTTGCATTTTTTGCAAAAACGTTGCTAAGAATCAAACTTTTTTGCAATGTTTTTCAAAAAGCGCAGCTAAATTTTTTACCTATAGCAGCGTTTGTAAAAAAAGTCGCTTCTCTGACCACCGCTATAGGTGGTTTTTAGCGGCATTTGTAGAAAAACGCTCCTAAAAGGGTGTCTTTAGCGGCGTTTTTAGTGACCGCCGCTAAAGAGCAGATTTTTTGTAGTGGGGTCATTTGTCTAGTACCTTCACTGATCAATGGATGAACTCTTGATCCCCAGAAGGCACGCCCTCAATCAGCGATGAAGGTGCTAGCGTGTGTGAATGGATGAGGTTGAGTCTCAGTCCCTGGAAGGAATGCAAATCTAGATTTAAGATTTGGGTAAGAAGTTCGATGTGTTAGAGTATCGAGAATATTCGTGTATGTCTAATAGATCACTATGTAACTTCGAGTTCTCATATTAGTGGAAACCTTTCTCAGCCACAACGCCTGTAGAGTTTTTCTTTTTGAATTGTGTCTTCAAGAGGTTTCTCTTCGTAACCATTTTGTATGTTATGTGTGTGTGATTGAATTGATTTACATTGTTGAATTTAGATTGAATATAAATCTGTCCACTATTGTTTGTAGTTAAAAGACAGTTTTCTTGAATATTTTGAAGCTTTGATAAAAAGTTTAATTGCATTAAAGATTTACTTGTTATCAACATATATAAAATCTTAATAAAGATTTTGGGTTTTTGAACTTGCTGATATTCTTGTAAAGTGTGTAGCATTCATTATGTGGGTGGGAGGATTCCATAAACAGTTGGTCATACTAAAGAACTTCAGACACCATTAAGACATATGTCGTCAAGGTCAAGTGGGAGAATGTTAGAAAAATTTCCTTAAGGTGACCTAATTGACATATGTAAATAATCTTTTAAAGTTTTAAAGGTTATGGTGTCAGTTAAATAAGATTATGGAATCTGTAGCAGATTCAAATTTAGAACTAATTGGATAAAGATTGCAATTTGATTTCTGATTTAAATTGGAATTCAAATTGTAACCAATTAGATAAAGATTGCTATTTGAATTTGAATTTGAATTTCCTTGATGGAAGGAACAAATAAAAATCTACAACAGATTGAGGGTCCCTGACCTAGCCTATAAATAGAGGCCTGTGTATACCATCTATGAAGAGCCTCACTAAAATACTTTAAATTTACAAAGTTACTCTGCAGAGATTCCGCTCGAGTGCTGAGCAAGATGACTGGAGGTAAAGATCCTTGTGTTTAATAATTCCGCTGCGTTCACAATCATATTTGATTGATTGTGATTAAATTTTTTAACAGGAAATGTTTATGCAGCTCAAAATCTTAGATTTATAAGGTTTTTATTTTATGTCTATAACAGTGTTCAATTTTTATTCCCCCCCCCCCCCCCCCCCCAAAAAAAAAAACTTAGTGTTCAATGTTTGGCCAACATTCACAGTGGATGGCCCATCATTTTATTGCTATTGATTGGTTTAGTCTATAGTCAGGATTGTTCAGTTAGATGAAACGTAGAGGAGCCATATTCCCTGCTCCTTCAGGATCCAGCCAGGCATGGCAAATCCCTTTTTTTTTTCGCCTCTGTTATGGGGCTTTTGTATCCGCCCCGGTCAAGAATTTTGATTTTTTTTTTTCCTTTAAAACATGTTTAAGGCCAAAAATATTTTTACATTCCAATTTTAAACCTTCAAATATCATTCTGCCCCCAAATATATTGAAGAAATCTCTCTTGGAGGACCAAAAATACTATCCTTATTTACCCTTTTAAGGGTGGGTTTGTGTACCAAAATTTTACCCCCTCTAAAATTTTAACACAATTAAATATTACAATATAATCTCTCTCTCCCCATCAAATTATTACTATTTACTACAAAAAATATAAAAAATTACATCTCTCTTCACTTTTTTACTAAACCCAATACCTAAAATTTTAACAACACTAAAATTTTACAACACAAACACAACCTAAATATCATTTATCCCTCCGTAGTTGCTTCTCGTTTTTTAGTTTAGTTGTAGGGCTTTCTTTTTCTGTTGTCTCTATGACTGGTGCGATGCATCGATTACGTTTATTTCTTCAATAAAGCTTAGTGGTCTTGGATTAAAAAAAATATCATTTATCCCTTAAAATGAATGAGACAAATATAATGCTTTTTAAACAAACTAATTTAGACTTAAACTATGTGCAAAATAACTAGAGAGGGCGAATAGGTATATTTAAAAAATATCAAATATATTTTTAAAACTGAAACCTATCCTATGTAAAATCAATCTAAATACAATGCTTTCAATAACCAAAGACCTAATAATGTCCAAAAAAATACGTGATGAAGAATCTGTAAAAACAGTATGAACAATCTGTGAAAAAGGAGTAATTCCAAACTTACTATAGGAGACTCTAAATAGACTGCAGATTACGAAATTTACAGATTAAATAACTAAATTGATCCACAATCAATTTATCAACACCAGCAAGATTAGATATACCAGATCTAATTAAATACACATTTACTTTGTCTTCAACATTCTTTGAATAGAATATTCAATATCACCAAGATTGATATTCTAAAAACACTAACACTAGAAATGTTAAATAATAACAGATAAACCAAAGTAAATTCAATCACACACTTGACACAAAATTTGGTGACTAAGAAAAATCTTCTTAAAGAACTTCTTCAAGAGAGAAAAACTCGATTACACAATGATCAAAAGATTAAGCTAACCAAGTTAATCTAAACACAATGTATCTTACCCATTTACCTCAATTCAGATACACACTTTGCAGGGATTATGAACTCCATGACCGTGTTGATCTTTCCACACATACCTTGTGCAATCAACAACCACTGTTGGAACCTCCTGCAATCAACCTCCAGCACCTCTGGAAGATTTAATCACTCTTTGAGTTTGAATGTACGGTGATCGAAGAGAAAAATCCTTCAAAGATGTATTACATGAGCGTTGACAGCATACTTTTAGATTCATCACGAAACAAGGGAACAAAACAATCGGATGCTTTCTTGGAGGATCTCGATCGATCTTGAAGAAGAAGCAAATCTTGCAAGTTACGATCAGATCTATATCTCTCTAAAGAAAACCCTTTCGTTTAAATCCAATACAAGCGTAATTGCCCCTATAGGAGTTTCACGAAAATGCCAATAGACTTTACCCTTTAGAAGGACAACAAATAAGAAATGAATTAAATTACCTTTTGAAATAACAACAAATGCCAATGGAATTAAAATTTGAGCAAGAGATGCAATTTATTTTATGACCTAAATACAAGTTTTTGTTTCTATTTTGTTATTTATTTCTCTCAATTTTACTTTTTTATTTTAAAAAAAAAACTGTCGATTTTGCCTCAATTTTGAAAATGTTACTATAAATAAATCACTAAACCCACCGAGTTTATTTGCAGCTTTACATATTACAACTTTAACTTGATTTTTTCTTTCTTTTCTTTTGATGTTGTTTCGGTTTATGTAAGTTTATTATATCTTTTTAACTTCAAATCTGTTTCAATCTCAATTTTTTTTCCTACTTTAGTTGCTAATTTCAATACGGAGTAAACATTTATATTATTTTCTGCATAATTGTTAGATAATGAACTTGTCGAATGATTTGTTGGTATATTTTTTAAAAAAATACTGGAATTTGTAAGGAAATGTGTTGAAGGTATTATTGAATTTTTTGAGATATTGGATGTTTAGTTGTAAATTTTTACCTTCAAAATATTTTTCTAAAAAAATTGAATGTAAACGTCTATGACTCGCACCCAAAACTTCAATCTTGAATCCACGGCGTTGACTTGAACGGCATGAAGATATAAATACCAGACGTTATAAAAAAAAAGGGGGTACATCTTAGACAGTGACTGTTGTGATTTTTTTTTTCTTTATTTTAAATTTCAGAAACGCAAAATATAAATGCACTGTAAATAGAGACATTCATGAAAATCTGGCAGCAGTTTTATACTTCCTAAATTTCAGACACGCCGTAGTGCGTATTTCCGGCCAGCTGGTACACCATAAGCAAATAAACGAATTGTGGCACTGGTCATGATGGCCTTACAAGCACACCAATGGCATCGAGGTCTGAGCCAGAGCGACCATAAAGCCCAACAAGCTTCCCACTTTCGATAGGAATCCGGAACTCAACATCATTCCGATACTCAGTACCGAAAGGTCCATGAGTTTTCACATTTGTTTCAATAATCAAAGACTTAATGGCAACGTGTCCGTGTGTCCGAACCTTTCCGTATGTCCCACGTAAACAAATCACATACTCCTTAGGCGAGTTAATATGTACCTTTGTCGACAGAATGGATTAGTAGAAATTATTAGACCACGACATTAGAACAAATGCAACAAATAAGTTCGATGCAAACTACGTACGAAGAAGAAAATGTTCTCGTAATTTGCATGTGTGATAACTCAAATAAATAAAAATTTAATTATAAAAAATCAACAGCGTATTGTTATGACTCAAAAATATCGTTTATTAGAAACAACAAAAAACTTAAAAAAAACAAACAAACTAGAAGGTGATCAGTACTCAATGGCCCTGCGCTCACCTCTGTAATTGTGAACATTCGGGGTGCCCCGTATCTCTGAGTGTACCCGTACGAATCTTCGAACAAAATAGAGCGAATGTGAGGTCCATGGTCAATTATAATCTGTTTTAACTCCCCCCTAAACTCATAGCTCCACTGTCCACCTCCTGTACCTTCCCACGGACCCATTGCGACGTAAGGTGCCTGTATCATATTAATCATGCACCTTATATAACTAGAAATCGGTATTCGGAACATTAAAATAAAAGAACTCACTCGGGCAATTGCAGAGCCACTGGCTTCACCAGGACTACTCGAACATGAGGTCACATGCAGACCAATGGAGTCGAGAAGCTGACTGCACCGGCCGTGAAACCCAACAAACGTGCCACTTTTGACAGGAATGGTAAAGTAAGTGTCATCGTCGTGCGAAAATCCGAATGAATAACTTTTCACGTTTGTCTGGAACATCAAATATTTGACTGTAGATCCAACACGACCGTAAACACCGTATCTCCCACTTAAACTAACCAAATACTCATTCGGCCAGTCAAAGGAAACCTGCAAAAACTCGAAAATTAATAAATTTCCCCTCCAGTTTCCACCAAAACAAAATGCCCTTTTCCTCGCTGGAACATTTATATCTCTTATAAACTAAAAGGAAAAAGAAAAACATAAAGGTATAATTGGTTCTACTCGGTAAGTTATTAATATTTTTCAAGTAAAAAATAGTTTGAGTGATTTTTTTTTTTAATTCTAAACAAAAAAAGGCATATATGTTTATTTTTTCATAGCTCCCCACTCACTTAAATCCGTGCAAATAGATACACACAGCGCGGACCTCTCAAGCGATAATGAGGCTTGTCAAAGTTTAAACCCACAATTTAAAACTCACAAGGTAATGTTTCACGCCACTACGCCACCACCTTGAGGTAAATAATAATTTAACAAGTAGCCTAAGTGTAGTATATAATTATATATGTGTACTCTTCAAATGTATCTTATAGAAGGTCAATAATAAATAAATGAATGAAATGAATATATATATATATTTAAAAGCTGCAATAAGTACTTCGTCCCAATATATGACTCATTACCTAGTTGATGAGTACGATTTTTAAAAATGGATCACATAACACAAAGCCATTAACCTGGCCAACAAGCTGGCATGTTCGAGGGACCTAAGAAGATCGATGGCCCTACACTCACCTCCTCAGTTCGCTCCCCACCGTCAGTACCAAACTTCGTAGAGTACGTCCCTGCCGAATCTTGGAACATGATAGAGTGGATGCAACTTCCATAGTGAACTGTAATTCTCCTTAAACCACTGGAAAACATATAACTCCACTCGCTACCACCTTCACCACCCCACGGCCCCAGGGAGACGAGAGACTGTGAATACACCGTATTGTAATTAGTATAAACCTCACAAACTCGATTTGCAAATGAATACTATAATGAAACAATTTGCCTTGGAACGACTAAAGAGATATGTCGACCTTACCATTTGTTCTTCTCGAGTCTTCAAATGTCTATCGACGATCGAGGACTTTTCTAGCGACGCTTACCTACAGGACGAGTCATTTTGCTAGGATAAGAATCTTTGATACCAAGCAATGACAGAAGACAAAAGTGAGACGAAAGCTATATGTATAGAAGTATGGAAGTTGGTCGCTAGCATGAGCTTCTTTGACCACAACTACCAGTCTTTAGATCACAGGCTTTAATTTCAAGTTCATCTTAAACAGTAAAGGAAATAAAATAAGTTAAGAATTCAGGAGTGAAAGAATTGAATAATACCGTTGAGGCTGGCATATTGTAAGTATAAATTATACAATAATATTTGATCTAATCAAATGGATTCGTAAATGATCAATACTACATGCAGTACCAGGCTATATATAGAAGCCATATGCGTATAAAGAAAACATGTATTAATGAGTGCTAGGTAGCTCCTTGACAAGAGCAACTAATGCATGTGGAGGTGGGGAGGTCGTAGACTTTTCAAGTCAATTAATATCAGTGGTCCTAATTAATCTGGTAGTTAAAAAACTTAAGGCTTGATCTAATTTCACTACAATATATAGTTCCAACCTTTAGTGAGGAATTTGGTAGTTAAAAAACTTAGGGAGGGAGCACATGATTTATACGTGTTTGACGTAGTCAACCGTAGTAAACAGATGTATCCGCCCGCATGCTAATGTCAATGTGCATATGGGGGAGCCACTGCATTTTTCGCAATACATTTTCTTCCACGTTGCATGTCTGTGACGTGTGTCCGCCTGAAGACTCCCAGACGGTGTGTAATCGCTTGGACGGTAGAACTTTCTTTAAAGAAAATGCACGTTTGAGATTTGAAATTTAATGTGGGCGAATTGGATTGGGTCACGTGGAACAATAGCCTGGGAAACGGTCCTTGAGCATCCCAACGGTATCGACGAATTTTAAACACGAACAAACTCCTTTTCCTCACTTCTCTCTCGGTCTCACGATTTTCTTTCGCCAAATCACTGAAAACACTAATTTCCTCACTATTTCGATGAAAACTTTGCATCCAGGTAGTGTTTATGCAGTTTTAATAAGTTTTTGCCTCAAAATCTTAGATTTGTAACGTTTTTATGTTTAAAACTTAGTGTTCAATTACGCATGCTAACACATTATTGCTATTGATTGGTTTAGGCTAGGCTATAGCCATGATTGTTCGGTTATATGAACCGTACATGGTTGATCCCCACACTTTTACGCTAGGGAGAAACCAATTCATGAGTTTTCACAATTTCCGTCGTTGATAACCGCACATGTACTTTGCTCCGAGCTGCGGGATGAGCTTTTTTGCATCCTCATCCTCCACGCCAGGGTCTTTCCCAGCCGGGCACCATAAATTTCTTAATTTATATTAATAAATTCGGTCCGGTCCGGTCTTGTCCAGACCGATTTTCAAAAGGTATGGACCGGACCGGACCAGATTATAAAATCAAGACCGGATTGGACCATTTAAGTGGTTCATATCAGTTTTTTTAGATTAATTTCGAAGGGAGAAAGGAGAAGGACATGACAAAACACATAATTTTAGTTTAGGTTAAAATTAAAATTTTTAAGTTTGTAATTTGCATTAAATACATATAAAAAACATTTTTTTATTTGTATTAATAAATCTAGTCCGGTCCGATCCAGACCAATTTTTAAAAGGTCTTGACCGGACAGGATATAACCGATCCGATCCAGACTGGACCGGATTACATAATCAAGACCGGACCAGATCGCAAATCCGGTCCGGTTTTATTCAGCCCTAGACCGGATAACTTATAAGTGGTCTGGTCCGGCCTTAAGTGGTCTAGACCCATTTTTTTAATTTTTTAGGTTAATTTCGAAGGGAGAAGGACATGACAAAACACATAGTTTTAGTTTAGGTTAAAATTAAAAATTTTAAGTTTTTAATTTGCATTAAAAAAATATTTTAATTTATATTAATAAATCTGGTCCGGTCCAGACCGGTTTTCAAAAGGACTGGACTGGACCGGACCACAAATCCGGTCCAATTTTATGGTCCGATCTAGTCTGCGGTCCGATTTTGTTCCGCCCTAAGTTCATGTCACTCATAATTAGTTAATTTGTACGTAAAAAATTATGCAAATTGGCCATTTATTGTTTTTTCATTAAAAAGTGGTTGAAAGACTCTTTTGGCCCCTTATTTTTACCCTCGTTTCAAAAATAGTTCTTTAATTTTGAAATTGATCACATACATTACTCGAGTTTTCACAAAGAATAAAAAGTAGTACTTATTCTACCGTTTGAAGTGCAAAGTTAAATATGGATTGACACCTCATCCCAAAAAAAAATTTGCGCCATGTGTCCAAACCATATCACACACATTCCACGTCAGAAAAAAATTAAATAATATAAATTTAGAAAGTTGAAAATCAGAAACACATTTTTTAAAACTATAAAGAAGTAAAAACAATTAGAAATGATAGGTTATATATTTTATTACATTTTTTCTTTTCTTTTCTTTTTTCATTTTTATTTTTAGTTTTAAAATAATTCGAGTTTCTCTGTAGTACTGTTAATTTTTTTTGAAATTTCTATTAAAAGAACTCCTTACCCATCTTTCTCGGTGATCGCAATTCGACATGAGCCTAGTCATGGGTCAGTGAGGATAGTAGTGGCTTTTTTGTGGTTAGTGACTTGGTGCCGCGTGCGGGAAAATGGAGGTGCAGGGGAAACTCGGGGTTGATTTGGTGGGGTACGGGTGACAGCTGACAGTAACTCTATTGTTACTATCTTCCACTCACTCTATTGTTTGAGCATCAGCCACGTGGTAATAAGTTCACCTTCAATGCACCAGTAAGGTATCTCTTCTTTATCTAGAAAAAAAAAAATCTCTTCTTTACTACGAGCTTGATTGATCAGAATCAATGAGTCACCTTTCAATGGATTGGATCCCACCGTTTTGTGCACTCGAATACTCAATATCTCACCATTACAATTTCTACAAACAGTTGTGGCACATAAAAAATTGTCCGTATCAAAATTGATCTTGAGTGTTCTAGGTTGAGATTGTTGCACAAGACTTCTTCTATTGTTTCTTGAGAGTCCCACGCTCCCTTGTGTGCGACGAATCTGTTATGGACAGATTGAATAGACAAGAAAATATCTATTTGTTTGGCGCCATGAACTAAACTATTGCGATGCATCCAAATAACATCGACGGTGATAACGACAACCAACATGAAATCCTATCATCTACCACGATCCTGCACTGTCAGATTATATGGATCCAAAATAAAATGCAACCAATGGGACAGCGGCCGGTCGATCTGCACAATCAATGACATTGCAAAGTTGGAAACAGTTTGACATATGACATCTTTTGATGGGTAGTGATTTGGCATATTAAGCCTGTAGGGCTCACCCGCTTCTGCCCGCCCCTGCTAGGGGATGTTCCCACGACTAACACTGCGGTAACTGGAGGCAGACTAAGGTTAGGTTTGAGTGCTAAAATTTTAAGGTGGTTAAAATTTTAGGTGTAAAAATTGGTGAAGAAGTAAAGAGAGTAAAAAAATGAAAAAAGTTTACGAGAGAGGGTGAAAAAATGAAAAAGTGAAAAAGTTTATAGAAATTAGAGAAAAAATAAAAATAAAATTTTTGTAATGATGATAAAATTTTAGAGAGCTTTCCTCCTAAATTAAAATATCTTCCCACGACTGAACCGTTTAAAATAAGATTACTGATCACAGTTTGGCGAGACGGGCATTGGGCAGTATCTAAAAAGTGGCATAACTAAATAGTTTACCTACTTCGGTTCTTTTTCATTGGTGTTTTGAGCCACTGTGGTGGCTTGTTTCTTTTATTAAAATTACTGGAAATTAATGATCGCTAAAATAAAAGCTGTGGATATAAGCTTTTAGTTAAATTGTATTTGGTTTGAGAACTAAAATATTAATATAAGACCGTAAACACTACACGTTAATGTGATATCCCGAATCAGAAGAGACGCAGTCAACTACAGTACTAGTCGAGCTATAGCAAATATTAAATCATTTGAAACTCTGAAATAATTTTATTTCACTTTTTAATTGGTGGTGATATGGCTCTAAGTTTTACATTAATATCTGTTAGTGAGAGAGGATATATAGATTGAAATGGACAGAAATTAATGTGTTATAAGTTGGTCACCTCCAAAATTATTTTATGCAAATCGAAACTATAAAGATTAACAACAGGAATCTATATACTGCAATTAGCCTTCCTTTTTACCAAGTACATAATTCTTATTTCTTCAATGTTCTTGATACAATAATTAGAATATAATTCATATTTTCTGGCTTCCCGTTTGATCTAATTGTTTGCATGCATAGTTATAATTACATCTTGTATTGAAGATATATTTATCATGTAATCTATGAATGAGGTTATAATTAAATAATGGATCACTCTCTAATTTTTTTATTGTTTGATGAAACCTCTTTGAACTTTAAATGTTGATGAAAAGATAATTCCTGGAACCGTACATATATATGTAGCTCAGATACCATTATATAACAAATAAGGAGGATTCAAAGCTTCGGCATATAAGAGAATAAATATCAACTGAAATGATCTGGAAATCCGAACTCGATAATAGAAAATAAATGCAAGATTACACTTGACATTCGAAATTTGGTAGCGAATAATTCATATATAGACTACTTTTTCATGAGGAATAAGGATATCCAAAAGTTTACAATCGATACTCTTAACTTCTTTCCCCTCAGGCAATTGCACTACGACTCGCTTCACCAGGACTGGGACCCGGGGTCACATGCAGACCAATGGAGTTAAGAAGCTGGCTGTGCCGGCCGTGGAACCCAACAAACGTTCCATTTTTAACAGGTATGCTAAAGTAAGTGTCTTCTTCGTGCGAATATCCGAATGGATAACTCTTCACGTTTGTCTGAAACATCAAATATTTAACTGCGGTTCCAGCACGACCATAAGGACCGTATCTCCCACTTAAACTAACCAAATACTCATTAGGACAGTCAATGCGAACCTGCAAAAACTCGATAAATCAGTAAAGTACCCTTCCTGTTTCCACCAAGAAAAAAAAATGCTCTTTGCTTCTACGGAACATTTACGTCTCTTCTCTTAAGTAGTATTGGTTGTATGGGTTGTATTGGGTAAGTTATTTTTCAGGTAAAAAAATAGTGAGATTAATGGTCTTCTTTTCTCATTCTAAGGAAAAAGAGAACTCGTGGGACGTTGTGTCATTAACATACACAAAGCCAAAAAGGCACGTCTGAGCACCTAGCTAAGAAGCGCGATACTGGCACTGCACTCACCTCCACATTTCGATCCCCTCCGTCAGGACTACCAAACTTCTCAGAGTACCGCCCTGAAGAATCTTGGAACACGATAGAGTGGATGCAATTTCCATAGCAAACTATAATCCTCTGTAAACCTCCAGAAAGCATAAAATCCCACGCCTTGCCACCTTCACCTCCCCACGGTCCCAGTGTTACGTAAGCCTGTGATTGCGCCGTAAGATTGTAATTAGTAACCAAAGTGACAAACTCGATATACAAATCAATACTAATGAAACAATTTGCCTTTGAAGGAGATATGTCTTACCATTTTACTCTTCTTGAGTCTCCAAATCTATTGTTTTCAATTTATATCGGGGATGGATCGAGGACTTTGCTAGACAGGATTACCTTGAGATTAATACGACCGAACCCTGAATCGAAGCTACAAGATACTACGTCCCTCTCCGTACCAGATCGAGCAACGAGAATTTGTAAATAATATCGCAATCTAGAGGAGTAAAACAAAACCTTGTGAGTTTATCAAAGAAACAGCAAATGCATCAAGAGAAATTAATTGACTCAAATTAAAGAATGTTAAATCAGATAATTAAAGAGTGATCGCATATAACATAAGAAGTCAGGTGGATAAAAGTTCTCACTTGAAAAAAAGGAACAAATCTCATCTATTTTGAGATGAAAGAACATATCTATTCAAACCATTTGCTTCCTACGTACCTTATTTTCCAGGATGAGAAATCTTTGATGCCAAGTTAAGTTAGATGGAAAGCTATATATAGAAGTTGATCTACATATATAGCGGCTTCTTTGACCACAACTACCAGTCTCTAGATAGAGACTTTTCAGGTTAACCTGAAACAGTGGAAGGAAATTGAAGAAGTTAACAATTTTTTGGAGCGAGAGAATTGAACTATACCGTGGAAGGCAGGTAAGTGTAAATTAAACAATAATTGATCGAATCAAATGGATTTGTAAATTACCACTACATGAGAAAGAGGCTACAAGCTTTGCATATATACAAAGAAAACTGTATTCAGTGTTCCTTGATAATAGCAACCAACCCATGTGGAGGTGGGAGACCGGAGACTTTTTAATTCAACTATTACTGGTCCTAATCTGGTAGTTTCCTATCTTCTTCCAATTACCAAAAAGATTAAAAAAGAAAAAAAAACAGTTTTTTTATACGAAGTTCAGATTTATATATGGTCTCTGATCACTTAAGAGATCCAATCAACTACACTGATCGTGCTGTAGAACCTGAATATATATAATTTGCTAAACATTATTTAAAAAAAAAAAGAACATCTGGAATATGATACATTATACACTTGCGCTTTGTCCCATCCTCCTCCTCCAGGGTCCTTCCTAGCCAGGCGTGGCAAATTTCTATCCATGTTCGAACTAGTATGAAGATCTTCTGGGAAAGCGGTGGATGTAGTGGCACTTCTTAATTTCTTCGTTGATAAAACTTTTAGCCGCGTTTGACCTGTTATTTTTCTCGCCAGTCCTTTATATTGGTAATTTTATATATATATATATAGCAAAATAAATTATATGTGTATATATATACACACATGACCGGGATTAACAGAACGCCAACAGTTTAAGGTTATGTGCTAGCAATTAGTTGTGATATCAACTGGGATTGATCAAGATGGCTATGGTATATATAATATTTGGTGGGAAACATGCTTACAGTGTTTCTCATCATGTGAATGCTCTTTCTATATCGCCAACTAATGTTCTATTAATTAGGACCAAAGGCAGATCTAGCCAGGGGCGGTGGGGGGCGGCCGCTATAGGTATACCTTTAGCAGCGGTTTTTGAAAAAACCGCTGTTAAAGGTGAACTCTACAGCAGCGGTCATACTGACCACCGCTGTAGATACCTAATTTCTAGCGGCGTTTTGGAAAAAACGCTGCTAAATGGGGTCTATAGCGCCGCTACAAAGACCGCCGCTAAAGGTAATACCTTTAGCGGCGTTTTGCAAAAAACGTTGCTAAATGGACTAAAGGTAATACTTTTTAGCGGCATTTTACAAAAAACGTTGCTAAAGGGGGGGGCTAAAGGTAATACCTTTAGCGACGTTTTGCAAAAAACACCCTTTAGCGACGCATTTTGTAGACCCTCTTTACATGTTTAATGCATCTTGTAGACCCATTAAACAAGTAACTATAAAAGCATTCGAAGAGCAATACTCTTACCACTACAAAAAAACAAGTCTATAGTGGCGGTCGCTAAAAGCGCCGCAAAAAACACCCTTTAGCGGCGCTTTTAGCGACCGCCACTATAGACCTGTTTTTTTGTAGTTGCAAGAGTATTGCTCTTCGAATGCTTTATAGTTACTTGTTTAATGGGTCTACAAAATGCATGTTGAGAGACTATTCAAAACAAGTTGAAGATATTGGTTGTTATTTTGTTTTTCATGTAAAGATACTATTCAAAACTTATCTCGGTCTCTGGGACAGGAGGTCTTTGATTGTTATTAATCTGGTTGTGAATTATAGAAATTGTATTACTGAAAACCCAGATAGCAATCTAATTCCAGCAGCTTGCATTGGTGATAAATGTCTACACTTTATCTTAATTTAAATTTCAGCTTTTACTTTTCCTCGTTTGTGAGCTGAAGTATGGCTCTTGTTTGTCAATATCATTATGACATTATCCCTTCAATCTTAATATCATAATATGTACACGATTCTTTAGTTGGTGCAGTTATTTGAACTCAAGTTGATGTTGTCTTTCCTTTAGAACTTTGCCCCCTTTCCCGGGAATCCTGGTTCCGCCACTGATTAGGACATAATTATAACAGGGAGATCAAGCGTTCATCATGAGTACGTTTTCTGTAATATTCTTTTAAAAAAACTATTCTATGAATAATAATAATTTTGGTAGTTAAAGAGAAGGTGAGAGGATATATAAATAATTTGGGGAGTGAATTAGAGTTCAGGAAAATTTTGAAACTTATCTTAAATGCATGGGTATTTTTGCCGGGTGGGATTTGAACACGGATTCTCTGATCATTATAATTGCCATACTGCTACAGCGGATTTATTATTTGGGTTAAGCTAATTAATAATCTAACTAATATTTATCAAAAATGGAAAGAAATACATATTATATATATATGATCAATAATATCCATTATAATCAAATCTCTTTATTAACATTAGTTTAGGGAAACGTACCTAGCTAGAGAAAGCGCGTAATTTCTGCAGGAACTAAATATTGAATGGTCTTTAAAATCTTAACTGATATTTAAGTTAAGATCTTGGCCATCTGCACTATTTTCTTGGTATTCAAGTGATCTCTACTACTATGGTTTAGGGGGCGTTTGTTTTCCAATTTTTCCAACCCAACATTTTTAAACAATCATAAAATAATACCTCTCTCCTCATTAAATTATAAAATAATATTATATTATTCAATTAAATCTTCTCTCTCCTCACTTTTTTATAAAATACTATACTTTTTCACAAACCCCAATACTCAAAATTTCTAAAATTTCAATATTTCCACAAACAAACGCCCCCTTAATGTTATGTCAGTCCAAATATGGTCTTTAAAATCTTAACTGATATTTAAGTTAAGGTCTCCCAATACATGCACAGCCTTACGGATGGCCGCTAGAAATTGGTAATGCGCATATTTCGCTGTTAACTCAGGAGCGATGTAAGGCAATTGGCTTAGAGAAAAAAAAATGTAAGGTAATTGGAGTACGAAAATCTAAAATGAGACCTTTTATAATAATTTAAAAATAAAATTTAGTTAAAACGTATATTTTTAATTTTTTGATGCAAAATTACTTATCAAAATTTTATATTATAAATTTTTTAATATATCATTAACAATCCCAGTGCTTTACACATAACTGTCAATCTCTAAGTCTACTTCAAACTCCCCATGTTTTTTCTTCTCAACTAGCAGACATTTTCACCTAAGTCCCTCTGCCGTCTTCTCTTTGAATCATTGCGCAACAAAGTCAGCTTCACCGATGGTCTCAGTTTGCGGGGGCCCATTAGTAACTCCTCAATTTAACAGATGGAAGACACGCCTGCAAATCCAGTAAAATCTTTACAAAATGGGCAGAGCAACTCTGTCAGCCATGACAGCCAGAATTCCTTATTTTTCACAGCAGCTAGAATTCCTTTTACGTCTCAACGGCTACATTTCCTTGTACTTTAAACTTTTCACGAATTAGATCCTGTAACGTCTATTATAAATATCAATACAAACAACTCTCGGCATTAAGGAGAGCTCTTTCAAAAACTAAAATATTATCTTTCTTGTCTATAACTTCCTGATTCCGGAAGATCATGGAAATATATCTTCCATGATCTTCCTGAATCAGGACGATATTCTCATATCAAGAAGATTGTGATTTATAATCAAATTGTGATTTGTAATTATTTTGTAGATTCCGATTACCTTGTAGAGCTCTCTCCCTCCTCCTATAAAAGAATGAGTCATTGTACTGTTTATACACATATTTGAATATACAAAACATTCTTCATTCTCTCTGATTGGCCCCGGAAAGTAAAAAAGAAATATTTTTAAACAATATATAATCTATGTTTGATTTAAATCCTGCCAGGGACAATAATATTTATTCTTTCACAAATAATTGGGTACCAAAAATCATAACAATGCTGGTTTCAGAAAATTTCAATCCCATATAGCTTTCTTCACCCTGAGAACCGTACTTTGGAGAGTACCCGCAATCGTCTCTGTAGCGCATAGACTTTAATGTATCCTCCTTCCGCGTCAATTAGAATTTCTTTTAACCCTCCCTGAAACAAATAATTCCAATCGTGACCACCTCGACCTCCCCATGGCCCTATTTCGACGTCAGCCTGTACCGTGTTAACAATAGCAGATCAGCGACAAAAAACGACACAAACATCAGCCCGCATGCACAATATAATTGGTCATATCTCCAACAGTAATGCAGGCATATATTTTGATGGGAAAAAAACCTTCGCAAAATATTAAGTAATTAAACTTGTAATGAGAAATTATTGATGGTGCCATCTGGATTTCAAAAAGTCTTTATATAATATCTACGATTGATTTCTTGTACCGACGACGAACTTGCAAGCCGGGTTTACCTTGAAATGAACCTCCTGCAACAAGGCATTGAACCAATAACATGCTGCATGCACACAAAAAACACGTTAGAATTTTGATGATGATAATTGGACATATTTGGTGTGTGGGTATACTCCTATTTTTTATTCTTTCCCCCTCATTCCCACTTCATATATATCTCCAGACTCCAATATTGAAGCTTTATGCTTCTTTGCGTTATTTGCTAGGATGGCAATCTCTGTGATCAACTAATTAATATGCCCGAAGCCTAGGTAATGCATTAAAGCGCACAGTACGTATATATAGAGGACTCGTATCGGCCTTTTGTTCAAGATTCCCCCTCCGGCCCGCCCCTTCCCCAAACGTTCGTACGTGCTCGATCAGCTCAAGGTATATCCCTTCCTCGAACGTAAAGAATCATTCTCAATTCGGAGACGGATCAATTTAAAAAAAAAAACGAACAACACAGACTTAATTAAGGCGACATATATATAAGAAATTAAACAAATAATAAATATCCTAACATTTATAAATAAAACGTCATGAGTACTTCAGTGAAACAAAAACAAACATAGGGCATGTTCGGTTGAGTGTTTTTTTTAGGATTTGCATCCTACTTTTATATGTACATGTCAAACATCACAAAACACACATATTTCAATACAACATTTTATTACCTTTTTTTACAAATATCAATACATTTTAATAAATTTTGTACGCATGTCAATTCAACTTTAACATCATCTAAATATTCACAATTTTATCAGAATCTTACAGATTTCTTCCAAACGAACATCACAATAGTTAAATTTTCAAAAGTAGCCTTCATATAATACATGGACAAGAGAAACGTTGGATGCAAATTTGGAAAAATGGGCGTAAATCAAATTGAAGATCAGTAACGTCAGAAGTTTATAAGATGGATAAATGATAAATTTTCTACTTTTTCATACGTCCGGACACGAAGGTGAAAAATAAGAACTTCGATCTCGTCTATTATATATGAGATCAAAAAACATATTGAAAATGCATGTGCATGCAGCAGCTTCGATCCTACCTTAGAATTTGCTAGACGAATGGACAAAGGTAGACGTGAGATGAAAGCCACATGAAGTGACGGGCGTATATATATAAGCTAATCATACAATATTTGATCTGATGAAATGGATTTTTAAATTATGATCACTACATGGTACGTAACAAGGCTACAAGTTATGCATTAATATATTAATTAATGTCCCTTGACAAGAGCAACAAACCCAGGTGGACCTGGGAGCTGGCCGGATACTTTTAAGTCTACTATAAGTGGTCCAAATTTTAGCATACAAACACACCAACTATTATAGACTTAACATTTGACAAGAATAATTACTAATTACCCGTAATCCATGTATATCATGTTACTAATTTGGTACTTTGAAGACTATAATGGCTGCTACTACTTAGCGTCGGAGGAAATTATTGTGAAGTTTTGAAGGTACTACATTAAAAAAAACAGAAGGAAAAATCAAACTGGTTTTTTTGGTAAGATAAATCAAACTGAATTGCAATATAAGAAATTAGACAAATAAATAACCTAACATTTTTATATGAGATCAAAGAACATATATATCGAGATGAAGAGGATATTAAGGGGGCGTTTGTTTCCCCAAAATTTTGGGGTTCGAAATTTCCAACAAAACAAACACACTCCAAAATTTTTAACTTTTACACACACACACTCTACTTTTCACAAACCCCAATAAATCTCAATAAAGTAAAGATTACCAAAATTTCGGAAATATTCCCCGAAATTTCCACAAACAAACACCCCCTAAATACAGTTTTTATGTGCATTGAGTATCTACTGCTTCCATGGCCTATTTTAAAGCTAACAGGGGAAGAAAGAGAGGGATTCTATGTTCGTGAGAATTCAGGAAGAACATATGTAGTTGCTTTTTAACTGTCCCCAATCAGTTCTGGCTGTTAACAAATCTCAACCGCCACGGATCCGGAAATATGTTGACTTAAATGACCTGGGGACGTCCCAACGGTTTCCTCCATTTCCTCCTACCACACACTATAATGGTTAATGCACAAAAGAAATAAGATAAATGAAAATATTATTTCGCCTGCATGATTGGTTTCTAAGCATTATATATATTTAACTGTTAATTATATTTTTTTCATTCAAACTAGCATTACATTCTTAAAAACTTTCATAAACTATGACTCATTACAATTCACCCCCTCAATCTACGTTTAACATTACAATTCAATCTCTCATTCAGATTTATCGTAATCTGCAATATTTTCCATCACAGGTGCGCAACACGTGGGACCCTCATTATGCGAAAAATACCAAATTATCTCTCTCTTTCCCACCTGGCCCAAGAAAACTGTGGTTTTGCCTCCCAACACAAATTTGCCCAAATCTGATTTTCTTTTTGGGAATGAAAATGAATTTGAAAAAGTAACGGGTGTGGACGATTTGGTATTTTTGCGCAAAGAAAGTCTCACGCGTTGTTCATGTGGGATAGAAAACTTCTCACATAACGGAAAAATATGGGTGGGAGACTGAATCATAACAGTAAATGTAGATCGAGGAAGTGAATTGTAACGAGTCATAGTTTAAGGAATTTTTTGAGAATGGAATGTTCATTCGAGGAAAAAAATTGTAATTAACCCTATTTTAATTTGGCTTCAAACTTTTAAGGAGACCAGGGTCATGTTCATGTTCAACAAAAGATGAGGATTTGAATCCTCACAAAGGTCATGTTCTGCTAAAGCAGAATCCTCACTTCCCTCATGTGGCCCCCAGCGTCTAACGTTGTCCTCTGCGTAAGTCACAACCTTTTTTTGCAAAAGTTGATTGCAGCTTGTTTTTCACGTGCATTCACTTGAAGTTTTTTGTTTTTTGTTTTTTTAAATATCTTTTAAATATTCAATTTTTAATAAAAAAAATTAAAAAATTCGAAATTAAAAAAAAACAACTTTAAACATCATCATTAATTTTTTTACACATCAACAACTTCTACACAAACATCAATACAACTCTAACATCACCTAAAAATTCTCAAAACACTCCAAATCCTACAAAATTCTTCAAAACTAACATAACCCAGACTTCACTTTTTTTTTCTTTTTTCTTTTATTTGATCTTTCCTTTGCATTCCTCCGATAGAGTGCATACAGAATATAAACTACAATACCTATTAGAATCAAGGTCACATAAAACTTTTACGCTTTGTACATAAAACTTCAAGAAGCGTAAAAGATGATACATTTTCTCTCTTTGCTTCCAGAGAAAAAATATATATATATATTCTCTCTGTTAAGGAAATCCTATAGACATTAAAGAAAAGGGACACATCCCTAGACATGCCTTCATCCTGAAGCTTACTTTTGGCTTTCCCCGTAGATAATCCAGGTATGGAGCAGACTGTTTTTCCAAGACAAATTTTACAAATATTAATTAAAGATAAGGCAACAGAGCCATGTCATAACAGGGCTTGGCACCCATGATAACTCCGCTGGAAGGAGTCTGGTATGCCCAATGATATGAACATTACCAAAATGTCATCTCAGAGACACTAGGCATCCATAACCGCGGTTTCCGCATCAAGAATGCTAAAGAATCGATAAGATTGTCATGCTTCAAGGAAGAGAGGTCCCATAAGTTAAGCCTCATGCCATTAGCAAGGGCTTGTGCATCACCAACATGTATTTACTCATGGTGTAAGAACAAGTTTGAACATGAATCCACTTATGATTATCAGAATAAAAGAAAAGTTCATGAAGACATAATATTAGAAAAAAGGGTCACAACTTAAAGCTTAACTATGTATCAGCAACAAAGCTCAATATATAGGCTACAACAAGGCCCTTCTAGAAAATAGAAATTATGGGACAAACCATCCTCCACAAAAGCCAAAAATTGAGAGTTTCGATTAGTTCTTCCTTAGAAATCCGCTACTTGGATTTGAAGGATGCCCCAGGAAATAAGAAAGGTGCCTACTACCTCTTCCTTTTCTTATTTCCAGTAAAATCAGTTCTATTAAACCCTCTTAGATCATTAGTGGTCTCAGCTGAGTTCTGCTTTTTCAAAGCTTTCCTCCCTCCAGATCCAAACTTTGAACTTCTTTGTTCTCTTCTCTGCTGTTCCTTTTTGTTTATAGGACCTCGTTTTGCCTTCCCTCCAGAACGATCTCCTGGAGCCACGCCTGGTCTCTTCTTATCTGACCTCTCAAATACTTTACCATCCTCAAAGTCCAAATCCATCTCAACATCTCTCTCACCCCCTGCAAACCCGCTCTGCTGCCTCTGCTTCCTCCACTTCTTAACAGACTCTATTTCATCCTTTTTCTGCTTTGTTCTCTCTTTCAGCTTCTGTGCCTGAATCTCTTTAGATAGTCTCTTGGTCTCCCTGGCCTTCCTTCTCTCCTCAGCCTCTTCGATTCTCTTCTTTTCTGCCAAAAGCCGGCCTTTAACTTTCACCATGTGTGAATCTGTCTTCACCATCTCAGCGTAATAGTCTGAAGGCCTGAGAAAAGGGAGGCCCATTGACTGAAACTTTTCAAAGGCCTGCCTAGTTCCCTCCAAAGCTTGTGTATAGAAAGCAAGCTCTCATGCCAGGTCATCATTCACATCCACCTCTTGCTCTTGATTGATATCAAGAGAGAGCTTGTGATCCATCCCACATTTTCAGGCCAGCTAATATCTCCAAGTTTATCAAGGAGGCCTTCTCGGTTGTATATTGAGTTCTTTGCAGGTTCAGTCAATCTCACATCTCCATCCTCTTCTGACTCCGACTCAGAATGAGATGCTTCTTCACTGCGATCTTCGATATTACCATCTTCCATCATATCATCATCATAAACAACTTGTTCTTTATCGAATACCCCCATTCAATAGACCTATCATAAACCAAAACGAGTGCAGACTAGTGAGAAGGAGAAGATATTTTCTTCATTGCATATTTGGGAGGGGGGGCGGGGAAGAATTTGTCAAAGACTATGATAGAAGCTGAATAAATTCATCAATGCTTCCTTCCCTTTTCTTTCTCCTGAACAGAAAAGGCCAAACAATTAGTTGAAATTCATCAAAGGACCTGTATCAGTTACATAAGCCTACATACTTAACATTTTTTTTATAAAGCCAATTCCTAGCCTATATCCTTCACCAAGCCTCTAGAAAATCAATTCCTATAGACCTGTTAACGAGTTGAATTTTTTCCTAGTTGGCTGATAGACTATTTGGACGCTAAAATGGCACTATCAGACAATGTTCACTGTCTTAGTGGCTAAATGTCTGCATAGTGTACACACATGCCTGGATGGGTCGAGTAAAATTCAATAACAAGAACAACAATAACAATGACAATGACAATACTCGCACTTATTATAGTTCCAACATGGAAAATTGTTATGCCAAAACCCATGTTAGATAATAGATAAAGATCAAAGATACTGTGAATTTATATGAAATTACTCTTATAACCTTTAGGTTCCCCATATTCTGCATCCCTACCCTCCGAATTACAAATCACTAGCCAAAATCAGTCACGGAAATAACCAAGAACGCTATATCCTACAAAAACAATGATGAAGACTGCACATAAAACCTGACACTTCCAAATTTACAATATATGCATCTTCAACCAAGGTTGTACAAATCATTAAGCCAAGCAGGAATCTCTACAATTGTCCGTAAATTTATACAGTTATATCCCATTCCAAGCCCCTTTATCTAGTTTCTCGCTAAGATAATCTCAGCATTCTCAAGCTTCAGAGAAAACCCTTCGGCGTTTTGCGGCTTTAAAAAAGAGGACCAGCAATATATAAATTCCAAATCCCACGCGTCTAGGGGTTCCAATTCACATTAGCTCTATACACAATTCCTTCCTTTCTTTTACTCATCCTCCCAAACTTACTCACCAACCAAACAATGAAGGAGTGCAAAATAATAAAGAATAGGAGATACTTGTTCTAAATAAACGTGAGAAACAAGGACGTTATTCTTGCAAAAAATAAAAATTACAGAGATATCAGAAACCAATGAGTAAGGGTGGGTACCGGAACCAGAACTGGAATGGATACCCACCGGAATCCAAAAATTAGTTCCGGTTCCGTTCCGGTTCAATAAATGGGCTTTATTGGCCAGTTTCTAATTTTCTAAAAACCAAAATGCAGACAAAAGTAAAGTTCTTCGAATAAAATCGAATGCAGCAAAAGTCCCATAAATACAACACTAACATATTTGCACCTATAAGGTCGACCAAAACACCAACTAAAATCCTCCAAGCTGAAAACCCCAAAACACCAACTAAAATCAACATTTTCTAGATCCAAGTAAACACAACACTCATATTTGCAGGTATAAGCTCGACCAAATTATCGAGATCAAATCCCGAAATCATTAATAAAAAAACCCTAAAGCATAGTTCATAATTTGTTCTCATTATCTAATGTTCTACATTAAGAGCAAAATAATCATACCTTAAGGTGGCTGGAACCTGAACGGTGTGTATGAGAGAGAGAGAGATCGTTGATGGGGATTAGAGAGAGCGAGAGGAGCGGTCGATGATTCGTTGACGGCAGCTCAAGGTTGCTGGAAGCCCGAACGGCTGAACCTGCCCGTCGAGAGAGAGAGAGATCAGAGGGAGAATCGGGAGAAGGGGGTGGACCCGTACCCAAATTTCACCTCAATTAGAATTCAGTCAAAAAAAGTTACACATTATCCTCTTGTATTTGGAGGTAGTTACACGTTATCTTGTATCTGTCTAAATTTACGAATAATTTGAATACAAAGTTTAAATTGAAAAAATAATACATCGGAATATAAAGTATAATTGACTTTATAAATAAGGAAAAAAATATATTTAACCTCAATACGTCTAATTTAAATTGTAAGAAGTATATGCATTGGGCTTCTGCTTAGCCCAATCCAATAAACTAAGGGCATGTTCGTTTGATGAATTTTTTGGATTTAAAATATTTTGAGAATTTTTAGATAATGTTGGAGTGGTATTGGTGTTTGTGTAGAAATTGTTGTGGTGTAAAAAAAGTAATGATAATTTTTAAGGTTTTGTTTATAGATTATTTTTATTGGGATTAGTGAAAAAGATGAAATGTAAAAAAATATTATTTATTTATAATATTTTTTATAATTTCTAATTTTTTATTTTTTATTACAATATAAATATTTGAAAGGTATTTTTTTAGAAGAAGAAAACGGCAAACGACTAAAGAGAAGAAGATTTGCAAAAGTGTGATTGACGCCTTCTGACAAGCTGTAGTCTGCATGTATCGCAGAGGAATAGGGAAAATTGCGGTAGCATATTTAATGGTTGGGTGAAATGACTATATCGTCCTCACCAAAGCAACAACTTGCGTAAATCAGTTGGGAGTATTTTGTTCATTCACATGTCTAAGTATTTAATGAGTTAACGTATAAGAGCCATGTGTTTTTAAAAATTTCATTTTACCCTTCGATTTTGATGTACTCAATGTATGATTGGAGGATACTTTGATAATTCGGCATATGTATGGACAGGACAAAATTGGAAGCTAATGATCTGCGTCCTCAATTAAATCATGTTCAGTGGAAGTTAATAGTAGGTTGAATGCGAATTTTAAAAATGAGGCCCAAACGAACATACCCTGACTTTAAGCTTTTGCATTGGGCACATCCCAATATGTAGCTCAAAAGTTATTTTAGAATTTTCTTTCTTTGTTTTAGGCTATCTCAGCCTCTTTCAATGTTAGGTTTTAAAAGGTGTAACATTATGGTTCAATGTCTCAAAAATAATATAGCAGGGTGCAAAATATAAATGACTCCAAATATAAGGGGCAAAGTGTATTTAACCTGAAGTATTATTATATTTCCGTTGTATTTTTTGTCACTCATGATGTTGTTGGTATTAATAAATTCTCAAAAAATTTAATAGTGACGTGAATATTTAGTTAGATCAGAATTTTAATGATGTTTAAAAAAAGTTAGTGAAATTTTTTTGAAGATATTTGACTGTAGATTCATTTTTAGTAGAGTTTGTAAAACAAATAGAGAGGTGATTTGATAAAATTTTAAAATTATAAATATTGGGATTTTGTTAAAAATATAAGGAGATATTGATGGAGTTTTAAAAAAAAATAGAGTTTATGTTGCAATTTTTTGAATTTTGGATGTTTGGCTGCAAATTATTTTAGTTTCAAAATATTTTCTCAAACTGGTGAATATTTATTATTGCCAACATCACCTTGGGGAGAATATAGGGTACTCCAGAACTGAAACTTTTTTGGAAAAAAAAAAAACAACAGTTTTTGTAAATTTTATTAGTTCAACTACGGTCCAAAGATCAGTAATATGATCCTAAAAAGTCCTAATAGTCACCGGCATAATGGGTAACGTATAGAACTAATCTGGTTCTCCAAACCTCTCATAGGTATTTTTTGAGGGGATGCTATCAAACAATGTCCTAGCGCGAGAGCCTTTGCAAGCTGCAAGAATTGGATCGGTCTTATATATATGGTACTTAATGATAAAATAACAATGGGTTATTGGATTGAAATGTATGGACTTGAAACCATACCAATTTATAGGGTCACTGCTTAGACATTAAAGGTAAGTAATTTGTCGTTGAAAATTCAATGCTTTTATTGCCCGTAAAAGGCAAATAAGGAAAAGAATCCTGCGCGCCATTAAATCATCATATCAACTTTTACTCTCTCGAACTCCATCATATCAACTTTTACTCTTATGGAATGTTTGGTAAGGAGAGAATGTGAAAGTCGAATAAAAAAAGGGAGGAAAATAGAGAGGATAGGATTTTCTCTAATTTGGTAGGAAAGAAAGAACTAAAGGGTTAATTAAAAGAGCATATACTAGACGTATACTGTCTTCCTTTGTTGTTTCTTGATCCAAGTGGGGGCGAGTTAATATGTTTTGCACAAACTGAACATAGGCATTAGGTGGATTAATTCACTCAGGTGACCTGCCGCACCGCAAAGAATTTTATCCTTGTCACCCAAAAAAATTTAACATGAGCTTTCACAACATAAAGACGAACATATTTTTGTATAAATGATTCATGTTTTGATATACGCTAATTAGTGTATCTATGGATATGTGATTGAGATACGTCGAGGAACCAACGTATATTCACAGCCTTATAAGTTATATGTCTTTCTGCTTATCCCAATGATATATTGCAGAAAGTTCCCTTGCTTTTTCTTTCCGGCCGGTCCCCTCAATATTCCCCCCCTAAAACTTCAGCCTTCAGGCATGCTGCAGTTGAATATTGCTGATTGAATAGTTGAGGACGCGATTGGACTTTTTCCTCCCAAGAAAAAGAAGCATGCGGATCCATGGCTCCATGTGTCAAGTGTCAACATATATACGCCTGAGCTGAGCAATTGACTCACTTCCCAATAAAGAATCTAAACGAAGCTATCTAAGACCATTAGGTGCCCAAGCGGTCCGGCCTCCTCCAACTTGTATGGAGGGACCGCAGGGCGCAGATACCGCAGATAGAGACCACGCGCGCGACGAAAGACTTCAAAGCTGCCAGTGACTAGAAAGCTACGTTGGGTATCCATAGAGGTTGCCTTTTTATCAAGAATAAACAAGATGATAAGGATTCCAAATATCCTTACCATGTATCGGAGACGGAGAGTATACATCAGTTTTCAGAATAGGTCCCTAGCTAGCAAAATTTGCATGGTTGTCGATCGCCTGTACTCCATTTCGTTTTCCTATTAACTTTCTTGGAAAATGCAAATTCAATTTGCTCAACATGCAATATCTCTGCACACAACAGATCAGGTCTAAACAGATCTTCGTGACTTTTCTTTTTCCTCTGGGGTAGCACCGTAGCAACTTTTGGGGCTCATCAAGCTGATATTTTCACAAAATTTATCATTGAAAACGAGGATCATATAAGCACATAACTTCCCTTTTGAGACACTTTCATTTCTGCAATTGCTTCCTTTTCGTAAATAATTCTTCCTCATCAGTAACTTTCTCTCATCAAAAGATGGCACGGATTCCCACCATCCTTGAGTATAGTCCGACTGAAACTTTTTGAGCATCTGATCGTGGTTGTAAAGAATCCTTACAGATTTGTCTACCGTATGACCACCACATCTCGAGCCAAAGGTCACCCCATGCAGGTCCAACTTGCAATCATGGACAGTGAGAAGAGGGAAATAAGGACCATAAAGCTGTTGAAATAGAAAGAAAGTGCATCTAGCTGGAGAGATAAATTCGATGTCTGGAATACGTGGATGATAAGGATTCAGTATCAGGAAGATCATGACATCTTATATATATTCCATGAACTATCTGACTTCGATATTTTTTTCCTATCTTTACTCTATATGACATTTATTGTGCCCAAATTAAAACCTCCTGGAGTCCATAGATCATTATACCACGTCAGGGCTAAACTACAACTTCAAATCGCAATCCTTACCATAAATGGATGTGCGAGATGATTTTAGAAAAACAATATATATACTTGGCAACCTATGCAAAAAGGCAGCTACAAGACAACGTTCCCTTTATTACTTCTCAAATTAAGTAAGGTGCTTTACTGTGTTGGAACGTACGTACTGTAAATGACATGATCTGAATACCTTCTCAGCCAACTCTTCGTTTGGTGTCTTTTTTTCTGAGTACTTCGTTTGGTGTCTTTTTTTTTCTGAGTACTTCGTTTGGTGTCTTTACACGTGAATAATGCAAAATGATTAGGTCACTGCTGGTTCAAGGTACCTGACCAGCTTCATTTCCTTTGCGCGCAAATCAACCATGACCTTCACATTTATTATAGTGGAATTAGTTTAATTTCCACAGCAAATCAATTTTCTCGCCTTCTCTTGAATACACTTTTGTACAATTTATGAGAAATTTTACAGCTAATGAATAAAGCCGGAAAGGAGAAAGAGTCCGGACAGACGAGAATCCAGCCAAAAAGCTGTGCAGGCATTGATTTTTCCTCAACGTATCATTTCAGCTGCAATGGGTAAAACATGTTTCTCTCAGTTCATGAAATTCCGGAATAGCCCGAAAATCCGGCAACAGAAAGCGGGAAAGAAGAGGGCGAGAACAATGAGATGGAAATAGACAGGAACAATTTCTCTTCAAAAGAGGATTTGACGGAGTACTTATATTTATATCTTGGGGTACCCATCTCAAAACCATTCAATTACCTTGAAATTAGTGACAGGGAAACCACGTATCTTTTGAAGGTTTAAGCGGCCTACACCGAACCTGTTAATTTCCTGCAGGAATAAGGAACCCCCGTTACAGAAAGCGTGCTGTATCCAAAAAGAGAAGGCAAGGAGAGGACGGGAAAGGATTGAGTCTAAAGAAAGATTGTGTAAAGCAATAGGTTGTGATTTTAAAATGAACATTCAAAGTTAAAAATTTGACTACCAAATCTAGTAGTCATTTTATTTTGCATGCCACATTAAATGAGGAAATCAAATCCTTAATACTCGAATGTTTATTTTAAAATCGTAGCTGTAACTTTGAAGTCTTTGCATAATCTTTCTTTTTATACCTTATTCTTTTTTTCAAAAGGACAACCAGTGAAAATTGACTGCAGATAAAAATTTCATGGACAAAGGATTTCTGTGGAGTTTGGGTAATTCTCGAGGCTTAAACCCATCCCAAATCCGCTCAATTACCTGGAAAGTAGAAAAGAAACCACGTATGATTCTACAGGTCCCATGGTTTTGCTTGGAAAGTAATTAATTATAACTGAGAAAGAGAAACAAACCCACAGGCCCACCTTCCTGCTTTCCCCTCCTCTATAAAAGGGGCAGCAATGGCACTCTCTTTGCTCAAACAATCCTAATATCGCTAGTTTCTCCGTTCTTTCTTGCTTTCCTAATTTGTATTTGAAGTCTTGGCAGAATCAGCAAGAATGGCGTCAGGCTCGACTTGGACAGCGAAGCAAAACAAACTGTTCGAGAATGCTCTGGCCATATATGACAAGGAGACCCCAGACCGGTGGCACAATCTAGCTAGGGCAGTGGGTGGAAAAACCGTCGAGGAAGTGAAGAGGCATTATGAGGTTCTTGTGGAAGATGTCAGGCAGATTGAGACTGGCCAAGTCCCCCTGCCCAATTACAGAAAGACTGGGGGAAGCACCAAAGCTTACAATAATCACATGGATGATCAAGAACTAAGGTAATGCTATTAGCTATATATATATATATATATATATATATATATATATATATATATATCCAGTTTTGTTTAAGTTCGATACTTCGATCACCATATTGGATTAAGCTTAGAATCTGTCAAAATATTACCGTTGAATATTGTATCTTCTTCTTCTCGTCGGTTGCCGGAGAAGTTTAATCCCAGACTGATCACAATTATTTATCGCGCGCAGGCTGAAGAGTCTGAGGCTCCAATGAATCCAGGAGAAAGCTGCGGCCATACGCTGAAAAACGAGTCCAACAGGGTGCTTTCATATGCAAATGCAGCACTAGTACTACGTACAAGTCCAAGAATAAGATGCTGTTAGATATCTAGTTTTTACTTTTTTTTCTTATTGTTATATATATGGTCTCCATTTACGCCTGTCAAAGGAACAGTCATTTCTGAAGTGACTCTTACGTGGTTATACCTTTGTAATTGATCCGAATTGATGGCATGTCCATTTTTTTTTTTAATGCAGTCTCTCCAATTTCAGCATTTTGCTTTTCTTTTCACTTAGGCTACCATGTATATGACATTATATATCAAAAATTGGGAGCTCTTAATTGTACCTTAGATTTATGATCTATAATTTTTTTTTTTGGAAAAAATATGCCAACACCCACGTACTTGCATGTGCTTTTTTTGCGATCCGATTTTAGGACATAAGTTTTTAATTTTGTAAATTTAATATAAAATCTGAGACCCGTGTCCATTTTTTCAACTCATTTTTTTATCAAAGATTATGGCGTGACTCTCTAATACATGTGAAGGAGCTTGATAATAAAAATAATAAAAACAACTGAACAATAAAATAATTGTGTTAAAAGATATATATAAAAAAACAAGAAAATTAAAACATTAATTCAAATTATACTTATATATTTTTTTAAAAAAATAAATACACTTGCACTTTCTACCGTCATTATTAGAGGTCTTGACATTTCCCTATTTATTATTTTTGTACAGTATAACCATCAACTATTGATTTAAGATATTATACAATATTATAACCCGTCCCTTCGAGTGTAGATGAGTTTGTCAGAATAACATGGGTTAGCTGACCGACCTTGATTCATGAATTCTTCGAAAGAACAAAATCTGTGACTTAATTAATGTATATATATGGTGAGGGCCGGCCGTTATGTTAGACGTGTTTTAAGTTTGTTATGGCGTTAAGCTCACTTATAATGAGATTAAACTAGATATATCATGTCCATTCCAAACCCGACGTAAAAAAAAAGAACCACTGATCATCTCATGTTATCTAAAAAAAATCACAATGGAGAACATGATACACTTTTCTGGAATATGTGTCTAGTTATTCTCTTATAATTTCCCTCTTTTGCTTTTAAACCACCCTCCCCACAGCTTGTACGGTTGTACCGCCCATCTTCACCATTGCCTTTCCTTGATTTATTTTATTGCGTCTCCGCGACCATTATCAGCTCGTGGCTCTTTTGTCCATGAATATGTTGTACTCCTAATGTAGCTAATTTGCATGGGAGAAAGGAAGTGAAAAAACCACAATATATATATATATAGGATGAGAAAAAATATATTTTTTGGTTTTTTTTTTTTGAGAATTTTCAATTGAGTTCAAAGTCAAAAGGGGCTGGGGAGGCCACGGCCCTCCAAAAAGTTAGATAAATTTTTTAATTTAAACCTTATTTTTTTTACATTGCCCCCTTAAAATTTAAGTGTTGTGCGTTGAGCCCCCGAAAGCCAAATGCTAGCTTCGCCCTGTTTGAACTACCATCCAAATGTTATTTACTTGTTTCAATTACAAATTTCATTGCATTTAGCCCTCTAAACTATCAAAATATATCAATGTTCACCCTCAAATAAGATCCTATGATTGAAATATGTTAGCCTCAAGATTACATGATAAGCTCGGATCAATTTGA
The DNA here is from genome assembly GCA_963930655.1 of Myrica gale. Taxonomy (NCBI): domain Eukaryota; kingdom Viridiplantae; phylum Streptophyta; class Magnoliopsida; order Fagales; family Myricaceae; genus Myrica; species Myrica gale. The sequence continues at coordinate 21,473,523 of OZ005615.1, forward strand.
TTTTGATGATAAGAGACCATATGTTATCTTTCCTAAAGAGACTATCTAATTCTAAAAATTTACTTTTATGCTATTAATCTATATTATTTAATATCTTGATAAATCACTCTCAATCTGATATTATTTTTATTGATTTTTCAATATTAATTTGAGTATCTATTTATATCGAAAGTATTTCTTTAAAGTTCAAATTAATCCAAAAGTCAGAAGTCTCTAATGACAAAATCTGTGTGATTATACGTTAATATAGCTGACTAAATGCTGAAAAGATCAAGCCTAAAACAATCAAACGTCAAGCTTTCAGATGTAGAAAAGTCAAAGTAAATGTCGACTACACAAGATAAATGAGTCAGCTACAATTCCTCAGCAAAAAAAGAGAAACTTTGAGTTTGTTTCAAAATGAGTCGATTATACACTACAACAAATTTGATCTTTAGTGGCGAAATTATCAGTGGCGAAACCAATTTCGTCGCTAAAAATACATTTTCAGCGACGAAATTAGGAGTTCGTCGCTAAAGAGTAATTCATCTCGTTCGAACCAGTTAAATTTCGTTCGAACGAGTCACTACAACAATTTTGATTTTCAGCGACGAATTTTTCCGCGGCGAAACCAATTTCGTCGCTAATAATACATCTTTAGCGACGAAATTATCGGTTCGTCGCTAAATATAACCTTCAGCGACGAATCTCAATTTCGTCGCTAAAAAGATATTTTTAGGGACGAATTTTTTAGCGACGAAAATATAGGTTTGTCGCTAAAAAGTGAAAATATTGTGTTTTTAGCGACGAAAATAACTTTCGTTGTTAAAAGTATCTTCTGCGACGATTTCGTTTCGTCGCTAAAAGTACTTTTAGCGACGAAAATATAGGTTCGTCGCTAAAAGTGATTCTGCGATGATTTTGGTTCGTGGCTGAACGTACTTTAGTGACAAAAATTACCAAATCGCCAATAAAAAGATCTTCAATGGAATAAGTTTGTCGTTATTTTTTTATTATAAATTAATCATATTAATATGCTTATCCTAAGCTATATAATGTTACTAATTATAATATTCCTTATAATATATTATTTTGTGTAGTAATATATTTGAAAATTTTTATTTTAAAAGACCCACTTAATAAAATATGAAATTAGAGGGAGTGTTATAGAAATTGAAGTTCTTGTATGATATAACTTGATGACTTAATTAGTTGTTGTTGTGAATTTTGTTATATATTATATAATATAGATGTATGCATGTTAAATACATTGTAACATAATATTTGATATATTAGAATATGTTTAACTGGCATATATCACTCCACTGTATTTTAAGTTATTGATGCATAATATAATATGTCATTCAAGTATGATATTATTATAGCATGATATGTTGTATTATATTATAGCATATTGAAGTTATTAAAGTATAATATAGTATGTCACTCAAGGTATAGTCGTATATGGTAGTCCATCATATTGAAATTATTCAGGTATATTAATATGTCACTCAAGTATAATATTGTTATAACATGATATATCATATTATATTATGATGTCAAAAATCATATTGTTATTTTAGTCTTGGTTTGATAACAATGCATACGTTATGTATGATCAAAATAGTTCATTAGTGCATAATAAGAGTCTTAGTAGTTTAGTTAGTTAATAAGTTCTTAATCAGGGAGAGTGATGTGGATTTGCTAGTTCAATATAAACATTAGCATATATAATTCTCGCATCAATTTATCTCTCACATGATCAATGTCGTCTCACTTTACAAACAAATCTTAAGGTATATTATATATACATATATATATATATATATATATATAAAGTCAATGTATTTAGTAGATCGATATTGAGAAATAGCTTATTTAGTATATTTTTATTATCAGATATTTAGTATATTATATATATATATAAATAAAGACTTAATTTATTTATTATATAATTAATTAAATAAATACAATTGTCATATAATTTAGAGGTAAAGTCATAATTAACCCCTTATGTTTCGATAAAAATCAAATAGATACCCTTAATTTTAAATCCCAAAATTTGAGACTCATAACTTTCAAAACCTAGTAATCTTCGTCCATTCCAAATTAGGTGTTAAGTCCAACGAAGGGCATTTTAGTAATTTTATCTTGGAGGGGCATTTTGGTCATTTTTCATATTTTTCCGTCTGATTTAACGCTTGATTTAGACGGAAGTGAAGATTGAAAGATTTTAAAAGTTATGGGTCTCAAATTGTGAGATTGTAAATTAAGTATAGCTATTTAATTTTTGCCCAAACATAGGGCTAACTATGACTTTAATCCTATAATTTATATATTTGTCTAATATACATGTATAAAATTTATTTAATATACGTGTCCAAATTTTCCAAAAATTTTAGAACACCCGCCCACCACTTCAGTCTTAACTCTCCACTGTCTCTCTCGAGACTCTTCATCTCTCAGCTCTATCTCGATCATTCTCTCTCTCAAGACGGGCTCTCTCCTCTTCGCACCTTCGTCTTCCTCGTTCTATCCTCCCCAAACCTGCTCTGTAAGACTCTCTCCCTCTCTCTCCCTCCCTCTTTTGTGGCCACTGACCTTTATTGTCAAATTGGCTCAAGTTAACCCCTCCGCTCTCAGGTTCCCAATTTCTAGGGTTTCGATCCCCCCTCCCCCCTTCTCCGTCAGTCATCTCCCCCCTCCCAAATTGCAAAAACCAGCGAGTTCAACAAAAGTGGGTCATCTTACACCGCGATGAGAAGGCCAAGAAGCAAGAAGAGTCATCTTCCAGTACGAGACCTGGGGGCATGCCTGGTGGCTTTCCAGGAGGTATGCCTGGAGGTTTCCCTGGCGGAATTCCAGGAGGGGTGCCTGGAAATGTTGATTTTGGCAAAATATTGAATGTAAGTTTGACGGACTCTGTAAATCAAATAATTTTTCTTCGTTCTTTTTTTCCCTCCTTTGGATAGGACCCTGAACTGATGGCAGCATTTGGGGATCCAGAAGTCATGGCTGCTCTGCAAGGTGGTACTTTTTCTGTTCTTGTGTTCTCTGATTTTGGTTATAATTATTTCAGGTTTTCCTACTTAGGTATTTTCCTCGTCTTTCATGTTATTTTTATCTTGGATTGAATAGATCCTAGTGTTAAGACGAAGTAGTTGGACTAAATAGATTTAAATCGTAGTCTAGAGGTACAATGCGACTAAGGGCCGTTGTGGGGATATAATAGTTGGAAGTATTGATTCAAAATTCTCTGCGGAAATCTATCATGGGTGGGCCTTTTTTATTTCAAGGTTTTTTGCGGAGTTTCTCAGGAGGACTAGTTGGTATTTGAAGTAAAATAGCAGTAGCTGTATCCAAGTTTGATGGTGGAGGTTTTTAGTACAATTCATGTTGTTTACAATCCATTTTGACCCTTGAAAGTATTTTGAAGCCGAGTTTTGATGAAATGTGCGAACCAGAATTGCATCATCTAAAATTTTGGGAAGATGGATATGGTCCAAGTTGATATTTATAAAGATAAAACTCGTAGAATCTGTATCAATTGTAGTGGCCATTCGTCAAAAAATGGAGAAACATTCTTCAAGTTAAAGTTTGATCATTTCAGGCTATGCAAATTGTGTAATATTTTTGGATGATGTCAAAATGGATCTTAAATTGAATCTGCATATCATTTGCTGAATTGAGTGCCTATCATTTGCTTGGACCTTTGCCAATGCTTGTCTCAATCATTGATATTAGATAGAAATTTCCGTCAGAATGATTTTTACCTTCCTGCGTGTTGTTTACAGTTTTACCTTGTCTGATGTCATGTCCCGTTCTTGGCTGATGAATTTGGAGTAATGAAGAACCCTGCTAATCTCGCTAAGCATCAAGGAAACCCCAAGGTGGTCCTATAATTGCAAAGATGATGAGCAAATTCGGAGGGCCGAAGTAAACTGGTTTAATATTTGCATTTTGCTTGTGGAAAAGCTTCTCATTGCAGCTATTGCCGATGCCGATGCTGATGAGGTCTGGTTTCTACTAGTTTTCTATTACAAATAACTGCAACATTATGTTGTGACTCTACAAGAGCTGAGTATATACTTATGGATTCAGGGAAAGTAGAAAGAGGTATCTAATGGAAACCAGTGTAACATCCAATGACTGGTCAATTACAATACAAGTTAGTTTCTGTTTCAAACCCAATCCCATGCTATTCTTGTTCATCATTTACAGCATTGCAGAGTGCTTTGCCTTTCTTATTTGCACGAAGTGGTATAATCCAGCGATCCATAGGTGGTCTAACATTAGAGAATCCGGTTCATCTTCAATGAATAATAGATTTCTTGATTGGAATAGAGGCTTAGTGGTTTCTTCTGATGAAGATGGGCCACCGGTGTGGAATGTGCAACCTGCAAGACGTTGGTGGACATGTTATGAAAGTTCCAATTATTGTTTTCCAGATCCTTCTTTTTATGTGCTTAGAGGTATGATAGGTGTTGAGTTCCTATTTGTGGATCTTTTCTAAGTTTTTAAAGTTGTCCTCATTATGTTGCTGTTTCATTTTCAGGGAACCCCATATGGTGCTAGACATATCTCATTCCCAGTTCTTTTTTATCCTCTTTTTTTTCCTGCAAGGAGCTGGGATCTTATGTGCTGCCTATAGATTGGTGGAGAAAATTGTCCTCTTAGTGCACACTGGAGTGGGCTCTGTAACATACTCTGCTCTAGTGTCAAAAGCTTGTGACTTTTTTGGGTTTTTGCAGCATGGATCATGGTTTACATAATTACATTCAATAGATTAACAAATCTATTATACTCTACTCTATAGGCATCTTCCTTCCTACCATTTTGTAGTGCACGTGATTTACTCAAGTTTCCTGCAATTAGCATATAGAGATTAACAAATCCAAGTTCACGTAAAATATTTGTCCTCTCATTTTTCAGGTTTTACAATACAGCTCGCTACTATCAGGCATATTATGCTCATAAAACAGTGAGTTATTTTCCTTTATTTATTTTTTGTACCCATATGTTCCGGAGGATCCTTTTAGAAGATACTTGTAGAATCTTCTATCTTACCATTAATCCCATGATGATTTGTATCCATTTTAAGTTTTGCTTTATTGTGTCCCTATGCAGATTCTGAAGGTGAAGATGAGCATGAAGACTAACGTCTGACTCATGCAGCCCCTCTTTGTTTTAATTTTGTTAGTGGTTTTGGACTGACATAGGCTTTTGTACATTCTTTATGTTTTGGACTTGTGTAGAATATTGATATTTTTTTCTACCTTTTGGATTGGTGTAAAACTTGTTATTTTGCATTGGACTTGTGTATTTGAGAATGTTGTGTAAATTGTGCTATAATTTGGATATTTGTAAATATGAATCAAGTTAAAATGTGTTTGAACAAGATGTCAAAAACTTTGGTTCGAACGACAAATCTGGTTCGAACAAGGATATGTCAAAAAATTTGGTTCGAACGCCAAATCTGGTTCGAACAAGCATGTCAAAAAATTTGGTTCGAATGAAAAATATGGTTCGAACAAGAGATCAAAAAAATCTGGTTCGAACAGAAAATCGTGTTCGAACGAGATTTTAGGAACGAAACTTTTCGTCGTTAAAAAATTATACTCGACGCCTTTTAGCGACGAAAATGATGTTTTAGTGGCGAAAATCTTACTCATCAGCGGCGAAATTTTTTCGTCGCTAAAAGTCAAATTTTCAGTGACGAAATGGATTTCGCCGCTGAAGATGACTTTTTGCGTCGACATGCAAATTTCGTCGCTAATGACTGTCAGCGACGAATTGGTGACGAAAATATTTCGTCGCTGATAACTTTTAGCGACGAAATGTCTATCTTCAGCGACGAAAATTTTCGCCACTGAAGGTGAAAATTGTTGTAGTGATACCATAATGCGCCCCACGACGAGAAAAAAAACTGAAGGTCTATAAAAGGAAACAACGAGAGCGTGCTAGACAAGACTTAAAGATCAAAATTTGAATTTTTCTCTCAAAGCCAAGCACTTCTCTCTCTCTCATTAAAGATCATCTTTCTATGGTTGATGTGAGCTCAAAAAATAAAATCATTTTCACTACCAGTGCACTTGATCAACATATTCGGCTATTATAGAGTCATTTATTGTGAGCATTAACTCTCTATTTCTTGTTAGGGTTCTCAAGTGTCAAAAATCTTAAGATTTGAGTGTTTGGGGATAACCACTTGTGACTAACCGTGAAGTTAGAGAAAACCTTAGTGAGGATAGCCTCAGCTTAGGTTGAGTACTGTTGCACATGTTAAAATAACTTAGGTTGTAAGTGTTACTCCTGTCAAAAACACTTAGGTGCGAGTGTAGAGCCTGTGAAAATACTTAGGTTGTACGTGTTGAACTCGCAAAAGTACTTATAAGATTCTCTAGATCCCACAAGCTAAAGTGTACTATTTACGAATAGTGGAAAACCCAAGGGAGGATCGTGGTGGTAGACATAAGCTGATTTTGGTCGAACCACCTAAAATGTCGATCAAGTATCTCTCAAACTTATTCACTCCTTACTTGCTTTATTTATTTGTGTTAAGGTTGTCTTTAATAATGAGACCCTATTTTTAACTTAAGAGTAATCAAAGCCTTTACATTTGTGACATTTCTCTTGATCATCTCTCTATTACAATAGGCTCATTTATTTCGTGATCAAAGCTAAAGCTACATTATTTTGCTTGCATATATTCTTGATAAAGCTTTTGTGCTTATGCTATAACTTGTTTATTCTTTTAAAGTTTTGTTATATTGGATTTTATTATATCATATCTTCAAGAAATTTTATAAAACTCAATTCACTCCTTCTTGGGTTATCTACCTAGACTCACAAAATATAATTTACTTACCACAATACTGATTGGCGAATCCTGTTTGAAGACAAACATGGATAAATTGTTATAGTTTGATAACTCAATATGACATTTAAACCATAGTTTGAAAGTGAAAAATTGATGTTTTTTTTTTGTTATTTTTATATGTTGTACAACTAACTAGAGCAAATGGTTGATATACATAGTAAAAGGTATTTAACCCATGCCATAATGACTTTACCCTTTTCATGATACTAGTATGTTTTAGGCCAAATTAAACATGTGCAGTTTTATGAATGGAGGATTTATTTTCTCAAAATAATGTATGAAATTCACAAGGTTATAGTAAATAAAGTAATTAGTTGATTCATGTGAATAAATACGTACTTATTTATGGATATTGTATATCCTACCATATACATAAATAGAACAAGCTAGCTTCCTCTTTTTTCTCCCTCGTTATGTTATGTTAACTCATATGATTTGAACAAAATACATATTTATTTTTATTTTATTACGCATTTTCTATATGTATTATGTATATTATCTACCAAATTTAAATAAACTCCAAGACATAACAACTATTTATAATGTCCTTGGTAAGAGCCAAAAAACGTGCATACACAAACAGAAAAAACGTTTTCGAATTAACGTTGAGCCACACATGATCGACTAGAATTTAAACAGTAGAGTCGTGACAACAGAACAACAGAAACTATTGGTCAAAACAAAAGAATTTTTTAAAAAATAAAATAAAATATAGGTTAATTACATTTTTTCCCCATGCACTTACACCCAAATCTCAAATACCTCATATACTCGAACTCGTTACAACCCATCACCATGGATTAAGTGTATCGTTTCAATTCGTATTTTTACTTAGTTTTGACGTTAAAGAGGACGTTTCCCGTCATACACGATGGGCACGTGACATCCAAATCACGCAAAAAGACCAAAATGCCCCCATTCCATTCAACTAAATCTCAAAGTCAAAATGCGGAGCCTTTTTACAGAAGTTTTTGTCTTCTCTGTAACTGAGAAAATCAGAGGGGAGAAATGGAGGAAGAAGAGAAAATATGAATAAATGAATCTTCCATTTGATGATGATTTACACGCTTGTTACGGTCCTATTTATACAAGTGGATGAGGGACAAAGAAATAAATGCAAGATCAATCAGTATCAATCTATACGCTCATATGCATACATGGAAGATATTCTGACTTTTTCATTTGGGAAGGATTACGTAATTTCTGCCATATGTTTTTCCCTTGAGGCTTGCCGTGAATTGTGGCTCTCCTCAACACTCCCCCTCAAGTTGGAGTGGATGTTGGTAACACCCAACTTGCCCAATAAATGATTAAATTGTACAAGTCCAAGAGCTTTGGGAAAAAGGTCTGCAGGTTGCTAACTTGTATGCGTGTAGACTGTCTGAATGATGCCACCCTAGAGTTTTTCTCGAACTACATGACAATCTATCTCAATGTGCTTAGTCTGTTCATGAAATACTGGATTTGAGGCTATGTGTATAGCTGCCTTGTTATCGCAGTATAATCTAATGGTTAGGGGTGTGTTACCTCAAGGTCTGCAAGTAAGGATTTTAACCAAGTAATCTCACAGCAAGTCGAGGTCATGGACCTATATTCTGCTTCAGCTGATGAGCGTGAAACCGTCGTTTGCTTCTTGGTCTTCCAGGAAATGGGTGACTTTCCGAGTAGAATGCAATACCTGGTGATTGATCGTCTAGTGTCCCTACAACGTGCCCAATCTACATCATAGTACGCATGAAGTTGGAGATCACTAGAAGCCGATAAGAAAATTCCTTGGCCTGGAGACTTCTTAATGTATCGCAAAACTCTGTGTGCTGCATCCAAGTGTGGTATGCGTGGCTTGTCCATAAACTGACTGAGCACGTGCACTGAATAGCCTAAGTCTGGTCTTGTGATAGCCAGATAAATTAGCCTTCCAACAAGCCGTCTGTATGATGAGGGGTCTGCAATGAGTTCACCCTCACTCTCGCTAAGTGCAAGATTTTGTTCAATGGGGAAGTTGCTAGGCTTAGCTCCGAGGAAGCTAGTATCCTCTAGTATCTCAAGTGCATACTTCCTCTGAGAAAAAAAATATTCCTTTGGTCGAACGAGCCACTTTGATTCCTAGAAAGTATTTGAGAATTCTCAAATCCTTTAGCTTGAAATGGTCACCGAGAAATTTCTTGACTGCATTGATCTGTTCCAAACTATTGTCTGCAACAATAATGTCATCCACATAGACTAAAATGACAGTAAAATTCCCTTTTATGGGATTGGACGAATAATGAGTAATCTACCTTGGATTGTGTATATCCTTCATCAATGAGGGTGGATGAGAGTCTGACATACCATTGTCGTGAGGCCTGTTTAAGTCCATAGAGAGACTTAATAAGCTTGCATACTCTAGATCTCTATATAAGAAAGCATTGTTGACATCAAGCTGGTGTAAATGTCAATTGCGAGCAGAAGTGATAGCCAAAATGGTGCGAACAACAGTCATTTTGGCAACAGAAATTCTCGGTATAGTACTTCTTGTTGACTGTAACCCTTGGCAACTAGGTGAGCCTTGCACCGCTCAATGGATCCATCAGGATGGTATTTAATCTTATACACTCATTTGCATCCAATGGGTTTCTTACCAGGAGAGAGATGAGTAAGGGTCCAGGTATTGTTGAGCTCAAGAGCATCAATCTCAGCACGCATAGCGGTACACCAATTTGGATAAGTCATGGCTTGCAAGAAAAACTGTGGTTCTTTGGCAAGGGAGAGGGTTGTGGTGAAGGCACGATGAGATTGAGATAAACGGGAATAAGATAGAAAATTAGTAAGTGAATAGGGAGTACCTGACGAACGGACTAGCGCAGAGTCAAATGATTGAGCTGGCTGAGATGGTAGAGCCTGTTCCACATGAAAGTCTTGCAAGTATGTCGGTGGCTGCCTGGGTCGACTAGAGCGTCTGGGTGCTGGAGAAGGAGGTGGCAATGGTGACGATGGGGGAGTTTGGTCATCGATGATGTGATCAATAGAGGATACATGATAAGGTAGGAAAGGTTCTGTAGGTTCAGCTTTGAAAGAGGCAAAAGGAAAAATATCTTAATGAAAGATGACATCCCGGGAAACAAAGACTGTATGTGTGGCAAGATTATAGAGCCGGTATCCCTTTTGGCCATATGGATAACCGAGAAAAACACATTGAGTTGCCCCCGGGTCGAATTTGGAAGGGTTCTAGTAGTGAATGGAAGCAAAGCATAAGCATCCAAACACTCTTAAGTGACTGTATGAAGGTTTGACACCATGCAATCTTTCATAGGGAGAAACGTCACCCAAAACTGGAGAAGTGGTTTGGTTAATGAGATTGGTGGCAGTAAGAATAGCATCCCCCCAGAAGTGTGCAGGCATATGGACTTGGAAGAGTAAGGCTCGGGCAACATTGAGAAGGTGGCGGTGTTTATGTTCAACCATTTCGTTTTGTTGAGGAGTGGAGACGCAACTTGTTTGGTGGACAATACCCTTGGGTGCATAAAATGGGGGCATAGGGAACTCAGGGCCATTATCACTTCGTATGATTTTGATGGTGGTAGAGAATTAATTTTCAATAAGGTGAATGAAAGATTGCAAGAGAGAACGGGCATCTGATTTATGAGACATTAAGTAAATCCAAGTACTACGAGTAAAATCGTCTACTATGATGAGGAAGTAGTGTGCACCAGTAGTAGAAGAAGAGTGATGACCCCCCCAAATATCGACATGCAATAAGTCAAAAGGTTTAAGGGAAGAAATTGAACTAGTTGAAAAAGGAGCACGAGTCTGTTTAGCCAATAGGCAAATTAAACATGGTTCTAAATTGGAACTACAAATCTCTGGGACTTTATTAGAAAGTAAAGACAGTTTTATTTGATAGATGACCTAAACGTTGGTGCCAAATGTGGGAAGTAGACATGGATGTGGCCACCTGACAACAAGCATTCCTGGTGCTGGCAAAGTGGTAGAGGTCGTCCCGCTCAGTTCACATCTCAATCATCTTCATCAAGCGTTGGTCCTGGATAAAGCAAAAATCAGAAGAGAAAATAATGAGACAATGGTGGGTTTTGCATAACTTACTAACAGAAATAAGGTTGAAATGAAAGGTCGGGACACAAAGGACATTGTCTAAAGTGAGAGTAGAAGAGAAGCGAACTTGTCTAATATGGGTAACGGTGGCATAGGAGCCATCCGGCAATTGGACCGTCCGACCATGAATTGGAAAGGAGCGGGTCAAAAACGTGGGTGTGCAAACCATATGATCGGTTGCGCCGCTATCAAGAATCCACAAAGGATAGTTATTATACGTATCTACCAAGGAGGATTCGACACTACCTACTTGGTATGCCATAGCCAGAGGTGGTGCTGAGGTGTTGAGAATGACCAAGAGCTGCTGACACTGTTCAGGGGTGAAAGGAAAGCTGCTAGTGGTGGAAGAGACTTGGGGGCACTATACTTGGGACCTAAACCAGGCTTGGAGTTGCGTGTACCTGGAGGGAAGCCATGAATGCGATAGTAGCGGTCAACGGTATGGTCGTCTTTTCCCCAGTGAGTGCATTTGAGGGACTTCTTGGATGGACCGGCTCGACCATCTTTCCGTGGTGAAGGGTTGGTAGCAGCTAATGCAACACCTTCAATGGCTGGTGGAGTTGAGACACTCCGATGACGCTCTTCTTGTAGGACCAAGGCATAAGTGCGACTCACATTCGGAAGTGGATCCATCAATAGTATCTGCCCACAAGTTACAGCATAGGACTCGTTGAGCCTCATAAGAAAGGTCAAGATATTTTTGGCTTCTCATTGGGCCACATTCTCCTTTCGGGCACCAAAAGTGCAAGTACGACATGTGCAAATGTGCGGGGATTGGATTTCAGCTAACTCATCCCAAAGGCCCTTCAGCTTTGCAAAGTATCCCGTGACTGAGAGAGAGCCTTGAGCAAGATTACTGATATCTTGTTTGAGTTTGTAGAGGTGCGGGCTATTGACTTGAGAATACCGATCTTTTAAATCGGTCCAAATAGCAAAAGCGGATTTGCAATATATAACACTAGAAGATATATCTTTAGAAATTGAATTGAAGAGCCATGATATTACCATGACGTTGCAGTGTTTCCATTGTTGAGCTTCAGCGAAAGTGCTGGACGTCGGTGGAGAAACTGTACCGTCGATGAAACCAAGTTTATTCTTGGCTTCGAGGGCAAGAAGCATCGATTGGCTCCAAGAGGCATAATAGTCTTCTATGAGAGGAGTGGAGACCAAGATCATACCAGGATTGTCCGAGGGATGGAGGTACAAGTGGTGAGTGAGATTGTCATACTTCTCTTCCTTGTCAGCCATGAAAAGAAATTTGGAACTTGTTTTTTTTAAAAAAAATCGAACCGGTTCGGGTCAAGCTTGACCCGAACCGGGGCAGGTCAGGGGACCGATGCGCGGGTCAGCGGACCGGGTCGGATCCACACTTGGATCGGACCGGGGCGGACTGGAGCTGGACTCGTGTCTGCCCTCTGGACCTGGATTGTAGCTGGATCGGGCCTGTATATCTGGACTTCTGAACTGGTGCGGGTCTGTGTTTGTAAGGGGGGCGTTTGTTTGTCGAAATTTCGGGGAATATTCCCAAAATTTTAAGAATCTTGTGGAGTTAGAAATTTTTTGGGGTTTGTGAAAAGATGTTATAATTTTAAAATATTTTAAATAATTTTTGAAAATTTTAAGGTAGTTATAGAGGGTAATAATTGTAATTATTTGTTTATTTATTTGTTTATTATTTTTCTTACTTTACCGCCTCACATGCCTTTTGACTTTTTGTGTTCCCATAACTTTTTTTCTTTCTTCAATTGGCGCCAATTGCTTTCGGCTGCTTCGGCTGCCGTTTTTTTTTTACCTGACAACGTATTGCGCAACCCAAGTTTCGTCTCTTTTTTCCTTCTGTTTTGCAGGCTGTCAGGTACGGCTCAAATGGGTAATGTCGGGTGGCATTTGGCGTTTGTTTTACTCGAAATTTTGGAGTCCGAAATTTCGAGTAAACAAACGCCCCCTAAGTGATCCAAAAGGAATAAAAAAATGTGGACTGTGAAATCTGTCCACCAAAATTAGGCTGAAAGTGAGGCAAGGCCCGAAAAAAAAATGATGGCCCAAAGGAGAAATAAAATAGAGGCAGAATTAGTCTTCCAATAGAGTCGTGTGCCCCCCAGCCATTTGAAGAAATTTCTCATTGAAAACAGAACCAGTGCCCAAACGGTGTGAGGACGGGATTACTCAAACCGAGTGAGAACAAGATGTAGCTGCAGATGAGATCTCCAACAACTACAAGAGATGTAGGTAAAATCAAAGTCCCACTTCAACGTGTAGCAATCACGCTGAGAGGGAAATTCGAAATGAACAAGGAAAATATGGGACTCTGTTTTGGGATGCTCAAAACAGAGAACAAAACTAGCAAATAAATTCCTCAAATACAATTCCCACGCTCTGATACCATGAGAAAATCATAGGGGAGAAATGGAGGAAGAAGAGATAAAATATGAAGAAATGAATCTTCTATTTGATGATGATTTACAAGCTTGTTACGGTCCTATTTATAAAAGTGGTTGAGGAACAAAGAAATAAATGCAAGATCAATCAATATCAATCTATACGCTCCTGTACATATATGAAAGATATTATGACTTTTTCATTTGGGAAGGATTACGTAATTTCTGCCATATGTTTTTCCCTTGATGCTTGTCGTGAATTGTGGCTCTCCTAAACTGTAACATCTCTTTTAGGGTTTGTTCTATATTGTGGATCAACTTCCTTTTGTCCATCTCCAAATCAAACCAGGATTTTATACCGTAATTCGTGTAACTGTCTCTCCCTCTCTAACTCTGTTTCAATATTTTCGTTGACTTCGCTTGAAATATATAATGATCAAAATCTCTTGGCCGCGTGTGTCCTCCATCGTTACCTGTCAGAATCTTCGTGTGTTGGGTCCAAGTTTGAATCCTTTCGCACCCTATTGCATGACCAATCATTCCCCCTCTGCCTCTCGATAGTTCTCATCCCACTTCTTCTTCTTTTTTCTCCTATTAGCTATTAATTTCTCCCAAGATCATGTAAATTCGTCGTTTTCTCTGTCTTGAGGTCATAGTGGAACTTGTAAATTAGTTGTTTTCTCATCTGAAGCCTAGTAGTAAGCTCTCAACCTCACGACATTGGGGTGCTTGACTTTCCCAATGGCCTGCACCTCCGCCACGAGCTCCCTGTACCTTTACTGATCACCTCCATCAACCTCACGACATTGGGGTCCTCAAGTTCAGAGTCGTCATGTTTGAAGCCACTGACACACAGACAACAAGCACAAAATCAGGTTCTATGGCAGCTGCAGCAGTTTGAATTGACTGTCTTTTTCCAGAGATATTGTTACCGTAAAGGAACATGTTGTGCAGTGAGGTGGAAGGTATGGAGCTGTAGAAATTGTTGGTGTGGAGGTTGATTCGCCTTAGATAAACCAGGTTCCCGAGCTCGGGCGAAATATACCCCCGGAAGATTTCTTCCAGCCATGGCGATCCTAGCCACTCAATGGTCGGAGAACCCCATGACGCTCATGCATGAAACGCCGGTCCAACGACACGGCATCATACGCTCTATCCATGGCTGATTTCAGGGAGAGCAGACAGGTCGTCTGGGGTGAGAGAGCAAGAGAATTTTATTAAGCTTCCGAAATAAATGACCAAGTAGCAGAAGACTACGATCGAGAAGAGGAGGTTCTTGTCTTTCATTATGGTCAAAACACACCGCATCTTCAATTGTGTTTAATGTTTAGTCGAATAGTTAGGGCACAAGATGGGCAATCTGGTCTTTCCGCGTGCTCTGGGTGTCACGTGTGATAGAAAACATTCATTTTAACATCAAATATGGGTCAAAAGGTGAATTACAATGTGCCACATAATTCATGAGGGTGAGTTGTCACGAGTTCGAATACACGGTGAGATTGCCATGTAAATTCGTTGGAAATTTTTATAATTAACCCAGGAAAAATTCTTACCCAGAAAATTAGAAGAAGTGCAGAAAAAATCTAATGGCAGGGGAGAAGCATTGAGCGTGCGCCCTGTCAGTCTCTAACGTATACCGCGTAGCAATTACGCTCGCCTCCTCTTCTATCATTCGCTGCGGCTGCATCCGTCCCGATTCACACACCTGCTCGAGTTGGAGAGAGAGAGACACACACACATACAGACAGATAAAAAGACAGAAGAACATGGAAGCGAATACTTCTCCATTCAAGGTACGCCTCCTCAACAAAAAATCAAGCAACTTGTTCTTTTAAGGAATTGAAGAAAAATACATTGGCAACTTCTTCGCTGTGTTTCTCTTCTTTTGTGTGTTTTTGGAAGTTGGTCTGAGTAATGGAATTCCACGGCAGGATAGTTATAAGTTCCAGTCACTTCTCTTTGCCTCCACTTTTATCGGAAACCAAATGGGGTTGCATTAGGCAATTAGGGTTACTGTTGCGACGAGGAGACCCGCATTGTGTTCACACTGTTTTTTCTTGTAATAGAGGCTGCTGAAATAAGAACCCGTAAAAGTTTAGACTTTTAAGAACTATTGGACTTCCGTAATGAACGAAGGTATTAACTCTTGAATTTCAATTACTCCAATCGCTCACTCATCTAAATAAGATGATGTACGAACTTTTAGATGAATAATCTACACGCCGTTGCTGAGTTAACACGTGCGGTTGTGCAGATAATCTTGGGATCATCCTCAATATCACGCCGAACAATTTTAGCTGAGATGGGATACGAGTTCACAATTTTGGTATTTTCCCCCCTCTCAGTTATATACCAAATTTCCTGTGTTTCCTGAAAGTTAACCTCTTTAATTACTCAGACTGCGGACATTGATGAAAAAAACATCCGAAAGGAGAAGCCAGAAGACTTGGTTATGGCTCTTGCTGAGGCCAAGGTGCTGTTTTCTTTCCTGGATAGGGTAGTGCAAAAGCATATGTTTCAACCTCCATTTTCTCCATTGATCAAAGTCTCTAAAGTGGTTGAAAGGCTATTGAAGTTATACAAAGTGTCAATATTCCTCGTACAATGTTTAGTCGCTATTATCAGGCCATCAAATCAAACTAGTGATATGAGAGCTTAATTACATTTCTTGGCTTTATATAGAAGGACTTAGATTTATATTATTTTGTTTTTGTTTTTA
This sequence comes from Myrica gale, assembly GCA_963930655.1. Classification (NCBI taxonomy): domain Eukaryota; kingdom Viridiplantae; phylum Streptophyta; class Magnoliopsida; order Fagales; family Myricaceae; genus Myrica; species Myrica gale. The sequence goes on from OZ005615.1 coordinate 21,489,568, forward strand.
GTAGCCCTTCGCTGCATTTTCGTGTGTGGGTGTGTGCGTGTTCATTGTCTTATGTTCCCTTTTCAACACAAATTTAAGAGTTGATTTGGTGTAAGTCTCTTTGATTCATTTAGTGCAAATTGCATCTCAGGCTGATGCTATCATATCAAAACTACATACGGTCAATAACCAAGAGATGGGTGACGAACAAACAATTTTGATTTCGGCCGACACAGTATGTCTTGCTTTTCTTTTCTTTTTTTACTCAGTTCCCTGTTTCAGCAACAGGGTGCATATGACCTGGAATTACCTAGCGCTATTTATGGACCAAGGATACATTGCCTTTTGAGAGAGGACAGAATAGTATGTGTTGCAGTTCTAGGCTTCTAGCACCTTTGATCCTGCATTTTACTGTGTGATCATGATTAGACATTAAGGTTCACTTCCGATGCTTTGTTACTCAATTATAATGCATTTAGGGGTTGTTCTTAGTCAAGGAAGATGGGAGAACTCTTGTTTGTTTTCCCTTTCTTCATAAAGATCAAATCAAGAAGTTCTCCATGATATTTACAGGGCAGAAATATCACAAATTTCGCACCCAGAAATTGACTTTTGTTACTGTGCTATTTTCTGGGCATGGATATCCAAGCGTGTATTTTTGGTCTGTTCTTCCAGGCATATTCATGCATCTGTTAGACAGTTACTTTTAACTTTTATGGCTGGATTTTGGCTTTTTGGGGATATTAACTTTGTACTTGATATTAATTGGGTGGAAATATAAGATACTCACTACCTGATCAAATTTAATAATTTATAATGCAGTGATTCTCAGCAATTGCATCTTTTGGGTTATATTTGGTTCTGTTGATGCACTTGTCCTTGTTCCTGCCTTCTCGGCTGCATTAACATACATAGTTTAGTATGGTTTCTATTATATAGTTATTTATCAATGAAGGCAACTGGTTTCTGGTTGTAGTGGGAGTACGACTCAGGTACTTACCATAGCTGATGGAAACTTCTTCTCAGGCAGAAGCCATCTTACAAAGGCTCCCCATTGGTGACTACGTAAAGGATGCTGAGCCGACATTGTTACTTACTTGTGACCAAGTATAAATCAAGTCCTTCGATATATTTAGTATTCCTAATTTACTAGTTGTAGTGGAGTATTTGGTATGTATGGGTTGGAAAAGTAGTTTATGAGGATTCTTGCGTGATGTAATTTCTGAGTGGAATTTCATGGATTGGCAAACTCTTAGTTTTGAAGTACCAATTTGCGACTTTGAGAAGATATTACCCATCTAATGCTAATAACTTTGGAAGAAAAAACAAAGCAATCCTTGTGTTCTTTTTGGTAGTTAAACACATAGACATGCCTTATGTGTGTTGTTTAATTGTAGAGGAAGGACTTGAATCCACAATACATTCTTTTGATTCTCAATGTTATGATCAGGTTTTCCTTTCGAAGTTCTGTCCTATTATCATGTCTTTTTTTCAGACACAAAGTTATCCTATATTCGTAGGACCTATCATAGTCTGCAAAAACTATGCGCTGCATTTCCAATCAAGTTAGGTTCAAATATCGGCTTGACGCCGGCCAGGCTTTCCTTAATCAAGGGTGATGTTCGTTTTGAAGTTTTTTGTAGGATTTGGAGTATTTTGAGAATTTTTAGGTGATGTTAGAGTTGTATTGGTGTTGGTGTAGAAGTTGTTGAGGTGTAAAAAAGTAATGATGATGTTTGAAGTTGTTTTTTTATATTTAATATTTATTATTTTTTTTATTAAAAACGGAATATTTAAAAGTATTAAAAAATAAAACAAAAAACAAAAATACAAAAGGACAAATGAAATGGACGCAGATTCAAAAGCAGGGGGCGGCAGGGCCTGGTTTGTGAAAATGTAGTATTTAAAGAGTTTTTAAAAAAAAAAAAGCAAAAAAGCAGAAAAGTGCAAACCCATTTCAGCGGAAGCAATTCAACGAAGTGTAGGGGCAGAGAGGGACAAAGCAGGGAGTAGGGGTGCAGGCGAAAGTGCATGAGAATTCTCGTTTTCCTTCTGCTTTTGCCGAACAAGAACGAATTTTGGTTTCAAATCCTGAGTTTTCTCACACAACGAACATGCCCCTTCATAATTTGTAGAAGCCAACACCTAGGCGTAAACTAACATGAATACTCTCTTACTCACTCACTCTCTCTCTTATTCTGTCTCACTCTCTTCCTTCGTTCACACACACACCCACAAAAAGTATATACGTACATCTTGCATTTTTCAATTAAGTTTCTAACATTCTCTTGACTCCAAGATATAACTATCATTAGATATGGTCAAATTTAAATTGCCAGAATTGTCAATAGTTTCAGAAGGTTTTCTTTTGAAGAAATGGTGATATTGAGGAAATATGTCTCTTTGTATGTCATCATGTACTGATGTACTTTTAGGCTAGCAGAAGATCTCTTATGCTCAAGGGAGTGTTCCCAGTATGCATGGCTGTGTATGCTAGCCCTAAAAGTTCAACAGCTTGATTAGTTCATGCCTTAGAAGTCCAGTAGATTTTCTGGAAGCTGATATTTTGTATGCCTCATTTGAACGTTGTATCCTTGGACATAAATAGCCTTCTGATGACAAGAAAGGTTTATAGAGTTAGACACGATCAATTATTTGTTTACCTTGTTGGAAATAGAACACTATTGGATATCATTTCTTTTTTGATAAGTAACCAATCTCATTAGAAAAAGCGAAAACAGTACAAAGGACTATACCGAAATCACTTAGTCTAAACAAGCCATAAAACTAACAAAATCAACTATTGGATATCATTTCTGACTGTTATTATCCAACGATCTGGAGGTGGTGGTCTATGAAGGTGTAGTCAGAGAAAAACCATCAAGTAAGGAAGAAGCAAGACAATTTTTAAAAGGTTTTCTTATCTCTCTCTTTCTCTCTCTCCCCCTCTATTGCTTCCCCTCCTGTTCTTTGTTGCTGTCTTGTTTGATAACTCTGATTATTTTTTTGGGTAACTTATCTCTCTCTTAATTTTATGGGCACACATTGCAGACTATTCTGAGGGCCATGCAGCAACAGTGGGATCTGTGCTCGTTACAAACCTTAAGACAGGATTCAGAAAAGGAGAATGGGACCGAGTGGAGGTACCATATGCTTCTATTCCTTATAAATGATTGTCATGCCTTGTGGTGCTGTGTTGTCCAAAAAAGTAATAAGTGGATGAAAAAGTTTGTGTCTTGGTTGACATCCTTTCACTATGTGCTGAATACCTTGTTGAAGGGTTTTCTGATCTGATTCTTATGAGGGGCCCTTCTATATGGTGTGGTTTCAGCTAAAGCGAATTTTTCATTGCTATTGGTGAAAAAACTTCATCTTTTACACCTTGTTTAATTGCTAGAGATGGAAGAAAATGTTTTCTTGTTGGCGACAAGTGTCTGAGCTTGAAGACCAAAATAATTTGGGAAGACCTGATTCTGGGATCATTAAATATCGGGTGGAAAGTCATGAGATGCCAACCAGAAGATCCTACGTAAACAAACTTAAGAAGGAACTTTAACAATCTAACAATTTCTTTTTGCATTGTTTTGAATGATAGTGATTTTGAATGTTGAGAAGACAAGGCTCATTTAGCATGCTGTATCAAGAGAGGATACTAATGGAAACTTGTATTAATAGGATCTAATATAAGTGGGAATAACATAGTTATCCCGATTTATTTGTTTGGTTAATGTAGTGGAATAGAACATAAAGAATATGTTGGTCAATCCTTTGATGGAGTAGTAGTAGGTTTATACGTCAATCCTTTCTATTCTTGTAACAGCAGTGCATTGTTTGGTATATTCTCTATCTGAGTAATTACATCCACACTAAAATACAGATTAACATACTCTAGAATTTCTATTACCTGAATGAGTGAAATTATGGAATAACAATATATATATTTGTTAATTTATGCTCATTTTGATTTATGTTTAGGTTTACCTATGTGGCAAAATTATATAAGGAATTTTGGTTTTACCAGTTTTATTCATGTGTTAGTATTGGGAATAGTTTATTGCTAGATCTCCTCAGACGAAGGAGTTTCTTTCACTAAATCATCTCTATCCTGCAGGAATAGCTACTATGTTCTTTTTGCTCTCTAAACTAACCAATTACAAATGTTTTGCTTAGAGTTCTTTCAGTCATTTTTTAGGAGATATCCTTGGTTGAAACCTTGAACTTGTGAACATTTTGTTGTATAAATGTGCTGCATGAGTACAAAAGACATTCAGCTTTCTTTTCAAAATGGTCCATCTCAAGGAATCAGGCTTTCATTGAAGGAATTCTTTTGATCCTACATTTTGTTGTATCAGTTCATTTTGATTTTGGAGGCAGGAGGGTTCGATCCATAAACCTCCTGCCCTCACACCCGCTCTTGGGTGTCCCTATTTTCAGACCTCCAAACCAATTGGACTACTACTCTTGTGGGGCTGTGGTGACAGTCCCCCTTCGCAAGGTGGGTAGCTATGGCTCAATCCAGACATTTTGCAACGAGTAGAGGTTCCTATGGTCACGCTCAGAGAGAGTAGGCTACTCTGGTCGTCCCCTTCCACCCTTTTTGCCAAGATAAAAAAAAAGTTCATTTTCATTATATAATTCATCTGTCTACATGTGTCTTTTATTAGCTGTCCATTTAAACAAATTTATTCTGCTTTATTGTGTACCAATGCCCTTTATTATTATCTCCAGTGCTGATAATGTCTGGAAATCATACTTATTTTAGTGATCTGCTGCAGATCTATTTCCAAGAAATACCTGATGAAATCATTGAAAAAGTGGTAAAAGTTGTTTCTTTCCTTGCAATTGGCGGTCACTTCTGCATAATTTGAAGGGAGAAAAAATTACACGCACTCCATCTTTTTTCTTTTTGTTTTTCTTCAGGTAGAGGAGGGAATTGTGCTTAATGTTGCTGGGGGACTGATTATAGAGCATCCTTTGATACTGCCCTTTGTCAAACAAGTGGTTAGTTTGCTACATTTCTGTACTCATTACCAGAAATCCCGATTTGTCATAAGAAAACGGAAAAAAGAAGAAGACAAAGTTGGCATAGTTTATGGATCAGATTAGGCTGGCCAAAACAAGTATAACATCTCAATTTGTCACTCGCTTAAATACTAATCCCACCAATTTACTTGACATTAGAGTAAAAAATTTATTTTATCGACCTTCTAAGTATAATTTTTCTTAAAACTGTTGATAGAATCATGGTATGTGTCTTGGCGCGTATTGTATTACAATTTTTCATGATGATGTAATGGTCTTTTTGGGGGGTCATTACTCATTAACCAAACCTGTTGATAAAACATGAATCATTCAAGGCAGGGACAAAGTCAGGAATTAAATATTGGGGGAGTCAATATGTTTTTTTTTGGGGGGGGGGGGGGGGGAATGAATAAAACATAACAAAAAATAAAAAAATCCATTAAAAAAGGGTAAAGAATATGCTTTTTTTAGGAGCTAATGGAGGGTTGGGGAGGTCATGGTCCCTGCCACCCCCCCGGTTCCGTCTCTGATTTGAGGATAACTACTTTAGTGGTTTGAGGCCTGCAAGAACAAGCAATGTGTCTATAATGGTTTTTGCTTAAAGTTTCTTAACAAATTTGTCAAGGGGAATAAATTTGTTTCAGTTAGTTATACAGGGTGGTGATCTTTTTCAAAACTTATCCACTCAATCTGAAATTCTGAGACACTTTTTCATCTGCCTCAATATACCTCTTAAAGTTGATCCATTCTAAAGTTGTCCCAATGAGTCCAAAGGGCTTGCCCATAGGTGTGATTTAGGTTATGCAAAGTTGACTCAATCTAAGCCTCTCAGCTAGAAATTCCATTGTTTATGCTGTTAGGTTACTAATTGTTGACATAGATTTCTTGTCAAAAAAAATTTATTGTGCTTTGGTTTACAATCTAATTGCTGGATCTCTGTCCAGGTTGGGACTACCGACAGCGTGATGGGACTCCCCAAAGCCCTCACTGAAAAACTTATGAGGGAGGCCACAGCAGACATTTAAATCTTCCAGCTTTACTTGGTATTTAAAACTAGTTGTTATATCCCTCCAGGATTGTTTAACTTCGCTAGTCCCTTCATTGATTGAAGAAAACATGCATGATTGTTAAGGGCATTCCACATTGTAGTGGGAAAAATTGCCTGAATAATATTGGGTTGACTTGTCAGCCGTTTGAGGAGGATTTGGACGCACCATGTGATAACTGGAGAAGCAGAAAAAACAGAGAGAGAGAGGGAGAGTGCAGTAGCAATACATCTTGGTCATCTCCTCCTGGGGTTCTTAGCCTTCTCCTCCTGGGGTTCTTAGCAAAAATGATGTCATTTGTTGTTTACTAGCACAGAAGAATAAGACAAGTCTTTTTTTTCTCAATGGAGTGTCTGTTTAGTTTTTTTCTAGTTAATTTGGGGGAGGGAAAAGGAGTCCACACGTCATAAATATGAAGAACCAGGAATTGCAGATCTTAAGGGCATGTTTGACAAAGGGTTTTGGAACCAGTTTTATTCCCAAAATCAGTTCAAAAACTGAAAATGCTATAAGGTTCTATCATAGTAGAGAAGGTTTTGGTCCTAAAGCTTAGTCGGTTTTCAATACATCAATGAATATTATTAATAGTCCATATGAAATTAGTGAATGGCTCAATTTTTTTTTCTTTTTTTAACTGAACTATTAATTCAATGACTAATTTCATGTGGACCATTGATGACATTCATTTGTGTTAAAATCAGAACATTTTGTTAAAACTTGTTAGGACTGAAATTTTAGAGCCGAAATCTTTTTCGGGACCCAAAAGATGCAACTGTTAATTACATTAAAAACATATTTCGCAATGTCCTAAAATATTTCCTCACAAGATAATGTGTGCCAATAGTATCTCTTAAAGTCAAATACAATTTTTTCTTCAACTACGAGTGGGTATAGTTTAATTTTGGCTATTTGGTATTCCTAAATAGGCTAAATGGGTATATTTTAATTTTGTTATTTTTTTGGACGAATTAGCAATTTACAGCAGAAGAATCAAGGGCCAAAGGCAGCATCAATGATTGTTCCCAAAGCGTGCTCTCAAATATTCCAGAAGTCACTTAGGAAAACAAAAAACAAAAGGGAAATTGGATTTTTAATCCACAGGTTTTTGACACTTTTTTATTTTAGTCCTTAGTTTTTAAATTTTAAATTTTTAATCTTTGAGTTTTCTTTTTTGAAGAAATAGTCCTTCCGTTAGTCTGTCGTCTATATGCTTAACGGACCTTGAAGCGGTCGACTGAGTATATGTGTTGAAAGTTAGTGGTCGACAGGTACAAATTTGCTGACGTGTCAGAGAGATTCGTTAAGCATATGGACAGCAGACTGACAGAATGATCATTTCGTTAGACAAAGAAAATTTAAAGACTAAAAATTTGAAAATCGAAAGAAAATGGCAAAGTATCCAAAATCTAAGAATTAAGAAGTGAATTTACCAAAAAAAAAAAAATATATATATATATATATATACATATTCCAGAAGTCATTTATTTGAGGGGACTCCCGATCAATTTTGACTGATATGACACTCTTATGTTGACCCGACTTACAATTTTTATGTTTTTTTCTTTTTTCTTCTGATCTTGCGACGATTATTACGTAGTGGCATTTTGATTGGCTAAAAATAGTCAACCTATGGCATCTCTTCACAGTTCGCAGCACAGTCAGCGTATATTCCTCTTTCCTCTGACGCTCCCCCGGAAATCTTATGACACCATTATTTAATGGTCAAACTCTTCCACCAAAATTTACTTCGACCTTACTCTCCCACACTCACAGCGCCACACAAATCCCCCTCACTCTCTCTCCTCCGTCCTTTTGCCATTTACACATTACACTGTACGCACCGCAATCCGAAATCCAAATTCCGGATTTCATATCCGTTTCCCCCCGGAAAAGTATAAAAGAAAAGAAAAGGCTGAAAGAGGAAATCTTTAAGTGGTAGCCACCGCTATGGAAGCAGGCGGCGCGAACCATAACTCCACCGCCGGCGGTGGTCCCGTCGACGGGGGTGTTGGTGGTGCTGTGGGCGTCCAGATCCGACAGAGCCGGAGGCTTCCTGATTTCCTGCAGAGCGTGAATCTGAAGTACGTGAAATTAGGATATCACTACCTCATCACCAATCTGTTAACCCTGTGCTTCGTGCCGCTAATCATCGTAACCCTGATCGAGGCTTCCCAGATGAACCTCGATGATATTCGCCAGCTTTGGCTTCACCTCCAGTACAATCTCGTCAGCGTTATAATCTGCTCCGCTTTTCTGGTCTTCGGTTTGACCGTTTACATCATGACCCGGCCCCGACCCGTTTATCTCGTTGATTACGGGTGTTACCGCGCCCCCGATCAGCTCAAGGCCCCGGCTACTGCCTTCATGGAGCACTCGCGGTTGAACGGCCACTTCGACGACTCCTCGTTGGAGTTTCAGCGCAAGATTCTGGAGCGGTCGGGGCTCGGCGACGAGACCTACGTCCCCGAGGCGATGCACCACATTCCGCCGAGGCTGTCGATGGCCACGGCCAGAGAGGAGGCGGAGCAGGTAATGTTTGGTGCCCTGGATATCCTATTCGCGAACACGAAGGTCAAGCCTAAGGATATCGGTATTCTTGTTGTGAATTGTAGTTTGTTTAATCCGACGCCTTCGCTTTCCGCCATGATTGTTAATAGGTATAAACTAAGGGGTAATATAAGGAGCTTTAATTTGGGCGGCATGGGTTGTAGTGCTGGGGTTATCTCGGTTGATCTTGCTAAGGAGTTGTTGCAAGTTCATAGGAACACTTACGCTGTTGTTGTGAGCACTGAGAATATTACGCAAAATTGGTATTTTGGAAATAGGAAGTCTATGTTGATCCCCAATTGCTTGTTTCGAGTTGGGGGCGCCGCAGTTCTGCTTTCGAATAAGTCTGTGGATAGGAGGCGAGCAAAGTATAAGCTTGTTCACGTTGTGAGGACTCATCGTGGGGCGGATGATAAGGCTTTTCGTTGTGTTTACCAGGAACAGGATGATAATGGGACGACTGGGGTTTCCTTATCGAAAGATTTGATGGCAATTGCTGGCGGGGCTCTTAAAATAAACATCACTACATTGGGTCCTCTTGTGCTTCCCATTAGCGAGCAGCTTCTATTCTTTGCAACTCTGCTGGTTAAGAACCTTCTAAATAAGACTGTCAAGCCCTATATTCCTGATTTTAAGCTTGCATTTGATCATTTTTGCATTCATGCTGGAGGAAGGGCTGTGATTGATGAGCTGGAGAAGAATCTTCAGTTGTTGCCAATACATGTGGAGGCTTCTAGGATGACTCTTCATCGGTTCGGGAATACTTCTTCGAGCTCCATTTGGTATGAATTATCTTATATAGAGGCCAAAGGAAGGATGCGCAAGGGCAACCGTGTCTGGCAGATTGCATTTGGAAGTGGTTTCAAATGTAACAGTGCAGTTTGGCAGGCACTTCGGAATGTCAAACCTTCTCATAATGGACCCTGGGAAGACTGCATTAACAAGTACCCTGTGAAGATAATTACCTAGCTGTGTGTAACATTTTGCTTAGACTCTCCATTCAGGGTACTATCACAGTAGCCTAATCTCTCATAGTTCGGCTTTGTCAGTTTCTGATATTGTAGTTTGTTGGGTTTTTTCTCTTTGATACTGCATCTCAAATTGTGGTTCTTTTTACTTCACAATTTCTTGTATTTGCTTAGTCATGTTTCCAAGTACTGTGATTTGAGGAAATTGATTTTGTATTTTAATAATGCACTGAAGTTTCTCCTTGCATAATCCTATGCTTTTGTTAATGATAACAAATGCATTTATTTATGAAATTTCTGTTTACCTTACATTAGCAGTCTCATGTTCCATATTTTAATAGCTATGAGCATTAAATAAAATTTGAAGAGAAATCGTGTAGGATTAGAATTTAGATTGGCCTTTTTGATTTTGTGTGCCTTGCAAACTTTGTCCCTGTGATATCCTTGGCTGGCCATTGTGAAAAGGATAGCTAGGGGACCAGGCCTATGCACAACTACTGTTGTTATGCATACGCGTTTGACTGTTTTTCCCCATTTCATGAACTCACGCCTTCTGTTGTACTAATTGAAACCTCTTACTGGAAGGTAAACATAATTCCTCTGTCTCGAACAAAATTTTAATGCGGAAGACCGCAGATATCGTCAGAATAGAGGTTATGTAGAAGGCTTTCCTTGGAAAGTTATGTGCATCTTGAATGATTGCAATATGTAAATATTTATTACTTTGCCTGATCTTCTTGATATACATATTTAAGTATGATTTTGTATTAACATGATTGCAAATGCTCTTAGTTTTCTGATTATGTGTCATAAAGTTTAAACTAAAAAAATTGAAACTGTAAGTTAAGTCTTTTAGCATCTGATTTTGATCAGCAGTGGCATGTTTTTCCGTCCCCACGCTGATATCACATTGTTTGTTAGGTGAAGCTTCCTCTTCTGCTGGGTTGAAATTGGGATGAGATTCTTCCACCATGCACTCTGAAGTAAGCTATGAGTAAAGCATTACAAGCAACCTTCTCAATCTCAGAACTTTTTTCTACATCCCACGGATGAGGGTCGGTAGTCTCCTAGAGTGACTGGCAGAGCAACCAAAAATTTTCCAGCTACTTTCCACTGCCTCCATTATTTTGTGGCAAACATATCTTTAGGGATGCTCTATCCTGTTAACACTGACGGATATTGGGCAGATATCCAATATGCATTTTAGGCAGAAGCTAAATCATTAGCCAAAAAGATAATAGGATCGGCACTTTTGATAGCTTTTCAGAGTAGAAAGATACAAAAAGGAACTGCAAAATCCTGCTGTTTTCCGTCTCAATGAGGGAGATGTGAGCCTTGCGCGCTTACCCATGACGTTTGCTGCATTAATCTCAATTGACTTTTGCTTGCATAGCTGGCTGGTTTGGAAGGTTTGGTAAAAAATACTCTCATGCTGGTATGAAACTTTGATAATCAGCTGCATTTCTTTTTCCAAGATGGGTTACCAGGAAGGGAAACTTCCCTGGGGGATCGTTCGCGTCGTTAAGAGCTAGTTCAAACTTCTGTTCTATCTTGACAAAGCCCTCATGAGTGCCTTATACCCTATAGTGATCTTTGATGAAAAGTATATACCTTATGTACACACTGTAATTAGGTGTTTGCTAACTGCTTGTTCTAAGTCCCAGTTCCCTAACAAAATTAACTGTTTCATTGCCAACTAAAGGTTCACTCTTTCATGGTTTTAGGCTAATAGCTTATAAGCCCTTTTTTTTCTAAAAAAAACCCCTCGGTACTCCAGATGTTGACCCAAACCTACATGTCCGACCTAACCGTACAACCTAGCAGTACAAGTTCCTAGAATTTGTTAGCTGGACTGCCTTGTTTCATCCACATTATACATTATCATTCTACAAGTTCCTATGCCCAATTTTGTTTTTCTTTTGATAACTAGAGTATTCGGGCGGTTTACATGCATTTCGACTACTTTCGGAGCCTAGGTAGTTCTTCCATGTTACACAAATTGGATAATTATCGGACAAATAACTCTAGGTGCCCTTAAGAGTTGGCAACACCTTGAGATCTTAGGGAGAGCAAATCTCTAAGTCCCAAGCTTTAAACATTAAGCCAACCCTTTGAGATTGTTATGCCCAATGACCCTTTTCTGCTCTTATTTGGAGGGCGGAATGTCGTAAAACGCACATCTTTGTCTGATGGAGTAACTAGAATTTTTGTAAACGAACATCACCTATTATAGATTAGCAGTTTTTTCATGCCTACCAGTCAAGTAGGATCGTTTCACTCACCGTTGGATGGCTGTAGTTGCTAACACCATATTTTTGCATTTGCAGCTTTTTTTTGCTGTGTTACTTCGTCACAATGGGCTACCGGTTGGTGTGTAAACACCCGTACTTCTTTCCTGGTGTCGACGCACCATCCGTTTGCACGGACCAGACAACATTTGCCTTGTAGGATTTAACGTTTTTATTTTTTATTTTTTTGAATTTCTCAAATTTTTAAGTAATTTCCTCTTGGCGTAGTATTTCCATCAATTCGCATCACTTTCCGTCTGGTTTAACGGACAAATCGGACAATAAAATATATTTTTTTGCAATTCGAAGGATGTAATTCAGATAAATTGGAACTTTGCGTAAGACACTTTAATTTTACTCCATAATACAAACCGTACTACGATGTTTCCTCAAATGTTAAGTTTTTCCAAATGTTTTGTTTTGTACTAGCTATGACATGTTTTTCAAATTTGCCCCTTGAAATCTCTGTGCCTTCTATGTACAGTTTCATGTTTGCAATGAATAAAGCTATTAATCGGGTTGCAACAAGTGCACTGCACATCACTTTGAGCTTTAAGAATGTTACCACCGTCCTGATAGTTGTAACACCAATTAGTGGGGTCATAGTTCATATTGAAATTGTTTAGCAATCTATTTATGTATATGAAGTTTACCTTTGCTTACCCAATTAAAAAAACTGTCTTTATGAGTTAGGAAAAAGAATGCAAGTGGATGACAAAATTGATCTGAATGAATTAAACAATTGAATGAGGCAACTGTTGAACATAGAATACAAACTACATGTAGGAAATTATGGAGGAAAGTAGCAGGTCATCAGCAATACAAGCCAAAGAAAAGTTTCTAGCTGTAAAAGCTGTCCTTATGCAAGAAGAATAGATGTACATGTTTGCATCTCACAGTATCTGAGCCATCATTGCAAAATTTCCTAATCGCAGTATTGCTGCTTCTAACAAAGAGGAAGAGAACAAGAGATAAAAAGGGATAATTTTATCTGAAGGACCCCTGGATTTCTTCTAGAGTTCTCCCTTTTGTTTCAGGGACCCAAATGACAACAAATGCCAGAGTGAAAGCGCATAATAACATATAAATGGAGAAGGTTCCTGTTGAGAGCAGAATAGCCTGAATTAGTTCAACCCCATTAAGACCAAGAGTAGGAAAAGGAAGAATAGGGTCTAAGGAAACAGAAGTTCCATCTTTTGGTCAATTTTGATTATTTTTATTCAGCATTTTGTTCCCTACTGTAACTGCAAGGTGTTATGCAGTCATTTAAGCCATTTAGTTGACGGGGGAGTGAAGAAAAAGTAGAGACAGAGAGGAAGGGGGGGCTAGGGGGAGGCAAACCTGCACTGCTCCAATCCAAGAGCAAGTTTGCAGTCATTGTAACCACCCAGGCAACGAACCAGTTGGCAAGAGTAGCTACACTACCGGCAAGGCCCTTAATATTGATTGGAAGGATCTGCATCAGAAAATTTACATTTGTAATGAGCCACAAGATTAACTGCAGCAAGTTAACAGACCAATTTTTCTTTTGACGAAACACAGGTCAGACAGTAGTAAAGTCGATGCTTTCAGCAGGTCCAACAAGAGCAAGCAAATCTCATGAGAGAATCTAAAGCAGTGGAATGATGGTACCTCTGACATTATAAGCCATGGAATTCCCCCCATTCCCAGAGAGAATGAAATTACCATCGCCTGAGAGAAAGAATCAGTTATACCAACAAAAGAAATGATAACACTGACATTCTCAATATAAGGGCATGAAACATAGACATACCACAACTCCAACCACAGCAATGATGCTCATTACACTATAAAAAGTTGACTCGTCTGATAGGAAACCCTGGGATCATATGGGAAAAGTTGAACAGCACTCAGAAGAAGTACAAACTTTTGCATGCATATCACAATTCTTATGTAAATTGTGAGTTCACAAAACCTACTGAATTCTTACCCTTAGAAAGAATGATCCTGCAACAATTAGGAGGCTAAGGGTCATTCCAGCGGAAGAAATCTGCAAAACAAATGAAATCATAAAAAAATCCGTCCATTTCTCCTCCAGGTTGAGAATTAATTGTGAAGTGTTCAAACTCACAATAAGAAGAAGTCGACGGCCTGCTCTGTCCACCAACCATGTACTCACTCCAGTAGCAATGACCTGGATGGCATTTATAGTATGGCTTGATAACATTGGACATTAGAAGAAAAAGAAAATTAATATCATTTATGTAGTTATACTGGACTCTATCTTTGAGCTGTACCTGAACAGCACCAACTCCAACTGTAGCCACATTGCTTGAAGTAACCCCTACACATAATTATAGCAACTAATAAACGAATTGAGCCTTGAGCTGATAATAATTAATTTCCCAGCTAAATAGTGTGCAAAGATCAGTTCTATGAAATTGAACAAGTAACCTTTCTTCGGGTAAAACCAAAATCACAGCCAACATGTGGACATTTACTAGCTGTGGACTAGTTCACGATAAGCAAGCAAGGGTGTCCAATCATAGGTTATGGAAACAGTACTATATGGCCAGTTTTACTTGTGAAAAGGATTTGATATGAAAAAAGTTGCTTGATACAACTAGCAGTTCCTTGAGGTACAATATTAAACTTCTGGAGATGCAACTGTCCAATAATTTTCGGGGGAGAGACAGAGATAGAGAATACTGGTCGAGTTAAGACAATAAAACAAACAGTGGATCCAAGATTAACGTGATCCTGGCTTACCACCTTTATCAAATGCTTCAACGTAAGATGAGACCTGAGTTCAGGCTTACCAGCAGCTTCAAAGATAGTACTTGCATAGAATAGGACGCCATTAATTCCACTAAGCTGTTGCAGAACAAGTAATCCAATTCCAATCTGCAGGATATCAATTAGCCAAAAAGATCTAGGTTGAGGCCACAACAAAGACCTATGGAAACGAACCTTAGATGAAAGCAATGAATACCATCAGAGGAAGCCAATATCTTCTTTGTTTGAGTTGTCCAAACCGGATCGTTGACCTCCTGCTTGTTGATGCCACAGATTTCTGCAAAATGCATATTTGACTATGATTAAAAGAGGTGATTTCCATGAGACATGGAATATCAATTATATACCTTGAGTTCTGGATGGAAATTGTGTACGAGAAAGGGGTGGATGACTTAGGTGACATAGAATAAGGCAAAACCATTAAACAGTTCAACTTAAGGACAAGTGGCTATTACCTTGATTTCATTTACTTCAATTGAAATATCAGCATCAAAACCCCGGAGAACTTGCAAAGAAGCTTCAAATTCTTCTGTCATGCCCATTTTAGCCTGGATTCAGAAAACGAAAGCACATGAAGATAAAATACCAATACCTCCCTCAAATCAAGAGAACCAACTTTACGCAAACTTACTAGCCATCTAGGAGACTCTGGAACGAAAAACAGACCAGGTATTAATATTGTACATGGCAGTATTCCTGCAAAAGAAAAGGTCATAATGTTTAATTATTCCAAAGATACTTTTTCAAGTACATGACACCTTCTGTTCCTTTAGAATGAAAAAAATTAACTTCTAAGTTACAAATTGCTCTGAATAAATAAAAATAAGTTAGAGTGCCAGTAGCTCATAGACCATTAGAAAAACCAATGACCACCCAGAAATTTCAACTATGCATGTCGATGGGCCTCAACTTCCTGGAAATTTTTGGGTGGTTTTAGATTAATTGAGTCCATCTTCTTCTATACAGGGCTTCGCCACTTTTCTTTACAGCCTCCAATTTTTTTACAAAAATGACATTCTCATAGAATAACTACCTACCAAGAAGATAGCCAGATTATTGCCCTACTCAAAAAGATGAACCCTAAAAATAATAAACAACTCTTCATCAAGATTGAAAACCTGGTCCATAACCCAAAAAAGTTACAGAACAACTAGAAATTTAGCCGTGCTAAGTAGAAAATATGTTCTCATTTTAATTCTTAACCTAAATTGAGCCAAACAAGTTTAACCACTCCACTTGTATGACACAAAAAACCAGAGTCAAGAGTCTCTTTCTCTAAGTAACCCTCAGAACAATTTTCCCCTTTTTCTTGCAAGCAAACTAACAATACAAGACTTAAAATGTTCTTTACCAAAAGTACATGAAGTCTTAAGAAAATACCTTTTTAATATGAAAAATTAGTTGAATACCTACTGAGCATATACAATCAACACTGTTCACCTATGATTAGGTAGACATGAGATATAGCAGAATCGTCGTTGGAAACAAAGTTAATGCATGCAACAAAGACGCATTATATCCATATCAGGAAAAGATTATAGAGAATACGAGGATTTCATGACCACCAGAGTGAATCGTTAACATGATTACCCAAAACTGCTAGTATTCTCCATTCAACAAAAAGTCCCAGCAGATAAGCCAGCATTATTCCAATGGTGACTGATAGCTACATAGACACAAAAGACAAAGGATATTAAGAAAGAAAAACTGAATTGGCCAGTGATTGAAGTCTCATATGTATGACTAACACCACCTCATGTAAGAATAAAGCAGCAAACACAGCTAACCTGGTTGACTGAACCCAGAGCCCCTCTCAAGTTTTGAGGTGCTATCTCAGCTATATATACAGGGACCTACAGATAATCAGCAACGTTAACACTCCCATGAATCGCCTCTGGAACACTATACCTTTCTAGAAGAACGAAAGTGAAGATAACCATTACCGTGTAAGATATTATTCCTACACCGAACCCTTCCAGCAGCCTTCCCATGTAGAGAAATGAAACATCCTACACACAGCAGTGAACCTTTTCCGTAAGATAATAATTGCTTTGGCCAGCACTTTCCATACGCCTAGAGAGTTAATACTATAATTTTGATAATCATTATAACTTACTTTAGCAAACGATATGGCAAGCCATCCGATAATATTAGGAATGGCGGCGATCATTAAAGACTGCAATTTATCGACAGTGAACAATAGTCGGTCATCAGAACCCAAAAGGGTCAATTAATTAAAGCTATGTGTAATAAACAATAAGAGAAGCGATGAATTAACCATCCTACCCCTTTTCTTCCAATATATTCGGCAATCTGGCCGCTTGCTATTGCCCCAACCATTGCACCCACATTGGATAGAGAGCCGAATAAAGAAAACTGGCCCAATAATACGGTTAGAAACTCATACAAAAACAAAACCCGAACGAGGCCAAAGCAGCAGAGATTCATACCTCTGAAACAGTAAGTGATAGATCCTCAGTGATTGCAGATTGGGTAGGAGACGAATACCCCGACTGCAACAAAGTACAGAACCAATTAGTGGAAAACAAGTTCTCAGTTTCGTGGCGAAGAAAGCTTCGATAAAAACGAAAGAAAACCCATTTGAAGCTTTCTTGTTTTTGTTCTAGTTCATTCCTAACGGAAACATCTGACTCCAGAAATTTACAAAAGGCTTATTTTTGTAGCGCAAGAACATAAAAGAATAGGAAACGACATGGTTTTCTGGAAATGTACACGAGAATGAGAATGACAGAGGAAGATTGATTGCAAAAGCTGCTTACAGTGAAACCGAACTGGATAGGGCCCAAAGCAACGATCAAGACGCAGGCGACGACGGAGATAGAGCTGTCACGAATGGCCTGGGACGAGCCCATCATGCTGGACTGCCTCGACCCCATACGGTACCAGCTACCAGTGTGCAGGAACGGCTTCCTGAGATCCTTGGCATCCTCGCTCTCATCCCTGAAACTCATCTCTCCGCTCCTCTCTAAGAAACTCAGAAGCACGCCCCTAACCACAGCCTCCCGCGATTGGGAAGCCTGGCTTTTAAGTATGGGATGAAATGCCGAGAGAGCAAAGAAGACGGGAAGACAGAAGTAAAATGACTACAATTGGAGATGAAAGACAGGTTATCAACTTGAACCTCGGCCTAACGTCTGAAATCTGATTGATATATACGTTTATTTACCAAAATCTCCCTTTGATCGTCAGTGTAGATAATGATAAGGTCCCATGTGGGGCCTGAGTTCCTGGGGGACGGAGGAAATTGTGAGAGTTTAAAAATAGAGAAATATGTAAGCTGAACGTTGCATCCCATTATCTGTTAATTGTCTTTATTTGACCGTGTGTGCTGGGCTGGCATGCTAGTTGTATGACCGCGACGAAACTGTTAGTTGTATGACCAACTGGCCATTCCGCTGATACTCAAAGTCAATGACAGACCGTAAGACCGAACTTCAACTTCTGGCACGTTTTAAAACAAAACAGTTGTAAAATCTTCCTGGCCAACCAGCTCACAGACAACAACAGAGAAAACAAATAAAAAATTAAAAAAACAAAACAGTTGTAAAATCTTCGGCGACTAATGGATTCACCATGCACGTACAGATCTATTTTTCTTTAGTCTTAAAGTCAAACTTGTTGTTTACATACGTTCAATTATACACGTCGACTAGTAATTAAGATTTTTGAATCTGAGATAGTATTAAATTTTTTTGCTTCGAATACAACGTCGACTAAAGCTAACATTCATCACCAAACTAGATTCCACGTCGTGCCAAAAAAATTATATACTAAATTGCATGTTCTCAGTTTAATTATACTTTTTTTTGGAATGAATATAAACTAATTATTTATTTAAGAGTTTCTTTTGAGGGTTAAAATTCTGGGGAGGTTAAAATTTTAAGGTATTGAATTCGGTGAAAAAATGAAGAAAGATATTATTTTTAATATTTATTATAGTAAAAAGTAATGATACGATGGAGAAATAAATTATATTATAATTTTTTATTGTGCTATGTTTGTTTTAGATCTCAAAACGTTTTCAAAAATTTCTCTCATTTTTTCATCAATTCCAATATTTTTTCATCAATCTAAATAACTTTTTACAAATTTCAACAACTTTTAGCACATTTTTCATCAATCACAAGAGAATATACACTACTTTCAAAAAACACAAACACAAAAACTGTTTTGAGATCTAAACCAAACATAACCCCACATAGCCTAAAAGTTTTGCTTTCCTGTATAAATCTAATGAATTAGATGATTTATGATAGCTATTTGCAACAACGGTACACTTGTTCTCAAAAAAATTCCTTATACAAAACCAATAAAAAAAATCCCTCTACCGAAGAGTAACTCTTATGATAATTAAGTTATATGGCTCTCTATATTGAAGAACTCGAAATAAATATTAAGATAATCGTATTCCTGAATCCCGTACATTTTGTCTCTTCATTTCTTCTTTTTATGCTAAGTTTTATGCTATGGATGTGTTCGGTTAAGGTGTTTTGTGAAGATTTTTTTGTGTTTTTAGAATTTTTATGTGATGTTAACTTTATTGGTATGCGTGTTGTAGTTATATTTATGTGGTGTGAAAAATGATATTTGATTGTAGAATCTTGAGAATTCAAAAAATCCTGAGAATTCTTTGTAAACGTGAGTTTATTCTTTTATGGACGGTTTCTTTTCTTTCACGTGTGACCGATCACGGGGAGTTTGTCCTCATGGGTCATTCTTGGGTTTGATGATTCTATTTGTCTAGAATTCTGATTTCTTCTAATCTGAGTTATTTTGGGTTGGGCCGAGTAAGCCCATCTTTCTATAAGCTGATTAACTCAAAATCGGTATCATCAACTCTATGTTACATGTCAATGCAAATTGGAAATTATTTTAATTTACTATTTTAATTAATATTATCTTTATTAATTATTGGACAGTTTCGACCCTGTGTTATTATATGTCTGAATTGGACATTCAATTCAAAAGTTGAATTTTTTCTATTGGGAGACAAATTATGTCACTAATACATATCAATAAAGATGACAAATATAAGTGTAAATTTTGAATTTTATAGATTCAGTCTGTTCAACCGCCCGCCCAATATGACATATGTATATGCATCAACTAAAACGGAGAAAGAAAAACATTTTGACAAACACGGAGCGGGTTCTTCTCAAACACGGCCCATGGAGTTCCTGACCTCCGTAGGTCTCAATCAGGCTGGTCTTCTTGGGCCAGTTTGGGCCTGTCCTTTCGCTCAGCATTTTGCATAGTATAGCTTAGGGCAGTACACACTGGGCCCGACCCGCCCGAACCGACCGAATTCGGTCGGTTTATATATGAGCTCGGACGGGTCGAGTTTAGAATATTGAAACCTGCTTATCTTCGGTCGGACTGAGGATCAAACCGTCGGTTTCACTTCAGCCCGACCCAACCTGCCAGTTTCCTAAACGCCTCGAAGGAGAACCCTAAGAAATAAAATCCTTCTCCTTGAGCGGTCGTGCGACACGATAGAGCGAGGAGCTGCTTGGCAGTCGCCGCCGTCGTCGTCTGCCTCATGGGGTCCACAGATCTAGGGTCTAGTGGAAACTGATACACCCAATGACGATGAAACGAGCACCGGCGATTGGAATGGGTAAGAGCTCCATACCCACAAAAAAATCCTAATACACGTGAGTTTTTATTTCAACCTCATGTGCTTTGAACGTAAAGCAATTTCTTTTCTTTTATGGGTGTGACAGGTAGAAAACTTTCCTTTTCTCTGTTTGTTTTGAAAGTCTAAGACATAAATGGCTCTCTACGGTACCGTCCCAGCTGATTTTTGTTTGTTTAAGTTCGTGTATTTTCTGGGTTTTATATAGTGTTTGGTTTTTGCATTCACATTTGCATTTCGAATGTGTGTTGGTGAGTGGAAAAAGTTTTGAGTTGTTGTACGAGTTTGTATCGATTAAAGTGAATATTTGGCTAAAAATTTGTGATTTGCGTTTACTTTATAGTAGGTATAGATATCTAGGGAACGCACATTTGCTTGGATTCTCCTCTATTTTAGTGTTCGACTTCAGTTTATAATAGGAAAAAGGTAAGTGAATATTTCAGTTATATCTCCACTGCGAAAACATAAGCCTTTACTTAACTGCGCTAAAAAATCTATTAGAATTCAGAGTCAAATAGGACATGAGTTGAATCAGATCTTTTCTTTTTAATGGTTTCCATTTCTCAATAAAAAACAGTTTTGTTACTAGAACATAAATGGAATCTCTAATTCATGGCCTGTGATTTTTGGGTGCAGAACAGAAAATGTTCAGGATTAAATTTGTTTAAACATTTGAAATTCAACTTATAAGTCCTTAAATGGTTTGTAACAGCAAGACCAATATTGAATTGATTCATGAAGAAATTGTGCTTGTGATTCCAAAGAGTATCTTGATGCAGCAAGTCAAAGACGGTTCGAAAATTGTGCTTATTGAGGACATTGCAAGCAGTAGGGCTGAACAGAACCGGACCGCGGACCAGACCGGAAAATCAGACCGGATTTGATGTACGGTCCGGTCCTGATTTTTAAAATACGGTCCGGTCCAGACCGGATTTATGCGGTCCGGTCCAGTTTATAAATTTCTTATATGCGGACCAGACTGCATTTAATAAATTTTTTTAATATATTAAAAAACAAAAATCTCTGCGCTCTGCACTGCGCAGTGTTTTTTAGAATAATTTTTTTTTAAATAAAATATTTTTTAAAAAAATTAAATGCACGGACTGCGCAGTGTTTTCTGAGAATAAATTTTTTTAAAATAAAATATTTTTTTTAAAAAAAAAAATAAAAGCCTGCAATGCGCAGTGCAAAGTCGCATCGCATTTTCAAAGATCGGACCGGACCACTTATAAGTGGTCCGGTCCGGTCTTTATATATAAGAGAATCGGAAATGTGGTCCGAAAACTGGATCGCATTTCCGATTTTCAGCCCTATCAAGCAGAGAAAAAAGGTGCCTTGAGCTATTAAAAAATGCAAAGATTGAAAAGGTCTCGAAATTCTTAGCAAAAATCAGCTTGGAAATGGACAAACTTGGTGGGAAGGTGCATTCTACGTAAGAACAATATTGAATTGATTCATGAAGAAATTAAGTTATAGAGTTTAATAAAATGTTCTCTTACTGCAACTTGCTAGGTCACTGCTTTGGAAGCAACAGCCTGATCTAAAGGCGGGGAAGTCTCGGAGATGGATGTGGACAATTTAATTGAACTGCTCATGGAAAACTTAGTCAAGCTGGACGGAGTTGTCACTAAGGGAGACCTAAAATTGTAGAGAAGGATGCAGGTACTTTTGGCTTTGTAACTACTCTTCAGCTTTAGTCACACATTGCAATGATTTATATTTCTGTATAAGCCAATCACCTAATAAATACTGGAATGGTCATCTTAAAGGTAAAGAGACTTCGGAAGCACATTGAACCTCTTGACGCATTGAAGTTGCAAATTCCAAACCCAGCAGCAAAGGAGGCAAAATCCCGTGGCAGACACAAACACATTCATCCGGGCAAATGTATATACCAATGCAAAAGCAGCAGGTTCGGCTGAGGCAGAGGGAGCCTATAGGGCAAATGTCAGTGCCGCGACAACCTTCATGGCATTCCGACTCAGTTGTGGTTACAACAAAATGGGAAACCTTTGAGTGATAAATATCAAATTGGGAGCTAAGCACAAATTTGGAACTGTTGCAACAACTGTTATTGTTGACTCTGTGTGTGCGTGTTGTTGGGGCTTGGGACCATATAAGACCAATGAAAAAAAAAGAACTCGAGCCCGACCCTACTACCTCTTGTTGGTCCTGAGAGACGGGAGAGGCTAGGTTAGTCGAAAGATGATTATCGATTCAAAGATGCAAGGTGCCCCTGCTTTTTAGGGTAAAAAGGGTAAAGAAAATACCTTGAACCAATGTTCGAGTATCAGGCGCTAAAGTAACCCATTTCATACTCTAGATAAAATATGGAGTAGACAATGACGAATTATAGTAATTTGTTACAACCCAAAACATAAACAAAGACAAGGATATTCTTTATAAAATAAAAGAGAAGAGACTCTCTAAGTGAATGGATATACAAAAAAAAAAAAATCTGATTTTGCATAAAATAGATATATCCATATATCTCTTACTTATATTTTATGTATTATATTTTTAAACTTTGTACTAAATTTCACAACTACAAATATTGATACTAATTATAGGAAGAGTATACACACTTTGAAACATGGTAGTTAATTTATTCAGTAGGACTCTCAACAATGATTTTATGTATTATATTAGGTTATAGTTATTTTAATTTTAATTGTGAACCACAGATTTTAAATGCCGTTTAAGATAAGATCCACAAGTTTGAAATACTTTTAACAATTGTGTTACTTATTCTAATATTGCAGCTCTAGAAGTAAATTTAGAGTCAGTTTGTTTGCTTGTAAAACAAAATCTGTAATTTGTTTGACTTGTTTTTAGGTATTTGGCAACCACTTGAAAATGAGTTCAAAGTAAAAAGTTTTCAAATCCTCTATTATTTTCCAGAAAATAAACTAAACTCAAATTTTTCATAAACTAATTTTTTTGGTGGAATATTATTATACGCCCCATATCTATAAGCATATTTCAAGTTCCAAAATATTTTATTCTACCCCATATGTTTCAAAAATAAAAATTTATTGTCTTCCTAATGATTTGGCCGTCAAACCATATGAAAAATAACCGAAATGCTCCCTAAGACAAAATTATTAATTTTTTTTATTAAGAAATAAAAATGATATATAAATAAAAAGTAGGAAAAATTACACTTTTCGCCTCCCGACTATGGGGGTAATCGCACTTTGCAATCCAAATTATTGATTTCGTGACATTTATCCCTTCAACTACCATTGACTGACATTTCACACCCCACCGTCTGTTTTTCCGTCAATTTGAACGAAATAAGTACACGTGACACGCATGTGCGACTGACCACTTTTTTCTCTCATTTTTACCCCTCACAGACTTTACACTTTTCGCCCCTCGATTATGGGGTCACTCGCACTTTGCACTCCATATTATTGATTTCGTAACATTTAATCCTTCAACTACTGTTGGCCCACATTCTGCACCCTGCCGTCTACTTTTCTATCATTTTGAACGAAAATCATTGCACATGACAAGTACATGCGTCTCACCCCCATTTTCTCCTTATTTTACCCCTAATATTGAGACTGAAATTATTGTGCTACCCTTTTTAACTTCATCTCGCTCTTGCTCTGCTCTTCCTCTATAGAGTATACTCTCATTCATTCCTTCTTCCCCTACCCTAAGAAAGAGCAGCTAAGCCTATGCCTGCTATCCGTCTTCCCCAAACTCCCACTTCAAGTTATGCCTTCTTCGTCATGAAGGTGAGAGGTCTCTCTCTCTCTAAACGCATACGTAAACGCGTAGATATTTTGTAGCATTAGTTTGTGAACGTATATTTGTTGATTTCACAATATGAGGGGTAAAATGGGGTGAGACACACGTGTTTGTCACATGCAATTATTTTCGTTCAAAATAATAGAAAAATAGACGACGGGGTGCAAAATGCGAGTGACCCCATAGTCGGGGGCGAAAAATGTAAATTTCCCTTCACTTCCTTTGTGAAGGGGTAGTCCATTCATTTCAATGCCAATATGAGGGGTAAAATAGGGAGAAAAAAGTGGTCAGTCGCACGTGCGTGTCACGTGTACTGATTTCCCTTCAAATTGATGGAAAAGCAGACGGTGGGGTGCGAAATGTCAATCAATGGTAGTTGGAGGGCTAAATATTACGAAATCAATAATATGGGGTACAAAGTGCGAGTACCCCCATAGTCAGGGGGCAAAAAGTATAATTTTCCCTAAAAAGTAATATTTTTTAAATAAAAATTGAATTTGAAGGTTGCAAATGATAGTTTTATATTCTTATATTTACAAGCCACGTGGACACTTTTATATTAGGTAGCTAACAACAATTGAACTGCGGGGACCAATTTTTATCGCAAAAGTGTATCTCAGTACCTTTACGTTAAAATAGGAACTACAATATTAAGGCTAAAATAAGACACATGTCCATGTGGATTAATTTTTTCTCAGAAATATCTCTAAGGTAAGTGTTTTTTTCTCAGAAATAACATGTTTCCCAGTTATGCCCCTCCATTGATCTTTTGTCCATAAAGCTGACGAAATTTGATGATGTGCCAATGTTGACCACGTCAGTACCAATAAAATGGTGTCATATCATTCACAGCTTCTTGAAATGACTAAAAAGCCCACTGCCACATTAATTAAAATAAGGGTTAAATACACTTTGCCCCCTTATCTCTAGGATCATTTACACTTTGCTCCCGATGTATTATTTTTGATACATTGGACCTATAAAGTTACACATTTTTTCAATTTGGACCCCGTACTCAAATTCCCCTTCAATTTAGACGGTTTTCGTCAAAAAAGTTTATACATTCCCCCTTATCATTGGGGGTATTTACATATTGCATCCCTTATCTTTGATGATTTTTACACACTACACCCCTCATTTGACAAAATCCGTCTAAATTAAAGGACAATTTGGGTACGAGACCCAAATTAAAAAAATGTATAACTTATGGGTCAAATGTGTCAAAAATAATACATCAGGGTGCAAAGTGTAAATGACCCCAAAAATAAGGGGGGCAAAGTGTATTTAACCCTTAAAATAAAAATAATCTTCACCTACTATCCACATGTACTCCTTAAAATACACCAAGTTGTTTTTTATCTTACTAAATAATTCGTGAATATCTAAGTAGTTTTGATGAGTTGCATCAATAAATTTCGTCAGCTTATGGACATAAGGTTGATAGAGGGACATAATTGAGAAACATGTTATACCACAAGGATGACGGGACAAAAAAACTTACCCTAGGAACAATTTTGAGAAAACATCAAACCGCATGTACACACATATTATTTTAGCAACGAAATTTTGAGAAAATTTTCCATGTTACGTAGCAGCCTACGATTAGCGCTGAGATGATATTTCGTTCGATGACTAACAACAATTGGACATGTGATTGATTTGTCTCAAAAACTTACCTCAGGGATCCGATGGACGAAATTGATACTTTATGAACTAAAATGTCAAAAGTGTAAATCACATGGACATGTACGTTAATTAAGTCATTTTATGTAAATACGTAAATAATTAAGCGTGTCAAACATTAAAAAAGATTTTCTTAAAAAGATTTTGAAAGAATAATCAAACAATGAAAATGAAATTTTAATTTTTTTTCTTAAAAGCGTTTCAATGAATTTTTTTACTTAAAATAATAGTTTTATAAGAAAGAAACAGACCCTTAGTATAATAACTTTATTTTCTGAATCGCATAACTTACAGTTATCTCTTTTTCTGTTTTTCGATGCTTTTTATAAGCGTGCCGAGAGAAGACATAAAATAAATGTTTAGTTATTGAATAAACTACCATGTTTCCAAGATGTGTACACTCTTCCTATAAACGTAATTGGTCTCAATAATGTAATTATGAACTTTAGTACTCAGAGTTTGAAAATATAATACATAATACACAACAATTATTAACAAAATATTCGATATAACGTTATAAACAAATAAACTTCCCTTTCATACTATACACACACGAAAATTTTGTAAAAGAGTTATCCCTTTGTTCAAAATTGCTATGATTTCAATATCACCGAGACTAAAGGATTCGTAATTTTCTATACTATACATATTAAAAATGCTCTTTTAAAATAGATACAAAAATATTGAAATATTTGATACAGAAATCTTAAAAATATTTTAACATTCTATACTATTCATATATTCTGAACCGTACTATAAATATGTGAAATTTTATAAATAAATCATATATATATATGAAATTATTCTGATTTAAACATGAGGAAAATCGTCCATTAATAACGTATAAAATTGAAAGGCTCATGATTACTTAATGCACATAACTCGAGATTCAAGGAAACATGCATGTGATTCGTAAAATGTGTAATTGATAATTTTAAGAAATTAAAGAACAAAATGGAAACAAGGATTTTGATACTATCTTCAAAAATACTTGAAGCACTTCTCAATTTAAACCTTGCTAGCCTTTACAAATTTAGATTAGTTTTTTCCCTAAGTTAGATTAAAAATTTTAAAAAGAAAGAGAAGGATTGCTTTAAGTGAACGAGAGTAGCAAAAATTTGTCAAACCATTGCAACCCATTTAAAGAATCTCTTTAAATTTGAAAAAAAAGTTATCATAAACTTGCATAAAATTTAGACATACTCTAAAAATTTAAAGAAATGGGAGAATGATTCTGGTTCCGTTCCGGAACTGATGGAATCGAAATGGTCATTTTTTGTTCTGTTCCGGTACTTGTCGGAATGCAAATTTTTGGTTCATGTTCTATTCCGATATTTTACCGGAACGGAATCGGAATTTTCAAAATCAGAACCGAAAATTCCGGTTCGATATTTGAATTTTTTTTACATATTTTTTGGGACCCTAATGAGTCAAAAATATTTTTTAGAACATTTTTATGTTATTCATCATAAATTAACAATAAATGTATTCATCTAAAATCTAGATTATAAAATAAATATTTTATAAAAATTCATATGTTATACTTTAGCTTGAAAATTAATTTTATATTATTTAAAAAAAACAGAATCGAAATTAAAAATTGTAAAAATTGACTTCCGATTCTTACCAAATTGTGTACCACCCTTAGATTCACGCATGTCACACTTGATAGAGTAGGGTGGGATTTCTAATGCCGTGTTTGACAACTATAATTTTAGGGTTGTTAAAATTTTAGATATTGGGGTTGATGAAAAAGTGAGGAGAGACTGAAAAAGTTGGTAAAAAGATAAAAAAATATATGGAAATTGATGAAAAAAGTGAGGAGAGAGAGTTTTTTGTAATTATGATAAAATTTTAGGTGGTTAAAATTTTATTATGCAAACAGAACGATAATATATCTTTTCTTATCAAATTATGGTTTTTTTTATAATATTCATTTAAATCTCATGAATGTTCTAAAAGTGATAGCAGGAAGCGACAACGTGGAACTCCAATAATCTCTCCTTCACGATGACGCTCCCACGACTCGAACCCATGACCTCCTGGCTCTGATACTACTTGTCGGACTGTTGAGCCGTCATTCTTCTTAAAACCAATTGGTGTCAAGAGACTGTCACTCAAGTCTTTTATGACATTCGACATCACACCCAGCAGACCTGTTCTAAGTGCGTTCGCAGAAAGCGTCATTATGGAATTCCAACAGTTTTGTACTATACGCATGAAAATACAATAAAACAATTGTCCCTTTGTTTAAAATTATTATGATTTCAACCTAAAAATTATTATGATTTTTACTTCCGAACACCTATAAGAGAAGTGAGGATTGAAGTTTAAAGTCGCAGTCAAAATCCCATCTCTTAAATAAATTCCCTTTTAGTTTCCACTAGGGGTGATTAGAATCGGACCGCAAAATCAGACCTGATCGATTTTGCGGTCTTCAAAATTTAAATCCTGTCCGATCTGGACCGAATTTCATAAACTTATAGGCTCATCCGGTTCTAAATTTTTAAGAATGCGATTCAGATCGGACCGCATTTAATTTTTTTATAAAAACTTAAAAAAATATATACGCATAACTCCGTAAATCTACTGTGCAGAGCTTCTGCACAATAAATTTTTTAAATGGTTTTTATAAAAAAAATCCAGTCCAAACCGTATTTTAAAAGATCGAAACGGACCAGACCACTTATATCCTTAATACAAGAGAACCGGAACACTTACATCCCTTGATACAAGAGAACCGGAAGCGGATCGCATTTCCGATTTTCAGCTCTAGCTTCCACAACCCCCACTCCCTATTCAGCAAACACAATGCCTTCGATTACACATTTCTCTTAAACCACCCCCCTTCAGCCACTGGAACCACCGTCACCCACATTGTTCCCCTACTACTCAACCATCTACTGAATCTCTCCTACATATGGGCGAGCCAACCCAGACCCACCATGACTCCTCCTCCACCACTGCCACCGCCGCCTCTACTATCGGCCAAGCCCAGACACCAGCGCCAACCGAACTAACCAATGGACCTCCTCAGCCCTCCGCCTCTCCGCCATCGAAAATCCCCCTCCGTCCTAGGAAGATCCGGAAGCTCTGTCCCGATGACGAGGCCTCCGACTCCAAATCCTCTCAAATCCTCGCCGTCGTCCCCGCGGAAACCCCCAAACCTTTGGGGACCAAATCCTCGAAGTCGAAGTCTGGCCAGCAGCAGCGCACCGCCCTAGCCTTGCCGAGAATCGTGGCCAGATCGCTCTCGTGTGAAGGCGAGGTCGAAATCGCGATCCGGCATCTCCGCGGCGCCGATCCACTCCTCGGCCCCTTGATCGATCTCCACCAACCACCGACCTTCGACACTTTCCAAACCCCGTTCCTTGCACTGACCCGGAGTATTCTCTACCAGCAACTCGCTTACAAGGCCGGGACTTCCATATACACGCGCTTCATCGCCCTCTGCGGCGGAGAAGCCGGGGTTCTCCCCGAAACCGTGCTTGCCCTAACCCCTCAACAGCTTCGCCAGATCGGGGTTTCGGCCCGGAAAGCTAGTTACCTCCACGACCTCGCGAGGAAGTACCAAAATGGTATTCTATCGGACTCGGCGATTGTAAATATGGATGACAAATCGCTCTTCACAATGCTCACCATGGTTAATGGGATTGGGTCTTGGTCCGTGCACATGTTCATGATTTTCTCACTGCATAGACCGGATG
Organism: Myrica gale; assembly: GCA_963930655.1. Classification (NCBI taxonomy): domain Eukaryota; kingdom Viridiplantae; phylum Streptophyta; class Magnoliopsida; order Fagales; family Myricaceae; genus Myrica; species Myrica gale. The sequence goes on from OZ005615.1 coordinate 21,518,980, forward strand.
TGCTGCCGATTAACGATCTCAATGTTCGTAAAGGTGTTCAGCTTCTTTACAGTCTTGAGGAGTTGCCTCGGCCGTCGCAGATGGACCAATTGTGCGAGAAGTGGAGGCCTTACCGGTCGGTGGCGTCATGGTATATGTGGAGGCTTGCTGAAGCGAAGGGTGCTCCTTCGAGTGCCGCTGCAGTGGCGGCCGGTGCTAGTTTGCAGCAACAGCAGCACCACCACCATCAGGAGCACCAGCATCCGCATTCTCAGCAGCCACAGCTTCTGGATCCAATTAATAGCATTCTCAACCTTGGGTATGACTGACTATACTGCAATTCATATATCTTGCAACGTGGAAGGTCTGATTTCGGTAACTGGGGATGCTGTCTCATTGGATTAGGGAATTCATAGGGCTAGTCGTTGGCACATTTAAGTTTGTTATCATTATGTTAGTTGCTGTATGGGCTCAATTATGGCATTGCGTTGTTTTTCGTAGATGGATTGGGTACCGCATAGCAGTTTTGCGGATCATGCATTGAAAGAAATGTTTCATTGAAGGGGCCACTGGTTTGCTAGTACTTATTGGTGTTCGTAAAATGCGTAACAGAATGTAATGATTGTGCTTGTTGTACATATGGAAAGCAGGCTTTTATTTGTTAGAAATGCTGTTATACATATTGCTGTTCCATGTTTCGCGGTCATGCCTCTGACATTCAGTGGGAGCTTTTGCTCTTCATGGCATTTATTTCTTGAGATTTTCTGTGTTTAGTTCTCCTGCTATGGTAAAGTATTTTGGTTATCGGAATATGGTCATGGAATTTTGTTGTTGCTTGTAAGTGGATACATATATCAACTAGAATGTGGTACGCTATACTTTCTCTATCTTTGTCTCGAAAGAATGAATAAGGGAGAGGAGATGTGTGCTTAGCTGCCCAAAAAAAGTTGTAGGAGAATTTAGATAATAGATGAAGAGTAGAAGACATTGTACCCTATTTTTCCACTTGTGATGCAAGAAAACAAACAGTTGGGTTGCAGGATGTAATTTAAGATATAAGTCATTGTTCTTCTTCTTTGATTTTGTCTACATTTGCTTTGACGTAAATTGGACACGTTATAAATGTATAGTTGTATGCGCTTGTCAATTCTGGAAGGAAATAGGAACCCCCCCCCCCCTATATAGACACTTGCCAAAAGGAGAATTGAGTGGTTTGCCTTTGATGTTAAGGAAAAAAAAATTAAGGGCTTATTTGGAGAGGGATTCGGTTGGGTTTTGGTATTTAACTCTGGGTTTAGACTCGGGTTTTTAAAACTGTGTTTGGTTGGTTTTGGGGTTCCTGACAAGATATTTGTAGGTGAGGCCCCATGTACACGCTTTGTGTTGTAGTACAGAGCAGCATAAAGAACCAAAGTTGTGCAAGCCGAAGTTTCTGACAAATCCCAATTATCACAAGAAAACAAAAATTTGGGTTCCTCTCCTTTTCCTTTTGTGTAAATCACATTGACGTCCTCTCTCTTTGAAGAATTCCAAAAGCAACTTAAGACAGAAGAGTAAACTAAAACTTTTTTTCTCTCACTCTGTTCTGTTTTCTGTTTTGTTTTGTTTTTCTTGGTGGTCGAGGGATGAAAGCTGTGTGTGAGTGGACATGGCGACATAAGAGTAAGGATCACACTTGGATCAGAAAGTATCCCCCTGTTATTAAATAGCACCATTACTATACAAAAACGACTTGCCCAAAGAACCCTGGACGAAACTGTTCCTCCCCCACTCCGAGTCTCTATTTAGGGTTGACAAGTTACCTGTGAATAGTGAGAAGATTGAAGCTGTGGCAAGCGAGTCGAAGAAACCAAAGAAAGGAGGGGAGGCTGGGGATGAAGATGTGGATATTGGAGACGATATGCCGGTGAGCAATTTTCCACCCGTGGAGATTGAGAAAGATGTGGGGGGTCATGCGAGTAGTATTAGTTCTAGCAGCTCCAGCAGTTCAGACAGTGATTCCTCCTCTTCTAGTGGTATAACCCATGACACATTTCTTGCTGTTGGGGTTTATAGGAAGAAAGTTTGGTCATTTTTGTTTGCAGATGGTTGATAGTGAGATTTGTTGCAGATTCTGATTTGTGAAGCTCCTTTGGTACAGGGGATGTTGAACTTGGAAGTTTCATTTTTTGTGGACTGAATGGATGGTTCATTCAAGTTCTTGGAGTAGTCATGGTATTGGGAAGGGCTTTTTGGCCCTAGCGGGGTGGAAATGTAGCAGGGTTTTTTGTTCGTGTGCGTGAATTGACTGCAGGGCAGACCACAAGGATTCTAAAAAGGTGCTGAGTTGGCGTTGAAGGGTTCTGGGATCCAGTTTTAGGTTCTATGTTAGGAACTGAAACTGAAACTAAAACTAAACCCAAAAATGAACCCCTCTCCAAACAAGCCCTAAGTTATATGCTCTTTCCAACTGAAGAAGAATCACAGATGCACATTGTGAAAGCATAACATAAAATATAAGAACACCTCATCTGTCTGTTTGCAAAATATAGAAGAAATGCCTTAATCCTTTTCGTGGAACTTATTCTATCTAGAGTAAATGGAAACTAGAATGATGAATTTGTGATGATATGATGGAAGAATCACCAAGTTGCTGCATTGAGAGGGATTCTCACCTGCACAATGTGGAACTTCATGTGAAGTCAAACGAAAGCAAGAGTCATATGGTTTTTGAAGTCCTGTTTTACTGGCAAATTGTTGGGTTTCTATTTCATGAATTATGGTAACTTGTAATGATAGGTGGTTCTGTAGTTCTTCTGTAACCCATGCAAAGTAATGGTCTGGTACTTGTGTGTCGTCTAGAACATTAGAAGAGATTCTAAGTGTTTTATGCTTAATTTTTGCGAGTCCAAGCTAGTCCTTTATTGGGGATTTATAGGTATTTGTTTAGAAGTTAAATTAGGTCCTAGTCCTAGCATGATTGTATGAGTACATGACTGTACAAATTCAATGAATCCAGACTTTGGTTGATGGAATGTTGAGCGTTTGATCTCCCGGAGAACATTGCTTTTAGTGTGTTCTCTCTCTCTCTCTTCTTGACCATGCTCTTAGTGCTCACGTTATCGTTTTATATGCTACGTCTAGTTTTTATTTCTGATTGTTGATAATGCAGATAACAAAACTTGCATGAGCATATTGTCACAAATTGTAATGAATCAGAATGAAGAGCTCATTTTCATGGTTTTGTTTAAAATGTCTCACTCTTTTAAGCCGGTGTACCGCATCTCCAATGAGGGTGGGCCTCTGACATCTTATTAAGGCAAAGCACATCTAATGAAATAATTTAATAGAGTTACCGTGCTTTCATGAAAAGCATGCCTGAAAGTGGAAAAGTCCAATATTAGGCTAGAGAAATTTATGCTTACATGCAATTGGCAAGTTCAAAAAAGAGTACATATCGTTAATGGAAACATTATCTGAACATTGAAGGTTCAAAAGTGGGCTATAACATTACCCATGGAATCAAAACTGACAACTGTTTTTCACTGAATTACCTTTCCTGTTTTATCTTATTGTCTTAGTGCAGCTTGTAATCATATTTAATTGTAGCTTAATCCTCTTATTCTTTCCCTTCAATTTGATGCTTGAATGAGATGTTAGTTTAGTCATTTTCCTAATTTGGGATATATTTGTCGGTTGTCTGCATCTCAGATGTTATTTTTGGTCCGCTTGTTTTTGTTCACTCAGCTTTTAAGTTGTTGATTATTTTTCTCATTTTACGCATTTATCCTAATAGGTTTCTAAATTTCTGCTGGTTCCTGTTTGTTTCTAAATAGAGACCTTTCCCTAATATCTCCGTCATTGTTTATTGGTTACAAGAGGCCAATTATTCAATTACTAGAGAACACAGGTTCAACCTGTGACCAAGGCACTTGAGTCACAATGTCATCCAAGAGGGGGTGATTTTATCCTCTTTTGGACCTTTGGTGGGGTCATGCCCAGGCTATGGCTCAGCCCTCTTCTTAGGGAGCACTTCTTGTCCCCCAGCCCCTTAGGTGGCGGTTCCCTGGTGAGTAGGGGATATTATGGTAACACTCAAGTAGGGTTGCCACCTCTAGGTTCCCCCTCCTACCGTTTTTTGTCTAGAAAAGGAAAAAATAGCTATTATTCAATTTCTTGATCAATTTCACAGAATATCAGATTCTTATTATACCATATGGCTTCAGTTATTAGGGAATCAAGATTGATGGCAAAGTGCTTATTGTAGAGAGAAGTTTCTCAAGATCTTCATCTTTAACACTTCCTTTTGACTGTTTGTTCTATTTCCTACTAAGTCTTTTGGCCCCTTGAACTTTCCTTTGTTGGTTTCCCTTATTCTTCTGTTATTACCAGTATTTGATCTGTCTTCAGTTTTGAAAATTATACATCTAAAACCTGTCCAAAAAGGTATATTGTTGAATAAATCTACGTGGAGTTCGATACCAGAAGCTAGACTCCCCTGCTTAAGTTTATGCTGTGCGGAGTCTTTGAATAAAGGACATGAAATGTTTTTGTATGAATTGGTGCTGTGTCGAATGTCTTGTTGTCCAGAACCTACAGTAATGTATCTAAATTAGGTCTGTTTGGTCATCTTAGGTGCTGACATTTTCTCTCCATAGGATTGTATCCTTTTCATAGTCTATAAAAGCACATAGGCTATGTTTGGGAAGTAGGTTCAGATTTTGCTTTAAGTTGTAGTTTTGGGTTTAAATTTAAATTGTAAAAAAATCAGTTGAGACTAAAAACATGTGTGGATCAATAAGTTTCAATTTCAGCTTTATCAATATTTCATTAATAGTTTTTTTATTATAATATGTTAAAATATTAAAACTTATTATTTTTTTAAAAGTTCTCATTACTTCTCCGTAGGTGACTCGGGGTATTACATTGGGATCCCACCCCTCAGCCCCCCTCTTGTGAGTGCCACCCCAAGAGAGGAAGGTGGAGGAGGCGGACCATCCATCCCTATGGGCGGGTGGATCCGTGACATCTGTGCCACCTATGATAACCCATGAAGTGGAGGTGGCGGAGGATTTGCCCCTTCCGTTGCACCCTGCAAGCGGGCAGAGTACAGTGGGGGTGGATTTGACCCTCTGCCCCACTCTGCCAGCATGGAGAGATGGAGAGGGCACCCCCACCTAGGTCATTGCGCATGGGGGGAGGATGAAGGGATGTAGATCCGCACCCTTTGCCTCCACCCCACGAGCAGAGAGAGGAAGAGTGCGGATCTGCCCCCTCCTCCCTTCTTCAGGTTGATGATCTTGATCTCTGCCTCTCCCGGTGGCATGGAGGGGCGGCCACCCATCTTGTCTATGGTAAACATTAAATTGCTAGTTATCAATATGGAGCATCTGTGTCATATGTTCACGTGATATAGGAATGTTGGCGACCTGTAAACATGTTTAGTTCCAGCACCTTGGTAGGCTTGAGCTTCAATCCCAATAAGTTTTCGATGTGGCATTTTATGCTTAAACTGTTGAAAAAAGGGTTGAAAGATTCACTTTTCTGGTAGTTATTCTGCACGTCTTTATGTTGCTTATTACCTACTTTGTGCCATGTGATGTAGGGCCTGCGCTTGGGGACAATGATTGGGATTGGAAATGAGTGAGTTCATGGTGTTCATCGCTGTCCATCAATCAGGGCATGTGCTTCAAAGCAATGCAGGATTGGTCCCTGAAGGGAAATTTTGGTGCTGAGAGATCGGACATTCGAAGCCTTGGGGAGATCAGGGTGTCATTTGTATTCAGTGAATCTGTGTGGAGTACAAATAAAAACCGTGTATGCAAGAGTTCTGATATGAGAGTTGAATGGCATCAATTGTAACTTATCAACAGGTCTTTTTTTTAGGACTTTATAGAAATGCTGTGGGACCTTTGAAGGCGATTTGGCACTCCTGATGAATATGGCTGGCATTTCTAAACTAGTGTGAATTAACGATATTTCCTGCATTACATATGAAATAGATTGGAAAATACCAGCTTAGGTTGTACTGCAACTGCAGCTCCGTCTGTCCGACTTGGTTCAACTTGATCGCACTTGATAGCTCAGCCTCTCGATTAAAACAAAATCAAAATCATATAAACAACAGTAATCAATTAAGTGATTTTTTTTCCAACGAGATAAATTTGAGGCACTTTCTTGCATTGAGTGTAGATTGACTTGGTTCAACTTGATTGCAGGCCCTCTTATGCAAGAGTCAGCTTAGGCGGCTGTCAAAAGCTCCAAAATATTAGACCTCAAAGGGCCATTTCAAATATATATATATATAGAAAAAAATTTGCTCTTTATTAGTAAAAAAATGGGTTAAATTATCAATCCCGGATATTTTGGAAGCTATGGGGAAGACAAGACTTCACTATCAAATTTCCTAACCCCATGTGGAGGCCTGACTCTTTACCCAAACAATATAACTAGTCAACTTCTTGGTTCGCAAGAAAGCTTAAACTCCTTGATTGGCAAGAAAGCTTACAAGGATTAGAGAAATCGTTATCTATTGAAATTTAATATATAAATTAATTGCCCTCAATGGATCTACCAGTTGCCACTCCGTTATTTGGCACCTCGTGGTCGTGGAGGCTCAGGCTCGCCAGCCATCATCCCACTCACATACTCAAATTTCTACGTGAATTACGAGGAGACAAAATTGATTTCGACTACTTACCCTTTTTTTTTTTAAACGCAACGCTCCAGATGTTTCTAGACAAGCCAGCCTCATTTTACGGGGTAACAAACCAGTCTTGAATCCTGTCTCTCTCCTGCACACAAGGCTATGGTGGCTGCCTCTGTAAACAATATTGCAGCTACATTTGCCGCCGTAGAAATCAGATCGTCTTCGTCGTCTTCTTCTTCTTCTTTGAGTCAAACAGGTTTTCCTCTACCAGTCTCACACAAATCCATCTGTACTAAATGGAACCCTCATACAACCCTCCCCAAGTCCCAAAGAAACTCCCTCATTAACCTCTACGGTTCACCGGGCCCGCCGCCTCTCCCGTCAATCTCCACCGTTCATCCCGACCGCCATCGCGTCTCTAAACAACCCAAATTACCAGTCTCAATCTCCGTTGGGAGTAAACTCCCGAATGTGGCCCTCTCTTATCTCAACCGAAACGACGCCATCCAGACCGTCAATCTCGGAAGCCTGTGCAAGGGAAAGAGAGTGGTTTTGGTTGGCGTTTCGGCTGCGTTTTCTCCGTCTTGCGCTCGGTTCGTCAAACGGGTCGAGTCCTCCAGATCGATGGGTTCAGATATGATGGCGTGCGTGGCTGTCAACGACGTATTCGTCATGAGGGCGTGGGGGGAGAATCTGGCCGTCGGTGAAAAGGTGAGGATGTTATCCGACGGCTGCGGAGAGTTGTCCAAATCACTAGGGTTGTCTGTTGAACTGGGCGGCAGGGCTCTACAGGGTTCAGGTGTACGGTCCAGGAGGTTTCGCTTGTGTTCTTTCAACGGCGTGATTACGAGCGTTGATTTCGACAGAGCAGAAGAGGATTGAAAGGAAATTTTATCCTTAATCACGAGACGAGATCGTTGTCTTTCTTTCTTTCTTTCTTTTTTTTTTTTTTTTTTTTTTTTTTATCTTTTGGCTAATTTCTCTTACGATTTTTCTTCTAATGGCTGTTCGTTTACGCAGTATTTTCAAGATTTTTTTTATTCTCGCAACACAAAAATTATAAAATCAAACATCATTTTTAACCTCACATAGAAATAACTACAACACGCATACCAATAAAGTTAATATCACTTAAAAATTTTTAAAACACAAAAAATTCTTACAACACACCTAACCGAACACTCTAAATCTTGTTAGGTGGAACAGGGGTGAAGATTTTTAGTTGGAACCAATTTTTCTATATCATCCAATTTTGTCACAACTTGTCCAAATTGAATGATAGTCACTTACCAGAATTTCGAGTACCATAAATGTAACACGTTTAAATATTGGGTGCGTCTGGATCCTTGCACTATTCTCCGAGCTGCCACATGAAACTCCACAATCCTTCATAATTTTTCTTTCAACTTTTGCTCCAAAAATTTTACTTAATAAAATAATTATAAAAATAATCTCTCTTTTTATTAAATCAACTTTTTTCTTATAAAAAATTATTTTTTTCATTTTTTCACCCATTTTCATAACTCAAATTTTTATTATACAAATACAAAACTCACCAAGGTCCACGGTAGTATGGTATGTTAAATGTAGTAGGACAACTATGGTATGTTAAATGTAATAGGACTACTAGAGGGAAGAAGGTAGAAATGTAGTCTTAGGGGGCTAATCGGATTAAATTATATTTTAGAGGGTCAAAATGAAAAAAATTCTATAGCTTGGTTTGATTAAGGCAAAATTACACTTCTCTTTAACAATTGTATATGTTCCAATTTGCACGACGAATTACTAAAATTGACACATTAATGCATCCACCCGTATTATAACAATTCGACCATTACACTTTTGCACCCAATTGATCTTGTTTTCTGTGTCTTGCCCATAATCTCACATATATAGGTGTTAGAATGAGAAGCAAATTTTTATTGCTAGAGAAGCGGGTAAAACGAAGTGTATGAAATTAACGAGGCTTTATTTAATCGGCTTTGGGGAAGAACCATTACAATTGCCATACAGAGTTTGCTTATAGGCTATAGCTAAACATATCTCTCCATCTTAACGAGTGAGAGCAAAGTGCTGGAGATCCGGCCTCTTCGAAGAAGGATCCAAGTTGGTACAAGCTCGTATAAGAGTAGCTCTTACTTAACCTCAAATAGGTTATATTTATGAGTGCATGACTATCCAAATTCTATGCTGATGTACTGGGTGCCCCAGCTGGTGCATGTCCTGGCGCTGGTGCTTTCTTCTTACTATAATTATTTGGCTTTGAAGCATCAAATCCAAGGTACCTGGAACAGAGAAAAAAAAAACAACCAAAATCAAGCAACTCGGCAATCTAGAGGCCTGAAAACACATATAATCGTTTTCACCTTTTCTGGGCGCGCAGGGGAAAAAGAGAACTCGACCTACCCCATTAGGTTTTTGTACCATGTCTCCCAGGTCCCTGAGAAACCCTTTGCTACGTTTGATGCAGTAGGAGACTCAGACTGGGCTGTCGGGCTCATTGCACTGGGCGCCGGGCCTTCTGTAGCCAACGTCGATCGGATTGATAGAACGAGTGCCACTGTGATTAACAAGATGAACACTGACGTCGACCTTGCCATCTCTTCTAAATTTTCTCCAAACGAAGAATTCTCAAACGTTTTGTTTTGTTTTTTGTTTTACATGCAGCCCACACAGAAACCTATTGTGATCGAGAAACGGTGCTTGATCTTTATATAGGGTTCCGGGGCCTGCTTTAGACAAGCCATGGCCGTAGCCATCTCTCGTGCATGTGGTTATGTTTATTCTTGGAATGGTCTATTTGTTTTTTTTCCCCTGGTTTTGCGGTTTGATTTTTAACTTCTTTGGTCGTTTTGCTGTCCCGCGTCGGGAGTTAGCGGATATAGTTATAAACCGAATTATGCGAGCGTGGTGCGGTTGGGGTTTCTGTTTGACTTGTCAACGGGCTCAAGAAATAAGGCAGTGTTGGTCCACGTCCATCCAAATTTAATACCCACTTCATTAAATCTACTTAAAATTTGAGCCACGGATCGGTAAAAAAAGTGATATAAGAATGGGTGAAAGGATGGATAAAAATAAAAGTAAAATTTTAAAATGTATCTGATAAAATGTTTGGTAAAAGTTATGCTAATTTTAATAAAAAAAATTTTCTAAGTAATTTGGGGAAATTAGAGAGAAGGAGAACGACAACGTTTAGTTGCAAGCTTAAGACGAATAGGTAAACTCATAGTATAAGTAGAGTATTTTTTTTTTTAGACTACCTTACTATGCCATCTGGACATATTTTGAGATGGTGTAATCTCTCCGTCCTGCACAAACCGAATTTTATATTATTTGTATATTACGTGGAAGTGATTATTTGTATGTTATACGTTTTCATCAATTTTCTCGTCCAAGTTAGGGTGGGTTTGTGCAGGGCCGGCTCAAACCAAATGGGGCTTAAGACAAAATAAATTATTAGGCTTTTTTTAATATAAAACTTAATTTAAAATATTTAAAAATTATTAAATTTAATATAAAATATTTAAAGGCCCTATTAATTGTTTTTTATGAGGTCCTCATACATGATATCAAGGCCCCATGACTAGAACAATTAAGAAATTTACAAGGCATTTTTTCTCTTGAGCAAAGTTTAGAAATATCTAAAAATGAATTTGGAGGCCTGAAAGAAATATATTAGTGCACTCATGATAAAAAAATATATGAAAATATTGCATCTTACCATTTTTTTCTTAGCTAAGTTGTTTTTTTATTTTTAGGTCATCTACAACACAAAAAAAATAAAAAAATAAAAAATTATTTTTAGTCTTTATGGGGCCTTGCTCAGGGTGAGGCCTTAGGCCACCGCCTAAGTTGCCTTACCCTTGAGCCGGCCCTGGGTTTGTGTTGTAAAATTTTTGTGTTGTTAAAATTTTCTGTATTGGGTTTAGTGAAAAAGTGAAGAGAAAAGTAATTTTTTATATTTTTTGTAGTGAAAAGTTATGATTTGATAGGAGAGAGAGATTATATTGTAATATTTTATTACGAGATGGTGTAAAATTTTGTGAAATTTTTTATTGCAAACGGACCCTTAATGTGACATATATATATATTCCTACGCAGTTAATGTGATATATATACTCACGGCATAAATTACTCAAATTATTTACTAATTGGGTATGATATAATTGTTTTATTTGTCAAAATTTAACCCAAATATAGTGCCCCCAAAAAAATTTTAACCGCTATAAAGTATCTTATCTAAAAATCACAATACGAGATATCTAAAAAAATCACATGAGACTCATAAATTCCTTATTCTTTAGTCTTTGTTTTTTAGGCGAAAAAATCACTGAAATGAGTAATAGAACTGATGGAATCGAAATGACTCATTCCAATTTCAATACCACCGAAACCTTTATTTTCATTCCGTTCCATTCCAGAAAATTTAAGAAATTTGAGAGAGGACACTGCAACAGAGAGCTGGGAGGTTGGGGCCTCAGCCTGGGGGCTGTCTTCGCGAATACGCCGAATAAAATAGACCGTTGTAAGTGACTTGGGTAGTTTTGACCCAGGTCACTTACTCCTTAAAAAAAAAAAAACAAAAACCAGAACCGAAACACCTAAAAAATGGTATCTGTACAAAAAAAAATTTAAATGATTAAAAAGACCACATTTCTAATTTTTATTTATTGGTAACTTTTTCTCATTGATTTTCAATCTTCACCTAAGGTTAAGTTGTCAAAAAAGGCGTAAAGCCAAAATATAATTGAGTAAATTAAGGAAAATTGACAATTTGGTTTTTCTAGGTTTATACCATAATGATAAAATAGTCACTATGATTAGTTTTTTTTATTATCTGGTCACTAAGTGGTCCATATTCCGTCAACCCCTCTAACAGAATCTCATGCCACGTCAGCCCCATGAAAATGATCGAGAGTTCTGACCTTTGCAGAGACATCACCATCTCCTCCCCCACCCCGTCTCTCTCTTCTCTCTCTCACACACGACAATCAACATCTCCAATTTCTCTTTACCTTCATCATCCAGGTGGCCACAGTGGCGGATCCAGGGGTGGCGGTTGCCACCCATTGCAACACTAAAAAAAAAGTTACGTGTAAATTTTTTTTCATAAGTTGGCTTCGGCCTATGGGAGCCCGATCCCCATAGGCCCAAGCCAACTCTGGTTTTGCAGCCTGCAGAGCTTGGGCCTGTAAAGGAGCCCATCGCCCCCACCACCGCAACAGCCTCGCAGACCAACAAAGCAGCGCTCCAGGGGCCTATAAGACGATTGCCGCACCATCTTCTTCCCCTTTGTACGCAGTGGCGGAAGGAAGGGGTAGCGGCCCTAGGCGGCCGCTACCCCTCACGCCACCAAAAAAAAAATTGCATTAGTTTTTTTTTAAAAAAAATAAGTTGGCCTGGGCCCGATACCCTTGAGGCTCAAGCCTAGGCCAATTATATACATGTTTTATAACATAAAGCCTGGGCCCGATACCCTTGGCCCAGACCCATTTTAAAAAAAGGATGTGTGAATTTTGTGAATAGAGATGTGTGAATTTTGTGGGTTGTTATGTTGTGGGTTGTTGGAACTTGGAAGTGCTGCTGTGCTTGGATATTTTATGCATACTGTGAACCAATATACAAAGTAGAGACAAGTAGCTTACCCCACGTCCAAATTGAGCAGGGAATTCTCATTTTCCTCAACCACGTGTGATAATACTGTACTATTAGGGAGTTCAACATAGAAGCAGCTAAAATCCTTATCAAACTGTGTCCTCAACAATTTTCTTCCATCAGAATTCTCATTACCTGTAATCAGGAAAATGATGTTTAAAAGAAAACTTGAAGCCACAGGTGAGAGCTTTTCAGATATGACTCTTCAGGCTACAAAAGTTTTGAATGATCTTTAGCTTGTTCATGCAAGCATGGAGAAAAGTACTAATTGGCTAACATGAGGCAAACATCTCAATCCAATTCATGTGCCAACGAAATGGTACTGCATCAGTTCTGGTGGCACCAATACTTAAATGTAGATGGATATACTTTCATCCAATTCATGGGTACTGCATCCAATTCATATACTTTCAGCTCCTCGTAAATGAAGAAATTGTAAGTGCGCACTAAACCCACAACATTTGCATATGAGAATAAAATATGACTACCTTTGCCGTGACAGAAATCATTAATGGTCACTCAGGCAAATTATTTCAGTTTTCGTGCCAACATTTTTTTCTTAATACAAAAAAACAAGATGTCAAAATGAAACAAAAACCAAAACTCAATAGAATAGGACTGTAGCACAATCTCAGAGTAGATATAAGTAAAAGAGCTGAATACATGTAGTTCCTGGGAACTGTTGATTGGGGGCTTAGACTTAGTGACTTCTTAGCCATTGCTATTACGAAATTGAAACGAAAATCGAAATCTACGATGTTGATGTACTGGTCCTCACATGGCCTTCCCCCCTCCCCCCTTTTCACCTATACAAACCAAAGAAATTTGCTGTATGATGACTTGATTTTACTGATATGATATCTCCAATGAAAGCTTGATTTTTTAGAACTTCAACAATTGCTTGTTTGTATTCACTAGGTCCAATGCTATGAGTTTGATGGATAAGATGCTAAGTTATGAGTTTGTATTCACTATGCATTTATTGAAGAATATAATGGGAATTACAAACGAACTGTCACAGACCTTACAACGAAAGGATCAAGATATAGTTAATGCTATGAGTTTGGTTGAAGTTGTGAAGGAACAGTTGCAAGAATTTAGAGAAAGAGAATGAGATATATTTTTGGAAGAAGTCAATACTTTTTGTGTGAATAATTTAGTTAGTGTGCCCAACATGGAAGACATTGTACTAACTCGTAGTCGTAAGAGGCATGAAGGGCAAACTATTACTTATTTTCATTTTTTTCGTATGGAAGTGTTTTGCCAGGTTATTGATTTGATCAGTCAAGAGTTGGATAATCGCTTCACAGAAGCAAGTACGGAGTTACTTCTTTGCTTAGAATGTCTTAATTCAAAAAACTCGTTCTCAGCGTTTGATCATGCTAAGTTACTACGTCTTGTTGAGCTTTATCCAGAAGATTTCAGAGCAGATGACAAGTTGATACTTAAAAATCAACTTAATACTGATACTAGAGATGTTAGAAGAAATGTTGCATTTTCTGGGCTTCAAGATATTGTAAGTCTTGCTATGAAGATGGTTGAGACCAAAAAGAATAATCTATTTCCATTAGTTTATCGACTTGTTGACATGTCCATTGGGGTATTCAATAGTAGGGCTCTCCATTGGCCGGTCCGGGCCGGTTCAGTTCGTTTCGGCAGGCCAAACCAGACATTTTGTGGAGTATGTATACCGGACCGATCAGTCTTTCGGTCCGGTCTGGTCTAGGTCGGTCTGGATCGATTTGGGTCATTCCATTTTGGGCCGGTTTTGGGGTTGGGCCATGCCATTTTGGGCCGATTTGGAGAGGTATACTCCGGTCCGATTTTGGTTTTCCACATGGATAACCCGGAACCGGACCAGATTATACCGGTCTCGATCCGATTGTCCAAAATCGGTCTGATTTCGGTCCTAGTTAGCCAATCCGGCCGGTTTGGTGGACAACCCTAAATTGAATACTACTACTGCCATGGCCAGACAAAAATGGTAAAAGAAAAGCAAATGCGTGGATTTTGTTAAAAGTTTTAAATGAATACGGTATCTTTATATTTTGTTGGGGATGTATCTCAGATGGTAGAGCGCTCGCTTAGCATGTGAGAGGTACGGGAATCGATACCCCGCATCTCCATTTCAGTTTTCTGATTTTTCGCTTGGGTCTTGACACTTGAGAGGGCTTGACTCAAACAACCGGATCTTGGGGCTGTTCGTTCCAAGCCCACCGATCCAGCTAACAAACGAACATTTTCCCGCCTTTGCCTCTTGCTTTCAAAACAAAGCAAATTCAGCCTCTTTACTTTCAATTTTGGACGGATGTCTCTCTCTCTAGGTCTCTATGTAATTTCAGCAAAACTACACTTCGTTCCGTCCCCAATCTGTTACCGCTCTCACCGGTTCTCGGTATTCCGCTGAAGCATTCTGTGTTTCATCAATACGGGCTAGCATTGGAAAGGTTAGTGTAGTGAACCATCCAGATTTTGCATTCGACTTTACGGATGAAATCTTAAATCTCTGTGCAATTGGTAGAGTTTGATTGCTCTTATTTGGTTAATATTCCTTAATTCAACTCAGATAAACTGCTCCATGAGTAATTTGGCCTCTGTTTCTTGCTTTAATTTAGGGTTTCCATCAGTACAACTTTTTGGTAAAATCTGCAATTTAAGTTACTAATCTCTACGCCCATAGACTTACGATGGATCCGATTTTTGCAGTTTCTTAGCTGCTTGAAAATTGCATATAGAAGAAGCATCAGGGCAGAATATAGCAAAGACAATGACCATATTTCTTCAAATTAGATAATCCATTACGATAGATACAACTTTATTGAGCACCAAATTTATGGACTGGTTGAATGCTCAGTAGCACATTACGGCTAAAGGCAGGATCACGGTGAGCCATTTTCTTTTCCTATACTTGTGCATATACTTTTTACAGATTACGACCACATCACTGCTTCTTTGGCTTCTTTAGATCCTTAGATTCTGCATACGCCTGCAGAGGGAAAATAAAGAAGAAAAAAAATTAGCTGTCTAGATAAACATACTATTATTATATGGAACAGATATATGATGATGATAATGTTACTATACAAAATTAATAATAAAAGTCTTATCTCTTCTGAGTAATTTTAATATGGCAGTACAGTGAAAGATCTTGAGTTCGAACTGTCGTTCTACTTTATCTCTTTATTAAACAAGTATATCCTGTAGGAGAGGAAATGCAGGACTGAATCTTGGTTAAAATTCCTTTTCTATTAACCATCGCTTAAATCTTGCACAAACTCCCTTTTTTATTGCCTCTCATATTTCTCTGGTTCCCTAGGTGAGGTCCATGTAAGTGTCAGAATATTCTATATGGAAGTTGCACTGTTTCTGATCAGCTCCTACAACATTCTCCACTATGAACCTCATAAACCCAACTTGGCCAAAGGAGTTGTATGTATTTGATGCACGTTGTCTGTTTGAAGTTTTTTCTGTTGAAGAACTAATGCTTCCAAAAGTCACTGTCGCGTGCAAGTCTGGGGATCAATGTAAACCGAGGAATGTGACATCTCATACGAAACAATGTGAATGCGGCATAGAATCATCCTCAGTGCTAATTTTAAATAATTTTATACGTGGGGTGGCCCGAACTCCAAATTTTAGGACCATTTGCATGTGATCTAAAGCAAGTTGGATTAGATTTCATGTGGGACTTCTCTTAGGAAGTTTAATATAATATGGATGACCATAATTTACTATTGAAATCGAAAATAGCAGAACTATTAAAATATATCTTGAGGGCAGCAGGGTCAGTATGTGGCGTGAACTGTCAACTACCAGAAAAGGAAAGGGGACTATGGATGACGTGTTGGGGGCAACGTGTGCTAGTTACAAGCTCGTAGGGTTTCACCTTGGAAATGAAGAAATATTGTATGGTCATTTGCAATCTCAATCTGTTCAAGGGAAGATGTTTGAGAGATTGTTGTATATTTTGTGCCTGGTCCACGTTATTGAAGGGTTTTAGGAGATATTCTTATTTCTCTATAGACCTCTCTTTAAGACATGAATATATGTTAGGCAAATGTTAGGCTCTATATGTTGGAAAAGTATTCACTAGAAAACGTCTTGGGCTGCCCCATAAATCTATTGGAAGATTATCCATGAACATAGTGAACTAGAATATGTCCCAGTGACTTATTTGATTTCTATCTCTGCTATGGACCTCTAAGGTGGCAGATGACATTGTGGTACTACTCCGATCCACGATCACATTCTTCACTTGGAACGCCTCAAGGAAGAGGCACTTATATAGAAAGGCAAAGTGCAGAAAACCTTCGCTAAGAAAATTCAAGCTATGGAGGTTCTATGGCAGCTGTAATGGGCTAATAGTTATCAGTGCGTTACCTCTGCTCATCGCCAAAGCCTCGACCGTTGCTCACTGCGGCCCTGTAGTTCGGCAGCGGTATTTGACCAGATTCTATGTTCATCAGGTCCTCGACAAGGACCTCGTAGTGCCTTCTTACTTCCTCCGCAGATTTTCCACCCACGGCCTTGGCCACATTGTGCCAGCGGTCTGGGGTGTCCTTGTCATACAAAGCCAGAGCCTTCTCGAATTGCTTATTTTGCTTTGTAGTCCAAGAGGAGTTAGAGCCACTTGAAGAACTGAGATAGCTTGATGCCATTGCTCTTAGGTGAAAAAATCTGTGGGGAAATTAAGACAGGAGAAGGTTCTAATAAGATATATAATAGGGGTTGGGTTTGCTGAAGCAGAAAAGTAGATGTAAAACAACGTGCATTTAGCTAGGAATTGTGTATGGAGGCTAAAGCAAAAGAACCCACGAAAGTTGAAGAAACTTACAAGGAAAGGGAAGAGCGGCCTCAGTCAATGGAGAAGTCTGATGTCAAGGGTGTGGGAAAGAGATTGCCATGCTTGTTCCTTATAAATTGGCGGAGTGGGTGGTGGTGAGGTAGTGCAAGTGGAGAATACTTCTTTTAGGGGTACAACAAGATGTGATTCGGCTTCTAAGCAAAGCTGGGAAGGGCAAAAAGGGAAAAGGGAATCAGTATTGGACTGCCTCTCTTTTTATAATATCATCAGCAAGGAGAATTTCTTAACAATTTACATGCTGGTGGGGATTAGATCCCCAAATTCGTAAGTCTACCGATTAACATTGATGCGCGTACAACATGAACACTCGTCACGATCCCTTTTTCCCTGTTTATCTTTTCCTCCTGGTATACTCAAACCCGTCCTTCGTGACCCTTAAAAACAGTAGGTTAAATATTTATCCTTTTTTTGAGTGGGACCGTGGTAAGACCCTTGCTTACGTGGCCGACTTGTGATAATATCTCAAGTTTAGATAGCATATGATTATCAATCCCCTTTTTAGTTACGGGGTATATGATTATCCATCTAAAACAACAATAGTATATATGCTAGACTCGTGCCAGTCCCAGAGTGACTGTTCGACATAATGCATGTTTCTCCGGCAATGAGGCTATGCCCTAATATCACACAGAACATCATATGAATGTCCCATAGCATATGATATATTAGAAAAGATGAACATTTGTTTCTTCAGTTTAGTCTTTATTTTGGCACTGATACAAAGAATAATTGAAGGGTTTAAATTCTACATTTCGAAAAGAGCAGATTTAAGACTTATGTTTGTCAACAATTTTTTATTTTTAAATTTTCGTAACTATTTTTTTACCGATTCTAATATTTTTTATAAATTTCAACAACCTTTTACAAACTTCATCAATTTTTTACCAATATCAACAGAATTTATAATGACTTCATTAATAACTAGAAATTTTATTTTTGTCTATCCAAACTCAACCTAAACTTACAGAAAAAAATTCAATAGTAAAATGAAAACCATAGGAACAGTTTGTTTTCTAAATTTCCAATTATATAATGCATAGCATTTTGAACCTACAATGGCACGAAATGTAGAGTAGAGTTGAGTATCCGAGTTTTAAGTTTCAACCGTGCCTAATGAGTATCCGAGTTTTAAGTAGAGTTGAGTATCCGAGTTGTGCTGTTCAATCTTCCATATCTTCTGCATGTCAGACCGCCTTATGCCAAAAAGACTACTAAACCTGACGAGTATGGGGGCCGTAATGAGTTTATCCCGTCGGCTCTGTACGTCGTTGGTGGGATGGGAATTTTCTTTTTCTCTCTGGTGGCTGGCGCATTTATCGGCTTGGAAATGGTTTTTTATCGGCTTCTTCTGATCAACATTCTGGACCTATCTCTCTGGGTGGTAACTGGTCAGCTGAGTGAGGTGAGACGTGTGGTGAAAGCCTTTGTTTCGTGGCTGATTGTACAGTCAACAGGTGTTGCTCTTTTAAGTCCTGCTACAATGGATGCATTGACTATATTGCCCTTACTTCGCTGGTGATGATAGAACCCGGTGAACCAAGGGTTGCGGGCCTTGCGGACAAAACAGGTTAAAATGGCGTTGAAATTCTTATATCACCGAAGGTCGAGGTAATTTTTTTTTTTGGTCTATGGACATTTTAAGCTTTTTATTTTATTTTATTTTATAGATAAATGTTTGAACATGTCCTGTCCACTGCACAGCTTTAGGCTTTGGATTAGTGGAGCCTTTAGGTTCTGTATGGTTTAAATTTGAAAAAAAAAATCACATTTTTCACGTTCTAATTATTGCTCATTTTATCATTTGCACATGAAACAACTAAACTTGATACATCGCATTTTACCGTTTATATTATAATTTAATCATTAAGATTTTGTTACGTGTCTAATTTTTTAAATTAACTTTAATGACGAGATCTTGATAACACTATTAGTAGTTTGTACACTTGACACATTTGCCCTTTACACTTCGCGTTATAATTTGATCTTTAAATTTTTGTCATGTGTTTAATTTTTTAAATTGACTTTAATACTGAGATCTTAACTTAAGGTGCAAAGTGTAACCCTATTGATAGTTTGTGATTTAATATGTTAAATTCAGTAATTTGAGATGCAATTTACAAAATAAGTAATAGTTAGAGAGTCTAAAATATAAATTTTTATAAGATCCGCTCCCTAGTAGTATAATATTTGAACGCAAGACTTTTGTGCTGATATTATATTAATCGCCATGTTAAAAGTTTAAGCTGAGAAGTTGGGAAGAAGAGGTAGATTTATTTTTTAGATTGTATTTTCTAATACAGACTTAAGTAGAGTGAATATAAACTTTCGAATTTCTTGCATTAGATTTCTAATATTGTACTCGCACCTTTTTCTAGGCGCTGCTCATTCTACTTCAAACTAAACTCTTACACTTTGGTATAGCCATTTTCTTTCTCTGGATAATTTTGACTGGCAGGGTAACACCAAGGGCAAGGGTGACAAGCTGCTGCCTTTCTTAGCGTGTGCTGGAATGATTTTGCAAGATTTAGCCAAAAAAAAAAAGATTTTGCAAAATTTGTTGTGGATGTTAGGGGTTCATAACATGAAGCATGCGAGTGAGGAACAACGAGATTATCATCATTATAACCTTAACGGTTCTGATATCTGTATCTTAGAATTTTATCGAACACCATTAGTGACTAACAACGAAAAAACAAAGACAAGTCACAAGAGTATGGACTTCAAAGAAAGCAACCTCGTCCGCGTACTGCAGAAATAGCATACTCTTCTGGTACACTAACTAGATTGACACCAACCGGGTGTGGTCTTGTCCCAAAAAGGGTAAAGAATAAGCGTGTGGTCCCCATTGGCCATTAACAGCGTAGGGCCTAGAGGTTATCGAGGAGGGATTGTACATAGATTTGTATAATGTGAACTTCATTGACCAGGATGTAGTTCCCCTGTTTGGAGAAGAAGTCCACATAGTGCCCTCCCGACTCCGAGCCATCTTCTCTTTCACAATAGCATATGACCCTGGTTGGACCCAAATGTTTCTCAGACTTTAGGTTGGTCCACTCACCACACTTGAATATTTCAACCTCAAACTGCATTTAGGCTCGAGGAGTTTTGAGTACTGAATCCATTTTAGAAAATTTTAGTTAGCTGATCTCACTAGAAAAAGAACCATTAGAACAAGAGATTAGCCCTGGATGATTTTGAGGAAATAATTCTGTTTTAATGAATTATCTGTATTTATAGTGGATGCCGCTTGGGTGTCATATTGACAATTCCTTTCAGAGCATTGTTGCCTTTAATTTGATTGTATGGAGTTTGCAGTCCCGTCATGCTCGACATGGTCTCTGAAGCCTCTCTTCTCTTGCAGCTTGTGCTGTATAGCTTGGGTAGTCTCTTGCCCGGCTTCCTAAAGGATGAGGAAATTGCTTAATGTCAGCGTCCACGTATTTCTGGTCAATAAATGCTGTTCATTCGGCTGTAACTTTGGAGTTCATAAACCACATCTGAGGCATTGTCGGGTCGCATTAACAGGTACGGCTCCTCAACTCTGCTCGAGGTCAAATTTTTTTCGTGCCATATATACTCGAAATGCACTTTTGTGGGCGATTTTATTAGGTATGCATATAACATCTGATATTAGCAAGGTATATAAGTGGGGCTTTTAGCTGCTTCGCGTGTGAATTGGCCATATTTGACCGCGAATGAACACCGCGTTGAAGGCTTTTCCATTGACTAGAACGATAAAGGGGTATGGTCCTAATCGATGACGTAGAACATGACTATATATGGTGCTTCCTCCCTTTGTCAAGGTTTATCATTGACCATGATGTAGTTCCCTTTGTGCTAGTTCAGGTTATATATCTAATGCCTCTGCATGGACTACCTGTAGATCTTTATGTTCGTGACTGTCTTGGTCCCTCCCTAAAAAATATTTAATAGGCAAGATTATAGTCATTCTACTACTATCATAGTGAAAAGATCCGTCTCCATACTCTTTTTGCTTCTTAGAAAAATGTGGGATATTGTGTTCTGTTTTTAGTCTTAATTAGTATATCATTCTTATTGCGATAAAAGGGATCAATCTTCGTTGATCTCATTTGTTACTTAAAGGTGCGGCTTTAAGTTTTTCTTTTTTCTTTAATCTTCATTAGCAGACTAAGTAGAAGAATAATGAGTCTTCTCACCTTGACTAATTGGTTGGGACCTTGGCTTGAATACCATCTAGTAGATGAAAATTTGGGTAAATGCACCAGACATGACCAAATTCTGATGTCTCAAATCCTTATCATGAGAAGTTCCCACCTTAGGAGATTTTGTGTCGAGGGGTTCCTTTTATTTTCTTCAAAGAGAACCGACCCTTTTTCCTTCGTTTTGTGGCCCTTTGTTGTGGGTTGGCTTTGAATCATCCCTTATAGATTCAACGCAAGATTGTTCCGCAGAACCTTATCAAGATCTAAAGTTAAAAAATGTTTTTAAGATGATGGAAGCTTTTTATTTGAATCACAAGAAACCAGTAGCTTAAGCTTCTTACAGATTGAGTCGTCTAAAAACTCTGGAGCCCTCCCCCATTGGTCCACTCTCATTTACTAAGAAAAGCAAGGACCACACAGAGGAAAGTGAAGGATATTTTGGTAATGAATATAGCAAACGATAAGAAATGGACTCGTGACTTTATGCTTACCCAACCAATTAGAAGCGCACAATCTTGTGCTGGAGGTGTTGGAATATGCTTCTTAGCTTGTTGGAAATAAAGTTCAAGAATTTGTCGGGTCAAGGCCCTCAATCAACTCATGGTTTTATTCGGATAGAGTATATAGGTTTCACTTTTATATCTACTGAAAGGAAAGGAGGGAGAGGACAATTCGAGATCGTGGGAGGTCACTGATCTAGAACATAATGTACGTGAAAGATTCTAAAATTTATTATCAATGTCTTAGAAAATTGATTTGGAAGCTGTTCCTTGGTTCTCCCCCAAGCTGGAAACCATTAAATGGTACTTGTTTAACGAGGAACAGAATAAACGGATGAAAAAAATTGCTCCAATTGTACATCAATTATGATTAGCCACGAGATATACTAAATTAGTTCTTGTTTTTAACTTGTACATATATAACACGGTTGGAACCAAAAGTTTAAACACTTAGGTTTCGGTCTGGGTGCGTTTGTATCAATTACTCATTCTGGTGGTAGCTATGGGATATTGCTAGAACTAACTATTTGTACTCGCATGGAGGTCTCCCAGCAATCTATCTCTTTTATGTGACAGTCACATGTTGTTAATATTCCTTACTGAACAAACCGATTTAGACCCAACTATGCTGAAAATACCTAGAGGGAGGGTAAATAGGTATATTAAAAATTATCAAATAATTCCTTTTTAATACACACAACCTATTCTCAATTAAATGCACTCAAACACAATGTTAACAATATTCAAATACCTAATTACCAATCAGATATGAATATATGACATATAAACAATAAAACTAAAATTTGAAAAACAGGAGAATCTGAAGAAACTTCAACTTGCATAACCAGAAATTTCCAGATTTACAACATCAATTGAAACACAATCAATTGAACAACTTACCAATAACCCAGATCTTAATTAATCACTTACCAACCACAGATTTGTTAATAAAGGTTGTCAAATCTCAAGAATATAAACTCACAACACAAAAACAAACTTGGTTAGTAAGAGAATAACAAAATTAATTAAGAACATTAAAAGACTAGTAACACCGAGAATGGTTAGGAAGAGAAACTCTCTAAGGAACGTCCTTAGGGAGAAAAACTCTCTGGGCCCGTAGGCCGTTCGAATCCACTAGTTTCCAATCGATTACAAGGTGATCTATTGAAGGGACTAACCTAGCCTATCAAAAACACTTTGAATCGAACTCGATTTACCATAAACCGAATTGCAATGGACATGAAACCTCTAAGTCCAAATGGAAACCCCAATCTCGAACGACTCTAGATATCAATGCACAAACCTTGTGCTATCCAAGGCCATAGCCGAAACATTCAGCTACACAAATTCAGAACATCTGAATCTTCTATCTCTTGGATGAAACTTTGGGGGAAACGGTGATCGAATCTTCAATCTCGTAAAGCACTTCAACTTTATCAATGTAAGCTTTCACGAAAATCAACAAGTAGACATCAAGAAGGAGATGCAGCAGTAGAAGAAAATCTTGAACCCACTCAATCTTGGAGAAATATGAATCTTGGAGCAAGAAACCTCTCTGGACGTATTTTTCGTTTCACCACGAAACTTATTTTGCCTTTCTTCTTTTATTCACCTGTGAATGGCTAACCGAATCTCCTACTTTTCTCACATCTTCTAGACACTAGAAAAAGGAAGAAAATGCCCTCTAAATGGTGACTCACGTGATGCCAAAATTACCGTAACACTTACTAAACCATCTTTCATGGACGATCATGGGCTTCTCTAGGATCAAAATTGTGTGAATTTTGGAGGCTTGTTCATGCAATACACCATGTTCTTGTTCCAAATGAAAAAAGGATCCGAATTCTGTTCATATTTCCTCCCACTCTGATTGTGAAACGTCCCCACGTTTTTTTTCTCTCTCTTCTTTATACATACACTACTACCAGTTTTCACACTTCCCTTGTTAGGAAAATTTACACTGGGAAGTTTCCGAGTACTTCGCGGTAACATGTTGGAGAACTTTGTGCCTGTATAAAGCTTATTTTCAAACCGGTGAGTAAGGGCATAATCAAGTCATTTTAGCATCATAGGGTCGTTACCTCCCCAAGCTCTTCTATTAGTCTTCTAAGATTTTTAGTAGGGGATTTACTCGGACTATGTAAAGCATAAGCAATAGCTTTATTTTCACCCATATTTGTTTTTTCAACATTCATCTAATGTATTAATAATTTTATTTTCTCTTTTAGTCATGCCATTTTACGGGGTGTGCCAACGACCATTTCATTGCCCCCCTTTTTTTGTTTTTCACAAGTCATCGCAGCTAGTGTATCATGAAATAGTAAGGGCATAATCAATGAGAATTTTTAGCTGGTTCACCCGTCCTTTCTTTCGCGATGAACTTGCTTTTTGGCACAAGTTACGAATAATGGATAAATTCCTTCCAATGACAACAATGTCATGCCGGCCACTGGCCAGTATTGTCGTGAGGTGTAAAGACCAAGAAGACTCGTGAGGTGTAAAGACCAAGAAGACAAGTGGGTGAAGTCGTTGAGGTTTCTTTTACTTTTCTGGGGGCCCCAAGTCGTCGTCTCGTTGAGGTCCTATTCGGACTCGATGTTCTTGGCTGAGAATCTTGACGAGGCTTGTATCTCTCCAAAAGCGGGTCTTTCCTTTCCTATTTTTTTTTTTAAATGAATACAAATCTGCATCTTGGACTTCTATGCAATTTTCTCGACACGTGCCTGTATGCTTGTCTTTTCGGTATCCTTTTTTTTTTTTTTTCCGCCTGCCACGTGCATCTTGGACTTCTTTTCGGTATGCTCGCCTTTTCGAAAGGTATCCGTCTTCGAACCTTTTGGTTGTATAAAAGTAATAAAAATTATTCATAAAATGTCACTATAACGCGGCAGGCGGGGTTTTTACGGTTATAATTACTATTTTTTGTTCTTTTCGGAGTCAAGACTTACAGTTCCTTTATTCTTCTGGCCATGGCTCTTTCTGTTCTTTTTTATTTATGGTCTGGCTCGTATTGGTAATGATTTTCGTTTGCTGGTGAGAGAAACCCTCCAATCCCATATGCTATTAATGTCATCATCATTTCTTTGGGATAGAAACCTTCTGAACTATTGTCGAAAAGAGGACTTCTTTGTTCCCAGAAGTTGGAGAGTCTTGAGACCATGTATGTCCTCCATTAAATGAGCTTCATCTTCAGTAATTCTTCTTTTCACAATCCTCACCTTCTCTGCTACTCTCTATAACTATGGAGTCTCAAATCGAAGTGATTTTGGCGCCCTTGTGGTGTACCTCTTCTGTCTGGGTTTCTTTAACAGCGTCTCTATTGTTGAAGTTCTTGTTCTTCTCCTCTTGCACATGCTACTCAACAGCTGCTTGGTACTTATTGCTGACACTCAGCTGTGAAGGTCGTGGGATTTATCCGTTGGTACCAGCATATCTGCCATCTGAGCTGCTGGGTCAGGTTTTTGTCACAGTATTTTGCTGCATCACTGCTTTGCATGCCACGCTTGCTCTTTTACTCCTTAGCATCTTTAGTAAAGAATCACATCTCTACATCCGTTCACTGTACCGAATAACATGACGTTGTGCATGCATAGTACCATTGGTGTCGATTGGAAGTCTATCACAAGTTTATTGCTCTGCTTTATGGTTGTCATGGAGATTATTGATCTTTCTATGCTAGTTTTGAGACGAGGGTAGGAACCGCAATTCTCTGTGGTTGAATAAAGTAAGTCGCGTACTTGTTGAGACTTTTGTTATGGTAAAAGAGTTCCTCTTTTGGTCAATAGGCAAGGAAAAAGTATTTCTTGTACTAAAAACACGATCAAGTGGATCTTGTAACTTTAGTTGTGTCAATATCCTCGTCAAAAACATTTTGCATCACCAAGTACACAACGCCCCTCTCCCCCCACCAAGAGCAAATTAAGGATATGTATATGTATATGATCTTTGCTCTTTTGGGTCTGCAAACAGGAGAACTGATTTTTGTTTTTCTTTTAATATTCTTGTTGTCTGAGCTACTGGTTCGCTATTTTATGCTATTTTATAATATTAATATCTATATAATAGGTATTCTAAAGTTTCATGAATATTCTATGTTGTAGGATTTGTTAATTTCTGCAACAAATTCTCAAGTTTATACCAATTTGCAGATTAAGGACACAGTATTATTGAATGGGGAGCAATGGTGCTGAAATCATGGAGCTTCCCTACTATTGCACAATTAAGGTAGACCTGGGCTTTAGCTCAACTGGTAAACGGAAACCGTTGGGGGGTGTGGTTAAGTTTATCTAATGTGGTTTTGGATCTGTTCTCTCATTTGGTTGACCCAAAAGTAGACTCATCTGTGTTCGCATAACAAATCAAGCTTGAAGTTGAATTTTATCTTTCTAGATAGATGTGCACTGTTTGAATGCATTGTAAGCAAACTTGAAAGCAATGATTGAGCAAAATGTGCCAATTCAAAGATAGGAAACTTTACATATAGTTGGAGGAATTTATGGATGTCAAACTTTATAAAAGAAAGAGAACCATAAGTCTCTTGGAATCGATGAACTAGGTGCAACATCAAAGCTGAAAAAACAGTGTAAAAAGCTTCCTTGTTTTGCTGGTGAGACAGGTTATGTGGTTGTTAGTATTCCAAATGTGATAGAATCTTTATGGAATAATAGCAGTAAAAGTGAGTGGTTATCCATGTTAAAAAAAATCATCGAACTGGTTTCTCATTCAAGACCAGAACATTCTGAGGACTCTTCTGGACTATCAAATAATTGTTAGCTTTCTTTTTCTTTTTTTTTTCTTTTTCAAATACAAATTATTCTTCTTAGTTTATCATAATTCATTGATTCAATATGAGAAGCAAAAGGGGTTGAGATACTCCTGTTTATCTTGAGCCCATTCGATTAAGTTTTGGGTGTGAGATGCTACAACAAGAACTCACTCGAGAACTCCTTCAAGTGTTTCATTCCCGAACAAGTGATATTAGAGCCAACCGGTTGCTTGGGTGAGTGTCGGATGTGGCAGCTATGTGATGCATTTCCTTGGCGTTTTTTCCTTCAAATGTGATAGTGGGGCTAAAAGCATGCAACTTGTCTGATTGACTAAACTCTAATAGTTTTAGGAGTATTGTCTCTTTGTGCATAAAATTTGGTAAAACCTTTGGCAAAGGCTTCTGCTTGAGGGGAAGTAAGCTCATTGTTGTAGAAGTACATAATGAGGGGGAAATTGCTAGAGTTTCATATGTGATGGAATCATGTCTTGAACAATTAGAACAAAACTCTGTCTCCCAGTTTTTCTTCTTTCCTACTGAAATATCATGACAGTCATTTCGAATTACTGTTCAGTTCTTCTCTAATGACCTTTTCACAGCCCTTATGTAGGGCTTTAGAATAGCGCTTTCTTTTCTTTTGCCACAACTTGTCTTGCTGGTTTTTGCTATTAGTTCATAGAGGATTGCTACTGAGCTGGCAGCCATTCATGGAACCTATAGAAGTGTTGCTGTTACTTTCTGAGCTATACCATTACCTGTAGCTCTAGGAGAGATGAGGCTTGATTTTTCCCTTCTTTTGTTCTTTTAACTCTGTATTTCAAAAATTTCCTGATATGGTTACAACTTTGTAACACATTAAACTTGATACAGGTTCACAGTTTGATGTGTTTAGAGCTCAAGAAATTTATTGATAGAATCTCGGAGATATTCTCGGCCATTGAGTCTGCCCGGCCACGATGCACATCAGGAATACAGGCATTGTGTTCATTACATAGTGCAATGTATAAGGCAAAATTGCTTATCCAGCACTGCTCAGATTCCAGTAAACTCTACCTGGTACATATTTTGCTTATTTAAATTGAATCCATACAATATTTTGTCCATTAATATGCAAGCTTGCATTTGTAATGAGCAGGAGAAGCAAATGGTTCATACTCTCCACATGTTGCTCTTAAAGTTAATCCGGCCCAGGACATATAATGAATATTGCATTTTTTGGTCACTGATAATAGTACGAGGATAATGTCATTATCTTATAGTATCAGCAACAGTATCTACAATGACATTACAACAGCTTTACACCAGATAGCAACAGAATATAATCAATTGTTCCAGCTTGGTATTGTTAGTTCATCCATGAGGTACTTTTTTTATGCATTAGTTGTATACTGAACTTTTGCTGAGAAGTAAATTAATTAATACTTACTGAATAGCTCGGATCTATTGTTGCAAGTGATATTATATGGAATATGTCCATTCATAGAACATCATTGTGGGGATGCCTCTCAGATGACAGTACCTCTTGGTTCCTGCCTTTGGCCATTTTAATTGGAGATAAATTATATGAACCCCTGTGCTACACCTCTCATTCTTTTTGCCTTTTCATTTTCCTTATCTTCATAATAAGTTAACTCCTTATCAATATGCAGTCAATTTGTTATTTATACATTTTATTCAATATGGTTGATGATTCGGCATTTGTTCTCATGGCTTTTATTTGCGCTGTTCTTCATTGTCTATTTTGTCATTCATAATATCTCCAGGCAATTACAACAGGGAAGATACACTTGAGATGTGAGAAAATAAGAGACACTTTGCAGTTTTGTTTGAATCAAATTCAAGCAATGGTCCCATCGCTGTTGGCTGCAAAGGTTTGCAATACTTCTGCCCTTCAATTATATAGTTTTTAGGTAATGGCATGTAGTTTAAAGATTGCCAAAGTGAATGTGTTTTTTGTTTCTATGATTCGTCGGTTATATGTCCTTCCTTCGCGTCTTTGCTTGTTATGAATCCTCAATAGTTTACATGTACTACAAAGGGTTATCACTATTGGTTGTTTTATGCTTGTGTTGCTTTTTTATATATCAATGGCAGCCCAGAATCTTTGCCTAACTTTCCAGTTCATTTTGAGTTCCCGTATTAATGCAATACTACATCCCATGCAGTAATGATGTTTGTGGTGCCTGACGAGATTATTTATGTGGAAATAAGGGATATGAACTTGGTGATCATTCCATACCTAAGTTATTTTCCCCTTCCAAATCACCTTTTCCCGCTATACTGCGTTGAGTGGGATAAACTACGAGCATGTTCGTTTGCAAAAGTATTTTAGGATATAATGAATGCAACAAAATTTACAAAATGAACCTCCAAAATCTCAAAAAATCCTACACAAACAATAATACCTTTTACACAAACTCTAATAATTTTTCACACAAACTCCGATACCTTTTCAAAAAAAAATTCTAACAAATATTTTTCCTCCATACTTTTTCACCAACCTCCAATATTTTTTTATTAAAAATTACATCAAATCATCTCTCTCTACACCTTTTTACCAACTCCAAAAAAAATTAAATATCTTTAAAATTTTCACCTACTTTTACCCAAAAACCTATAAAACTCCAATCCATAAATATTCACAATTCTATCATAATTCTAAAAATCTTACAAGTTTTTATAAACCGAACATCCCCTACCTATCCTGGATGGCCCCAAGAGAATGATTCTATATATACAACTGATGAATTCAACTCGGATGCTATGACAACAGAGCAGGTTCCCAATGCCCGTGCAGTATGAAGTGGAAGAATTAGCCTCAAACGTTGTTTAAAGGATCCTTGGTTGTTTTACAAACTTGTATGTGGTCAATACTGAAAGTCTTGTAGTTGTTCTGTTGTTTATATGTGCTTGGCTTCTTCTAATCTTTCTGTCTTTTTTTTTCCTTGTTGAATCTGTGGGCGTCTAATTTACAAGTGTTGGTTGTGTTCTGCCTAATTTACTTTGGTATTGTACATTCTGTCTTTGGTAGGCCCAGTCACCTTATTATTGGTCTGGGTATAATTCTTTTTAATCCCTCTATATAACACCAAAATTGACCATTCTCTGCAGATATCTGGTATTGTTCATGATCTTAAGGCTGCAAAGTTTCCCCTTGAATCTTCTGAAGAGGAGGCAGGGAAGGTTGTACTAGCGCTGATTCGGCAACAAATTTCTATGTCAAGATCTGCGAATAATTTAGAACTTCAGGCTGTTCAAGATGCTACTTTGCGACTGAACATCACATCGCCTTTGGGTCTTTTGATAGAGAAGCGATCTATTAGGAGGTTACTTGATAAAGTCCATGACACTGACCCCACAAAGAAGAATATGTTGAAGTACCTCTTATATCTTTTGAGGAAGTACGGGGGAAAAATTGTACGAGACGACAATGATAGCACCTTAGTCCAGCATGATGAGTCATCCTATCAGTCCATTGAGCCTGATGACTGTGGTACATCTGAACCTCCTGATGAATTCAAATGCCCCATCTCTATGAGACTGATGTATGATCCAATAATTATTGCTTCTGGGAAGACATTTGAACGATTTTGGATAGAGAAGTGGTTTAATGAGGGTAACAAGACATGCCCAATAACTCATATGAAGCTGGATAATTTGTCCCTGACTACAAACTCTGTGATAAAGAGCCTCATATCAGAGTGGTCTTCCAAGCAAGGAATTACTATTCCTGACCCCAGTTTAGAATCACACCTTGCTTCCCTTGCCTGCATGGAGTCTTCATCTTCCTGTTCCATTGCCAGCTTTGGTAGCTCTATGAATAAGTTGCGCTTTGAAATCAGCAGTGTCTCACTATGCTCTTCAGGGACAAATGGTGGTTCAGAAATGGTAGATGACAAGAGTGATGATAGCTTTGGCTTTAGGCTCAGTCAGATCAATTCAGAGTCTGAAAGATTTTACCATTCTAATGATTGTGATGGCAATATTTTAAAGTCTCTTTGCAAACTTTCTGCGCTTTCTTGGGAATCCCAGTGCAAGACAGTGGGAGTTGTGAAAAACCAACTGGAAGACAATAAACAAGCATGTCATACAGCAAATTCCAATACTTCCATCAGACCCTTGATTAAATTTTTGAAGGATGGACGTGAATTAAGAGATTTAAAAGCAGAGAGATGGAGCAGAAGTGATGTTGGCGATACTGAAGGAAAACAGGTGAAAACTCTTGAAAAGAGAAAAAAAAAAACTCTTTTGCTTAGAATGAGAAGAATAAAATTATAAACAGAGCAGTAAAAGGACAAAGATTATAATGCACACTACTGTAACGATCATCAGCCAAAAAGATTTTATGATAATTAGATGAAGATGATAAGCCAACTCGATAAGAACAAACTTATTGAAGAAAATGAAACTCAGTAATAACAACATTGTGTTGCGTACTGTTTGTTTTATGGTAGGTTTTAATTTTTTGGGTAAGTCAACTAGAACTTACATGAAAGAGATAAGGCAGCCTTGTGTCTTTGAGATCATTTATGATTGTTTGAAAAATAAAAACCAAGGATTTTTCAAATGGTTGCTGGACATCATGTATTACAATCGCAATGCAGGAAACATAGAAGTAAAAGAAAATAATCAAGTTTGCATTTTGTATCCTCCGACTCCGTTTCTGGCCTGGGCCCTTAATTTTTCTTTTCTCATCCTCTGAACTGTATTTCTGGTCAGGGCACTTCGGTGGTAGAATCTTTTCCTTTGTATTTTTCCTCGTATTTTGGTACAGTAGAAATAACTGGATCCCGTGCTAATCAATGTTCTGCTGTTTCATGCAGAAGTGAAATGCCAACGTTTGATGAAGATGGGATTTATGTGTTGGCATCATATTTGGATTCTGAAATCACTGGAGAAGCCCTTGCCATCATGGAAATTTTATCTTGCCTACCCTCTTACAAGTCTATGATGGTGGCAACTGGTGTTCTTCCTTCCATTCTAGAAATCCTCGACACCAAGAGCAGGGAATTTCATAGTATTGCCATGAAGATACTGTGTAATTTATCCTGCAATCGTGATATTGGATACCATTTTGTATATCTGGACTGCCTTCCAAGACTGGTTCCATTGTTGGAAGATCAAAATCTTGCATGGTTTTGCATTAGGATTATTCGAAACTTGTGCAGTACCGAGGAGGTAAGGATTGCAGTTGGCGAGACCAGTTCATGTATCAGTGCTATTGCCAACCTGCTTGAAACCGGAACAAAGAATGAACAAGAATATGCTGCAGATGTTCTTCTTTCTGTATGCCGCGAGCGTGTCGAGTTTAGTCAACTGGTCATGAGAGGCAACATCATCATTCAAGCCATAGTAAATATATCTGTCAATGGAACTTCCAGGGGGAAAATGATTGCCCTTGAATTGCTCCAGCTATTGCTACGTAACAGAGATCATACTCCAGCGTGTTCAGTTCCTAAAGCTGGTTTGGGCCTAAACATCCCAAGCAACTCTGGCGACCACTACAGAGATAAGAAATCTTCTTTTGGGGCATTTCGGTTCCTTGGAAAGAAGATATCGCTATATTCCACAAACAGCTCTTCTTAGCACATTTATTTTGAAGTTGGATAGGGCTGATAGCTCTGCTGCTTATTCATTACATAGGAAGGACGTGAGAGGCTTTAGGTCTTGGCACATTATATTTCATTTTAGTTAGTGGATGAGTGTTTTAACCTTTGACAAGTCTCATTGTGATGAGGTTGATTACATGTATTAGGAATGTAGAGAGTAGAGAGTATAGTCCCGCTTGTACTTGTACTGGGTAGCAAAGTTTTGACCCGATAATGGACTTCTACTGTATATAATGTATTGAAATTTTTTACTGGAGCTATCAATGTGTATTGACGGTAGTAACGTCGTCTCCTTCAAGCAGAAAAACAAGAAGAGGCTTGGTCAACCACCCACCCATCTTCACTGCACCTCCCAAAGCCTTTGCCCAGCGTCACCGCCAGTCACTTCGCCGGAGGCCACTTTTAGAGGCTGCCACCCGACGTCGATTTTCGCAACCTATTTTGTTGCTCTTCTCCCTATAAGCAGAGACATCGGGAATTTTGCCTTCTAGGGTGGTTTAGAGAGTTTCAATCAATTTGATTTTGATTTTGGTAAGCAATTTGTGGTTTGGTACATTGACGGAGAAAGGACATAGTAAAGATTGAAACTTGCTGTCATTCTATCTGATTTTACGAATTTTATTTTGATTTTGGTATGCAATTTTTTGTTTGTTTCATTGCTAGAGAAGTGATATCTTAAAACTTACTGTCATTTTCTTTGGTGTAGTGCGTTTGCTGGGTTTCAAGTTTGCATTAGGGTTTTGACTACCGGGAGATTTCTGTCTTTCTGCGACATGAACTTGAGGCAGCTAGTTTCTTGGAAAAAGCTCAACAATCTATCTAGAATCCATGGGAAATTACCATCTCCATACCAACCATACGTGTGCGGAAATACCACGACGATTTCAGCCCCAATATGTCCTCCATTTTCTTCACCAAACACTCCGGGCTCTAAACCTCTGCAAACCCCTAATTTCCCTAAACCCATTTCGTCCTTCTGTAGACACATTCACTCTACCAATAGAACTGCGTTGGGAAGCTCTGTTGGTGATCCTAAACTCCATTCTGAGGAGCCTGAGGAGGAGGATGGGACAATGAATGAATTTTTATCCCGATTCGTATGGATAATGCGTGGCAAGCTCTCTGAAGTCTACCCAGACTGTGATAAACAGACTATTGATGGAATGCTTTTGATCATTGTTGGGAAAGTTGCATCAGAGATGGAAAAGGGAGGTCTTGAGCAGATGCTTGGTGCAGCAGCAGCTACTCCTTCACAGGATTTTAGTCAGGATTTGTGGAGAACAGTTTGGGAAGTCAGTAATATGGTTTTGGAAGATATGAAAAAGGAGAGGCAGAAAGATAAGATGAAGGGATTTCTGCAATCTGAGGAAGTGAAGGAAATGTGCAGGTTTGCTGGTGAAGTTGGTCTTCGTGGGGACATGCTGAGAGAGCTTAGATTCAAGTGGGCTCGCGAGAAAATGGAGGAGAGTGAGTTTTATGGAAGTTTGGAGCACATGAGAAACGAAGAGCAAGATCAAGAAAAAGAGAACGCAGAGGGAATTCAAGCTGAAACAAGAGGTGATGAGGCTTCTGTGGTGGCTGAGGAGAAGCCTAAGGTTTTTACTCTTCCTAAGAGGCAAGGGAAGATAAAGTACAAGATTTATGGTCTTGATCTCTCTGATCCAAAGTGGGCTGAGGTAGCTGATAAAATTGATGAGACAGGGGAGATAATTTGGCCTCAGGAACCAAAGCCAATATTTGGGAAATGCAAATTGGTTACAGAGAAGATTCTTTCCCTGAAGGAGGAGGATGACCCGTGTCTACTGTTGGCTGAATGGGTTGAACTTCTTCAACCTAGCCGGGTCGATTGGGTCGCTTTGCTTGACAGATTGAAAGAGCAGAATAGTCGTTTATATTTTAAGGTACAATGCATTATTTTCCTGTTCTCCCCTATGGTTACACAAGTTGGCAGTGTCAGATTGTAACTTGCCTTTATATGTGTTTCTTGTGATGGAATTTGAACTGTATTTATTGTTATTCTGTGGTGCCGTCAATTTTTTTGCTCTCCAATTTAGGTCAGAAACACGATTGTTTCCCTTTCAAGTCATCTTTACCAACATATCATGCTTGCCATCAGCACCAATCTCATGGTGCTTGTGGAGGTATCGACTCCAATATCATTTTACAACATGATGAAAAGGCTCTTGGATGTCTGTACGCTATGGATGTTGTGTTTTGTTATATTATGCAGCTCTCATCTCTGAGAATGAGATATTTTCTAAGATACCTTTGTGTTTATAAGTTCTTAGCTGGTGATTGTATTATTTAAACTTTGATCGGATCAATGAGTCTTGGGACATTAATAGAAAATTGTTTACATCCTGTCCAGGATCTTGAAAGTTCATGTGACTAGGGATATGTTCGTTTTCATACTTTTTTCAGGATTCTAAGTATATTCACACTACCACCACCGAACATATTCAGAATTTAAACACAAACACTAATACATTTTACCCAATTTCCAACAACTTTTAAATTTTTTATTCAACATAAATTTTCTCTCTCTATACTTTTTCACATAACTCCAATATTTTTTATTAAACAATTACATCAAATCATTTCTCTCTCCATTTTACACAAACACCAATAAAACACTATTCAACATAAATATTCACAACTTCTCTAAAATCCTACATTTTTACTCAAAACGAACATAACCCTGATTTTGGGAAGACGGAACAAATTTGAATCTCTGATAGCTCAGATTATTGCTTCTGTTTATAGTTTGATGTTTAGAATGCTCTGGTCTCTCTAGGTTATGTTTCAGTAAAATTTGAGAATGCTTCTCAAATATTACATATACTTCCATGGTTGCTGCACATTTTAGCTGTTACAGTATGTTGGGAAATGTAATGATTGATAAAGAAGATAGCCCTGTACGTGATGTGAACGGAAGTTAATCAAGCAAATATTTTTGTCTGGAATGATTATATCAGTTATTTGGTGTGATTTTACATTCTTATTGGCTAATAGCATGAGAAGAACTTGAAGCAATGAATAAGTATCGAAATCCATTGAATTGGAAACAATATTCAGATAGCAAGTTGGAAATCAAAGCACGCTCCTAATGAATGTTTCAGTAACTACTCTTACCAACACAATGTTTTTTTCTGTTTTTTTTTTTCTTCCTGAGGGGGGGGGGATCTTCTAAATTTTGCATGCATGCATTTTGTCCATGTTCCTTCTGGCAGATAACTTTGTATTTTTGCTTGCACTGCTGATCGTTGAAAAGTCTAGGAACATGATGTGAACCTGGGAGCTTTTCCATATGCAAGCTTCGCCTGTGGAAGCATATAGTTTTCAGTCTTGATGTTGTTGATTTGAAATAATTTGTTTTATGTAGGTAGCAGAAATAGTACTGGGTGAAGAGTCTTTCCAAACAAACATCCGTGATTACTCGAAGCTTATTGATGCCCATGCTAAAGAGAACCACTTGGAAGATGCTGAGAGAATTCTTAAGAAGATGAATGAAAATGGTATAGTACCTGATATTTTAACAGCCACCATTTTGGTTCACATGTACGGCAAGGCAGGCAATCTTGACCGCGCAAAAGAGGCATTTGAGAGCTTGAGGCTCCAGGGTTTCCAGCCAGACTTGAAGGTTTACAACTCAATGATCATGGCATATGTAAATGGTGGCCAACCGAAATTGGGTGAATCACTGATGAGAGAGATGGAGGCAAGAGACATCAAACCGACATTAGAAATTTACATGGCATTGCTTCGGTCATTTGCTCAACGCGGTGATGTTGGTGGAGCAGGGCGAATCTCAACCACTATGCAGTTTGCCGGTTTTCAGCCAAGTCTGGAGTCTTGTGCATTGCTTGTTGAGGCATATGGACAAGCTGGTGACCCTGATGAGGCAAGGTGCAACTTTGACTACATGATAGAAGTAGGGCATAGGCCTGATGACAGATGCACTGCCAGCATGATTGCAGCATACAAGCAGAAGAATTTATTGGATAAGGCCCTAAATCTTCTGTTGCAGCTTGAGAAGGATGGATTTGAGCCCGGAGTTGCTACTTATACAGTTCTCGTTGATTGGTTAGGTGGATTGCAGCTGCTTGATGAGGCTGAGCAACTATTGGGTAAGATTGGTGAGCTGGGTGAGGCTCCTCCTTTTAAGATTCATGTTAGCCTTTGCGTGATGTACTCAAAGGCTGGAGTAGAGAAAAAGGCTCTACAAGCTTTGGGGGTTATAGAGGCAAAGAAAGAGCAACTGGGGCCAGGTGATTTTGAGAGGATAATAAATGGGCTTATAGCTGGGGGTTTTGTGCAGGATGCGAAAAGGGTACATAGGCTGATGGAGGCCCAGGGTTTCTCTGCTTCAGAGCGAGTTAAGGTTGCCCTGATGGCATCACAAGCTACTGACCGCAATAGAACTTTGATGAGATAGTCTGTTGTGTTTTGAAACTGCTTCTCAAGTCTTTGCACTGCTAGAGACCAACAATAAGATTGTTCTAGAGTCTCCTATAGGAAGCTATAGCACACTGCATGGCCGGCAGGATGTGACTCATAAAGGATTGATTTTGCTTTTCACCAACCCATCTTAGCTTGTTGAGTTTGGGCATTTTTCCCAAGCCTTAGTAGTGTTATACACCTTTAGGTGCCTTCTATTCTTTTTGGACCACAATAGGCTGATACATTCGACTATTGGCAGAGATAGCCATTTTATCCTTCGGTTCAAATTTCTATTGGCATGTGTTTTTTGTATCATCATGTGCCCAAAGGCTGACTTCCCTTTTTCTTTATTGTTTTGGTGGTGGAAGATTTTCGTTCTTTTCTTTTGTGGCGCACCATGTGTGTACTGCTTTTTTTTTTCTAAACATGTGTGTACTGCTTAAAATAGAACAAAAAATGGAAAAAGAGAGAGAAATTGCATGCAGGAGAACATATGAGATTTTGGAAATTTTCTTCCCTCCTCGGATTACGTGTCTGCTGTATGATTTAATATTCTGTCTTGGGAATTTATGATTTTCCAGTTACATAAATTGCAGTAGATTCTAGTAGTAGTCTCCTCTGATGAACTCGCTCAGTTGCTTCAATTCTCCACTTTGTTGGTCAACCACAGCTCTTACAACATCAACTATGGAGATCATGCCAACTATCGTCCCATCTATGACTGGAACATGCCGTATCCGATTGTCTACAAACATCGAGATTTCTCATTAATTCCCTTCCCATTTATTTATCACCCAAACGAGTTTACTCGATTTTTTTGTTGGACTAATGAATCGCTGACATGACTATCACCTGTCATAAGCTGCATTGCTTGAAGAATGTTGGTATCAGATGTCACCGTTATTAATTTCTCCTGTTGAAGGTAAATATTTTAGGCAGGACTAGAGAGTACAACAGCTTATCATAGTTTTCCAAGGAGATTGAAACTTGAATTAACCTTATCAGTCATGATTTCTACAACTTTGGTGTAAAGGGGTGATCTCCCCTGTGCGATTATTTTCCTCGTGTGGTCTGCGTGCTCGTTGGTTCCACCATCCACAGAAGACAGAACAAAAATTTAACTGAGATTTTGAGTCAAGAATAATCTCCCATGTTTGTTAATGTATTTGGTGTGGAATTTCATTATATATTCTGCATACAATTTGCCAAATAGAAGCAGATAGCACAGTGGTAATCCTAAATTGTGTGCTACTTCTGGAGCTTCCCTTTCTGATATGAGATGACTGCTTATGCAATGATGATCTTGGAATGAATTGTACTAAAGTTTTCCTATGGACCAACTTACCTCTTTCTGTGACTATTCCTGCAAGATGTTCCTGTCCTGGCTTTAGCACCACTAATGACCCAATATTGTTCTCAGCCATCTGTAAATATCAAAGGCAATCATTGTCCATTGCATTTAATCTCAAGCTACTGACAAATGTCTGGAAACAGAGAATCTCAAACTACTTGTTGCTTCGACTTACGTTTTTAACTGCATCAATGGCAACATCATCGGTGCGGCACCACAGCCAGGAACCAGTTTTTTCTCCTCCCTTGGTTAGTAGCACCTCCGTCACGGTTACATTCTCCAAGCCTTTCAGCTCTACGGGTTGAGATCTAGGAGAGTTGACACGTCCAAAACGTGAAAATATTTGTCCCACTTTGCTTGCTTCTCCCACAGGCGTATGTTGCAGAATTGCAGACTTGAGGGTTTCTTGGCAAGATCGTACTGCTCTAACAAGTCCTTGCATTTTTTTTGTTTCTTTCACTCTGTTCATGGAAAGTAAGATTAATGTTGGCATTTTACATTAATTGCGATATAGAACACCATTGTCGTTGAAGTTGAATTCAAAAGGAAATGAAACAAGTCGTTAGGTGACACGGTACCATACCTTGGTTGCAGAGAAGCAAAGCTTCAAACTAGGGTGGAAGCTCCTTAACGATGGCGAAGGCAAATGCTTAAATGCTCGTAATCCATCTATGGCTTTTCCAAGAGAATTACACAAGAATATATTGACGTAATCTCTTGCAGAAAAAGTAATTAAATTTTCTGAATTCTTTTCTTGAATGAGGGTGAGACGGGAGAGGAATTGTGGTTTGCATTGTTCTATCTGAGACGTTTAACTTCTTTCTCAGGTTGCTTCTGTAGCGGTGCAACATGTGAAAGATTGCTTCCATGTTCGCCTTTTCTCTCTTGTTGTCACGTTTTCTCCAGGACGTTGTTGGGCTCTCGGCACATTTTGGGTAGATTCGTGACCCAAAGTTTATCCAAGGTTCCAGAAAAGTCGACTGAAGACGCCCTTCCCAAGCTCAAACTCTGGATTCTGGGCTCCAAGATGACGCCCTCTAGCCGGCCATTTTGTATGAAACCTTGGGTGATGTTCGTTTTGAAGGTTTTTGTAGGATTCGGAGAATTTTGTGAATTTTTAGGTGATGATAAAGTTGTATTGGTGTTTGTGTAAAAGTTGTTGAGGTGTAAAAAAGTAATGATGATGTTTAAAGTTGTTTATTTTATATTTTAAATTTATTTATTTTTTTATTAAAAATAGAATATTTAAAAGATATTTTAAAAAAATAAATAAAATAATTACTAAAAGACAAAACAAGAATGAAAGGCGGGGGAGACAGGCTGGGGACATGGGCGCAGGGGACTGCAGGGTAGGGGGAGTCGAATCCTCCTTTTCTTTTGATTTTTTGCCGAACATAGTGAAAGAGGATTCAAATCCTATTTTTTTTTTTTTTAAAGAAACAGAACATGCTCCAAGTCGAGCAGAGCAGATTTCTACAAACTTGGGCCTCAATTTAATGGCTCTAAACTGCAAAGAGGCCGAATCTAGACGCTGGCAAAGTGGGCCCATAGATGACCCCTGGTTTTTCTTTTATTGATTTTCTTTATTCCATTTTTTTATCAAATGATCTCTGGAGTCTGGCCCCGAAAATCCGGGTCGTCTGACGTAGTGTGCCCTATCTGCGGGAGAGCTTCAGCCCCATTGGCTGGTTAATTAGCGTGGTCAACCCCTCCCATCCAATTAGCTGCGATCCACTCTGTTTAACTTAATGGGCTATTAACCAAACATTAAGAACTTGAACTGTCAAATGTACCCGTATATCCCAAGCTATCCCAAGACTTCTCCATGTAATATTATCTATGAATAACAAACATTGGCATACTTCGGGATATTCAATAAGAAAACTAATTAGGCTTGAAATTCATCGGGCTGCTTTAGTGATTAGTAAATTGAACTTGTGTGGATATATATGGTATATAATCTCAAGTTTGATTCTCTACTGAGTTCATTCCGGAGTCAATGTAAATAGGAATGCGACAAGTTTTAAGTTAGCTTTATGAGATTTACCTTCCGTTCAAATTGGGTGTACCCGAACTCAATACGAGAGATTTATCCTCTTTACTTAAAAGAAAAAGTAGGCCTTGAAACTATAGGATTCAATATTATTGTGTATTCAGAGTCCCACAACATCTGAGTAATATTGAGTGAAAAAGGGTGTTTTTGTTTCGTCTGTCTCAAGGGAATTGGAGTCACGGAGCAGGACTCTGCCAATTTTGATGAAAGATCTCCGTTTGCCACGGATTTTGAAGTGAATTGGAGTCACGGAGATGGATTCTTTGTTTTGAATCCAATAATTCAACCAGTTGGCTCGTGACGTACCTTGCAGCAGCCAGCAAGCAGGCCAGAGACGATCAGAGGTAGACAAAATAAAGAAGAGGAAAGAAATAGTCCAGTACTGCATCACACCAGTTAGCACGGACAATATATACATTTACAACTCTTATGTGTCAAGGATATCAGACACTGATTATGGCCCACCCCCACTGACTACAACTTATATGCCAAGAGAAAATACTCATTAATGTTCCCTATATCAACCATCCATATGTATATATATATACTTTCAATTGGACAGGAATATTATCACAAAGTATATATTGCTCTCTCCTGTGTCCCCTGATGAATCATGGGCTCCTTTTCTTGAGGACTTATAACTTTTCAATACATACTACCAGCAATTTTGGGTGCATGCAATTAAATCTAATATAAATGAAATTACAGACAAGGACTTCTAATGGTGCCGATATTTGCTTGTTTATTTCCCCAAAGACTTCTGTTCATGAGTTTTTTAACCTGACCTGAACCACACAGTCACAGCTAGAGTTTTCAAACATTGTTTTTCCTAAGCCACAATATTTTTTCAAACATTTGTTTCGTCTTTCTCAAGCACAAATCCGAAATCTCCCTTTGCCGGCTACTTCTACCTACAGCAACAACCTAATCTTCCTCCCGTGATCGTGGCGGCCACACGGTTACTTGAACACGGATATCCTGCTTTCATTACAAGGAAATGGCCCCCATCTTGGTTGACATTCACCTCGGCTTGACGTATAAAAGAACATCCACCTTCGTTCCTTTCTCGTATTCTTGCGATAACAATTAATTGATTGTCTGTTACTTTCTCATAGGAGTACAAATTTCGCGCGTGTTATTCTCTCTCAGCATATTATGGCTAATCGTGGCTATGTCGTGGACTTCTTTAAGGTAGCTTTATGTATCCTCGTCATGGTTGTTTCGCGAGCAGAGCCGGACCCAACCAAAATGACCACTGCCCTTCTTATAAGGGTCGACCAGTCCGGGAAGGGAGACTACCAGACGATACAGGAGGCCATCGATGCCGTGCCGTCCAACAACTCAGAGCTCGTGTATATTTGGGTGAAGGCCGGAATATACACGGAAAAGATTGTCGTTCCGGCCGACAAGCCCTTCATAACACTAAGTGGCACAAACGCAAATGAGACAATAATAACATGGAAGGAAAGTGGAGAGATATATGTGTCTCCAGCGTTCACTGTTTTGGCTTCGGATTTTGTTGGACGATACCTCACCATCCAGGTACGTATATCGATTTTTTTTCATATTTTCACTTCTTGCATATTGTTCTTTACTTCTTTAGGGAATACATGCGTTAATTACTGCACGTACGATGTACAGAATACATATGGGTCTGGTGCCAAAGCTGTTGCACTGAGGGTTTCAGGAGATAGGGCGGCCTTCTATGGATGCAGAATTCTGTCTCATCAGGATACCCTACTTGATGATATTGGAAGGCATTACTACAGAAGCTGCTATATAGAAGGAGATACTGACTTTATTTTTGGAAATGCTGCTTCTCTCTTTGAGGTACGTAACTCATTAAGATTAAGGTTACTTAAGCCGCTATTTAAGACCAGCTTGCACAGGGCTCTGCCGTACGCTAGCATTACGTTGATTTAATTTTAATGATAAACATTTTGGAGTAGTTTTAGTTCCGTTGCTTTCGGTTATATAGTTGCAACTTGATGCAATTATCTTTGAAGCTTAATTTAAAGCGGGTGCGATTGGTTTTATGCAGAAGTGCCATTTGCACTCACTCTCGGACGGCGCCGGAGCTATCACGGCTCAAGGCAGGGGGTCACCTGTAGATACCGGTGGCTTCATCTTCTTGGGTTGCAAGATCACTGGCGTGAAAACTGCTATCCTTGGAAGGCCATGGGGTGCGTACTCCAGGGTCGTGTTTGCCTTTACTTACATGTCAGGTGTCGTAGTGCCACAGGGTTGGGATGACTGGGGAGACTCATCCAAAC
The DNA here is from genome assembly GCA_963930655.1 of Myrica gale. NCBI lineage: Eukaryota > Viridiplantae > Streptophyta > Magnoliopsida > Fagales > Myricaceae > Myrica > Myrica gale. The sequence goes on from OZ005615.1 coordinate 21,561,281, forward strand.
AAAGGTATCGGCCGATTCATCTTGTTCTTCTCAATTATTTTTTCGATCTTTCTCTCTTGCATTTTATTCTTTACTGATATATTTTTGTTTTGGTGCAACTCTTGTCCTTTATACTAATTAATTATTAAACAAAGATATTAACGCATGCAATGTAAAACAAAGTTGGTTGAAATTAGTTGGAGCTCGATCGGGGCATGCAGCAACGTCGTCTGATTGTCGTTTCGATCTATATTATTTTGTTTTACAGTACATCGTACTTCGGGCAATACAAGTGTTATGGAGCTGGAGCAATTACATCGAAAAGGGTCGGATGGTCACACAACCTGACGATCCAAGAAGCTGCACCCTTCTTGACTAAGGACTTCATCGGCGGCAAGACTTGGATTAGGCCTTCGCCTAGAAGTTTCAAGAAATTCTCTAATACTACTAATTAATAATAGCACTGCTCATTAATTAGTGGTTATCTCGTAAAATATTGTTGATTAATATACATTAATTCTCAATTGCATTGGATGTATCATAATCTATGATCTTCTTTCATTAATTCAATGATTAGAAATTTATGTTAATCACTTGCCATATACATATATATATTGCTAATTTTACATTTCTAGTCTATATATACGGCCAGCTGGTATGGGTCGGTCCGGTTTATTTTAATATAAATGAACAAGCATATAAATAATATATAAAAAAATTACAACATCCTAATTAATAATAAAATTAGGATGACTTTCTCGTACAGATTAATGAAAAGGACCGATTCTTGTGCGGGTCTTTTTTTCCACTGGGCCAGTACTTGACAAACGGATAAGTTCTGGTGAAGTGGAGAACTGGCCGGCAGGGTGGCAACTTGGTCAAATTACCGGAAGGATTTTAGGGCGAAAAGCTTAAATATATGTAATTGGCATTCCGGAATCCGGCCTACATAACTCTGACCAAAAATAAACAATCGAGGCGGTGAACTCCAACCGGTGTCGTTTCGAACGATATAGTTTTTTATAATTTTTGAAACCCTCCTGAACAGAAGAAAAAGAGGATAAAAGCAACTTAATTTAGTGGCACATTTATGTCGGTAGGCTTATCCCGTTATGCGCGCTCACAAGTCCACGAGCCCATAATTGTTGTCTTAAATTTAGTTTTGTTTAGGCTTAGCTCACGCGTATACGAACTGAACATATGCAGCGGAGTGTTTGTATGGTGACGTCTAAAAAAGAACCACAAATCTATAAATTAAACATTCTATAACGGAGCGATTCAACGGTCACGTCCAGAAAATTTTAATGCTAGTCGCCTCCTTCCCTTTTATTAAAAGAACAAAACAATCTAATGATCTAATCGATCAAAACGGACTCCATCGCCAGAGGAGATCAGAAGACCAAGAACATCGGGACACGTCACACACCTCGTGTCCACGTGAAGCCGACTCCTCAACACCATCCGTATGAGCCTTTGTACACCATTTTGCCACCTTTCGTTTACTCGATCTTTTTTTTACAATCTAAACATCACAAAATACACATATTTCAATACAAAACTTTATTACTTTTTTTTACAAATATCAATAACTTTTAACAATTTCTACACGCATACCAATACAACTTTAACATCACCTAAATATTCACAATTTTATCAGAATCCTACAAATTTCTTTTAAACGAACATCCCATAAATCCGTGAGCTCTAGGAGCTAGCATTCATGTACAAAAAAAAAAAAAAAGAGTTAAAGCCAAAAGTTGCATCCATTGATTTTTACACTTTTCCTAATGGAAAACAACTATTTGGGGATAATAACAAAGGAAAAGATTTGTACCCTACTACCGACTATCTAATATATATGTAAAGATATCTCCCAACAAATTAGGAGCATGTTGATCTGGTTAAAAATTTTAGAATTTAAATTTAATTTTTTAAATTTATACTACTAACATTACTCCTATAAGCATACCAATACAACTCAATATTACTTTTTTTTCACACATCAATATAATTCAACAAATTTTATACGCATGTCAATAAAACTCAAATATCACCTAAATATTCACATTATTCATAGAATTCAACAAATTTTCTCAAAACGAACATACTTAAGACGACCAAATTAATATTTGGTTCAATCAGCTATCCTCGAGAGGTTTCTGAGCAAGTGAGTTCTCTAATGGCAGGTTGGGACTCGTCTGTCCGAGATTCAAAGTCAGGTAATCTCTCTAGGCACGAATGACCTTATGTGTCAAAAGTTTTCAGATTATGTGTGTTTGTTTTAGGGAATTTTCTGCAAATTAGTTGTTTCTGATATGTGGTTTTTCAGTTGCATCGGAAAGGAATAGGTCTTTGACTAAAGAAGAGGTTGGCGCGTACTGGAGAGCGAATAAGAAAGCAAGGGAAGAACATCTTGTTCCTAGTTCGCCAGATTATAGTATTCAGGTTTTTTGTTTTTTTCTTACATCTCCCACAAATTTGTTTGATTAGAACCTCCTCTTTGTGTTGTTCTTCCTTCTTTCTGTATGTTTTGTGTATTTATGAAGTTGGTTTCCCACAAATTCTTGCAATTAAACTATATGACAGAGGAGCTCGTTTGGTGACTATGAAGAAGTACGGGAAATCGAACTCCGCGCCCATGAAGAAGGGTTTCATGGGGATGGAAAGTGAAACAAGCTTGGAGAAACTGATCACGAAAAATGGGTGGTAAGCATAAACTTCAAAGTTGCTTTCTTTCTCAAACTAAATTATATTTTTCTTGTCGGACGGAAAACAGAGAAGTTTTATATTCTTCTAAGGCCTACATGATGTAGATTAATCCTCCTGTAATTGCAGGTGGACCAGGAGCAACTGGGCATTTCTGAACGAGCCACCTGTTTCTGAAAGTGATTCCAACAGTTACACGTTGCAGTTCCACGTAGCTGGTTGAGCCTCCTCGAAATCAAACGCCGGCGAGGGAGTTAATGCGTGATATTTCCCAAGTCGGAGACTTACTGTCCACATCGGAATTCCCCCATGAATTCATAACTCATGCTACTAAAGGATTCGAACTGATCGTGTGTGCTTTGAACTGGCACGCTTTCCGTAAACGGGTGCACATGGAAGCCTCTAATCTCTTTCAAGTTTGTGTATATTGCAGTCTCAATTTTGTTTTCCTTCTGTTCAAATAGCTCGCTGTAAATCTGTTTTCTCCCGACCGTTTATGTCTGTGTAAGATTTGATGCTTCGCATCTTCTTTGTCCAAGATAATGTAAAATATAAATTCAGATGAGAAGAAAGAGCGAAAAGCATAAAAATATTGAACGGAGGAGAGGATGATTAACAGCCCAAGTGAGGTTTTATCCAAATGTGGTTGGGTCCACCACGCACAAATTGCTCAATCAAACGCCAAGTGCGTGTGAATTACTTTTCCGTCTAGAGAGAAACTCTCTCTAAACCCCCTCCTCCAGCGCTTGAACAAACTCTTCTGTGTTTCTCTCTTTGGGCAGCAGGGGAAGCTATGCCTTCTCCTGATTGCCCACCTTCATCTGGCTAGATTTTGGCCAGTCAGATTGTGTTCATACCGGATTTGGCCTTCTCGCTTCTCTCTGCACACTCAGCAGTTTGGGTTTGGTGACACGCACAACAAGGCTACTCCTTTCTGGTTCTAATATGCATTTTGCCCTCTGTTTGGCGAGCTGACGCTGACGCGTGTCATCTTCTCGGTGCTATTGGTGTGCAGTTCTGCTGTTTTTTTTGTCAAGATCAGCCTTTGGTTGCATCAACAATGTTGATGGTTCCCAACTTAGATTCACACTGCTCTTGCCTTTGGAAGATCTCTGGTGCACAAGTTTATCTTGTTTGCACTATTCTATTGAATATTGTAGGCCTTTGGGCTGTGTGGGTGATCACCCTTGACTTTGAGTCCTTCTTCAGGATCGTCATTATTATTATTATCGGTCTTTCTGCCCCCAGTACTCTTAGAGCATTATTAGCAGCTTATTCATATTTGGATCTCTACTTTAACCAAAAAGTACACTTCTCTATTTTAACTATCAATTTTTTAAAAACATCCCCAGCCGCTTCTCTATTCTAACCATCTACTTTTTACTATTTTATTAAAATATTATTTTTTTAAAATTTTCTCTAATATTTTTTAGCATTTATATTTTTAAATATTCATTTTTATAGTATCTTATTCTAAAAAATTGAATTTTTTAATTATTGTCTTTTTCTAATGGTCGGATTTTTTTAATTTGTCTTATCATAATAGTGATAAATATTAAGAGAAATAAATATTATTATTTAAATATAGAAGAAAAGAAAAAAGAAAAAGAAAAGAGTAAAAAGTATTATTATTTTAATATAGAGAAGTGAATAGTAGTTCTCTAAAAATAGAAAACCACTATTCATTTGTTAAAGTTTTTTGTTAACTTTTGTTAAAATAGATAAGCTATAAAAGCCTTATTTTAAACTATTTGGCTAAATTGCTTCTCTATTCTAACCAAAAAGCTAGAATAGAGAAGCTACTAATAATGCTCTTAGGTTTGAGTTTTTTGTGATAAATGATGGGTTTCATATCAATTTACTTCTATTTAAGGTTGATCTTGTGTTTTATCTAGTTCCTACATCCTTTATGATGCTTTCTGTTTCTGTGATGTGTCTTTTATTATGTTTCTGCTTCGTTTGTGAAGGTGTGTGTATCTTCTGTATCCCCATCCTTTGTGATGCATTGTTTGAATGATATTGTATATTTGCTTAGAAAAAAAAAAAAGCCAAGTGCGTGTTTTCTACCTAATAAAATCCACGTTGGAGTGAGAAAAAATTGGAATCGATTAGGAAAAGAAATCCAGTGAAGAAAGTCAGACGGACTGAACGATACGTCAATATGGTATGGGTCGAGAGTGGTCGAACCGGGGTAGGTTGAGGCATGGGCTAGATCCTGGCTGGACCGAGCGTCATGGCCCATGGGCTGGGTACGAAATCAGTAGGCAAGGTTTAGCGGGTATTAAACTCTATCATGATTCGTGCACTCAATTTTGCAAACATTGAGTGCACGAATAATTCTTGTTATTATTATTTTTTTTAATATATTTATCTTGTTATTATTCTTTTAATATATTCTATAATTTTCTATTCAGATTATAGAATTAACTATCATTCTTTAAATTTTCATATCCACTTCCTTTTTCTAACCCTTTCTTTATAAATGGGAAACTTCGTTTCAAAGCATTAGATTGGAGATTATAAAGGCTAAGAACGATTTCTTCGGATGTACACGATAATGATGGTGTCTTATCCTTTAAGAAACGCTGGGACACCCCACCTTAATCGTTCGGCCACGGGCCACGGCTAGAACTTTTCCCTTAATTATGCTCATCTAACAGCTGGAATAATACGCCTTACATCTACTGAGTGAGTTCATGGAAAATGAATGCCATTTCCTTCCCACTTTCGGCGGACAATTTTTGTCCCTCGGATTGCGTGTTCTGCTTTTTTCATAAATTAGGTAAGAAAATGTTATAGGATTCACCTACTGCAGCACGAAGGACACATTTATAAAACTTAAATTATTTTAAATATTTAAAAAATAATGTAAAAATTGAGGGGATTAAAATTTTATAAAAAAAATAAAAATTTATAGGAAATGATGAAAAAGTTAGAGAAGAAATAATTTGAGTAAATTTTTTATATTTATTACGATGGAAAGAGATTATTTGATGGAGGAAGGAGAGAGATTACTTTAAAATTATTATTATTATTTTTTAAAATTTATAATTAAAATAAAAGAGATGTAATATTGTTGTGGGTACTTTTAATTATGTGAAAATCGGAAAAGTTAAAAATTGTGTCACAAAATTCATGTTTACATCTAAAAATTGTTAAAAAAATTCCAAAATTTTCACAAAATTTAACTTTGCAAACTTATTGTAGTATCTTGGTAAAATATATATTTATTTATTTGAATTGGATCAATCTATGGCTGCAAATGAATAGGATATTTAATATTTAATGTGTAAAAATAGTTTTTTTTGGTCGAAAGCACAAGTGTTAATGGAATGGTCTAATATATAATTTACGGGCGAGGGTCTGCTGCAGTTCGGGTGACCGAACTGCAGCAGCAGTTCGCTGCAATTGTGAGGGGCGGGCGTGGGTCCCGCCCCTGTACTGTTCATGCCCGAACCCCTCACAACTGCAGCGAACTTTACTGCCGAACTGCATCAAAGCCTCGACCATAATTTACATTCACCTACTTTTTTCGATTATTCTAACTTAATTAGTGCGCATTATAGTCTTTTGGGCACGTCCGTCCGCTCCAATTGAACGCATATATTGAATACTTTAATTCACTCATTTATTTGCTAAAGAATATTTTTTTTTAAAATGAGTATTTAATTTACTCCTGAGTTTTTAAATATTTATTGACGACAGTTATCTAAAGTTTATCTAAGGTGTATTTTTCATAAAGTAATATTGTAACCTGACCATATTTCAGAGCCATAACAATGAACCTTAGTGTATTTCAGGGCCAGATTCACACTTCCAGAAGACGCTAAACTCCCAGGCCACTATTCCCTAGAACGACAGGTCAGTCTTTATCCTCTACCTAACATCTCCTTGATTTGCAAACAATAATATTGCATCCAAATGTCTAAAATGTCAATTATGGACAAATTGTTCAAAACACCAACATATAGGAATCGATTGGTACGAGGCCATTATAGTAACTTCAAGCACCTTCTCTCATCCATAAATAATCCTCCCCCGCCTCCGAAGAAAGCACCCAAGAGTGGTTCATTTTCCTTCCTCCACCTCTGGTCCTCTGATAGTGCTATATCCACCAAATTCCACCTTGTTTGGAGTTTCTCCGCTTCTCCGGAGATTTTTTCTCAAATGGCTCAGAAAAGCAGGATCTTGATCATCGGAGGCACCGGCTATATTGGTAAATTCGTTGTGGAAGCAAGCGCAAAGGCTGGCCATCCCACTTTTGCTTTGGTCAGAGAGAGCACACTCTCTGATCCTGTCAAGGGGAAAGTCGCAGAGAATTTCAAGAGCTTAGGCGTCACTTTGGTCCATGTTCGTACACCAACTCTCTCTCTCTCTCTGTGTTTGTTGGTTTGTGTGTGCTTTGCGAATGAGTTTGGTTAATTTGAATAGAAGAATTGAGATGCTGTGAAATAATGTGGGAAATGCTGCAGGGAGATCTGTATAACCACGAAAGCTTGGTAAAAGCGATTAAGCAGGTGGACGTGGTGATATCAACGGTTGGCCACTTGCAGATAGCAGATCAGGTCAAGATCGTTGCTGCCATTAAAGAAGCCGGTAATGTTAAGGTCGGTGTCTCCAACTTAACCCATTTGTTAACCCTTTTTCGTGCCTATAATAGAAAAGACATCATATATAAGGAAGAACAGCAAGAATTAGCTCTTTTACTTCTTGCTATTTTTACCAATAACTGTCTCAGCCATTAATGGCAGTTTCAGGATCCTCTTTTGAATTTTTTTTTTCATATAAGCAAATTGCAAACATTACAGACAGGCCATTCTATTTAGGAGCGGATGAAAATTACCAACTAGCTAGGAATATCGCTAGGGAAAACACGCCCATAAAAGCAGCACAGGTCTCTCCCTTGGCACAAGACCCCCCCCCCCCCCCCCAACACACACATATTACATCGAAGTGCCCAAACTATCATGACAAACGATGCTGAAGTAGATAGTTCGGGAAAAAACAACACTAAAATTAAATTTTATCCTTTTTTTTTTGAATTAGTAGAGGTTAATTTTTTCGTCCTTAATTGCCATCATTTCGCCGTAGGATTATAAAGAGCATGTGCTCTCTCATAAGAACTGTTTGTTTTTGGGAGTTGGGATCACAAATCAAGTGTTGTGCTGTTTGAATTTGAAATAAGGCCGGGTCTCTTGATGTTTCCATTTTCCTAAACAAATTAATTTCTACGGACTTTCCATTAAGATAAACGTGGAAATTAGTAAGGGAAGAAAAGTGCTCCATTTGATGAGTATGGCGGACCTTTCCTTTTGGCATACAGGTTGTAAAGCCTACATATTGCGTATGATTTTCTTTGAATTGCATCAATATAGATCGCGCCACACGAGAGAGTATGATGGTGGGTTGGTCCATGTCATTCTAGCGACATATATTATTCTTGATAGGATAATTTTTTTTATTAAGGTTTGAGTTCTTTTTGGTGTAGTATTATTATCTTAATTAGTTGACAAAGCGAAGAAATAGATTCGATGCGACGTCGATCGATGACGATTTGAAACAAAGGAGAATCTGAAAGCAAGAGTAGGTTCTGGTAAGTCCTAATCGCTATTGAGATAATTTATTAATTGGCTGATTTTTATATACTTCAGAGATTCTTCCCTTCGGAATTCGGAAACGATGTTGACCGCGTCCACGCTGTCGAGCCAGCAAAGTCTGCATTTGCTTCCAAGGCCGTCGTCCGCCGGACCATTGAGGCTGAAGGCCTCCCCCATACTTTCGTGTCTTCTAATTACTTCGCAGGCTACTTTCTACCTACACTGGCGCAGCCGGGAGCCACTGCTCCTCCGAGAGACAAAGTCATTATCTACGGAGATGGAAATGCCAAAGGTAACTTATAACATTTAAGAGGGAATTCATTGGCCTGAGTCGAATCGGGAACATCCTTAATTTTTACATTTTGTGCAAGGTTTCTTGGAATCAATTTGTATGACGTTAATCTTGTCTATTCTTTGCAGCTGTTTTTAACGAGGAACATGACATAGGAACCTACACGATTCGAGCCGTGGATGACCCGAGGACACTGAACAAGATACTCTACATCAAGCCTCCCAAAAACATTTATTCTTACAATGAGCTTGTTGCCCTTTGGGAGAAGAAGATCGGGAAAACCCTCGAGAAAACCTATATTTCAGAGGAGCAACTTTTGAAGGAGATCCGAGGTCAGTGACGACACGGTTTGCTTCTTTTATCTCTTTTTATTAGCCCATATTTCTGTTCGAACATGGCCTTGATCGACAAAATTAACTTTATTGCAGAGGCCCCAATTCCTATCAATGTGATACTAGCAATCAACCACTCAGTGTTGGTTAAGGGAGATCACACCAACTTTGTGATTGAGCCATCCTTCGGTGTGGAGGCGTCTGAGCTTTACCCTGATGTCAAGTACACCTCTGTGGAAGAATACCTTGACCAATTCGTTTGAGAAATTGGACCCCAACGCTCTCTCTTGTAATTAGTATCCACCTAAATAAATATTATTCAGTATGGTGGCCACATGCCCATGGCATGCAACTGAAGATCTGTTATCATGACAAATAGGACCCCAACGCTTGATCTAAAGCTGATCTTTTTTCGAGTACTCGTGTTTATGGTGATGATCATTTGATCTCCTGTTATCTTTGAATTTACCGTCCTTGATTAATATATATAATATGCTATGAGTGATGCAGTTTCTCATTTGATTTATCTTTTAAAGTACTTCAAGGAAAGGCAAACAATATTCACTATATATTGTTATAGAATCATACATATATATTATATATATAAGTTTTTTGGGCATGGCCGGCTCATCCAATTGAACCCATATATTGAATACCTTGATTCACCAACTTAGAAACAAAGAAAAGAAAAAAATAATACCTTAATTCACCCATTTATTTGCGACAAAAAAAAAACTTTAAAAGTAAGTATTTTATAGAGTTTACCTAAGATCTGCGTTTGATGAAGTGATTTCTTATCTTGATAAGGGGGAGGAAATTCGAATAAATTAACAACCTTCACATTAAAAATACAAAAGGTGATTATTTTGGGAATCTGCTTGGTTGTGTTGTTTTTTTTTTGAGGATTTGTAGATGATATTAAATTTATTGATATGCCTGTTGTAGTTATTTTTATGTGATATTAAAAATGATGTTTGATTGTATAATTTTTTTTAAAAAAAAAAAACCGCTTCCATTCGGTCCAGCAACAACAGCAACAACGAACCTTGCCATATTTCTGGGCCAGATTCAGAGTTCTAGAAAATTCTAAACTCCCAGGCTACTAGAAGGGACAACAAGGTCATTTTGTGGGCAACCCTTGAACGTGAAAAGAGTAGGGCAGGTTAGGGCAGGTCAGTCTTTATTTATCTCTACCTAACAGCGATTATGCCAAGGACAACATGGTCATTTTTTGAGCCGCTTTCCTAAGCCCCCTCTAAGCTCTAGGCCCCTATGAGATAAAAAGGCATCATAATTATTAATTGCACCCAACCTCCCATATTGAAAATTAGGCGCCACTTTGGTCCATGTACGTACATCAATTATCTCTCTATCGCATCAACGCAGCAGTTGCACACCAGCAACAGGAGAATAGCAGACCAGTACAGCAGCACACCAACAACAGCGCAACGAACCAGCAGCTAGCAAGTAAAAATCCCACCAACAAAAGTAGAGAAGCTGAGAAGCAGCAGCACAACAGACTACTAGCTGGTGGATAAAAATTCCAACATCACAATTCACAGCAGCAGTATACACTTATCTCAACTCAACTCTCCCGGTGACTCCCATCAAAAGACCTTTGGAGAGAGAGAGAAAACTTTGCTTCTCACCACTTGAACCCCCTCCAGAAAAACCTGAGCAACATTCCTATGCTTCCTTGTATACAACCTGGTATTAGGTTCCTTCCAGATGGACTAGACAGCAGCAGCTAGGGTGATTCGCTGAATAGTTTATAGAGGTGATCTCACCTATACAAACTCTGCTCATGGCTGCATAATAGATTCTCACCTCCCAACTCTGCTAAGAGAGTCTAGAGACTCGAGGCGAAAAGAAAATCTACAATCAAAGAAAAGGTGATTACTATCTTCAACCTGTCCATCACATAAGACATTCTCGAGGCTCATCCACCCCGGCAAAAGTTATTGTGTGATTGAGGTTATTGTGTTAGTGTATGAGTGGACGGGTGAGATTAGAAGTTGAGAAATGTAATGGCTGAAAAAACGCCACATCATTTAATGAACCGACCCGCGAAACTGACCCGGTTTCATTAAATGATATGACATTTTTTCAGCCATTAGATTTCTCAACTTCTAATCTCACCCGTCCACTCACACACTCACACCATAATCTCACTCACACAATAACTATGGCCACCCACCCCATGCTTCTCAATCTCTGTAATCACACTCTTTGGGAGTATAAGCATATATGACCAATAGTTTTGAATGGCAAACAACACAGTTTTCGCTCGTAGCACCCTTCCCGCCGGCATAAGATAAGTAACGGCTAGTCTAGCTCTTAGCCCAGTGGATAATACGGTCCACCAACATTTTGCATTCTTCCTTCTATTTCTGCTTTTTTAGTTCATTACTGGACGTAGTGGGTAAATGATTTTTGAGTTGTTCCGGGGTTACGATCGGTATAATTGGCCATGAGATTCATGAACTCTTTTCCATGCCTGTTATACCATAGCTAGTTTAAAGCAGAATGCAGTACAATTAGAAAGAGCAGCTAGAATTAGCTCTTTCAGAATATCTCAGTGTTCATGTATGTATCCAAGCCGCCAATCCCCATTTGTCTCCTCTTAAGTTAAGCACGGATACGTCAAGTTCCCACAATAGACACCACTTTTCAGTTCTTATCCATAGCCCTTGAGGCTAGTCTAATCCTCTTGTCCTTCTTCTGATCCACTGTCAGATAATACACTGCCTTTTGCATCTGTATGGTATATACTATGGTCGGAGAATACCATACTTTCTGTTTATACTAATATGAAGCCCAATATTAATTGTCCTGAAAATTTTTTTAAAAAAAATTTAAAGAAAACCATAAATAGCTCGTTAGATATTACGGGATTTGTCTGGAGGCAGGCACCAAGTAGTAAAAATATTCACGAAACGAAAACCACTACTTTACAGAACCTTACTGCAAGCTTGTTTCGCAAATCGCAAGGAAAACATGGTCGTCTGGAGGGCACTCCATTTTTTTATTGATGATATTCCACATAAAATCCATTACGGCAAGCCTAGCCGAGCCGATGCTTTTATTGCCACGCCAAGTAATGACATCACGTTTTAAAAATTATCATTCTCCATGCCAAATAATAAAATCACGTTTTAAAAATTAACATTCTTTATCCATCGCACGCCTCTCCCAGGAGCTACGGTGAACCAATATTTGCGTGGGTTTGGCGCTTATCTTAAAAAGATCAATTTTAAATTTTTTATTTTACTAACGGTTGAAATTTTTAAAATTTTAAGGTGGTAAAGTGAACAATAATTTTCTAAAAAAAAAGAATATATATATTAATATTTTAAGATAGTGAGGTGAATAGTGACTCTAAAAATATAGAGCTGATGTGCACTTCTTCAAATTTTTTGTTAAAATTTGTTAAACTAGAGAGACTATTGAGAAGTATTTTTTGGCTTCTATTCTAACCAAAATATTAGAATAGAGAGCTAAGAAGTGGGTCACTCCCATGATTCATCAATGACAGGCAACTCTGTTCCAACGGCCACAAGTACTTGTTAACTTCTCTTGCTCTATAAATAATATATACTTCCCACTCATTCGTAAATCACAAGAGCCTTTGCCGGTTTGCCCTTTCCCTTCTTCTTCCTGTTTCGAAACATCTTGCTAAAGATTTCAAATGGCTGAGAAAAGCAGGATTTTGATCATAGGCGGCACCGGCTATATCGAAAAATTTATGGTGGAAGCAGGCACAAAGGCCGGCCATCCCACTTTTGCTTTGGTCAGAGAGAGCACACTCTCTGATCCAGTTAAGGGAAAACTCGTTGAGAAATTCAAGAACTTAAGCGTCGTTCTGCTCCATGCAAGTTAATTCCTTAATTTCTTGTGTGCTTGTGGGGTTGTGTATGGGTTAATGTGGGCGAGATCGGTTATTGTGTTAAGCGGGAGGGTGTGAAGCCGCGTGGAGCACCGGTGAGGATCTTCCCGTAGGCCATCTAAAGGTCCACAGCTTGCCACCGAATAAATGAGGGCAAAATTCGGTTTTAGTTGAGGAACCGATTTCATGATGGGTAGACCGGGCCGGTTTCGAACATGGTTAGGGATTCGAAATTCATTCCTCATTTCGAACATTGATTTCGATTTACCGATTTTGCTCCCTGTGCTTAGCCGCAGCCCCTGCTTGGTATACGTCGGAAACCACCGCAGCCCCTGCTTCCTCCCCTGCTTGCTCTTTGAGGTAAGAATCAAAGGTTTTGTCTTTTCTCTTTCAGTGCCTGCTTTAAGCTTAAAAATAGGGGCTGCGTTTCCATTTGAGAGAATGAATCTTTGACCGGCGTTTTCGCTTGTTGAAATTTGAATGTATGGAACAGGGGCTGCTTTATCCTTCTGGTAAGATTGATTGTTTTGCCATTTGACTGGAAAAATTCGTGTATCCTTTTCAATATTAGTCACGCTTTTTTGTGGACAGATTTTGAGGTTGACATGAATGGCAAGCGCTTTGCATGGCAGGTAGGCTCTATTATGTTCTTCTATTTATTTGATTTTTTTCCCCGTTGTTTAGTTGACAAAGTACTGGAAGTTATCCTGGGCCAATTTTGTGGAAACAGGGTGTTGTCAAGTTGCCATTTATTGATGAGAAGAAGTTACTTGCTGCAACAAAGAAGCTTGAAGGAACTTTAACGGTCTGGAAGGGGGAATACTTATGTCTTCTTTTACTTTTAATTACTTATTTTAGCATTGTCTCTGCTTGTTTCATGCTAAACTTGTTTAATGAATCTTGGTGATGTGCAACTTTAATTTCCTCTCAATACATAAGTAAATCAAGCAGTTCACTGAAGCATGTATTAGTGACTAAGTACTGCAGTTGTATGCTCGACTCATTGTGTATATAAAACGCAGCATTTTTTTTCCTCTTAAATTTCGTAGATTTGATCTTTTTCTTCTGAAGTATGGGTTCTGTCTAACATAAGTTACTTCCTTGCAAATGCAGGATTTGACTCCAGAACAGCTGTAGAAAAGTAAGTTTGCAGTCCAATCTTTGAAAAATGCTCTTCCCTAAAATTTCTTAGCCCAAATCCTTATAATGGTTGTTTAAAGTTCTGGTCAAAATACAATTTTGGACTCTCTTCCAATGCTCGAGAGGGTTGGAATTGGAATCAAGCACCATCCAAAGACAAAATCAAACAATGAACGTCTTTCTTTCCTTATTGGAGAGTCATGTTTCTATTGAATACCCTGGAAACTAGATACTTATTTCCTAGTCCGATGCATGCCAATAAAACTTTAGTTTATGTTTAAAATTTGGCATCCTTTTTATTGATATAACAACCACCAATCTGGCATCCTTTTTATTGTTTGCTGCTTTCCAGGTCATGAAAATGCAAGATATGCACATAAATGTTACCATGTTGCATCTTTGCGTCTTTGCAATGTTACCATTGCTTAACATGCAATTACCATGTTGCATCTTTGCGTCTTTGCTCGAGTCACCAGAAGCTCTGAAAGCAAAGGTGGCTGAGGCTATGGAGGTTCTAAGGAATGTTCAGCAGCAGCAGGTTGGCACTGCAGCAGATCAACTGTCCTCATTGTCACTGAATGACAACCTGGTTTCGTGAGAGCCTTGAATGCGTGCTTATTTGTAACTTGAAATGGTTTTGAGATTGTTCTGTACTTGGTTTGATTCAGTTAACAACTGAATACCTCAAGTAGGATGGCTAGTTTTGTTTGTTATGCCAACTCCTTATTGTTGTGCAAGTTTGAAGATTGGGACATCTATGCTCGAATGGTCGATATGTGACCACTATTGCCAAAGATTGTGCTAATTTGCCAACTCCTTATTGTTGTGCCTTCTTGAGTTAAATGGTGACTGACGATTTACTTGTACCTCGTTCAATCTCATGTTGAGGATTAAACCACGTACCGCTGACTCGCAAATGGTGCCTTCTTGAGTTAAATTCTTTTTTTATAATTCTCGATTTGGTATAAGGTAATTTTCTTAAAATACTTGTCCCAATTGCATAATTTTAAGCCTAACAGCTCGCAACTTGACAGATAATAAATTTACACCCACCATCCAGTCACGTGCGACTATAAGGGGCTCTTGCTTCCCAGAAGGAGCCTTCTGAGATGGGCAGATTGATCTGCAGAATACGAGAACAGAGTGAAATAAACCTTCATCACATAAGGGGCTCTTGCTTCCCAGAAGGAGCCTTCAGATATGTTACGCATAGATAAACAATTTCAAGTGCGTAAATCAACCCTCATCGCAGGAAAATTAAAATAACCATTAGAAATTGTCCTGTCATTGATTCAGGCTGAAATAGATAAACAAAACATTAGCAACACTGAAGATTATGTCGCTCCTACAATTTAGCCCATCATAGGCATTTAATCGAACAGGCTGTGTGCCATTTACATGGATAACTTTGAATGTAATGAACATAATTGCACTACCACGAGTTACATATAGTGCGCTAAGATTTAGCAACAATCACAGGAAAAATTGTCTTCTACAGGCTTCCAAACACCCTTTTTAACAGCAAGAAAGCACTCAAGCGGCACTATACCTTCTAACTCTATCCATAGACTCCCCATGTGCTCACTATTAAGATGCCGCATATTCGACGAACTATCAAGAAACCAATCTCCGCAGTAACAACACACGCAAAACTTCCATTGGTTCTTTCTCCTTGCCACGAAACTCGGGAAAATGGCATGAGCTTCTGTCGACGGGGTTCTTCAAGCGGGAAGAAAAAAATGGACGAAGGATGAACCAGTCTAATGCATGTGGGTTGGAAAAAACGGTACTCCGTGGACCGAGTTTGGAGGGGAGAAGCTCATTTATTCGGTGGCAGAAGCGGGACCGTCGGATGGCCGGTGTGGAGATCCTGACCGCAGCTTCACACCGCTCCACACGGTCCCGCTTCACATAATAACTCATCTCTAATGTGGGCATGTTACAGGGAGATCTCTATGAGCATGACAGTTTGGTAAAGGCGATTAAGCAAGTGGACGTGGTGATATCCACAGTAGGCCCCCCGCAGTTTGGAGATCAGATGAAGATTATCGCCGCCATTAAGGAAGCTGGTAACGTTAAGGTTGGTTTCTCTATATTGATCATACTTATGATAAAAGTTCGTTATTACGGATAGTTCCTACAAAGGATCGGACTAATGACGTATATACTACTTGAATTCTCGATGTATATGCTACATGATTGGTTCTCATCCTTCAGAGACTACGAGTATAATAGGAGCATCGGCCGACAAAAGGATCACTATAAGATGATCATCTCATGAACAAATTCACCTTATTTATCCATGTTGTTATATAATATATATATATATATATATGTTGAATACGTCTCATGAACGGTTGCGGTTCTAACATTTTGCATCATAAATTATCAATTTCGTAACATTGCATTATTCTATTCAACTACTAATCTTGTACATTTTACATCTTCGCCGTTAATTTGCGCACAAATTAATATTTTTGAACTGTAAAATGATAATTTTATTTTCATATACTTATAGATATGAGATCAATGATTTAAAAGACAAATTTGTTAGACCGTAATATTTTTGTGAGGGTAAAGTAGTCATTTCACTGAACAAACCGCGGAGGATGCAAAGTGTAATAATTGACTGAACAGAATTTATAATTTATGAAGCATAAGTGTTGTAACTTTAATAATTAGTGGGCGAAAAATTGTATTCTTCTAATATATATATATATCACAACAAAAGAGTTATATACATGTTTTCCATAAGAGAATTTCCAAGATAACAGTGTCAGGCACTGGCCAAAAGCAAAGGGAAAGTACTCCCCCATATGAAAAGCATGGAGGACCCCTACTATACAATAAACATAAAATTTTTATTCAAAATATCTCTCTTCAATTTTTCCCTAATTTTTATAAACTATTTTGATTCTCAAACACTACTAAATCCTAATAGGAATAAGAACAAGTCTTTTCCCTCTTCGGTTGAAATTTTATATCTTCCATACTTATGCGCCCTACGTTAGGCCTTTAATAGCTCCTTTGTTTTGTTTTTTTTAATCAATACGATTTCATTTATAGCAAAAAGCTACATAGGAGGAAACAGATTTTAATAAGTACGTTACAAAGTCCATAATCCTATATATATGTTAGAGATAATATCATAATCAATGATTTATACCATAAGATTCAGTTTTGATTGACGGTGGAGATCTAAAGTTGGAGATCCGGCGACCAACAAACGAACAAGTCAATTAAAATGTTGAGACCCGTTTGAGGCTGACCCGCAATTGAATGACCCAATGTGCTTTAAATCTCATCCCCTTCACCGCGATTTGAATCTTCAGACCCACTGCGCTTCATCGTCGCCCAGCTCGCCTTTGAATCTTCCCCTGTAAATCTCTCATTCAAACTGTGGTTTAAATCTTTGTTTTGCACAACCCAGCAAACTCATTCATACATATCTGTCCACCATGGGAGAATGTAGTCGCGTGATTACTTGTTAAAACAATCAAGATCTCCATGACAGTTTAAAGGAATCTCTTTTTCAATTTATTGGCAAGAAGATTAAGTGGGGGCCAGTTGATGAACAGTCGCAGCACTGTGCAAGGAGAAAATTAGCTTATTGTCACTTCAACTGAATTCCCAGAGTTGTTCCTACATCAGAGTACATAAGAGGGTGATCAAAGTTTTCTTTTGGGTCTGAAATAAATTTTTAAGATTTTCCACAATATATAAGCTACTCAGCAAAATAGAGTGCTGGTTCAATAATAAATGTTCTTTAAGTGCCATGAGTACTCATTAACCGCATTGATCTATTGTAGAGCTAAATAAAAATTATGTTAATTATCTCTTGAACGGCTTAATTATATTCTGTAGAGAAGGGAACTGCATAACTCTTTTGAGTAAGATACTTTGCCCAAAGCGGTTACTAGGAGCATGAGACATCGTTTTGGGATTCCAACAAGACATAATTTTGGGCTGCCATTATTGGAATTTGTTGGTTTGGGTTATTCTGATGTCAATGCATGCAAACATTTGGTCACTTCTTTAATAAATTTTTGAAACGAGGTTCCATTGTTATCAAAATTATGTCTTATTGGAATCCCAAAACGATGTCTCGTGCTCCCAGTAACTGCTTTGGGCAAAGTATCTTACTCAAAAGATTTATGCAGTCCCCATCTTCTCTACAAAATATAATTAGGCCGTTCACCTAATGATACTTTGCCCAAAGCAGTTACAGCTACTAATAACATAGCACATAATAAATTTGTGAAACGAGGTTCCATTGTTATCAAAAGTGATGCCCTTCCATTTAGCAACATAGTGAACCTAAACACGAATGAACATCTGTAATTAGAGCGAGTTAGTTCCCTCATTTCCCCCATTACCTATCAGTGGGATCGCGCTCTTTTGCAAGAGCGATTTGACGAAGCCACCGTCTCTCATATTTTACGATTACCCTCCCATATGTTTGGGCTCCCCAATCTGTGGGTATGGTTTTTGGATGCTTCAGGTCATTTCTCCACAAAGTCCATGTACCGCTCTCTTCTTCCGTCCTTTGATGCTGCTGCTAGTCCTCTTACTATTCAGCAATGGAAGCATTTATGGAAACTTAAAATCCATGCCAGACTAAGGTTACTACTGTGGAAGTTGGCTTGGAATCTCTTTCCAGCAATTGCCCACATTGATTTAATCATTCATAAAGAAATTTTACCTATGAGTGTATGTCCTTTATGTCATGCCTAGATTGAAAATGTTAAATCACTTATTTCTGGAATGTCTAGTTAGCCGTCAAGCTTGGGTTGTATCACCTTGGTCCGTTAATATTGATCGTTTTGCTGCTCTTCCCATGACTCATTGGATTTCAGTGATCCTTAAACCTGTACTTATCAATATTCCTCCTGCTGACCATCATTATTTTCAATTGTATATTGTTAATGCTATTGATCTTGTATGGCATGAACGCAACCAGGTTGTCCATGGCAGCCCCCCATCTACTCTTTCACAGGTGGTGACTCGGATTCAGCACACTACTCTTCGCCATGTGGAAGCCTGGAGACAATCTCATCCATTGGTTTCCGTCATCTGGCAGCCTCCTCCTGGTTTTATTAAAATTAATGTGGATGTTGCCATTAGGCATTCTTTTTCTATGGCTGCTTGTGTTTGCAGAGACGAATCTGGTCTTGTAGTACATGCTGAAACTCGTCGTCTTCAACTGGTGGATCCAACGGTGGGTGAGGCTGAAGCGTTATGGCTTGGCATGTTGGCAGCAACTCATCATTCTTGGGAGAATGTTTTATTTGAAGGGGATTCGATGATTGTCATGGACGTTGTCTCACGTGACCTCTCCGACTGTCCCTGTTAGATAGAATCTCTCGGATTAAGTCGAAATTGCAGGCTCATTGTTTCTTTTTCTTGTTCTTTTATTCCTAGGGGTGCAAATGTTGTTGCACAATGTCTTGCCCAATGGGCTGCTTCTTCGGGAAGGAAGCTTTCCCTAGTTTTGTGGATGTATTTCTCAGTTTCCTGTGTATATGGTGATTCGGATCCTCCTTGAGGTGTCTCTTTTGTACTCTTGTTATTCTTTATTTATGCTAGTTATATTTGCTCAAAAAAAAAAAACTAATCTCGAAGGACATCCAAGGTTAGTGAAGCTTACCGTCCTCGAAACAATCTTGCAGAGTCCCAATTTCCACTCAATGTGATTTGATGTCAAATACACCACAGTTGAAGAGTACCTCAACCAATTATTAATCTAAATAACTCCGTTGGTATTGGTAACTTCAAGGGAGGACTATATATATATCTCCTGCTATGGGTGTTTCGACATTTTAAATTAAGAGATGATTTTATATGGTACCCGAATTAGGCACTCGAGCCACTGTAAGTCTACTCTGTACTCCAATTTCAACTTCTTTTTTATTACTCTTTTTGTAGTTTAATAAACTTTTTTTTTTCTTTTTGTAATAGGATGTCACATGCACCTCGACTAATCGGGCAATTACTAGATCAAAGGCCTTGGGGTGGCCTAAAAAGTATGGTAGCACCTATGAAATTTTAAACTTGAAATCTTAAAATGGAGCAAACTACCAAGGTCCAAGTCTTAACCACTATGTCAACCCCTTAAGGTTAGTTTAATATACTACTAATTACTGTGTACTTAGTGTCACTTATTCAAAGAGGATTTAACCCACACGTCTGCAAGGGCAAAGCAAGAATATGACTTTTGGAAAGTGTCAAACTACAATAAATTTAAAAAAAAAACAATTCTTTAATTTTTTAGGGTTAGGGAAAGTACGTATCTGGGAGAGACAGTTTGATGGCTACATAAATCCAAGAGAATAGTATGGAATTTGAGTTAAGGGACATAATTATTGAAAGATGTTTCAAATTCTTATCGAGTTACTTTTCGGAATTTTTAGTGCAAAAAGAATTCAATTATCCTTCCAAAAACAATTCATCCTCATAAGTATATTTCACCATCGGGGTAGTGGCTTAGTGGTGCTGGGCTAAGGTTAGGACTCAGCCACCACCCAAAGGTGATGCCCAATGAAGGACGTTCCACCCTTAGCAAACCCATTCTGCCCTGTTGATAACTGCGCTATATGGATATTCTGGGATTTCAGTGGGGATTTCGGTCTGACTCGATGATGGTTCACCCTTTACTGCTCACTTTTGTTTATAAAAAAAAAAATACATTCTTCACCCACATGTAGGCATATATAATAACTAGGACACCCATTTCAAATGCATATCCCATTTTTACGCAGGGTTATGAAAATCCACGAGAAGTGACTGACCGTATTGTATGTGTCAATTGCCATTTAGCTAATAAACCCGTGGATATCGAGGTTCCACAAGCGGTACTTCCTAATACTGTATTTGAAGCAGTTGTTCGAATTCCTTATGATATGCAACTAAAACAAGTTCTTGCTAATGGTAAAAAGGGGGCTTTGAATTTGTATGAATTGTTCATTTTCGTATCCGTAATAGTGCGAAAAGAAGGGATCAGATCCTAATTCTATTTGTACTGCATCTGAGATAAATCTTGGTTATTCCCACCCTTCAACCCCTCTCTACTAGATTTTTAAGTCTTTCAAGTTTTGACACTTTGCACCCTAAACTACCAATTTTGATACATTACACCCTCTAACTACCAATTTTTGACACTTTGCACCATTTTTTAAAATTTGAGACTAAAATGACGATAATGCCCTTGACCCATTTTGTATATAGTAAAGATATTATTGTAAATTTATTTATTTAACAAGGGTATTATTGTCAAATGGAGGGTGCAAAGTATTTAATATTAATAGTTGGAGGGTGCAAAGTGTCAAAATTGGTAGTTTATGGTGCAAAGTGTCTAACATTGGTAGTTTGAGGGTGCAATTTCTTAAAGATGGTAGTTTGAGGTGCAAAGTGTCGAACCTATGGTAGTTTGTGGGTGAAAAGTGTATTTTCCAAAAAAAAAATATTTTGATAGTTTTGTTTCTAATTAGCAGTGTAAAAAAAAAATACATTGTTATTCGTTGGCTAATAAGGAATGGAAATTAGAGGCTGTAAAGTTTGTTGTCTTGAGGTCCCGAGGACAAACGGAACTGAGGCTTCATCCCCAAATGGTCATCCTTCTTTTATTAGTAGATTTGTCCGATGCCTATTCTGTCACAGTGACAGCCGGCATTGGAACTTCCGTCGATGCAATAGTTAAGACTTAAGGGTCATTCTGTGGTACCTTAAACAGGGGAGGAAACACATCGCAACTCAGACGTGAAACACACATTCTGGACAGCCTAAATGCTGTACGAGAAAACACTATGCGAAATCTAAAAACAGGATAGCACATTAATTTGTCTTATCCCTATGCAATTGGGTTACTGCATACAAAATGGATCATACTTCCATTTTTTTCTCTATTGAATTGTTAAATACAAACTGGAGTCCCAAGGACATCTTACACCAGAACTAACCCGTAGCCAGACTGTCTTCTTTGGAAGCAGCCTGAGAGGAGGAATTTCCAGGCCCCAAACAGAATTTTGTGTTGACGCACGCGCCAAAGAGCCTCAATGTCACTATACCTTTGTAAAAACTGATGGAACCCAATTGATCTGTGGGTCCCTGAACCCACCCTTCCCTACAGCAAATTCAACTGCTTGCATTGGACAAAACCAGTTCACAAAAGCTTTTGGTGTACTTAACAAAGCAGGTGTGGGGTGGGGGGGAAGAAGTGCATGGTAGCTAGGTTAATAACAAGAACTTCCATTTTCCGATATTGCTTTCTGTCCATCCCTTCTTGCGGCACAATCTGCCTATCCCCCCCAACCCCTCTTTCATTCTTCCAAAGAGAAGTTTTTCCTTTCTGCCTAGGAAAATGACTAAGAAGAAAAAAAAAATCCTCTTATCTGAAAGTAATGCAGAAATTTCTCTATGGAGCGCGGTGAAATATTTACAACCCAGGAAGTCTGTCTGCAAAAGTAGCGTACATCAGTTCTGGGCATGTTCTTGCGCTCCTTTTAGCTTGACCTTAACACTTATCAGCTGGAGGTGTCAGTGCTTCTTCGGAAAAATCGTCGAGATATTGCTCTTTTTGCTCCCAAAGCCTGTTTTAGTGCTGGTTTAAGTACCGATGCAGGTACTGGTATTGGTGCCGGTGCCGGTGCCGGTTCTGATGCCGGAGCTGGTGCTGGTGCCTCCCTCTTCGGTGGAGCTATTGGCACTTTTTTTGGATATTTCTCTGCAGAAACCACCATTTTCCTAGCCTTCATTCCTACACTTTTCTGATCGCCTGCAAAATTGACTCACAACATGTCAATTCTTTTCACATATACAAATATGGCCTAATAGAGG
Source organism: Myrica gale (assembly GCA_963930655.1). Classification (NCBI taxonomy): domain Eukaryota; kingdom Viridiplantae; phylum Streptophyta; class Magnoliopsida; order Fagales; family Myricaceae; genus Myrica; species Myrica gale. Next base: position 21,584,045 of record OZ005615.1, read on the forward strand.
AACCAAAGCACCTAATGCAAGAAATCCAAAATCTAATAGTAGTTCTGAATTTGTGCCTCTGATCAGTATCTCTTACCCTTGGCATCCAACAGTTTCGAATTCTCTGACAGCACAATAAGCGTGGGCGTGACGATTGCGAGGACCGCCCAGAAGAAGAATATCAACACAAAGGTTCTTTCCATTATTTTCTGGAAAAACTAATGCTCTTGGATGGGGTATTTGACAGTTTTAATACAAGTAACACCGGCAGAGAGACAGAGAGAGACAGAGAGAGGGACTTAGATCACATTAGCTGGCCATGTTTAAGGAACAAACATTTTATGAAACACAAAACTACTACCCATGTCTTATTTGTTTAATCTTCTGATAAACAAAGTCAAGAATACAACAACTAAACTTGAGATTTTGGTTGTTCAGTTGTTGGAGGGTTGTTATGTCGCTCGGGTGTTTGATTGGACATCCATCTGGCATATCATGGTTCATGCCAAAGTCAGTATCTGTACCTTTTTTTTTTTGCAAAGATTTTAATCTTTATATAATCCCACTTGGTTCATACCAAGTCACATATACTGGGTCAATAATTCAATTCATACCAAGTCACATATATTGGTCATAATTCGATTATGATAGCCATTAATCGCATATTTTGGAGATTAACCCACGAATAATCTATCCGTAAAGCTTCACAATATGCCGAAAGATTTAGTTCTTTGTGTAGCTTATTGGCTCTCAATCTCATAGACTAAGCTAATATCTCCGGTTCCTCTCTTGACCTACTCAATTGACATCTGCTGTGAACCAAGACGTGGAAATTCTGTGGTAATGCGTACCTTATGGCTTATAGGAAATTTCAATCTACAACTGGGTCTCGAAAAGGACATTCTATGGGAAATTTCAATCTACAACTGGGCCTCGAAAAGGACATTCAAAGGGCAAATAGTCTACCGTTCTGACATGACAATAGCAAAGGATTATGAATTAATTATCTTCTACCTGCTTGCTTATTACCTCTCATGGACTAAGTCTAAGTACTGTCTCCCACTGGTCTCGTAACCTCGATCGCGTTTTCTCCCCGACTCGTTTATATAAGCTGATAACTTAATGTTGACCTTCTGGAACCCGAGCAGCCAGCCCTCCAAGACAATCTGTCCGTTAGAAACTGGGAAGAAATATCCAGTAGCTCAACCTCACAGCAAAGTACCGTGCCCATCTTATTCAGGGCTGTCAATGAAACGAGGTCCACCATGACATCACGTCAGCAAGAGTCATTTCCTGCCCCCAAGGTTTTCACCAACCGATCTCCTTCCTTTACCTCTGCGCAGTATCAGCTTAAATGTGAAAGGGAATATGACAACGTGGATAGATAAGATATGATTCCTATCAGGCTTAGCCATGACAACCGCCCTTCCAGTTCAGAGACAATCACAACTGTGGAGACTTTTTTTTTTTTTTTGATGACGAGGAAATTCCCCAAAGCCGGACCCTTTTGGCCCAACCCTGAAGTACAAACCCCGGCCCCCTGGACCGACCCCACAACCCAGGGAGCAGGTAAGTCAAGGGCGATAATGGGGGTGTTGGGGCTCGAACTTGGGACATGTTAGAACCCAAGCCGAAGCCTTACCACCACACCAAACCCTTGGGGGTCACAACTGTGGAGACTTACGAACTACTATATAACAAACGTGCTGAATATATGGAGGCTCGTCAATTTTCAGATTTTAACTCAGGAACTACAGCATAGTGGAAAAGGAAATAATAATACTAGTCATAAAAACAATGAGATAATAACAAATTGGAATCTTTAACACGTGAACTTTGGAGGTGGCTTTGGCATGAAACGTGGGTTCCACCTAAAGAAAAACCCCATGCTGTATATCTACCGACCTCTTCCAAAAAGGCCACGATTCAAAGCTTCAGTCTGCTAATCCACTGCTAGTCTGCTACTTGCAGCAGACCTCTTCCCCTTGTATGTCTGTTAAAACCAAGGATTAAAGATCACGCTGAGAGACGCTGAGTGGAAAATATCATTGACAACTGCCACTACCTATTTAAGAATAAATGAGTAAAGATTCAGCATGGCTCTCACCTGCTTCCCAATGCTGAATGGGACGTATCTATACTTAATCATGTGCATGATTTGGCGCTTCATTGTGAGGACGAAAAGCACAATCCAATAACAAAGCAGTATGGGCCAGAAAACAGGGACATCAAATACAGAAAAGAAGGTCATCAGAAACGCCACGAAGAAAGCCTTTGTGATAGAATACCTGAAACCACACAACCAAGAGAAATAAATCATTTTTTCATGCTTCCATTAGAACACAGAGATATCCACTCTGCTAGTGGAAAGAAATAGCAGAAAAATAGGGGAAGCACCGAGTGACAGCTCCTCAAACAAGCCTTACGACAACTCCTGGAGTCAGTTATGCTAATCATTATATGCTACTCAGCTCTATTTATACCGACATCTTCAGCTCGAGGTCTATCATGCCCCTTCTTGAAAACAAAATTTGGTCTTTCCTTAGTCCATGCCAGATATTCAGTTCAATAGACAGCATGAGGAGGGTCGATGGGCATGTCTTTTAAAAAAGTTCCTAAAAAGTGCACTTACTTGTTCCTACGTCTAAATGTGTCAAATTGGATCAAGAAATACGTAGCAACAATATAATCATTATATGCTAAAGAACATTGCTAACAACTGTAAGGCTGATATAAATAAATTAGTAAATGACTTCTAGCAACCAATTACAATAAATTGCATAAAAATTTTGTACAAACGCTCTTGTAATTGGAGCAAAAACTCTTAAGTGTACAATCAAGTAACTTTAGTTCCATCCAAGTAGATAAGAAATAGTCCAATTCCAAACCAGAGTTCAAAAAGAACTGGGCTATCCGAAACTTCGATTGAAAGCTCTCTTCTCTCTTGAACACACTTCCTGTGATACAGGAGGTAAAGAACACCACAGAGTCCAACTTTTTCATCACTCCAGTACTCAAGTCAATCACCATAATATGATCTCAAAAGTACCTTTCACAAAACAAGTCATATACAAAGGTGAGATGACCATAAGGTACAGACAGATGACACCTCAACACCATGACTAGAACCTGCATCAACTCTCTAATCCAGACTAACTACATCCAGAATTAGTAGTTTTACTAGGTAAACTGACAAATTCTGAGGTGTCTGTACTTTTATGATTCTCAGATGTAACTAATTTACTAGTAAAAGAGCTCATTCATCCACTCTCTTTATCATAGAGCAAATACTACACTCCTCAAAACTTGTCCTAAACAATTCCTCTACTCCGGTTATAGTTTTATCTGTTTGCAAGATATTCAGACCAATGACAGAAAACAAAAGAATAGACATGACAACATTATATTTCAACATACAACGAATACGCATAACCATCGCCATCAGCGTGAGAAAGTAATAATGAAATAACTGAAAACAATCATGACCTTCCATGGCTTGAAAGGTAATCAACTATAATGTTGTGCTTCCTAGACAGAAGAGATATCCTATAATTTGAAAAGTAGAGGTTTGAACGTGTACTCTTGTGTAGCTGTGGCCCTCTATCACATTAACACACAATCAGCCAACAACCACTTTAAGCTCATAACAGGAAGAAATTCAATGCGATGAAATAAATTGAACTATTCACCAACTAGTTTTCCTGAGAGGAATCAGTAGACTACCAGAACTTAAACTCGGGAAGGCGGCGAACAAATGGCCTGAACTCATCTGATCCTTTCGTTGGCAATGAAGCTCCATCCAAGGCTTCAAGTTCTGGATCAACCTTAGGTGACAAAAACCCAATCAACAGATTCAGGATGTAAATTCCTACTCCATATGATACAATGTAAAATCCCTGAACATAGTAAACCCGCAACATATAAATAGCTGCAGCAACAAGAGTTCCCAGCCATCGCTCCACAGGATGAGGGGTGGAACGATCCAAATAGTACTGAAACACCCTCGCAAAATCATTTCTCCACTTTGCAATAGGAGCCACCACAGAGGCAGCATCACCCCCAGTTGCTTCCATGAGATATTAGTCGCTAATTCCCACTGCAGATGGAAAAGCATTAAACTTTAGCTGAACACAAAGACCAAAAAGAAAGCACGAGTCTAAAACACCATTTTGGATCTCCTGCCCATATTTGCTTTCGCATCCAAGTAACATTAATTCAGATTATTATTTTCGATTTCTGGGCCACGAGTGCATCAATTCCAACTGCACCCATGATTAATTATTCGCGATAGTTCGTCTAACCCTATTTCTCAGCGAAACAAACATATAGTGGCTTTCAAATCGATCAACTGCACACTAAAATTGAAAGAGTGGTCAGAACCCAGATCCCCATAGGTCTCACACGTAAAACAAAAAATGAAAATAAGTACAAGTCCTAAATAGAATCAAACACTGAAACGGAAACGGAAACTTTCGAAAACAAAGGATATAGTTATTCACCAGATACAGCTGCCCTGAAAATAAGAATCGAAATACGGCAAAAGAAAATGACTGACAGAGACCGAATGTATCACAAAGCAAAATGGGTACTACAATTATAGCCATAAACACAAGACATTACAGAAACGAAAAAAACACAAACAAAAAAACAAGGAGCAAAAATTTGAATGGGAAGACAGAAGCAGATAGAATGAAAAGCTTACCTTCAGTACAACTTGAATTTAGGGTAAAAAAGCACCAATATAACGAATGTTGATAGACGATCACCTGGAATTTGCTCACTGTCCAAACGATTTGCTTCAACTTCCTAAAAAAAAACAACCCGTAGTGAGCCAGTGGGACAAGTTACAATTGTGTTGCGTATTCCTTCGCGGTTTCTCTTCCGCAAGAACCTAAGCGACGTTTTGATGAAAACTACAAGGTAATATCTGTAGGTGGTACTACTCATAAAAAATATATATCCGTAGGTGGTACTTCAACGGCAATATACATGCTGTCTCTCTTATGCTATTATAGCAGGCAAAAAACTTACAAAAAAAAAAACTTAGGGCACGTTTGTTTGTTTGGTTAAAAAATTTAGAATTTGAATTTATTTTTTAAAATTTATATCACTAATATTATTTCTACACGCATATTAATACAATTCAATATTATTATTTTTACACACATCAATACAACTCAACAATTTTTACACGCATGTTAATAAAGTTCAAACATCACCTAAATATTCACATTATTCTTAAAATTCAACAAATTTTTTCAAAACGAATCCTGCCCTAATAAACGAAATCGGAAGGGTACAATGTGTTAAAGCTGATAGTTTAGGATATCAATTAAAAGTGTGATAATATAATTTCTTAATTAAAAGTGCTTAAAGTGACAAACTAATCTTTTTACATTGTGGAAGGGTACAATGTGTTAAAGCTAAGGTTGTGTTTGTGTTGTAGTATTTTTGGTATGAGAATATGTGTTGGTATTGGGTTTAGTGAAAAGGTGAAGAGAGATGTAATTTTTTATATTTTTTGTAATTTTTTATATTTTGTTATATGAGAAAGAGAGATTATATTGGATTATTTTATTAGGAGTAAGATAATATTTTGGGGATTGTTAGGTTGACAAATGTGATAAACTAGTTGCTTTGTCTATTAATCAAAAACACACAAAAATGCTTCGCTGCCAAAGGCACAAAAGCTACTAGTTATTTCATTCTTCCTATTTTCTTTTAATATAAAATATTATCGGTAATAAAAGTTGCTTCAATAAAAAAGAAGCTTTTCAAAATAATAAATAATAATTAGTAGGGTTAATTACAATTTTTCCCCTCAAACTATAACTCAATTATCAAATACTCTCACAAACTTTAATTCGTTGCAACTCACCTCACAAACTATGTTTTTTTCGATTTCATCCCAAAACCTGCTGAAAGTTGTTATATCGAACCGTTTTCATTCTACATGAATAACACGTGACATTCTCCTTACTTAAAAAAATAAATTCACCATTGTTTGAGTCCTCTCTAATCTTCTGTAGTGGTTCTAGCAATTCGTAGAGCTAAAAAATAATATGTAGTTAGCTACTTTTTTTATTAAAGAAAGATGACTCAATTAGAATTGAGGTAGTCAAATTTGTCTTTTCAAGTAAGAAGAAAGTCATGTGTCTTTCACGCGAGACGAAAATCGTTCGATATAACAACTTCAGCTTGTTAGAGGATGAAATCACAACGAGAAGTATAGTTTGTGGGGGTGAGTTTCAACCAGTTAAAGTTGGTAGAAGTATTTAAGAATCGAGTGATAGTTTGAGGGAAAAAATTGTAATTAACCCTAATTAATAATGTCCAGAATGAAATACTATAAATCTTATATAACTTTAGATAAATAATATTACATATCTAAAAGAATAAATTTTAACTAAATTTTATTAATATTAATATTTAATACTTTATTATAAAAGTCTCATTTAAGGTCTCACATACGACCTCAAATAATATAGGCTGCCCCTTATTGATTTTAAGTGTATAATGAATAACTTCACTTTGATCTCTCATCTTGTTGTTTATAGCAGTTGAGTTGTTGAAAAAGTGAAGAGAGAAAATTTGAATAAATATCTTATTTAAAAATAATAATGTGATAGAGAGAAATATATTATTTTATAATTTTTTTAATCAAACCTAAATTTTTGAATGTAAATATCTTGACAATCAAACACTACCAGCATCAATCACTAAAATGCTCCAGGCACACGAGAGATTTGTCCTCCTCCCTATTGTTAACGCCTTCTAATAATCTCTCCATGCTGAACTTGGTTATTGAAGAGCTCATTGCTCCTTTTTTTCTACTGTTATAAATGCACCAAATAGCTGCTACGGACATAATATATACACAAGTAGGGCTGGGCATCCTGGGTTCGGGGTAGGGTTTGAGCATCCCCAAATCCGAAGGGTTCGGGTTTGAAATTTTTAACCTGAACCCGACTTGAACATGAGTGAAGAACCGAGCCGGACCCGGATTCCGGGTTCGGGGTTTTGGGCCTCAAAGAAGGTAGCCCATAACGTTTTGGGTTTTGAAGCCCAAAACCATTCTGGGCTCTATATTTGGGGCCCAGGACGCCAAGGGCTATATTTTTTGGACTCAGGTCGTCCTGGGTCTTTATTTTTCAAGCTCAGGACACTCTGTGCTGTCTTTTTTAGCCCAGGACGTTCTGGGCATGGCCTTCTTGGCAATAATGTCTCATAATTTTCTGAACAATCATTACTCAACATAATGTTTAATAAAGACAGAAATTCTAAGTAATAACTATTAAGCATTACTCAATATAATTTCTGCCAATTGCGAAACACAAGTCAAGCAAATCTAACTACTAACACAAGCCAATTGGCATGCCAATGTTTACATGCACAACAAAAAAATCTAACAACTAACTAAATTCAGCAAAAAAAACCAGCAAGATTCAATATTCAATATTCAGCAAAAAACCAGCAAGATTCAATATTCAGCAACAGATGAGTGCTCAAGCCCGTCACCCTAGCACGATTCAAAATTCAAGATTCAATATTCACAATATTCAGCAACAGATGAGTGCTCAAGCCCGTCACCCTAGCACGATTCAAAATTCAAGATTCAATATTCAGCAAAAAAAACCCAGCAAGATTCAATATTCAGCAACAGATTCAATACACAGATCATACTGGAAAGAGTGCTCAAGCCCCTCACCCCAAGTAAATTCACAAATGTATAGTCCACAAATATTATGCAAGCAAATTCACAAATCACAGATTATACATGCACAAATGATTTAATCAAACTCTTCCTCCACAGTTTCAAACAAAACCAAAATCCTCCAATCAAGTCCATCCTCCACAGTTTCACAACCTAATTTTCTAATCTATACTCTAAAATTATAATTTAACTATGAACTACAATAAATAATTAACTAAATTAAGTGAATGAATTTGTACCTGAATCAATGCACTGAGCCACTAACCAATCCTACACAATCGTGTAACTTGCACTAAAAATGTAATTAGTTAGGGTAAGGAAATTCATACAAGATACAACTGTGAACCGTGCATCTAGGTAACAAGAGGAAGACGTCGTGAATCAGCTCACCTGCTGGCGACCAGAGACGGAGAGAGATGAGAGAGAGAGGAGAGCACAGACCAGAGACACGGCGGCAAGAGGGGGAGCACGGTGGTCGGAGGGAGATAGTGAAGTCGGGCGTGAAGAGGCGCGACTGGAGGGAGAATTTTCGAAGAGGCCGTCAGGGTGGGGGGGTCGCGAATGATGGATGACCTAACCTAAGGGGAGAAAATACCTTCAGCAAAACAATGCGTTTCGCAAGTTCTTTTTTATTTTTTACGTTTCGGGTCGGGTTCGGGTAATCTGTCGGGTATAGTACTATACCCGAACCCGAAACCGAATTTTTTTAACTTTAAAACCTGAACCCGAAATCGAACCTGCCCCTGATCGAGTCGGAAACGGGTCGATCGGGTCAGATATTCGGGTGGCGGGTTTTTTGCCCACCGCTATACACAAGTCAACTTATGAAAACAAGTCAATAGATTATTTAAAAAAAAAAAAGATACTCATTAACGTGCATCGAGTTCAAGACATTTCTCAATTATTTTTTCTCTACCATCCTACCAAAAGTCTATCTTTAAGCTTAAATTCAAAAAAATTCTCTCTATGCACACAGCTCTTCCATTTTACAATTTGCTCGGTTCGCAAAATTTGATTGAAGAATTTTCTTTACCAAATTATTGAATATTAATTTATCATTATGAAAGTAGCTAACTAGTTTTAGGGATTTTATGTTAGACACTCTTTTTTTTGTTATGAAGTATTATTAATATCTCTATTGATAATATAAACTTGTTTTAGCGTTTTAGTGTTTCATGTTGTAATTTGTATTTTATGGACATGCTTTAATTATTTTTAATATCTCCTTGCCATTTGAACTTCATTCCACTCTTCATTTGTTTATTGACAATTTTGTATGAATGATGCAACTTTTTAGACTGGACTTTTAATAACTCAAATAGATCATTGGAGGAAATATACGTCTACATCTTTATAATATGATTGTTATTCCGAATCTAGAAGGTATATTAAACTAAACAAGTTTTAAAAAAAGAAACAAATTGAAACTATTACAAAATATTTTTTAAAATGTTAGGTGACAACCAAATACTTTATTTTTATTTTTTTAAAAAAATTAACAAAGCACTTAAACTTGTTTAATTTTTCCTGCAAATATTTTCTGCCATAAATATTTTCTCGTTTTGCTCGTTTTACCCGGAAACAAACGCAGTTAAAATCGAACACCTGCAACTCTTCCATGGGTTTTGCGAAAACCCTATTTTGCCATCAAAGTCCCCGGGATATTCTACCCTACTGCTACAGTATCATTTCTAACTCCACCTTCTTTCCCCATCACACACACACAGAACTGAAGCTCAGTAAAAGCTCCGGAAAACCCAGCGAGTTCAGCCCTGGTGGAAGGCCCCGAGGACCGGGGGGGATTTTAATCCGATCGAAACCGAAGCAAGATGGGAACCCTCGGAAGAGCCATATACACCGTCGGATTCTGGATTCGTGAGACCGGCCAGGCCATTGATCGTCTCGGCTGCCGCCTCCAAGGCAACTACTACTTCCAAGAGCAACGTAAAGCCACTCTTCCTTCTCACAGTAGATCTCCCATTCCCGAAATATTTGGATTGAAATTTGTGCGACTTTTCGTTTGCGTTCTATTTCACTAATAGGATCAGTTCTGTGAAATGCTACTGTTTGCTTGTACCAGAAATAAGCTATGGCCTGCTTGATCACTGTTTGTTTAAGCGAAGTTCGATGTTTTGCTGGCGTACATTGTTTTCGAGCTGTTTAATTTCATTTCCCCCAAATGCGTTTACAGAATGTTACAATTATCATTAACATAAGTTTATGATGCAAATATCGTATTGAAAGCCGCCTGAAAATATTAGAGGCTTCCCAGCACTGTGCGTTCCATCACTGAGCTGAGGGCCCGTGGAAGAAATTGCATAGAATACATGACATTTGCAATTGGCTAGTGCCAGTGAGTTCATAACATATTGAAGGAAAGACTTCTACAATGAGTTAATGAACTTGTTGAATATTGAATGCATATGCTACGGAATCTTGCGGTAATACCACTGAGAGGAAGAAACTTCTATCAGAAATGCTGAGCTTCTAGGAATGGTAGAAAATAAATCTTGAAGGCGTCAAAGTTTTCAATACCTTCATGGCTTGGAAAACAAGCTTTTAGACAGTATACACGGCGAGCCACATTCAGGAGAGAAACTATTTGTTTAATATTGGTCAAAATGTTTTTCCTCTAACTGCTAACCATTCAGGTACCAAATCAAATGTTTATCCTTTGTTTCATGGAGTACCTGAGCAAAAACTCATGCTAGGAGTCTGTCATTTATCTTGCTTGGAGATATTTGTGTAAAAGGACAACATCATTTCCCTCCATTCATATGTTAAGTCACAACGTTGTTCTGTTAACATTTAGGATTCTGGCTGTACTTCTTTTCCTGACTTCTGCTATACAACCAAGGATCCATTATAATTTTTTTTTTGTAGTGTCAAGGCATCGGACTCTTATGAACATATTTGATAAAGCTCCTGTGGTTGATAAGGATGCATTTGTGGCCCCTAGTGCCTCTATCATTGGGGATGTTCAAGTTGGGAGAGGATCATCTATTTGGTATGGATGTGTCTTGAGAGGTAAGATCCTCTATGTATGAATTCTATGGAGAATGCAGATTCTTAAGCTGTGACATTGGACTTCTTTCTTTCTTACTTTTTCTTTTACCTTCTTATTTTTAATATGCTTCTTTTATATCAACCTTTTTTTTATTGAGTTAATACACTACATCTGATGACAATGTTCTTTTCTTGAATCTATTTGTTCCATTTATTTATTTTTTTCTTCGAGTAGGGTCCATTTGATTGTCTAATGCAGGAATGCCATCAGCAGTTAAATAAGCATTAGGCTTCTCATTACTGTTCAATAACATTGGCGCCACCTTCTGCACACGGGCACCTAGCATGGCAAAGTATGACTTGTGTCTGCTACTACCTTATTTCTCAGAACAAAACATATTTATTGCAGAGCTATTATGACCTTGTTCTGCCTCTTGGTTTGGCTTCTTTGTCTTTAAAAATTTGCATACATCCATAAAAAATAAGTAGCAAATGAAACTGTCTTCAGATTAACTTATGAAGGACTAGATGAGTTGAATGGACGCTTTAGTTCCTTATTCTAGAGTGGCATCGCGAGTTGATTTGAGTCATAAAGGAGTCTGTCTTTCAAATGTGTAAACATCCACCTCATTCCTTGTGATCTGCTTTTTTCCCCCCTCATTAAATTATCCTGTAAACCTCTTTGAATGTAGGTGATGTGAACAGCATCAGTGTTGGATCTGGAACTAACATACAAGATAACTCACTTGTGCATGTTGCAAAGTCTAACCTAAGCGGGAAGGTTTTACCTACAATTATTGGTGACAATGTTACTGTAGGTGAGTGATTTGATGATATGCATCCTGTGAAAGTAGTTAACCTGATGTTTTTTCCTTTCTTTCCTTCAATAACTTGAAAGTTGAGATGGTCGATTTGATCTAAGGCACCAGATTAAGGTTCTGATCCGATAGGGCGTGGGTTCAAATCCCACTCTAACATTATTACTTATCAAAAAAAAAAAAATAACTTGAAAATATTACTGGTAGGTCATAGTGCTGTTATGCATGGTTGTACTGTTGAGGATGAGGCCTTTGTTGGTATGGGAGCGACACTTCTGGATGGTGTTGTTGTTGAGAAACATGGAATGGTTGCTGCTGGAGCTCTTGTGAGACAGAATACTAGGATCCCTGCTGGCGAGGTACATCTGCAGATACTCTTTATCTCTCATGAGTCTATTAACTTATTACGATGGGATTTCATGTCTATTTCCAAGAAGCAACTTGGAGTGATTTACAGGTATCACTGGTGAGATCCACCAGCAGATGCGCTTATATCTCGAGTCTATTAATGTCTTAGGAAGGGGGTTCGTATGTCCCGTTTACTAGAAGTAACTTGGAGAGATGTGCATTTATGTTCAACAATTGAACAGTAAAGTGTCAATCATGGTCTCATTTTTTATGGACATATACAAATAAGTTGAATAGCGAGTATATCTTTAGACTCTTTAGTATGATCCCTGTGCCATGCAGTGTAATCGGCATAATTCCTGAGATGAGCAGGTTAAATGATTTGCACTAGCCGGTGACTATGGTTATTATGACATCATGATTGCAAACTGTTCCATAATGATTTTCTTGGTTGGAATTTGGTGGGTGGGATTTGTTGAGTAGCATTTGAAAGCCTATTTACCCATTTCTGATGCAACCGTGGATTAGGAACAGAAGCTTAACTTGACTGATGATAAGTAAACGCTTACATAATACTTCTCAAATGCAAATCCCAGGTATGGGGGGGCAATCCAGCGAAGTTCCTGAGAAAGCTCACTGATGAAGAGATAGCCTTTATTTCCCAGTCGGCAACCAATTATTCAAACCTTGCACAAGTCCATGCGGCTGAGAATGCAAAGTCATTAGATGAGATTGAGTTTGAGAAGCTTCTCCGCAAGAAGTTTGCTAAGAAAGATGAGGAGTATGACTCGATGCTGGGTGTCGTCCGTGAAACGCCACCGGAACTCATTCTTCCAGATAACATCCTACCAGATAAAGCACCAAAGGATTCTCAAAAATGAGATTTTAGTGAGTTATTCTTTGGTTCAGATCTCAAAATTCGACATCAAGGAATATTTGTTATGAGAAAATACACGGAAAAGGGATTACCTTCTTTCCCAATAATACCGGACATGTTAGGGCATAATTATTGCTTCTTTCTTGCTTGTGTCTCTAGTCTTCCTGCAGTTTTCTGGGAACTCTGTTTTCTGCTTCAGGTGATACTGATGCCACAAGCAGCATGTATGTTGATGCTTGATGTTCCTTATGCCAAAGGTACATTTTTTTTGATAAATAAGCCAATTTTATTAAAAAGAAGAACAACAAGGAAATACAACAACGGAGACAACAGTACAAGATATGCCAAAGGTACATTTTCTTCAGATGTTTTGTTGATCTGTACTTGGTAAGTGTCGGGTCATTCTAGTTGGTGATGTGAGCGATTTTTCTCCTTGAATTCAAAGAGTTTGCAGGAGTCCTTTGATGATAGTCAGATTTATCCTATCCACGCTGGCTTAACATTGCTTATGACCTTGAGGAATATTGCATTTGTCCTTTTGCCCCTCTTTGGAGCTTGCCCACTTTAATGTGCTACATTGTGTTTTGAAAGGCTACATATGTAGTAGAAAAGTTTTCAGATTGGGCTAGCCATAGTAAGTTGCTAAGTCTTGGGGACTGATATTTACTTGGGTTTGTTTGAATAGATGAACCCTTGAATTTTGTTCCCGTGGTAAAGAGGTTGAGTGAGTTCAGCGTAAGCTTTAAATCTTATTGTGAGATGTATCGTTTAAACGTATAAACATTAGAAGTGCATGACTTTGGAGTTGCTGTGCTATCACAATTGAGTATCTCTGCCTGAACTGTTAGATGAATAAAAAGAAATAATGAGACGGGATTGACTGTCTTTGTCATCTGGGGATATGATACTGGCAGAAGATTTTCATGGCTAGGGATTTGGCTGAACGCAACATTCTTTAGAGGGCCATTGATGCCTTAAATTTTTCCTAGTTTACCTTGTGTTTCTCTTTTGTTTTTGGCAGTGCTCTGGTTTATTAGTGGTTTGTTTTTGCTCTCCGTTTCTGTCCAACGATGTCGATGTCCAAAATCCAACTGGGAGAGGCGTCCAAAATTCTTGCTGGGTTTTCTTCATGATGGTCCTCGGGTGATCGCTGGTCGATGTTGAGTTGCATTGCGAGCAGCTGGAGAGCTTTATAGCATCATCGCAACTTAAACCCAAAAGCCAGTCTAGAGAGAGAGCGAGGCTCTGCCTTCTCTCTAGAACCCAAAAACCCTACCACTCAACCCCCCTCTTATTCTCTGTTACCAGCGGCGGGAGGAGCCCTCCCACCTCTCTAGCCCCTCCCCTTGTGATCGGTTGTTGTTTCTCTCCCTCGTGCTTTTTTTTAGACTAGATCCCGATGTTTCTGAAGATATTCGGAGGACATGGCATAGCTAGGTGGGCTCGCCTCCTCTTGGCGATCCCAAAGCATGCATCCCATCGCCGCGTGAGGTCTCACGTGCTTGACCCATTTTTGTTGTTTTTAGGATGCTATCGGCAGTCAAGGAGGGGTCACGCGCTTCGGGGGTCGGTCTGGCAGCATCAAGCAAGTAGAACCACTGCTAGCTGGCACCTTTTGGAGGTACGTGAACCGCACGAGCCAGTTACCACCGTGCGTGGCCTTTGGTCTCTTTTGATGGCTCTTTGATTTCGGGCTCAAATTTTAGTACCTAGGTTGTGTTTTTGTTTGTATTGGTTCTTGTTGACCTCAGTTGTTTTTTTTTGCTCCCTTGGTGGGCCCCTCCGGCTCCTTATGGATCTTTTTCGATCCCCAATGGACTTTGTTGTGCCCAGGTTGTTGGTGCTTTTATTATCAGCTCGTACATGTATCGGTAGTTTCGACTTACGTCTACTATTATTGGCTACCGCTCTCCTCTGCTTAGCACGAAGCATTTCATTCATAAAAAAAAACTAGAGAGCTTTATATTTTAAATTTTCTGTTGGGGGCCGTAAAGTGATACTGATTAGAGAAAAGTCATACAGCATGAGAGTGGTGACTTAGTTGGTTTGAGGGTCTAAAAATAAGGACATCCAAGAGCAGGCTTAGGGGTAGGAGGTATGTGGATCTTGCCTCCAAAATCACCTGCACTCAATGTGAGGCTATGTTGACGGTCTCCTTTGTCCAGGTGAGTTGTTGTGACTCAATCAAACCATTCTTGATCACGGTCTGAGGAGTAGATTACGCTAATTGCTTTCTCTCTTCCCCTTTTATCAAGAAAAAAGGATAGAAGGAAGTCATATATAGAATTTATATGTGGGGATAAAAATGTTTAATACTAGGAAAGTTACGAGGAGGGCCACATTATTAATTTGGAAAATTGGGGTGTCACGGCGGCCCTCTAGGCTCAATCAGCCACTTCACTTTATAGTCATAAATTATGTCATCTTGGGCCGTTGTTCTGCATGCTTTTTCCATGTGGGGAAGTGGCCCATGTTCAATATGCATCAGATTTTGTCATGTTCATGTATGTTGCAAATAAAAGGAACTCCTGCCCGACAACAGATGCTTGGGACTTAAAACGGATGGCTCTTGAAGAGTCAATGCGTGACTGCAATTATTCCAACCAACAAGATTCTAACCCACTTCTAACCAAGTCCTAAAATAGGGCAGTTAAGGATAATATTATAATATCATTATAAAATTCATTATCCTAACTTTTCTTGCAATAATTATAAGGTATCGGAATCTTTGAAAGCCAGAATAATAAATAAATAAATAACTCCGTGATTTCAGCTGACTTATAATTTCAAAGAGACAAACTGGTTGTCCCACCAAGCATCCGATTCTCAATAGCCATTAGTCTGCAATTTCCTTCGTTGTTTCTTAATTCTTTTTTATGTCCCATTCGTTGATTTGCATATGCCTTTTTCCTTTGCCAAGCCAAAATTGACTGACAAGACCACTACCACTAGAGGTTGGACCTCTCAATAACCGTTCATCTATCTACTAGGGAACTAAAGCATTTGTCAAGAGAGATCACACACGGTGGCGCGAGCGCCTCATCAGCTTGGTTTCCAGCCCCTTATTTGTCGTTTCCTACCTTTTGCTTGGAGTTCTTCTATGCTCCTCTGTGTTGGACTCTTTTGAATATTTTTCTTCGGTTGTCACTCCGCCTTCAACCTTAGCCGCCATTGTTTTGTGTTATTCGGAACTTCTATTATCTTTCTCCCTTTTGTAGTTGATATATGTATGAAATTTTTTTCGTGGGAGTCGGATCGCCGCTTCGTCTGTCCCTCCTTCAGTCGAAGTTGTCGCCGCCTTGTGCGGTGGATGTGTTGGTTGTTCGACCTTTGTGGCCTGTTTGTATTTGTATCCCTGCCTTTTGTGCCCATTTGTGTTTGGGTTCTGACCCGTGTTGTCTGTTTGGGTCTTCGGTTGTCGGTTTGG
This sequence comes from Myrica gale, assembly GCA_963930655.1. Classification (NCBI taxonomy): domain Eukaryota; kingdom Viridiplantae; phylum Streptophyta; class Magnoliopsida; order Fagales; family Myricaceae; genus Myrica; species Myrica gale. The sequence continues at coordinate 21,600,214 of OZ005615.1, forward strand.
TTCCCGAATTCTTGGATCTAGCTTGTTCCAGGGGCCTCTATGCCCCTTCTTCGAGGGTTTTTGTCCCTTTGCTAAGTTTGTAGGGCCTTCGGGTCTGATTAGGTTTTTCACTGGCCCTTTGAGTCTTTCTCAGTTTTGCACCAGTTGTAATGTTCTCGGATTTTAATATATGTTTTAAGGTTTGCTTAGAAAGAAAAAAATAGATGCAATTCCCATTCAGATTTCTATCATCCTTTTTGTCCCTTCTAGGGTTACTTCTGAATTTGTTCCTTCTTTATGATCATTCCACCGCTCTTCTTTTGGATCCAACTAGTGTTCTTTGTTAGAGATAATATCATGTAATCAAATCTACAAGATTTGATATGATATTATTGTTATCACGATATCGAGTTTAAATGTGATATCGTTATCAAATCTCAGATATTCAAGTTTAAATATAGATATTCAAATTTAAATGTTGAAATATTTTTCTTTGTATTGTCTCTATAAATAGAGACATTTAACTTGTAACTTGTAATTCTCTAGACATAACCGCTTAAATCTCTTCTCTTTTGTTTCTATTTTTCTCCCCTATTCAATCTAACCCTTTTTCTTCTATCTTCTGTAAAAGGCGAAGACGAATCTTCAAACCAGCTCAATTTTGCACAAATTAAGCACCCAGAACATGAGCTTTTCCCATCTTTGGTAGACGGTAGCCGCCTTGCATATAAAATGGTGCATACATTTGAGATCATGGGGTGCATGTTGCTTTTCTTTACAATCATTATCGGCGTAGTGGGTTATCAAATCATATGATATGAGAAAATGCGGTAAACGGCCAACTTTGCTGTAGCTGTAGAGGTCTAAACATATTTAGTGGTAGAGAGCGGCCTATAGCTGCGTTAATGATGTCTTTAATAACCTTGCTTAGCGAGAAAGGACAATGAGTGAAAGCACTCAAATCATTTGGGATAAAAGGCACCAGATAATGAGAAAAAGGCATGCAGCCCTACACCGAAAGCTTTTACACTTGTGTTTGTCGGGTCAGATGGAAGCATACGGATTAGACAACACGTATATAATTTGATAATATAAGGGAATATATATAGTATAATAAAAACCGACCTAGCTTCAAGGAGTCATGCTATGTAGGAGCCTCATTAGAAAGAGTGCCTTGCTCATTTCCATCCCCTTCTCTTTCTTGTTTCATGGAGTCTTGGGTTTAAGTTGTTTTTTTTTTTCCTTCTAAACAACCAAGTTTTATTCCAATCTAAAAGAAAACACAAATCAAGGATGATCAAAATACCAGCCCTATCTAAGCAGATAAGCATGTAAAAAGTCAAGCAAAATACATAAAAAAAACAATTGATCTGCAGCCCATTTAGCCAAAGAATCAGCATTGTGCCTTGCTTGGCGGGAGACTTCAACAAAGTTCCACAATGATCTCTGCAACAACATTTCTCTATGGCTTCAACAATGCATCCAGGTTCCTCTTCAAAAAGTCTCGAACGATCACCAATGCCCAAAATTGCTAGCAAAAAGTCACTCTCAAACACCACTTCCAGCAAACCTCTGGACCATACTTTCCCTGCTGCCATCCTAATAGCCATCAACTCTGCCAATAAAGGAGACATCCTTGGAAAAAACTCAGATCTAGCCCAAATAGCAACACCCCGACGATTATAACAAATACATGCTAAAGCAACAAAAGAATGCCTAACATCAGCATCAATATTAATTTTAAAAACCCCAATAGATGGTGCTATCCAGACTTTAAGCTCTTGCCGAGTTTTATCAGCCCATGCCAACAAATGTTGGCGATGACATCTTTGAATACTCTGCAGCAAACTCTGAGGATCCATAGGAGTATTGTTATGATTTTTTTCTAGCAAACCAAATCATATCCATAGCAATCGCCACATAGAACACAAGCGCACGCTCATCGAGCGAATTTAAATGAAGCTCCTTATTAGGATTAAGGATAATCTGTATCCACTCCACAATCGAATGCAACTGCAATCTCTCCATATCCTGAGGCCAGGGAGCCTACAAGTGGGTTTTATTTATTCTCCTAACCTTGTGACAAAGAGAACAAGTAAAACTGTAGAAGCTTATGGTTTTGCATGAGCATCAGTAGATGTTAGAGAATTAGCATAACGTGCTTTCACCGTTCTTTTTCACAGATTCGTTTATTTGTCTAGCAAATAAGGCCAAGGGGCTGTTTTTTATAACACGCAACCTTTTTGGTAAAAAATTGTGCATTTTACTAGTTTGATTAGCTGTCGATAATATATATAATGCCCTAGTCCCTATACAAAAGGTGAATATCATCTGCGGGTTTGACTTTTATCAAAATTCTCTTTATTCTAAAATTTTATAGCTACAAAAATAATTAATTCAAAATTTTAGTCAAAATAATAATAATAATAAAATTTTAAAATCATCTATCTTTTCATCGATCCTTATTTTACTATTTTTTTTCTCAAAATTCAATAAAAACTCTAATCTACGTCAATTTTCACAACATTTTTAAACTTTCTAAAAAAAATTGATTTGCAAATATAATAAATATGTCATGTAAATGGCACATGCATTGATTTGTCATGAAAGTATGATTACCAGCGAGGGATCTCCCAACTCAGCAAAATAAGGATATTTTCAATATTTTTATTTGAATTGGATGGCTCCGTAAGATCTAGAATAAGTAATGCGGCATAATACATAGTTTTGTATTATCTATTTTACTCAATTGGGAGAAATTTTTGAATTAGATCGTGCTACTTTGAAATTCATGGTGATGACTCCTTCTCGTTCCCCTTCTTTAAACATGGTTTAGTTCGAAAAAAGATGAAAATATAAAGTGGATCATTCAATATTGTCCGTATTAATTATGGGTAGTCTGATCTATATCATTGAATATATATTATGTCCATCTCTTAAAATTCGATGATTCAATTCATACAAGAACTAAAAGCTGACCTCAATTTCATCTCAACACCAAAATCCTATAAACTTAATGTATAATTGTATTATACTCTAGTTATTTTCAAAGCTTAGGAAGAGAAAGAAAAATGAAGCAAAACAAAATAAAAGAATTTCATCCTTCTCATTCTTTTAGGTGATGTAGAGTTTTTTTACCCTATAATAGAAAAAGAAGAAGAAGTAAGGGTTATGTACTTATTTAGTTTCTCAGTTTTTATCTATTTTAATAAAAAGTATTTAGATTTTTAAATGGTTTTTAAATATCTTTTAATTTACAATTTTTATCAAATAATTTATTTTTATTAAACTTTTATTATATAATTAACTATTTGCACGTCAATTCCAATCATAAGTTGACAAATGACTAAAAATTAAAATTATATTACTTATAATATTCTTTTCCTAATTTTTTATTTTTTAAAATAATTTAAATAGGAAAAAAAAGGAAGAAGCTTTCAACTTATAATTTTTTTAAAGTTTTTTTTCTAATTTTTTATTTTTTAAAATAATGTAAATAAAGGAGAGGGAAAAAACGAGGAAGCTTCCAAATTCCAACTCGACCGCAAATTCATTTATCAAAATATTGGGGGAAAAAAGAAAAAAGAAAAACAAAGAAATCTTGGAAAAAATATCTGAAGATAACAAAAGCACCAACCTCTATTATATATAAACGAAAGGGAGTCGGAGTTTGAGAGAGGACAAGGGGTTGGGGTGGTTGAGTGATCTGGAAGAATGGGAGCCGAGCCCTTGCCCGTCGATAAAGACTATAGTAACGGGGATGGGGAGCTAAGGGTAAAGGTTGCTGTTGAAACTAACGCTCCGATCATCTTGGGTCTCCAGCCCGCTGCCCTCGTCGACCATGTGGCCCGAGTCGATTCGTCCTTGCTGGATCAAATCCCCGGCGAGCGCGGTGGTTCTATTCCGGTACTGTCTCTCTCTCTTCTAAAGTGCCATTGTTACTTCTCCGCTTAGGCTCTGAAAGATCGAAATTGCACCGCCTCCCGGTGCCGGGGGGCAATTCACGTTGGGCCAGTCACATTGTCTATTTATTTGTGGATTTTTATACTTCATTATGTCTTTTGGATATGTATATTAAATGTTTCATTTTTTTTCTTCCGTTGGCGGATAGTGACTTTTGGTGTAGATCAAAGTAACTAAGTAGTTTTGCCGTATTGGATCACTGGCCTATGCCTCTATGCGCGCATTTTTTACCATAAGGTTGGTTAAATTTGTTGTTTCATGCACGAGAGTGATCAATTTTCTATGTTGTTTAGGTTGTAATTGAAGAGCTTGAGCACATATTGAGTGAGTTGCGAATCCATATTGTCGCGTACCCAGGTGATCCGTTGCCCATGAAGACGATGGCCGGAGGCAGTGTTGCCAATACTATTCGGGGGCTCAGTGCAGGCTTTGGAGTCTCCAGTGGAATAATTGGGGCCTATGTTGATGATGAGCAAGGCCAGTTGTTTGTGACCAACATGAGCTCTCATGGAGTCAACCTCTCGAGATTGAGGATAAAGGAGGGACACACAGGTCAGGTGAGCTTAACGTTACCAATTCTTCAAAGCTGGTTGTTTCTGGATATTTGTTGTTGAACTTCATACTGCATGGTGCTGAAACATTTATTATCTATATTTTCTGGCATAGTGTGTTTGCCTGGTTGATGAATCGGGCAACCGTACGATGCGGCCTTGTCTCTCCAATGCTGTGAAAGTTCAGGTGGTGCCATGCTTCTTTAGATGTCTCTATGTGAATATGTAGGGTTGTGTATCAGTGTGTATACATTAAGCTATGTTTTTAAAAGTTTAAGCATTTAACTTATGCTTCTTAATAGGATAAGTTTACAATCTTTATTTTATTTCAGGCTAATGACTTGACCAGAGAAGATTTCAAGGGCTCCAAGGTTAGGCATCTGCGTAGAATACACATTTTCAACCAAATCTGTTTTGGAAAAACTGAATTTCTTATCATTGTCATGCTTTATGATATACTTGTTAGATTAAATTTATACTCCAGCTAGAAGATATAGGATCTCAGAAGATAATGGAATTTCTTGAACTAGATCCATTTATTTTTTCATTCACTGTAGCTTTTGCACCATAATATTATTGGTGTAATGTTGAGGGTTTCTATGAACTTAATTGTATACAAATCTTTTGTTACAGTGGTTGGTATTGAGATATGCGATTTTCAATTTAGAAGTTATTCAAGCAGCTATAAAGATGGCCAAACAAGAGGGTCTTTTTGTCTCATTGGATTTGGCCAGTTTTGAGGTATATTCATAATCTGCTTTCAAATTCATTTAGTTTGGTTCAAGACAGTGATCCTCTTTGTTTTTAGCATTTTGAGTTTCAAATATCGACAATTTGGGTGGAACTGTATCACAGGAAACAATGTTATCACCAGAAAGAGATATTTCATAGAATCGCTTAATGCATGGAATTGTAAACCTTCACTTGTCAAAAACCAATTTATGCGGATTTCCACTAATGTTCTTTTCCTGCTGCACCCCCCCCCCCCTTTTGTTGGTGTTGGTGGGGGTGGGGGGGGGGGGGGGCATCCCCGCCCTATCTTATTCTGTTTCATCATTTTTAGGATGAAAATCATTATCTTATGCCTTCTTTTCCATTGGACAGATGGTTAGGAACTTTAAATCACCTCTTCTACAGTTACTGGAGTCGGGGAATATAGACCTCTGCTTTGCCAATGAAGATGAAGCAAAAGAACTGCTAAGGTGACCATCATCTCTTTGTTTTCTTAACTTGTTAAGATAGGTTCTGATGAATGATAGTCAATCTTCCAGTCTCTTCAGTTGTTAAGTATTTATTCTTCTTGTAAAACATTTGACAGTTCTCTGGTGGTGTAAATTTCTCCTACAATTTTTGTAGGGGTGAACAAGATGTTGCTCCTGAAGTGGCACTTGAATTTCTAGCCAAACACTGCCAATGGGCTGTGGTGACATTGGGTCCTAACGGATGCATCGCAAAGCATGGAAAAGAGGTTAGTGAGAATTCTGTGTTACAACTTGAATACTGTATTAAAGAGTCTTTTTATTTTTTATTTTTTTATTTCACTCTAGAAGTGTGTTCATCTCTAGATGGTTGCACTGCAAAGCATACTTTTCAAATAAGCCATCTCCTGATTTTTGTAAAATACGTAGCTTGGTGGATGCCTCTTCTTTGAAAACGTCATATCCTTGGCTATTCATCTTGGGTGGATGCCTCTTCTTTGAAAATTCCAGTTCGCCCGGGAATGGACAATGAAAGAGTTAAGACCTCATATCGTTGGCTTTTCATCTTGGTTGTCCTTCCTGTCCTCGAGGACAACTGAAGGTTTTCAATGGCTCTGTTAAAGAAAAGTCTATGCTTGAAATCTATATCCACAAAGAAAAATGACATCAACCTGTGTGAACCCTAAATTTCAAGTGCGAGGTATAATCTGCAAACCTCTTTGAACCTTAAATTTCAAGTGTGAGGTATAATCTGCAAACTCCATTTTGAATGTGAGATATTCACCTCTCATTTCCACAACTTTGCTGTTCCATATGAATTTTCTATTTCTATTAATGCCCTTAATGAAATTTTACCATGCTAGATTGTCCAAGTCCAAGCCATTGGGGAAACAAGGGCAATTGATGCCACTGGAGCAGGCGACCTATTTGCAAGTGGGTTTTTATACGGATTGGTAAATGGTTTATCCCTAGAGGAATGCTGCAAAGTTGGCTCTTGCAGTGGCGGATCTGTTACCCGCTATTTGGGAGGTGAGGTGACCCCAGCTAATTGGCAATGGATGTACAAGCAGATGCAAATCAAGGGCCTCCCTGTGCCAACATCCGCAGATGATCTGCCGGAATCACAAACTTAGTTTTTTTTTTTCCCACTGTTATTGTTACTCATTTCCTAAGCAAGGGGCATCTTTAGTTGCATTTTGGGGCTGGCTCGATCAAGTCTTTCGAGACTATTTCTCCGGCAAACTACAGATAATCTGTACATTGATTCACTAAATTAATTCAACATTATCTATTATTGTTAAGGCTTTTTCATTCTCTCACTCCTTTTTCTGAGCACCGATCATTCCCTTTGAGGGAATGGGTGCTGTGCCCATTAGGTAATCAGTTAACTACTAGAGGTTTATAAAACAGGAACTATTTTTAGCCCTGATATTATGTCGCATTTAGAACCACAGAAATATTCATGGGAAGCAATGCGTTAGACAAACCCAGCTTACTTTTATACTTGTGGAAGATTGTCTTGCGAAATAATCTGGAGAGAGATTTGAATGAATTTGTTATATTTATTATAATAAAAAGAGATAATTTAATAAAATATATATTTTATAATAATTTTATTAGATCAAAATTTTAGAATACAAACACTATCTTACATGGACTTTCTAAACAAGTAAAATGACAAAATTACTTCGTTGAATATGAAAACAAATTTGATCCAATATAGATAAGACCTCACGAGTGATAGGGATTTCTGAGCTCAGATTTCGAGGTCATGTGGTTGCAATGGTCATGGAACTGATCAACTAAGGCTGCGTTTGAACCAAATATTTCACCAACTCCTAATAAAATACTACAATATAATCTCTCTCCTATAAAAAATATAAAAAATTACAAAAAATATAAAAAATTACATATCTCTTCACTTTTTCACTAAACCCAATACCAACACAAAACCCAATACCAAAATTTTTACAACACAAACATAACCTAATATACTACTTCCTGAGAGGCGCAGCCTTGTGCTCGCACGAAAGCATCACATAAGTTGAGTATTGTGGCAAAATATTAAGCGAGGCAACAGAGAAAAAGTGCGACGGCGGAGATAAATAAATAAAGTCCCTCGCAAATGTCAAGTCCTGGTAACGGTAAGCACACCAAAAAGCAAAAACAGTACCCAAATAGATCAGTTCAGAGTTGGGTATCACTACCAAGTTCATGCTGTGTCTCTACTATAAACTTTGAATATAAAGCATTAATGTTTGCACGGGTGAGCCAAAGATAGATTCCAGGCCAACAAAAAAAGTTAAAAATGAAGAAGGAAATAAAAACGAAAGAAAAAACAAGAGGAAAATGAGGTCTTTCCAAGGTGCCATCGATAAATGAAAAGGCATTTCCGCAAACATGTACTAGAAAACGTTATCCGACGACAAAGGAGAGACGACAAAGGTTCTATTCTCAAATCTCCATTGGAGCTACACCTTCTTCAGCTGCAGCACTCTGGTCAGCACCACCACCCTGTTCGGCTGCACCACCCTCCTCAGCAGGAGCATCGGGTTCAGCAGCAGGTTCTTCCTCACCCACAAGCTCAAATGTATCAATCAATTGCTGTACAGTTTCCTGATCCAGTATGTGGAATGCCTCTCCAGCTCCTACCACTGCAATGGTGCAGATGGAACTCCTAAGCTTCTCTCCTTGCAAAGTTTCCCTTGTTGCAATAAGTGCGTCTTTGATAAGATCTTCCCGGGAAGAGTCCATGAAGTTCCCAAACCTGCGTTCCAAATATGTCTTTGCAGCTTGTGAACGGGACCCAATAGCAAAGGCCTGGTACTCAAAGTAGTTACCACTTGGGCAGTTGTAATAAAGGTGAGCTCCAGATTCGTCTAAACCGCCTACGAGAAGACCAACACCAAAGGGCCGTTTCCACGAGCGTTGTGTGCAAACCTGCACACCCAATAAGTTGTAGCAACACATAAGGAATGCTTCTATTGCCGCTAGCAAGGAAACCAAATTTCATCTTTAGCCTTATTACACATGGATTACACGTTCAATGGGAGTAAAACAAGACATAAATAAGTTTTCTGGTATCTAAATGTAGAGACCCAAATAAGATTGCTTTCCTGTCAAACAACAAAATCCATTGCGGGTTTGCATCATCTGCAGGGCAGTCAGGAGACTACAGAGAATCCTAAAACCTAATAAAGATTACAGAGAATCCTATTGCCTAATAAATTACAAACAGTTATCACGTTTTATACCTTTCACAAAATTTCACTTCTAAGAGCTGAACTTTTTCCCCTAAGAACACAGAAGAAAGTCTATCATGCAACAAGAAAATAACTGTCTAGGTGTGTGCGTGTCTGCTCACAAGGGTATCAAAGACCAAGAAATTCAGAAATAAAACCAAGAAATTATCTTTATATATATTATAAAAAAAAAAAAGCAATTGCAGATCAAAAAATTCTTTAAACTACACAAATACATTCCCCAGCTCTGAAAGGGTAAGAATGATATAACCCAGGACATTGGATTAGATGCTGAAGTTATCAGCAAAGATACTATGGAATGCACACTAATTAAAAAAGAGAGAAAAAGCACAGGAGCTGCCAAAAATGAATAGAAGAAATAGAATTGAAAGAGAATTAAAAGTCTCCCCTCATACTAACAAAGCTCAACTAAATCCAAAGAAAATTCCACAGCAGAGTTTTCCGTTGTTTGATATTACTCATCCTATCATCACTCAAGTTAATTCTGATACACAGGTCCCAGCACTTCAATATAACAGTGACATTTTGACTCAACATTCTACAGCATTATCAATCCTTTGGCAGATAGGGTTGCTGCCCTCTGTGGTTCAACCTGCACCCAATCTTGCTACCCAACATCTACATCCCAAATAAATTGTCCTCTTTTTTTGGCAACCAATAGGATTTGACCAGTGTCCACTCCAAGGTGGTGTAACATAATACTTGCCACAGAAACCAAACTACTTTGGATGTCATTTACTTGGCCACGAACAGCCCTGGCATGTCAGGACTGGCTTTTATTCTCTCTCCCAAACTATTCTAGTCCGAACGAAATTCAACAATAAAATTCCCACAGCACCTTAACTCATGCAGATCACTCCATTGCATGACTGATCTTCCTCACTCAACGACCCACTTGGATACTTGCCAAGGATATGGTCATAATACGACAGCTATTGCCATCCACAGATGTTTCCAAATTCTAGGTCTAAAACAGTTGCGTTCTGCCTCTTATGTACCATAGAAATCAACACAACTGTTCACTAGTCAGTTGGCACTTATTTGTTCTCTAATCCCATCGACATCAAAACACATATCCAAGACACAAAATTTCTGAAAAATATGGACGACTCATATAGTAAGCAGGCGCATTTATCCACAACCTTTTAGAACAAACATAAGATTTAAACCTGATTCTTCCCACATATGAGCAATGATCCTTGGAATAAAAGATATAACAGGCATTCTCAGTCAATCACAACAATATGAGTGTTCATCGTCCTGAGTACATTATTTGGCCAAAGAAGAAAATTTATAGTTGCTTCTGCTTATTACACGGTAACTTTATTTTTCCCAAAGCCAGTTTGCCGCCAACTGCAACGCACCGTCTGCTAAAATGTGACCCTTTTGATTCATCAGAAAGCAACAGATATAACTCAAATTTGTGAAATTCATAGAGGTTCACAGCTGGAAAACCCCCAAAGGAGGGTCTACAACCCCACGGCTTTGGAACTTAGGATCTACAAGTCACACTCACGCCAAACTTAGATTTCAATCCCATTTTCTGTTATATCACTTTTGGTTTTAAACTTACTAATTCTATGTAACATACATCATCACTACATCAAGAATAAAGAGAATGAGTCTATTCAGTCGAGTTACAAACCAGAACCGCAAAAAGCTTAGCCTAATTTGGTCGATCTAAAAAAATTCAATTTGAGGTCCAATAAGCCGCTCAAACCCAATGGGTTTCCACAGAGACACTGATTTAAAAAAATATGAAGGAAGATAAGAACTGTATCAATGAGGCACTTATATAAAGTTTCTCATTTGCCATGATATAATACTATAGCAATTCGTTTCATGGGTTGCTAGCTGAATTAATAACCAATAAATGAATTGGGACCAGGTTAAAAATAACCAGGAGCCTGAAGTATGTTGAGAATATGTAAACAAGGCTGTCAGTAATGAGAATAATAGACCAAATAAAGCACACCTATGGAAGTTCACACACGACAAAACCAAACAACAAGCGACTACATGCGTCCATTCCAACCATCTGGTGATGCAGGTTTAGTTTCAGTTCAAGAGGAACAGATGCCATCAGCTCAGTGCTCAGTTTTGGAGGTCTCTCTTCCCACAGCAACAGAGAAACTCACAATCTGTGACAATTGATGAAAGGAAAAGGAAGAAGTTTTAAAACTACGATTTGAGAATTGAGCCTGCAAACAATGCCAAGACAGGCCATTCCAAGGGCACAGGCTATGAAGCCTATCAGAAAAACAATAGCAGCCCAATAGCCAACTCGGGTGGCGGCATTGAAGACGTCCCAATGTACTCAAACCAATTTGCATCCTCATTTTTCACCAATTCCCCAATCTACCTAAGCTCGTTCTTGAGTTACTTAGGTTGCTCGAAATGGGTTCAGAACCTGAAATGTGTCCTCAGAATTGAGAAGTTCAGTCTGCAATTGAACGCAAAAACATTCATGCAACAGCCTGTTTAGGATTGACGAGGTTAGTTCCATGCACAAAGCTGCCTCAACACTGACGAACTCTATCCGTAAACCTCTAAGCCATCTCACCAGGTTTTAATATACCAACCTCGCTTCTCTGACATACTCACATATTGGAGAGTATTGAATCAACAGTAAAGCATAGAGGTTGTGATGAGTATTCTTACCAGTCTTTGATTAAAGGCAGCTGTGGATGTTGGAAAAAATTGTCTAAATCAATACCCACACCATATTATCTGCCTCCAACGTTAAGTGTAGCAGAATTTACAGTTATTGAATGGTCCATAACTGCACAACTTATGCCACATATCACACACAAATACGGCTTGTGAATCCCATGCTTGAATCTAGGATTTTAAAAATGCCACGCATCACATAAAATTTAACCTCTCAAGATTTTCATGAACCGAGAGATTTGAATCTAGGCAATATCAATAAGAATACATAAAAAGACAGTCGAAAAACTCCCATCTTCCACAAACTCACATCCTACATTATAAATTAAAGAGCAAAGCATACTTGCCATTGAAAAAGCATCTGCGACCCAGAAAAGGAATTGTTTCACTGGAGCCACAACCAGACAGATTTGACAGTACAGAGAACGTAATTATCTTCATCAAAACTTGGGTTCAGTTCAATACCTAGCCAGCTAACCAGTCAAAAGGGATTATAATCTTCGCCCATGGATAGGAAATTCCAGTAAAAACATGTCTATGTATCACTAAATTTCATACTAATTCTGCAGCTAAAATCTTAATGTTTGGAACAGAAAGACATAAAACCCGAAAGATTCGGCAATCACAACAAGTTGAGGGAACTAAAACACAACTTGTTGAATCACGAGGGAAAGCAAAGGGCTCCCCTAAGTGATCATCACCAGCAATTTCCATAAATGGAACTCAGTCCAACCATAACAATTCCTAAATCCCACATAAAGAACTGACAAGACACAAAATACAGTGTAATACCATACTTTAACCACTAAAACACAATAAAAACCTATATCCATCACGAACTGGTAAGAAAAGCAGAATGACCTTAAAGTTTAAACTGTTCAGCTTTCCATTTCTTACAAGCCAGTAAACCAAGGTGTCCATGGTATTCTCTCTTAATATTACACACTTTCTTTACCAATTAACTTCCGTATCCAATCACTAATCAACTATCCAGGTCTCTTTGAGCTCTCACTTTTACATATTCATTTATATTTAGGGATTAGGCCCAACAACAGCAAACTGCAAAAGCCCCCACTGTAACGAGAATATATGTAAACCCTACACCCATCTATTCCAGTAATTCACTATCCAACAAACCCACTGCCCGGACTCACTCGGCCAAACTAATCCACATTCACCATCACAACTAACAAACACACTCGGGACCTATTAGGATTTTGGGTTTTCAACAAACCCACTGCCCGGACTCACTCAGCCAAAATAGTCCACATTCACCAACTATCGCAAGTACCAACCACACTTCGGACCCTTTTTTTTTTACAGATTTTGGGTTTTGTTTACCGACCTGAGCCTTATCGGCGAGCTGAACAACGAGACGCCCCACTGGCAGCGGCGACTCGTAGGTGAAACTGTGATTAATACATTCGGATCGCATGTAGCGGGAGAGGACACGGCCGTCTGCGGTGAGGCCCGCAATGGCGACGCCGATGTGGTCGTCGACCTTAAAGATCTTCTTCTGGTGGGAGGAGAGCTCGGAGTTGGCCTTGTTGACGCAGGCCAAGACCACGTGGGTCTTGGATCGGAGGCCTATAGCCGCCGAGCCTTGCTTCACCGCCTCCATCGCGTACTCGACCTGGAACAGACGCCCCGCCGGGCTCCATGTCGTAACGTCCGTATCGTACTGGTTCCGAAACATCCTTCCTCTATAGGGCGTCGATTCTTCTCCTTCTCGGTAACTTCTCTATCTGCGTCTTCGTTTCTTGCAGTGGAAAATGATCTTCTTCTCTATATTTCAACAAGGTTTTCTTCTCCTTCAAGGCAAATTGAGAAAACAGTGATTAGGAACACCCGGTAGGACTCCGTTACTGTCTTGAAACGCTGTAAATGGGCCGACACTCTGATCCGAGCCTAGGTCCAGTAGACAACTTCGCCACGATATTTCTTGTTTTGAAGTGTAGGAGGCCCAAGTCCTGGCCCATGTTTGTCCGCTTTGTAGCCTTGGGGGCTTGTCTATGGGCAGTTGATACGAATAACTCTTAACCCTATGGGCTTGTAGGTGGGTTTAGGCGAGATTCAAAGAGGTTTTTTTTAATAAATTTTAATAAAAAATTATTCTTTAAAATTTTACGAGATGAAAAATTATTTATTAAAAGTTTATATTCAAGAATTAATAATACATTATCTGTATGTATATGTGTGTTGGGAATTGCATCTATTGTTTTCAAGCTTAAAAAGGTCCAAATATATACCCAAAGAAACAAAGGGTGCGTTTGTGTACCAAAATTTTATCCCCTTTAAAATTTTAACACAATTAAATATTACAATATAATATCTCTCTCCCCATTAAATCATTACTATTTATTACATAAAATATAAAAAATTACTTATCTCTTCACTTTTTCACTAAACCCAATACCTAAAGCAAAAGCAAATGAAAAGAAATTATAATTGCATCGTGTTTCAGTTATCGATAATATTGCAAAAATGCAACTTAATTAATTACAAACAAAGACAGACTCATTGGGTACACATTAAAGCCATATTCAGTGAAGCACAATTTACAATTATGAAATACCATAGTTAATTAAACAAGTAAAATGGCGAATAAAAATTTTCACCTAGAACCCTAAAACTGTAGGGGAGTCAGTACTCTGCAGGAAGTCTTCTCCCTTTTATCACATAAAAATCACTTTAATATATGGGCGTCTGTGTGGACTCTCTTTGGCCATTCTGCACGTACGGTACGGGAAATTCAACCTTAAACTCTAGTAGTCACGGACTATTATCACTAAGTCATCATCTTACAGATGCCGATTGCGGCTATCGGTCATGATCAGCTTCTGTTATAAGTCAGGTAAGCATCCAAGGAGATGGCTGCCATTGTTTTGGGCTCCTATTTCATTGTTCGGGGATATCGAAGGTAAGTTTGGAAGGGGAAACGGCGTTGTGCCATTCGCGAGTAAGTCATCCAAATTTTTCCAGTCCAGATATTGACTGCTAATGGCGCTCCTTTCTTCATCGTAATCTTCTATGGCGACTCCAATATGCTGGAAACCATCCTTTGTTGCCAAACTTGTCGATAGAGTACTGGGGCTATCCAGTTGTGGTATCTCAATGAGTTGGTTGTCCAGAAGAGTATGGCCGCAAAAAAACTCTTGTTGCAGTGAGCCGATAGGTTGATGAAAAGTTGCAGCTCGATTTGGATGACCCTCCTGTGCAGCAACCAAATCCGGAAACGATGGAGGCCTAACTTGGCTGTTATCTCTGGCATAGTAAGCACGAGTCCATGCTTCAAACCCTTGTCTGTCATTTGGACAGGGCTTCTTGAATGCCCGACAGACGACCCATCCTTCTTCCTGCATTTGCCACCAACATTAGCTTACTTTTCCACTAACATGCACCTTTCTTCAAAAGATTATAACTAATATCAATTCAACAAATTTGCATGGAGGGGCATGAATAACGTGAGAAGGACTTTTATGTATAAGATACTATAGCAATAATGGCTAGGAAAACAACTTCGGTTTCAACATGGAACAATTATTTTGTCTTGATGGCCTACAACAAATTAAATGTGTTTTTTAAGTCAGAAAAATAAAAAGCTAAGATGAGGATGATTTACTTCTTTCAAAGAACTCTTTTTCTCAACAAAATGACCCTTTAAAAAAAGTGCATGCAATACATTGCTGTTATAGAAACACTGATTAATTTGTGTTCTCATACTTGAACAAGGCATGCACACCTCGATCGGGCTTGAGTATCCTTAGTAGTTTTGGAAGGACTAACACCAACCTTAAGTTTGTACGACGGAATTGACACATTTCTGATGATGTTTTGCAACCTCAGTTGGATACTTGAATTTTTTTATAGCTTTATATTTAGTTCGTTATAGCTTTGATATACACCTCATGTGGAGGGCTTGAGTTTTTCTCTTTTTCATTCATGGCTATACCCGTTTTTTGTACAGTACTTTGAGAATTTATACACTTACCAGTTACCTAAAAAAAGTTTGAAGACTACCACACTTGATGTACTTAGAATTTCATCTAAATAATTAATATATATTCCACTTGACCTATTTCCTTGCACATATATAGAGGACTGTGAAATAATAATGATAGAAGTCACTGTTTATTCAAGTACTTGCCTGAGGGGGTCCATGTTCAGATGTTTGGAGCCGATATTCATGCATGATCCAGTCGGTTTTCCTGCCATTGGGTGCTCGTCCCTTGTAGAACACCAGAGTCTTTCTCATCCCTATGAGTCGGTTCTTTGAGAGCACGGCCTTATCCCTTCCTGTCGCCTTCCAGAATCCAGCAGCAGTGGCTCTGTTAGTTCGTGTTCCAGTTGGATACTTCTTATCTTTGTGACTGAAGAAGTACCACTCATTCTGTTCATCATAGCCCAGATTGCATCTGGCTGTGGCACCATATACAAAATTAGAGATATAGTATACATCATAAATCATGTGTTATGAACTAACCATGCATCATTTCCCGAAAGCTCTATCATTTTCTGAGAAGCTTGCTAGTGCTTGTTGCAACAAGCATTTCCTTCGCTTCTTGAATGAATATTTGTGTCCAATAAGTTCATTAATTAGGTTACTAGCTACTTGAGAGAATATTTTTGTCAGCCTGAAAAAACTAGCAATATTGCTTCTTGGATTGACAAAATGAATAAACTGCCGTACTATCGATTCTCTTTTGGTCCCTTCTCCCGTAAATGGACATCGACCTTTAATTCATATATATCACAAATAGTGCTATTTACACGTGATAATATTCTTGTATGCGCGATCTCTAACCTGGGTGATATCAAATCTAGTTTTTTGTGTTTATCGACTTTAATTGAGAACAAATGATGCTCATGAGAGAGTAAACACAAGACCTATCTATATATAGCAGGTGACATTATGACGTTTTCCTCCGTATATATAATAATTGTAGCACTTACAAATACCTTGGATATCCCATGGCTCCATTCTGTAGAGATCAATATCTACAATAACATCTAAATCGATTTTCAGAGTGTTAATCTTTCTCCTGAGGTAGTAACCCACAAGTTCTTCTTCTGTTGGGTGAAATCGAAAGCCCGGTGGTACACATGAAGACTCCATGTCGGCCATTGATATATATCTTCTCCTGAGACAGACAAATTATCAGTGCACAACGTCTAAAGCTAGCTCCTTTCAAAGCTTTTAACCTTATTATTTCACCGTGTCTCATCTTATACTCTTAATAAGGATGTGACTGTGAAACTCATCAAACAAAGAAAACCTCAAAATTTCTTTTAGGTTCTCGTAACAAGATCAACTGCTATTGAAGACATGAACTACTGTGGAAGATCACAACCTTAAAGGTTCTTTTAGCTAGGTTAAGTGTAATAACATGAACTACAGTGGAAGACAGTACCATGAGATGAAAGTTAAATATCAGAGCTCAAAGGGCAACTAGCTAGTTCCACTACTTTGCTTTGCCTCGTATATTATAGTTACGATTCACATCAAATATCCCAGTAAAGCAGAAGGCTAGCTAGGATATGATGGCAATGATGATGACGATGTAGCTTTGTGGGACCCAGGAGTGGTCCGCATGTGTTTTACCACACAAATGGCAGACCAATTGTGGAACCCATCAGAGATCCCAAGGACAGGTTCTAATTAATTGGATCAAGTTGCATGAGCTTAGGCGAAGTATATTGAACACAAAAATCTGCCGCAAAGCTTGACTTTGCTGGCACAAGCATGTTATATGTTTCTTTGAGTGCAGTACACTCCCTGTTCGTGGTATTGGAAAACGTTTTCACACCAACCATGCTAGACAAGTTCACTAAATAGCTGGGAAAGCTTGTAAAGGACAACCACTCGCAAGACAATACCAATATGCTAAACTCAATGCAAAAGCTCGCTGACGCTCTCTCTCTCTCCTACCATCTAATTGTGAATGGCCGAGATTCTCTGAGAAAGTACAGAAGCTCCTTAATTAGACAAATCAATTCTCATGGAAGAGAAATGTATATGGTACAGTTGAATGGTACGTGCAACTTCTCACCCAAAACAAAGGAGAAAAACGAAAGACTTCCTGGATCAGGACTGAACATTGAGATATTGTACATGTCATATGCATCATAAGCCCAGTTCATGGTTCATTAACACGGAAAAATGCACTAAAAGAATCCAATCTGATCTTAACGTTGTTTAAAGCAAGACTTGCGTCGGCATATCTGATTCGTACACAATGACACGTTTCAACCAAACATAGACAGAAATACTCACAGAAAAATTTGCTGCTGCCGCGTTTTTGTGCAGGCCGCGGGGAGAGAAAGAGCGAGAGAGAGAGAGAGATAAGAGGTTCTGGTATTGGAGGTGGGTGAATGTTTCTGAGGAGAGGAAGCTAGTTTTAAAAGTGCAAGAGATGATGTCTCTAGAGTTACAGGCGAATATTGTTGTGTTAGAGGAGGAATAATAAATGTGTATATATATGCCATAGAGGAGAAGAGATCAAGAGAGGGAGAGAGAAGGGGGGGGGGGGGGGGTGTTATTGATTGCGCGTGGGGTGGCCTATAGATGAAAGGTTTGTTTGGACGGCGTGACACCAAGATTTCACGCCACCGGCCCCCTCCCACCGCAATTTTGTGTACTAAGATTTTTCATGCTTTTACAACACTGATGCCATGTCTGATTTCCCGATCTCATATTTTTACATTAAATTAACCATATACATCACATTCTTCATCCCCACAATCCAGTTCCTCCTGTCTGTTTGGTGCGCCGCCCTTTGCCAGGTGGCACCATTCATATTGCGACACTTGTATGCCATGTTAGATTTCGAAGTTGTCCACATCAAATTGCTAATCATTTGTGTTGTCCTCCTATATTTCCCACTAGATGAGTCCCACCAAAGATAACACCATCTCTCCTGGCTTGGCATTACATTGTCTCATGCGTCATCAATCCAAGAGATTCTTACAAAAGCACTTCACCCAACTTTGTTAAATCACCTTACCTTCACCTTACTAGCGGTATTCGAGCGAAATTTTCTTTTTACATGAACATATAGAGCAGAACGGTATCTTAATGGGGTGGGATTAGTTAGTACAAGAAGTTCTGAGTTATAGGTTAAGTGGAATGGGGAAGACAATTTTTCTTAGATCGATATATCTGCTATAATATATCTTAGGTCATCATCCCTGCATCTAGCTAGCTAGTTAGTTTTGTCGGTATAGACCGAAGCCATATTAATCAATTCGCCCTAAATCCTATAAACAGAAAAGAACGACTATAAACGAATGCTTTCCATGAAGCAAAAGGAACGAACGCTTGTCTAGAAAGCTTGGACGTAGGGCTCCAAATAGCGACAATACCCAATTATGAGCTGATGTATTATATAACCTATGAATTTCAGGTGATCTCTTCCTAAATCCTAGCTATAGTGTACTTAACGTCTATGGCAAAACCCTCGATGAGAACAATATAAATGAAATGTACGTTGTTGTTTGGTAGGCCATAGCAACTTAAAGAAGAACGTCTTAATCGCTCCTGTTTGAAGTTTACGGCGGCCTCATGAATCCTAAACATCTCATCTTACGATCAAATCCATCTAAGGCCTAATTAATTAGGATTTGTCTTGATTAACGGACGGTACGTACTCACGAATTAGAATATATAAGATCATAAAAGAGCTAGCTAACCAGAAAAAACTGTTAACATGCTGTCTCCTTTAAACATTAACATCTTCAACATTATGGTTTTTTTTTCTTTTCCATTAGCTAGTCAGGAGTAGTTGATTAATGACATAATCTTAGATATTGAGAGCCATAATTATAGGACTATTGTCATGAAAATGGCGAAAAGCTCCTTTCTTCTGTTCTTTGTTGTTAATTTGGTAGCAAGTCATTTGCTCTATGGGCCTATTTCTGCAAGTACTTTTGCTTATTTAGTTATTACGAACACAAAGGGAGACAAACATATAGATATATAATATATACCTATGGTAGTACTGTTTATATGCTTCCCATCTTGTCTGTCACTATCAATTGCTGATCACCCCACGTTAGTGAACTCCTAGGGCTTTAAGTTGTGTATGTTTCTTTGCACGGACAGCCTTGTTTTGGACGGTGAGAAAACTCAGATAAGCAAATCACAAATCCGTCTGTTTGGGCTGTACTTTTCTTCTTCTTCTTTTTTTTTAAGAAAAAGATAGTCCTGGTATCTCGGCGTTATTTTAAGCCTCTCATTGTGAAGAGGTTAACATTTATGTCTTTCATGCGGGGCTCACAATTATTGCACCACATTCGCGATCCGTATCGCCGTAGTAAAATTTTATGAGAGATAATTACCGGCCTGCACGTTACGTTCCTTCAGTTCTTTTTACCTATTTGCTTTCCTGTTCTCTTGATCTCTTCTCGTTTTATCGTAGACACACGCACACGTATGCGTGATCATATTAATTAGAGAAGAAGTATATATGCTTGAATCTTATCTCAAGTCGTAGAGGCACGTCTGATCTCTCTCCTTCGGTTTTGCTTTCACCAGCTCATATCAGATCGTTGAAAAGTTGCGTCAAGACATACCCTTACGTCTTGCTACCACTCGTCGAAGTTGTCTCCCGTCACTATCCAATCTCTTCTTTGGCGCTATCTCATCAAGGCCGCGAAAACGTATTCGGTCTTCCTTGGAAGGCCGGTGCGAAATACACTACGCTTTGTCAAAATGGTCCAAAAAGTGGACATCCCACAGACTAAGCAAGCAAATAGTCAATTACGTGCCATAGCTACTCTGCTAGGCATTCTTTTCGATGATCTGTTGACAAGCCAATCCACGAGTGCTCAATTAATTAGATACCAAACACAGCCTTAGATCATGGGTCTCATCTCGTCAACTGCATATCCTGGTACCAATCTGGAATATCATTACAATCTCATGCGATCTACTGACTTTCCCTTTGTGTTTCATATTTTATAATTCGTAGATATTAAGTGATATTGTCCATATCATTAGCTAGGTTACTCACTAAACATGGTGTATTAGATAAAGACCTTTTCCCATTGGCTACATGTCCCTTTCAAAAGAATAATCATTTGCCTTGGAAGAGAACCCAAAACAAAGGAGGAAGTATGCCCACGACATTACGAGAAACCAGACAAAAATATAATGAATCGATGACAAATATAATAATAACAAATTCATGATCCACATATATATGGATATTTTAGTTCAGGCTCACATAAAGCAAGTGTTTACCGTGGACGCGTGGTAAAAGAGCTTTATACATAGGATCTCGTGCAAGATTCTGGTACTTTTGAAAGGCTGAAAGCAGTGTTCTTCTCACGAGTCACGCCCTTGACGTGCTAACCATTGTATATTTATTCCTTCGGTTGTCGAGACTGGTGCGGGTAGGTGATGCCAAGCTTTAACCCCCCCCCCCCCCCCCCACCCACACACCAAAAAGAAAAATCATAAGAAATGTACTGACGAAATAAGTCTCACTTTATTGGCCAGATTGATCCCGTGGTATATACAAGAAATAAATTGTCAAATTCTCATATTATCAGCTCGAACCTAATTAGATCTCAACGTATTCTAATCGAGTTTTTTCCATTTTTGATTCGGGGAAGAGGGTGGCATACACACATGGATTGAGATGCTTTTTGGTGTTAAAAAGCAAACAAATAATACTGTGTAAGTTCAGCAAAATCTGTGGAAAAATTAGTTTACTCTCCCATGCATGCTCTCGTCTTTAATCTTTTTTTCTCCATCAATTCTTTTGACCTTTTTTTGTCTTTCAAATCATAATTGGCATTTCTTTTACGAGCCAATATCGTACAAACATACATACACACTCATGAGTGTATGCACGCATGAGTTCAAAATAAGCAAAATGTATTCTCTCTTAAGTCTTTATATATGTATACAGGAATTAAAGAGAAACTAATATCTACGGAAATCACAACTAATATGATGTACTAGTAAATGATCAGGAGAGAGGTGAAGGCATTTTGTTTTAAAACAAAATAAATATAACTGGAACTATGTTGGCATGCATTATATATATATATATACATGACAGACAAGAATGTTTTTTTGGTACTTGTGAGACAATGATTCCTTGGATCAGTGCTTGCTCATTTGATGTTGTAGGCTCGTTCGCACGGTTCACATTTTAAAGCCTGGATATATATTCATCCACTTATGAAGTTCGAATAGTCTAAGTGAAGACTGGGGGGGGGGGGGGGGGGAGGGCGCTACAGAATCATAGATGGATGAATAATGACAGTCTTGAATCTTTATAAAGGCATTATAACCTAGTTGAGTCCATGTGGTGATCAGCACTATGGATATGATGGAATTGAAGAAACAATTTTTCGAAAGAAACCATTTTCAGCCCCCATCTAGATTTTCATTAACTTATTATTTATCACTATCATGGGCAGAGGGTAAACCATAGATGCATGCTACCCAGTGCTCTCTGGAGGGAGATGGCGACCTGGCTTCAACTCAAGCTAGCGCATGACATTAGGTAGCCGGCCCATAGATTTAATGAACAAATCATTTGAAGGAAACAAAGCTAATTGCCACTTGTTTCGTTTCATATATATGCCTCGGCGCTTTTGTTTGCTTGCTTCCTGAGGATCATCTTTCCTTTTCCTTTTCTTGTTGTTATTGTTTGAGCAAGCAAAGTGAATATAATGGTAAAAGTGCTATAAAGCTGGGGTGAGGAAACTCATTGGGTAGCTCAGAACCAATAGCTAGGCAAAGAGCTTTTAGCCTTTTGCGTACAGTTCCCCTGTAAAGTTGCCTAGGAGCTAGCGGTGCTTCAGTTTCTCATCACTGGTTCCAAAATGAAGGCTAGAGATCACCATATCCAGATTCAAGCTATCAAATATGACGATATATATAGTTAGACTTACGAATTACATTATGGAGTTCTCTGCATGAACTTCTATATATATGCCGTGCTGCTGCCCCTATTTCTGTTTTCAGTTAATAATCTAATTTTCAGTTTTAGATTACAAGCGTCTCGTCTCTTAGCTATATAGCTTTCAGTTTATAGTTTATCCAAGAGTATATAGTGCCAATGAACAAGATCAAAAGATGTCTATAATATTGTATCTGTCATCACCACTGCATATATTATAGGATCTTCCTTTACGTTTAAAAGTTGAACACACCCCACTCTTCCTTTATTTTCTCCCCCCACCCCCAAAAAAAAATGTAACAAACGAAAACGAAACAAATAAAGAGAAAGCGTAAGTTCTTTAAAAACACAGCATAACGAGGAACTTTTGGGAGGTGAATATCGAGAATGATGCACCTTAGTGGCCCAGAAAAATGGGAACGGAGGAGGGAATCCCGAAAGTATCTTAAGGGATGGACTGCGTTTCATCTAAAAATTTTAACGGTCTTAATTTATCCTGTCATTTAATGAGTTGAGACTAATTTAAGTACACTTGTGCAAGTCATATTATTCATTAAATGACGTGGGTTAATTAAGATCGTTAGATTTTTTAGATGAAATACAGTCCATCCTTTAGGATACCTTCAAAAATTCCTACTTATGAGGGAATCCGTACCTCAAGAAAATGTCTCATTATCTTGTAAGGGTGGTGAGGTTGCTTCGGCAAACCAGAAATAGTGTGAATCAAGCAAGTGGGGGTGTTTGGGGCGGTTTGTGGGACTGATGGAGGTTGTGCTGCTGTGTCCCACTTACATTAATGTATATTAATAACGACATTTTCAACCCTCCTCATTATATCCATCTCCGTCACTGTGCTTGCCTTTTTTAAAAACTGAGCTTGACGTCCGATGACTTAAAACAAACTTCTAGAGAATACAAGCTGTAGACAGAGAGAGAGAACGAGGGCTTAACCAAGGTTTGATAATGACATGTCTCCTCACAACCCAAGTTTTCCTTAATCTCTCTCTATTCTTTAAGTTTTCTTGGATCTTACCTCAATGATAGAAGAGTCATGGGGTGGAATAATTCATGATTGCTTGTGGGGTTTATTCCTTTTGTATGTTCTTGTTTCGACTATTTCTGCAGTATTTCTTTAATTTGCTTAGGACAATAATAATCTTTTGGAATTGTGATACGGGCAAACCACACAGTACGGAGATACCATGCTAGCTACTTCCCGTTAATGGCAGCATGTTCGAAGAATTAAAACAATGGACGCCTTGATAAATCCACCAACGTCCCGTCCCCCCCCCCCCCCCCCCCCCAACACATCAATTTCTTAATTTGTTCTTTGTGTGAAAGATGGACACCAAAAAGCTTGCAAAACCATAGATAATATATATGTCTCTTATGAGGAGAAACGTCAAAGATCGATGCCGACAACTTTTTTAAGCGTGCATTGAAAAGTGTTTTGTACTTGACAATTCAAAAGATTATGACACTGATCATTTAGGGATGAAGATCCTCTACAATTTCTTATCCGGATTACACGATGTAATCTAAAACTTTATATGAGCAACATTAAATAATGTAAAGTCCACCTGCTATACTCGTGTAATCAGGGCAAAAAATTGAAGAGGATACTAATCCGAGATTTAGAACATGAACATGCGAAAATTCACACAATAATAGTTAGAAAAATACTTTTTATAGGGAAAACTCCTCCGAATGTGAAAACATGATCCACCTTAATATTACGAGCACAAATTAATTAAGCAGTTGTTATTATATATGCATTATTAACGGTCATGCATGAATGGTGATAAGAACTACCCACCAAAGATGGCTGAATTTAAATGGATCTCAAATCTTTATTAAACTTCTGATCTATATATGGAAGCTTTTTTCCTTTTTCTTGATTCAAATTTCTATTAAATAAGAACGTTCTTATTCAGCATTTCTAGTCATGATCGTTCTTATTCAGTGATTCATTACCTAATTTTTCACCATTACAGGTTATGATTTCATAGACAAGGGCATTCAGAGATAGTGGCAAGGGAAAGAAACCCTGTAGGGTGGGCTATACAAGCATCCTATAATAGAATGGTTTCACCATAAAGTAAAACATGAAAACTGATAGCCCAAACCCATGAGAGAAGAAGAGGTGTGTGTGTGTTGAGGTCCACACCCCTATAAGATAGACTTGGAGAAGAAGTTTACTTCCTCCCTACTCCAACTTTAGGGTTTTCTCTTAGTATTTCTCTTAGTATATTTTTCCATAAATATAGGCTTATGTTATAGGAGTAAATGAGACGTGAGCATTGGGCAAAGAGGAAAAAAAAGAGAGAGCGTGGTGTGGCTATTGTATTGGGCGGGTATAGTGATTTTCTTAAGCGTTCTTAATAAAATTGCTCTGGGGTGGACGTAGGCCAGATTGGGGGCCGAACCACATAAATTCTTGATGTTATTTTCTTTAATTTATGTGCCGCTTTTCCAACAAGTGATTTCGGAGCCAAGTTCGAGGGGTCGGAGTGGTTTTTCGGGAGGAAGCAGAGAAGGTCCGAAACTTCAAAGTGGTCCTATCGGAGATTGGAGGGCACCGACCTGTGAAGGAGGTCGAGATAAAGCTAGAGGTCGAAATCGCGTCGCCGGAGGAGCTCGGACGCACTGCCATGCGCGGCACGCTCCGAAGAAAGGTAGGGCGCGTGGTCCTCACTCGCCACATGCCCTGCACGCGCCCGCACCCAGTCAGCTACTATGTGTCCTGCCACGCCAACATCCACATTAGTGCCACATTAGCATCTGTCATGTCAGTATGGGTCTCAGTCAGCGCCACATCAGTAGGGTGCCACGTCAGCAGAGAATATTTCGGTAAGAATACTGCAGAAGATTCTTGTTTTGTTCCATGGTGGGCCATCTCGGATCGATTAGTGCATTCAGAATTTCAAAATCCAGCCTCTATCAGTGTGAATTGAAATAACAAAGAGTATGATTACTGGTATGATGATGTTGTGACCTACGAATTACATGAGCTGGAAGCCACTGATGGAGGATATCCTTTAAGCAAAAGATATGTACGATCCATTGAAGAACAATGGCAAGAAACCAAAAGGGATTGTCGAGGAAAGTAGAAGAAGATCAACCAAAAGGCTATGGAGTTGATTCGTCAGTGGATCAGGCCAGAGGTATTCTATCACGTAGCCAAAGAGACGAACGCTTTTGCACTATGGGAGAAGTTTGAGACAATGTACCAGTCAAAGACTTCGCGGAATAAAACGTTACTAATAAGAAGACTCGTGAATATGAAGTTGCGAAACAGGATTTCAATGACGGAACATACCAGTGAGTTCCAAAACCTGATCAATCAATTGAATAGCGTTGAAATGACTTTTGACAATGAGGTTCAAGCTTTACTGCTTCTGAGTTCCTTGTCGGACAGTTAGGAGACTCTTGTTGTTTCTCTTGAAAATTTAGCATTGAATGAGAAATTGACCATGAAGTTGGTCAAGAATGCTCTATTCAGTGAAGAAGCACGAAGGAAGGAGATATAAACTTATGACCACAATTGTAACGCCCCAGGCCCAAATTCCAAACGGAAAGATTTCCGTATAAAATAAGGCTTTGTCACCATGGATAATCATTTATTTAGGCCCTAATATTTCAAAACTAATTTTGTACAACCTCAGCAAAATATTCATAAACCGTAAAAGACCTAAAAATATCAATCCGAGCCCTAAAATTTACACTAGCATATTCGATATTTCCAATATCGATGAAGATCTCCCAAATTAAGCGGGGCATATCAAGCGAAATTGTCCAAAGGACAAAGCAGAGAAAGGGAAATCATCAGAAGCCTTACTGATGATTGATGACTTCGACGCCGTGTAGCACGCGGAGATGCTTGGTACCAGCCGGTGGAGATGCAAGAACAGAGGGAGATACTGTTCTACATGGGTCCGACAGTACAAGCAGGGGATGCGGGCACCTAGACGGGGGTGCAGGACACTTGGATGGGAGTGTGGCTGGTCTTCTGGTGACAAGGACAAGGTTGGAGTGCTAATAGAAGAAGGATGCAACGTTCTGGGAGCCAGTGAACTCGAAAAAGCATCCAATACCCGACCTCCAGTGCTGAAAACTGACTTAGATGACACAACAATAATAGGGATAGCCAACACATCTTGAGCAATACAAGCGAGAATAGGGAACTTTGTTGAATGCACCTTCCACCAATTCAATGTCAAATGAAAGGTGTTATTTCTTCATAGCCCTCCATGAAGTACCTCTCTAATTAAGATTTCTGAAATTCATCGAACTCCTTCCCTAGAAGGTGTGATATATCATTATCATCACTACCACCATTTGAGGCTACATAACTCGCACTAGCAGAGGATTGGGAAGAAGTGTCTGACTACAGTGCAGGGCCTCAAGGAGTGTTAAAAGTGGTGTAGTCCCACATTGCGGTGTGTGAGTTTGTAGGCTTATAAATAGAAGCCCCCTTGTAATGTTTTAAAATATAAGTGAGTTAACACAATTAATCCAATTGGGTTTTTCCCTAATGGATGTCTCACTTATCAAAGTTTAAATTTTTATTTCTAACGTGGTATCATAGCAAGGTTTTCGGCTTAATCCGGTTACCTCCTGGCGACCATCCGGCTTAGTACCAGCAACTTTCCCGGCTCAGTATCTGCTTTCTCCCGGCTTAGTACCGGCTACTATCCGGCTCAGTACCGGCAACCTCCAGGCTCAGTGCCAGCATCCTCCCGGCGCAGTACTGGCGACTTCCCGGCTTAGTACCGGCAATCTTTGTAATTATTTTTTTCTGAAATTTTTCTTGTAATTATTTTTGTAACTCCAAATTCAAGGTTTGTCGGTTTGTCCACCTTGAGTTTGCGGGAGAGTGTTAAAAGTGGTGTAGTCCCACATTGCTTAGCAATGTGGGGTGTGTGAGTTTGTATGCTTATAAATAGAAGCCCCTTGTAATGTTTTAAAATATAAGTGAGTTAACACAATTAATCCAATTGAGTTTTTTCCTAATGGATGTCTCACTTATCAAAGTTTAAATTTTTATTTCTAACAAGGAGAACTACAACTACGACAAGATCCTCAAGGATATCAAGAAGCAGTTCTGTTGCAACGGGAATGTGGTGCATGACAAGGTTATGGGCAAGATAATCCAACTCCAAGGGGATCAGCGCAACAACGTGCCTCAGTATCTTGTTCAGGCTGGGCTTGTGTAGAAGCAGCAGATCAAGATACATGGTTTTTAAGCAACTGGTTGGGTAGACCAGTCATCAAGCACGCTTTAATCCCTCGAGGCTGTTCAAAGGGAACACACCGAATAGTTGTCCCTGTTTCTTCTCACTGTCAACTTGTATTCATCAATTAATTGTAGCATCATATTAGAAATGTCATTTTATGCGTACAAGTACAATGTTCAACACACCTCTTACACAAGTCCTCAAAAGATACATGTGATGAATTACCTAGCTGACCAAGGACCCCTTGCCCATTTGCCCTTGGAAATGGCTATTTTGAGTTCATCATATGAGCTAACATCCACAATGTTACTGCAAAAGAAATCATCCTTGTCAGCGAGAATCTTCCTCTGCGTGACTGGGAGTGGATACATGTACATCAAAGTAATAAACGTCGGATCAACAGCACTTCCTCGCTACTCCTAAATTTTTTTCACGTAAGTTGCGTTTTGACTTTTGAACGAATTTTCATTAAAGCATCTAAATCTATTATGAAGAGTCGGTGAAGGCATTTTGTGCAATTTCACCCCCCGTTGGTCATCAACTTGACAACGGATTGACTTAGATGCTAACTAGCTTTACGAGTAGCGTTCAGTTCGGTATAGCTCATTTATTTCGTGATGCAGAGTGACATTTTTTGGAACCTCCATACAGTTCAGTTGAGAAAAGGAAAGATTTAAAAAAAAAACTTACTTTTAGCTCTTGAGAGGATCCGACGGGCAGAGTGTGAGATAAGGTCTATCTGGCGAGAGGAGCGGTAGAGAGATGGTGAAGGAGAGAGAAAAAACTTGGAGAAGAAGAAACTCACGAGGGAATAGTCGAAGAGATGAAGACAGGGGCTCAAGCCTCACGTGAAAGCCAGGGAGCCGAGCCGGAAAGCCAAAAAATTTCATTAAATGACCTGGAGTGTATTACACGTTAGATCTGGATAAATCAATCTCTACCGTCCATCCGAATCCTTCGCACAAAATTCCCTACGGAGGCAATCTGTTCCCTTTTTGTGACAACCTCAAGCCGGGTTTGTGTTGTAAAATTTTTGGGTTATTAAAATTTTTGATATTGGGTTTAGTGAAAAAGTGAAGAGAGATGTAGTTTTTTATATTTTTGTAGTGAAAAGTTATGATTTGATAGGAGAGAGAGATTATATTGTAATATTTTATTGTGAGAGCAAACACAACCTAAAGCTTTGAATTTTTTTGGCACGCTTTTCTACTACTCCAAACTGGCTGAGTGTTTTTGTTGGCCCCAGAACAAATCCCTCGGTAACCTATGAGCTCTTCCTCCTGCAGTGTAGGTAAGTTGGGCATCAAAAGATGCCAGCAGATCTAATGTCGGCATCTTAAAGTGAATGAGGAATAGTTTGGTGTTGGACGAAAAACGTATCCACAAGACAATAAAATCACCAAGGAAACAAAAACACTTCATATATGACTCCCAAAGTTGCACCCTTAAATATAACAACTGACGATTATAATCAATGCATTGAACAAATTCAGTTTCATTAATTAAGTGACAAAAATTCAAGAGACTTACCATTTCTTTATGTTTTCACTGGACATATTTAGGTTCACTCCTATAACAGCGTAAGGAGAATCAGCCTCAACTCCCATGATTCTGGTGATGTGAACAGATAAATGTAACCAGTATATGAGTAATTGCATGCATGCAATTCCTAGAGAACCATCCAAGACACAGGTACACCCGATCAATAAACAAGATATATTCTGCTCAGAGAAACCACAAAACAGAAAAACACATCTGCACACAAACAAACAAACAAGATATACCTGAACTTCATTACTCCAATAGCTCATATTTATGCCCATTCATTACAACAGATGAAGTGCATTTTGCTCCATAAATAACTTACACAATATAAGGCTCAAAATGAAACAGTACAAGTACCAAGATAGAAATAGATATGACTGTTGGCCACATTAATCAATACGACCATTTGAGATTTTTATCATATTGGCTTTATGGCCATTTTGCTTCATGCCCCATTTTTGTTTCCGACCATGTTGGCTACACTAACAAACAAAAATAACTAAGGACTATTGTCCACCGCCACAAATACAAGTACAAGCATTAGCACAAGCCAGAACAAATACAACCAACTAATAGCCCTTGTCCTCCACCACCACCAGTAAAACTGGAAGTCTACAAGGACAAAATGCAACATAAAGCAAACGAAAATGTATCTGAATATGAAATTCCAAGTCCATACAAATAAATATTAAAAGGTTACAACGAAAAGGAATTAAACAATCCAATAGAAACTATTGGCATGTTGCTAGCATGAACATAATCATGGCAATAGATACAAAATCTGCAGAGGTGCCATGTCAAATCTCTTGCTCGATCTTCGTGAACAAGGAGGATATTTCTACAAAAAGGAACATTTTAAATAAAAGCAATTAAGTAATCATGTAAGTTAATAAAATCTTCAAATCAAAATAAATGAATTTGAAGTATGCTAATAGGATTACCCGCATCGAGTCTATAGCTCTCAAGGTCCTCTGTCAAATCTAAGAACGACCGTTTATCCTTATCAATTAGCTCAGAACTCAACCAATTGTGAGCACATGTAAGGCCCTCCAACGTCCTGGGAGCCAGTGAACTCTGAAAAACATTCAATACCCGACCTCCAGTACTGAAAACTAACTCAGGTGACACAACCGTAATAGGGATAGCTAACACATCTCGAGCAATACAAGCGAGAATAGGGAACTTCGTTGAATTCACCTTCCACCAAGTCAATATGTCAAATGAAGGTGTAATTTCTTCAAAGTCCTCCATGAAGTACCTCTCTAATTCAGATTTTTTGTTTAGTAAATTTTTTGCAGCTCGAAATTCATCGAACCACTTCCCTAGATGGTGTGATATACCATTATCATCACCATCACCATTTGAGGCAACAGAACTTGCACTATCATCCGTGGATTGTAAATTGTTGTACTCCTCAAACAAGCGATCAACGGTTGCCCTCACCATCCCTGTCATCTCATGCCCTTTCTCGATGCCAAGGACTCTCTCGAACCAAAACTCAAAAAAAGCCATCTTAAAGCGAGGATCAAGTACAGTTGCCACAAATAGAAACCTATTCATTTTCATCAAATCACCCCAATACATGTCATATTTGGTTTTCATACTCAAAGCCAAGTTCTCCAAAATGATATCACCATTTCCAGAGTACTTGAATAGATACTCATGGATCTCAGCAAGTCCCTCAAAATAGACATTTGATGTAATCTTCTCTGATCCACACATCTGCAATGTTACCTTATAAAAAAATTTGAGAAACTTTACAATGTGGCGAATGTGTTCCCAATCACCAGACGTAGGAGGTCCCAATCCCCTCCTCCCATTTTCATCCTCACACAAAAACATCCTAAATTGTTCATCATCTTCCAACATAAGTTCAAAAGCTCGTTGATACTTCTCTACAGCATCCAACATCATATACGTAGAATTCCATCGAGTAAGAACATCAAGAGTCAAGAAGTTCGTATCCAGAATCTTTTGTTGTTCCATACATTTCTTGAAAGTGTCAAGCCCCCGGGGTGCAGATTTCACATACTTAATCATGTTTTGGATTTTCTCAATAGAGTCATCAACCACTTTCAATCCCTCTGTCTCAAGTTCAATATGTGTGCACAACAACTCATCTGCAGAAAGTCATGATCACAAATAATCTTCCCCAGAGTCAATGTATCTACCTGCAATTGCCTCCTCTTTACTTGCTTAATGGCAACATCATAAGAGAATACATTGTTAACAGTAATCGTCAAAATCTTATCAATTTCCCAATCACGCATGCAATCCTCTAACTCTTTACCTATGGTCACCCCATCATGATCCAACACCGAATGGAAAGACAAAGTTCTCTTGTGTAGTTTCCAGTTACGGTCAATGAAGTGGGCAGTAACAGATACATAATTGATATCCATAATTGAAGTCGAACATTCAATAGTGAAGCAAATCCGATAATTGTCAAACTTGAAATTGGCTTTCAACCTATCCCTCTCTAGTAAATACGCATCCATGCAATCCTTTATCACCGAATATTTGGAGGGCATGTCGAATCGTGGCTCAAGTTCACGAATGAAATTCTTAAACCCTTCCCTTTCCACAATCTTAAATGACAATTTATCAATAACTATCATCCTCACAATCGTCATCCTAATCTTCTCTTCATTATACTCAGCATTGTATTGGGCTACTGCCAAAGAGTTTATCTCCTCCCCCTTTACACCTTTCATCTTATGAGTCATCATCACCCGTCCCAAATCCATCTGACTTTGCTTCCTCTCATGAATTGTGGCATCATTCAAGTGGGCTTTCAACTCTAAAATGTCATGCTTTTCATGATGGCACCCAAAGGGATTGTCACAATCACTATCTATGCACATGGGTTTGGAGGCATCATAATCAGACATCTCAGTCAAGTCATTCCACATCTCATGTGATTCACAACCATCAACAGGCTCGCCCATACTACGTATGGACTTAGACAATGGTGTGGACAAAGCAGCAGCAAATGGCGTTGACATGGGTGTAGATGTCGGTATAGAAATAGGTGGTGTGTCCATCTGAAATAAACAAGCATAAAGGATATGGAGAACATGTTTAGATGCTAGAGGTAAGGTTTGTAAATAAGAACAAAAAAAAAATAATGTTTTCCATCTAGGTAAGCCTCTATGGCCATATTAGCTTATAGCCATTTTACTTTACGCCCAAATGATGAGTTTTTAAGGTCTTCAGGGTTGGGATAGAGGGAGGGGATTTAGAAGTTTCGTGTTTTAGTGTTTTAGGGTATCCAAGTAAGGTTTAAGGGTTTTGGGTTTATGGTTTGGAAATTTGGGGTTAGGATTTGAGGCTTTGGAGTTTGGGATATGGGTTCAGTGTCAAAGCGGTCAATTTGTTTATTTGTGTACTACAAAAAATGTTGTCTAGGACTTAGGCATCAGGCTAACTGCCTAACTCTAAAGGCAGTAGAGGGTAGTTTATTGTATGAATCTAAGCATCCAGCATAAGCCGAACCAAATAAAAAACGAGCAAACTGAATGATATCAATTTGTCCCAAAATTTAAACAAAATGATGTAAACAGAAATCACAAACAAATTGCATATTTACCAAACTGCAAAAAGCCAAAAAAAAAATATTCAACAAATCCAAAGGCACATTGAGAAATTCCTAGAATTTCCCAAATTCAACCCAATTTGAAACCTAAAATGGAGCTGATGGCAGGCTCAACAAATCAAAATTCAAATCCACAACCAAGTACTCACAATATATCAAAAACAACACCAACAAATCTCAATATCACTACCAATCAAAAAAAATTTGAACATAGCCAAATTCAGAAAACAAGAAATCAATCAAGAAATAGAATAAGGGAGAGTGAGAGAACAAGTCTGAGACTCTAAGAGAGCAATTGGTGGCGTGAGATGACGAGAGAACAATTAGTATTATGATTAGACCCTAGAAGGAGAAGCATGAGACTTGTTGAAAAGAGGCGGACATGTGAGGAGCATGTGAACTGATTAATGGCATTTTAGGAATATTTAAGTTAATAGTAGTTCTATAATTTCGAACAGAGGTAAATAAGGGCTTAATGGTCAATTAAGCATTATGGTTTCTCTCGGTTAAGTTTAATTAGTCGTAGACCTAGAGAGTTATTCATTCATGCTGAGATTTACTGGTAATGGCTTGTTTTGGCCTTGAGAACTCTTGAACTTTCAGTTTTCTAGGGTTCATAGCTCTTGGAAGACTTGGGCTCATCTGGTGCAATTCATTGAATCCAAGTTGGAGAATCATATTGAATAGAAATTTATTCGAGTTATCTTATTTCATTTTTGTGTCTTTGGAATCATGCTCTTACAATTCAATGAATAGAGTTTGGTTCAAGTTATTACTTTCTTTGTTCTATGATTCTCAATTGTCATTCTATTTTATGTTTTTAAACCCTAATCTAGTGAAATCTCCTTGGGGCTAGAGTAGATCTCAAATTAAATCTAATTCCCAAATTCAGGATCACTACTAGAAGGATTGGCAGCTTGTTGTTGGATCCGGAGCCGGGTCCGCAACATATTACTAGTTAGAGAGTACATAATGAGAAATTGAGATTCTAGAGAAATGGAGAGAAAGATTGAGAAAGAGAGAATGTGCATCCTTGCTGTCAAATGAGACAAAGAGAATGACATTGTTTTATAAGATTTTAATTTAAAACCTATAGGTAATAAACAAAGTAGTTTGTTTTTGTTATAAGTAATAAACAAAGTAGTTTGTATGATGTGGGGAAACGAAAAAGAGATTACCAACTGCAGCAGGTGGGATATTGCTATAAGTACGCTACTGCCAGTGCAAAAAAATACAATTGAATACCGGTACCGGTAGCTATAGTACCACCTACCACGGGTTACTTTTTTTTATATAAGTACCACAGGTTACTTTCCATCCCCCAATAGTTCATAAGAAAAGCACAAACGTAAAATGAAGTCCTTAAATAGTCATGACTAGGTTGAAAGTAAAAGAAGTTAATGGGAGAGGAAGAAGAAATGGGATTGAGGAATGGAAGAAAAGAGAAGTATATGATGACTGCATAGAATCATCACCCCTAACATAAAAATAAATAACATACACAACCTTAATATGAGAAAGGGGGACAAGGGAGAGAGATTTAAAACATGCATAATAGGCAAATTAGAATACCTCTTCAAATCGCTCTGCCTCGTTTGCTGATGCAGCCTCAATACCCAGAGCAGGGGGTGGGAGACCTATAAAGGTCTCATTATCTTCCTCCAACTCAGCTTCTCTGGAAAAACTTGTAAGAAAATAGTATCACAAGTCGTCTCAATTGGCATTACATATTTCAGAATCATATATCAAAATGTAATCCCAAAAATTAAAACAAAAGCATCTGCTGAAATATCTCCAAGAAGTACCTGACTTCAGCTTGCGCATCTGTTAGTTTGGCTGCAGCTGCAAGTAACTCAGCTGATGGCATCTCAGGGCCAATTACTCTGCAACAAAAAGTAAGGAAGAGCTATAAATACATATATATCCTTTAACCAAGGAAAACAAATTGCTAGATGCATGTCAACATTATATACTTTTTGGGTTTTTTTCATTTTTTGATTTTATACATTCTAAATTATTGTACCTGATTTGGAGTTTCAAAGGCTGTAATAAATAATATTGAAGCTTAATGACTGATTATAATGGCTCTACAAAAAATTTTAACTCAGGGAGTTGAAGCTTTCAGAAGCTTGAGCGTGTTCATGAAAGGAATGGAGATGCTCTAGCACATCATATCAGGTCAACCACAATATAAGAGAACCTATACATGCTCCCCGAAACTACAATGGAGAGCATGGCATGGAGATGCTTTAGCAAGTCGTATCAGCTCAAACAAGAATCAAAGAGAACCTATATATGCTCCCCAAAACAACAATCGTAGCGCATGGCATATACCAGATAACCAGTAGGACAAGAAGAGGTATTTGAGCTCAAAAGACATCAGAGGACGAAGTTTGGGATATGCATAAGAGATTTTGGAAGGAACTCGTGAAAACCTGCATGCTATATAATCCAGCAAAGGATCCGCATCCAACTCCAGAGAAATTTGAAAAATTTGACATTTCCAGGCAGTATATGAAGGGGTGGTCCCCATTCATGCATTTACACTTACCTTCTCCCAACCCAAACGGCAGAATTTTTTTTCTCATTTTTGAATGTAGTAGACCCCTTTAATCAGAAGTTTGGCAACACGAGCTAGAGGGGATGTTATTGAGAAAGACCGAATCAAAGGAGTCCAGATTCTGGTTAACTATTTGCCCCTTTTGAAATATTTCCTCCGCTGTGGATTAAACTCTATCAGCAACCACTCCAACAATTAAACTCTGGTCATCGTATCTGCCCAGTGCAGATACTATTGTTATAATCTCCAAGATCCTCTTTCTGCTTCTCAAATGTCTAATAAAAAGTATCCACAGGGCAGCTACTAAATACGAATAATAAATGTGATCCAGAAACTGTAAATTTATCGTGCAATACAAAGATGTATCCTATTTCGCTATATAGAGCAAGAGGAAAACTTCAAATTGGGGGAAAAGACACCGCAGTAATTTTTTTTGTAGGGCCATGCTTTATGAAAAGCACAATTAAGCAGACAAAACCGCCCGAGTATATATCCAGACCTTCTACAAGCTTGTTATATCTCATTAAAATGGACAAGAACAGGCATTGACTCATTCACTGGTCAATATTGCTGGTACGGTAGAATAAAGCACATCATAATGGAAATAACAGCTAATCAGGAACGAAATAAAACCAATAGTACATAACTACCTTCTTTTAGGAGCAGTAGCATCATCCTCTGGACATGGCCTTAGTGTATTATTCTCATGCATTACTGGTCCTGCTTCTGCATCCACTGCTATCGACTGCACGCCATTTGGTGGTTCAGGCCGATCGCCTTGTTGCTCCCCAGGTTCTACGCGAGCATGAATTAGGGGTCCCACAACTTCTAAAGTAGGCCGAACATTTGAAGGTAGTAAAAAGACTCTATCAGTATCACCATGCTCCATATCACCCTCATTATTTGAAGACCCAAACCTGGACTCATCATCCTCATCAACCCTTCTCTTCTTTCCCTCTCTTCTTGTTATCCTTCTTTTCTCCCTCCTACTTTCTTTCTCCGTCCTCGACTCCTTATCATCGCTTCTTTTTCGATGCCCGGGGCTACGCCGCCGCTTCGCAGATTCATCGTCTGAGCTCGACGATGAAGTCTCCGTGTCCTCTACACGCTCCTTTGACTTGCTCTCCGACGAGTTCTTACTCTTCTTCGAGCTATCAACCATTTTGGGACGCTTCTGTGATTTGCAAATTGCCGAATGACACCCTTACCAATTCGGCCTTGTAATCTTCTCTGACCCGACGAGGTTGTGGAAAAAATGGACCGGATCAGTGACCCGAAATAGCTATGGTGTACTTGAAAGAAATCAGAAAGAGAACTTGGGCTGCTTGGTTTACGTGTAGCCCGAAAAAGAGCAGAACCCAAAAACCCGATTTATTAAAAAATATGGCCATGTTTGGTTTTAAAAATATTTTTTTCAGTAATGATTAAAAAAAATTTAGATATAATTTTTTAGGAGTTTATGAGAATGGTGGGTCCACATAAATGATGATTAGAAAGATAAATTTTTTAAAATTTATTCTATTAGAGAATATGAGAGTAAAAAAGTATGTTTAGATGGCAAATTTCTGTGATAGGAGTTTTTATAGAATTTTTGTGTTGAAAATTTTATTGATGATTGAAGTTTTTTTTTTTAAAAAAAATCATGTTTAGATTGGAAAAAAAATTTAAAATAAAAAATATATTTTTTAAAATCATTAGCCAAACATAGCCTACATATTTATTTTTCTAGGAAATTTCAAAAGAATTTGCCACCAAGTATTTGAATATCTCTAAATTCTTTAATGGAGGTTTTGAGCTCAAATATTACATCTACAGCCAAATTAATTCCTTAATGTTTTATAGAGGGAAATTTAAAGAATTTTCCTTCATTTATCTTCTCAATGAAGAAGTAAACATTGATCTTTTGAAGCTTTTCTGTATCTGTATCTTTCAATATAAAAATTTTAATTAACATAGATAAATAAGCTACCATCTAGATATTTTGCTACTCTAAAAATGTCCATACCTCTCTCATAAAGATACGTTTTATTAATCGTAGATTAAATTTAATGAAAGATTGGAGGATCCTAAACACTATCCGTGAGATCGAAGATGTAAGTAATTGAGTCCTTCACATCTTGGGAAGTTACAAAAATTCATCATAGTGCGAATTCAATGCTGAATGATAAGTATATGCGACAAAATAAATGTTAGATTCAATTTTAAACAATTTGCATTGAAAATGATTCAGATATAGGCCGAGTCAGGGGCGAAGCTGAAGGGTCGTGCCTCCTAGAACTAGAGATATTTTAAAATTGTTTTTCTCTTCTTCTTTTTATTATTTTTTACATTGGCCCCTTCAAAAAATTTAATATTGTATTTCAACCTCTAAAAATTAGAGCTGAAAATCGTGTACTCAAAACTGACAGTCGATTTCGGGCCGGTTTGGGTCGATCCGGTCGGTTCCAGCCCAAACATGTACACCCCTACTAAAAACCAAATTTTGGCTTCCCCTAAGCCTAGGACAATCTGATCATTATGAAATTAAACTATAAGTGCAATCATACATTGGTAACCTGTCTTATGTTTCGATTGGCTTGACTTTTTCTACTAATTACTTCCATTTAAGCACTTAAAAGGTGAAAATATACTTGTGCACCCTTTTTATTTTTCATGTATTAAGTTAAGCTATGAAGATGTTTTGCCTGCCAAATTGCTCCACACGTCCCTGAGGTTTAACTCTTTCTCTGTTTGGTTCTGAGGGTTCTTTTCTCCCAGCAGACAACACTGGGGTTTATATCAAATCTCAATTTGGTCCTACCGTCAACTTAATAGACAGAATTGATGACATGACTAACGGTATACACGTGGAGTTAACATGTCACGTAAAAAAAAGAAAAAAATTCCAAAACAAATAAACTCACACTTGGGCGAAATCGCCTGCAATAGCAGTCTTGCCGTGTCTTCTTGCTTCACCACCGCTCCTTCCTTCTCCACCAACACCGCGACAACAATCCTCTCATACCCACCACCGTCCCTGCCAGCAACGTACGCCACCAGCACGGCCTGCACCGGTCCCAATGCAACTTGTTCGCCACTCAGGATGGGCATCCGCTATAAGGCACATGCGACTTGTTTGCGGCCTCTAGAGCTGTATATCGCAATTCCCAATGTCCATCGCTGAAACCGTTGCATGATGGCAAGTGGGTTTCGCTCAGAAATGATAACCTGTTGTCGTGTGGCTCTAAAAGGAATGACACGTGCTTGGGCAGTAGGTCGTGGGGGCCGAACGGGTGGGATAGAAAGTTCAACAGTGGTTGGAATTGGTTGGAATCGGGTTCGGAGGTTATGAGGAGATTGATGTCTTGGGCGTCGCGGATCTTTTGGAGGAACTGGCGGCAGTGGCCACAAGGAGCAGAGGAGACGGTGAGGTAGCAAAGGTGGGGTTCGACATTGAGGGAGAGATTAGTGAGGAGGAACTGCTCGGCGTGGACGGAGTGGTGGAGAGGAAGTTTAGGGAACTCGAGGTTGACGCCGAGGAAGATGCGGCCGGAGGAGCCAAGACCGACGGCTCCAACGTGGTAGTGGGAGATGGGGGGACAGGCGAGGCCCTTGGGGTTTCAACGTTGGAATTTTTTTCTTTTTTTTTACATGACCTGTTAACTCCACATGTATACGTTAGTCATGTCATCAATTTCGTCCATTAAGTTGACGGTAGGACCAAATTGTGATTTGATATAAACCTCAGGGTTGTCTGTAGGGAGAAACGAACCATCAGGATTAAACAGGGAAATAGTTAAACCCCAGGGACGTGTGGAGCAATTTGGCCTAAAAGAAAACATTTGTTGCATAAGGAAGAAGCAATGCGGTGCGCATGAATAAAACATATTATTGTCATGACTTATCACAACAAAAACACAAATATTTTCAATATCATTCTTATGTTCTTACATGAGATATTGGAAGAAACCAAAGATTCTTTTCGCAACCATTTCCTTACAAGGGTATTTCCCTCATATCTCATTGATATTTCTCCATTTAACTCTTATTTTGCGGTTTGTAATTGTTATTGATTTAGAGTTTTTTTTATTATCAAAAGATCATATATACCTAGATGAGTACTGATTTATCCCCAATTCTACCGTTGATAAAATCTCAAATTTGGTAATTGTGTTCCCTTTTTCTTGTCATTTCGGAAGTAGAAGATTATTTCTTTAAGTTTAAGTTTAAGCATATGCAGACAAGTAGACTCATTCTTTTTCACTTCCCTTCTTCTAGAGTGAAGGGCTTTTTAATGGTATGATGCAAAAGTGCAATTCAATGATAACCTCTTATATATATATATATATGCAGTGGCCACAAGGAGCAGAAGAGACGGTGAGGTAGCAAAGGTGGGGTTCGGCATTGAGGGAGAGATTAGTGAGGAGGAACTGCTCGGCGTGGACGGAGTGGTGGAGAGGAAGTTTGGGGAACTCGAGATTGACGTCGAGGAAGATGCGGCCGGAGGAGCCAAGACCGACGGCTCCAACGTGGTAGTGGGAGATGGGGGGGACGGGCGAGGCCCTTGGGGTTTCAACGTTGGAATTTTTTTCTTTTTTTTACTTGACCTGTTAACTCCACGTGTATACGTTAGTCATGTCATCAATTCTGTCCATTAAGTTAACGGTAGGACCAAATTGTGATTTGATATAAACCTTAGGGTTGTCTGTAGGAAGAAACGAACCATCAGGATTAAACAGGGAAATAGTTAAACCCCAAGGACGTGTGGAGCAATTTGGCCTAAAAGAAAACATTTGTTGCGTATGGAAGAAGCAATGCGGTGCGCATGAATAAAACATATTATTGTCATGACTTATCACAACAAAAACACAAATATTTTCAGTATCATTCTTATGTTCTTACATGAGATATTGGAAGAAACCAAAGATTCTTTTCGCAACCATTTCCTTACAAGGGTATCTCCCTCGTGGCCTCATATCTCCTTGATATTTCTCCATTTAACTCTTATTTTGCGGTTTGTAATTGTTATTGATTTAGAGTTTTTTTAATTATCAAAAGATCATATATACCTAGATGAGTACTGATTTATCCCCAATTCTACCGTCGATAAAATCTCAAATTTGGTAATTGTGTTCCCTTTTTCTTGTCATTTCGGAAGTAGAAGATTATTTCTTTAAGTTTAAGTTTAAGCATATGCAGACAAGTAGACTCATTCTTTTTCACTTCCCTTCTTCTAGAGTGAAGGGCTTTTTAATGGTGTGATGCAAAAGTGCAATTCAATGATAACCTCTTATATATATATATAATTTGGATTAAGTTAATTTATTAGTATTGGGGTTTATTCTTTCCTGTCCATTGCTTTCCACTCAGATTTCCCACCAAGAGTTCTTGGGGTGACCTTAGTGTCTAAAGTTGGTCCCTCCTTTCATCCCAAATAGTTTTAAAAGAGAAATGCTAGCTTGATTCCTGAAATAGATAATTGAGTACACTTGTCTCCCACATTGAGTATTCCACATGTCATGTCATTAATTTTTGCTCTTCAAAAGAAAAAAATATTTTAAAAAACTATACTAAAAACACAAAAATAATAAGAAGAATAAAATTAAAAAAGACAAAACAAGAGAATACAAAAATTTTGACTTTCAAAATTAAACACGTAACAAAAAAAAAGGGGGCAAAAGATAAAATTTTTAAAATATGCATTTTTTTCAACCATCAACTTGTGCAGGTTCTTTCTTTCATGTTCCTTATTCTTTTAATAATCCTGCTATTTATTTGAAAACCACAAAAGGAGCGTGATATTTCTTTTCTATTCCTTAGTTGTTTTAGAATTAATATATCTGTGCCCAAATTAGTGTTGACCCTGATTTGTTTCTCAAAACTGCAGTTGACTCATATTATGGGCGTTTTTTTTTTGAACCTGGACTCATCAATAGAAGACAATTTGATAATGAGGAATCTGCACAAAATGCAATTATACGTTTGAAACTTTGAATGTCATGCTAATAAATAAATAAATAAGTGTAGTTGGACTTTTTGTTGACGTCAAGAAAGACTCGAAGAATAGATTCTCTAAGTTCACCGTTGTTTATGTGAAAAATTTGCTTGAAACAACTACTGAGGATGACCTCAAGAAACTTTTTGGTGT
This sequence comes from Myrica gale, assembly GCA_963930655.1. Lineage (NCBI taxonomy): Eukaryota > Viridiplantae > Streptophyta > Magnoliopsida > Fagales > Myricaceae > Myrica > Myrica gale. The sequence goes on from OZ005615.1 coordinate 21,641,819, forward strand.
CTATGGCACCATCAGTACTAGTGCGGTTGTTATGACCGACGCAAATGGGAAGTCCAGATGTTTTGGTTTTGTAAATTACCAGAGCACTACTGTTGAGAAGTTGAATGGGACAACAACCAGTGATGACAAGGTTCTATTTGTGGGTAGGGCTCAAATTAAAGCGGAATGAGAGGCAGAATTGAAGACCAAATTTGAACAGAAAAAAATTAGTAGATATGAGAAACTGCAAGGTGCTAACTTATATGTGAAAAATCTAGATGACAACATTAAGGATGACAAGAGGAAGGAGTTATTCTCTGAATTTGGAAGTGTGAGATCATGTAAGGTATATATTCTCTAATCTTTTTAGTCTTTCCAAGCAGGTAGTGACCCCATTGTAATAATTGATTTCAAGTAGTGACCCCATTGTAATAATTCTTTTCAATCATGCTTGATACACAAGGTCACAGCAAGGGATTTGGTTTCGTGGCCTTTTCTACACCAGCTGTGAGTTATTAATTTTTTTTCCTGGAGCATCTACATACCTAGCTTTTGTTATCACCTAGTTTTTCTTCTATTTCTTGTTCAGCTTAATGAAATGAATCGAAAGATGATTGGACAAAACCTGTATGTTCCAAGATAAATAGGTTTTGTGACGGCTAGTTAAAACCTTTATGGTGTAATAATTCATTGTTCACTGCTAACATTTTGCTTCTCATATTCAGTTAATGTATTGTGACTCTCACCAAGGCTTTAGATATACGGGAAGTTCTTAAAATGACTCAAATGCATCTATGGCTCCTTAAGGAGCTGTAGGTCCAGCAATGCCTTTTAATGGTTCGAGGATGCCAGCAACTCCTATTGATATCCAGCTACCTGGCCAAGTGCATATATAATCACTTTATTCAGCTTTGGCTTCTGCTAGATAAGAGAATCAGCCTAGAGGTATTTTATTCTTCTCTACCTGTTATACAGTACTTGTAACATATACTTTGATATGGATCATTGGTTTAGTCATTGTGCTATAAACTACCAGGCTCCTTTTTTTCTTTTCGTGTTTCTCCTGTGCATTCCCCATGTCTCAGCTGGGTTTTTATTTTGTCAATATTGTTTCTAAATGTAGGTTGTGTGAGTCTGCAGGTGGGCGTGTGTGTACAAAGAGATAGGGAGATGATTTGTTTAAGTTGTAGATATCTGAGAATACAATGAATTTGGGACTTGATACCACTTATTGTGAGATTACTCTACCATGTCCTATCTGTAGAGAGATTTAAGTAGTCAATCAATAGAAAAGACGACAATTTTCAAAGATTCAAACAGTTATATAAGAGAAAATGGTTACTTCCAAATAGGGTCGAATAGAATCTTGAACTAGATTAACTTAAATCACTTGCTGAGAATAGATATTTCATAACTCTCTGGAATGTAATTGTTGTACTCTTTTTGTTCCATAAAATCACAGATGTTGGGTGAACAACCATATATATCCCCATGTGGAGAAGCTTGAGCCCCACAATTCGGCAAAGTGTTACTGGGGTTGTCCTTAAGCAGAAGGTGGCCCAAGCAATGGAAGTCCTCCATAAAGCTGCATCAGATTCTGATGTTGGGATCAGTTTGGCTCATTGACTTTGAATGATTGAAGGAAAACTGATTTTTTTTCGATAAATATCTTATAGGATTTGTGAGGTCATACTTTAATTTGCCTAATTAGGCGACCGGCCACTTTTTTGGAGTCTTTTTATATTATAAAAAATGGATAAATTGTAAAATTGGTCCCTGTACTATACGCAAAAATCAATTTAGTCCCTGTGATATGAAAAACATCGATTTAGTCCCTGTGATTCTATTTTCGTTTGTTATTGGTCCTCCATCAGGGACTAATTTTATCACTTTCTGAAATCACAGGGACTAAATCGATGTTTTTCATATCACATGGACTAAATCGATTTTTGCGTATAGTACAGGGACCAATTTTGCATTTATCCCTATAAAAAATCCAAATTTACTGGTTTATTTATTGGTATCAAGTGACAACTTGATTGCGGACGTTTTTAAGGCTGTAGACTTGAGTGCGAATGGGATTCAAACATTTGAAATTATTAGAATGGTTAAAGAATATAATTCAAATAAAAAAATTCTATATTTTTCTATGATATTAAATAAGTGATAGATTCGCGTATTAAAGTAAATCCTCAATTTAAAACTTAGAAAAATAACTAAAAAAAACCAAGTTTGACAAACAAGAATGACTCGAGAAACATTTCTCGCCAAACTCCAGCCCTAACGAGTAGAGTTGCGCGACGGGGGTGGATAGGTCGAGGCACTAAGGAGAACTTTTGGGATGTATTTGGTAAAAGGAAAAAAAATCATATACCCAATGACTCAAACCCATTCATGAAGAGGTTAGCGCTATTTAAAGATATATGCATATATATTTCATTATCTTTTACTCCATAACCCTTCATACAGTTATCAAATACACTAATGCAAAACAATCTGTGACCCTTCAATTAAGGTAAGTTTTGCTTAACAGGTGGTCATTTCTTTTCGTGGGTATACTAGATAAATTTGTTGCACTTGACTTGTGCACTAGATTCAGACGGAACTAACTCAGTTGGGACTTGGGAGACCTCTGATGAGATTAGGAGCACCGTGACAAACTTTGAACACCTGAACTGGCCCACAACTAACACCCCCAAATGGAGCTATTTCACTCGCCTGTTGCTCCCTATTCTGCTATTCACGAGGCAAAACAAGGCAAGGATACATTATACCCGACAGCGGAGGGGACCATTCTCTCTCTCCCTCTCGTCCATACATGATACACCAACCAGCCAAAAGCATCACCAGCTGTTCTCACATTAGAATAGAACAACAGTGAAAGAAAGCTTCCAAAAATACTTCTAGTCCTTTTGCGCCAAAATTTCCTTGTCGACTCAGCTTGTGAACTTGCTCCAACTTTTACACGTGAACTTTAAACGTCGTAAGGCACCAGAAAGACCTATAAAATAGCTCTCCCGCTTCACCCATTTCCATTCAGAAGCTCTCATAAACCCCATCATTGCCCCATATCTACCTTTTAAGTCCGAAAATGAAGCTCTTCTCAGTTTTCTTCATTGCCATCCTACTCCTACAGGTACACTACAATTAGAGATTTTTTCACAAAGTAGAAGACTATTTTTGCATAATCATACTTTACTCGGGTGTATCTTTTTCCAGGCTGTTGCAGAGGCTTCATCAATCACTACTGCCGCAAACACTCCAGCTAGTGTGAGTCTATACACCTTTTCCTAGTTTTCTGCACCAAAAGCCATAGCCTTGCCACACACCTTCAGGGTGACCCACAAACCGTAGTTTTGCACTTCAATGAACGGAATACATTGTAATGAAAAAAATGCAGAAAGCGGTAGAATAGAACATTAGAGTTTGAACCCGGGGGATCTTATTTTTGTGGTCTCACTTTTTGGATTCAGATTGATGGAGGAAGCAATGTAGTAGCTCTTCACAGTAAATATCATCCTCCGAAAATCAGTAAGTTGCTGCTCTGTTTACTCATTTAACTAGATATTTACCCTGATTGCCTGGTGCCGGATTACTTTTTATGAGCTTCATTTTTGTCTGTGACGTTCGATGAAGAATGCCATTTTCCAACCTTAAATTGTTCTCCCCCTGTTTTTTCCTCAAAAGAGGTCCCATTCAAGAGAAGCTTTGAGTGAGAACTATGCCAATGTACTAATAAAACCCAAACATAATGTTGACACAATCCATGAACAGAAGGGAAAATTTGTCTCCAAACAAGCAATAGATGTTTCCTTATGAGCTGCTGCATGATGGGGTAAATAATATCATGACCCCTGCATATTTGCATCATAGAATGAAGCCATGGCAATCTTCATTTTCACATGGAAATCCCAAATCGATCGAGTGTCTCAAATTTCACATTGTTTAGTTGAGCCATGCAAGAGTATTCTGCAATTGCAACTGTGACCACAATTTGTATATATATATTTTCGACAAAACGTAAAAGCTAGTGTGATTTGACGCAGTACTTTTCTTTTCATAGTCTATGAGGACGCATGTGCATGCATGGTCCATTGCTTTGTAGGTGCCAAAAGTGCTATGTGAATATGTACCATTAGATAAGGATTATATTTATTCTCAAGCTTATCAGAATGCATCCATGTGATTTGGGAGTGTCAACATCTAGTCAGCTCCAATTTCTTGAAAAAAAATATTGCTGGAATCGACTCTAAAGAACTAGGATTACATTACAAAAGAAGTAGGTTGGATTAGGTTTCAACAGTAGACGAAAATTGATTCCTCTTTTTAATATATTAAGAACTTAGAATTGACATATTATCTTATAACAAAGTAAACAATTTTAGATTTTTTTTATAATTTAAATGTCTAATTTACAACTCAAATGCTGTCTTAGCTACTGCATTTTTTTTTGTTTGATGACGAGGGTATTCGAAGTTTCACTGTCCACTGCCAGCAACATTAGTATAAACAAACACCCTTCATTTGAAACAAGGATGTTAGCCATTATATCTATTGGGTGGCCCTTTAATTTCCTCTTCCTTAAAGATGAAGATATTCATGAATCTGGCTCCCATGTGTCCTTGAACGAAAAAGGATCACTCAATCAACAAACGACGTAGCTGGCTGACTTTACAAAAGTTCGAACTTCTTTATTCCCCAAATCGTTTCTGTACAAAAAGGCAAAGATGCCATTGACATTGTTGTCTTCTTAGTTAAGTTTGAGCGAAATCCACGTTATGTTTTGCTTTTGCTGTTCAAATCGATGCCCTATTCCAGTAAAGTTATTCCTTCTCGCCTTTATTGTTCGAAATGGTATCTCAAAAAATTCTTTCATGGTGATTCAGATTGCAGCTCTGCATGCTCAAGGAGATGCAAGAAGGCATCAAGGAAAAATAGGTGCACCCGAGCATGCAAAAGCTGTTGCCTGAGATGCCACTGTGTTCCACCCGGTACCTATGGCAACAAGAAGGCATGCCCATGTTATGCACGCCTCAAAACCCATGGAAACAAGCTCAAGTGCCCATGAATCTATTGCTTTTTGTCATTTAAGATTCATTAATTTTACTAGACTGCTTTTATTGTCAAAGGAATAAAATCCAGAGCTATGCTTTGGACGCTTAGGAGGCCAAGTTGGCGATGGATGCCAATTTCTCCAGCTTACTGAGTCCATTTTGTATTATCCGATGACTGTATTAATATCCTTCTTTATATTGGTAGCGAATGCTTAAATTTGTCCTCTTTCAACACAAACTCCTTACCTCCGAACTGCTTAGAGCAACTTCCTCTTACCACATTCTTCATCCTCCAAGGACAGCCTTGTTCTTATTCATAACGCCGGCCACAACCCAAAGCAATCTCTTTTCGAACCTGTAGTGTTCTGTTTTCGCATTTAAGAAGATTCAAAATAGTTTTGAGAAATCAACAAAAAAAAATTTCCACATCCGGTGTTGATGAAAATGATAAGGCTCTCAGGTTGTGTACAACTGGTACTGTTGAGTTAATGAAGGGTGTCTCTCTCAGTATTGAAAGCCATTGATGAAACAGTACACCAGAGGATTGGACAATTGGAGAACGCACGAAAAGCAGAAACACATCAAACAGTACCACATTAACATCCAACTACTTAAATAAAGACGAGTGGGCAAATTTTCAGGAATTGAGAAACACGGGACATAGGATGACCAAGAAGGCAAACATTGGATCGCTCCTCTTCTTGTCTCTCCTACAGGTCTTATTCTTCTGCAACTCACAATGTAGACTGAGTTACTCCAACAATTGCCTTATGAATAATTTGTGCGATTCAAGGACATTTGTGCCTGCCACCGTAAGTGGTCATATTGGCATAGCAGGGGCAAACATTAGCATTCCCAGAGGTCCCTGGAGGCACGCAGTTGCACCTGTTGCAGCACGCATTGCATGCCCTTATGCATATCTTATGCCGAGATGCCTTGCTGCACCGGTAATTACACTTCCCCTTGCAGTCTGGATACTCGTACAATATGTACCAAAAGCATCAGTCACAAAAAAAAAAAAAAACAACTTTCTATCTTTTGGAAAGTGAAAATTTTCCACCAGTTATTTGTGATGATATCAAAAGTTCTTCAAGGGATTGAAGCTATATGTCTAAATGCACCTTGAAAGCTACTGATTAGTTAGTGACTTGAGCATTTAATTTGTGCCTAAACCCAAAAAGCGTTGGGGTTCAAGCTGGCCACAATCAAGTGTGTACTCTTACCGATCTTTTGTGCTTCAACCCTGGACTGCTCTGCACTGCAGACCTCAAACTGAAAAATTTCACCAAAATGAAAAATAAATGACTACCATTCACAATATTGTAGCTTTTTTAACTTCTTAATCTTTTGTTTTAAAAAATTATTAATATATAATATGAAAAATTCATGAAACAGTACCTCATTTGCAATTAGGATAAAACAAATTATAGCCAATACAAGTGTTTTCTTGGTCCTGGCCATTCCGAGACCTCTTAAGACACGAGAAGGAGAGATGTCTGATGCCCGTGGCCTCAAAAGCTTTAAGTGCCTTTATAGCTAAAGAAGAAAGTGTTCTGTTAGACAATGATCTTATCATCCACCATAATCCCCGTTGGAAACAAACTTCCCTAACATTATGCCCGCCAATTGATCGGCTTGACTGAGTAAGATAAATGAATGTCCTTTTCATATATGAAGATAAATGAATGTCCTTTTCACCATGAGTTATTCTCATGCTGCATATCTTGATTGGACACGTTATTTTTCTTATTACTTTTCATGCTTTTTATCATATCACTAAATATGACACGTTAAACCCCAAATTACCAAATCTAAAATAAAAGCCAATTTTTCTTTTACGTTTTTTTTATACGTCAGGGCATCCATGAGCTTGGCGCGTATAATGCATAGATTATTTAAGTAATTCAAATTATATGAATGTCATATTTTCAAGAATAAGCAACATTGTTTTGAGGACTTAATTCTTGTCCTCTATATGAAAGATAATATCATAATAAAATCTTGTAGATTTGATATATATGATAGTATAATTATCACGATATCAAATATTTGAGTTTAATGTGATATCATTATCAAGATAATCTAGAGATTCAAGTTTAAATGTATCATGTCTTGTATTGTCTCTATAAATAGAGATATTCAACTTGTAATCTATATAGACTCATAATAAAAATATAGTCAAAGAGAACTTTTACAGTGGATGTAGGTCTTCTAGACCAAACCACTTATATTTTGTCTCTCCTTACTCTTCTCCTCTCTCCATTATATTTCAAATATGCATTGTTTATCTTTCCTTTCAGTGTTAAATAATAAAATTTCTATCTTTCTATCAACTTAAATTTTTGAGATGAGTGGTAGATTTATATGGTATGAGAGCCAAGGTCCTAAATTCGAGACCTGACTCCCCACTATCCTTTTCGGTGGCAAGAGGCACTCCAACCCCTCCATCCGTCTTCTATTTTGTTCTCCAGTGACCGAAGTCTTGAATAAAACACTCATTTGTGTCACTTTTTGGAGTGTTTTAGGTAAACTTGGAGCTTAAATCCTGATGTCTATGGTAGTTTTTAGTGGATACGACTGACCTAAAGATGATTTAAATCAATCGGCGTCCTTATTTGCCCATGATCAGAGCTGACTGGCCGACACGTGGTGGCTCGTGCGCCCTTCGTCGGTGGCAGGAGGCGCTCCTGTCCATCCCTCTACTCTTCTATTTTGCTCTTCAGTAACCATAGTCTTAAATAAACACTCACCCGTGTCACTCTTTGGAGATTTTTAGGTAAACTTGGAACTTAGATCCTTATGTCTATAGTGATTATTAGTGGACAGAAGTCACAACAGACCTAGAGATTATTTAAATCAATCGGCGTCCTCATTTGCCCATGATCAGAGCTGACCGGCCAACATGTGGTGGCTCGTGCGCGCCTGTGGATGTCTCGCGCCCGACTACTTTTCCTCCTATTTCGAGCTCCAACAGTTAAATCTGGTAGGCACACCCCTATCCTCGTCCTCCGGCTATCTACACAGCCCAAGTCAGGGATCGGTCAGCTGACGTGCACGTGCATCTCACACGCTGACCGTTTTTCCCTTTCCACTTGCAGATTTTGCTGCCTCCCTTCGGGCTAGTTTCCTTCTTGTTGTTTTTTGTTTTTTCAGTTTGCCGCCCATTATGGGTCATCTTAACTCTATCTTGTTTGGGTATGTCTGGCTGTTAGACTCCTTAACTAGTTGGCCGTCGCCTTTCCAGAAGGACTGATACGCCCTTTAAAAGCATGTAACTGCTGTCTTGAACCACTTTTATTAATAAAATTTCAGAGTTGTTATGATATAAAAAAAAAAAATACTTACAAGCTGCGCACTATAACAAGCTCTTCCCTTCGTAATTGCACCACAGGACATGTAGGAGCTACCACGAATTAGTCCACCGGTGTTCATCAATGTTTTTGGAGGGATTAAGAAACAAAGTGTATCGCGGCTTCATTTCAGGAAAGTAGTTCGTCGATTGGACGTGAAATTCCTTAGTACTCGGCCGCCCAGAAGACGAAATGAACTGCTTATCGACAAGAGCTAGTTCCTTTTCCAGACAGACTGAGCAGTAATTTATTTTCTTTCGGTTTCCTTTTTCCAGAAAATTTCGAGGAGGTAAGTGGACAACGTCTATGACGCATAAGGGCAACCTGACTATTCGTTCTCTGCTATGTAACTCTAATGTTTAGGCGAATTTCAGGACAAGAACATTCGGTCTTCAGCATGATGGGAAGCAGTATGAAATTCAACGTCTCATAATTGGGCTTCCCAGCTTTACACATGAACTTGCTAGTACATTTATACCTGAACTTGCAAGTTTCAAAAAAATTTGTACAGAGGTACAGACTTAGGAGGGAAAAAAGAACTAGTAGATCACAATGAAAGATTAAGACATTTACTCATTGAATAAAACTTGAACTTGCAAATCGATCAATCGTAATGAGTTCAATCTTTACGATGCTCGAATTTTTACACCGAGACAAGCATCTGACTGTAGGTAGCTAAAACCGAACCCAGCATCGAGTGCACTGTGCCATACAATCTCCTTTACAATCAACATTATAGCCCAGTACTTTCGGATTTCGAAGAAGAAGGTTACGAAGAGATTTCCCTTTTATTCAACTTCAGGAAATTTTTACAGCAACTAGCAGAGATCGTCATCTGAAAGGCTCAAATCCCTAAGATAATCCAATATTTTGTTTACTATTTCAAAATTTGGCACTTCTTTTTTGCGGTCTTCACCCCAGTAAGGCGAATGAAACTGGCCAAATGCTTTTCCAAGTATCTTGTCTTCCTCCTCAACACTGAAATTAAGTGCAGATATAGCTTGCCTGCATGCTTCCCACATCTTCCTATCTCCATCACTCAAAGCCAAATTTTCAATTTGTGCAGTTGAACGTATTACCCATTTTTCAGGAGAGAAATTGGTGGACGAAGCTCCTCTGAGCACATATTGTGGAAGCTGATTGGAGCCGTTGAAATTCAAAAGCGCGATATTTGGCTTAGCAGTTGCAAGATCAGGCTTCAATAAGATATTGCAGATCAAACATTAAGATTTAGCGGTAAGAAATATAACGAAATAAATAGAAATAAAACTAATTTCAGCAGATCCAAACTTAGCTACAAGCTCACAGTTTACCATGCAAACATTTCCACATGAAGCTTAAATGAATGATCCAACAACAATTATAGAAGAAAAGTTTCATAAACAAAGCCTATGATCAATTTTATTCACGCAACAAAGAAGCAGGTTCACACATTAAAATATCATATGCTTCTTCTAGGAATTATAAATTCCCAAAAACCAGTCTCAGGGAATGTGTTTATCTACAGTTCAAGGCTATCTTTACCACCATAGCGAAGTAAAAAGCTTCGTTGATAGAATTCCGAAAATTGTACAAACACGTGTGTCAAAAATCCCATTAACCCGTCACATGACATGAGAAAATAAATTTAAACTGGTTCCTTTTCTTTGTGTTCGGTTGTCTGGGGGGGTTCAACTGTGGAAGGGTCACCAAATCCTATGGGCTGCACTAGGGGTGTTCAGTGCCACCGGGAAAATCCCGTGGCACCGGCACCCGGTTCCGGTGCCGGTTTGCGTTTTCTTTGAAATCTCGAGGGTAATCCCGGTTCCCGGGTTACCCGGAACCGGGAACCCGGGATTATTAAAAAAAAAAACTAAGTCTAAACGCGCGTTTTGTAGATGAAGTCAGAAGAGTTGAATTTGAACGAAGTGCCCCCCTGCCAGTGCCATTCCCAAATTTCCCAGCCCTAAGTCTAAAATCTAAGCCCCTGCCAGTGCCCACTGCCTTCACCGCCGACGTGCCCCCTACCCACTGCCGAGTCGCAGACGGAGTGCCCCTGCCCACTGCCGAATTGCCGACCGAGTGCCCAGCACTGTCATTGTCTTCCTCTTCCCTTCCGGCCCTCCCTCTCCTGCCGTCCGACCCAGGTTAGCTTTGTGTGCTGCCTTTAATTTAGTTGGATTTGTTGCACATGTTGTTGATGACTTTTAGATCTGGGCAGTGGGCACTCGGGTTTGAAGAGCTGGGTGTGAGAAATGCAATTAGATGTAGATTAGATAGTTTGGAAGAGAAATAGATTTAAAATTTGGCTTTCGCAGCTATTAACAATTATTAGGTGTTTCTCAAGCACTAGATAGGTCCGTTTTCAGAGAGTTAGAAAAGTAGTATGTGTTACCTCTCCAATTTGCAACGATTAGAACTAAAAAAAAAAAAGACACCTGTAAATCTGTTTCTTGGTAACATCGATAGTTTGCAACGATGCCTTTCTGATTTGTGCAAGTGAGAATTCTTTATGGCATTGGTACTCAAATGATTGGTTTGTGGTGAAACCTTCTACAATAGACATGAATTACATCCTGCTCAGTGGGTTTTGATGACCCGTTTCTTCAGAACTATGATCTGTATATGCATATGCTGATGGCCTCAAATAAAATAAGGTTTCAAACAAATAAAAGCCATAAATTCTAAAAGATGCTGCTTTTCACATCAATGGTTTTTTCTTTTGATTTCATGGATCGAGCAATAGGGTTTAAAGCAAAGTCTCTGGTCTATTTACAGTTCAGAGATGTAGATGGAATTCCCATGACAAAGAAAGGTTATATGGTGTTTTGCATTTCACTAAAGTGAGTTTAATTGTTGTTCCATTCAAGCATCAGAAATGGAATGTCATGAACCCTGCAACTACTTCTGCAACCATCCATCAAAATCTAATAGAATTTTTTCCATTCCCTAGTCGGACACCTGTACCGGTACCGTTTCTTGCCTTGAACTGGTTGGATTATTGATTTTGGATTGGATTGTATTAGTTTGGATTAGATTATTCATTTTGAATTGGATTATTGATTTTGGATTGGATTGTATTAGTTTAAATTGTATTATTGATTTTGGATTGGATTGGATTATATTAGTTTGGATTGGATTGTATTAGGGTATGTTCGTTTTCACCATTTTTTCAGGATTCTAAGTATATTCACAATTCTACCACCGAACATATTCAGAATTCAAACACAAAAACCAATACATTTTACACAATCTCCAACAACTTTTTAATTTTTTATTCAACATAAATTTTCTCTCTCTATACTTTTTCACATAACTCCAATACTTTTTTATTAAACAATTACATCAAATCATTTCTCTCTCCACTTTACACAAACACCAATAAAACACTATTCAACATAAAAATTCACAACTTCTCTAAAATCCTACATTTTTTCTCAAAACGAACATCACCTTAGTGTAGAGTTTATATTTTTTATGTGTGTAATATGTTAAAAAATTAGCTCAATATGAATATAGGATTACCGGAAACCGCCACCGCTAAAACCGTCACCGCTAAGGGCCGGTTTTTGCCATTAACGGTGTAGGTGTAGGTGTCATTTTTTTTTTAAAACCGGCATATAAAACCGGCACCTACACCGGGGTTGAACAGCCCTAGGCTGCACGATAGGGGTAATCCCTTAAAGCAACAATCTGTGGTAAAGGGATTCATTGTCACATCTCTGTTACAAAACCATCTGATTTTTAATAACTAAGCTAGCTGCACCTTCAATGGATTATTTCCTATCTTGATGATTCTGTCGTCCCTGATGGGTCTTCCATTATGTATTTTGTAAATAAATGTCAACTAACAGCCATGAGTGATCAATGTCAAGTGACCTACAGAGATCAACCTCTTAGAATTCAAATGAGTACATATTGTTGCGTGTTGATAGATACACTTTACCACTTAGCTAACACTATTGACAGAAGATGAAAACTAGAATGCAAATGACGATATCAACTAGCCTTCCATCATGCTGGCACATAAAGCACCTCATAATAGATTGTTTTTCCCTTAATCAGATCATCTGCTGTTAAGTTCCTAAAACTGCAGGACTGTCCAGTGAGCATCATACAACAGCATGTTGCCACATATGCTTCCAAGAAAATTCTCTGCTTGACCTAACCCAAAAGGGGACCATCTTTCAAAGTAGCAATCGCATGCATCACAAAGAAGATTCGAAAGAAAGCATTCACTGACCCCCATTTCAAAATCAGGCACCCCTACCTAATTGACTGATGATCCATGTATCTCTCCTGCAGGAAACCCATATTATTTCTCTCAATTGCTCTCTAATCTAAAGCAATCCCATCTAGAGATACTTCACAAGACCCTATTCCGGTCTCTCAGCTGAAAAGCATTGAACCTCCTGAGCTTCCCAACAACAATTCCAAAAAGCTTTTTCTTGTTTTTATTCTTGACAAGTAACAGCAGTCCCAAAAAAGGTTTCCAGATTAACCATCAAACGATTGCAAACAGGCCAAGCACATCAATGTTGTAAAACCCAGAGTTTTTCCACTTCTTTCTCATTGGAAATGCCCTCTCTTCATTCAACCATACATCTGTAATCTTGATTTATTGGGGTTGTAAATCTAGCTGCCATAAAGCTTCAATCTTGCAACATGGACGTAGGACCAAAAACTTTTCAAAGTCAACAGAGATCTCTCCAAGCATAAAGCTTCAATAGCTAAAGCAAGGCTGCATGGGATTTTTATCACTCATAACAAATTATATGTGGTTCAAAGAGGGTAAGCGAAACCAAGCCTTTTTCCTCGTAGGCCTAAGAAGCAAAATCTGCATCACAGCTCAGACTCACAACCAACGGAACCCAACTTCTAGCAAGTAGATACTGATTCCAATTTGTCAAATGGGTTAAATTTTGAAGTTATATCAAATTCTTCAATAAAGAGGAGAGGCAACCTTCGAGTTCATTTCAGTTTCACCCATTCAATCTCCCCTTAGGAAAAAAAACGAATGGGTAGTTTGCTACTCACCGTAGAAAAGCAGAAGCGTGTTGCAGAACCAAATGTTAAAAGCGGAGAAGACAATGATTCCCCTAGCATCCCTGCCCTACCACAAAGAATTGATTAGCATACAGAATTCGCCACTTAGAATTGGGCCCTCAGTTCACGGGAACTAAAGGTACGGACTTTTCCTTCGTATAATAAACTCAGTATTTAGTAATTCCTATTATTCCAGTTTCTGCCACCCAATTAATTTGTTATGGTAGCCGGTAGGAACAAGCTAGTGGTTTAGACATTTGTTGAGGGTAGAGCCACACATCTAACAATTACAATGAAACAACAAAAGCAACGAAAATGAAGGAGGATTCTTGGGAGTGAGAAACTGAGAAGATGGTGAAGACCTGAATATACTGGCGTTTCCTTGCCTCCAACACACCTATGCAGAGAAAGAGAGAGCTTGCTGCTCGCTATTCGGCTGCAAGTGTCGAAGTAGAGAGGGGGACCCAGACCCAGTATATGCGCTACAGGATCTGGGATCGGGTTCGGTTATTGTCTTTTGCTGCAACATCCTGAGCCATTATGAGCAACGGTTATTACGATTAATTTTGAGCAATCCAGCGGTTCCTTTATTGCCACGTCATTTAAAATAAATCGACCCAAGCTCCACCCATTTTAAGCAAATACCAAACTCATTTCTCTTGACCCGCGAGTTGCCCCTGAAATCATTCGGGGATTTCAGAAACAGAGCAGATCTCGCCGCTCAGCTCGCCCCACTGCGCTTATTCCCCAGGTTTGCCAAATACCTCATCCACCCTCTCGTTGCCTCTTCCTACAACTTCTTTTAGATTCTTCTTAATAGGGTAGATCGTAGAAATCAGCTATCGCCTGGGGGATCTGTTATTCTTTCTGTGACTGATGTCAATTTGTTATGATTTTGAAGCTAAAGATATATCCACGAAGATTGATAAAAGGTCCTCCAGATTAGGGGTTATTTGAATTATTATCAATCAATATACCCAAGGGCATAGGACCACATTAGAACCAATCAGAGAAGCTGATCGGTATAAAATCAATAAATTGTTCAAACTGATAGAACTAGGGGTGAACAAATTAATCTGTCAACCGACCCGAACCGTCATTCCAACCCGACCCTACCCGAAACGGGTCGGAATTCCGATATAACGGGTCGGTTATCGGAACCATTTATATATTTCCGATTAAATTCGGGTCGGAAGTCAGAATCCTATAAAAGTTCCGAAGTTTAGCCGACCCGACCCGATATCATTTAAACAAAAAAAAAATATGTATTTTTAATAGGCAGGTTAGCTAACGTTCATTTTTTTTACTCTTGAACTTCAGATCGCATAAAAGGATACAAACAAAGGAAAAGTTAAAACTATGTCGTTTACCTTTGTATATATATAAACTTTAAAAAAACCCTAAAATCTCACCTCATCTCTTACACTCAAACCCTCACGCGGCTGCTCTGTGCTCTCACATCTCGTCTAAGTCGCCTCTCTCAATTTTCAAACGGTGAAACAATCATTTTGAAGCAAAAAAAACACAATTGTCTTGAAGGCAAAAGTTGGTTGGCCATCTTGTGACATGTGAGTTAAAAAGCTAAAAAGCTATTCTTTAAAGTTTCAATCTTGATTTTTAATAGTTATTTGCCTTTTGAATATTTGATTCTTGCCTCTCTGTATATTTATCTAATTCTGCATTTTACTTTCTCTTGACGTTGCAGTGGAGGTCTAGGTACTTTGCCTTTGTTTGCTGCTTTGTTCAAGGCTCTGAAACCCCATTTTTGTCTGAGGTTTGGACATTAGTTTCCTTATATTATCTTATTGTTTGTTGTGTGTGGGATCGTATGGATGTATTGACTTTTATGATATTATTCGTTTCGGTCTTCATTCTTTGTAGGACCCATGAACATTGGTGCATTAATTTCTAGTTTTGTACTTTTGTTTGTTTCAAATTTTGAATGTTCTATTGTTTGTTTGGATCTCCAAGACCTATTTATAAAAATATTTTAATTTGCACATATGTGGTCCCTGGATATTATTAAATGTCTTGTACTTTGCACATATGTGGTCCCCCTATTTGATTAATATGTTGACCTTAAAGAATAAAAAGTTGTATGATCTTTTAATTTGTTTAAAGATACTCAAATATGTATTATAAAATTGTCAATATTATGTTAACAAAATAAACTGCTACGGTTGCTTTTATGTGATGAGTTCTTTTGATTTTTTTACAGATGAACCCAAATCATCATTTGGCAATAGATGATGAGATGGTTGAGGAATTTCATATTGAAGCTGAAATGGAAGACAGATGAGAGAGATTTATTTCTCTTGGTTTGAACTTCTATTTGGTTTATATTTTAGTAGTTCCATAACTTTGTAAACTTGGTTTTTTATTATTCTGATCTGTGGGTAAAACTTGGTTTTTAATTTTTTGGGATGTTACTTTGAAAATTGGTGGAGTTTCAGAGATATGGAGATAGAATGTTTCAGTTTCACTAAAGAATTCTAAGCAGCAGTGGTGTTTTTAATGAGCACCCAGAAATCTTAAACAACTTGGCCAAAAAGCCATATGAAAAAGTAAGATAATTGGGACCAATCCGGTCAGAAAATGAATTTAAGCCCATTTTATTGGCCCAAACTTATTCTAAACCGAGTTATCAAGTCGGGTCGGCCAATTTGTATTGTCGGAATGCGGGTCGGTTTGGAAAATATATATTTTCGGAATACGGGTCGGTTCGGAAATATGTATTTTCGGACGGAAATTGGAACAACAAAAAATATTCCGTAGAGGGTCGGGTCGGAATTCGGAAGAAGAAATTTCCGACCCTTCGGGTCGGAAGTACACCCCTAGATAGAAACTACATTAGAAAACACAAATACACAAAATGAAGAATAAAAAAATCAAGCCACATGATACACTTAAATTCATTGAATAATTGCCAAAGGCACTCCACTGCTTCAGACTGAAAATTCCACACCCATCCCAAACTTCTACTTTCAAGAAACGGGGAGGAAAAAAAAAAGGGAGAGAATAAAGCAAACCCCGAACCCAAGACCAAAAACACACCGCCCACACACAAACAAAGAAGAAGGCTCCAAGCCAAGAGAAAAAAGAAAAAGAAAAAGGCTTCATAAGAACTGGGAACAACCAAAAGGAGATCTGTTAAGAAGTATATCACAATATCTCCGCATTTGAAAACAACCAGACATTACAAAAGCATTTGATAATAATGCTTCATGGAAAACGACGAAAAGCAACTGCACTTGCCAAAAATCTGCACTTGCCAAAAGGACAGCGACGAACGACGGTGGCTGGGCAGCGAGATCTGCTCTGTTTTTTAAATCTCTGAATGATTTTAGGGGGCAAATCGCGGGTCAAGAGAAATGAGTTCGGTATTTGTTCAAAACGAGTCTGTATTTGCTTAAAATGAGCGGAGCTTGGGTCGATCTATTTTAAATGACGTGGCACGAAAAGAACCGTTGTGTTGCTCAAAATTAATCCTGACCGTTGCTCATAATGGCTCAGGATGTTTCAGCAAATGACAATAACCGAAACCCAATATCCTATATCCTGAGACTCAAGATTTAGCTATCCTGAACCGTAAGTTTATAGAAGACCGCATGAATTACGTGAATCATGGTTAAAAGGAGATAGAAGGAAGCGACCAATATCGGCTCCTTTATGAGTGTGGTCATAGGGGCTCCACACTAGCAGTAGAATGTTCAAATTGAGGGTGTAGATTGTCGACACAGTCCTATAAAAATGCGACGAATCTGAATTACAGGGATTTTAAGGACTTTCAGTCCCCTAACATAATTTCAACGCCAAGACCAATTGAGCCACCACACTTCCGTCGTGGGAAAATCAGTAATCATAAATGAGATTTATCCCTTTTTATATTTTTATTTTTGGGGATATTTGAATTATGATAAAGAATTAAATTTGTATTTGAATAATAAGTTACGGTAAACAGTTAAATTTTAATATTTAAATTTTATTCTGTACGTATTTTTTATTAGTACTACCTTAATTTCATAAATTGAAACGTGAAATCTTCTAGCAGATCCTCTGAAGTACGTGAATGATGGTTTACAATCATTACACGTGGTGGGAAATTCTACCTGATTTGGAAGTAATAAAAAATGAGATTTATCTTCTTTTTATTTTTTCTATTTCCGAGGATATTTGACTTATAAAGTGTTAATTTATATTTGAATTATAAAGTGATTTAAACAATTAAATTTTAATATTTAAATTATATTCAGTATGTATTTTGTAAGATATAATAGATTTTTTACTTTTACGTTAAACTACTAATTTTGATATATTACACTCTAATTTTTAAATTTAGATATTTTGTATTCTTTGTCCAGATTTTAGACTAAAATGACGATAATACTTTTGACTTATTTTACATTTATTGAAGATATTATTATTAATTCATTAAGTTTTCAAGGATATTATTATCAGAGAGGTGCAAAGTATTTATCATTGACAGTTGGAGTGTGTAATATGTAAAAATTAGTAGTTTAATTATTAATGAGTGAAAAATTTATATTTATCCCAATTTTTTTATTAGTACTACCTTAATTTTTCATAAATCTAAAAGTGAGATCTCCTTGCAAATTATTTTTATAAATTTCAACGTAATTATAAGTAACGAAAGAGAGAAATATAATCATAACAATCCGGTTCTGGGTCGGGTACAAGAGCAATTTCATGATTACGATGCTGGACCGGTCCGTTACATTAACTTGACTACCGTCAAACTCCGCCAACCGACTTGCATTCCATCGCCGCTCAGTCTAGCATCCCCCCCCCCCCCCTCCCCCCCCCTCTCTCGCTCTCTCTCTCTCGCTCTGCTACGCTCCTCCTCCTCTAAGTTCCGTGATTACGAATTAATGAGATTCTGATACAACTCCCAAACTGCCTTTATTTGACAACTCTACTATTACTTCTTTCACACTCTTTCGTCCTCCCAACTAACCTCATCAGATTTATTATAACTTTAAAAAAAGAGAGGTTTGCCCCAAACCATCACATTCGCACTCTCTGTGGGAGCGCCTCAGAGTTGCTATAAGCCTATAATGCTAGAATGGCTCAGTACAGGCAATCGGGAGCGGAGAGGATCCTCGGGACACGTGGCCACGATCTCCAACATTCCTCCAATGGTGCCCCCGACCACGTCTCCGTCGGGATTCGCCCGGCGCCATACAAGCCTTCTCGGACCAGGCGCTTGGCACGGTCCGACAAGGCTCGCCGTGTCTCCGTCGGTGTCGTCGTCGTGATTCTTTCGCTGGGGCTCGTTGTTACTGTCTTGGCGTACTATTATCTTTCCAGAGACACCAGAGGTCAGTTTCTTCGCGATTCATTTCGCTGTTGGGAATATGAGGGAAAGTGACAAGCGTATTTGTCTGCTTTCTTTCTTTGGTAACTATTGAGGATATGCGGTAAGGGAAAGGAGAATGGATCTCCGAGTTTTTTTTTTTTTTTCGCTTTATTCCTTTTTCTCAAGGGATGAACATCCGTTATTCTTCATTTGAACTCTGATTTGGCTTGTTGATGTGTTTGTTTGTTTGTCTTTTGTTTTTTTGGACTTTGTTGTTTTGGTGAGGTGAGGGAGTGATATTGCATTCTGCTTGATAAAAGACGAAGGTTGGAGGATTCAGTTTTTTAATTATGTTTCTCTGTTTTTCTTGCTCATACTTGGATGCTGATTTTAGGTAACAGGATCTGAAATTTGAGTTGTTTTCTGAGTACTTCGTTTCTGCCTTTCTGTTGGGTCAATGAGTTCCTATTTCTGAACTTCAGTGCATACCTATTTGGTTGCCAAGAATCTTCAGTGGAAGAAAATTGTCTCGGGCCTTCAACAGCACGTTGCCTCCAAAACGGTTGGAATGAAATAGTGCTTGCGCTGGCCAAATATTCATTTGATAACCAAATGGGAGGCAAGGTTTAGTATCAAGTGTCTGTTTGATCACCAAAATGAGCCCCCATTCATTTCAAGTGTATTTGATAAGCTGGCATCTTCAAGCCCAAACATCACCACCGCAATGACAACTTAAAGGCAACATTTGCTGATGATTTATTTCTGAATCGTAATATTCTCCATTAATGTGTTAAGTTTCCATTGAAGTGACGTCCATATGCATGAACATGTGCTTTTTGGTTCATGGTTTTTTCAGTTTCTCGTCATGAATGCAACAACTGAAAAAATCACCACCGCAATGACAACTCTCAACTTTACACTAGAATAACTACTACCTTCACCACCTCGACTATCATCAGCAACCCAAAGCGACATGGCCATCGTGATCATTATAAGCGTTACAGTACCATCCCTCCACTATCATCCATCACTATTATCATCAGCCCTAGGGTACTCATGGTCCTCATGGTCACCACCACCACCACTACTGATTTGGTTGTTGCGCCCACCTATATTACCAAGAGCTAACAGAGAACTATAAGATATCATCAAATCTTAATGTGATTGTCTTTACATCGAAGCAATTGTTGAAGAGTATATTCAATAGAGTGCATGATGGAGAGGCAGGGAATTTGAAGTATTCAATCTCCCGAATTTGTTATTTTTTTTTCGATTTATGATTGTGGAATCAGCGTGTTATCCATTTTTTCCTCTGATGTGGAGGTCTGGATTTTATCTAAGCAGTTGATGACTATTTATGTGTTGGTGCAGAAATAAGTAGTTATGCTGCAGATGATGGGTTGAAGAATGACGATTTCCTTACGAATGTGACACGAACAGAAAGGCATAAAGTTATATTTGGCCAGGGTTATGAAGGGCATGGCCGAGACTCGAGGTATTGGGATAGAGATGATAGGAGAAGAGATAAAGATTACAATGAGGATGTGGTGGAGAATTCTAGCATGGCTGCTAATGATGAACCTTCTGATAATGGTGGCATTTCGCTGAGAATGAAGAATGGCAACAAGAAGTCCTCTTCTGATGATTCAGTCACTGGTTCAGATGGAAGAGGCATTGGATTGTACAATGAAGCTGGGCGAAATGAGCTGAAAAGGTATGAAGAACAATACGAGGCCTCTCTAAAAAATGTGGGGCACTTTGCTATGGGAAATGGAAGTAGAAATCAGCTTTTTTATGCTGAAGATTTGGAGAAGGAGAACAAGGCAGCTGAGACTGATGATGAGTATGATGATGGTTTTGACTTTCATGATGTGAGAAATGAAGACTATGATGATGCTGGACATGGGGAAGGGGAACATTTAGGTGTAGCAAATGAAGATGCTGGAGACTCTGGGGAGTCTTCTGACCTTCTTGATGCTGGCAACAAGAATCGGAATGTGGTTGAGGAGGAGGAAACTTCAACCAAGTTAAAAAATGTCTCTCCTTTAAACTTGCGAAATTTCAATAGTGTCAACTCACAGTCCAGACATGTTAGTATCAGCAGAAGGGAGTCTACTAGGACACTGTCTGGTTCAAAGAGGAGAGCAAATCGCCACAAATTTTCTGGTAAAAATTCTTGTCTTGTGCAAAAGGTTTGGGTCCATGTCAATATATTATGCTGATTCACTCTTTTGTGTATGTCTTGTATACGTACTGCAGTCTAGCACCATGTGTATGTTCTCTTGAAGAGAATATGGAACTTATCCAATGAAAATCAACAAACTAAAATATTTTTTTTATAAGTAACAAACTAAAATAATAAAAAGAAACCAGTGGATTTTGAAGTGATGACTGCCTGATGAGGACGTTAGAGTCTCATAACAGTGGTATACCTTTTTAAGTGTATCCACCTAATTTGCAATAGAGTTTTGGTCCATCATGATACTTGCTAAGAAGGTTCCTCTTGAATTACATACACTGTCCCTCAGTAAAGTTAAGTTTTAAATCACATACCTATTGTTGTTAATGCTCTTGCTAAGAGTACAACTAAATGGATCCAGCAAGTTGGATTCAAATTTCAGAAGAATTTGAGTTAAAGGCTTTGACTTTTGAAAAATTTATGTCTGCCTCGAGATAACTTAAAAGGGAAAGCATGTCATGGACAGAGGGAGCATTAAAGTTTGCGTGCTAAACATTAATTCGGATTGAGTTGGGATGAACTTTGATCCTAATCAATTTTTTAGGAGTTGGCCATATGTAATTTTTCATGCTACCTATCTTATTGAAATCATACAGTCTATCATCTCCCTAATTCGTATATCACTCTTGAATTATTCTACCCATATTATTATAGAAATCATCTCATGGCACTTCCTCTAGTAGAATCAAATAAGTTTTTCTCATTTTGGCTCCACTTCTTTATGAAATCTTCTGTAGCATTTTTCCATTGTCTTTCTTTTCCGCGTGTGGATTTTTTACTTTTAACTTAATAGTTGTGCTGTGGTCACATAATAATCCCTATGCTATTTGAATTTATTCATTCTACTCCTATTCTATGAGCCACATCCTTCTTAATATCCCTATGAGCCATTGACATTCAGATTTTTACTATCCACTATCCCTGTTTCCCTTTTTCGAACTTGTGCACCATATACCCTAGTTGTAGTCCTACTAACATGTGAGGTTTAATTGCTCTAGGTTCCTCTTGTGAGATGAAGTTCTTGAACTCTACTGCTCAACTTGTAGAGCCTTTAGAAAGTCGGAAGTTTGCTAGGTTTAACCTGCAATACACAGAGGTAGAGGAGAAGCCCATTGGACAAGAGCAATGGGAGCCTAGATTTGCAGGACATCAGAGTTTGGAAGAAAGGGAAAATTCATTTTTAGCACATGATCAGAAAATAAATTGTGGTTTTGTTAAAGGTCCCAAAGGATCCCCAGGTACAGGGTTTGACTTGGCAGAAGATGATGCAAATCACCTCAGTAAATGCCACATTGCTGTGGTCTCTTGCATTTTTGGAAATTCAGATCGCCTGAGGACGCCGACTGGTAAAACGGTACTGGATTTCTTTTCTTTGTTGAAAAAAAAAACAAATATGGTGCGCTAACTTCATGCCAAAAGTAAAAAGAAAAAAGAAGAAAAAAAGATTGTTCTGGGGATTTATGCTTGTTCCTAGAGGAATTAGGAGTCTTTTCTGCTTTCTCTGTCACATCCTTGCATATTTCCTTTGACCTGTTGTCACATCCTTACGTATTTCTTTTGTTTTTATGTTTCTATTCTTCGATGAAATTCAGAATGAGATAGGATCATTCTAATACCAAGCTGAGGTAGAACATGGAAAAAAAGGTGTAACATTGAAGCCCCGTCTACTAATGCTAAGACGTTGGGCTGACATTAAGAGAATTATTAGCTTTAGGGTGAGGGATACCAGATGGAAGGTTCTGCATACTTCATTAAGGATATATTGGATAGAAGCAAAGATTTGGAGAAATTTGAAAGCAGAAGTCGCAGCAATTTTGAGGCGCTAACTAAATCTATGGGTTTGGAGGTTGGTTTTGATGAGTTTATCGATCGCTAACAGTGGCTCCTTATGCCCTTAAACTGGTTTTTTGTCGGTGTTATAACAGTTAGAGGTTTTGGTTTATGGTTAAGTCACAGAACTTCATGGCTGTCCAGGGGCCGTCGAAAGTGATTTCTAATAGGAGGTAGAGGACTGGAGAAGGATATGTGCAAAGGGAAAATATTCCATTCATTAAAGTTTCATCCCGTCTTAAGTTCTATGAAACATCGTTTATAGTATTGAGCTTCTTTGTCTTATAGGATTATCAATATAGAAACTGAGTTTCAGAAAGTGCCAGAAAAAAGAGAGTAATCTGGAAACAACTTCAAACATACATATAAACTCAGTGATCATCCTTTTCAAGATCATGCCCATGCACCAAATCTACAGTCCATGGCCCAGAAGTCTGAGAATCTTTGGGACATAAACACATGGTAACATGCAGAAAATTAAACAAACCTCCTCCGAGTAAAACATATAGACCCAGTTAAAAAGAAAACATGCGCTGAAAGTGAACCTCCACTTCCTGATGTATGCCCAATGGAAAGCACCAAATCACATAGACTTCTTAGCTGCCTATGTTTTTTCCTTAGCCTCATAAATCCCTCATGCGGTGTGCCTGAGGGAACCTATAGATGGTACCTTGCTGGATGGAACTTACCGGGACGTGTGAACACTGCCTGCTAAGAATTACCGTAGTATGCACCTCAGATGTGATGGGAGTTTACATATGACACTAGAAGGTCAAATGTTGATTCTAATTAAGGTCAAATGAGGCAGATGTTTTTCACTTTTACAAACAATATGGATGTTAGATGCAATTAGATGTTGGAATTTTCCAGTGCTAGAGTGATTTCAGTTAGATATGGTCATTTGAATCCCAATGTCGAGAATTTCTTGCATATCTGTGGTCTAAATCCTTATCAAGAGTGTGGTTTGGAACTTAAATGATGTTCTCAGTTTCTCTTCTTTCCAGGTGACTCGACTGTCAAGGAAGAATGTGTGTTTTATTATGTTCATCGATGAAGTTACTTTGCAAACACTTACTTCAGAGGGTCTAGAGCTCGATAGAATGGGTTTTATTGGCTTATGGAAGATTGTGGTGGTCAAGAATCTTCCTTATTCTGATATGCGACGAGTTGGAAAAATACCTAAATTATTGTCTCATCGGCTTTTCCCTTCTGCAAGGTGAGAACGATTGTTGTTAGACTATGGAAGTGTCTGCCCTGTGATGCAGTTGATAAGAAAAATGATGTGGTCCCTTATAGATTGCAACCCAATTAATTAGCATGTGTTCATGTACTTTGTATCCCTATGCATGTATGTACATCTAATGGATGGCAAATCCTATTGATGAATAACTGTTATCTATTGTTGAGAGTAGACAGCTAATTTATGATGGATTTTGCGTGTGTGGAAATGTTTAAAAAATCTTATATTGTGCTACCCTGTTTCAGTTGCTATGCAGACCATCTATTTGTAGGTTTGCTGGACATGTAGTGGAACTTATTCTTTCTCCTTGATTATTTTCTCTTCTTAGGAGTTCGACTGTTGGAACTGATATTCTCTATTCATATGGATGCAATCTTTGTTCCTCGGGCCATTTTATAATAGCTTGATTGTACTCCGGTTCTCACTTTTACAATTTTAGGTTTGCAAAGTATGAACGTGTATTTTAACTTGAATATGCCGTCTCCGTCCTCTTTCCCGCATCCCACTCCCGCAACTTCTGTTAAGTAGCTTGTCAAGTTATGTAAAGTGGTTAAACAACCAATCATGCTGCATCTTTCTCAGTAAAAAGAAAAAGTAGATGTTTTGATGATTATTCCTTGTCTTTGGATAGGTTTCAGGGTTTTTTGTTGCTTTCCCTTTTCTTATGGGCTAATGCGGCGCTTGGTTGCCCTTTTGTAGATTTTCATGATTTTCTTAGTTTTCTTGCTTGTTTGGACTAAGTGATTTCGGTATAGTCCCTTGTACTGCTGTCACTTTTCCTAATAAGATTGGCTTACTTATCAAAAAAGACTGCTGCATCTTTCTCAGTAAGTTGTACTCAGTATTAGTATGCAGTAATATAGTTGGTTAGAAAGGTTGTTGCTTGTAGAATTACTTGAGACCTGACTTATCCAAAAAAAAAAAAGAATTACTTGAGACCTGGCAACCAAGTGAATTTGAATGTTCATGTTGCAGGTAAAATCTTTTCACTCAGTTCAGGATGTCAACACTGTCTGACATATTTGTGATGTCGGACTTATCCATTACAAATATACATCCCTGAGTTTTTTTCCACTTTTTTTGTATGAAGCTTTGTGGTCAAACGGATACTTTTTTACAATAGGACATCTATATGAACTTATGCTATTTGTTGCTCGTTGGAGTGGTCTATTTGCTGGATCGAAGTGTATTTGATGCAAACAATATCTGGCTCTTGTATCTAAACCTACTGAATCTAAATTATCTTCAGGTATTCAATCTGGCTGGATAGCAAATTGCGTCTCCAACTTGACCCTCTACTGCTCTTGGAGTACTTCTTGTGGCGAAAAGGCTACGAATATGCAATTTCTAATCACTACGATAGGCATTGTGTATGGGAAGAGGTTTTGCAGAATAAGAAACTGAACAAGTACAACCATACCGTCATTGATCAACAATTTGCATTCTACCAGGCTGACGGACTGAAAAGATTCAATGCCTCAGATCCTAACAAGCTGCTCCCTAGCAGTATGTTTTTCAAAAGAGTATTTAATAGTTCAAAACTTGCCACTGCAGGTACTTCCTCCTACAATTTACAGCATACTTTGCCTTGTGCTATGTTTTTTTGCAGATGTTCCAGAAGGATCTTTTATTATCAGGGCCCACACTCCAATGTCAAATTTGTTCTCCTGCCTTTGGTTCAATGAAGTTGACCGGTTCACTCCTCGTGATCAACTCAGTTTTGCATATACATACCAGAAGTTGAGAAGGAAGAATCCTCACAAAACATTCCGTCTCAATATGTTCAAGGTTAATAACTCTTATGTGATCTCATCACCTCAAAGTGAATGGAAATAGCAGTGGCTACGAAAGAATTAAAATTCAACTGGTTGTTGGCATTACCTTGTCCCTTCACAACTCCATAACTAGATACAAATATGAAAAGAAAAGATAAAGGGGCAGGTAATATGGATCTAACAATTCTCTTCGGTTTCTTGTGTTGCAGGACTGTGAAAGGAGAGCTATAGCCAAATTGTTTCGTCACAGGTCAGAGGAAAAGCGGAATATTCGCCTGAGTGAAACTGAGTGAGATGTGTCTCTGACCGTTGTAATAGGAAGTTCACTTCTCCATGTCGTGCTTGGCCACACACCTATTGAATGCCCTGCAACGATCTACATGCTGCAAAAGTGCTGCTTGTGAATGTCATACATGAATTTTGCGATTTCAATGCAAGGCAAGGCGCAGAATTTTTTTGGCAGTCAGCCATTGTGGTGAGGTAACATTCTGCAGTATTTTCGACCGGCTGTTTCTCTGTAGAACAGACAATTACAATCTGCTCTAGCATCCACGTTGTGTCCATTTTTATTCAATTCATTGAAGCACCAGGTGTCTGGATGCCCCCGTTCTTTGCATCTTCCCTTCGCAGTCTCACTTACTTGTCGAGTCTGTCATTGCCTTGTAGGAAATTTTGAATGACCAGTCAGGCTTGTATGATATTTGGTCAATATGACAAGTCATTTGTCAATTGTGGTTTTGTATCTTCTGGGTGAAGAGTGAAATCCGATTTTCAAGAGGACACAAAAGGTTGAGCTAATGACAACAGTAGTTATATTTCTGCATTTTTCTTGCACGATATTTTGATGTTACTGGGGGTTCTAAGCTTTTTTTTGCCAGTTGAATCAATTTGAGAGCATCAAGTACAGCACCATTGGCCCTCGAGGTCTGCCTTTTGTTGAGTAGCTCCATGAAGCCGACTTTTTTCTTCAGTGCTTTCGTGTAGTCAATACTTTTTTAAATTGAACTCTACCCGTCGAACGGTCATCGTATTTGCAATTTGTCATTCAGACTATTATTTTTAGCACTTAAATTATTATTTTAGTGAAGATTTGACTGTCGCTTTTTTATTTAATCATTATCAACGTACATATCTTGACTTAGGGAGTAAAATGTGTAATTAACGAATGGTAGTTTAGGAGTCACTTGTCAAGAGTGGTAATTTGGGTGCAAATTCTATATATATGGAGTATTAGTTTCCAATGGTAAAATGTAATTTTTTTAATAGATATTTTTGATTCTACAATCTCATAATAATTAATAATTAATTGTTCATCTTAATATAAGAAAACAAATAATTTTAAGAGATGGGTGTGGTTTATGACTTGATTGAATACAGATGTCTTGGGGTGCGTTTGTTAACAAAATTTCACAAAATTTTTCACCAATTCACAATAAAATACTACAATATAATCTCTCTCCCATCAAATCATAACTTTTCACTACAAAAAATATAAAAAATTACATCTCTTCACTTTTTCACTAAACCCAATACCAATACTAAACTCAATACCAAAATTTTACAACACAAACATAACCTTGATATCCCTAAAGGGTTTCATGCAAGCCTTTTCTTTTTTATTAAATCTAGTGTCCGGATCAGTTTATCCGCACCTCTACTAATCTCAGAGTTGTGCAGTCCTTTTATCCCACATAAACTAGACAATTACTAGGATAATGACATTGAGGGTGGCCCCAAAAGGTTTCATGAAAGCCTTTGATGCTTAGAAATGCTTCCTTTCCCCAAAATTGAAAGTGAAATTTACTTTCATGCCAAATCAACTTTTCTTTTAGTATTCAATAACTCTCTACTTCTTAACCCTAATTTTCACAGCCCTCTCTCTATCTCTATCTCTATCTCTATCTCTATCTCTCTCTTCTCGGTGGTATTTTAGTGGGCCATATTATAGAAGTAAGATTTCATTAAGAAAATGCAGATGAAAATTATATAAGATGAGAAAGGGATAAACTGGAAAAGTAAAGAAGTGAGATACAAATTTCATGTAACTATTTAATATATCATGATATGTAATTATAAAGTCTCTAATAAAATATGCATGGGGAATAACTACTTTCACATTCTGTTTTTAATTGAAATCCACCATCGCCAGCATCTTCTTCCTTCCTTGGACAATCTCTTCAAACAGCTCATTCACCACAGATTCAAACATCTCCATGCCCTCTCCGAGAGCCACAGAGCTCTTCTTCAGCAAATCGATACTCTTCCGAAGCTTCTCTCGATCCACATCTTTGCCCTTCAAAACCTGAGCTTTAATATCCAAAACTGCCTTCTCTTTAACCTGGTTCTCCTTCAAAACCGGCCCTGATTCATCCTTGACCCCTTCGACTTTCTTCCAAAAGCAACCAACGAGCCTTCCAAGTGAGAGTGACAATGGCTTCAGCTGAGGAAACTCGCGGTAAACTTCCTCGTTCACTGTGATCTCAATTGGGTAGAGCAGTGCAGAAAAAACAAGCATGCCTATTGCACCATGTGTGGCTTTAATGGCACAGATAAAATGGACAGCACTATTATTGCCCTTAGTTTTACTCATGTCAGTCTTGGGCGGATTCATGTCTTTCCGTTTCTCAGCCCCATAAATTTTCTTCGTCTCGCTTTCCAAACTCTCAATCTCAGTCTTGGTCGTTTTATCTGGAACCCCATGATCGGGAAGCTTTCTGACTGCAAAGTCCACCATTAACCTATACCTTCCCATCCCTGATATGGCTAATTTTAGCGAGTTGCATAAGTCAAGGAGATCTAAAGTCTCTTTCATGTACTCGTCCACTATATTTATGCCCTCCCATGAAATGGGAGCGTTAAATTTCTCCATAAAGAGAAGAAACTGAAAGTTCATCTTCCTTAAGAGATTAATGGCTTCAGAGCACCATTTGAGGGAGATGGAATCTCCAGCCAGTGACGTTTTAAGCCTATCGATATTGATAACTAGAGAAGAAAATGTCTCGAGGGGTTCATCAATATTGTTGCAGGACGAAGATGGCCTTCCTCTGCGCGACAGTAAAGGGAAGCATGTAAGAAACTCCATTGAAAAGCATATGTTAGTTCTGTCTTATGTTATGTTGAGGCGATCGATCTTCTTCCGCAGCCCGTCGTGATAATCATCTGCGAGATCGTCAACTTTTTTCGATCCTTAACCGACTTGAATAGATCACTTTCTCGCGAAAAAGTCGATGGAAAGTACATGCACGAGTCTTTTTCATGGATTCTTCAGCTCCGTGTCCATGAAGTAGTTCTTTTTCCATAACTGCAACGTAATATTCGTAACCTGCATGAGTTGCAGCTATGCACGCAAGTGGTTTCTGATAAAAATTCAAAAGCAGGCGTGCCAGTTTAAATGAAACGAGTGGCATGCTGGGGATGTACGCCATTGGAGAATATTAATGAAAATGAAGGCCTAAATCTATTATCTATCGTACAAAAAGAATCAACCTTCTCAGTCACAAGGAATAGAAGGCGCTGACCTGTTGAGCATCATACTGTTACAGATTAAGCCAATTTTTTTTTTTCATCTGATCTGATAGGAAAGGAGAGAACAGCTTACGGCTTACGCAAGTTCTTTCTTCTTTCTTACCAAAAAAAAAGTTATTTATTCTTTGTAAATTTGACGTGTCAACGAATTTGGCATACAATGAACAGAGTACCGATATTTCTTGCAAATTAGTATGCAGTTGATTGGATTTACACATGGGATTATTTAAGAGACGCCCAGATTGCAGGAAATTCGAGAAATAAAGGACATGAGAAAAAATCTGCCTTCATAAATGTACAGTTGCAGTTCCTGATATTATAAGCAATAGTTCACGAAATATTTACCATAGAAAAAGATTTGTACCCTCTTTTGCAAAATAAAAAATAAAATACTGAATTCGATCTCTAAATATCATTCACTTTCCCCGGCAATCTAAAAATGCCCTTTAAAAAGTTTGTTCAACTATCATAGACGTGACAACTTTTGATTTTGACCTCTTTCTTAAGATTCTGCTTTTCCTAAAATGATCCTGCACAAGTCGCAGGATTAATACAGAAGTCTAAGGCACTTCATCAAGGCATCTGTGTGTTCAGGCTTCCCAACAGATACCCGAACATAGCCTGCCAATTCTTTGTTGTTGTAGTGACGGATCATTACACCCTTTTTTGCAAGATCCTCCTGCAACACAATAAGATCATCAGGTTTTTGTTTTTTCATTCTTTTTGCTGGACTAAGATGTTCCAAAGCAAAACAAGCACCAATCTGACAGGAAAAGATCATTTGAAGGGACAAAAGAAAATATAAGAATAACCATCTTCTAGGACCACCAACAAATAGACTCCAAGCCGGCCATCCAAATTACAACTCAAAATGTCTGGATAGCTGGTTCAACAGCTACAAGGCTGACCAGCAGTCCAGCAAAACCAAATCTGATTACTATAGTGAATGAATAGTCCAATTTATTCTTCCATAGACTCTTGGAATGTTACATCAAGTGCGCAAATATGCTAAAACACATCCTACAATTAAGAGAGAAAACTGGAATGCAGAGCACCATTATCCACAATCTGGTCATTTTCCGAGCTGGCCCCTATTTATCAAAATTTAGAGTAGAACAACTCATCCGAAGCTCTTTTGCAACCCTAATTACACCATAAGTGAAGAACACGAAATTGTCCCGGCACAACCTAAATTTGAAGATGGTGTTGCTATCTTGACAAATAAACAAGACAATCGAATCCCTATCAAGGACAAAGACCGACACATACATGTCATGTCTGCTTGTATATCAAATAGTAACCAAAGGAGATGATAAAAGCAAAAAAATCACACACCTTTAGCTTCTTAGCATCCATTCCAGATGCAACCTCACAAAGAATGAAATTAGAATGGCTTGGATATGGATTGAGAAAAGGCACTTCCTTAAGAAGACTAAAAAGCCTGTCCCTTTCTTGTACCAGAGCATCTTTCACCTTCTGGTAGAGATTGCAGATTCATATTAGATATGCCATTGAATACTAAGTTGTGCCTCAAAAATATAAATAAGCAATATATATCTAAAAATACTGATAAGATGAGAAGAGACTATTAACCTCAAGATATGAGGGATTCTGCAGAGCTGCGCAAGCAGAAACTTCAGCAGCAACTGAAACGTTATAAGGTTGCTTTGCTCTCCAAAGATACTCAATAATGCTCAAAGCGAATGCTCCATATCCCACACGAAGTCCAGCTAAACCTGTACCAGTTGTTTGCTTCAAATTTAGGATCTATACATTTCGCATGAAGAAAAGAAGGGAAAGCATTTTTACTTTTTTCGGTTAAGAGAAAGAAGGGAAAGCATTTCCAAAATGAAAGAACAAAAAATTAGTCTGAAAAATCAACCATGGAAAAACATGTGGAAATTAAAATGTCATAGAACACCTAATTTTGATTAATTTTAAGAAAAACGAACAGTTCACAACATCAAAGGTAATAGATCTTGTACCAGCAATTCAACAACAAGATCAACACTATCCAAAACAGAATCCTAGAGTGACAGATGTAAGTCCCCAAATAGTTGACAATAAAGAAGAAGACATAAAAAAATATACACATACCAGCTCTTTTGCTGAATGTCCGAAGAACAATCAAATTCTCATGCTTCTTCACCCATTTCATCCTTGATTCTATTCCTGAAAACTCAATGTATGCTTCATCCAGAACCACCAATATGGGTAGCTCAAGGATTTTCAAGAGAACTTCATCACCAATTATACTGTTGGTAGCAGGGAAAGATCATGTGAGAATAGAATCTAAATGACTAGAAACAAATGCATAGAGTTCAAATATTTAACGGATAGGGTGTAGTAGGCCCATTAAATCAGCATAACCACCCTACACTAAGGATGGAGCCAAATCCTGAAACCCAGTACAGGCAAGAAGAGGACAGCTATATTAACCTCTTTCTCATGCCATCCACGCACTTGTGTATTCTACAATCAGGCCTCTGCAACTCATTGGAGGTGCAAATAATAAAAGACACCTTAAATTGAAGTCAAACACCAACATAATGTCAGCATCTTTGTGTTAATAACCGTTGAGAGAGCTAAGAATGTTTTATCGAAGTATAAATGTACAGGTTTAATACATGCACAAACAATGCCCAAGATGTTAAAAGAATAGCTCATCTAAGCATAATCCCAATCCATCTATAAGCAGCTCTTCTAAACACTGACCCTTTTTGACATCTAGCTTAGAAGAAAGCTCTATGCACACACGTTGTATTCAGTATTTGTGCATTCCAGATGCAATCTAGCTAGAATGTTCACTATTAGGAGTAGGTAAGGAGACATTAGAGACTTCAAGTCAATCATGTACACGAATTACGCCAAATATATACATAGAAGAGAAAGAAATTGGAATTACCTCCCATCTGGATTGTTTGGAGACGTTAAGAATATGCACTTGGGTTTCTCCCTTTGAATTACAGCTGTTATTTCTTCCACATTCAAGCTAAAGTCTGCCTTCCTTGGAACTGAAGAATAACATAAAATTGCAGGCGGTTATGCATATATGAAAAGAAAAGCAGGGAGATGAAGGACAGATGTTTAGGAACTAAATAATGGTGATACACCCAAGAGTTTTCATTAATGAAAGAAAGAATCAGGCACCCCATGAAGAAATTGGGAAGAAACTGTAAGAATATGGAAAGGTTGTTTGTACCTTTTATTACAAGTGCCCCATTAACTGCAGCATCAAACTCATACATCGTAAAGGTCGGAGGACAGTCCACAATCTTGTCACCAGGATCAAGCACACATCTGCAGCACACGTTCAAGAATGGCCATTGTACAAGATCAGTAAAGGGCATACTAATTTAGAGACATGCAAAACCAAAAAACCCATTTTTAACCACAATCAAATCAAACAAAAATTCCATTTCTAACCGCATAATCAAATCAATGAGCTCATCTGCACCACATCCTGCGAGAATATAATCAGATTCAAGTCCTGAATCTTTGGCAAGGGCAGCGCGCAAGCAACGGCTTTCAGGGTCCGGATAGATATATGGGAACTTCATCGAGCCCAAAGCTTCCAAAACCTACAAACAATCTGAATTTCTTTTTAGGACAGCTAGGGGTATTAACACTCAGAATGGAGCCAGCAATAAACACAGACTTTTCTAAACGATTCTTTAACATTTTAACAAGACCCAGAAACTTGGTTTTGTTAAACTAAGGAAAAAAATATTCCTTTAACATCTTTACAAAACCAGAGAATTTGGCGAAGGACTACAGTGTATGTGACTTGCCTCTGGCGGAGGACCATAAGGGTTTTCGTTAGCATCTAATTTGATGATATCCTCAGGCTTCCTTCCAAGCCGGGACGATAATACCTGTATCAAAGAAACCCATTCGTTTATATGCATATCAAGTAACAACTTAACATGGATTTCCACTCAATTAACTGCTAACCAAGGTGTGTGTGTGTGTGTTTTTTTTTTTTTGATAAGTAGTAACCAATGTATGTTGACATACAAGACTTAGACGCGATAAACATCATACTGGAGCACTGGAGAAACAAATAGTCTCTGGCATTGATTCCCCTTTTCTTTCTTTCTTTTCTCCCCATTATTGAGAGGTAATCAAACACAACTTGTGAATTTTGAGCAAATATATAAACAGAATGGGTGACAGTATTAGGGTTTCTAATCGAGCTGCTGTAGTTGTCAAACCAGGTTAGTGAGAATACTTGATAAGTTGGAGAACCCAGTCAAGTCCTATGAGGGTCAAGGATCACCAAGGGTTCATTATGCTTGATGAAAGCACCTTAGTGCGCATAGGGTTCACTATTGTGGACCCATTTTGGAGGGCCCTTAATTTGGTAGGGGCTGCATAAAGGCCTCTTTTGGCTTTAGGGTTTGTCCCCAAATCATTTTAAGTTAATTAATTGACCCATTTGGGGGCATAACCAAGGAATGGTACACGGTAGAAGACCATAATCCACAAACACCATCTTCACTGACACGGTGTGTTCATATCCACATGTGTCCATATCCACATATGCACAAGATCATGGAATGTGTATAAACTAGCTTGGTTTAGTAGTTACATTCCGAGTAACACCTCCATCATGCAAGTATCTTGAAAAGATGCTTGCTAATTTGTGCCCGAAATTCTATGAAAGAGCCATTGATTGCTTTACAAGAAACTTCAACAAAATCACTGGCAACAAACAAATATCATGAACGATCCATAACACGTCTATCTCGTTTGAATAACAAATAAGAAAACTCGCGGAAGAAATAGTAAAAACAGTACACTTCGCACAGTTCATGCAGTTTGAAGTTTGATCCTTCACATCATCTTTTGCCCCTAAGAAGCAAGTAACCAAATTTTCAGCTCATATACAATGAATAATAACCTGTCTCATTCAGACCAAACAGCATAAAGCCAAACAGAAGCCAAGTAATTCAGCTACAAGATCGACGCAATTCTACAATTTGTTCTGCACTTAACTGGCCCATAAACAAAATCAGAACGAGTGAATAGCAAGGCACACACACGACCCATTCATCCAAACCATCCACAATTCAAAAGGGAAAAGGAAAATAATCAATCTTTGAAAGAAAGAAGCCATGAATTAGCAAAATCAGATCAAAACCAAACACAATGGTACTGAGCGAAAAAGAAAAAGGCTTTGCCTATAATACCTCAAAAGGCAAAATGGGCTGATAAGGAGATAAATTCCTCAAATGGGGTCGAATGAAGGAGTCGCCGGTCAGGCCTTCTTTACTCTCATTAACATGTTCTACAGAAGGAACAGGGGAGGCCATTGCAAGCACCCGCCTACGGTTTCCTCCGACGGAACAGCTGGGTTTGTGCGATTGAGGCGCCACAAATTGAGGAGAACTGGTGTTGGATTTGATCAAGCACAGAGAGGAGGCGTTGTAGATGTCAATGATACCCATAAGTCACTGCATGCAAGGAACTCAAAACTATCAAAAAAAATGTCCTCTTGGCAGAGATCCAAGTTCAGAGAAATGACTCGTTTTCACCAGAGTAGAAGTGAGTTCTGACTTCTGAGGGAGCAGAAGCGGCTACTGCAAAAGAAATTTATCTTTTTTTATTAAAAAATTTTACAACTCAAACATGCAAAAAAAACTTAAAAAAAAAAACTGTAATGTAAACTCTTAAAACTTTCACACATTTTAATAACTTAATATATATTAAATATTTTCTCTTTATATTTTTCACCAAATTTTAATATTTTTTATTAAAAAATTTAATCAAATCATCTCTTAATATTTTTACAGATTTTAATAAAAAAAATTTTATAATTAATAATCTTTAAAACAATTTAGCAACCTTTTACAAATATTAATAAAACTTAACTAAATATTCGCACCCATTATCAAACTTTAATAAAATTAAAATTTAACTAAATATTCACACTACTATCAAACTTAAATGTATTTTTTTTAAAAAAAAAACAAACGTCATCTAGGTGGACCAAGACAGTTTTTCCACACCGTTAATAGGTGCTTCAAAATCTAAAAACTAGTCCATGGGAGTATGAGTCCGTCTCGTTCCCCCCCCCCCCCCCCCCTCTCTCTCTCGTATTGTGGGTGAAAAAGGTTAGGGATAAGTAGCACAAGACTAAAATTAAATTCATTTGGTATTACAAATAATGAGGGAGCTGATATGAAAATACACCATAACAAAAAGAGAATTTCTCATATGACAGATAGTTTATTTGGTCAGTTAACCCAACTGAATTGTGGTAAAGGCACAATGATAATGACGTTATATATTTTTGGGTAATAATAATGTTTTATGTTGCTATGCAAAGTTATTTGAAAAGATGCAACAATTAGTTCGTACTATTAATTTTAACTACGTACAAATCTTAGAGCACAATTGTTTAGCCTCTGCAACTTGTTTCTTCTCTTGTTATCGGAAAGAAGAGCACTTACGCTCTAATATTTACTTTTCTTTTAATAAGTGAATAAAAAGAGAGGACATGTTCAAACATTCGACCTCCAAGATGGTACAGAGTGCGGATCCAATAGAATATCAAAAAATTGAACATGTCCTCTTAAAAATTTCAATTACCTTAAACATATTTTTCAATCTACAAATAACATCATAACAAAAAATAACATCAATATCTTGCAAGCACTAGATATTTTAATTTAAAACCAGCACGTATTCATATATTGTGTGTATATAAACTTAAATTCTGAGAGAGTTAACATCAAAATGAGATTCTATTCAAAGAAATCAAATCACTTTGATCGCAAATCAATCCAGTTAGCTTTAATGGGGCCAGCGACAGGACATATCAGTTACAAATATATATATATAAAAATTGAACGTTTACTATTGGGCCAACAGGGCCCCTGTTGGAAACCCCCCCCCCCCCCCCCCCCTCCGCCACTGACTAGCACCTTTCTATCAGGGGAGAAAAATATGAAGCTTAATTATGAACCTTTTCATGGCCAATTGCAGTTCCTTGGATGATCAGTTCAGCATCGATCGGTATATAAAAAATTAGGTTTTGTGGGCAAAGAGAAGTTTTTCCATAAAAAATTAGATCAAGGCTAGCATTTATCACTTGGCAAAGGTATCAAATATGGCAAATAGTATGATAAATATCTGTCAAAGCAATATGTGATATTGCATAAATCTACATGATAAAGAACTCTAGAGATCTTAGATTATGCCAAAACAGTATCATTTTACAGGTCTGTTGTCAACCTCCCTAATAACTATTTCCGCAGATTAAGATGAAGGAGTACTTACCAGTCTATGTGACTTGGAGGTTTCACCGGTTCGAAATCCCAAAAGAAGAAAACTACATAGTCCGGCTTTTCAAGGAGTTATTATAAGTCTTACATTGTTTTTTATTATTAGTTAGAATAAGGTTTTATAAGTGACGACTTCAAGTATTTCTCAATACAAATTAAATCTGTTTATCCTTTTGATATGGTGTGATCAGAAGTTCCAATTAGCTAGTAGTAGCTAGCATTATGTATTTTTGGGGTAATTAGGGTTTCTGCATGCAGATTATTACAATCAACTACTCCTTTCGGAGTACCCCAAATATTGTTGTCAACTTAATGGGTAGTTCTTAAAGTAGAAGAAACTTTCGTTTAAGATGTCTATGGACTATGGCAAGTGAAAATCTGTAAACTGAAACCCTACTAGATCCGCCTTAGTACTTATAGTTTCTCTTATAAAAAAAAAAGTTTGGTGTTTTCTCCCCTCTAGACCGTGTCTCTCTCCTACCCTGTATTCTTCCTTGAGTTCTCCATCCTTTTGGTCTGTCTCAGGCTTTAGCTTTCCTCTCTTGATCCCCAAATTGAATTCATTCAGAGATCGCGGGTTTTCAAGATTTCCTAACCACTAAATTGGCATCCCTTTTACATTATAATATTGTTAATATGAACTTGTACCAACTTTGATATATTAAACCTTTAAACTAACAATAAGTTATCCGGTGTACTTTCTATTAAGATTTGATCGGTAAGGTTGTATCTGATGGCCTATTATTTTATTCATTATAAGAGTCGCTCTTATCAGCTAAAAGATACATTTTAATACTTATTTTTAGTTTAAAAGTGTAATATGTCTATGTTGTTAGTTAGAGGCGCATATTATAAAAGGAAAGATAGTTTGGAGTGTTAGGTTGATTTTCCTACCACCATATAACTTGAATTTTGAACAATAGTCACCCCTTTGATCTCCTATACACTTTTTTTTTCCCTCAGAAATGTCGGAAGGCTTACAAGTTCTATGATGATACCAATACTGAATCACGTAGTTAGAGGCGCAATACTGAATCACGTCCGGCCCAAACTAATTTAGGCCAAGATACATGGTTACGACCAAGCTCACGTCGCATTCAAACCAGATGGAGAAATCGTTATACGTGTCATGAGA
Organism: Myrica gale; assembly: GCA_963930655.1. NCBI lineage: Eukaryota > Viridiplantae > Streptophyta > Magnoliopsida > Fagales > Myricaceae > Myrica > Myrica gale. The sequence goes on from OZ005615.1 coordinate 21,679,577, forward strand.
TGTTATCTAACAATCCGCGATAAACCGTAATTCCACTATTTTTTTATTCACATAGTGGAGGCGAACAACCGTTGCGAAGACGTGAGAAAACCGTCATAGAGCACGACCTTATGGGACGAAATTCCAGTAAGAATTCTCGCCAAAAAGAAAGACAGGAATGTGAGAGAAATACTATAAAAGGAGAAGCTAACGAAGGAAAAAATAGGTACTTTTCTGAGTAACAATAGTGTGAAATACGGAGAAGAAAATCCCCTCCGGATGTCCGGCTGAACGGCTGGATGCCGTCCAGCCGGACATCCAAGGGCTGAGAATGGGAAGGGTGTGGGTCCCGTGCGAGACACACACCTGCCCGAGCAGCCCGAACAGAATGCTGCCCGAGATTCTCAGCCCTTGGATGTCCGGCTGGACGACATCCAACCGTCCAGCCGGACATCCGGAGGGGATTGCCTTCGGAGGCAATCCCCTCTCATGAAATACGTATGAGAGAAAAATTGATTTAAGCATTGGAGGTTCTTAACCTCGGTGTTCGGGGTTATTTTTGTAGTTTTGAATAGGAAATATACGTGAAGATCGAGACACATTTACTCAGACTTGTTAACTGTAAACCAACTGATTCATCATACTGATACACAACTGATTCATTAGTGGAAGAGGACTTCCCAAGGGAAAAATGCCAATAGCCAGGACAAATTAAACAAGGTCCATCGAGGGTCAATACAAAGCCCACATGCCGATACAACCGAAAAAAAAAAAAAAACAAAGTCCGACAAAGAGCCAAAGGCATGTGGTGCAGGGGGTTTTAGAGAGAATGCATCTGTTTTTTTTCCTCGTACTGGCTCTTTCTTTTTGGGTCGGTCTAGCGATCTGATTACATGGACGATTTCTAGTGATGAATGACTTCACTTCAAAAAAAAGAAAAAATCATCCCTAAAATAACCTAAAAGCAAGAACTCTATGGTCACAATCTATTGCTTTTGTCCTCACATACCCAATTCAGGAATTCCCTAACTTATGATCACTCTTTCCCCTTTACACCTCGACATTTAAGATCCCTGGCCAAGACGGCATCCCCAACTAAAATGTAAAGCTGCATAATTGCTTTAATTAGTTTCAGCAAAAGCAACATGACTCAAAATGTCACTTCGCTATGTATATTCATCAACTATATACATCAATGAGAAAAAGCAGCTCTCCATACCATGACCTTTTGCACCGTGAATGGCCGGCGCAGGAGGAGAGGCCTCGATCAACCGGAAGATATCAATAAATAAGGAACCAAAACAAGAGATCATAATACAAGGGTGGTTAACTTAATTAAGTCATTGACCACCATGTGGGCCTTTAATTTTGAGCCTCCGATGAGAACTTTGGAGCAAGAAAAGTTTCTTCAAAACCAGCTTCACGATGACCACCATGCCCGGCTTCTTTGTCGAAAGCGCCCCTGCACCATTGTTCTTAACACAGCCCAATTCCACCATATCCCTCGAAGAAGACGTGCTTGATCTTGCACTAGAAGTTGATCTCGCCAATTCTTCATTGAAATCCTCCCACAACATGTCCATCTTCTCCTCTTCATGATCATCTTCCTTTCCATGTACGCATGAAAAGCTCTTTCTTTGAATATTCCTGGTGGGTTCTGATGCAAAACAGTCTTCCTCATCTTCTTCTTTGTTTCCTTTTCCTCTGGTAGCTGCAGGTTCTTCCTGGCAGGAGTTTGGAGAGGCTGCAGGAGAGAGGTGCCACAAAGGCGGTGAGTCGATGGTACATGGGAAGTCGTCCGCGATTATCGGGAAGCTGAAATCTTCTGTCGCCATGGCTTAGGTAATCCGCTCTTTGTATGTCAAGGGATCAGATGGGTATGACAGCGGCTCTGGGGGGTTGGGAGTGTTGGTAGTTGTTATGGAGGTTTTAGTCAACTGCTTCGACAAGTTCCTTTTCCATCCTGAATTTTTATGGTCATGATTTGAAGAAGAATATAGGTTGGGGGCCGCTCAGTTTATACTCTCAAAGCAGATTTGGTCCCTCTCAACTGGCCCACGATTCCCATAAGATCAAAATCCTGTTCTAATATATCTAAAAATAGTTGTCCATTTTTCTGTCTAATTGAATAGTAGATATAGGTTTATGTGTTTTTCCGACTTCTTCAAATTACCCTGCCTCATGTGCATTGTCCGTTACTTGTGTGGGTTTAGAATCGGTGTGAAAGAGGGTAATATGGGAAACTAAATTCGATGGGTATACATAAGCATATTGATTATTGAATACGTGAAAATTAGCTGACTAGGAAAAGTTAGTAATGATGATAATGATCATTTACCACCTACTTCAACATCTTGCCGTCTCCACAAGATCAAAGGGTTCCTAGAAGAAAATATTAAGACTTCGATGAAAGCAGCAATCCTTTAGATCGGGAAGTTCTGCAATTTCTTATCCGAATAGCAAATTATAACTTGGACAGAGATAAACACAAGTACACTAATTAATGTGTTCATTGCGATTGCAATTCCAGCATCATCCGGGTTGGTTGATTCATTGGATTCCCCGCAAGCTTAACCAGCAGGCTCATTTACTTGCCCAATGGGTAGCTAGGTCGAAAGTTACTGGTTTTGTAATTCTTTCTTCTATTCCTTGTCATATTTTGTATTGCGATTCGGATATTCCTTTGCTCTAAGGATACCATTTTGAATGGAATAGATATTGACTGTTTTGAGAAAAAAAAAAAAGTGTTCATGTAAAGTTACGGACTCTATATCTTAAGTAGTGTCTACATGTTGTATTTATATCTCTTCTCAGATTACATTGTATAATTCGGATAGAGAATTGCAAAAGATCTTAACGCATATCCTTTATAAATGGGATCGAAGTTGGGATTGAAGTTTTTCAAAAATTAATTTCGAAGATGACACTTAAGATGGAGCTAATTTTGTGTGCATGATTCACCAGCTGATTAAATTTGGTAAATGATTGTGATAGACCAAAATTTAATAGGGAATATAGCAAAAATTGGGTAGGTAGTGAAATTCTACAAGGGGGCTAGAAGCGGCCAAACCCATAAAAGAGAAATGGGGACATCTCATCTAACGCCAGATTGATAGGGGATATCCTTTTTCTTTTTGGTAGTATTTTCCAGTCCCATTGACAATGTTGCTTTTGAAAGGGACTTCACTACTACTTAGACTAGAAACCTTCGTAGGAAATCAATCATGGCTTGCACCGAGGAAGCCACTTGTACTCTGTACCCAACTTTCCAACCCATTAGGAGCCCTCGATAACAAGTTCTAGAAACTGCACTTATTATGGGCCAGATAAGACGCTACTGAAAATGACCAGTCTATCTACCAAGAAAAAAAAAAAAAGGTCGCCACTTGAGTCAACTGTGCAAACCAATCCACAAGGCATAAGATATATATATATATATATTAGAAAAGCTATTGTACACGAAAAAACACAACCTTGACCCGTGGTAATACTTTAAAAAATATATATATATAAAATCATTTTAGGCCTCTAAATTATGATGTCAATATCATTATGGGTCCAAACTATTAACTTTTGTCACATCCTACCCTCCTATTATTTGAGCAGTAGATGTTTTGCAGTAGAAGTAGTAGGAAAAATCATTCAGGTTTTGAGCACTAACTGATTATCCCAACAGCTAGTGCCCTGATCAAAGAAAACGCTCCCCTAGCTCCTTTCCGAGGCCAGGTTAATGGAAAATTATATCTGTGAACACAAGTTTGATCTAACCCAAAGAAATAAGAATAAACTTCAAATAATATACTTGAAAAAATATGGCATATAATGAAGGAAGAAGACAATCGTGGTCTTTTAGTGTACCACAACTGATGTTATCTATCATATCATATCATATCTTTCCTAAATACAGTGCCACGATGGCCATTTAAAAGTTACATTTCCTCACAATTGCAGATATCCATAGATCAATGCGAATTCCCCTTGCAGGTACTTACGAGGAGGTTTGTCTTTATACATGACAGCAGCTGAAAGCAAAAATTTCATGTTGATCCAAGAGGATTTCCGGTCATATTCGCTTATTTTTCATTCGCAATATCAGACAGCTATTGCCTGATGGCTGCAGGACCTCCCCCCAATGGATGCAACATAATAGGAAACAGCAGATTGATGAATCAAAGAATACATCTATGACGATCGAGAGGATTCTTGACACCGAAGAGGTATACCTTCAAGTTCAAATTCATCTATGTCCATGTGCTTAGGAAGGCGCTTAGGAAAAGTTGGTGATGAACCTGTCAAGGAAGAGCAATTTACAAATTGATGACCCATAGTCCAGGAAACCAAGAATAATGAATTTGCAGGAGTGACATGGAAAGCCCAAACCCACCCTCAACCATGTCCTTGGTTTCGTGGAGAAGAAAAGTGCCGGAGAGGATTGTCACAAATCCACAAATCTCGGTGACAATCTGAGTTGGATTTTGTCGGTCCCAATCCTGTATTTGATAAGTGCAACACCCTTATCAAAAACTCAACTCAATAAAGCCTCATCCGGACTAGTTGGAGTGAACTGCAGTCATTTCTCATAATCTTTATCATATTTGCATAATATTTTGAGGGTCTACAAATGCAAAGGGAAATCCCAGCATAAAAATTTCCATTTCAAACAAAGAGTCCCCAAGCGAATAGCATGGACATAATGCCAAGATAAAGTACTTAAAAACAAAAAGAAAAGCATTTAGTTAATTCCCTTTCTTCATATGCTGATCATCAATATCACACTAACGTATTAACCAGGAGTTCCTGCAATCTAACCAGAGCTATGATTTTCTAGTCCTCCTGCTTACCAATCATCTTAGATCCATAAATCCTTATAATCCAATTCAATTACCACATGCATTCAAAACAAATCATCAATACTTATCAGTACTTGTCAGTGACCACATTGCATACCATACAAACTACCAATACTATAACCATAAAATGCTTATAATGTGCCTCCCCAAGTGTTATTGAATAGACTTTAAGTGCTTCAAGCAATACAATCTGAGACCTCTACACTTCCACGAATTTTGAAGTTATAAACACCAAAAGTCAGCAAAGCAACAGTTCTGCTATGCAGCATCACTAGTAAACTGATATCTCCGCTGTTTTCCTTTTTGATACTTATAGCATCTAAAACTCCTTGCCCTGTTTACTATATAAGTGCCTTCAAGCTTTTCTTGATTACAAGTGCAAGGATTACAACCCTTCCAGCTGAGTATCATACTACTTTCAAGTATATGCATTAATTAACATGTGCTTGGTTAAGCTAACCTTAAATGCAAATAGTTGAAGAGAACAAACAAAATAAATGGATATAGTTTTGTTTAAAAAATCCTATGTTAACTATAAGCGCTCTGTTTGGGCACCAATTGAAATCAAATCCTAATCCAACAATTATTCACAGTTTCGAATAAGAAGAACTTACCTTAAACATGATTACACTAGCCAGAATGGTTAACGATGTAAACATCACATAGTATATTGGTGATACAACAGCAGTGTTGAATGTATCAAGAGCCTGCAAGTAAAAGACGATGTCAAGAAACATTTCCAGCAGGAAACATTAAACAACCACAAGCATTAAAACAGAAAACAACCCATGTTGAGTTCCTATTTCTCACTTCTTAATTTTTTTTTTTCATTTCTTTCCTTTAATCTGAATACAAATCCAAACTCTGACAAGGCAAGATATAGTCAAAAGATTAATGATCTATGAAAAAAAAAATCAAATTGGCACTGAAACACATCTGATAAGACTTTCGCTGTAACTGACTATCTTATTTCCAATTAGCATAGACCAAAACACAAATTTCTTCTCTAGTGGGGTGTTGTTTCGTAGGAGTGATGGATACAAGAAACTTGTTGAATATACACGTATGAAAGGGTAAAAATGTTGCCCCATATTGGAAAGAAATCATAAGTGGGGGTGATTAATATAGCATAGTTGGGCAGAAAACTGTAAGCTTAAGCTTTTAGGTTGAGTAATATCCCTATATGTTATATTATGAGCCCACTAGGAGACTCCCAAAGGTGTTTATCTCCCCAACAAAACCCATCCAAAGTATAAATTCAACAATACACTCAGTTACATCCCATGACTATATGTAAAGGTGGAAGCCGGGAAGGGAGGGAGCTAACCAATGAGTGTTTGGTTGGGTTAGAATCTGTAACCACGTGGTGGACTATGATGAATGGAGAAAGATGTACTGTGTCGATCAGAACTTCCAATTTAATTTTTCCAAACTCAAAATTGTTTCTCGAATTATATAAATTATAATCATGTACATTATTGTTTGCTGAAATTTAAACAACAAAATGGAATCCAAAGTCCTGCAGGAGCATAAAATTATTTGACAACTGTTGAATCGCTCGATGATCTGAATACAATCAAAAAACTATTTCTTAGAAGACGGCACTTTAATGTACAAACAACCAATTATGCAATTTTCCCATCCAAAAGATAGTAGCCATCATTGTCACTTGTGATACAGCACCAAATTATCTAAATATAACGACATGAGATTGCTGTCATGGCACTGGTTTTAAATTCTACCATCACATAATGATGATCCAACTTATAGTGATTACACTGACCCTTCATGAGAACTAAATATGCCAAAGACAAATAAATTCAAACAATATCACAAGTGCATCATGGTTCTTAAACTATACCCACGACAGAAAAAGGTAGTGTGAATAAGTTTGAAGGAAACCATTAGTAGCTAAAAGTCGCACACAAAAAATCCTCCTAAGATTTGGATGTTTAAGAAAAGCTCCAAAGATGTCACAATACCTTGTTTAAATAATTCATTTGAGTGACCACACAGGTAATCACAACCATAGTAAACACCCATGTTTGGGGATATACCAACTGATTCATTCCCGAAAATGTCAGCTTTAGAGCAATTCCAAGTGCTTTCACACTCATGACCTGTCCAAGCATTGTCAATGTCAACTTAACAACAGATAAACTTTATAGAATAGTAAAAAAATAAAGATTTTGAAAAGTCAGATTTACAACTGTTCTCACAAAGTCTGGCACAAATTTATTCTTGGAATATAAGACGCACTGTGGGTTGACAAGAAGGAAGAGAATAAACTTTGTGCAGAAAACTACGTGTAGCATTTTTCACCAGAAGGGCAACAACTGGCTACATACCGACAGTGAACCCACAAGCGAACAAACGCCAATGTACACCATTACATGCGTGTGGCCATACTGTGGCGCGAAATAGATTATGATGATGAGAACTGCAGCTATCACCAATGATGCATACAAAAGAAAAGCTGCAAGATGTAAACAAAATAAGGCACTTATTGTCTCTACAATATGGCCAGATTATAGCCTGCGGAATGGATAAATGAATTTGATACACTTCATATAAAAATAGGAAAGGATACCAGGTTCTGTTGCAAGATCCCATACTTCCTTAACTGACTCAATCACACGTTCTTGAGGAGCATGCAGAACAATAGTTGTAGAACCCACAACACATAGAGCGCAACCAAGAACCCCAAAAATGTGTAGTTTCTCCTTCAATATAATATGTGCAAGTACAGCACTGCAAGGCAACAGTGCAGTTAATGACTAAAATTAGTAAAATTCAAGATTAGATGCCATACAAGACTTCTTTCATCTTGCCTGATAATTATGCTGAGAGCACCAAGAGGAGTAACCAGAATTGCTGGTGCAAATGCATAAGCAGCAAAATTAGCAATTTCACCTACAATCACTGCCACATGACATCACCAAATCAGGATGCGAATATTGCAAAAAAGTTCTGCACATCAAATTTGAAAATATGTATGCAGGCTCATACTGACTAGAATCACATTTACATATAGAGGGGAAAAATGAAGATGGAAAAATATTCAACATTGAGATGTACCAATGGTAAAATGAAAGTGAAAGGAAACAATGCAACTGATATACACAGCAACATGAAAATATAACTTTCTGCCCGTACCAAAAATATGAAAACACCATTCTAGCAGAGGAAAAGACAGAAGTAACATAAGTCCTGGAGCCCCATAAATACAAAATTCCAATGGAAGACCTAGACAAAAGGGTATAGAGTAGCCCTGGAGCTCCATTAATACAAAATTCGAACCAGACACACAACAGAGCTCGTCATAGTTCTGTATGCCTTTTGTGTATTGATACATCTTTCTTCATTGATGCTTCATGTACTACAAGTCAATGAATCATAGACTGAGGTAATCATTTATGGTACTTTCAAATTTGATTAGTGGCATCCCTGAATGTAAGATTTGTCTGCCAAATCCAAAGAGGATGACCCGTGTGATACATATAGCTTGGTGATGGCAATGACATCAATTTATGAGTCTTTTGTGGTAAAATTGGCAACGCCAAAAATTTATCATCCAGTTTAAGTACAGAAGAAGACAGACAAAATTTCCTACTACTATTTCAAGTTTAAAGAGAAAAAAATAAGGTCAAAAGCTCATGTATCGCTTATTATTCCAAACTAGTTTTTGATACACACTATGTTGACTGAATTCAGTAAAACTGATTCTTAGAGTTAAGGAACTCAATTCTTACATGGATATATATTATAGCTTAACCAGTGTAACCCATTCAGACTCACTTGTTATCATGCCAACCCACCAAAGTGGCTCGTACAGATAAGAATAACCTCCAACACCTGCAACAAGTAGCAAAAGACTTAAATTACTTCACATTGCTCCTTTATCAAGTACTGAAAATTTATGGCAAGAAAACCAAAAACATGACATGCATAACAGCAGAATCACTCCTGCAGCACGAAAACAAGTTTGCCATTTCTGCCACTTAAACAGACACAAATGCAAGCACTCCATAACCTGACTTGTATACACACATCCAAAACTCACCTTAATTGTTCTGATAGTCGTTGATATGTGAAGTTCCCATCATAACAGCGTGTGGCTTTCCAATACACAGAGTTATATATGGTTATCAATTTGAATGAAGTGCTGAAATCTAACAGATTCTCACAGGCTAAAGACATTAAGATAATGAATATGTGTTTTACTTATTTTAATACTCAATCCATTATTGACAACACATATCCTGATCAAAGAAAGGAACATGCAAAACCACACCACACTAAAATTCTCTGAATATTTAATCCTTATGGCATGTACACTTCCTAGTAAGAATGCCTAAGCTTCCACTTCCACACAAAAAAAAGGAATAAGTTCCAATATCAACAACATTAAGCTTCAACGAATATTTAGTCTGTCCTTAGGGTATGTAGTTGCCCAAATAAGAACTGCAAAGTTTACACTTCAACACAAAAAATAAACACCCGTCAATGAATACCACAAATCCAAGTAAAAATTCCTCCGGTTTATCATTTTGGAAGCCATAATCATAACAGAGAACTGTTTGACGCTATCTCCGTTAACATAATAGCTCATTCTCTAAATGCTGCGCAAAGCACTGAAAGCGAACAGAAGGAACCCAAACCAAGCACATTGTAAACAAACGCAATATGAAACAGGAAAATCCACATCAACCTGGTTTCAGTGGTTATCCAGAACAACTAAGCCCATAGAAGTATAGCTAAAACAGCCCACAGTGAATACAGAAACCCCACGCAAACTAGAAATGGAAACCCTACAGAACCCAATCAAGGCAATAGCTCCAGACCTGCCCTGACGCCGGACGCGCCCGCTTTCTTCAAACCCTTCTTCTTCACAATGAAGCTGGCCCCAATGAAGAGGCTGGAAGACAGAGCCAAGACCAATCCCTTGATGTTGTCGGAAGACATGCCCTTGTAGGAGGCCATCCAGCTACTTGTCCCCGAAGACGGTTCATTCGCCATATCTCTAAACACTAGCTCCACTACTGAAGTCTGAACCCAATTCTTCTTCTGCTTCTTCTTCTTCTTCCCGGGGACCACAAGACCTCAAAGAACCCAGAGTTCCCATTCCATCAGAACGGCAGCCATGCGAAACTCAAATTCCTCCTCTTATCACCATATCGCCATCATCACCCAAATCTTCTTCTTCTTCTTCTTCGCAAGCACACTGCTATAAGCTCTCCATCTAAAAAAACGCCAATGAAAGCAGAGAAAGGAAGAGTAGGGTGTCGATCTTGAGTGTCTTACGAGGTTGATCAAGATCTACGCAAAGAGAGTTCAGGCACCCACGCACCACATAGAGGTGGCCCAGGTGGGAGAGAGCTCTTTGTCCGTTTAATTTGGTGGGGTTGCAGACTTGCAGTAGCGGTGAAACAGATCGGGGGAAAGCACAAAAACGAAAAAAAAAAAGACAGAGAGTGTGATCTGGAAAATATTAGATGAACATCATTATTATTAAATGGCTGTTTCGTGCTTCATGTGGGCGCGGTGGGTACTGTCCCCGCGTTTTCTTGTCTCTTCTCTCTCTTAGCTTTCGCCTCCGCGTATCGTATCTAATCCCACTACGCAGTATTATTCCTTCCGGGTCAATCACAATTCAAACCTTTTATCAATAAAATCAATAAATATGGAAGCTACCTTTTTCTTTTTCTTATTTAATTTGATATATTAATCATAATTTACATCTCACAGATTTAAAAAAATTAGGCCTAATTATTTTAACAATCCATGCGGTTTTATTTTATGACAATTTAGTCCCTTTGTCTATCTCACAATTAAATGAAAAATAATGACTTGACCTGGTCAAACCAATCCTCGATAAACACATGTAAGCGTTGCTGATTAATTTGGTCCGACTCAACGTGCCTCTTAAAGTTATGAGGCCACATCAATTAAAAAATACACATTAGTATCAAAACTGTTTCATTTTAGTGACTTCAAAGGTTAAATCGTTCAATATTATACTATAAAAAGACTAAATTGTCGTAAAGTGAAACCATACTGTTACATTAATTATGCCTACAAATTATAATCTTTATTTTTTTACTCTATTATATGAATCAGAATTTGAACCTAGCCCTTTGGAATTATGCTTAGGCCAAACAAGATAAATTACCCCCTAGCAAGTGCCACTTGTGGACATTGGCTTTCCCACAAGAAAAACAAACCCCTAAGAGTGAAAAATGTCAAAATTAATGAGATAAAACACTTTTTTTCTATTAATCAACGTTAGGCATGTAAGTCAGGTCCGGTTTCCGGCATAGCTACGGCTCCGTTTCCGTCACTAGTTTCGGGAAAAGAAGTTTCGCCTCTTCCAGGAATCGAATCCGGAGGTCATTTTGGGCCACTAACGGAAACAGCCCAAAATAGTTCAATGGTTTGGACAGAAAAAAAAAAATATTCCTAAACGAACATTATTTAGCGACTTTTTTATTCTGATTAATAAGAAAATACTATGTCGCCTTTTGGAATTATGCTTGAGAGGCATCAAATTGGTCTAATTTGAATTATTTGGGCCCTGCTGCTCCTGTGACTGATGGAGGACTTTAGTCCTCTGTCATGATTGGGCTTGACAAGGCCTTCAAAGCCGACCCAAAAAAGATGGCCCACGAAGCGCACAGATACACGCACTCAACATTCGCACCCCAGGAGCTAGGAACGCCGGTGTGCCGCGGGCCGCGGGGAGGAGCAGAACCAGGAACAATCCCCAATCCTCTCGTCTTTTTTTTTTAATTCCATCAAAAATTAATCCAATAAATTCAAAGAAATGTTTAACGAGGCAATTTAATAAATTCTTTAGCTCGCATAATAGTTCATCCAACTTCAATTAATTATATTAAAATTAAGGAAAATTCACTTTTTAGTACTTAGGTTATGGGCGCATTTTCATTTTCGTCCTTCACTTTCAAATTTCAAATTTTTAGGCCTTAAATTTTCTTTGTTTGACGACATGATCCTTCCGTCAGTCTGTCATCTATATGCTTAATAAAGTTCTATGACACTGCAGCGAATTTACACCGATCGACCGCTTCATGTACCGGTCGACCGCTCACGTTCAAAACATATAACCGGTCGACCGTTTCAAATTTGCTGACGTGTCAAAGAGTTCCGTTAAACATATGGACAGCAGACTAATGGAAGGACCATTTCGTCAAAACAAGAAAATTCAAGTACTAAAAATTTAAAATTTAAAAGTGAAGGACTAAAATGAAAAAGTACCCAAAATTTAAAGATTAAAAAGTGAATTTTCCTAAAATTAATATCAAATACAATAACTCTCACTCAAACAATATGAAATATTTTCCGCTTTGCAACTTTGAATTATAAACCATTTGATTCTTTGCTACTTACCTCAAACTTACTGCCCCAGAATACTACAAGCTCCCTGTGGAGGAGTAAAAGCTACGCCATAAAAAGATCATTAACATTTACATCCCCATACAATTAATTAGAAGAAAAAACAAATAAAAGATTGTTTTCTTAGGGTCGGCCCTTCTTTTCTCTATGTATTGTATAGAACCATTTGCCTATTAGTTATGAAATGCTTGCTTAAATCTAAGGACTCGGATTCTCTCCTAAGAGAGAATTATCTAATAGATCATAACAAGCCATTAGATGGATGACAACACATTAATGAATCTATCTAATAGTCTATATCACATCTAAATTTTTTTTATTTTGTATTTTTTAGATGTTTTAATTGAACTTTATAGAGGCAATTAATGCTAAGATGTGCATCAATTGCTTCAGATATGAGTTGTCTCACATCTTGCTTAACAAACAATCAATACTTTTGAAGAAAACTCTAACACATCCAATCAATATTCTGCTGCCAGGACCTTGGGTGCCACAGAAGATTGCACTTGTTGAATAGATAACGCCAAATCTGTTCTGAAAAGGGGCAGGAGAAGAACAAATGGTCCCGATCATCACAACTTTGCCGACATAGAGTACATTTAATCTCCCGAATGATGCCAAATGCATAAAGCTTGTGTTGCGTATATAGACCATCCCGAATTGCAAGCCATAAGATCACAACATGGCGCGAAATTGTCTTGCTATGCCACACAAGTTTGTGCCAGTGGCGGAATCAAGAATGATTCTGAAGAGGGGTCAACTCCTAAGGAAAAATGGCAGTAAAAAAAATTATTACGGTAAAAAAACATTAAAAATATATTATATTAAAAATTAAAAACATTAAAAATATATTATATTGAAATACACGTACCGTACTATTTGCTGAGGCTGAGAGATGACAATTGGATCATACATCTCTGCATCTTCTGAAAACGTTGCAATATGTCTTCGTTATCAATAGTTTCAAAATGTGTGACACACTTTGTTGTTGATTTCAGAGTGCTTCACATTGTCTTCTAGCATCATTGTGAGCAGTATTAACTGCATCAATATGGTCGCCAAATACCTTCACTCCCTTTTCCAATTACTAAATCTCGTAGATGTAAACACATCTCCCCCAGATCGTGATCCTCTACTTCGCCTAAATAGATAACACCATAAGCAATACGCCGCATCCTCCGATACGCTATATTCCAACCACTGATATTTTTTGAACCATGACTCCAAAAAAGCTCTCATTCGATTTCCATATTGCTTCTTGGGAAAATCATGCTCAAGCGGCTGTCAAGGACTTTTTATCAAATACTCCCTGCGAATTGGATCTCTAATCCCAAAATCATATTCTTCAATGGGTTTACGTAACCCTGGGTCAACGACTTAGCAACAATATCATCTGGACTAAATAAAACACGAGGTCTTTTCGAACTAGTAATCGTCTCAGAAGTAGCAGCCACATTAGGAGTGTTAGATAACTCCGCTGATTTTTGTTATAAAAAACTTATTCATTATCTAAACAAAATAAAACAAAATTTATCAATATTTCACAACCTAGACTTAAGAACATGAGGACATATTTTATTTCCAGTGAATAGTATCCAACAACATTAAATTAATCATCTCAATCACCCAAGTATATAAGTATAATCTCCATCATCCACATGTTTAAAGGAAATGAAAGAAAAAATATCACAATCACATCCACATGACTGAAAAAAAGAAGTGCTTCTGCTACTTGTTTCCATGTCTTTTGCTCAGTGTACGTTTATTCCGGATCAATATAATTAAAGAAATATGAAATTAGAGACCCACAAATATTTTGACCCATGTTTACTCTCTCCATCTCTATTACTCAAGTCACAACTCACTGAATGTTCCCCCCCCCAAAGTAATAAGTGAACTTTCACGGATACTGATTCTCGTACTTACAAGTCGCAATCATGTTTAATGAGGCCAAAATATATAAATGCACTACCAATGGATACGGGAGACATTGAAAAATAACAGATTAGCCGCCACTTGTAGGCAAATAAAGCAATCTATTATGAAAGCACTCCAGCTAGTCACAACGAAGTGAAGGGGGGCCAGCTTAATGAAAAAAGCCATATGTTATATATATAAAAAAATCAAGACATCTGCCACTGCTTGTGCCATTCCACTTTTGGACCTTTTAAACGGGTACTCTCCCATGCACTACCCGTGTCTTTACGATAACTATCCGGTTTGAAGTCTTTAATTAAATGATTTGTTAGGATCCATTAGGTAATTCCTCTTAGGAGTGAATCATTTTCCTAAATCTAAGGGTTAGGTTGAGATTTGCTTTTTTGGAAGGTCTTAAATTTTAAACATTTTAGGTATACTTATTATTTAGAGTTACCCTCTAAGCATGGGATATCAAATTTATTTAATATATGTGGAATGGAAGAACTACATAAGTCTTAAGGATTAATAAGAATGAAACTCTAAATATCCTCGTCATCTCTATTCGTGTGGGACGTAGAGACTACACTAACGACACAACGAATATATTCATCGTGCAAAAAACAAAAAACAAAAATCCTTTGAAAAAAGGGCAAATGTGGCTTTAATAAAAGTGTACGGAAGCCATCAGCCTACCTTTAGATCGTAAGAAATGCTTTGCTTACAATGAAATAAAAGGTAAATGTGGGTTTGAAAAAGTACGTGGGAGTAACAATCAACCAAGTCCCACATTGGCAAGGTGCGGTGGGGTTGGTGACCTTATAAGTTGGCACTCCTTCTTTAAAGGATAGGCCATTTTGAAGGATGTGTGGGTCGACCGCTGTTAGGTTTGCTCGCTCTTGCCTGTGCCCTTGCCGTGGTGACTCTTTCTTCCCCCTTTCCCCTAAGTTGCTTAGAAAAAGAAAAGTTTGAGTCCCACATTGGCAAGGTGCGGCGGGGTTGGTGACCTTATAAGTTGGCACTCCTCCTTCAAATGATAGGCCCTTTTGAAGGATGTGTGGGTCGACCGCTGTAAGATTTGTTCGCCCTTACCTGTGTCCTTGCCGTGGTGACTCTATCTTCCCCCTTTCCCCTAAATCGGCCAAGTCCACCTTAGTAGTCTTTGCACCGGCTGACACGTCGTCTAGTTAACTCCACTCCTACATCACGCCAATATCACGTTTTAAAAATGTTATTTCAAAAATATTTTTTTAAATATATATATATATATATATATATATATATAAATAATAATATTTCTAAATAAATTATTAAAATTATATTCAACTTTTAACTTTTTATTCATTTTCTTTAATTTTAGGGATAAATTCAAAATTAATCCCTGTGATATACGCCAAAATCGAATTAGTCCTTGTGATAAGAAAAGAATAAAATTAATCTCTATGACTTTAGAAATGAATGAAATCAGTCCCTGATGGGAGGATCAACGGTAAAATAAAATGAAATCACATGAACTAATTTTATGCTTTTGTTATCATAAGGACTAATTGGATTTTTGCATATAACACATGGAAGGATTTTGCATTTATCCCTTAATTTTATCTTGGAGGGGTATTTCAATCAATCTACTTCTTTCCTGTGATTTAAGGGCTTCTTGAAAAGGAGAGCGATGATTTGATTGCAACTTATTGGACATAATCAAACAAATTCTATCAATTTACTTCAATGAGTTTTAGCAAATTAAGATTTTTTTGAAAATTTTAAAAATATTATAAAAGTTGAAGTAGATTATAGTTTTATTAGATTTTATGAAAAAAGTGGTGAAAAGTATAATTTTATGGGTAGGTGAAAAAATAAAGAGAAACATTATTTGAGTGAATTTTTTATAATTATTGTAATATAAAAAGATGATTTAATTAGGAGAGATACATGATCATAAAATAATTTTTATTGGAGTTAATTAAAAGGTAAGGAGAGAAAAGATTTGATAGAATTTTTTAATAAAAAAGTAATTGAGTTTGTTAAAAAAGTAAGAAAAAAAAATTCCTTAATTTTTTTTAATGAAATAGTATTGAAGTTGGAGTGAGAAGACGTTGGAATTCGTGTAAAAATTTTAGCCTTTTGAAATTTTTTTTCAAAAAATAATAGTTGAATTTTTTTGTTACCTAACATCGACTTTGTTTTAACAAGATTGTCCGAACAAGTCAGATCTCCTTTTGATCGCCCTTCATCCGGTGGAATTCGACATCTTGTACGATCATCTTATTGTGTTCTAATCTTAGTGGCCGATTTGTGTGTCCACTCTTGCGGTTAGTTTATATTGTATCTCAATCTTTGTTGTTGGTTTTTAATCCTCTCGTGGGATCCATCACATAGTAAAAGTCTTTTGGTCCATTTAAATTTTTTTCTTGGCCTTCTTGACCTATATTTTTTTTCCCTAAATTTCTTGACCTATATTTTGGTTAATATATTTCAGTTGCCTAGTAAAAAGAAAAAAAGTTCGTCGTCTCCATCAAATAAGCTTAAAGTGGGGTCCCATTTCCGAGTACGCGTGTTTGAATAAGCCCCTTCTTCGAGTCAAGTATGGTATGACCTCCATGACAGGCAGACCTCTTTGGCTCTTTCAAGGACTTTTTGGGTGCTTGACGCAAAAACACACACGTTCACACCCCAAAAACGAGAAGCAAAGGCAAATGAAGCTCTGTAAAAAGTGTGTGGGAGTCAAAGTCCACGTAGAAGTTTTGGACAAGAAAACCCCACCACTTTAGAACTTTTAAGTCTAGTCTTCTGCCGGGGCAGACCAGCCGTCCAGTCAACTCCACCCCTACGACAAGCCAACATCTTCTATCGTTCCCATTTCCTACAAATTTCCGTGCCCCTGACCAAACCCAGAACCTAAGACACCTCTCTCACTCCCTCTTAAGCCACTGGTAATTCTCTCCTATTCTTCACCTTCCCCAGCCAGTTACCTCTTCGGTTTCCTCCCACCTGAAACCAAACCAGTACTATATTAGGCCACGCCTGCATACTTATTTGTAATTGAAAAAGAACAGAAGAATAATTCTCAGGCACTCAGCAGTAAGCTAAAAATGAGCATGTCTGAGCTCGGCACTCCTTTGCTTCATTTCTCCTTGTTTTTTTGCCTGTTCTGTCCTATGGTCTTCTCTGCACTACCCTCAAACCAAAGCAAAACATTGATCACTCTTTCTAAGCTCCTCAACAGCACAGAATTATCATGGGATATAACCAAAGACCCATGCTCATGGAAAGGAGTTACCTGCAGCGGTGGGAATTCCTCCGTAACAGCAATCTCCCTATCTGGGTTTTACCTCTCCTCTTCAGATTTTCTACCTTTGCTTTGCCAGATAGATTCTTTAAGGAATGTTGATCTCTCCAACAACGCTCTGACTTCAATCCCAGATGGATTCATCAAACGTTGTGGTGAGAATGGAGGGCTAGAGCTCCTGAATCTTAGCAGAAACAGGCTGACAGGTACTCTGCCTACTTTTCAAGGTTTTGGTGGGTTAAAGTTCTTGGACTTATCTTTCAATTTGTTGAGTGGAAACATTAGTCTACAGTTAGATGGATTGGATGCCCTCAAAAGCTTGAATCTCAGTTTCAACCATTTTAATGGCCTTATTCCTGCCAACCTCCCCCCTAAGTTGGAAGATTTAATTATATCTTCCAATAACTTTAGTGGGGCAATCCCAGAAGTCATTTCAAGTATCGCAACCCTTACACGTTTTGCAGCCAATCAGAACAATTTTGAAGGTAGCATTCCGAGTGCAATTACAACATTCCTCAAGAACTTAGACCTTAGTTATAATAAGCTAAGTGGGTCGATTCCTTCAGACATGTTGTCACCATCAACTTTGGAGACTGTTGATTTGTCTTATAATCGGTTAGAGGGATCTCTACCTTCAAAAATATCTCAAAGCATGGTCAGGTTGAGATTGGGAAGCAATTATCTTAATGGGTCAATCCCTTCTGGAGCATTTGGGACACATGAGAAATTGATGTATCTGGAGCTTGAAAACAATAGCTTTTCCGGGTTGGTACCTCCGGATTTGGGTTCTTGCAAGAATTTGTCACTGTTGAACTTGGCAGGGAATAATCTGACTGGTGCGTTGCCTGGAGAGTTGGGTAGTCTTAGCCATCTCCAAGTTCTGAAGCTTCAATTGAACAATCTGATTGGAGGAATCCCTGTTGAAATTACCCAGTTACAGAAATTATCATTATTGAATATCAGCTGGAATATGCTGAACGGTTCAATACCTTCTGCAATTTCACACTTGCAAAACCTTGTGAACCTGGACTTACAAGGCAACCATCTCAGTGGTGTAATACCCAACAGTATCGGAGGCATGGATTCTCTGCTGGAACTTCAGCTTGGGGGAAACCAACTTACTGGTGAGATTCCAAGGATGCCAACAACTTTGCAGATTGCTTTAAATCTCAGTAGCAACATCCTTGAGGGGCCTATTCCAGATAGTCTTGCAAAACTTGCTGCATTAGAAGTTTTGGATCTCTCAAACAACAAATTGACCGGCAAGATACCATCTTTTCTTGCAGAAGCCAGATCCCTGATACGTTTGCTACTTTCTAACAATCAGCTCTCTGGAATAATTCCAAAGTTTGGTCCGTGGCTTACGTTTGATGTAAAAGGAAATAAGAATCTTCTTAACGCAACAACATCAGATACTTCACCAAAGTCTGCCCAGAAGGGAAGATCAATTGCCGCAGCTCTTGTTAGTGGGTTTGCAGCAGCTATTTTCGCTGCTGGGGTAGTCACAGGCCTTGCTATATTAATATCAAGACGCGATTACAGGGTTAATGATGAACAACCACAATCAGCAGAAGATCTTCCGCTTCCTCAGGTCCTTGAAGGCAGTCTATTAACTGCAAATGGAATCCACAGATTGAATATCAACTTTAACAAAGCTATAGAAGTAGTTGCTAATCCAGCAAACGTTATGCTGAAGACTAGGATTTCAACCTACTATAAAGCTGTCATGCCATCCGGATCAAGCTACTTTGTCAAGAAGATTAACTGTAGTGACAAGATATTCCAATTTGGCGGCCATGATAAATTCAGGCGAGAGATGGAGGTCTTGGGGAAACTGAGCAATTCAAATGTCATGACTCCTTTAGCCTATGTTTTGACAGTGGACAATGTTTATCTGTTCTACGAATTTGCTCAAAAGGGCACCCTTTTCGACGTACTTCATGCTAGCGTGGGAAGTGCTTTGGATTGGGCAAGTAGATACAGCATAGCAGTTGGAGTTGCTCAGGGACTTGCTTTTCTGCACGGATGTACCCCTGGCCCTATGCTTCTTCTCGACTTATCAAGCAGAAACATCATGCTGAAGTCCCTCAAGGAACCTCAGATTGGAGATATTGAGCTATATAAGGTGATTGATCCATTGAAGAGCACTGGAAGCATCTCTGCGGTCACTGGTTCTGTTGGCTATATTCCTCCAGGTCAGGAACTCTTTTCCCTTTCTTTCAGAAAATCAGTTCACTAAACCATATAGCCATACGTCAAGCTGATATTGCTGCATAATTCAATCCTTTGTGAAGTCCTCTCAATAATATCATACCCTGATTCGTGATGTCAATTTCAATGCATATTCTTCTCCTCAACCATACATGCCGTAGTTTAATTCCTTTCTGAATTTGTTTCAAGTCAATTCCTCTCTAAACCTCTCAAGGTACTTGTTTGGTGATTAGCAGAGTACGCTTACACGATGAGGGTAACAATGGCTGGGAATGTTTACAGCTTTGGGGTCGTTCTCTTGGAACTGCTAACAGGAAAACCAGCTGTTATTGAGGGAACCGAGTTGGCCAAGTGGGCACTAAGTAATTCATTCAAGGAAGACAAATGGGATCACATCCTTGACTTTAAAGTCAGCAGAACATCACTTGCCATCAGAAGTCAGATGCTTGCACTCCTGAAGGTTGCTTTTAGTTGTGTAAATGTGTCACCAGAGGCAAGGCCGAAGATGAAGAACGTGCTGCGGATGCTCCTCAATGCCAGATAGAGCATAAGCCTCCCTCATAAGATAAATCATTTTGGAATTGCAATTTTGTACTCGTGCCCTTCTATTATCAGAGAAAGGAAAAGGCTTCTCTTTCCATTAAGTTGAAAAATTGTTGGATCCTTTCCTTGCCCCTTCCCTCTGTTGCTGGGCATTATAGACTTATAGTACCTTTTCGTCTGTAAATATATGCTTTTTCTTAGCATCTTCTTATGCAGAATACACATATAGCAAATGTGGCTTTTATCGACTAATTGGACTTTTCATCTTCCAACACGCAATATTGATGGCAAAAGCCCAACTCCAGTTTGAAATATCTTACACGCCTGCATCGAATTCGAGCTTCGATGAGCTTTTAAGGCTCTGTAATGACTAATGAGCAGATGAACTTGGCGTCTGTTCCTTAGAATGCGATATCCATTGATCAGGTTCCATAAAGACCAAGAGAACAAAGAAAAAAAAAAAAGTTAAATACACTTTTCAGCATCGAATTATGAGATCTTGACACTTTCTACCTCAATTTATTATTTTAACACATTGCATTCACTGACTATTGATTTCAAATACTCTGTACTTCCGTTAAAATTTTCCTTTGAATGAAAATTTATTTTTTTCTAATAAAATGATCACTGTCAACAAAATTTATAGGAACAATTGGTGAACGTAATGTGACCACATAATTAGAAGGTAAAAATTGTATTTATCCCCCCCCCCCCAAAAAAAAAAAGGTTCCACAAAGGGCGATTTCACTACATAACTCGTATTCTTTAAATTTCTAGGCTGGAGCAGTTGTTTAAATAGTTTGCTGACATACTAGGCAGAATGAAGCAGACTGTATGCCATCCTCTTCTATAACGCAGAATTTCTGTTAAAACTGTTCATTCGACTTTGAAGAACATTACACTTTAAATCTCAAAAGAGATACATGCTTCAGCAAACTAGTGAAGAATTTTTGATCACATGACAACAATGAACAGTCAAATGTAATGAGTAGACCAATAATAAACAACCAGCATTTATGACACCGTCAAAGTGAAAACCCAAGACGTCTGAGAAGGCAGAGAATTGAATTAAAGAACCTATAACTCAAAAGAATATTTTCTCCTCAAAATTCTGCTCTTGTTTTTGAACAGTGTAAGTTTCTCTCCCATGAGCCTACCCAACCACGAGCCTTTGGAGCGTTACAGGTTGAAAATATCTTAGACGCTTGAAGGCCACTTGACAATGAATGGGAAACTAGAAGGTAAGGTCTTTGGGGTCCTCAATAATCGTTGCCAGGGTTTGCAAGAATGAAGCCAGATCAGAACCGTAGATTACACGATGATCTGCTGTAATATTTACCTGTAGATATTGCACTTTCAAAGCGTAAGGATTTGGAAACTAAACTCCTAAACTTGTAATTGAAAAAAGTGAATTTGGTTCGTTACCTGCATCTGGTTGTTCATGCCAATTCTACCATCCTTGGTAGCAACAACTGTGGGTTGAGATGCTCCAACTGCCATGATTGCTCCCTGCATCAATTGCATCCGAGCATAACACATCAGCAGACATAGTTTAGCACACACAAATCCCCCTTGTCTCACAAAAAATCTAGCAGAGAATCATCTATGGGTCTGTAAACAAAATCCTCACCGTTCCAGGTGGTAGAATGGCATCAAACCGATCGACACCAAACATCCCAAGGTTAGAAAGGGTGAAAGTACCTACAGAACAGAAAGGAGAGAACAATGAAAAAGAATCAGAAAAGTAATAAGTATGGGCTCAATCTATTTGATAGAGAGCAAACATATAATAGATAACTTAAGATGTTTCAGACATAAACCAAATCAAATCGCAGGATAACCTCAGAGTATCAAGAACTAAAGTCAGCATTTATTTAAGAAATAGATCTCAAGTAAGCAATTCAAACAAAATGCTATCCCCAATCACTTGTCACACATCAGGATAATCATTACAAGCTGCAATCTGACAAGTATAATTCAAGAAACAAGATTCCTATCCAATACAGAAACAAATTATCCATAATGTTGCTCCATCAGCTATTGCACTTCAAACAAAATAACCATGATAAGGCAGAAAAAAGGGATGGTAAGACCTGGGGCTTGCCTGTCAATCCTGAAGGTACTTTTGCCCTTTTAGGGACCTCGAATGAGCCCAGGCTTAGTTTGAAGGCCTGAAATTGAGTTTAAGGTAGGTACAAAGGCGTGCTACTAACCCATCACTGAAAACCAAATCTTAATCTTGGTACTTCAGGAAGCAAGCAATACTCGCTATTCACAAATTGCATCGTATATAGCATCATGAATTTAGGTTGCTGGCAATCATCAGCACACACTAAAGTGGTTCAAACACTACTTAAACAATGTGACAAAGCATGAAAAACCAGATTGTGGTGGAAACAATACCATGTGCACCACCAGTTATCCTTCCCAGTGAGCAGGAAGCTCAGTATTACCACGGTTTTTGGACTGAATTCATGTGGAACTATTCCTGAATCTACACCGTTTATATTTAAAAAGAACCCCATTTCTCTTCTCCCTTTGTTGTCTTTGTTCCCTATAGTATCAGAGAAAACTTTCCAGTTCAAATCAAGAAAACATGAAAATGAGATGCTCCACCTGACATCATATGAATTATCCGAACTTCCAAAGAGATTCTTATGAATCTCAGTATATTCAAAATTTCAACAAAGAATATGAAGCTTTTTGCTGGCCAAACAATGCAAATACATTGTTAGTTCCACCATTGTCGTATTGCATTATGCATGCAAATACAAATTGTTAGCTTTCCACCATTGTTGTAATGCATTACGCATGCAAATACAAATTGTTGAAGGCAATCGCACATGCGCTTAAAAACAGGTTTTCTCGACTTCTCTACATCAACTTATCCCACATCTGAATCCTTCTCTAATACTTTGTGGCATTTTACAGAGATTGCCAACCCATATTTTCTAATGTCTTAATAAAGTACTAAAACTCCAGTCTGGATTTCATCAAATGCCCCTGATATATTGTTTCAAATGCTGCATGTAACAGTCCAAAAGACCTCATACTTGTGGGCGTTTTCACTATGACAGGATCAAAAGCTGAATATGATTTGGAATAAGCATGCCCATCCAGTGGAATGAAAAGGATTATGAAGCAAACAATCCTCCAGATACAGACACATTGTATTGTAAAACAGGCATCCATGAGCGCATCAACTGTACCTGTATTGTATTCTTGAGGCTGTAGCTGCTTGGCCCGGGCCTTATCAACTAATTCCTTCCACTTTCTAGACAATGAATATATGTCGACCTAAAATTTACAGTAACATTAACACTATTGCAACTAACCAACAATTTATATCAAGAAAAAGCGATGGCGCAGCCAAAAGTAGATTAACACGAACCTTATCAGCATCTTGAAGCACTGGTGTGATCAACCCACCATCGATAGCTACAGCAACGGCAATGTTAATGCTACTGTTATACGTAAAGCTCTTACCATCTCTACAACTAGAATTGACAACAGGATGTTTAGCCAGAGCAAGCGCCGTTGCCTTTGCAAGCAATGCCGTCATGGTCACTCCCTTTGGCTTGATCTAATGAACATAATTTAGAAGAATGAGTAATCTAGACAGAAGTTAGTAGTAAAAGATAAAGATTTATCCAATTGCGCTATAGTTTCCCTATCACAAGTTATCTTAAATCAAAAGTCTTCGAGCAAAATGCAACCACCCACTAGAGTATCAAGGACAATCTTAAGCAGCAGTTAAATATTACTGAAAACTAGAACTATCATATCGCACCAACTATCCTAATCCAAACTTCCTGCACATCGCATAATCTTGTTCTAGTGTCAGAAAACAAGATTTCTTATGCAGTCCTTGATTAAAATCTAAATGGACAGTGTTAACATTCTAAGCATCCAGATGTAAGTAAAAATTAGTATGACTTTACCCAGTTTTGAACCTAGTATTGCTCTTCTTTCAAAGGTAAAACATCGTTTCGTAGTGAGTATCAACCACACCATCGTTTCGTAGAATTGCACATCAGAACTCATCCTTGTTCTCCGACAGCATAAACTGTTTATTGTCCGTCCAAACCCAAAAATATAATGCAAACAAAAAACTACCAAGTGTATCACTTCTTGAACCAAAAAATTTACCTTCTTGTACAGAGCATCAAGAGCGTTCGTAGTGATGGTGTACCCGACTCTGAAAGTCGGCACGGCCAGACTCTCAACCATGTTCTTACTCACCGCAGCCTGCATGGTCGTGAAAGGCACCACCGAACCCAACTCAATCGCCTCAGCCGCACTCTCCCCTGGCTTTGATGAGGTGGGAGCCACAGGTGCCACTGCGGCAGCTTCAACATCCTTGGCGACAATCCTCCCCATGGGCCCACTCCCAACCACTCTCCCCAACTCCACATTCACCTCATTGGCCAGCTTCTTCGCGTACGGCGACGCAACTATCCTCTTCCCCCCCTCCGAAGCTGGGTGTGTGGACGCCACCGCCACCGGCGCCACAGGAGCCGCCTTGACAGCAGCCGAGGGACCCACATTCTCTTCAAACTTCTCCGGTTCCGCGACTGCGGGTGGCGCCGAAGAAGAAGAAGAAGACGAATTGGTTGCGGCTTTGGATTTGGCCTCGGCAATTTCGGCCTCGGATTCGGCGAGAAGGGCAATAGCGGAGCCCACGGGAGCCACACCACCTTCCTCGACCATAATCGCGGCCAAGTATCCGTCGTAGAAGGTCTCGACGTCCATGTCAGCCTTGTCGGACTCGACGACGACGACGCTCTCGCCCTTGGAGAGCTTGTCGCCCTCGGACTTCACCCAAGACACGATCTTCCCCTCAGTCATTGTGGAGCTAAGCGCCGGCATGAAAATCTCCCTGATCTTGGCTTCAATCCGGGTAGGGGCCCTGCTCCGCTGTAGCCCAGGAACATGGAGACCGGGGGTCCGGCGCAGGGCCGGGGAGTAGGGGAGAAAGGAGGTGTTAAGAAGTTGAGCCATTGGGCAACTCCACTTACCGGCGTTGCCTTGGGATTACACAGAGAGAAAAGTTGTGATCGAATATCCGCTTCTTCGAAGAGGAGCAGGAAGAGAAACTAGTGCGAAGTGCGTTCTTATGGCCCCGTATTGTATTTTTGAAAGTGGCGTTGGAAGTTAGATTTTAGATTTCTCGAATGCATCGAAAGAGGGCGGAGTTGTCAACCACCTCTCACCGGTTTATGTTTACTATTTAGTTGGTTTTTTTTTTTTAAACGGGTGTCCTGATCAATCGACTGTTTTTGTTTCCAAAATTTTTGTAATTTTTTTCTTCCCATTAAATAATTTTTTATTATAATATTAATTCAATTTTTTTTCTACTTTTTCACCAACTCCCATAAAATGTCTTCATTTTTTCACGGACTCCAATACCCCAAAATTTTCACAGACAAACACCATCAGTCTGTTAATTCTAATCCCTTATCTCACACAAATCAATAATTACGAGGCTAAAAATCATGGAATGACCATTATTATAATTTAAAAGCTCAAATTTTCATCTCCCTAGAATGGAAATGCTTACAACTTCCCAATTTTTGTAAGTGTTATAACTTACAGGCAATGGTGAACCAGGACTCAAGTTGAGGGGGAACAAACTAACAGGAACCTCATCCGAGCCCCAAGATAGCAAGGCTTGTAGGCATGCTGACAAGACCTTGAACGCGAATAGGTTGCACATGGCACGCCCATGGGCAACATGGCATGACTTATGTCATCATTCAGAGCTAACAAAGGAGACAAGCATCAACACGGCCTAGACAAGGCTTATGGAGAGTTGATGCCAAACAATTCAAGAGGGTTGGAGCAACACAGGGAATATGCCACCACAAGACCATCAGTTGTGGCGGCACAACAAAAGGTGTATGGGGAAATGATGTAAGATGGATCCCGAGGCCAAATGGAGTTGTTTGGTAGCACCACCAAACATAGGAGCACGTAGGAGGTTGGTCTAAAAAGACTCAGAATACCATTGGGATCATTTTGATGTCACCACCCTACTTGGTGGTGGAGCGGCTGCAGAGCACGGTGGCGTCAACCACCACAAGCGGCTAGAAGGGGCCATATTAGGTAAACCGCATGTGGGATCCCTATATGGTCGAATTCCCCTGTATTAAGGGTGTTATGTTATTTGCTTTTGAGTCTCAAACATTGCTATGTTGGTGAGGTTCAATTAATAAAACAATTTTGGTCTTATTTTATAAAGATTGCTCATTGATTGAAGTTATGAGTCTTTTAGGCATGTGGTAATTACCTTTGCTCCCTATATGGAAGCTTATGGCCGACCACATTCTTAAATTAGTGGACAATCAATCTTTGATTGATTTTGTCCTTATTTTGAGGCTAGTTTTGAGGAAAATGGGCAAGATCTCTACAAGATCCTTCCTTTGTAATCTCAATAGGATCTTGTCAATAGGATCTTGAAAGATTTGATTGAGTAGCAATCAAGGCTTTCCCTATGATAGGAAAGTCCTATGTCGCCCAAGCCCATGGAGGACCTATAAATACCCCTTTCATGACACCATTTGTAAGCATCCACTGGATATTATTGAATAAAGTCTCCAAGAGAGCTTTTGGCCTTTGTACCATTATCTTCGGTGTTTGGGGTTAAGCCTGAAACTTGGGCAAACATGGGTGCTATAGTACTTGGGGTTAGGCTTGACACTATTCACACTTGTTAGACTTAATTTGCATAGGGTTAGACTGGTCAAGTTGGGGGCAATCGACAACTGAGGTTAGGCCTAGAAGTTTGGGATAGAAAAAGAGGTTTGGTGCTTGAGATTAGGTCTGACATCTCATCTACTTTGTTATAGGTTCATCATTCGGTTAAGCCGAATTTGTTTCACAATCAGTTTTTAAGTTTGTCTAAGGTGCCAGCCCATTCGAGATTAGGCTTGCTTATCCATCTTTTTAACCATACAATTTCTTTAATTTCTTCTTTATTTTATTTTCTTTTGATCTAATATTCGAGATATATTTCCCTTTTAAATGCCTCACTAGGTCGACCAAGGAGTATCGTATTGAGGCGTGGGCTAAACACGAGTACTCATAAGTTCTTACTTGAGAGGGGGATAGACATTGGTGAGGGGTCTAGGTCGAGATTCATATCACAAACTTCTAAGGTGAAATGACAAATTTTTTTTCCTATGTAATGTAAAAATTGGCCACGCTGGCTGGCTGAGTTACAAAATTTTCCTACGTTAGGAGTATTAGACGACTCCACGCTGACTAAGTTTTTTTATCAAAAACTTATCCATTATCTAAACAAAAAAAATTAATCAACCAATTCACTAAGAAAAATTAAAAACAATAACCTTCAACAAATCACAATTGACTATGTGAATATATAACACCAAAATCCAATTCAGTATAAACTTGACTGAGCCGAAATTTGTAGCTTAAGTTCACAGAGTGTCTTCATGGCTTTGACATGGACAGTCAATTGATGAACATAAACATTTAGGATGAAATCTATTAATATACACCACATCATCACCTATAAGTAAATATGTTTAAAAATAAAGAATCGACTCAATTTTTAGAAAAATTTAGAAGTCAAATACTCAACTTCCTCATAAGTCATAACACATTTCTTTGCTAAGGACCTGAGAATTGTGTTTGTAAAAGAGTATCCATTTTTTGCCGAAAAAGAAATCCACTTAGCACCTTATTTTGAGTACAACTATTTGGTTGGCCTAGAAATTTCCATCTTTCAGAATAAAAAACATGAGAAAACCTAAAACATCTCAATACATATATTTCCCCTCACTTTCTTAGTTAAAAATACAAAAATTGCATAGAAATTGCATTGAAATAGTTAGATACCCACAATTGCTAAGGGGAAAAAATGATAAGATACCAACATGTAAAAAAATGAGACCAGAGGGGGGCAACCGTCCCAGCTTGACCCCATGGGTACGCCATTGCCTAAAAGATTAGTTATCTCGACATTAGCTCAATATTACTCTGATATATTTGGTCGCATTAAGTTTTGATCCATTGAAATTCATTAAGCTGCACCTTTTAATAAGATGCGATTTTTAAGATTGTGTCAAGTGACTTATTTTTTTTATTAATTCAATAGTGGAATCTGATTAAAAGACATACATAACTAAAATTTGATAGTTCATAAGCTCAATATGCTAAACTTTATAATTTAAATCCTATTACATAAATTTAAACCACAAAGTGGAAGTTTTTTCATCATTTGGGTAATTGTTTGATAGGTTGATATTACTTTTGATAGAACTTCTTCAACTTTTGATTCAATTGATTGTTTGGATATTATTTCATCTGATAGATTTTACAAGTAAGATTTGTGAAGTTGACCAATGCTCTAAATATGGATACGATGTTTGGAAATAGACAATGCTTTGCATTGCTGAATGGACAATACTTTTAATAAATAATAAGTAAATTAATGATGTGGTACATTAATATTTAAATAAGTAAATAATTGGTAAAACAATCACTTGGTAGTTGGTACTGCTCTTTTATTTTTTAATAATAATAATAATAATACTTTGGCAGGTGAGGCTGAACTATGCAAAGTTCACTGGGCCTAGGCCCGTGCCAACCCCTCTGAAGTTCCAGCTCCCAGTTCAATGGAATTACACGAGGAGAGTCAGGAGACGCAGGAAAGAAACGCGCTGTATAGGATAATAGGCGGCAAGCCGAGGATGGTACAAATTGCAATTCAGCCTCGTCTCTCTGCCAGCCCGCTACCGCCCGTTTCTTTCTTCATAATCAGGACTTCCGAATTCGAAACAGCGGCTGCAACGAAAACGAATGCAAAGAAAAGAGAAGCATGGAGGCTTGGAGTTATCACTGCTTCTGCTTCCGTTTCTGGGACAGTTAATCAAACAGCTCGTGGGCATTTGGTAACCGAATGTGAAGCAAAGAATACAGGC
The DNA here is from genome assembly GCA_963930655.1 of Myrica gale. Lineage (NCBI taxonomy): Eukaryota > Viridiplantae > Streptophyta > Magnoliopsida > Fagales > Myricaceae > Myrica > Myrica gale. The sequence continues at coordinate 21,708,721 of OZ005615.1, forward strand.
CAGAAAAGGGTGTTCTTCTTGGACGTAAATCCTCTCTGTTATGCGGGAAGTACTCCTAGCTTACGTTCTTTTGGTCGTTGGGTCTCTCTTTTCTTCTCTCAAGTCAGTCTCAGCGACCCTGTCATTGGAGTTAAATAACCAAGAATGGGAAATTGGTTATGGAGCTTCCGCGCGGTCAGAAACCATACAGACACTAAGGGTTGCTTCTTCTCTGGCGTGCAGACACGCATATACATATATGAAAAATGCATTTCTGTGGGAACTATTTTAGTCATGAGCTTCAAGTTGTTCATAGCAAAACGAAGTTCACATACACTTTGGAAATTTTTTACTTTACCATCTTAAAGTAACACCTAGTTTGCAAAAAATATTAATTTGAGGGGAAATTACAAATGAGGTGGTAGTTTAGGGTGGTCATGTGTAGTTTTTCATTAGAAAAAGTTCAACAAGCAAAAGCTCATCAGCATCCAGGTGGCGCGGATATTGATCTTATGTGCGCTGATGATGGACGGAATACTAACGCGGGATATGAATTGAGTAGTAACTTCAAGTTCCAGAGATTTAGAGCCTGTTCGTTTACAAAGAATCCTCAGGATTTTTGAATCCTCAGGATTCTACAACCAAACATCATTTTTCACACTACATAAATATAACTACAACACGTATACCAATAAAGTTAACATCACATAAAAATTTTCAAAACACAAAAAATCCTCACAAAACCTTAATCGAACACACTCTTTAAGTTCTTTTTGGTGTAATATGGGTTAGTACTCGATCTATGTTATTGCCATATTGGCCAATGTTTGATGGTCAATTCTTCAGGCGCCCAACTTTCACATTTCAACTGCATCCCGTGAGTCACTTTGCAAACCCGTAGTTCCTTTCGTTTCTTGGACAAGACCCAAGCAAAAAATGTCCTTCAGAATGCAAGGACTTTATTGGGATGTGGTTGTTAGTGTCTGTCAGAGAGGGATGAAAGAGTAATAATCAACCGCAAGAAGGACGATCTTGCGGTTTTATCGTGGGCCCATTCTCATAAAGTTCCTATGTCCTGATTAGTCTGTTGTCTGCCACTTACCTGCGATGATGGGCTTCTGATTGATCCACTTCTCTAAGAGCTAGACTATAGGGATAAAGCTGAATTGTCAGTGGCATGTTCTGTTTTCCCCTTTTTACTTTTGTAGGCTGTGCTCTTAGGTGTATCTAAGAGTAGGTTTGTTTGTCAGTGGCCAGCACAAAAATGTTGCATGAAGTACATGTCTAGATACTTTTTTTCATTCTTGCAATATGTTACATGTTTTGTTTCAAATTTGAATTTTGTCCCTTTTAAGTTATTGATTCCTTCAGTAACTTTGAAATTAGGGTACTGAGACCTCAAATCGGAATTTATCTTATAGGATAGCGTTTGTTATTAGTAGTTTTGAATTCTAACCACCCTCCAACCCCCAGGAAAAAAAATAAAAGAAAGAATGGCAACAGATTTGTATCTCTGTTTAAGTAAGTTTCTGGTTCAGGTTCTGGATAGGGAAAGGGGCAGTGAGCATCGCAGATAGTTGTTACCTTCATATAAAGCTCATAGGAAGAAGTTCATACGACAGTTCCCAGCTTCACAAGGATTTTCACGGGGTCATGTTGGAAGGTCGCATGGAGTCATCACAGATGTTTTCCAAAAGTGCAATGTGCCAGTGGGTGAACCTTCTTTATGATAAAATCCTTTCATCCTCCTTATTCCGTACAGCCTTTGTACTGTATTCGACTCCTCCTTATTCTTCCTTTCTAATAATATTGTGCTTACTTATTAAAAAAAAAAAAAAATCCTTTCATCCAATTTTTATTTTATGAATACGCTGAATAGTCTACTGAATCTGAAGCAACTTGTTTGGTAAGAGGTGGTAATCAATTCTATTGTATGCTTCCATAACTTCTATATGAATGTGCTTGTAAAGAATTTGTAAGTTAATAACTGCTGTGTATGTGGTCAGTACGGATTGTACAGATTCCACATTTGCAGGCAGCACAACAAGCTTGACCATATTGTGATTTGTGAAGTTTCGTTGAAACTGTCTTATGAAATTAGTAATAGAAATGGTAGTAAGACTTACAAGCTGGAAATTTAAATCTTACGATGATGCTAACCCCAAATACTTGTTGAATCTTTTTTGCTAAGGAAGCCTTAGTATTGTTCAGGTTTGTTGATGCATAGTTAATAAAAGGCGGTTTCTGCTGGATGATGGTTTTAGAGAAGTCTGGTTACTGCCTTTCTGGACCTCACAGTAGCAAATAAAGGAATTTGAAAGGGTTCTGGTGAGATTAATTTTATGGGGGAAGGCTAGGATAAAAGAGGGGTCTAGATTTTGATGAAGGTCTAACAGAAAGATTAAGTTTTTGATCAAGATAAAGCAAAGAAAGTATGAATGGCTTGCTGTTCAAGGGCTGTGTGAAGAGGGATGTGAACAGTGCTAGCACCTAGTATTCTTAAGTTTCAGGTTGGTAGGGGTTGTTCTTTGATGAGTGAATGGATTGAGCTTGGCAGGGTATTAGGTTATGGTGTGCAGGAGTGGCTTTCTTGATTTGTTTGTAGGTTTGGAGAGCAATAAAGGTGCAGGAAATTAGAGAAACAAAACAAAGACTAATGAGGACACGAGTAAAGAAAGAGGCAGTCAAGATAGCACACAAAGTAATTGAGAAGTACGTAAGCAGATAACAACATAGAGTCATGTTAGACTAGTCAGTTACTTATCCTTATCATGCCAGGCTATTCAGTCACTTAAGCTTATCTTAATGTTCCTTATCCCTCACTGAGCCGAATATGGATATATCTCAAATTTTCTTTTAATATCATATAGTCATGCCAGACTTTTGATTGAAACTTTTGATACATATATGGTCAACAATTGTGATGTAAAGGTTGTGCAGTGTTATCACAGGCCATGGAGCTAATTGTATTTTTCAATTGGCTGAGGCATATTCACATCTATGGGGTGCATATTGTCATTAACAACTTCCTATTACAGAATATTGTCTAATCATGTCATAAGAATTGATGATATTCAGGTGTAAACTTCTACTCTAGGCCTTTCTGTTTTTTTCGGGGTGAGTGTTCGTATGACCTTGTATTGCTGCTTCTATTGTCTATCATACTCTCTGGTTCTAAGTCACACAACAAAAAATACTTTCGACCTGTAAAGACTATTATTTTGGCAGCAACAGTGGAAACCCACAGATTTTTCGAAGATTCCGGCTTTTGTCACTAGATTGTTTTGCGGTAAAAGGAAAACTAGTTGATGAAGGATATATGTCATAGTTTATCATTTTCTTTATATAGAACATAATCATGCAGATCGTCAAAATTGAAGGCCATGAAGCAGACGATGTTGTAGCAACACTCACTGGACAAGTTCTACAAAAAGGCTATCGGGTAGTAATTGCTTCTCCTGATAAAGATTTTAAGCAATTGATTGCCGAAGATGTCCAACTTGTAATGCCTTAGGAAGAGTTGAACCGATGGTCCTTTTACAACCTGAAGCACTACACAGCCCAGTATAATTGCGAACCTGACTTGAGCTTTAGTAAGTACGAGATGCAATATAGTGATTCTCAGGTGAAGATTAAAATATCCATGATCTACTTAGTTACAGTTTTGGGTATATAGTGTTCAGTGCTGGGGTCAGTTATGTGGTCATTTCGACACAGTGATACAGTTGTGGGTATATATTGTTCAGTGATGTAGAAACACTCTTTTGCTTCCCTCCCCCCTCCCTTTCTTAAGGTGTGGATACTGTTAGAGGAGAGCAAAATAAAACTCTAGATAGAACAATAAGGGGGGAAAAGAAAAAGGACCTGAAAACAGAACGGAAATAACCACAATGGTTTCTAGGACTCTCGAATATCTGAACACTAGTTACTTCACTTAATTTTCAACCTTGTCTTGTTCGGTCTCTTTCCGTAGTTTGTTGCCCCCTCATTGAAGCATCTGTGACACACCTTCCTCAACGAGCCTAATACAGAAAGATGAAGTGCTCTGTTTCAGCAACTGAACACAATGCTTTTTCCCACCTTTGGTGCAACTTTTCATTACTAAATTTGCCTATGTTACCTTAAATATGTTGGGGCCCACATCCAATTCTACTTTCTTTTTTCAATTGTCTTCAGTATTTAAATACCACACCAATAAGGATTGAGAACGGGTACCTTGTTTCATCTGATCATCTGATAAGACTGGTCCAACTGGTGCATCCATAGGTATGGTTTATTTTGTTTGCTCTTCATAGTCTAACTGGAGCTGCTTTTGTCTAGGGTGCATTGTGGGTGATGAGGTTGATGGTGTTCCTGGGATCCAACATGTGGCTCCAGGATTTGGTCGAAAGACTGCCCTAAAGCTTTTGAAAAAGCATGGATCGTTGGAAAATTTACTGAATGCTGCTGCAGTGAGGACAGTGGGCAGACAGTATGCCCAAGATGCCCTTACAAAATACGCTGATTACCTGCGAAAAAATTATGAAGTTCTCGCCCTAAGGAGGTATCCTTTTGTATAATTTTCCCTTGCGTATTCCTTGTGAGGGATTTTTTCCCTGGTGGAGGCTTTGAAATAGAAAATCGTTGAACAAGAGATCCCTTGCGGCCTTGCATCCTCTCAAGTCATCCCTAGTTCTTCATGGCCTGAATCACTCTGTTATATAGGGATGTCGATGTTCAACTTAAAGAGGAGTGGTTGGTTCAAAGAGAGACGAACAATGACTTGCCTGTTCTATCCAATTTCTCCAAATTTTTGGGAGAAACTCAGAAGCACACTGTTCATTCTGGATCGACTTTTTCAGATGGTTAAGGCCCAGCAGGTAATTGCATTCCTGTTCCCAGAGTATGAGCTAAGACTAGACTTCTTGTGCGGTTTGAATCGAATGCTTTCAGACCAGTTTCATTCGAGTGGAGGTCAAATATATCCAATTAAGTTGTTTGTGATTCAGTTTGATGTCTCCAGATGAAGAGTTCTCATGCTTGATGACTACCATTAACTGTCAATTTAAAGTACACTGCCATGTTCTCCTAAAGAGCTTTAGTAGCTCAAATTGAAGGGCGGAAACACGTTATTGAAATTTGATGATGTTGGATGTGCAGATTCCATTGTAAGGTGAGGCTACGCTTGTCTTACAATGGCTTCTTATGTATTTTCTTTATTAACTGCTCTTATTAGTGTTCATAGGATTCCTCTTATGCAGTGGGGGAATGGAGAAACTGGGTGAGGTAGCTTGCTACGTGGTCAGGCACCAGTGTTTAGGTTTGCAAGACTGCCACTATTTAGATAGGCTGAGGGACTCCTCCAATTTCTGAATCTTGACCGTTGAGTTACTCACGAACTGTAGATCCTATGCAGTAACACCTGCAGATTCTATTTTAAATTTTTGAACTGAAGCAATTTCCAAAAGTATCTGAGTGGACTTGAAGAAGCTCCATATGTTGCTTCCACTTGCTTTTCATGTTTGATGTATGATCAGATGCTAATAGCCTCACCTTGTCCAAGTTTTTCCTTGTTGCCTCGCCCCTTGGCATGGCTTTTACAAGATGGATTGTTCTCACAAGTGCTCTCATTATCATAGCAATCAAGTACCAGGAACCCTTCATTAACTCCTCGACTGTGACCTGGGTAGATTTTAGAGACTATATTCTTTTTTTTTTAGGTAACGAGGAGAAATTTTGTGTGGTAGGCTACTAAAGTGAACATAACGCATAGGTAAATCTCAAAGAGTTAGCGCAGATCCATTTACATCACCGTGACTCTCACTTACGCTGATTACGTTATTCATCCAGCAGAGAATCGAACTTGTGACCTGTGCGCTAATCCATACATATACATGCACAAAAAAATTCACTCTTCTCACTAGAACATGCCTGTGATGGGTTATATTCTTTATTTTGATCAAGTGGTGTATACGGATATGCTCAGGCATTTCTCAAAAAAAAAAATCTCTCTTCTATTATAATCTGGATATTGAAGAAGGGGAAAATGATTCTTCTATTATCTTTGGGTTTATGTTGGATTTGACCCCATAGACATAACCGGTTCCTTTGGTTTTATGTATTAGTAGTATTATTCAAAAAAAAAAATTGTACCATTGAAAAACTGAAGATTATAGGCGGAAGGTTTTTGAAATTATTATTGGAATCAAACCTAGAAATAAAAGTCTTGCCCTCCTCCACCACAATTATAAAACAAAAAATAAAAAAGGAAATTTAGGAAAGTTAAATTACAAAAATAGTTGTCATTTCCTATGGACACCTCATTGTTCAAGTTTTCTAGACAAAATCCTTAATATGGGTTATTTTTTTTTCATTAAATCGGCATAATATTATCATCATTGTCACGCACATACACTAGATATAGACATGAATTCTTTTGTTGAACATTATTAACAAGAACGTGTGCACACCATTTTCACTATATAATTTAATAAGAAAATAATTTCCTAATATTTGAATTTTATGAGCATCGTAATAGATTCTACGAAGTTGGATCCACACGAGAGTATTGCTTTCAAAATATATTAATATCAGTGTTGTTGATAATAACAAAATAGATTTTATAGGGTACGTTTGTTTATCGCAATTTTAAAGAATATTTTTAAAATTTTAGAAATCTTTTAAATGTCGAAGTTTATTGGAATTTGTAAAAAATTAGAAATATATGTTTAAAAATTAGAAATTTTGAAATATGTTTATTTTGTTGAAAATTTTGGGTTCCAAAATTTTGAGCAAACAAACATGTCGGGGAACAAAAAAAAGGTTATTAGATTCTAAAAAAACATAAACAAAGATGAAAATCAAACAATTACCCAAGCTGCCTTCACAAGTTTTTCATTGATATTTTTTTTTAGTTCACCGTCAAGCTTTTTCATCGGATACGACACCTCGGCGTAGAGAGTAGGCCAGACAGATAAAAACCTTTATCCTCCCCGAGTCCTGGTTATCACCCTTTCACAGTTCAAACAGGAAGCAGAAAACATGCTTCTCCAAACAACCATTTCGTCTTCCCCACCTCTTCAAATGTACCACCAAGTCCATCTCTCTCCTTCTCCTTCTCTTCTTCCATTTGGGCCTCTCAAACTCAAACCCCACAAGCTTTCTTTTCAGGTGAACCCCCTTTCTCCATCTCTTATTGTAATCGAAGTTAAGATAATTCTTTCTTGTTTTAATAGCTTGCAAGTTTCGTATTTCAGTTTCTTGTTTGAAAGCCACTAGTGCACTTGCACCAGACTTAATTCTATTATAGTGGGGGAGTGGTTCTCCCTGTGGTGATAGCTACAGTTCCCTATCTTTGAAAAGAAATTGAATTTCGTTCATGACCCCTCGTTGTTTTTATTGTGTGGGTGAGAGAGAGGGAGTGTTCAGTTTCCAGTGAATGAATGTTCTTGTCTCACAAGATTACCTACTTAACTGGTGACACTGAAAGCAAGGGCCTTTGGTCTGGCTTTACCTGTTGTTCGTGTCCACTTACGGATTATACTGACTTGAAAAGGTTGTAGGTTAGGTGTTCAGGAATATTATTTAGGCGTCAATCCTTATGAAATTCTGTGATACCAAAGGAGATCGAGGATGCATAAGGTATTTGTTGATCAATGCCTTAGAGACACAGCCCATGGCTACCTTAGATTTGCTTCTCTCTATGCCCAAATGAGATACACTCCATCAACAACTGCATTAAATTTCTAGATAAGGGCCAGTGCCTGATTAGACTTATCTAGCGGGTCAAAATTTTAGTGTTGCTCTGAACAATGAGATTTCTGTAGAAGGTGTTTTATAGTTTGCAGAGTATAAATTTCATATATTGGTTCAAAGGAAATAAGTAGCCAACGTAAATGCTTGATATTAATAATTTTCTATGGATGATCATTTTTAACCTTTTGTATGCTTAAAATGACAAGGATTAACTGTTAGTTTATTATAAGTGATTGAGCTTGCTAACAAGGAATTGGGGCTAGTTTAAGAATATAGCTGGGTCAAAGGATAAAAAATGTAGATGTATAGTGGGCCTTAATAGACACCAAAGTGGTGCAATGTTTTCTCCGTTCTCTCTCCTCTTCTCTCTTCCCCCAATAGTTTGCTCCGGTTGTTTTCGTGTCAGTTTTTCCGGCAGATTGTTGTTCTTAGCTTAGTTTGTTAGTCCTGATGTCCTTTTCCCGTCGCTTCCGTGTTGAAGCTAAGGAGTTCCAGGTCTCAGTTTGTGTCAATGGGGTCGTCCAACTGTCGGAATGGAGTCGGAAAGTTATGTGCTCGATCTTCCTTGGGAGGTTTGGAGCTGATTGGATTGTAAACGTGGTTCGTCGGTTGCAAATGGTTGCCAATACGGAGGAGGTTGTTGTTAAACTTAACGAAGCTTCTCGAGGCTTCTTGGCGCAGAGGTGTAGTAACAAAGCTGGGAGGTTTGTTGCTATCGCCGAGTTTGGAGGGGGACGCAGACAGGGAGTGGTTATGATCCCGGAAGGAAAGGGGGGAGTTGGTTGGAAGAGGTTAGCCGATGTGTTTCAGGAGGTTGTGTCTCACCTCAGTCTGAGTTATAGCCGGAAAGAGGGATCGGTTGGAGCTGGAGAGCGTAATGAGCTCTCCTTTGTTGATGTTCTCAAGAAGGGGCTGTTGGGGGAAAGTTTAGGGGGCCAGTCATCGGCGGTGGAGGGGCTCGGAGTGAGTAGGGATGGAGTGGGGAAGATGAAGGAGACGCATGACGTCTCGTTTTCAAATTTGAACTCTGACATGTCGTTTTCCAAGGGCCAGACTGTAACTGCAGAGGCGGCTGGCGTCGTGTCTGTGTGGAGGCAAAAGCTGATGGGTATTCGAAAAGACGTGGACGAGTTATTGGAGTTGTTGGGAAGTGCGACTGGGAGGGTTATTTTGCAGTTGGGCAGTGAGACCAGGTTGGGTGTTTTGCAGTTGGGCAGTGAGTCTGGGTCGGATCAAAGAGATGGGCCTCGTCTCTTTGAAGGGCCCTCATCTTCTGGGCTGAAGCTTGGTGGCCCGGAGGCCTCGGTTGGGCTTTCGGGGGCCCTGGTTGTGATGGATGGGGGAGTAGTTCACGGGTTAACTCCCCCGATCGGTTCTGTGGAGCTCGGAGGCAAGGAAGGCCTCTCGTCGTTGGTTCTGCCCCTAGTGCTGGTTCTGTCCCTAGTAACGTTTTGGAGGGTGAATCCCCGGCGTGGGTTTTGGATATGGTTTCCTCTGTGGGTAATATGATTGGGCTGTCGTGTGGTGGTCAAGAGGACAAATTGAGAGATCTCTTTGCAGCGTTGGAACGGGACCGGGTGCAGCCTTGTTCGAAAAAGTCTCGAAAATCAAAGGGGAAGATGATTAGAGAGTTGCAGGGATTGAAGTCTTCAGTTAACTATGATGGGGCTCCCTCGATTGTTCGGAAGACTTAGAGCCATGGGCTGGTCTGATAGGGGGTTCGTTTGGGCGGGACCTTGTTGGGGGTGCTTTTGTTTTTCTTGTTGGCGTGTGGGCGGGAGTTTCTTGTGGGGCGGGAGTTTCGTGTGGGCTGGTGTCTTTTTTTTTTTTGTGTTTTTCTGTGTTTGAGTTCCTCAGTACATTCTCTTGTACTGGCGACTCTGTTGTTCCTTGTTTTACTTGGTGTTTAATAAAATTGGCTTACTTATCAAAAAAAAAATGTAGATGTATAGCTAAAGGGCGAGCATCTAGTATATGGTCTATGTGCCATAAGATTTGCCTGTAGCTCATCCATCTTTACATGACGGGTCTAGCTATAACCATAATAAAATGAGACTAATCTCACAATTGTCTCATTGATTTCCTTCTACATATTTACCTTCACGACTTACTTATATTGGTATAGGTAGAAGTGAAACTATATTCGACTTGAGAATGGATTTCAAGCACATGCACAAATACATATGTTTATCATTGGATGCATACTTCTTGTGGTAACTCAAAGCAGCCTAGAGTTTGTTAGTACGAGGCAAAAGAAGATTGAACTCATAGCACCAGGCTTGTGCTAGAAATTCAGAATCTTTTTCTCTGTTTTTATTTTTATGCATGACAACATCTTGGATTTATGTAGTATTCAATCTAACGTGATCATTTTTATTGCATCTGAAAGTAGTATACCGCTTCTTCTTTTCTGGTTAATAAACAACTTGGGCAAAATGGGTTCTATTGGGAAACTATGGATTCTCTGTTTTTCGTTATTGTTTATTGGTGCAGCCACTGAAATGGAATGAGTTATGAATCTGGAGATCTTTCCTATCCACTTACCTCGTAACAGGCTTTCCCTTTGTAGAAAACTTCTTCCCGCATGGCATTATGGTCCGGTTTATTCCTTGATCTTCAAAGAAGACTGACTCCTCAAATAGTTTGATGTGACTATATATTTTTATGCATAAACACAATATGAGACAATCGAAGACATCATGCAAATAGGTTTAAAAAATAGTTAGAGAAATTTGCTGTCCTAATTGTTTATTTAAGTGGAAATTTAATCCTTCGAGGAATCTATCAAGCAACTTTAACTTGTCTGCGGTGGATGGATCAGACTTGTATATCCATATCCCCTACTATAGTGCTACTAGGTTTTTGTCCTAGACAATATGTGTATCTCTCCAATGCTCTTAATGCTGCTGCTCACCATCCAGGCTATTTTACAGCGTGATGGTGCACCAGTTTTGATAACCTCTGGAACAAGCTACAGACTGAACCTGAATAGATTTCCCAAATATCAGGTATGTGTTCTGATAATCTCTGCATGAGATGTTGCGGCAGATTAATAACAGTCATGCGTAACTCACTGATTTTGTTAGTAATTTTTGTTGATTCTCTTCATCATATCTTTCTAAGACTCTTGTGGTGGAGACCCTTAAAGATCCAAGAATTTCTGATTTAATTAAAGGGGGTCTCCAAAGTTCCTTCATTTTCGTGGTTGGATTAGATACAGATTACGTGAATCTGAAAGTGGAAGTCCTTTCAAATGATAATTTTAGAATGTACATAATTGGTTAACAAGCCTTTCAAAATGTTATTTATTGGGCTTCAAGACCTAGGAAGATGACTCACAGAATTAGTTCTAGAGTCTTCGAGTAGGGTCTGAACATGTCACTTTTTTTTTCAGTCAAAACTGTCAAATTCCAGGTTCTGCATAATCTAAAAGGTGACCAGAAAGTTTCAGGCGTCCATAATATTGCTTGCTTGTATGTAGTTGGAGCTAAATGTGAAATGCCTAGTTTTCTCCTTGATCATTATTTCCTGGCTGGTGTGACTCCAGCTAGGGGTGTTCAGCAGAACTGCCGCTCGCCGATTAACTGCCACCAAATGATGGTCACCGCCCACAGCGTTTGCAAGAGCACCACTGTGGGGTGGTGCTTTTGGGAGTGGAGCCGCCAGGCGAGGTGGTTCCACCGCCAACGTAAAAGAAATAGAAAAAAAAAAAGATTAGAGGGAGGAGGCGGAAAGGGTCAAAATGAAAACGACACGTTTTTTGTTTTATTTGGGGGGGGGGGGGGAAGTGGAACAACAAAACAAAATGACTTAGTTCTCTTAAATGAGTACTGCATCTCTTTGGCCTTTTGGGGAGGGGTCCCGAACCCTAAATGGTTCAAGCCCCCTCCCCCCTCACCCAGCAGGCCCCGCTCCCCGCAACTCACATTCTCTCTCTGTGTGCAGTAAGCAGTAACTGCCTACATCCACCGTAAAACTGTCCCCGCCAATGGAGCAGTTTCGACTATTGGCGGGGGAGGGGGCAGTGGCAAAATTTGAGCCACCACCCAGGCCAGTGGTGGCGGCGGTTGGGGGTGGAATTGCCCCCGATTCCACCGCTATGCAGCCCTAACTCCAGAAATCAAGTACGTATTCAAGAGTTGGGATTAAATCTTGAGAGAGCGTCTTACCTATTATAATTATTCCGTGCATTTTCTGTGTGGTATCCCCTGAAGATCCATTGGCCCTATGGGCTGCATGACCTTTTTTCTACACTTGAATCACTAAAATCTGATTATAGAATGTGTATCTTTCTCCATGCCTATTTGCTTTTGGCTTGCTGTGTGGCTAAGAACTTAATATTTTGTCCCTATATCTCTCTAGCTATTAACTTCTTATTCTTTTGCGGATGAAGGCAGATATTTCAACAGGAATTGGCGATGAAATTCCTTACTTCAGAAAAGTTTGACAGTAATTCCCTGTTCTTTGTTTTTGTTATTGCCCTCTCTAATGGCATCATTATATACCCCACAACAAATGTTGCATGCTGAAATTAGAAATCTCTTCCATTTTGGACTGCTAATCACAAATGTTTTAAGTTCTGATATTGATCTGATTTAGTGATTTTTCCCTTTGTTTACTTTTCAAATCATCCTTTTGATATCATGATTTGTTGCAGAATGTATACAGAACTGTTTGATGGCAGAGGATATCAAAGCTTGGAAAAGATCATTCCTTTGGGTAACTGTGTTCTCATTTGCACAAACCTTTTGGTTGATTAATTCTCCAGGGGCACATGCTAATGAAAGTACAAACGCAAACATGGTTTATGAGATTGGGGAGTTATTTGAATTGGGGATCCAGCTATCATATTTGCTGTCATTATTAGGCCTCCTTGGGGTTGGAACCTTCTTCGTGATTCGTCAAGTCCTTGTTCGCAGAGAACTTGATCTTTCAGCTAAAGAATTGCAGGTAAGAAGCCTGCAACTTTTCCACCATCACCTTTAGGGAAAATCCTCTGTCCTCATCATTTGATAAATATTAAACAACCTCCCTGAACCATGTAAGCGCTTTGAATGCAGGACCATTTAGTTCTTTTTCTGTTCACCCCTTCTGTTTTGGCATATTCATTGCCATTGATGGTGACATTATCTTTCTTGTTTTCCTTGATAATTTCAGGAGCAGGTAAGAAGTGGTGATGCCAGTGCAACTGAGTATTTTGAACTTGGTGCTGTGATGTTGAGGAGGAAATTTTATCCGGCTGCTACTAAATATTTGCTTCAGGCAATTGAGAAATGGGATGGAGATGATCAAGATCTTGCTCAGGTAAGATGATATCTTGGAACTTAGATATACCTTTACTTAAATCTCAATAACCATTTGCTGCCTTTTGGAAATGTTCGGGCTGTATCTCATGAACAAAAGCAACGTGGTATTATCGTGGTAAGGAAAACACCTTAAAAATTGTCTGTGGATCGCCTTGCCCATAATTAAAACCAAGGATCCTAACAACTAGCCTTTTAAACTAAGCAGTATCTTTCCTCTTTCTTAAGGTGAGGTGGTATTAGGTTGACTCATTATGTGTGCAGTGGGAATTCCTGGGACAACCAACTTCGTTAACTCTAGTCGTGGTTTTTTAAATTGGCAACTTATGTATCCGGTTATGACCAAAACTCTTTAAATCCTTCAAAATTGTCTTAAAACCTTCAGGTTGTATTGTGACTTAAAAGATTGTACCGCCTAAACTACCGAGCCATGACTTTTGTCACGAATGTGGTCTAATGTCTGTTCGTGCTTTGACCAATATTTACACCTTCATACATGTGTACACATGGACATATGTAGGTACTTATTTACATAGCATGTCATGCAGTATAGCTTAGTGTATTTTGAATCGTATATTTCTATAGTAAGATAGTATGAATTGTAGCATGCGTTTCTTTATGACAACTAGTAAGTTGAAATTGACCGATAATCTTTCTTACGCATGAAATATTCGAATAGGTTTACAATGCGCTTGGCGTCAGTTATATCCGCGATGGAAAGCTCGACAAGGGAATCACTCAACTCGAAACAGCTGTGAGGCTTCAACCAGGCTATGTCACAGCTTGGAATAACCTTGGTGATGCCTATGAGAAGAAGAAAGACTACAAGTCTGCTCTCAAGGCATTTGAGGAAGTGCTTCTTTTCGACCCCAACAATAAGGTGGGACGGCCTCGACGAGATGCTTTGAAGGACCGTGAAAAAATGTACAAAGGAGTTACTGTAAAATCAGAGAAGAGATGATTTCGTGCAGCCTATATATTCTTTATATCTCATCTATGGCTACCGAGCATATATCGAGAACTCACTGGAGTTTGGCTTGGGAAAGAGCTTCGGATAGACAGTGAGTAGATGTCCCATGAGTTTCTGTGGTATTCACTTGTAAGCAGTCTCTAACTGAAATTGTCCCAATCGATTTCTCTGAACGCCTAAGAACAGTATTTGTGAATTTTGGGAGACTTCTATGACATGAGGCCATTATGTTCCATTCTTTAAATTCCAATCTTTGTCTTAGTTTGATCTGTATTTGCGTGGTTAGAGAAGCAAAGTCTGTTTCCTACTGACTTTGAGCCAAATAGCTCGGAAACGTTGCACTTGGAACTTGATCACCCAACAAATCATTGTCTTGTAGGAGCTGCCAATCATCTTGTAGAGCTTTTGAATAGCAAAAGCCCACCACGAATGGAGAAAGGAAAAAGGCAGAAAAAGCTTCCTGCGCTTTCTCGTGAACAAAATGATGAGAAAGATTAAAAAAAAAAAGAACAAAAGGATGAGAACGAGACGTGTGGTAATAGTTCTAAAGGAGTGGCACATGCCCACTGGAGTTCGTTGTCGTTTTGTCTTTTTTTCTGGTAGCATTTCATTCCTATCCTTTGCGTGGACGTTCTCTCTTCAGAAATCACCATCTCTCCAATCGTCATTGCATATGTCACTGTCCTGAAATCACAATTGTTAAACTTCTTCACCCCCATTTATATTATTTAATTCTATGCTGGACTTTGGGACTATATTTGGCTCATTAATAATTGCTAAACACACTTGTGTGTTAAAGGAATAGAAAAAAAAAGGAAAGAAACGTTTTGGGTACAGAAAAACTTCAAAATGAAGACTTGACAACTGAAATAGAGTACTTCATTGATACTCTATGGCAGGTTAGAAATAGAGTAGTTCATTGCAAAGATATGGTAAACCTTCATCAGCTTATTGAGTCCGTTCATTATAGGGTGAAGGAACATTTACTTGCTTGGTCTGATTTGAAACGTGCTTATAATCATATATGGAAACCACCGGATCGTAGATGGTTGAAAGTCAATACCGATGTTGCAATGCGTGCGAATGAGTCCTTTATAGCAAAGTCTTGCAGAGACTATCGTGGTTTCCTCTGTTTTGTCTACATGGAACAAATTCATGCTATGAACTCTTTGCTTGGTGAAGCAATGACAGTGCAAACTGCAATGGAACAGGCCCAGTGTAATGGTTGGACTAAGGTTATATTTGAATGCGATTCCTTGGTACTTTGTAATGAAATTAATGGTAACTCGGCAACCTCTCTGTGGAACATTGCTACACAAGTGGATTACATTAAATCTGTTCTACAACATCAAAATGAGTGGAGGCTGCAGTGGATTTCGCGGAAAGCTAACCGGATGGCGCATGATTTGGCAAAATGGGCAGTTTCATCTTCCTCATGTGGCTCCATCCCTTTAGATCGAATCCCTGATTCTATTGTCCTTTGTGATATGTAATTGTGTATTTGACCTGTTTTTCTCTTTCGGTTTCAGTAATGAAACATGATTTATATATAAAAAAAAGAAATGCCCTAAAATAATTTATTGATATTTTTTTATAGAAATAATGCACTTTGCATTTGAAACTATTTTAATGGTCAAAACTCTTGTAGTTAGATGATATAAAGCGTAATTTTTTTTTGGGAGATCCACAATGAAGGAGGGATCTCCTCCGCAACCATAGATGCATGAAAACTTGTGTCTATAGAGCCATCAAACAGGGTTGTGGAAGAGGGACAACCATGTGCCCAACATGGCTGATTTTTATTGATGATTAGGTTAATGTAATTGGTGCTTCTTCTGACAGCAATTTAATAGGAGCAATTATTGCTTGGTACAACGTTAACTCACGTTCGAGGTGGAGGAGACTGCGTCGGGATTTTCTTGATCTGATCTTTTTTTCTGTCCAGACAAACAATTGCTTGAAGTTATCTTCCAACTTTTTAAAGATAATGACAAAGATAAATAAGATACTCATGATGTATCAAACACATATAACTAATATAACTACTATATGCTGTCATTTGAAAATGCTCAAGATCCATATGCGACTTTTGATTCAGAACTTTCTTCAGATGATATTGCTGCTATTAGTCATTCATTAACTTAAGACTGAAGAAATGTTGTCAACGATATTTTGAAGATAGGAAGATATGATGATATTTTGCTGATATGATACTGTTGCAGATATTTTTTGCGATATACCCAAATTACTCATGTCGACGAAATCGAAGTTTAATTCACCTGTAAGATATTTAATATCAAAATCAAAAGCAGATAAAATGTCTTGTCATATGACAAAAAGATGTTTATAAACAAGGTTTTTCACATCTTTTAATAAAATTTCTTCAACAGATTTACAGTTAACACGAATAAGAAAATGTTGGTTTAATAAATCATCTCGAAATTTAGATATACAAAGTATAATGACTAATACTTCTTGTTTCACTGTACTGTATTTTTATTGTGTAGTATTTCATGCACTAGAATGATATCGTACAATGTATTCTTTATCATGAGGATGCATGCGTTGCTTTAATATGTCACCATATCCAAGACTAGAAGCATCAGTCTCAACTATTTTAATTGCAGAGGGTGATGCAATGCCAAGACATGTGAGATGTTTAACATGAACTTTTATTTGTTTAATGATATCCGTATGAATAGAGTTCCAAGGAGGAGGTTTTCTGTTAACACAAGCAAAAAGAGGTTTGCATAAAATACGAAGATCCTTATAAAAACCACTTATATAATTCAAACTACCTAGAAATTGTTGAAGTTTAGTTTTATCGGTTATTTGATCGGAGAATTTATCAGTAAATTCAATAGCACGTGATATAGGTGTTATTGTACCTTGATAAATATTATGACCTAAGAATCATATTTTTGTTTGAAAGAGTTATTTGGAGCAGAAATAACTAAACCATTAGCTTTAATGATATTAACAAATTTATTTAAATGAAACCAATATTGTTTAATAGATTTAGAAAAAATCAAAACATCATCAATATAGACTATAGAAAAAGAAGAATAAGGATGAAAAATTATCATTCATTATATTTTGAAATTCAGAAGGGGCATTCTTTAATCTAAAATGAATAACATTCCATTCAAAAGGACAAAAATGAACAGTAAAAGTTGTTTTTATAACGATCAGCTTCAACAATTTGTATTTGACAAAAGCCAGATTTCATATTAAATTTGGAAAAAATAGTAGAATAATGTAACCTGTTTAACATGTCTTTTTTGTTAGGAATTGGATATCGAATCCATTGTAAAACTTTATTTAAATGTTTATAATTAATAACAAGACGAGAACGATAACTCTTACTACTATTGCTTTAATTGATTATGGTGCTGATTTGAATTGTATTCAGGAAGGACTTATTGATTCTAAGATTGTGTTTGTGTGTTAAAATTTTGGGGAGGTTAAAATTTTAGAGTATTGGATTTAGTGAAAAAGTGAAGAGAGAGAAGATTTTTAATATTTATTATTGTGAAAAGTAATGATGTGATAAGGGAGAAAGAGATTATATAGTAATTTTTTATTGTGTTAAAATTTTAGTGTGCAAACTCACCCTAAATATTTTGAAAAAACCACTGAACACCTTTCCCAAGCTGATGACGGTAAAATAATTATTAATTATAAAATACCTAATGTTCATATTTGTAATAATAGTTTTTGTTATCAAACTACATTTGTTCTTGTTAAAAATTTATCTTCTAAATTAATTATTGGTAATCATTTTCTTGCTTTGTTTTATCCTTTTATTGTTATTTAAGAAAACATTATTTCTCGCGTTTTAGGGCATGACGTTACTTTTGAATTCTACTATCCTCATTTTTCTCGAGATATACAATTTCTAAAATATTTGTCTTTAAAGAAATAAATTAATTTCTAAATTAATCCCTGTTGTTTAGAAAGACAGCTTTACATACATGAAAATGATCACCTTCATTTATTTCCTATAAAATTTAATCAAGATCCTGTATAATAGAATTTAGAAAAAGGTAAATATAAGAAGTAGACTTTACATTTAATGCTTTGTATATAAAATTTCGAATAATACGAAATATATAATAAAATCTACTAATGTATACATCTCTTCCAATTTTACTGATTTTTAAACGCTCTGTACAGCCTGTGGCAGAGGTCCCAAGGTGATATTTAAAGAGACCTTAAGGAAGAGCTACCTTGGAGTTTGTATTTATTGGGGGGAAGCATAAGAGACCTCGATCGGGTGGACAGAAGGGATTTTTTTCAGGATCTGTTCTGCTCCCATGAATATTGCCCAATTTCTAATTGGTTTATGTTTATCATTTATATCTTTTAAGGGAAATGCTGGGCGTCCCGCCCCACGTCCTGCCAGCATCTCGCTGGCTGACGTGGCCTCATTTTCTATCTTTTAATATCTTTGAAATTTATTCTCCTTATGCATCTTAAAATTATCGTGTCTAGTAGCTGTTCAAACGGCAAAACTCTGAATATTTGGGCCTAAACTTATAATTAATAAAAAACCTAATCCTATCCTCTATCTCGGACAGACTTAACTCGATTATAAAATTCACTAAACGAATAACTAACGCACCAACAAATTCTGAACACGCAAATTAATTTCATAGTATACCCATTTGACAGGTCTAGCGGTGAAAGTGTGCCTCTCATAAATATTGCATATCCTGAATGCAGTAGCTTCCAATCAACACGAAAATGGCAGATCTTGAATCTGAACCCTTTTCATCTATTCAACTCAGTTTCTCTAAAATAGAATGCCTAAAACATACAGCCTTTATATCTGTTAGATCCCTTTTAAAGCAAACAAAACCTTCCCCTCAGCCCCTTCTTACTTTTACGTACGCTCCAGCTACTCATCCTCAAAAGACGGCAGTTCTCAATTAACAAAACACTCCCTCTCTCTCCCTCTCCCTTTCACTTTCTCCAGGTCAAACATTAAGTTGCATACGAACATGTAATGGAAGGCAGCAAAAGAACACGTAAAGTTGTTCTGTCTACGCAGCTTGCAGCCAAGTAAGGCCATCGCAATAATGTCATTATAAAAATAGGAAAGATTTAAGTGCTTATTGCTGACCTATTTTTTCTTGAAGAATATAGCCATGGAGCAGACAACCTGCAGTAGTTTGGTTGGAGAGACGTGTGACGGTGGCGTAGCTTCCTGGTAACTCTCCCACCAGTTCACTCTCCCCCAGAAGAAACTACGTTATTACGTACATATTTTAAGCAGAGGACTAGGTTGCTTTAAAAAAACTTAAGCCAAGTCAAATTTGCATATGCATTTCGGAATCCTAGTTGTGGGACCTATCCAATCTCCAATCAGGCTTCAAAGATTCTCCTCTTTGAAGCCACCAACGGTTTGGATTTAATGGGTCTACCAAACTGATAAGGAGTCGCCCAGCGGAAACGGCTCTGATTAATGGGTTGGCTGAAATGGTATTCGTGGACCCAAGGAAAGAGACGGTGAGATTGATGGGGTTGACCAAATGTGGTCTCCACTTTGTTCCAGGGGCCATGAGTTTTTTTTTTTCGAGCAACAGGGGGCATGAGTTGCTGATATATAGACTCCGCTGAGCTCCATTTCCATTTTCCATTCCTTTATCATCTTCCTCTCTAAGTCTATCTCAGAAAGATGGAGCAGCCAGGTCAGAGGACACAAACGGCATCCAAGCAATCTTGCACATCTTGTGAGTCTTTCACACTCTCTGTGTCTAGCGCTTCCTTTGAGTTATTTATCTTTCTAGGGTTCATTTCAGAAGCATAATTTTTTGACGCATGGTAAAATTGTGAGCTTCTGAATTTAGCCCTGACTCATAGTTTGTAGATATGGGTATTGAATAAATAGCGGGATCTTTAATTTCTTTTCTGAATTTCTTCCTTGTAGTAATTTTGTATGAACAATTTTCTGTGTTTTTCTTGCCCTTTGAAATCTCGGGATGATTCAGCTTTGTTGGAATTAGCTTTTTGAATCTTGAATTAGTCTGTAGATGGATCAAAGATGAGAGCTTTCTCCAATCGACGGTACCTAAAAGTTGTTCTTGAGATATTTAAAGAGATTTGGGGTGTTAAAGTTTAATCAGTGTAATGAAAATCCTGAGGTATCATTACCCAACAAAAAGAGGAGGTATATAGTGTGACGTTGAGCTTGTATGCTGATGTTGACTTTGTTTGGAAGAGGAATATGTATCTACGATTTTGGGTCAAGAATAGTGATTTCACGACTAAGTTTGTGGATGAATGTTAGATCCTTGTTATCCTATCACGAATACTTCAAGAAAGCAGAATAAATTTGGTTGAAAGTTGAAACAAAAGGGTGGCGGGAAAATGGACCGGATTTATGAAGATTTGGGGGTGTTTAATTTTCTCCTCGAGAACATGAGTTCTGGCTACTTATGTTGATTTAGTTGAACTATATATTTGACAGCAACAGTGTTTCATTTGCATGTTTGATAACAACAATCTAATTCTTTATAAATTCCCAGGTTTGATTCGCATTGAATGTTGATAAATGCTATTAGGATTGACCATGGATCCCAAGGAGAACACCTGGACTAATTCACTTTCCTCTGGAAATGAATTACTTAAGAATATCTCCTCAAATCACCCTTCTTTTCCCAATTTCAATTCTCAGCAACCCCAGCAGAAATGGGAGGATCCCTCCATGTTAAACTACAGCTCTAGGACTGAACCGCCTATCCAAGAGTTCAAGCAACATTCTGAAACCCAATCTCCACTTTTTAGCAAACCCAATGATCAAACTACGGTTCCAGACCACGAAGATGGTCAGAAGACGGAAGCAGTCCAAACAGATAAAATCCAAGACTGGGATCCAACAGCAATGCTAAGCAATCTCTCTCTCCTAGAACAAAAAATTCATCAGCTTCAGGATTTGGTGCACTTGATTGTTGGTCGAAGGGGCCGAGTACTGGGGCAACCAGATGAACTTGTAGCTCAGCAACAGCAGCTCATCACGGTTGATCTTACTTCAATTATAATTCAGTTGATCTCTACTGCAGGTAGTCTTCTCCCATCTGTGAAGCATACTCTTTCCAGCACTACTCCCATTGGACAGCTTGGAGGGGTTCTCTTGCCTTCCATGGTAGGCCCGAATGGTGGTGTTCAAGTGCAAAATAATGGTGGAAGCAAACTTTCTGATCATTCAAACCAGATTGATTTAACTGGTGGTTGTGGCAATGAACAAAATTACAGTATTGACGAACATGAATCAAAAGATGATGAAGATGCTGATGAAGGAGAGAACCTTCCACCTGGTTCCTATGAAATCTTACAGCTAGAGAAAGAAGAAATCCTTGCACCTCACACCCACTTTTGTACGATATGCGGGAAGGGTTTCAAGCGTGATGCCAATCTACGGATGCACATGAGAGGTCATGGGGACGAGTATAAAACCCCAGCAGCCCTTGCAAAACCCAATAAAGAGTCCAGCTCTGAAACGATGCTTATTAAGAGGTACTCCTGTCCATATGCTGGCTGCAAGCGGAACAAGGATCACAAAAAGTTTCATCCGCTTAAGACTATTCTGTGTGTCAAAAACCATTATAAAAGGACCCACTGTGACAAAAGCTATACTTGCAGCAGGTGCAACGCCAAGAAATTCTCAGTAATTGCAGATCTCAAAACTCATGAAAAGCATTGTGGTAAGGATAAATGGCTTTGCTCCTGTGGCACGACATTTTCCAGGAAAGATAAGCTTTTTGGACACATTACTCTTTTCCAAGGCCACACCCCGGCCATTCCACTTGATGACACAAAATGCCCATCTGGACCACCTGAGCTAGGGGAAGGCAATGAAGCAAATAAGGTCAGAAGTATAAATTTCAATTTTGGTTCCAATGCTCCTAGTGGGAGTGAAGTACCTACCACCACAGAGGTGAAGGGGAGTATTGAGGATCCGAGCAGTTATTTCTCGCCATTGAACTTTGAAACATGTAACTTTGGTGGGTTTCATGAGTTCCCTCGACCCCCATTCGAAGATTCAGCGAGTCCATTCTCTTTTTTCGTACCTGGGTCTTCTAACTATACTGTAGCGGGGTCTTGTAATTACACTCAGAAAAGTGGTGCAGAATCGAGTAGTAATAATCTTGAGTGATGTTGTACGAGTTTAGGAATATCTGTAATATTTTGTATGGTAAAATTATCTAATGTACTATTTAATTTCTTTAGTTTTTAATATATTCATCTTCTTCAACAGCTTATCTTTTGTCTATGTTCCGGAGCCATTCGCTATTCAAAACTTGCATCTTCTTTTTTATTTTCTGACCAAAATATTTCGTTTCGAGAGGCACTCGAAGTTATGTGACAACTTATAGGTACTTCAGTACTCATCTCGTAAACTGCATGAACAACGCTGGATTTTGCAACTGAGCGTGCCAGAACTTCTTGGGATTCATAATATCCAATACACCTTTTGAGTCGCACAACTTCGTAGAAGTTACAACTTCACGACTCAAGCGGCAGAAAAATATCAGTAACTTTCATGGAACCCAGCATATTAGCATGAATACTTACTTGATTCTGAGTGAAGTCATAGTAAGAAATCTAGGATTCTAGAAGTTCACAATTCATCTAGACATCCAACTACGTATTGCTAATTGGTACCAGGAGTCATGACTTATTCTGACCGATTGACTCTAGTATATAGTCATCTAATCAACATCTATCTATGCAGAAACCAACAGACGACAGAATACGTCTTTTATATAGCCCCCTTAAAGCAGATGAAAAAATAGTAGGGTCGCTAAGGAAAAACAAAACGAAAAAAATGGGGGGTCTTTTAGCTGACTGAATTGATATTGATTCGTCCTTGGTGGAGCAGAATGAGCTTCAAACCCTTTGCATTGTCTCCTTTTGCTGACTTCTTCAAGAGGCAGCGATAATACTGCTCCCTTAAAACAAGATCGTCTAAATAAGACCATGTAAGCCCTCTGGGAGAGCTGTCACTCCACAAGAACCTCTCAGAGAATGGGTTGACAAGACTCTCACGGAATTCATGTGCTGTCTCACTGACCAAACCCTGAGAACAAGAAGACACGTCCAAAAGTTCGTATCATTGCAAGAAAATTCATTTAGGGTGTTTGTGTGGGGGGCGCGGGGTGGGGGAGTTAGTGAAGATAGTACCTCTGCCATGGCTTTAATTTTCAGCGTGACATCGTCACTGAGAAGGACAAGACGTCCGTCATTCTTTATCTTCCTGTATAGCAAAGCGCAGTCCAGGATATGGTCTTCTGCTGTGGGTGAAACAATTTCTGATGGACTCCCAAGGATTGAAATTGGCATTGAGCTTGCTGTGCCATACGGAAACCGTTCACTGTCATCACTATAACTAGATGGATGAGAAGCAGGAGGGGTAGGGGCAATCATCCTTCCCTCCTCCGATGAGCTCTGCACATGAATCCACGACTTTGTTTTCACCATACATTCTTCAATCCACTCTAACACTGAAGAAGCTTCTGTTGTTCTTCTAAACAGACTACCACGCCGCTTCAGACAATCCAGCTCCCTTATGACTGGATTGAAATAGAATCATCCATATTACCAGGAATTCAGTAAACATGTGATGAGAAAACTTAAATCGGACAAGATGATGAAGGGAACTACTTAAAAACCTTACTTACCTATTCTTGGAATGATTAAATGAGTTCCTTTGAGACCCTGTAATAAATGTAATGACTTCCTTGACTCCT
Organism: Myrica gale; assembly: GCA_963930655.1. NCBI lineage: Eukaryota > Viridiplantae > Streptophyta > Magnoliopsida > Fagales > Myricaceae > Myrica > Myrica gale. The sequence continues at coordinate 21,732,459 of OZ005615.1, forward strand.
TGTTCAGAAGAGTGGTAGTGTCCGCTATCATAGTCCAGCTTTTCTTGGCCTCTCCAATGTAGTTGTTCTGCATATGAGCTTCAGTTACATGTAAACACTTGATAGAGCTACCCACAACCATGGGAGTGGATTATTTAAACAGCTAAAACATTGGGTTTCTATTAACTTACAGAACAGATATTAGGGACCTTCTCCCTACTTTGAGTGCGGTTGATAGATTTGCAGCTTCTCATAGCAGCTTCAGGTAGTGAAGCATCTGATCCGCTGTCACCAGTGCAGTTTACAGGTAAAGATTGGAAGGGCACCCTTTCTGATGTTCTCTTTGTTAGCACTATCTGTTGTTCAAACCACTTTTGATTTCTACAAAGGGATCTTGCAGCTTTCCCTTCTTGAAGAACTTTTGGTGTCTGGTTCTCTTTGTCTAAAAAGGTAGTCATGTCTTCTTCTGTATGGATACCGGGACTGAAAGCAACCTTTGAAGAGGATGATATCGATGATGTGGAATTCTTAGTTTTATCTGTCCTACCCTTGTATTTCGGGGACTTCTTAAGAAGAGTATTTGGGGTGAAATTTTCCTTGTTTGGGGTAAAGATTTCTTCTTCCTCATGCAAATCAGTGAAAAGAGTCTTTGAAGTCATTTGTTTATCCTCTGGATTGTCTGGTTCAACTTCGGCATCAATACCAGCCCTTATGGTCTTAGCTCTACTGTCGCCTGTTTGAATCTGCGGAACACTAGAAGGTTTACCTCTTCTAGACCAAATGCTGCTTTCCATGGATGGTTTTTCCGATTGAAGTGGGGAGGTTCCTGAGAGTTCTATTTCAGATAGTCCTGCTGCAGAAAATACAGATTGCGGGGTCTGGCTTTCTTCTTTCTCCGTAGTCTCTGAGAGAACTGTTACAGGAACTGTCCCAACAACCAAAGATGAGTCCATGAACTGAGTTGCAATGGGTACAGAACAAAGGCTAGAGATTTCACTCTCATGGTCCTCGATTAATATAATTTGGTGTTCAAAGTATTGAAATAATTCTTCTACTGGCTGGGCCTCTTCATCAAAACATGCAGAGTCCAGACTCTCCAGCAAGTTTATTTCTTGTTCTGCTGTGAAATATTCTGCCGTTCCTCTATCAGACATTGATTGCAAAGCCAAGAGAGGCTGTGGGGTTTGGTTTTCTTCATCTACGTGTTGATTATTAGTCTCTGCAGGAAATTGCTCAACCGGCGAAGGTAACCCCATCATGAGATGTCCCGGCCAAAGTCTTGAAACATCCCTCTGCCTTTGGTCTTTGCACAATAAGATATTGTTCTCAGTTTCGTCAGGCATTTGAGTCACAGGTCGTACAGCTTCTTCCCCGTCAACGGAAAACGATGAATCCGTCTTGAGTAAACTTTTAAAGTCCTGCTCTGTACCTCTTGAGGAGATCCCCTGGTTTTCTCTTTCAGATAACACTTCGGTAACAGAATGAGGCTTTGGACTCTGGTTTTCTTGCACCACTGTCTGATTTTCAGTCCCTAAGATTACTTCCCCAGCAGGTAAAGACAAGTTCCCCAATTTCTTTGGTTCACGAACAACTCTTGATGGGCTTTCATCTTGTTGCTTCTCATCATATATCATCATGTACTCGGGCAATGGAGGCGCCGATGGTATTTCCTTCTTCCCAATCACTTCCAACACCTCCTCAGAAAGTAAAGAATTGCTACACTCCAAAAATGGATCCTGCGATTGAGCTTTTGTATTTTCAGCTAAAAGCCAACTGCTCTCCTGTAACACCCAAATAGAAATATAGAGAGACAAAATTCAATAGCATTTCTATAAAGACCTCAAAAGCTACACTTTCTATTGCTTTAACCATTTTCTCTTCCTCCCACTGCCAATGAATATCTCTCCTCAGTACTTTCGTTTCCCATTGACAGATTCTCACCCTTAACAAACACCCGAATACAATAGAAAACATAGACAGAAATCACTAACAAAATCTACAAACAACATATAGGCACTCAACAATTTTTGCTGATAAAAGCGAAAAATCTCTCACCTGATAAGTTTCAAATGCATTTTCCTCTTCTTTCACCACCATCAACGCTGGTGGCACAAACGATTGTTCCAAATCATACGCGCGGCTCAGAGGAACCCATTGCAGCCTATAGACTCTGCTGGAGCTACCAATCCTCACCGTATCGCCTTCCTTGAGCTCCACGCGCTCCCCAGGCTGCACCTTCTTCTCAGAAACCCAAGTCCCGTGCACTGCACAAGACCAAGAAGTCACCGTGATTTAGGGTTCTTCTTCTCTTAAAGGAAGACCAAAATTACAAAACAAAGAAAAAGGTTAAGATGAGAAGAAAAACTTACCTGACGACAAGTCCACGACGGAAAGCTGTTGTTTAGAGGGGCTTGAGTGGATTCGGAGGTGGAATCTGCTGATGCTGGGGTGGGTTAACATAATGTGGCAATCAGGGTGGCGCCCGACGTTCAAGGTTTCTTCGTAAACTTGATGCGGGTGCAGGGAAAAGGACAAAGGTGATGGTGATGCTGGAGGTGGGGGGTCGTTCACGATGAAGATGTTCTTGAGGATGGCTCCATTCTTCAGGACTGTGAATACCGGTATTTTCCTTTCTTCTTCTTCTTCTTCCTGCGGTTTGGACTCTTTCTTGTCACCCATGGTTGGTTGGAACTCAGCCTTTGTGTTTCTTTATTAGACCTTAAGAGGAAGAGAGGAAGAGAGAGAGAGAGATCTGAAGAATAGCAAAATTGTGTCCTGCGGTATGGCGTCCGGGGTGTTGAAGGATTAGAGGGGGATTTTACAATTTCTGAAAGGGAAAGGCTTTTCATTTAAAGAAAAAAAAAAAAAAACAGAAATGGAAAGGTTTTGGTGGCTTTCGATTTCGGAAGTTTGAAAAGATGACCGTTGTTTGTAATACGGTATAACGGCTACCTCTTTTTTTATTTTGTTAGCAAAAAGGCCGTTATGGGCGTGGGGCAGATGGGCAGAGGTCAAAGCTACGAAATGGTAGACTCTTAGTGCAGATTTTGATGGCAATATTTTTGTGACTTACAGTGATTTTATACTTGATTTGACAATAGATTGATTAATCTCGAGACTTCTCTCATTTATATTTAATTATTAGAGTAGAAATTGTATTGGGTTGAGCTGCATCAACAAAATTTAAATCTAAATGTTTAATTCACTTTAAGAAATTTTGTGAAAATATTAAAACATAAATATAAATAATAACATTAATACTTGTATTACCATTTTTTTGTTCTAAAGTTTGAATCATAGCTCTACTTCAGTAATATTGACGATTACTTAGGCTGAAGAAGAATTAAGTAAACCTATCAGAGAGCCAGAAAATATATACAAGGGACCGAAGAGGCCTACCGAGTAGCCCAAACAGGGAAGAAATAAACTGTCACGCCCCAAAAATCAGCATAAATAAATAAAAGAAATTTATCTCATTTATTCGAAACAAAACAAATTATAATGATATTGTTTTCAAAACAGAAACTTGAACAAATTAAAATCCATAATGATGCTCTCATCTATCCCGCCCACATGCTCTCTAGGCTCAATCTCTGAGCAATCTCTGAAAATAAGAAAAATAAAACGGAGTGAGTTCGACAACTCAGTAAGCAGAGAATAAAAATATATATTCTTTTCTTTGAAAATAATACTCAATTCAGTGAACAGAAATACAGAAAATAAAATAGCTTTTTCAGAAAATCCCCTTGACATCAACAGTAAGCCACATTGACCCCTGTGGCAGGGTTGTGCAACGACTTAACCGGCGGCTAAACCGAATTAAGCCAACAGAAAGTGGAGTTTGCCCTACTAAGACTTAGCCACGTACGCTAAGTGTGCACTAGGGAGAAACCCACACAGAAACCAATCTGAAGAATGAGCGCACCAGTAATGAGTAATGAGTTGGTACTAACAGCAGCAGTAATCAGTAATCAGAATATCGCCTTGGGGTTTGAAAACAGTATAATATATAATATCAGAACTCAGATTTAAAATCAGAAATGATGTTCAGCAGAATACAGAATCTCTGAGAAATAATTCAGAACAGTCATATAAACAATCTTAGTAGGTCTTTTAAAATTCCACATTTGTTTTCAGAATAACATAAACTTGCAATAAAATATTTTCCACAAAATCGTTTATGACATGTTCATAATTTTTGAAGAAAAACAATATAGTAGCTCCGCTTACCCAATTTCCTTCGATAATCGAATCGCCCTAGAAAACACGTACTGCAACGATCCTCAAGAACCGAAGAAAAACGTAAATACCCAACAATGACCGAATATATATATAGAGAGAGAGAGATCTCGAAAATGACTGATGTCGAAATTGAGAGGTGTGCTTGACCTCTGAACGAGCTCCCCCTTTTATAGGTGAGGAGAATCCAAGATTTGGCCTAAAACTTCATTGCACAATCTTGAAACTGATGTCCTTTCGAAATCCCCCATAACATATGATAACTCATATTATTTATGAAGACTCTTTGAGATCTTTGCAAATGAGTTGAAAGGCCACGAAAATCAGTCGAAAAGGAGCTAAAACGGATGAGAAATCGAAGAGAGAGAGAAAGGGTCGAAAACGGCGGTCTGCAACCCAGTAAGTCGAAAAGATTAGGGTTGAGGAGGAAAAAGATCATAACGCACCGTTTTACTTAAAAATCCAATTCGGGCAAAACGTGTTTAAATAAAATAAAGTTTCATTATAAAAATAAGCGCACACGCGCGCCTCAGTGGTCCAGCTGAGTTTTGTCATCCCTGGCGCCTGGGTTCGAATCCCCGCGTGACATATTTTTCGAAATAAAGCTGCTAACCTTTAAATATATTCAACTACATATAAACTAACAAATGCGCGCCTGGCCTAATGATTTTCTCCTGTCCCACCTTTGCCAAAACTTTTTTTTTTAGCTGGTTCTCACATAAACAATTAACACCATCAGAGGCCGAAACAATAAAAAAACCCAAATCTCAATAACTTTTTACCAAAAAATGAGAGCAAAATGAGCAGAGAGAGCCAAAAACAAGGGTAGCGCGTGGGGTCGGAATGTAGCTGTCTTGGTGGCTCTTCATGGTGAGACACGTACACTTTGTTGATACGGCTTAACACATTCGAGCTCAATTGTTACCTATTCAGTTTCAACACCAAAATAGGTGAATGCTATCCAATAATAATAAATCCTTTTAAAAAAATTCGAGACGTTAAGCGGATGAATGAACGTCTAGCACTTGTCTCGTTGGCCCGTTGCAAATAATCAAAACAAGTAGCCGTTGTACACCACCCAACGATCATTTTTTCTTAAATCTTAAAATCCCTCTGTTTCTCTCTCTGTTCCGCTCACCCCGTGTAAAAAAACCCAAAGCACCTTTTCTTCGAGAATCGGCTCTCTCTCTCTCTCTCTCTCTCTCTCTCTAAGAGAAAACTAGACTTCCGACCAACCATGGCAGAAAGGAAATAAAGGAAAGTCGCCGGTGTTCAAAACATTCCTGGAGAACCGGAGTCATTCTCAGGAACATCGTCATCTTCCACAACACCCACCCCGCGCACCACTAGCAATTTCCTGGAAACCCCCCATCAAGATTACGAAGAAGTCTTGAGCATGACGGCACCCTGATTCCAAACTCCGTTGACTCACCATATTCCACCTCTGAATCAACTTTATTCAACACGCAACGGCACTCTGGTATGGACTTACCGTCCAGTAAGTTCTTTCTTCTCATCTCATTTTCAACCTCTTTTGGTTGGCTTCTTGGTCTTGTGCAGTCCACTGGGCTTGGATTCGTAGAAGGGAGATTGTGGTCTCGTTCCATGGCTACCATCTGGGCGTTTCATTCATCAGTTTGATTGGTATTTCTAATAGCACCAAATTCAACGATTAAAAGAAATCTCAAACAGATTACTGAGGGATTCAAATCTATTATCTATGTATGGCTTTTAAGATGTTGTCCAGATTTGTTTATGGTGTTAAAAAATGTTGTCCTAATAGCTCCGGTATTCTTCTTTTGCTTACGATGTTGCAGTAAATGTTCTTTATATGTTTTGGGTGCTCAAGTTACCTTGTGCCACTAATTTTCAAATTGAGATCGTCCATGTGGCAAATATGGCATCGGAATGGGAGAAGAACCATGAGTTTTCAGGTATGGCGTCTGTCGTGAAATATTGTGTTATATATATATTCTGATCATCATTCCATGTTGTCTCATTCCCTGTGATTTTTTAAGAAAATTTGGCATCACAGTAAACTTGAATTAGGGAGCAGGTTGCATAATTGTTGATCCTTTGAACATAGATCAAAACATATTGTACAGTTTTTAGGATCGTCATCCACTTCAAGTTCGAGCTGCTCTCTTAATTGTAACCCTTTTTGTTTTCTTGTTTTCCTACATTTTTTATGGAGTGGAAAGAACAAGATGAGAAAAGACTGAGTTTTGGGGTGCTATTTATTTATTTGTTTTTGTCTGATTTTACTCTACGTGCTTTAAGTGGGCTTTGGTTTTTGGTTTTGAAATTATTTTGTAAATAAATACTGAACAATCTAATTTAGACCCAAATACTTAGAGATGAGAGGGGTGAATAGGTATAAAAAATTCTTAACAATCTTTTTTAATATTTATACTATTTAATATCAATCCTAATAATATGCTTTCAAAAGTACCTAATCATATCCAGACAAGAATATATGATAGAAAACACGTATATTAGGATTTATAAAAAATAGTTTGCAAAATCTGTGAAGCATAGTGTAATTTCGAACTAACTACATGAGACTTTGAATAGACTGCAGATGACGGAAATTACAGATTTAAGTACTAAATTAATCCGCCAAAAGTACCTAATATACGTTCTTGTAAGGGTGAGTACCGGAACGGATGAAACCGGAATGTGGAATCCGGAAATTCCGGTTCCTAATATGGCCAGAAAGAGAGGAAGACGAAAACATAAAAAATAATCCCAAATCTCCTATTTTGTCTAGAAAACCAGAACTCCATAACAGAAAAGAGCTATAAAAAAATGCCAAAAAAACAAAAGAGTAAATAAACCCCTTTGGAACCTCTCCACGTTACGTATCCCAGAGTCAGCTCCAAATATGACTTACAATCACAATTTTCAGCTACTCAAGCACCAAAAAACTATAAAGAACATAATACTCAACAAGTTACAAGCTACAATTACTAAAACGAACCAAACAAAATATGTTGGCTTTTGTGCACAATCGAGATTTTGACGATTACAATAAATGAATGAGTTTGCAAATTTGACTCAAAGACAAAGACAACTTGACGAAAAGAGCCAAACCTTGAAGAAAGAAGAACAAGAAGAGATGCAAGACGCTAAACCCCAAATACATTACATTTGAAAGATTAAAATATTTTTAAAGGTTTCAAAACACCAAAAATATATTCCTAGACCCTTCATATACTTATGAGAATAAAGTCTTTAAAATTGGGTGTTTAAAAGTGGTAAAAAAAAACATGAACCGGTCGATGAACGGTCGATGAACTTTTTGTCATGAAGCGGTCGATCATTTGACCGTTGGGCAACGGCTAGTTTTCATATGTGGCCTATAAATACACGTCTAAAACGTCTAAAATGAAGTACCAACGACCACATATCATTTGTATAGCTTGAGAAATATTCTAAACCTTCTTATTTCATATTTCTCATATCATTCACACAAATTACACTTTCACATCCTTGTCTTTGTGTGAATTAAGAGATAGAACTTCCACTTTTATATCTACCTATCCAATAGAGGTGTTAATCCTGGGTCAAAAGCTATTGATAGTACATTTAGCACTTACATACTTGTATTTGTGCTAAATTAATATTTACTTTGCAAACACGGTTTTGGAGGGTTAATATCGAAAAGTTTAGAAAACCAATTCACCCCCCCTCTTGTGCTGCAACGGCGACTGAGAGGAGCTGAGCATGGCTGAGGGAGAGAGAGAGTGAAAGAGGAGTGAGCGTCCCAGAGTCAGCTCCAAATATGACTTACAATCACAATTTTCAGCTACTCAAGCACCAAAAAACTATGAAGAACACAATACTCAACAAGTTACAAGCTACAATCGATTACCAAAACGAACCAAACAAAATATTCTCCCCCAATATTGTGCTGTTGTAATCGATTTTATATTTTATCACTTAAATAATCTGGACTAAAAATTCCAGTCTGTAGTTGGTTGTCTGAGAAACAAGAAAGGAAGAAGGAAGAAGAGCAGGAAGAAGAAAGAGAGACGACGAAATTAGGGGCTTCTCAGTTAGGGGACTTGAGTTAGGGGACTTGACGGTTGTACCAAAAAATTACCCGGGTAATTTTTTGCTTCTATTTGCAGAAGAATGACATGCAGTATGCTGACATGAAGCCTCAGCCTCAGTCAAGTGACTGACATTGTAAAAGCGCTCTAGATTTAATTTGTGCTTAGTGAGTACTTGTTTTCAAGTCTCTCTCAAGTTTCGTTAAACCACATGCAACCGAAATCCTCATCCCTTCATTTGTGAATTTTCCACGAGACATGATACAATATTTCACGACAGATGCCATACACCCATGGTTCCATTCCGATGCCATATTTGCCACATTATCAATTTTGAAATTAGTGCGACGCCAAAAACTTGATATAAAACTTGATTAGTGCCATCAAGTGCCCTTAAAGTCTTGTATAAAATTTTTTATTTTAGACGATCCCAAATTGATGTGAAAGATATCAAATGTTAAAAGATTTCAGTTTAAACGTGATTGCTTGCATTAATGTTTTGTTTTGTTAGTCACAATGACCAATTTTTGGTGTGTATTTATGCGATTCATGGCCATATTAATTACATCCATGCCCAAATCAAATTTAGAGCATCATTATAAAACAATCCAATTATTTTTCAAATTTAAAAATATTTTATAAAATTTTAAATCAATTATCTTTTCTTATTATAAAAGAGAATCTCTTTCACAAAAGTTTTAGAGCATCAAAAAGACATAATTTGGAGTTTGATACTTCACAAAAGTTTTAGATCTCGTTCTTAACTTTTAAAAGTATTGAGCTTGCATTTTTCTGACTTCTACAAATTTAGACAGACAGACCAGTTTATTTAGGATTTGCTCTTAAAGTTTAGCCCGAATTTCTTTCTATCAACTCAATTTCAATCTTATTGAATGACAATTAAAATTCTAAACAAACGAGCTATGAAACATACAAAAACACTCATCAGGGGCACAACCTAAAACATATAAAGAGTAAGCAAAAGAAGGGTACTGAGCTATTAGGACAACATTTTTTTTAACACCATACACAACCCGGGCAGCATCTTAAAAGCCATACATAGATAATAGATTTGAATCCCTCGGTAATCTGTTTGAGATTTCTTTTTAATCGTTGAATTTGGTGCTATTAGAGATACCAATCAAACCTATGAATGCAACGTCCAGATGGTGGGGTATCATCATATCAATCAGGGGAGCTATAGGCAGTCTAGGCGGTTGGCTAAGGCTCCCAAAATCGGAAGCCCCATGTCTATAAGCCATAGAACGATATCACAATCGCCCTTCTACGAAACCACGCCCAGTGGACTGCACAAGACCAAGAAGCCAAACAAAAGAGGTTGAAAATGAGAAGAAAGACCTTACTGGACGGTAAGTCCATACCAGAGTGCTGTTGCGTGTTGGGTAAAGGGGGTCTGAGTTGATTCAGAGGTGGAATATGACGAGTCAGCGGAGTCTGGAATCAGTGTGTCGTCATGCTCAAGACTTCTTCGTAATCTTGATGGGGGCTTTCCAGGAAATTGCTAGAGGTGCGCGCCGCGCGGGGTGGGTGTTTGTTGAAGACGAAGATGTTCCCGAGAATGACTCCGTTCTCTAGGAAAGTTTTGAACAGAGGGGTCCTTTATTTACTTTTCTCTCTCTTTCTTAGATCCGAGAGAGAGAGAGAGCGCCCAGTACAAGACCAAGATGCCAAACAAAAGAGGTTGAAAATGAGAAGAAAGTCCTTACTGGACGGTAAGTCCATGCAAAAAGTAAAGGTGGTTTGAGTTGATTCAGAGGTAGAATATGCTGTTTCTAGGGCGAGTCAACGGAGTTTGGAATCAGGGTGCCGTCATGCTCAAGATTTCTTCATAATCTTGATGGGGGTTTTCCAGGAAATGGCCAGTGTGCGAGGGGTGGGGTTTCCAGGAACAGAGACAAACAGAGAAGATAATTGCAATCTGAGAAAAGGTGACCGTTGGGGTGGTGTTCAACGGCTACTTGTGTTGGTTATTTGCAACGAGTCAAAAGTACTAGCCGTTGTGAGAAGTAGTCGTCCGATTAGCTTGCGATCATTCAACCGCTTAACATCTCGAATAATAATTTGAAAAGGCTTTTTTTTTTTTTTTGCAATTATTGGTCGTCCTATTTTGGTATTGAAACTGAATAATTGAACTCAACTGTGTTAAGCGGTATCAACAAAATTTAAATCTGATCATTTCATCTAAATTTTGTTAAAGAATTCAGCGTATCGTGTCACACCATGTAGAGGCACCAACATTGCCAGAATAGCTTTGTACAACAGCTTATAACTTAAGATCCTAACTTTGATACATCTTCTAGAAATTCATTTTAATCAGCGTATCGTGTCACACCATGTAGAGGCACTAACATTCCAAGAAGTCTCCTCATCTCGCATTTCCGGCTGAAGAGCAAAAGGATGCTAAAACTGTTACACTTAAAAGAAATCGCGATAGACAAAAACGTATTGGATATGGGAACCAAGTCAATCCTGCTTAGTACTGGCAAGCCTTGCACGGTGTCTGAGCTCTGCCTTTTTCCATCTAACAATCAGGTAACACAAGGAAAACAGTGTGTTTATCTGCAAAAGAAAAGAGAAGGTTCAAAGCAAGTGCGACTCAGAAAAAGAAGCAACTGAAATAGGGAAGAGTTTTTAAGTATAAAATGATTGGAACTTACCAAAATTATGATTGCAATAAAAAGAAGTGGACCAGACCAGAGTGTTGAGAGGAAAACTCCGTGTGGGTCGAAATAGTTCTGTCCGGCAAAGCTCTTCCAGTTTTCACCCAGGAATCTATTGAGATTCTCGGCAAGATATACACCAACCACTGGACCATACACGTCTCATGGTCACTTAATGCTAGGAATTCTTACTTGGCTAGCAAATCCAAATTTAACTGATCCATGTACTACAGAAAAGCTCATCAGGTGCTTTCAGTATAAGTATGATGAGCTTAATCACAGTCATAAGCATTACTGAAGTTATACATGCCCACGGTGATGGATAAAATAGTCCAAAAACCATAGTATCTAAGAGATTTACAAAGTTTGCCTATACCTTAATAACACCCAGACGGTTTAATGTGTTGCAAATCAAATATAGTTGACAGACCAAAAGAAAGTTATACGTGGCTTGCTTTTGTAGAAGAGTCGTACGGAAGACAAATTATTTTCAGATCATTGTACAAGTTGAAACTTTATAGACAAAAAGAACCTAAGTGACTGAAATTGTGAGACTACGATGGATTGGAGACGAAAATATAAGTAGCCAGAACAAGGAAAGGTAATATCCAAGGTAATAAATGATTTCTTTAAAGATCTCATTGTTAAGTTATTGCAGGGCACACCATCAAATAAATTATCTTTGTTTTGATAAGCACCATCAAATAAATTATCTAAACAAATAAGGATCAACAATCAATTTAACCCATAAATGCAATGACCCGGGATACCAATTGAGAGGATCCACTACAAGTAATTGTCATTTCCACCATTTCAATCACCATAGAACGAAAACATCTGACCCCAAAACATGGTGGACCTACACCATCTTATGCAGACTTAAATGACAGATTGAATAAAAGCACTCCACGACCTCTTTTGGGATTCAACTTTACATATTCAAGTAACTAGCAGAAGCTAAAAAGCCATAATCTAAACATGCACAAGGAGGAAGAAACACCATCATAATGCCGCTCACCCTGAAAATCCCAAAAAGGAAAACCAAAGTGGAAAAAGAGGAAAAGAGAAAAGATTAGGCTTCCCGAATTCCAAAAGAAAGAATAAGAATAAGACAGAACTATTCGCCTCAATATCCTATAAGAAACCAAATGTACCGTGGCAATCACATATAGTATATATAACAAAAAGTCACATTTTAGGATTTGTAATGAGAGAAAACCTGTAGAAAACATAATTCAATTGCTGTGCCATGGACAAGATTTATCATGGTTTATACCACACACTAAATTAATAAGAAGATCCACCATAGTAGGTACCTTCCTAAACTATGTGTGATATTACAATTTAATGAATCAGAACTACAAAGAGAAATTGTTTGGGCATATGAAGACTTAACAATTAGTTTCAGAGAACTATGGGTCACTGCAGCTTCAACCTCAAAAGATCTGTGCAGTTGAGGCAAGAGAGCTAGGAGGTGAAATACGGTAATGGATCCTCATAGAGTACAGATTTGAGAAAGGCGACAATGTTCTTAATTTCGAAGGAAGATAAACATCAACTTTCAACAGACAAAATGAAATGAGCTATGAGGAGATTGGTGGAGAAATAATTAAATATGGTGCAAAGTAGTTTTCTCCACCAACAGTGATCATCTGAGTCATTGACATACCACTGTCCCAGAACTCAGAATACTGCACTATAATGCCACAAGAAGCACCAATTTTTTCCTCTCTGAGGTTGTTGCATTCCCACCATGATATTCTGGATTTGATCAAGATTATTATCTTTTATGAGGTTCTCCAAGGAAGAGATTGAGTACCTTGAAGTTTATGTTACTTTTGGGTTGGTAGAAGGTAAGTGACAACTGGATTTTGAAGGCAGGAACATTTCTTAAGTGATAAACCTCCAAATGCTGTAATTTCCTCCTTAGGCATTGGTTCTCCGAGAAATTGATGTACTATATTGCCCATATGGGGGCACATGAGTGTCCTAAAACTCCAGTATTTTCTTTGCTCACAACTTCCACAATGCTGGCAAATGTGACTATCATTCCATCCAATCATGCACGTTCTAAGTTATCAATATAGCTATAGCTCATACACCTTGGCCAAAGATAAATGTATGTCATGCCTCAATGAACAAGGCTCATTACGAATGAAACTTCACATTCTTTGCACCTCACTCCTAATACAATTATCCCCCAAACATCCTTATTCCTCACCAAAGGCCAAAAGCAATGAAGTAATCAGCATGCATCATCCAATTAAACCATTTTCCTCTTTTTCTTTACCAACAGAAAATCAACAGTCAACAAATCAAGCAAAAGGAAAGCAATCATTCTAGCGATTCAAAATCAAAATGTTAAAATCTGTGAGATGCAACCTAAATAGTTGACATCGGAATACCGCTCTAAAAATATGAAAGTAAAAGACCTACGTGCCAGAAGGAATAAAAACATCTGGAAGTTGATATTCTTCCTTGAGAAGATCGTTAGTAGCAGCAACACCACATGGAACCCCAATAAACACATTAACCAAGGTTCCTGTCAAAAGCAATAAGACATCAAAGGATCATTAGACATGAGATCTATACCGCAAATCAAATCAGAAGTAAACGCAGCAGTCACGTTTAAAGAGATATTAACTGCTTTAACGTGATTGAAGCAAGTACAACGTCAAACACGCTGACATAAAGAGAAAGAAAAATAAAACCCCAATATGTTCTTTCAATTAGCTAGAAATCAAGTCAATACGAAATATATTCTCCATTCCGTAGTCCTAATATTGTAATGTGAACAGACCGGGCAACAAAATTTTAATGTGAACATCATATACTGTAAATTCTCACTTGGGTATCACAATCATGGCTGCAAATCTAGATTCATGTTAGCAGAAGCTAACAGATTGCAATAACCAACACAAAAAAGGATTTTTGCTTTCATACATTTTCATCAAATAAGACGCTTGCATTTGGCCAAACAAAAAAATTACAACTTTCTCGGGTATCACATAAACTGAGCACTTGGCACTACATTTAGGATCTGGGCGAGGTTGGATGGTTGGCTCTTAAAGAAATTTCGGAAACCAAAGCAACAATCGAGAAACGGATACAAGATTTTTGAAGATCTGCGCAATGCAGTGCATATAGCTTTGCTTTCAACTGAGGAAGCAAACAATGAAAGATGAGGAGTGTACCCTCCAGTCAATGGCGTGGAAGAAACCTATGAAGTTGTCGTAGGCGGGACGCAGACCAGAGCGGAGCTCGGCAGAGAGTTTCTGGACAAGATCCACCATTTGCTCCATGTGGTCCTCCATAGCCGATTTCAGCTCCTCCATTGCCACCTTTCCAAAATTCTCTGAAAGCTCTCCGCTTTATCTTGCAGCGATGCGAATTAAGACTGAACAACAAACTTCCGCACTGCTGTCTTTTTCCTTTTGCTTCTCTCGTTCTGAAGACTGGTAAGAGTTGTGAAGACTCTGCCACTTGATCCTTGCGCCGTTGACCCAATTACTTCTGGGTCCTTCCACCTTGACATCATCCTACCACCCAAAGCTTGCCATGTCATCACCACTTAGGTATGCCTTTGTAAACGTATGATCATGGAAAGGATTCCCTAATCTAGTCTCTCAATTTTAATTTCTAACCCTATATTCAAGTTTGATAGCTACGATTTTGTCGTTTTAGTAATTGTTAGGATGATATATTGTGATCACCTTCGAATTTTTTCATATCTTGATTGGTCTAAAAATATTTAAGAATTAAATTATTCTAAATTTTTTGAATGTTATTGGCAGTAGTTGGAGGTCACCTAGCTAGTAGGAGAAATTTTGGGGATGTTTGAGTCCCGAATAATTTATTTGGGGTTAATATTAAAAAATTTATTATATCATTTTTATTATTATAATATTTATTAAAAATCTTCTCTCTCCTCACTTTTTCATCGACTCCCATAAAATATCTTTACTTTATTAGGGGTTATTTATTTGTCTATTCCCAAAAATTTTGGAATCTTTACTTTATTGAGATTTATTGGGGTTTGTGAAAAGTAAAGTGTGTAGGTGTAAGAGTTAAAAATTTTAGAGTTTGTTTGACTTGCCCGAATTGTTGAGACCCCAAATATTTGAGGAAACAAACATGTATACTTTCACAAACTCAAATACCCAAATTTTTCATACTTAAACATCCCCTTTGTTTGTTTAAAAAGTGAAGAGAGATGATTTGAATGAATTTTTTATATTTTTATAATGAAAATAAATAATTTGACAGGGAGAGAAAATATTTTATAGCTATTATATGAGTTCAAAATTTTTGGTAACCAAAATTTTGGAAAATATTATATATTTTATACCAATAATTCGTATAAAAAATTCTAACCGTATGACTTTTGTCTCCAACCTGTCCTAAATTTACACACAAAGATACTCAATCTCTCTCTCTCGAAACAAGGCAAATATGTTCTAGAGATTTCAATAACTACCCTAAATCTTTGATCAATATATAAATATTCTAGAGCGTTCAATAACTATCCTAAATTATCAAGTGAAAAGGAAATTATATATATGGTGGGTTCCAGAATTTCATGCACTGTCGATTTTTCGCATAAAAGACTTTACTTAATTATTAATTTAAGTGGAGAGCCAAATGATTACTTCATGAAATCTATTTATTGTGATTCCCATTTGAGAATTAACCTCTTAAAATTATTATAAAGGAAAATGAAAATTTATGCACCTCCGGCTAATAGTGAATTGAAGTTAATTAAGTTGATGATCATAAGGACCCAAATTAAAAAAAAAGATATAAATAGCACTATCCAGATATGACATTAATCCTATACCAAAACATGCATTTGGAGATGCGACGTGCACGTCCACGTCCACGTCCACGTTCTCCTTGCGCCCCTAATTGGGATCGATGCTTTACAGAAGCTTCAAGATATATATCTCATGTTTTTTCCCGGCCTGAATCTTGATGTCGGGCTAAATATCTTCCCGTACCAATAGATATGGCAAGAGGACTTGGTAAAGAGGCACATAAATTCAAAGAAAATAACACTAAGAATTTATGTGGTTTGACTCCAATCCGGCCTGCGTCCATTCTAGAGTAATTTTATTAAGAACGCTTAAGAAAATCTCTCTACCTGTCCAATACAATAGCTACACCATGCTCACTTTTTTTCTCTTTCCAATGCTCACATGTTTTTCTCCTATAACATAAGCATCTATTTATAGAAAAAGATACAAAAAGAAATCTTAAGAGAAAACCATAAACTTAGAATAGCGAGGAAGTAAACATCCTTTCCAAGTTTATATGGGTGTATACCCCAACAATTCTCCTCCTCCATACTCATAAGGAAATAATTTGTTCCTGACATCTTTCGGTTGAGTGCATCTCGGGCTCCCATCAGTAGAACCTTCCTGCAACTTTGGTGTATGTTGCTCCCCTTACTCACCACCCCTTGCATCCTTCTTCTATTGTCACTCCAACCTCATCCTTGTCACTAGACGACTAACCACACTCCCATCCGAATGTCTTGCATCCCCTGCTTGTACCACCGGATCCATGTAGAATAGTATCTTCCCATGCTCTTGCATTTCCACCAGCTGGAACCAAGTACCTCCGTGTGCTACACGACGTCGGAGTCATCAATCATCAGTAAGCCTTATGATGATTTCTCTTTCTCTGCTTTGTATTTTGGAAAATTCCGCTTGATATGCCCCTCTTGGTCACAATAGAAGCATGTAATCTTAAAACCATTTCCTCTGAATTTATCCTGGCCTCCTCTTGCATTCCTGCTGCTTCCTCTACCTCTTTCAGTGATGAGAGCTTGTGATCCACTGTGGTCATAAGTCTCCATCTCCTTCCTTCGTTCATCTTCACTTAATAGAGCATCATTGACCAACTACATGGTCAATTTTCCATTCGGTGCTGAATTTTCGAGAGAAATAACAAAAATTTCCCAACTGTCTGGCAAGGAACTCAAAAGCAGTAAAGCTTGAACCTCATTGTCGAACCTCATTATAGAAGCAGGTAATCTTGTAACCATTTCCTCTGGATTTATCCCGGCCTCCTCTTGCATTCATGCTGCTTCCTCTACCTCTTTCCGTGATGAGAGCTTGTGATCCACTGTGGTCATAAGTCTCCATCTCCTTCCTTCGTGCAACTTTATTGAATAGAGCATCCTTGACCAACTTCATGATCAATTTTCCATTTGGTGCCGAATTTTCGAGAGAAACAACAAGAGTTTCCCAACTGTCTGGCAAGAAACTCAAAAGTAGTGAAGCTTGAACCTCATTGTCAAAAGTCATTTCGACGCTATTCAATTGAATGATAAGGTTTTGGAACTCACTGGTATGTTCCGCCACCGAAATCCCATTTTGCAGCATCATATTCACGAGCCCCCTCATTAGTAGCGCTTTATTCTGCGAAGTATTCGATCGATACATTGTCTCCAGCTTCTCCCAAAGTGCAAAATCGCTCGTCTCTTTGGCTACGTGATGGAATACCTCTAGCCCGATCCACTGACGAATCAACCATATAGCCTTTCGATTGATCTTCTTCCATTTTTCCTAGTCAATCCCCTCCGGCTTCTTGCTCTCGTTCTTCAATGGATTGTACATATCCTTTGCATAAAAGATATCCTCCATCTGTGGCTTCTAGCTCATGTAATTCATAGCATACAATATCATCATACCGGTAATCATACTCTCAGTCATCTCAATTCACATTGGTCAAGGCCGAATTTTGAAATTCTAACTGCACCAATGGATCCGAGATGACCTAAAACCTTAGGAACCGGTCTGACTTACTTGAAAATCGGCCAAAAAACCACTCTGGAGCAAAACCAGAATCTTCTGGAATATTCCCATGCCGAAATATTCTGATCCCCGAAATATTCTCTGATGATGTAGCACTGACTGAGATCATGTTGACGTGGCATGCTGATGTGTCGGATGACATGGCAATGCTGACGTAGAACCCTGTGACCCACCTATTAATGTGGCGATGCTGTGGTATGCTGACTGGGCGCGTGCAATGCGTGGATTGAGTGAGGACCATACTCTGTACCTCTCTTTGGTGCGTGAGGGTGCGTCCGGGCTCCTCTGGCGACACTGTTCCGACCTTCGGCTTCGTCTCGACCTCCTCTGCAGGTCGGTGCCCTCCAATCTCTGATCGAACCACTTTGAATTTTCAGACACTCTTTTTCCCCCTGAAAAACCACTCCGGCTCCTCGAACTTAGCTCTGATACCACTTGTTGGGAAATAGACACAAAAATTCAAAGAAAAGAACACTAAGATTTATGTGGTTCGGCCCAAATCCGACCCACGTCCACCCCAAAGCAATTTTATTAAGAATGTTTAAGAAAATCACTTTATCTGCCCAATACAATGTAAGCTCTCTCTCTTTTGTCTCTGTCTGCCTAATGCTTACATGTCTTTTCTCCTATAATATAAGCCTCTATTTATAGAAAAAGATATAAAGAGAAACACTAAGAGAAAACCCTAAACTTGAAGTGGGGAGGAAGTAAACTTCCTTTTCAAGTCTACTTCTATTCTAAATCTACCTTATATGGGTGTGGACCCCAACATTCTCCATGCGCCCCTAAATGGGATCGATGCTTTACAACAGCTTCAAGATATATAGCTCATGTTTTTCCCGGCCTGAATCTTGATTGTACATATCTTACCGTACCAATATATATATATGTTCGATCAGGAACTAAAGATAACTAAAGAAGCCATTAAAATCATTCTGTCGATGTTAAATCATTGCCTGTAAAAATTTTACAAGTGATGAATGTGATGGAAGACTATCTATCGTACACAATGCCATGAAGAAGCTGTAAGCAGACACCTATCCTGCCACCCAAGAGAAATAGCTCCTCCGTCTTCTTTTTCGGATACCCTGAACCCGCCGGAACTCTCCCCATCAAACTGAAGGGGACAATAATGGGTCCTAATTTTCAAGAGAAGTTTTGCTTGAATCAATGACTTGGAGCTTAATTTGAATCCTGTAAAACCATGACTCTCCATCCTCGCCTTCCAGGTTTCCATCCTCTCGTACGTTGGGCAATTTATATTACACTTGTCATAGTTAAGCAAGCGTTTGATGTTTTTGCCAAGATGGTTTCTCTCAATGCTCAGCCTTTCAGCACTCTCTAGCGGGAGGCAATCATCCAATGAGTCAAACATGGCTGCAAAGTAATGCAATGACTCCATAAATCTTGATAAGAAGCTTCGAGGGCTTCGGTTCCCTTCTTGTTCCACCAAGACTACAATAGAGGGGTTGAGGGAATGTACAGCTTTCAATGTTTCAGAAATCCTCTCATATGTACTCAAAGTATTCATATAGAAAACTAAATTTGCTGCCAGTGTCTCGTTCTTCTTCTTCCTTAGGTTAATGAGATTGGAGCCTCTCAACAATCCCTGGAATTCGAAGGTTAAGTTAGGGAACCCCTTTGAGAAGCTTACCAGTCTGGTTTCTGTCTCTTCAAGTTCTTCCAAGCTTCTTCCGAATCCTGTTATCCTGAGGGATATTACTCTACTTCCACTGGATGCCTTTTCAGAAAGTGACTGAATAAGAGAGGGCCATTGAAACCCGTATGAGACATCAAAATCAATTACGTGTAGTGTTCTGTCGTTGATATCTTCCTCCTTCTCAAAGGCCTCTAGTATGTACTGGTTTGCAGTGAAATGAGCCAATTGGTAATACGGCGACACCCGATAGAGATCAGTAAATGCCGAAAACTCTTCCTCGTCCGTAGGTTCTTTCATGATCATGGCGTAGAAGGGAGACTTTCGGGTGAGAAGCCTCCCTGCCAAACCGTCTGCAAAGTAGGCCACGACTCGTTGCAGCGAGTCGCCGGTTAAGGACACACATCGGTACAACTCACTCAGTTTGTCCAAGGCCGAGCCCACCTCGTTTTGATCAACTGCAGTGGCGGTCATGAGTAACAAATGAATTAAATGGAGGCCGTTTGGATCTTCAACGAGCTCTGTTCTCTCACGGTCTAGTTTTAGCATTTGGTCCCTCATCTGAAGAAGCCTATATATCTTCCCTTCACAACCTTCATAGGGATGCATAGGGCTTAAAGGATCCCTTCTCTTCCTCTTCCTTGTCATCTCACCACTCGTATCTGTCACAGTGGCCAGGGTAAGATTCAAAAGCTCCTCCTCATCTGTGTATTCCATCTCACAAGAAGAGACAGAGACAAAGAGAGAAAGAAAGAACGAGAGAGAGAGAGAGAGAGAGAGAGAGCTTATATGCGTTTTGAGGATATGGGAGACAAGGTCATGGGTGAATATTAATTGGATGCAGTAGCTTGGGAATAGCTCATAAAATATTCCTTCTTGTTACCACATGGGAAGAGAACCAAAGACAATGTCAGGGATTGATATTTTTTCTTTTTTCTATCTTTTCTGCAATAAATTGGAGGAGAGAGGTTGGGTATCTTTTGATTCTTCAAAATCAGTGTCTTAGCTCAAGAAACAAATTGTTTTTAATTATTTTATTGGGCTACTTTTGAGATATATGAAAGGTTTTGTCTTTAAGGGGTCCTTTGGTAGTTCGGAAGGCTAAGAAGATGCCATGAACATTCGACAAAAAATTGCAAGAAAAATGGGGAATCAACCTACCGTCCTTGAAATATTGTCCTGTTCACTACTTCTAGATGCCCCAACAAATACTTTTCATTTGTTCTCCTCCTGGACCTTGTCTTTAGTATTTATTAAAAACACCGTTTGTCAATCTGTTGAATTTGGACCACATTTTAGTCGGGTCAAAGCTGATTCTCTGTATCTTTAAGGGATATATGATATCAGATTGTAAGAAACTTTGGAGGGTATGAGCTGACATATATAGTTTCTTAAAAAAAATCTTTGGCTTCATAGACTGCATACACTGGTTTCTGTCTCTTCAAGTTCTTCCAAGCTTCTTCCGAATCCTGTTATCCTGAGGGATATTACTCTACTTCCACTGGATGCCTTTTCAGAAAGTGACTGAATAAGAGAGGGCCATTGAAACCCGTATGAGACATCAAAATCAATTACGTGTAGTGTTCTGTCGTTGATATCTTCCTCCTTCTCAAAGGCCTCTAGTATGTACTGGTTTGCAGTGAAATGAGCCAATTGGTAATACGGCGACACCCGATAGAGATCAGTAAATGCCGAAAACTCTTCCTCGTCCGTAGGTTCTTTCATGATCATGGCGTAGAAGGGAGACTTTCGGGTGAGAAGCCTCCCTGCCAAACCGTCTGCAAAGTAGGCCACGACTCGTTGCAGCGAGTCGCCGGTTAAGGACACACATCGGTACAACTCACTCAGTTTGTCCAAGGCCGAGCCCACCTCGTTTTGATCAACTGCAGTGGCGGTCATGAGTAACAAATGAATTAAATGGAGGCCGTTTGGATCTTCAACGAGCTCTGTTCTCTCACGGTCTAGTTTTAGCATTTGGTCCCTCATCTGAAGAAGCCTATATATCTTCCCTTCACAACCTTCATAGGGATGCATAGGGCTTAAAGGATCCCTTCTCTTCCTCTTCCTTGTCATCTCACCACTCGTATCTGTCACAGTGGCCAGGGTAAGATTCAAAAGCTCCTCCTCATCTGTGTATTCCATCTCACAAGAAGAGACAGAGACAAAGAGAGAAAGAAAGAACGAGAGAGAGAGAGAGAGAGAGAGAGAGCTTATATGCGTTTTGAGGATATGGGAGACAAGGTCATGGGTGAATATTAATTGGATGCAGTAGCTTGGGAATAGCTCATAAAATATTCCTTCTTGTTACCACATGGGAAGAGAACCAAAGACAATGTCAGGGATTGATATTTTTTCTTTTTTCTATCTTTTCTGCAATAAATTGGAGGAGAGAGGTTGGGTATCTTTTGATTCTTCAAAATCAGTGTCTTAGCTCAAGAAACAAATTGTTTTTAATTATTTTATTGGGCTACTTTTGAGATATATGAAAGGTTTTGTCTTTAAGGGGTCCTTTGGTAGTTCGGAAGGCTAAGAAGATGCCATGAACATTCGACAAAAAATTGCAAGAAAAATGGGGAATCAACCTACCGTCCTTGAAATATTGTCCTGTTCACTACTTCTAGATGCCCCAACAAATACTTTTCATTTGTTCTCCTCCTGGACCTTGTCTTTAGTATTTATTAAAAACACCGTTTGTCAATCTGTTGAATTTGGACCACATTTTAGTCGGGTCAAAGCTGATTCTCTGTATCTTTAAGGGATATATGATATCAGATTGTAAGAAACTTTGGAGGGTATGAGCTGACATATATAGTTTCTTAAAAAAAATCTTTGGCTTCATAGACTGCATACACTGGTTTCTGTCTCTTCAAGTTCTTCCAAGCTTCTTCCGAATCCTGTTATCCTGAGGGATATTACTCTACTTCCACTGGATGCCTTTTCAGAAAGTGACTGAATAAGAGAGGGCCATTGAAACCCGTATGAGACATCAAAATCAATTACGTGTAGTGTTCTGTCGTTGATATCTTCCTCCTTCTCAAAGGCCTCTAGTATGTACTGGTTTGCAGTGAAATGAGCCAATTGGTAATACGGCGACACCCGATAGAGATCAGTAAATGCCGAAAACTCTTCCTCGTCCGTAGGTTCTTTCATGATCATGGCGTAGAAGGGAGACTTTCGGGTGAGAAGCCTCCCTGCCAAACCGTCTGCAAAGTAGGCCACGACTCGTTGCAGCGAGTCGCCGGTTAAGGACACACATCGGTACAACTCACTCAGTTTGTCCAAGGCCGAGCCCACCTCGTTTTGATCAACTGCAGTGGCGGTCATGAGTAACAAATGAATTAAATGGAGGCCGTTTGGATCTTCAACGAGCTCTGTTCTCTCACGGTCTAGTTTTAGCATTTGGTCCCTCATCTGAAGAAGCCTATATATCTTCCCTTCACAACCTTCATAGGGATGCATAGGGCTTAAAGGATCCCTTCTCTTCCTCTTCCTTGTCATCTCACCACTCGTATCTGTCACAGTGGCCAGGGTAAGATTCAAAAGCTCCTCCTCATCTGTGTATTCCATCTCACAAGAAGAGACAGAGACAAAGAGAGAAAGAAAGAACGAGAGAGAGAGAGAGAGAGAGAGAGAGCTTATATGCGTTTTGAGGATATGGGAGACAAGGTCATGGGTGAATATTAATTGGATGCAGTAGCTTGGGAATAGCTCATAAAATATTCCTTCTTGTTACCACATGGGAAGAGAACCAAAGACAATGTCAGGGATTGATATTTTTTCTTTTTTCTATCTTTTCTGCAATAAATTGGAGGAGAGAGGTTGGGTATCTTTTGATTCTTCAAAATCAGTGTCTTAGCTCAAGAAACAAATTGTTTTTAATTATTTTATTGGGCTACTTTTGAGATATATGAAAGGTTTTGTCTTTAAGGGGTCCTTTGGTAGTTCGGAAGGCTAAGAAGATGCCATGAACATTCGACAAAAAATTGCAAGAAAAATGGGGAATCAACCTACCGTCCTTGAAATATTGTCCTGTTCACTACTTCTAGATGCCCCAACAAATACTTTTCATTTGTTCTCCTCCTGGACCTTGTCTTTAGTATTTATTAAAAACACCGTTTGTCAATCTGTTGAATTTGGACCACATTTTAGTCGGGTCAAAGCTGATTCTCTGTATCTTTAAGGGATATATGATATCAGATTGTAAGAAACTTTGGAGGGTATGAGCTGACATATATAGTTTCTTAAAAAAAATCTTTGGCTTCATAGACTGCATACACTGGTTTCTGTCTCTTCAAGTTCTTCCAAGCTTCTTCCGAATCCTGTTATCCTGAGGGATATTACTCTACTTCCACTGGATGCCTTTTCAGAAAGTGACTGAATAAGAGAGGGCCATTGAAACCCGTATGAGACATCAAAATCAATTACGTGTAGTGTTCTGTCGTTGATATCTTCCTCCTTCTCAAAGGCCTCTAGTATGTACTGGTTTGCAGTGAAATGAGCCAATTGGTAATACGGCGACACCCGATAGAGATCAGTAAATGCCGAAAACTCTTCCTCGTCCGTAGGTTCTTTCATGATCATGGCGTAGAAGGGAGACTTTCGGGTGAGAAGCCTCCCTGCCAAACCGTCTGCAAAGTAGGCCACGACTCGTTGCAGCGAGTCGCCGGTTAAGGACACACATCGGTACAACTCACTCAGTTTGTCCAAGGCCGAGCCCACCTCGTTTTGATCAACTGCAGTGGCGGTCATGAGTAACAAATGAATTAAATGGAGGCCGTTTGGATCTTCAACGAGCTCTGTTCTCTCACGGTCTAGTTTTAGCATTTGGTCCCTCATCTGAAGAAGCCTATATATCTTCCCTTCACAACCTTCATAGGGATGCATAGGGCTTAAAGGATCCCTTCTCTTCCTCTTCCTTGTCATCTCACCACTCGTATCTGTCACAGTGGCCAGGGTAAGATTCAAAAGCTCCTCCTCATCTGTGTATTCCATCTCACAAGAAGAGACAGAGACAAAGAGAGAAAGAAAGAACGAGAGAGAGAGAGAGAGAGAGAGAGAGCTTATATGCGTTTTGAGGATATGGGAGACAAGGTCATGGGTGAATATTAATTGGATGCAGTAGCTTGGGAATAGCTCATAAAATATTCCTTCTTGTTACCACATGGGAAGAGAACCAAAGACAATGTCAGGGATTGATATTTTTTCTTTTTTCTATCTTTTCTGCAATAAATTGGAGGAGAGAGGTTGGGTATCTTTTGATTCTTCAAAATCAGTGTCTTAGCTCAAGAAACAAATTGTTTTTAATTATTTTATTGGGCTACTTTTGAGATATATGAAAGGTTTTGTCTTTAAGGGGTCCTTTGGTAGTTCGGAAGGCTAAGAAGATGCCATGAACATTCGACAAAAAATTGCAAGAAAAATGGGGAATCAACCTACCGTCCTTGAAATATTGTCCTGTTCACTACTTCTAGATGCCCCAACAAATACTTTTCATTTGTTCTCCTCCTGGATCTTGTCTTTAGTATTTATTAAAAACACCGTTTGTCAATCTGTTGAATTTGGACCACATTTTAGTCGGGTCAAAGCTGATTCTCTGTATCTTTAAGGGATATATGATATCAGATTGTAAGAAACTTTGGAGGGTATGAGCTGACATATATAGTTTCTTAAAAAAAATCTTTGGCTTCATAGACTGCATACAAGTCGTATACCCGATTAGGAAACTGCTTTGACAAAATCACACGCACATGCATGAATCTTCTGACCTGATGTGAAAGGGTGCTCTCCTATTGGATCGTTTTCGATATCATTTGCAGACGATAGTTATGGTTAGTTTGCAGTACTTCTAAACTTCGAATGTACAAGGTCTAACAAGTTTCTTTTTTTCCCGGAAAAAGCACGACAGAAAACGATTGTAATTCTTTGGCATATTCTTCATAAACAGAGAGTATATAAAAGAAGCAACAATCAGCTGGTCTTTATTGGAAACACACACCGTAGTCATATGTAGCATAATCCTGTTTCCTTCAATGGTTTTGCCACTTTGTTTCATCCACTTCTTTTCTTCTTTCAAAATGACATTAATTCTCTTGAATTCTTGGTTCAGCATCCTCCTTCGTCCTCTAGACTGCATAATTACATAATACAGTTGAACCAGTTGTCTGACGATGGAATAAGTTGGCAAGCTGTTAACACATAGAGATCAGAGATGCCTGTCTGAATTAGTCAATGCGGGGGCATTTCAAACTTCAAAAATAACATGAAACACGGGGCTGTGGAAGCTCTAGATTGTCCTGTTCATGGTGGACATCTAGCTACTTGCTACTCTAATGATACTCCCTGGTTAATCTTCACCTAGTAAGACAGCAGAGTTTAATATTCTGTATTGTATTAGCTGTAAGCCATGCTTGCACTATGATATATATGCTAAGTGGAATCTTCTCCAGATACCTTTATGCAGACATGTTGGCCTGCTATCATCATATGTCTCATCTATGGAGGTCGACATGATCAGCTAAAAGGACGCTAATTGGTTCCTTTTAAAAAGGGTTCAATTTTCTTCTCTTATAATATTATTGGAATTGGGGGCATCAGCGCACAACTCACTCATCCATATGCTGAGCCTTCACTATAACTATCAACCGGCTTTTGTTTTGTTGTTTCGTTTGTTTTCCTTTTTTGTAATGGATCAGAACCTTCATCCACCATAGAGTCTATACATCTGTCAATCAAGCAGGGCCTCGAGCTGCAGACGGAAAAATTAAAAAAATACAGAGATATAGTGCGTACCAATTATATAAACCAATCACAGCAATTAATTAGGTACATTAAACAAAAAGGTTACTGGGATAAGGACTACAAGTCTACAAAGAACTCTGTCTTGGAATGGTTCTTAACCTTTCTTTTAGCAGTTTCTCTATTTCTATCTGAAGTAAGTATTATTGGATCTTCACCGACCCTTTTGCACTCTTACATTTTAAGTTACATATAGCTAAAAGCAAATGATATTGCACCCTTAGATGCATTCTTTTACTCAGAAAAAAACAAATGTTTACCAGCTTTTTGAAACTAGTTAAAGTAAAGAACAATCTCTACAAGCGTGGTCTTCTTTGTCTGTCCCTCCATAACCCACGTATGGGTCTTCAGTAGGTTTTACTATCTTCAGACATCCTCAATTCCTTACAAGGCCTCCCTCCCCAAAATAAAGAAAACATAGAGGAAAGACAAGAAAATTCGAAGGGATTCGAAGAAAATGAGGATTTGTTTACCAAGGAAAATGACTAAAAAGGTGCAAGCAGTTTTATTAGAAATATGATTCCTTCTAAACATATCACATATTCTAAATCATTTAGTGATGGCAAGGCCGACTGGGGTTTGTCCTTTATGGTTTTTTTTTTCTTTGGTGATGGGGATGGGGGGGTTGGTGTGGAGAGGATTATAGTAGAAGACACTATTTCATTTACAAACTTCACTGCAGTGAGAACTCTACTCATTGGAATTGGTAGTTTACACATTGGGACAATTTGTTGATACCCTCTGCTTCTGAGTAGGGTTGAACAGAACCGGACCGGATTTGCGGTCCGGTCCGGTCTCAGTCTTAAAAATACGGTCCGGACCGGATTGAAAGACCGGATTTATCCGGTCCGGTCCGGTCTATACATATTTGAAATGCGGTCCCGAACGGACCGGACCGCATTTCATAATTTTTTTAAAAAAATTATTTTTAATTTTTACCGCACTGCGCAGTGCGCGAAATTTTTTTTAGAAAGAATTTAAATCCGGTCTGGACCAGTGGTCCAGACCGGACCGTATTTCTTAAAACCGGTCCGGTCCTATAATATTGGAGGACCGGAAATGCGGTCCGGACCGCATTTCCGGTTTTCACCCCTACTTCTGAGTGCATATGATGGTAGATTTAGAACTGATGGGAATGAGCTGTTCTTTCATAATCTTCCATTACACTTTAATTCCATGGGGGACTAATGAAATGATAAATCTTATATGGTAAATAACGCTTGATTGTCATGTGAGAAAATTTCTCAATCCGGTGAGGACTTTCGAGAAAAGCAGGACAATTTATTATTATCTTTAAACACTAGAGGTGATAATGTTTTCAAGAACAAAGAAAGGAAAGGTATTTACCATAAGAACATGCAAAAATTAGTGGAAGGGAGGTTGAAGGAACCCGAATCAGTAGTCAAAGATAGAAAGAGTTGAGAAGACTACGTTCCCCATCATGCATCACCTGCATTGGAACTTTGGGAACCTCTGTTCTTATGCGATGTAAGATTCTATATCCCTATTGAATACCTATTCCAAACATCGCATTTTGATATTGTCCAAGTTCTTATGTCTATTTCTATGCTAAGAATACAAGTCACAGGAGATAAGAATAATGGATTGCCCATTTAAGGAGCATCTAGAAGCCAAGAATGTTTATGGGAAAAACTACCATTATTTCCTTTTCTCTCTGTTTCGTCATTTGTGGTTGGATAGTCGACATAGGAAGTTACAGACAGAGGCTATGATCAAGGGAGACTTTTTTGCAGTCTCTCACTTGGCTTTTTTTTTT
Source organism: Myrica gale (assembly GCA_963930655.1). NCBI lineage: Eukaryota > Viridiplantae > Streptophyta > Magnoliopsida > Fagales > Myricaceae > Myrica > Myrica gale. Next base: position 21,760,460 of record OZ005615.1, read on the forward strand.
TTCTTCTATGATGGTTTCTAATATTCTTTCCTCCACCAAATTGGTTATGGTGCTTTGGAAGACTGCGATACCAAGGTTCGAAGAACTACGGAAAGTTCTATTCCTTTTAGCAGGATTTGGGAGAATGATCAGGGAGTCAAGCTTGTACGTCTCTGCTTTGAACCTTTCTGATGAAAAGATCCTTTCCTTACCAAAACCCTTGTCCGAAATTGAAGTGCAGCAGCAGATTTTGTAACTTTTAGAGATATTGCACGTGTCATTCTCCCTTGTGCATGTCATCAAGATAGTACTTTTATTACATCCTTGTCAAAGCTATCTTGGCCAGCATAATTAGGTGGGTTATGGCCGCCTGCAGTGTCTTTGAATGTCTTCCTGTTTTCAACGTCTAGAAGTTGCCAGGGAATAAAATTAGAACAGAGAAAGATGCTGAAAAGTGAAGACTGCGGAAAGCCTGTTTAGCTTCTCTTCTCTTTTATTTAATTTTTTTTTATCATAACAGCTCATTCATTAATAATCATGGAGGTTCAAAGAGCTTAGATACAAGCTTTAAAGGGCTAATCAGACCTTCCGTAGAGGCAACGGACCAACGAGTAGAGAGGTCAAAAGGCCATACAAACACCCATAAAAGGATAGCAAGCTGATACAACCAGCAGTAGAGGCCTTCCTGATCCATCGTGAGAACCTAAGAACAAATTAATATTATCTGATAACTGTATATACACTGAAATGGTAAAATTTCAATCATTTTAATTTGAAGAGAATGGTAAACAGTTGTTTCTAGAAACCCTAGAACATTTTAATCAATAATCAGGTCTAATTCCTGTAGAAGTTCAGATTTACAAGAAAAAGTAAAATTCTTCTGTTCAAAGCCCCATCCTCTGACTCATCGGGATTGGCTTGTGAATTATTGAGATCTATTTGGTTATTAGGGGAGATATGTAAAATAATACAGAACAACTAGTAGGGAATACAAATAATCATTTACGTGCAAGGGTCCTGAAAAATGCAGCAGGGACGACATTTCTGAGCTTCTTTCTGAAGAAAATTTGAATGGCTGAGCCTACCAATGGCCAACTTGTTACAACGGCAATGTAGGCTAGCAACCACATAGACCACCTATTCTGTCGAGACAGCAGATCCAAGCATCTTCGAACAGGAGAAATTAGATCAAGTTGCTTGGCATCATGGACACTACGAACTGGTTTTGTGGTTTCTGCAATGCCTGGCAAAACATCATTCTTCACATCTGTAGGGTGCTCATCTTGTTTGCCATTGGAAACCAGATTGTTTTCTTCTTCAGTGTGATTTTCCTGCAATTCAGGTGATTCCTCGACCACATCATCTCTATTTTGCTCATTGAACATTGCAGCCACCATCCCATCTGTAACATTTACATATGGCCCCTGATCGATTGCACAGTCCAATGACGAATGTGGACCAGAGTTCTGCACCTGCAAGCACATTAAAGAGGATATTAGTTCATAGCAACGGCCTGTAAATTGTAGTCGAAGAGGACAAAGGCAACACGCTATATTGATGAATCAGAAAATTAGGTGCCTTGATACAGGTTCTAGTAGTTAAGAAACAAACTAAGGATAAGTACTATGAATTCACCTTCTTTTGCACATGCATATATGGGGTAGAGCGTAGCACATCAAAAAATTCCAGAACGGTCCTCACCCACCTGTACGAGAAAAGTATTATTCCTTCAAGAGTTAAAAAGTCCACCCCATTTCAGGCTGCGTGAATGACATATTAGTAGAAGCCACTGAAATTTCAATGAGACAACAATCACATCAAAAAGTACATCATCTACGCAATTAATTACAATCGCATCATAAAGGGCCACCGAGTTCTGCCTGATATTGAACATAGGAACTACACCGTGATGCATATACTGCCATACATGGCAAAAAAGAGGTTTGCCTACGTTAGAATAGAAAATAGATGTGTGCTGAGGAATTTGTCATGTATATTTTTGCGTACCTTCTAGGGTGTTGCAAATCGTCCAGGCGTGATAAGCCAGCTAATAGAAAAGGAATATTCCACAGACTGGACTTTCTCTATACAAGGAATACTGTACCTTGTTGCAAGGAATATGAAAAACATTATGATTTCTTCATTCCTTTCTCTCCTCTCTCATTCCCAATTTCTTTCACAAACAGCCTACAAGCTAAACACAGGAAATTTTTTGAAAACGCCTGGACCAAACATAGTCAAAGACATGAAGACTGGTTAGGTGTTGGGAACCTACATAAGCATCTAAGCTGTTGTGGGATGATATGATCAGATTCTACAGGTGACTAGAGTCTTCTGAGTCAAGAGAGTGATCAGTTCGTGATGCCATGGACCCATAAAACCTTTATGCAAACCAACACACAAAGTGAGGCAACCCGTTGACATCAGGATCAATCTCCAACATGATTAGTGATCTGCGCTTATAAGGCTTAAGAAAACTCCAACTCTATAAATTGCGATGCAGACTGCTAATATAAAAGTGGAAATCACTGATCTAAATCGCTACTTAATTGCCCTGAATAATCACATTTTAGCATTAAAGGAGTGGTCAAAGCCTCTACAGAAAACGTTAGTGCAATATCCTGACAACATTGAAGAAGGAATTACCACAGGCCAGATCCAGTTAGTCCTTCAAAGAATGCCAAATGTCCTCCATGCTTTGTCGTAGCCAACACAATGTTTTTATTTGCCCTATTAAGAACAAAAGTTTAGAACAGGACGTAGACACAGCATAGACTGACAACATAGAAAGCATCTATAGAAACAATAAGAGCAGCTTCACCTGCATTCATCCCAAGGAATGGCTTCTGTAGTACAGAGTGGATCATCTAAAGCACTGATACAGAGTAGTGGTACAGACACGTTTCCCACATAATTAGCACTACTGCAACGCCTGTAGTATGTGTCCACAGTCTGAGGAAGCAATGTGAGTCTTTTGGTAGAAGAACAAAGCAAACAGTACAAGAGAGGATGATATATCAGGCCTTAATACCTCAAACTTTCCAACAAGGCAGGTGGCATGCTTGTCAAAATCTCGAATTGAACGTGACTTTTCATGCACAAGAAGGTTACCAAACAAATATCATTAGTTAAGAAAGGACACATCAGAAGTACGTGCAAGCCATTTACTGCCAACAAAAGTAGACATCACATGAACATTTTGCCTACATTGGAATTTTAGCACTGAATCTAAAAGAGAGAGAGCCATAGGAAGTACTGCACGCTAAGAGCATAGAAAATGTAACAGGCAACTTAACTTACTTCAAAAATTGCTGTTTTGATTTTGAGCTTAGGCTTGGTGTTAAACATAGATTTATTCATAAATTACATCAAGACATTTCCAATCATCGTAACGAGAAGTCTACTACATAAGATGCTAATTTCCAATCATGTGAGATTCTAAAAGAGATGAAATTTGTAGCTATGAACCAACCTAAAGCAAGGCTATATATCATCATCAATGTAGATATTCCGTTACAAATTGCCGTTTCTTGTCAGATTTGATCTATTTCACCTTAGAATTCGAAGGGAAAGAAAAGACAATTGTTTGCGGATTCCACAATACTTTTGTAACCGTCTCTCCAACAATAGTATTTGATTTTTGATTAAAGCAGCAAAACAGCTGCCAAGGAGTAACCGGATATGTTGCAAAGCATGGTCTTCTTATTATCAACAATGATGATTGTCCATTACCAGAGAGCATCGGTGCGCTGGGGAAAGAATCCATGTTTATCCATCTTACATGTCACCCATGGGAATACATTTGTGTGTGTGTGTTGGGGGGGGGGGGGTAAAACTTGACATGCCATCTGCATCATTGGCATGTCCAGTTTTACCACGGACTTGAACCTTTTAATCTTAGGGAACTTTCATAAAACATATTTTAACCGTTGCATGCCCATAAAAGCCAAGTCAAAGAATATTTTCTAGCAATCACAGAAAGGAACATTGTGAAATTAGAACACTCATTTCTGACAGTGTCAAAAATGAAGAACGAATTACTAAAATTGGTCATTGATTTATCTGTTCACAACACTTCTGATGCAATCTGATGAACAAAGAAGACTATTGTCAGAAAGAGATGAAATGTACCTTTATAATGCCTTCCCAGTTAGCAAGGCGAGAGTAAAGAGGCTGATGTCTGCATAGAACATTTGGAATTTCTTCAAAGATATCCAGCAGCCAAAAATAGGTAGATACATTTCTAGCGACATAAGAACTTCGTGATGTTCCCAGAAACACCCCAGACATATTTAATCATATAGATAAAACTCTACGGTTATCCCATCTAGTTGTACTTATTTACAAAAGTCAAAATAGGGAGAAGCATATATACAATTCCATAGCATCAAAGCAGTGAAATAGTTAGCACAAACATACAATTGAGCATAATTTTGAAGGCCACTAGCAAGATTTCTGTCATATAACTTCTGCACCAGCCTGCGGCCTATATATCTGTCACCAATCTGCACAGGAGGGAAAATAACATAGCATCCAATAATTAAATAAAGAATTAATGCTAAATGCCAAAGTCAAATGATAAGATTCCAAGTTCTCAGTCAGATCGAGAGCTGAAAAATTAAAGATTTATGAGCTCGAAGCCCAACACCATTTTTCAGCCTTTACTTCAATTGAATATTATAGTTGTTAGGCCCATTTTTTATTTTTTAAAGGCAGTCTGACCCACACCTAAAGGAGAATGTAAAATATTGATTATGTAAATGAATCATTGCGTTCTATCAGCCTAAGCTTTTGAGACAATTGCCGATTGAACACTATAGAATATTTGACAAAACAACAATCAAAACGTTTGAACTTAAACAGAGAGAAGTTTTCTCTAATGACAAACTCTTCCTGTTTATTCACTATCGTTAGGATGCATAGTTTACCACATGAAGTGACAAGTTTTCTTCAAATTTACATAATTCACCTATAGGAGTGGGAGTATTTGACTGGATCACATATTTGTATTACCTTTTATAGAAGAGATTACACCTACCCATTTATCCAAATGTTACAGATTTGTAGTTGATAAGATTCAGACCTCAGACATCAAGCTTTAGTAACTCGGCGCTAAACCACCAAGCCAGGCTACTGTTAGTAGTATTCCTGCTTTGTACTAAACATGATAATTTTTAGGTCAGTAAACATGCACATAAATAGATAAAATAGGTGGCGTGGAGACACTTTGGACACGCTGCTTGAACATTGCCACTTCAATCCAACTCTATCGATAATTATCCTAGGTTCCTCCCTACTAACCAAATCATCATTCATTTATCTTAGCTGTGCTTTTGTATGCAGTTGGGTAATGTCCGACAAACTATTTTCTTAAAGAAACCATCCTCTTAGTGGGAAATGATGAATTTTAAAGAAGGTACTATAGCACGTTTCCAAAACTCCATATTTTGTCCTGTTTTATTCAATTTGATATACCACAATCAGTGACAAACTATGCCATAATTTTGTGGGTGTTGCGAATGCATATGTTCAAGCTGCATGTGTGTGCACAAGCATGGCAGGTTGTGTGAGTGACATACAAAGGATGACAATATATTCACACGCCAAACTGCTATATGAAAGAAATGCTATATGTACAAAGAGTTTACAATATCTTTAGTTTCACAGCAGTCACTTGTCAGAAAAATATTTACTTTCTGTGACTCCTTGCAGACTTTACATTTCCGGCTTTATAGCCATCAATGCAGTTAGAAGGACACAATTATAATCAGAAAATCCATAGGCTGTGCATTATTTTGTTTGGGGGGCATACTAATGGTGCGTTTATTGAGAAATAAAGAATGCAAAGAGACAATATTTTCTGAAACTGTAGTGAATACCAAAAAAGAAGGATGATAGTGACAGAATAAATGCCTCAAACTTGGCTACACTTCTATTGTAACTCAATCCATTGCATGAGAGTACAGTCATTGATTCTCAAGGTTGGAGACGCACATGACTCCTTTCCTCTCCACTTCACATTAAAGTGCTTCTCCATCAACCTCATATTCGGTAAAGCACATTTCCAACAATAGTGGTATATGATGTCACTCTACCACAACCATGTCACATGATTTGTTAAACAAATTCCAACATTTGCTTCTGTCTCCTTCTGGTAAATTAACTGACAAAAACTTCTGTTATTTAATCTTTAACCTCATAGCTCCTATACCTCGAATCTTAAAATGAGAAACACGAGATTTATGCCCCTCTTTTCTTGATTCGTATTACCCCAAGTGTGTTAGTTCCCTTGTCAATGCCCTGATTTACTTCAGCCAACACATACTTGAAATAAGAAATTAAAACTTAATTAACTTTCAATGACCAAGTGTAAAGTCAGTGCGTCTCAGTATTTATTTTCCTCAAAGAATAGATCTAAGATCCTAAAATGCATACAGGAGGAGGAAGAAAACAAGTGTAGAATCCATGGCAATTGCCCTCCTTTTACACTTAATGTCAGACATTCTATTTATTGCTACAGAGATAGATAAGCGAAATATATTTATAAAACCACAACATGGTGAGAGATTATAGTTGGACAAAAACAGAAGAACAAAACACTGTTCCTCTCAACGGAAGAGGAAAGAGAGTTTACTTCATGATTACTCTCAAGTACATGTTGGAGACATGAAAGATCTGTATTGTAAACACTAACCAAAAGGTCCCAAGGAGAGCAGATAGCTACAGCCCCAGAAACAGGAATATTTTCTCCATTCTCCCCAAGATATTTTACCTGCACGAGTTTTCAAAAAAAAAGAGTACACGTGACTACAGAACTCTTGGCCTTAGAAAGCATAATGGGACATTTAATATATAAATCTGCTCAAAAACTTATTAACTCTTAGATTAAATGGTTGCCAAAAGAGAGCGAGACTGATGATGCAGCATGTTGTATGCTACAAACTAATATGCAGGTTGTATATTACATAGTAATATGAGCAAGTTTTGAGCATAAAACACAGAAATCGACAACACACAACGATAGCAAGTAAACAAGACCATTGTTGTTTAAGATAAAAGGTGTTTGCTTCCATATTATAGTGAGCCATTCAGTTACCAACCAGTCAAAATGAGCAGGAAAGAATGCAATGTGTTCTTATCTCTCTGATAGAGTACGAAAGAAGAAAACAGCAATAACTCTCATGTACAAGTACTGCTATGGACATGGGAAGGTCGTAAGCACTCAACATCCAATTCATCAACCTGAGACATATGAAAGGGCTAACTGGAGTGCGGGCAATGGGTGTAGAACTTTGTAGAAGAGTGATCTACAATAGAAGTGTCTAGGACCTTCTAACAATAGACTATAAAGGCAACAGCAAGAGAAAATGTGATGCCAACTTCTGAGAAGCACAATAAATACATATACTGCTACATGAAGTAAGATATGATAGAAGGCCTTCAGAAAGGAGATTGAATTTGGCTTCAGAAGAAAGTTCATACATTCTTGGGAGAAGATTATTCAAATTGAAAACATCAGCTTTACTCAGCCCTGATCAAACTGTTCTAAGATGTTTCAATTAACAATTATTTAAAGAAGCTTATCAGTTTTATACCGAACCCAAAGAGAGAAGGACCATTGGAACATTCCAAGTGAAAATTCAAATGAGCTTAGAAGATTTTAAGACATTCAAGAAACATACCAGAATATTGGCACCAATACTAAGTCCCACAACAAATAAAGGAGCCTTCGGGTATTCTTTATGTAGATAATTAATAAGTACACGTGTATCCTCCGTCCAACCAGCATTATAAAACCAATCGGACTGCAAAAGTTTTGACAGAAGAAGAGGTTAATACACAACAGACATACTGGTATATTTTTCTCAAAGGAAGGCTGACAGCAACCTTCAGAACATTTCACTAGCTGAAAGCAGTCAACTTTCAGTTGATGTTAACCAAATCAAGGATACAGCAAAAAACCATCTACAGAATTTCTTAGCTGTTTCCTTTTTCAGGAGTGTGCAAGGACAGCATCTTGCTAATTAGCAACAAAGGTACAGCGCTAAATCAATTATAAGATACATCTCTATCAATTATAAGATAAATCAATTTGTGGGAGAGACAGTTTTTCTGCCCACCGCAGGGGCTGTTGCATGCAGATGGGCCGGGCCCAGGGAGCTCGTTAGGCGTGGAATGTGTGGCTGTTCCTCGATCACTTTTCCGTCACAATATTCACGCTAAAAGGCCGGGCCCAGGTGAAATGGAAGTTACGTGCGTTGGGCCGAGTTATGTCGGGTCTGGGTCTGGGTCGGGTACCCCTATAGACCCGGGCCTTACGTGCGTCGCTGGTGACGGTAAGCCTTGTGGCTCCGTCGTTGGTGCCGACCAACCACCGGCGCAGGACGGAGGGTCGCCGGCGACTGCGGGGACGAGGGCGAGGGGTAGCCACTCGGAGGCTTTTCCGGCACCGGAGTTGGCGCCGATCCCATCATCTGCGCTATCCGACATGCCGGTCTCTTCCCCGGAGGAGCTTTCTTCGCCGGATCGTGCTGTCGACGACACAGATCAGGTCGACGGATCCTTCTCTTTGATTTGTGAACCGGGTATGGCACACGATGGGAAGGTCTCCCACGATGGTCGTGCCGAACCTTCTGTAAGGGAAGCTCCTACGCCAGTGAGGGATCGAGCTGATGAAACTCGAAGTGCTGAAACCAGTTTCTTGGAGAAGGATACTTTGGAGGGGGTACGGGTGGAACGTGGGAACCAAGGCTGTGAGGGGTCTGATGGCCAGTTCAACAAAGGTGAAATTGCAAGAGATCAATTTATTGAATGTGGCAGTGAGCTTACTGAAGATGCGAGGATGGATCTTGGGGAGAGGCGAGGCAGGAACTCTGAGGGTGGGGATCGGCTGGTTTCGGTTGGCCGTGAGAAATCGGGTGAGGGGGATGGATGTCCTGAGGTTGGGGAAAGTGCAGTTGTGGATTTGGACTCTCCGGGTCCATCTCCCGTGGCTGCTCCTTTCATTGCATCGATTGTTTCTTCGAAGGGAAAAGTGCAGACGGAATCTCCGGCGTGGGTCTTGGACATGGTTTCCTCTGTGGGTCAGCTGGTTGGGGTCTCATGTGGTGGTCAAGAGGATAAGCTGAGGGATCTTTTCGCTGTGTTGGAACGCGATCGGATGCCGGTTAGTTCGAAAAAGTCTAGGAAATCTGGGGGGAGGCTGATCAGGGAGCTGAAGGGATTGCAGTCTTCGGTTAACTACGAAGGGTCTTCTTCGTTCTCTAGGAAGACTAAGAGCTATGGTCTAGACGGCTAGGGGAATCTCTTGGGAGAGTTGAGGGTTCTCTAGGGTTTTCAGTGTTCTGTTGGCTTGTGGGTTGAGGGTGGGTGGGAATTTTTGACGTTCTTTGGGTTTCTTCAGTATTTTCTCTTGTACTGATGTCTCCGTCGTTGTTTTTTCCTTGTTGTTCTTCCTTTTAATAAAATTGGCTTATTTATCAAAAAAAAAAAATCTCTATCACAAAAAGCAACTCTTGAGAATGATTTCACTGATATTTAGAACCCATAATGTAACAAGAAAAAACAGTACTCCCAGTACAAAATGAAGCACTTGAAGAGTTACATGAGAATTACGAAACCATAAAAGAGTAAATTTTAATTTTTTTGGCCAGAATTGCACAGAGTACTCCAGCAATTAAATTGGGAATTAGAAAGAGCCCTATTGAAATCTTCTTTTTTTCTCTTCTCCCCCAACATTTACCAAGTACCACAAAAGGGCTACCTAAATGACATGGCTGTTACCAGCTTCACTCCAAATATGACCAAAGTGTAAGATTTTGGGACACTTCTAGGGAAAATGGGCATGCATAACACTTGAAAACAGGAAGCTCAAGTCCACCCATGCCTGACTCTCATTTCAACTCTTGGAGAATGATTCACCATCACCAAAATAAAGAATAGGCAGATAACTACTTAAGAGTATGCCTCTATGCCAAGGAAATCCCACATGGTGACTATTTTCACAACTGTATCCAGATACCGACTGTTTTACATACAAACAGTGCACAAGCATAAACGAAATGTATATGGATGATATTATATATTCAGAAGAAAACTTGAAGCCCCATTAATATGGCTAGATTTTTGGGACCTTCCATGTGTCTTGTCTCAAAACACAAGTCCATGTTGGTGAACCTCAATCCTAGCACTGAATAAATCCAAATTTGGCATTTTTCATTCAGTGTCAATAACCCCATCAACATATTACCTAAATCACAAAATATAATGTAGGGTTTTGGTAAGATCAAATGAAAATGTGTTGACACATCTAAGAATTAATATCATTTTTACCATTAGTGCACTCAACACAATATTTTTTTTTTTTGATAAGCCACTCAACACAATATTTATGATAACTTTCTGCAAAAAAAAACTTTCTTATATCTGCAATTTGTAAAATTAATTTTGGTTTGTGGAGGCGCCATTTTATATCCCATTGAAAGCCTTTATTGAAACCTACATATCACTAAAGGAGATGAATCCACAATGTTAAATTGAAGCCATCAAAGGTTTAGTCCATGACCATAGTTCATGGTATGAGATCAGTTAAAAAGAAATCACAAATGTTTTTCCTTTAACGTGATAGATCTTGAAGGATCCCACCTTTTCTAGTGACTAGTTTAAGTCTAAGATTTTTTTTTTATGAATAGTTTACGTCTAAGAATTATACAGCAGCAGTACTTCACTTTAATCAAGTGATTCACCTACTTTTTTACATTGAACCTGTCATAAATTTTTTGGCTCCCCTAGAGAATATAATCCCCATCAAGAGCTGTATGCAAAAGTCAGACTGCGGAAGTGGGGCTTGAAGCAAGGACAAACGAAGTGAGCACAACACCACAAATAACAAAATCAAAAGCTTAGATTCAAAAGAACAAGTATGGAATCGCTATAGCAACACTCTAGAAAAAATTCAGCGAAAAAAACCCTATGTAGTGTATAAAATCTCTCAGCAAAGAAAAGAGAAGAAAGAAAACTCACAGTTACTGGAACACCACCCAGGCCTCGGTGGTTGCTAACAACTACATTCCAGCCATGTTTCGCTGTACTGAAGGCAAGATGCTTTATGTACTGCAGCAGATATTTTTTTTTATAAGCAAGACAATTTTATTAATAGGTGATAGCAGTACAAGGGACTATACCGAAATCACTAATCCAAACAAGCTATAAAACTAATGAAATCCTGAAAATCAACAAACGGGCAACCTAACACCGCATCAGCCCAACAAAAAAGAGTATACATAAGAAAGCCCTGCAGCATAGGGACAGGCAAAGAACCATCCTCAAAACAGCGTGTGTTACGCTCTCTCCAAAGACACCACCATACACAAGATGGAATCATCCTCCAAATAGCCTTAGCAAAAGGGTTGGAAAACTTCCTCTTCCAACTCCATAGCACATCAACCACTTTTTCAGGCATAACCCAAGGAAAATTCACAATAGTAAGAACATGAGTCCAAAGCCCCGTGCCACCGGACAATGAAGAAGCAAGTGGTCAACTGATTCCCCATCTCTACGACAAAGATAGCACCAATCAGCAATGTACACTCCCCGTCTACGCAAGTTATTAGTGGCAAGAATTCTCTCATGCACAGCCTCCCAAACAAAGAAGGAAACCCTCACAGGGCACTTCGACCTCCACACCCCTTTCCAGGGAAAAGCCAAGCCACTCTCACCCACAAGAAGAGAATACATAGACTTCACCGAAAAAACTTCATCCTTAGACCCCATCCAAAACAACTTATCTAACACACCTCTTCGAATCTCCATCCCATAGACACGGGAGAAAAAAACAGAAAAATCCTCCAACTCTCAATCATTAGCCGGTCTAAGGAAAGGAATATCGCAAACTTGAGAGCCAGCATTTCCCACCAAACAATCCGCCACCGAAGCCTCTTTGCAAAGAGAAAAAAAATAAACAACCGGGAATGCAAGAGCCAACGGGGCATTACCGCACCAGCAATCATGCCAAAAACTAATCTCTCCTCCATGTCCCACCACAAATCTGATTTGCGTACTGAAATCACCCCACCCTTTGGCAATAAATCGCCAAAGGCTAACTCCATAAGGTCCCCGACTTGAAGAAGTTCTCCATCCCCCCAACGAGCACCCATATTTCGCAACAATAACCTCCCTCCAGAGCCTATCCCTCTCGAGCGCAAAGCGCCAAAGCCACTTGGATAAAAGAGCGTTGTTAAACATAGTAATATTTTTAATCCCCAATCCCTCATTCTGAAGAGGAGAGCAAACTAAATCCCACTTCACAAGGTGAAATTTGTGCTGATTCCCATCATTGCCCCAAAGAAAGTCCCTCTGAATTTTTTCCACCCTCTTCGCCACTACAGTCGGAATAGGAAACAAAGATAGAAAGTAAATAGGAAGGCAAGAGAGAGTCGACTTAATAAGAGCAAGCCTACCGCCCTTGGATAAATACATACGCTTCCAACCCGCCAACCTCCTTTCCATCCGTTCAAGAATCACATCCCAAATACAGACGCTCTTAAAGGAAGCACCCAAAGGAAGCCCAAGGTAACTCATCGGCAAAGATGTCACTCTGCACCCCAAGATAGATGCCAACGCCTGAACATTATCAACGTTACCAATGAGAATAACCTCAGACTTAGACAAATTGATTCTAAGGCCTGAAACTGCTTCAAAGCATAAAAGAACACATCTCAGACTCCGAAGCTGGCCTACCTCCGCCCCACACAACACCAAGGTATCATCAGCAAAAAGTAAATGTGAAATACTCACATCCCCAACAGGACCACCTCCAACCTTAAACCCCTCTAAACCGCCAACAGCCACCACTCGGCCTATCATGCGACTAAATGCTTCCATGACTATCACAAACAAGAAGGGAGAAAGGGGATCCCCTTGCCGCAAGCCACGAGAGCTACTGAAAAAACCTTCTGGGCACCCATTGATCATAACCGAGAACTTCACCGTCAATATGCAAAAGTAAATCCAGTTGCACCATTTAGCCCCAAAACCACATCGACGAAGGAGGTACAAAAGGAACTTCCAATTCACATGATCGTAAGCTTTCTGGACATCCAACTTGCACAACATGTCAGGCACTCCCGACCTCAACCTGGAATCAATACACTCATTGGCAATCAGAACAGAATCAAGAATCTGTCAACCCCGAACAAATGCATTCTGAGAAGGACATATAATCTTGCCCAGCATAGACTTCAACCGATTAGCCAACACCTTGGCTAAAATCTTGTAGACTCCCCCCCCCCACAAGACTAATGGGACGAAAGTCCTTAAGATCAACCGCACCCGGCTTCTTGGGGATGAGAACAAGAAAGGGAGAGTTCAAACTCCGAACAAATCTCTCATCCCTAGCAAACTCATCAACACATCTCGCTTAACAAACTCCCAACAAGCTTTGGAAAAAGCAAGGGAAAAGTCATCTGGTCCAAAAACCTTGTCACCATTGAGGCTATGCACCACCCCAGTTACCTCCTCCTCATCAAAGGGCCTTTCAAGCCACTCAGCCTCCACCCCCAAGATACTATCAAACTCAAGCCCGTCCAACAAGGGTCGCCACTCAAAAGGCTCCTGGTATAATCAGGAGTAATAATCGACAATCGACTCAGAAATCACCGTGGGATCCTCCACCTCTTCCCCATCCACCTCCAAACTAGAGTTCGAATTCACTCTCCTATTAGAATTTGCAACACTATGGAAAAACTTAGTTCAACGATCTCCATCTTTTAGCCACAAGGCCCTAGACTTCTGCCTCCAGCTCACCTCCTCCAAATCAATTAAAATATTGAGCTCCCTAGAGACTTCCAACTTCCGAACCTTCCCCCCTTCATCAAGGGCACCCTCGTCATCCAAACCATCGAGCGATGCAAGTTCATTAAATAAAGTCGTCTTCCGAATGCTGACATCCCCGAAAATCTCCCTATTCCAAACTTTGAGATTCTCCTTCAACGCCTTCAACTTAGAGGAAAGCACAAAACTAGGAGACCCCCTGAAATCATAGCCCTGTCACCACTACTTAACCTTAGCGACGAATCCATCCACCTTGAGCCACATATTCTCAAAACGAAACGGCCGCTTAACACCCCCAAACCGATCACAGTCCAACAAAAGCGGAAAATGATCCGAAAATAAACGAGGCAACCGTCACCGGGTACATCAATGCCCAACACGGACTAACCAGAACCCGGTCGATTCTAGACCAAGACTGAGAAGATCTTCCATTAGACCACGTGAACCTACCACCCGTCAACACAAGACCCCCAAGCCCCAGCTCGGATACGAAATCCGAAAACTCCATCATGGCGCTCCTATTACCACCATCACCCGACCGCTCACTAGGGAAACGAGTCACGTTAAAGTCCTCCCTATGCACCACGGGAGATTCCACCAACCATAAATCTCTGCCAGCTCATCCCACAACAGACTCCTACTACTACTATCACAATTTGGACCATAAACGCCCGAAAAGATCCACTTCACCCCATCATCAACGTTCTTGAGTAGCAGTGAGAGCGAGAATGCCCCACAACATCTACGAGAATCCCACAAACACAAAATACCTCCCGACGCCCCCACAGCCTCCAAACAACACCACTGCACATGAGGCTCTCCCCACAACCTTCTCACTAAGGCACGAGAAGCCGTCACAACTTTCGTCTATTGGAGACAAACCAAATTTGCCTTCCACCCTCGTAACAAATTGCCCACACTTTTACATTTACCCGGATTATTCAGACCCCTCACATTCCAGCTAATTATTTTTGGCTTCATACAGACTGCACAAAGTCCCTCCCCCCCTTCCGACTCCTCCTAACACCAGAAGCACTCCCCTTATAATTTACTGAGCAATCCAACAATTTTAATTCCCGACCCAACTTGCCCCCAGATCTGCCCGGAGGCCTGCTGCACAGACCCCTCTCTTCCTCCAAGGAGGTATATAGCAGCAACAGCTCAGTTTCAAACCCAACACACGAGATCCCCACTAAATGTCTGAACTCCGAAACCATCTCCAAGACCCAAGGAAATGGAACACCCTCCTCTGTAGCTGTTACCGGAAGAATCACCCTCAAAGGCTCTGAATGCACCCCAGTTGCCTCTCCCGCAAATACAACCAACTCCCCACCAGCCTTTGAATCACCCTTCAACGATTCAGGGACAACATCACCACACACCGGCTGGACCGAGGCACTGGAGACCCGTGCGTCACCCCCCAACAAACTCACAGCTGACCCAGCATCACCCAAGGAAAGAACTCGGCTCACCACCTCCCCCGAGATAGCGCCCACTGCCGGACCAGGGACCTCATCCCCACCCCCCAGCTGGACCGAAGACGATCCAACAGCACCAGAGTCCATCTCTACCGCTCCAGAGCCACAAGCCAAGACATCTCCAATATGCACCCCAAGAGGGAGAGCCACAGGCGAGGCACAGGAGACCTGCGTGACACCCTCCAACGAAGGCGCATCTGCCCCAGCAGTACCCAAGGCCGAAACAGCCTCAGTCGAGCTCCCGGGAGCTATCGACACGTTCGCCAGAGCCACACCAGCTTCGTCTCCAACGAGCCCTGCCGCACCATCTGAGCAAATGACACCCCCTGCCGAATCACCGAACCAACATGGCTCGATTTTCTTCGTCTCAACTCACCAATAACTGAAAGCAGCTCCTCACAGGACTGAGCAAAGGATCGTCATCCAACACCCAAGCGCCCCTCGGGGATCATCACTGCCCCCCGCCGGCATTTGTCCCAAAACTCAACCAGCACGACATATCTTCCATTCTCATTCGAACATTTCTGGGCCGGAAACGCACGGGAAGATTCGTTAAACTTCACCGAGAGAACTCGGTCCTCTGTATCCTCCACCAGTTTGCCAAGAAGTTTTGTCAACCAAACCACCCCATATCGTCCAACGCGAATAGAGCTCTGCGACTTCCTACTCAGCTCCGACAACGTAACGAGACCCAACGAGCTAACCGAAAACTGAAACGTCTTTGCCTCAATCACTAAACTACGGAAGAACGCCATCACGCTAACCCTTTGGCTAAACTCTTACGCAGATTCACAAACCTATCATCAGAGGACCAGGTTCGTCAACGACGTTCTGCAGCAGATATTTCGAAATGAGATCAACGACTATTACTCAATCCTCATATGCACAATCTCCTTCAACATGATCAAAGCCCATTATGAAAAGAGTAAAGCATATGCCTATATACCAAAACTCTTAATAGCATCAGAGTACAATGTTTCTGACTCACTTGAATTTGAAGCATTGGAAACCAGGGAAGTGATTAGTAAGGGAGTTTGATACTCATGTTGTGTTTGATGATCTTTGTGGACGAATCTCAGTACCCCCACAATAAATTTTGGCTCAGTAGCTCAATTGGTGAAGAATCTCAAAGTAGTCACTTAGAATGGGTATTGAGATAAGAATCATTGACGACTTATATGTAACGTTGGTCATATAGCCTGGAAAGTTGCAGATCAGATGTTCTGCAATTTTCAGCTAGATACACTCAATTTTACAGCTCTGGGGCTTAAAATTCAAGCATTAACAAAGACATCATGGATGATATCATCCTAGAATGAAAATCGCCTAACACTAGAAAGAGTATCAAGATGCCTATAGACATCAGAGTATTCTGCCAAGGCATATGTTACATATGCATGGGTATACATTTGGGCGGACCTTTCTAGTATCACTAGGAAGAGTATCACTGATGCCCAGGCAAGGTTCAAGTGATGCACAAAGACATCAGTGATACTCTTTCCTGAATACTCGAAAGGTTCACTCAATTTTGCCTATACAAGAAGAGTATCCTGATGTCTTAGGGTGGGTTTAGGTTGTAAAATTTTAGGTATTGAGTTTAGTGAAAAAGTGAAGAGAGGTAATTTTTTATATTTTTTGTAGTGAAAAGTTATGATTTGATGGGAGAGAGAGAGATTATATTGTAGTATTTTATTGTGAGAGGGTGTAAAATTTTGTGAAATATTAGATTGCAAACGCACCCTTAGTTTATGCCAGCAAGTTTCACTGATGCCTATAAACATACAGCAAGGTTAGGGCATACTTTTTTCGTATGGATGGGCACTGTACATCACAAGGTTTGCTCAATTTTGCAGCTTTGGGTTAAAATTCAAGCATTAACAATGAAATCAAGGATGATCTCATTCTAGAATGAAATTCACTACTACTAGAAAGAGTATTCTGATGCCTATACAGTGATACTCTTTCCTGTGATACTCTGCCCAAATGTATTCTGATGCTCGAAAGAGTATCACTGGAAAACATCTGGGCAACACCATTACAAACAAGGTTAAAATAGTAGATAGACAACTCACAGATGATGAGGAATCACTCGTTAATCCAGGAATAACAACCATGATAGGAGTTGTGTCACTTTTAGAAACTGAATGATTCATGTGTAAAGCACGTCGTGAAACTGTAAAACAATTTAAATACTCGAATCAGAAAACTAAAAAGGTTGAGTACATCTGGACATAGGCCTTGAGAGCCATGACACTCTACTCAAGATCACAATGTTAAATGGAAAAATACACTTATGTATACATATATCTATACGAGTATGTATGTATGTATGTATCTAAAAAATAGATTAGAAAACATTGCCCATACTTAAGTCAACAAGAATGTAAAACCAATTCCTTAGATATTACTGTAGTAAAGAATGAAGTACAATTTTGAATAACTATAACCAAGCATTCATCCGAGGATTCATTGGGAATGGAGGGGAGAGAGAGAGAGAGGAAGAGGAAAAATACAACAAGGAGAGCTCAATAATGACAGCAAAGCGGGCATTTATGTACCCTTTACATTGGTAAAGCATCGATATATCACCCTCTTCCATCATCTTGCAGATTCAATTTTCAAAGCTTATAGCATTAATTCACTATATATTTCGAATTCGGATAAATGACTTTTGGTACCGAGTAAATGTACTCTCCACACCAGTCACATCCATCAAACTTTGACTCGTGCAACTTGGATCCTGATCTGAAGTTTCCATATTTAAACTGGCCCCTTTCATAAATAATCGATGTTAATTTGAACTGAAACTCCTCACATACGGCACATGCCTCAACCCCACATAATACAGCAATTTTGCTCCTGATCTGAAAACTGGTAGAGCCCAAACGTGTTGATCCAGGAACCATTTTGCTTGGTAATGAACATATCGTTTTGATCAATTACAAACCTAAACACCAGGAAAATCAAACCCAAGCTGAAGCCAACTGCTACCATAGCCATTCATCAAAATTTTGTAATTGAAGAAGCTTAATTTAGCAATTACAATTCCTCTGTTTTGTGGCAAAAAGAACAAGGGGGAGGAAGGTGGGACTCCCTACCAAAGTATGACCGCAGCAGCATACTTACCCACTGAGGAACCACTTAGGAGGGGCCTAGACGTCTTGAAGGAGACCCCCGCAAAGCGGGGTGACACAGGAGAACTACTAGCACTCCCTCCAGACGGAGAGACATAACCCAACTCTAATCCCACCAAAGTTATATTTATAAAGAAACATGCGGGCAGGGATAATGGAACATGTGGGCAGGGATAATGGGTATGAGTATCTTCTCCTTAGCATCGTGCCCATGGAGGTTCAAACCCATTCCCATCTACCAAACCACATGGGTAAGTTTTACCACTAAGCTAACCCTTACAAATAGTTGACAAAGAACGCAAAACACCTATCCCCATCATTTAGAGTTCCATATGGAATGGGATCGAAAAGATGAATTCTGAAGCCTAAGTAAGTTCATCGGCAAACTGGACCATTACATATTTTATTAGAAATATCGAGTCAATTGCATTGATCTGCACAGCTGATGTGCATACAAAAGGTTTTATCATTTACAGAATCAAAATCTTTTACCATATTGGTATTAGAAGGCTCCAAAATATCTGAATAAGAAAATATCAGGAATAATCCTAGAATAAACCTCACTGTTCACAGAAATAAGCATCCTGAATAAGACGTTATTAATATATGCTTTCCCGCTCGAGACTTTAACTACATGAAAACAAGTGCCAAAGGTACTACGGCATGCATAAGAATGTATATATGCAGATAGTCAGTCATTAACTTTGGGTGAATCAATGTTTCATACATACCATCATAACTCATTAGCCAATCCAAAGCAATGGTTCCACCATCAGAAGCATTAAAGAGTTGTCTGTCAGAAAGAAAAAAAATAGAGGACTATCTGTAAGATAAAATCATCTATTAAAGTCCGAAACAGTAATTGCGACATTCATATCATCCAACAAAAACAGAAACCCTGATGTTTTTTAAGCGAAAAGAACCTTTCCTTCTTTCCACAAAGCCAACTAGAGACGGGAGGAGGGGGTTAAAAAGAAGAAACATACAACAAATTGATGCCTGAAGCATACGTATCACATCAAAATAAACAAACAACTCCGCCATAATCGATTAAAGAAGTAGCTCAAGGAGTCAAAAGCATTTCCATTGTACTGAGGTTGAAAATTTATGTTGGATAGAGTGTGCAAGCGTACTCTTTCAAGATGAGGTGAAGCCGAATTTCATGAACAATAGAGAGAAACAACATATAAGAAAAAGGTATCTACAAGAGAGAGAGAGAGAGAGAGAGTTTGCAACTTGATCCATTTTAGCTTAATATACTCTTTTATATATTCATACAAAGGACTTCCTATTTTGATGCAGATACTGCAAATTGCAATTACCAAGATAGGATCGATCATAGAAAAATGAAAAGTTTCATCCCAAACAGGACCACCTCGCAGAACCAGCTTCAGAACATTGGAATGAAGGCAATCTTATATTTCCGTTTTGAAATATAAGGAAGACCTTACCCCCAAGGGTTTGGTGTGGTGGTAAGGCTTCGGCTTGGGTTCTAACATGTCCTAAGTTCGAGCCTCAACACCCCCATTATCGCTCTTGACTTACCCGCTCTCTGGGTTATGGGGTAGGTTCAGGGGGCCAGGCTTTGTACTTCAGGGTTGGGCCAAAATGGTCCGGCTTTGGGGAATTTCCTCGTCATAAAAAAAAAAAAAATATATATATAAGGAAGACCTTGGCCATTGTTTGTACTACTCCTTACTTCTATAATTTCATACTCTTACTTCACAGTCAACCCTTTTTAATTCTAAACACTCTCACCTACTTGATTGCCATTTTTTTAACAACACAGGCAGACACATATAATAGAGATAACTACAATTTGCATCTTCCAATTATAAGATTCTTGACACTTTGCACCCCTATCTATTATTTTTGTCACATTACACAAATTACCTATTGATTTTAGAAACTTTACAACTTTTGTTAAAATTTTCAATCAATTGTAACAGAAAATTATTTTTTGACGGCAAAGTGAAAATTTTATCTCTATAATTTTTTTTTTGATAATGACTATTTTATGAAGACAAAATCGCATTTTAAATGCTAAAAAAACAATTTTCATCCAGTGCAAACTGTCAATAATTAGATTAAATGTGATAAAAATAATACATATGGGTGCAAAGTGTGAAAGACCGTAGTTGCAGGTGCAAGGTGTCAAGACCAATAGTTGGAGAGGGTATTTATCACCCAATTATATTTTTGAGCCGGAAACAGATAGACATGAAGTACTGAGACAAACAAAAAAGAAAGCTCTAAAGCCTGAAACCACGACCTTGTGTAGTTGAAAGCAGGAGGCCTCCCATGCCAACTTAGAAAAACCGTCTGTATATGAGGACTTGCGAGCCAGGGCGTCGTCAAATACCTGCATCGCAAATTTCGCTCCAACAATTAGTATTGAAAGTATCCACATTCCGAATCAAGTAACAAAAACTGCAACAATCCGTTTGGTTCCCCAGAAAACCAGGGAGAGGAAAATATATAAGCGTGTAAGATTATCACAATGTGAATCTCTTACAGAACCAAAAATCGCCAAACTAATCTGAAGTCCTGTCATTTTCTCTCGGTTTCTCCGAAACCAAATGCATCGTCATTCGTCAAAGATATCGTACCGGCCATGAAGAACTCGGCACTTGGAAACGACACCGTCGTAGATATGGGAATCGGGGTTGTAAGTCAAGTTCACGGGAGACCCTCTGAACCCGGAAAGAACATCTTCCAGGAGATGGATTTCGAAGAAATTGTAGAGAAACACAACGAAAGCGATCAGTAAGCCCAACAAGTAGTGCCAAAGCGGTATCAGAGTGAGCGCGCTTAACAACAGGTCGTAGGGGTTGCCCGACGAACCTGCGAGGTCCGAGTAATCCCAGGAAGGCATGAGGGAGAGTCGTGTTGGAATGGATATTGGATAACCAAGAGGCTGATCCGTGAGGTTGACGATGGTTGGGTAATGGTGGGTGAAGGAGGTGATTGGTGAAAATATCTGAGTACCGATCCTCCGTGAGATTCGAGAGTCCTGTACGCTGGGAAATGGGAAGTTGTCTTGTCTGTATGTAACACAAGTTTGGGCCCGTGAGGCCGCCGCGTCAGCTACACTTTACCCTTTTTCCTTATTTAATTTTTTAAAAGAAAAATATTGTTTGTGGCAGTCAATTATCACACGTCTAAGAAATTGACACTGTACTTTAAATTATGTCGGGTTAATTAAAAAAAGAACTTGTATGTCACTACCGGTGCCTTTATGTTAAAAAATTTTACCCCTTCTAAAATTTTAACACAATTAAATATTATAATATAATCTCTCTCTTCCCATCAAATCATTACTTTTCACTACAAAAAATATAAAAAATTACCTATCTCTTCATTTTTTTACTAAACTCAATACCTAAAATTTTACAAAACAAACCCACCACGTCAATCTCAAATATTTTTTGGACCAAAAATCGTTACAATCCGGCTTCATCTATTATGTTGCACGTTGTAATTCAACTTTTCGCCCAGATTTGACGTTAAAGCTTACGTTTTCCATCACACGTGCAGGACACCCAAACAACACTAAGAGTTAGGGCAGAGGCAATATGGTAAGTTTGCGTTGTTTGGGTGTACGTGTCATGCTAGTGTGGTGGAAAACGTGAGCTTTAACGTCAAATTTGGGTGAAAAGTCGAATTGCAACGTGCAACGTATAGATGGGGCCCGAGTTGTAACGATTTTTAGTCAAGAGATATTTGAGATTGACATACAAATTCATGTGATTTTTTTGTAATTAAACGAATTATTTATTTATTTACACCTTCCTCAACTAGTATATAAATATATTCTTTCCAACTCAAATAACATTTAGATAGGAATTAAGTAATGTCAATATGGATAGGAATAATTTAAGGGTTTTTTTTTTTGTTCAAGAGAGAAGAAAATGCATTTAAGACACAATTGTATTACGTGGAACAATATATAATTATAATCAAGAGATAGTCCAATCGTGGAGAATGAGTAAAAAAAGTGGAAATGTGCACCAAAAATAGCACATTAATATACTACACGTGGTCGTGGGTGGGTTCAGATCATGATGGCCACGTCTGCTTCTTTGACATGTGTCCTCCATTCACATGCGCATGCCCATCCAATAACGTGCATTTTCTTTTTCCATGTAAGGGGTAGTCGAGAAATTTTTTGCTAGTTCAATTTATTTTGAATATAAATATAATTAATTTATTTTTTATTAAAATAATAATAATAATCACACATCTCTTCACTTTTTCATTTATCCTCGTAAAATTTCACCATTTTTTTTCAAAATTCACTAAAATTGTAATCTAACTCAATTTTCATAATATTCTCAAAATTTCCAAAAAATATTGATTTACAAACTCTACCTACCTACCAATATGAGTCATTAGTTCATTCATAGTTGGATCCTCTAGAGTATTCTTGATAAAACATATTTAACATCAAAGTGTCATGTTTGTTACCTTGAAATATGTATAGTTGTTTTGCTTTTCCTTTTGATGCCAAGTCAGACATGCAATTCATACTTATTAGTGTCACAGTTGTCACAACTTGATAAAATCGAGTAGAGAATATATATATATTAAATTTTTAAATTGAATAATATTTATTAGTGTCACAGTTGCCACGTATAGAATTGAGTAGAGAATATTTATGAATTTTTTAAATTGGACAATATTTATTAGTGTCACAATTGCCAAAATAGATAGAATTGAGTAGAGAATATTTATAGATTTTTTAAATTGGATAATATTTCTTATTGTCACAGTTGCCACATAAAATTGAGTAGAGAATATAGATTTTTTAAATTAGACAATATTTATTAGTGTCATAGTTGCCACAACAAATAGATTTATATGGAGAATATTTATGGGTTCTTTAAAGAAGATTCTATCCCCAATATCCAGCAAAACTACTGAAGGAGAAAAAATAAAGAATGTGTTCGGTTAAGGTGTTTTGTGAGGATTTTTTATGTTTTGAGAATTTTTATGTGATACCAACTTTATTGGTATGCGTGTTGTAGTTATATTTATGTGGTGTGAAAAATGATGTTCGGTTGTAGAATCCTGAAGATTCAAAAAATCCTGAGAATTCTTTGTAAACTAACCGGCTGAAAGGGTGAATTACGTCTGTCCAAGTAGTCCTTGAGATTTATGCAATCCTGGCCGTTAGGTTGCCTGATGCGGTTAACGGAAAAATCCCAAACACCCAAACTGACCAAACATGGACACATCAGATTCAATCTCCAGTCACCACGTGTCCCACTACTTAAGTTGCTCCACGTCATCCCCCCAATAGCTGCCGAGCTTTCATAGTTTGCCTAAATCGTTCAAAACGACGACTTGCCCCATTATGAAACCCTAACGGGTTGTATCGGTGGGTAATGGATCTGAGTTTGATTTGGGGATAGGAGCTGTTATGTTCTCTCCAAGAGGCGGGAATGGCGGGAAGTCTCTTGGTGGTTTGGATGGTAAGAGGGATACCCAGCAGCCATGTCCGTCTGCAACATCAACACCTGCCATCAAAGAGGTTAGTATTATTCTTCAATCTTCAAAGCCGGTTGAGGATAAGAAGTCGCAGATTCTTGCTGCAAATGAGCTCAGTAGTGCTCCTGCTATATTTTTTTTTGGAAACAAATATTGATTCTTTTATAATAATGAGAGTTCTGACCGCGATTAATATTGGCTGTTTTCTATTAAATTCCCGGCTTCAGATGGAGTTTCTCGTTTTTTTTTCCTGTTCTTTTATCTTGTGAACTTGCCTGGAAAGAAAAATCTTATAAACTTATCTTATGTTTGGATGCCAAAACTTTTTTTCACATTAGCTAGCCATGACCTCTACTCCAAAAATTTAAATTGGAGTAGAGTGTAGAGTCAGGTTTCGAACTCAGAGTCTTAACTCGGATACCATGTGAATCTATTACTCATCCAAAAAGCTTAAGCTAATAGGAAGATGCAAATTTTATTATTTAAATTATATTTTCTAACAAATATCAACACAAAATTTTATTAAAATTTTACAAACAAACGCCCGATTGTTTAAGACGAACTTACTTAGAAGTAGAGGGATAAAAATTCCAAAAATTAATCCAACATGAAACTTATCTACTACTATTATTGAAGTAATTAAGAAAAAAGAGAGAGAGAACTCCATTCCATCAATTAGGCATGAAATTAGTATCCTCCAACACAAACCCAAAAAGAGAACAAAAATAAAAGAGTCCAACTGTATCATGCTTACACATGATTCAGCTATTTCTATTTTATGCTTTTTCAGTTTTCATTGCATTTGGTCTTGGCAGAGCAAATGCCTAATACAAGTACAGTGCCAAACGCAAGATCAAAGGGAATGGAAGCATCTCAGTGGAACATAGCAGACGAGACACTGCAGTTTTGGAAGCAGGGAGATCGGCGGTCGGAGATGGAAGCATGGTGAGTGCGAGTATTCCACTTGCCGCAGCTGCAACGGCACCCACCACGAAGGCAGGCAAGTTACCACCTCCAAATACGGCATCCCACGGTCCACTCACAACAGACACCAACATCTGCAGAACACTTGCCACTTCTCACAACTTAAATCCAACAGACAAACAACAAATAATTGAATTTCACCACTATAAATAATAATAATAATAAAAAACTAGCTAAGGTGAATATGACCTGAGGTAAGACGATTGCAAGATTCAAAACTCCCAAAGAAAGTCCTGCAAGATCCGAAACAGTCTGAGGTAATGTTTGGAAGGCACAAATTTTAAAAAATTTGAGTTTATAAATTACACAGTTTAACTTAGAAGTTGGTGAAAAAAATTAAAAACTTTAATTAAAAATAATTTTTATTAGAATTTAATAAAAAATAAGAAGAGAAGATTTATATTTAAAGAAATTTCCTGACCAAACATATAAGTGCCTCAAAAGTCAAAACCTGCCCAAAAGTAATTTGAAAGGCATAGGATCTGTTTGTGTTCTAAAATTTTACACCCTCTAAAATTTTAATAATATTAAATATTATACTATATTCTCTCCCTCCATTAAATCATTACTTTTCACTACAAAAATATAAAAAAATATTTTTCTCTTCACTTTTTTACTAAACTTAATACCTAAAATTTTAACTACACTAAAATTTTAATTCAGTTAACCCCCATAGAAACCTTACCTTGACCTGCACCTGAAGTGTTGGAAAATATGGAAGCTAAGGCAAAAGGAATGCTATAAGTCACCTGCACAAATACAGAAAGGAAACATTTTAAAATTTGTACTTTCCTTGTTTTTTTCTTAATTTAAATATTTTTAATGGAAATTGAAATGGATAAGTAGGTGTTGCTGTATAACTCTACCTTTAGCATTTATTATGCTTTCTTTAACGTTCAATAGCTACCTTGTAGTGTGTGCCAAATTAAACCTGCCATGTTATTTAGAAAAAAATACAAATTAAATTTTACTTTTTTACTGGATAAAAAGTCAAGAGGAAAACTTTCTGACACGTGTAAAACACCCAAATAGGAATCAATAAAAGGTCTTGGAATCAGGAATGGTGCAGAAAAGCTTACCGCAAGTGGTATGCCCAGCACCGAGAATAGAACCAACGCGCCAGCCTTGACTCCGGCGGGTGGCGAGCGAGGTACGGCGGTGGCGTGGCGAGCTGACTCTGCCAACTTGGTAATCAACACGGTCATGGCCAAGCACAAGGCCAGCAAGAAATTAACGATTCCCCACAATCGCTTTACTCCTCCAAGCCCACGCGCCAGGCGGTTCACCCCAAGGGACATGAACCCCAGCACCACCGAGTTGAGCATCAAGCCTAATGCACCGGCGCGTACACCACGATTGTACATTATCCCCAGCGGACCCTTCCCAGCAATCCCTCCGTACACCTCCCTCCCCATCCAATCAGTGTCGAACAGCAAGAACGGGAACCACGCAATCCAGTTGAGACACGTCACCAACAGCAAAATCCACATTGGCCTTTGTAGACCCTTGAAAGCGGTCCATATTTCCCCGAAGAACGGGACCTCAGCCGAGTCCACTCGGTCCTCCGCCTCGGCACCTGTGTTTCCCGGTTCCTGGAGCGAAGCGAGCGTTCTTTCCTTCACTGAATAGAGGGCCAGGGTTGTTACGCTTAAGAGCAGCGCAATGGAGATGAAGAAGCAGCTCTTGAGGTTTGCGCAGTAGACGTCGCACGCTTTGGTTCTTGTGAAGGGGAACATCTTGTAAAGGTGAGTGTAGGACCCGGCGGCGAAGCCTAGGATGTTGCCCACTGCCATGAAGAAGGAGAAGAAAGCATTCGCGGTTCGAGTCCTTTTCTGGTCCTTTCCGGAGAGGTCCGCGAGGAGGGCGCGGCATGGGCCTTGCAGCATGTTGTTGGAGACGTCGCGCGGGGTTTCGTGGCGTTTTCCACGTGGTCGCCGAGGAGATGGCCGAGGTCAGCGGAGTAGCCAATGAGGAAGACAGCAACAGCGACAGACGAGGAGCCGGCGGCGATGAAGGGACGGCGGCGACCGAAGCGGGAGGCGCAGCGGTCGCTGTGGTAGCCGACGATGGGCTGGACCAGCATGCCGGAGATGGGACCGCATAGCCAAATGAAGGCAGCCCAGGTGTGCGGAATGCCCAGAAGCTGGACGTATGGTGTCAGGAGCGAGAGCTGTAAGGCCCAACCGAACTGCACCCCAGCGGCGATCGATGCCACCAGAATGATCTTACTCAGAGGGCTCGGCTGGACAATGTTTTTGCTGGCAGTTTCAGCGGCCTCCATGGCTGTCTGACTAACTAGTGACTGTCTCTGGTCTCGCAAGTCAGACAAATCTCTACCCTTTTTATTCTCACTCTGGACTCTAGTGTTAGTGTGTGTGGGGGTTGGCGTTAGATTGCAAATCGTAGAGTATTTATACGTGCGAGTGGAAGCAGTTGGCTTCTTTTTGCCCTTAACCACTCTACCCTTTTTCTTCTCACTCTGGACTCTAGTGTTAGTGTGTGTGGGGGTTGGCGTTAGATTGCAAAGCGTAGAGGAGTATTTATACGTGCGAGTGGAAGCAGTTGGCTTCTTTTTGCCCTTATCCACTTCCAGTTTGAGTCTCTCAAGACAGTTATTGTAAATACGTTAAGTAACAGACAATTTACTGGTGCTACGTATGCTTGTATGACTGTAATGAATGCTCCTTTCCTTCTCAGATATCTGCAATGGTAGATCTGTTTTGTCCTTACCTTCTTATTTCCTGCCCTTATCAAGTACCAAACTTTCATAAAGATGGATGCTGCTGGTTGACCTCATATAACTGATCAGTATATGCTGTTTCTATCTGCAATTTTTTAACCTCAGAAAATGGTAAAGGACCGTTTGCAAACTTTAATAATGTAAAATATTTAAAGTATGATGTAAAAATTGAGAAAATAATAAATTATTCACTAGATTTTAGTGTCTTTCTTAAAAACTCATTAAGTATAAAAAATAAAATAAAAAAAGCTCACTACGTTTTACATTTTATACCATACTTCACTAGCTTGTGATTAATGATTATAACTATTTAAAAGAAAAAGTTTTTCCTTTTAATAACTACGTGACACGTGCTACTAAAATAATAAAAATATATAATTTAATATAAAGTTTAAAATTTTTAATCGGAAAAAAGTACGGGGTGGGACTCCCCACCCCTACCCCTTAGAGGAATCCCTCCTCCACCCCTGGGCGCTCTCCACCGTGAATGGGCAACTTTTCTCCTCCATTGCCGGAAGACCAACTTCGAATGACAGGAAGATCCTATCCTGACTCGAATATACATCAATCCTTTAGTGCTCAGAACGATCAAGACACCAAAACATACGCCTTTTTTCTTTTCTGGTTTAGTTCTTTCGTGAGAGAGGGAGGAGAAATAAGAGAATTACAAAGGTATCGGAGGTGATGCGAGGCTGTGAAAAGGGCTTTAGCAGGAGATGCGCAACATTGCATAGAACCACCATTAAGAAGAAACCAAATATATGCTTGGTTACTCTTGTAAAATATCTGCGTTAGCTTCCCCGAAAACGGTTACACGGGTCGTCTTCTTTGGTCGTATCTGCCATTTTTGCTTTCTTTGATCTAGAAAGAATGCTTCAGTTCAAATTATCTTTGTTTTTTTTTGTACTTTGCAAATGATTTGTTCCAACGTCTCCGATCTGCGTTAGCTTCCCCGAACATGCTTGCTTTGAGGAGAAAATAAAGGAGCAATATTAGGAGAATCAGTCATGTAAGTGGTATAGCCGAAGACACCCAGGGGTGGAGGGATGCTTCCCCTCCACCGTGAATGGCGGGAACCTTTTCATTTAAAAAAAAAAATATTTTAAGATTTTAAAATCTTAAAATTTTAAAATTTTAAAATTAATATTAAATAATATTTTTTTATTTAATTTAAATTTAATTTTTTATGTTTTAAAATATTCATATTTTTGTTTATTTTAATGAAACATGTCACATGGCAATTAGAGAGAAAAATTAAATTATCCGTTAAATACTTCTGAAAGCTTTTGAGTCCATTTGATATCAAAATGATAAATTCAGTAAGATTTTTTTATTTTCATTTAAAAAATCAGTGAGTTTTTTAAAAAGACACTTAAACCTAGTGGACAAGTTGTCATTTTCCCTAAAAATTGTGAAGATTGAAATTTTATTGAGATTTGTGTAAAAGCAGTGAAAAAAGTAGAATTTTGTGAAAGTTAGTAAAAAAATAAAGAAATAGATGGTGAATTTTATGAGATTTGGTGAAAAAGTGAAAAATTGTCATTTAAGTGAATTTGTTATGTTTATTATAATGAAAATAGATAATTTAATGAGAGAGAGATTAATCTAAAGTTTTTTTTTATTATTATTGTTTTGATCAAAATTTTTGAATAAGGAAAAATTTGAAGTAATTTAGGAGTTTACAAAAGCACCTTGTACAGTGCTAATTCATGAGCTCTCAAAATCGTTCTAAGATAAAGTGACCTCCTCAGGCGAAATTATAAAAAGAGGTATTTTATAATACATTATTATAATAAAATATAAAATATTAATAAATTTTAGTTAAAAATTATTCTTTTTACTTTTTAAAATACAAAATTATTTATCAAAATTTTGTATTCGAGTTTTTTTTAAGATTGCATTAATTTTTCAGATTTTTGTTTTTTTCTGATAAAATTTTGAAATTTCTTCGAATAAAATAATGACAACTACAATAAATATAATAAAAGTTTAAAGTTTAAAAGTTGAAAGGTTAGAATACCAGTGAGTTAGTGGGAGAAGAGTATAAGTACAGTCGAGAAGTTAAGGATAAGATGTTTAGAATAGAAAAACAAAGAAAAATTGGTGAAGATAAGAGTGAAAGTATAGTTAAAAGGAAGAAATGGCTAGAATATGTTAAGAAAAATGAATTGTTGGGATTTAAAAAGTTGAAAGTCTAGTATTTTTTTTAAAAAAAATTAAAATTTGATATACATAAGTCTGTTTTTTTTTAAAAAAATTGTTATGCTTTCTTTGCATTCAATGGGAATTTCAAAAAAATTTAAAGGAGATTTTAAAACTTATTTTTTCTTTTTTTAAATTAAAATTTTGAACATAAATTGAGGTACTATTAATATTAAATAAAATAAGAAGTTATGGGACTTCCTATCCAGGGGCCCTCTCAAAAGATTATGTCATATTCGGTAGGAACTCAAAACAAGTATTTATTTTTTCAGTTAATTTGATTTCACTCGAGATCCATCATGTCAAGGAATGTTGTTCTTTGTAGGGTTGTCCATTGGTCGGTTCGGTTTGGTCCGGCTGGCCAAACCTGCCAGTTTGTGAAGGGTGTATACAGGACTGGATCGGTCATTCTAGCAGACCGGTCCGGTCCCCGGTTTTATCGGTCCGGTCTAGGCCGGTTTAGGTCATGCCATTTTGGTCCGTTTTTGGATTGAGTCATGTCATTTTAGGTCGATTTTGGGTTTGGACCATGCCATTTTGGGCCGATTGCCGGTTTGGAGTGGTATACTCCGATTCAGTTCCGGTTTTCCACATGGGTAACCCGAAACCAGATCGAAATATACCGATCTCGGCCGATTTGGCCAAAATCGGTCCGGTTCGGCCGGTTTGGTGGACAACCCTAGTTCTTTGATTGAAAAGGAATAGAATAATCCATCACTTCTAAACTAGTACTGATCTTCCCATAATTTCAGGATCTTTCACCATGTCAATTGCGATTCCACTAAATTATACCAGGATTCTAACAAATCCAATCTTTTTGCCAACTCCTAATTAACAATTGTTTATCGATCAGAATATAATCTCAGATCGATAATCTTCATCTTCGATTAGGTGTTTCCTCTACTTTCATCAGCACTCTTACAAGACATTTGATGGTGGTTCAATATTGTCTATATATCCAGTTGAATTATCATCTTTTTAATTCTCCTATTCAAACAAACAGAGAAGATCGATGGAGAGATCAGGAGTAATTATCTCATCCTTGGGCACTACGTAATTTAAGATCTTGAACCTAAACAGAATAGAAAAAAGGATAAGATAGAACAATCCGAGTTACAAAATGGACTGCTTTTCCAAGATAAACAGACTTAGATTTAAAGGGATATATAACACTAAAGTATGAGAATGGATGGAAGAAAACCCCCGAAAGAAAGTAGAAAAGATTCATGATCTCGATTGTCTAGCTAGTGATAGCGTTCTTGATTGAGAATGACACAGAATAATACATCATTATCAGAACAAATCAAAGTACTTCATTATCTTGGGATCTTTCATATGAGAATTTACATTCCATTACGCTATATATGCCCCGTTTAGGATTCACTTATGTTATGCTAGTTCTTTTTCTGTCCACCCTACTTTATGGTATTTGGAACTTCCTCGATCGCCTTCTTCTCCATGTTAAAAATACAGCAAATTAACATCGATCGTGTTTGTCACTTTTTTATATTAGACATTTAGAAGGCAACCCTTTTATCAAGAACGAAGTACTGCACATACGATCTGCGCAAAAGCACACCTGGACATGACATGAAGGGACGATGAATATTTGACTTACCTGTAATATAAAGTCAAGTGAAAAGTTCATTCCCCAATCCCCATATATCTTGACACACACAGAGTTGAATGGTTATGTAATATCTTATCTTTTACAAACATAATGATTTGAGATTATGTTTGAAGGTTATGTAGTGATCTTTGTCTGCTTTATTCTGCTCATGTAAAGAAAAGAAGAAGAAAAACTAGAGAACTCCCATTAGCAAAACATGGTGCTTTTCCCGAGAAGCAAACAAGTTAAGTATAAGTACAATATGGGAAGAAATCCCTTACAGAATCGTTTCTCAAGTCCATATATCTTGTCTAACAAGAAGCAACAGTGTTATTGATTGAGAAGATTAATTACAGAATAATCAACACTTATTTTCTTAGGATCTTTCACTAAGGGGATCGTTTACTTTCCACTATACTACATCCTTTCCATTCCACTACATTATACGAATTCTTTTAGTGGCAATTATTTAACTCTTTTACAGTTCTGATCGAATATATATATTCTGATAATTATAAAGGCAGAAGAGAAAGTAATATACAGGGAACTCCTATTAGCAAAATAGGTTGCTTTGACAGAGAAATAAACAAAGGAGATAAAAAGACCTATTCAAATCACTTCATCCTCTTACCATCTTTCACTAAGAGCATTTAGATTTCCGCCAGGCTATGTCATTTTTTTTTTACTTTTTTTCTGAGCAATTGATTCATTTCATTGAAAAAACGAAAAACGAGGTTCGCAAGATACAAAAAAAAAAAAAAAAAATCACTCTACGTAGAGCGGAAACTATCAAAAGTTGCCCTGTAGCGGGTAAAATGGGAGCTCTAACAACTCCTCGATATACTGGCCTATCCGCCAAAACTTTCGACAGCGTCCTGCGCAATACAAATGGCACTACGTGGGATTTTCATGGCTTGCCAGGCTTGGAGGCCGTGTTTCAGGATGTCATGGATGTCCTCGATGATGTTCCACTCCCTTGTCGATCTCATGTTGATTTGCAATGGCCATGGTGACAATTATCGAAGGAAAAAGATTCCGTTATAAGAAGTGGAATTATAAATTGTTATAATTAAGCACGGGTGATAATTAATTTAAATAAATAAATGGGAAAATATCATTTTAGTCCTTGTATTTTCACCACTTTTATTTTTTAGTCTTTGGATTTAGTTTTTCAGATTTTAGTCCTTTGGTTTTCATTTTTTGACGAAATAGTCCTTCCGTCAGGGTTCTGTCTCTTTTCCTAACGGAAAGGGCACATCAGCTGATGTGGTATTGAAAATTGACATTTTAGTTCTTAAGTTTTACCCCTTTTATTTTTTAGTCTTTGGATTTAATTTTTTCAAATTTTAGTTCTTCGGTTTACATTTTTTGACGAAATGACCCTTCTGTCAGGGATTACTGTTCAAATAACTGTTTGATTGTTAAAATTTTGGGGTGTTTAAAATTTTAGAATGTTGGAGTTCGTGAAAAAGTGAAGAGAGAGATTATTTAAATGAATTTTTTATATTTATTTGAAGTGAAAAATGATGATTTGATGAGAAGAGAGAATTTTGGAGAATTATTTTATTGGGTCCAAAATTTTGAATCCTAAACACCATGTTAGCATCTGTTATGTTATTTATTCAAATCACCAAAACTGAGACATGATGTGTTCTATTGAGTGTCAGAAAGCATGTGAATTATTTGATTGGTTTAATCCTCACCCTGCCCCCGTGGTATGAAAGTATGACCGTATTTTACAAAGAAAATCAACGACCTACAAGGCCTAATTTATACGCTGAGTTGTCGCTGATATGACCATTCCGTTAGGTAAACAGTTGACGGAAGGGCTATTTCGTCTAAAAAAATGTAAACTCTGTTGGCGTGAAGTCCATGCCTCAAAAGTCATGATTTGCGGCTGCCACAAATGTCAAGATTTGTGAGCCGCAAATCATGCTTGTTTTCAACTGCATCGACAAAAGAATTATGGCACCGAAAAGAAAGAGATTTGCGAGCAGCAAATCTTGACAACTCCAGCCACCTCTGACGTGAGTTAATGCAGCGGAAGGAGAAAGATTTGCAAGACGCAAATCTTGAAGAATGTTTGCTCCTTTTCTCATTGTGATCTCTCCATCTCTCATTGTAATCTCTCGCTATAAACTCGAACTCATGTTAGAAGTTCGATGTGTGCCTCTATGCGAAGAGCACCCTGTGGGTGGAGAGATATAGGGTGATTCTCCGATGTAGATCACAGATGTGTTGAGAGAAAGGGGTGTCTCTCAGTTGAAGAGCACCCATGGGTTGAGAGAATTTGTGAGGAGAAATGTGCGGTGTGAGAGTTTGTAAAG
The DNA here is from genome assembly GCA_963930655.1 of Myrica gale. Classification (NCBI taxonomy): domain Eukaryota; kingdom Viridiplantae; phylum Streptophyta; class Magnoliopsida; order Fagales; family Myricaceae; genus Myrica; species Myrica gale. The sequence goes on from OZ005615.1 coordinate 21,794,233, forward strand.
TTTTGATTCGGTGAGCGAACTCAAAATACTCTCCTCCGTGGACGTAGGCAGTTGCCGAACCACGTAAATATTGGCCTCCTTGTGTTTGTGGTTTTTCCGTTCCGTGCTCAACAAGTGGTATCAGAGGCAGATCTGTACCCAACAAGTGGTATCAGAGCCGGCAGGTGGCCGGAATTTGCGTTCGGCCGAGACCCGATCTGTGTCCAAATGCAATTTTGGAACTAACTGGGAATTCCTCGCGACGAGACGAGCACAACGGTACAAACCAGGGGTCGAAAGGACACCGCACGCGCCTACACGCGCCAGTAGAAGCTTTTGTGCGTGTCTCCACTCTCCCCTTGCGCCGCCTACAGCCGACAGTGTGTCGCACGCGCAACCACGCGCTCGGGGAGCTGAAGGCGCGTTGATACACCCGCAGCACGCGCGTCCACGCGCCAGGCGGAAATCGGATCGGTTCGGGTCTTCGAACCGGGTTCGGTTCCTGACCGGGTTAACGGGTCAACTCGGCGAGTCAGACCGAATGATGCCGATTTTGTGCGAGTCAGGCCGAGTTGGAACCAGTTGATGTGAGTCAACTCACCGAGTTAACTTTGACGGAAAGAGTTAACGGAGGCAGCATCTTCGGAGCATATTCTGTTAGTTTAGACGGAATATTCCTTTTCTGGATAGAATATTCCAGAAACGAATTTTGTGCATTTTTGGGCCCAATTTTTGTCATTTTTGGGCCGGACCGGACTTGTTCCTTACTATTTCAACCGTTCCAGACGTAACGGTGGGCTCCGTTTTGTGAGATTCAACTCCGAACGTAGAGCAACAAGCCATTTGAGCCTTAGATATAGGCGAGTCAATGGCGAATTCTGGTTCCGGGGATTTTGCATGATGCTGCAGGAGATGGCTCGGTGTTGAGTAGAGGTTACCGTCACCTCCTCCACCAGAGACTGCAGGATATGATGAGGTGTTGAGTAGAGGGTGTTGTCACCTCCTCCACCAAATACTGCAGGAGATACGTGGTGTTGAGCGGAGGGTGCAACTCCTCCTCCACCAGATCGATGCATAGGTTGTTGAGTAGAGGGTGGATCACCTCCTCCACCAGACATTGTTGCAGATGCAGAGAGTGTTGGGTAGAAGGCGTTGTCACCTCCTCCACTAGACATTGCAGCACATGCAGAGGGTGTTGAGTAGAAGGCGTTGTCACCTCCTCCACCAGAAGCTGGAGAAATGAAGGCTAGCAACCAGCCTAGAAAGAGGAAGATGGTGAAAGTTTATTCACTCTTCCTGGAGATTTTGAAGAAGGTTATGTTCATGGTGCGAGTCCGGATGCAGAATGGGTGGTAGATACAGCAGCTTCCTACCACGTCTCTCCTCGCAAAGACTTCTTCATGGAGCCGGAGACTATGGTACAGTGAAAAGAGGAAACTCCAGCTCCTCTAAGATCGCTGGTGTAGACGATCAGAAAAAGTCCAATGTATCATGTACCATAGTGTTATACAAGTGCCTCACCTCCGGGGAAATCCAATATTTGTGTCAGCCCTTTACCGCCAGGGCTATAACAACCGCTTCAGCCCTTTACAGTCTATTGGTGAACCGCAGTCTGCAGAGACGGACATCGAAGGCAACAGGGTACGTCATCGCCTGTTTGTTTAAAAAAAAAGAAAACAGGGAACCCATCATGGAACGAAAACAGGCAAACCTTCCTCACAAGCACTTCCATGGATATGCCAGTGATTAGAGCATCTATTCGGCATGGCGTTCACTGTCTTCTCGCAGTAAGAAATTCTCCCCTTTTTTTCTTGGAAGAAATTCTCTCTCACATATGACTTTATTTATATACTCTTGAACGGATCTTCAGTACCAGATTTGACGTTGTGGTTCCTGACATATCTTTCCAAAAAGATGTGACAAACATCTCTAGCTCGCTTAAGTTTCATCGAATTTCCTTAGTCTAAGCTTCTGCTTTGGCCTTTGTGGCCCAAAATTTCTTGATTCTCCACTTTGTGGAGATTGGAGGAAATTCATTGTCCTTTTCGACTGTAGAGGTACATATGCAGAATGTCAGGTACTGGGTAGAGACTAAGACAAGTTCGTTGTTATAAAATGACTTTTAACTATTGCTAAATTCTCTTTGTTATTCACTTTTAACAAATATTAAAAAAATATAAGTACTTTCGTTTACCAAAACTTTCAGTAGACAAAATGACCAATGTCTAGAAAATGAACCACAAGGACCGACCCGTTCAAAAATATATCTTGAGGACAGATTTATTAAAAGTGAATACCACAAGCACTATGAATAATTAAGCCTTATTCCCAAAACAATTTTCCTTGCAACACCATTATGGTTTCTCTGTTTTTGTTTCACCAGATTCGTCTCTACATAAATTTGGAGGCCACTCTCCAAGAGATAAACTACTCATTGTCAATTGCTAGCAGACATATGTGCATCAAATAATCAACAATCGTGGCTGCTGCACAAAAAATAAAATATGCATAGACAAGAAAAGAAGCAGAACCATGAAATTTCATTATTATAAAATGCTAATCTGTACATATATAACTAATACATTCCATCTCTACAACAATTAAATTGCCCCTTGAACAACTCCTTATCACCCTAAATTTTCACATTCAAAAAAGTGACGACTTATATCACTCATCATCTAACAAGTAACTCACCAGCACAGGAGATTTCCCTTGCCACAAACTATGAGAGCACCCTACAACGAAAAAATGCAGCAGATGTTCCAAGCACCTGAACACAGTCTATTTTGTGGTGCATCTTGAAAAGCCAGATACAATTATTAAAGACTTCGAATTGTGTCCACTCGGTCGATGACATCCAAGGCTTTGATCCGGTCAATATCAAAGTCAATGACAGGAACAGAAAACGGCCTCCTGATGGGGAATGGGTCCTTTTTACTTCCACTTGTTGGAGAGTGGCTGTTACTCTTACTCAATCTATGGTGCTTGCTTAACCTGCTCTTTGCAGTGCCAAATTCCTGACTCTTGCTTATACCAGGTGTCAATTTCCGCTTACTAACATCCCGAAGCATCTCTTGGTCTTCAACCGTTAATATGGGGGATTGAGAGGTGGGTGTGTATGTAGAAATCTGTAGAGTCTTCTGGTTTGGCGAACGAATTGGGGATTTAACAGGAGACCTGAGTCCACAATGGCCAGCCCTTGCTTGGCTGACTAGATGATGAAGCCACACTACAAGTTCGAGAATATAAGTTTCCGTTTTCTCCTTATCTGCATGGTGTAGTGTTTCGATCCTGAGTAAGTCAGTCTGGCCAGCAGGTTTTCGGTTCATCTCAGACCTGAAAATTATCTCAAAGGCTTAGCAAATCATGAAGGAACCAAAGATAAATGAAAAAGCAACCATATTAATAACTCACCCTGTATTCGCCCATTCTCCAACCCACCCAAAGCCATGATGAGCTCTAAGTGGACCAACATGCAAAAACAAACCCTACTGGTTAATCATTTATGACATAGAAAAGTTCAAAAGAAAACAATTAGAAGTTTGAGAATGAAGAGTTTGGCGCAGAATTACAAATAATCAGGAATAGCATCATGTTACCAATTTAAACCCATGCAATGTGGCTATCTCAGTCATATTTCTTAATAAAATATAAATAACTGCTACACCTTTTTTTTTATAAGTATAAATAACTGCTACTACCCATGTGAATGCAAAGTGGTGCCCATTTCTCACTGCAAGAAAGGGAATTGCGGAAATGATAAATTGATAAATGGGTACCAGATACTCAGCCCAAAAAAGTTGCTCTGGGTAAGGACTAGAAGAAATTACTTTGTTGTGTTAGCGGCAATAGGAACAAGCCACTGAAGAGTTTTCTCCATTTCAGCTTTAATTTGTGGGACAGTAAGCTGCAAGAACACAATTTTAGAAAGTTATGGATCAGCAGATACATAGAATTAAGAAAGCAGAAGCTCACTCATGATTACGATACTCCCCTCGTAGCCAAAGTGAGAATTGAAAAGAATAAAAAATCCTCCAATGAATCAGACAATCCCCCTTGTAATAATCTGAGCAATATGTACCTCTTCCTTAACCTGAAATGACTGCAATTTTGAACGCAAAGATGCTTTTATACTAGGTGGTAGCCCTTGATATAAAGCATCCCTCGTATTTGGAGGTACAGAACTCGATCGAGACACCTGGTGAAGAGCAAAACAAACAGAGCTTAAGCATTGGTTCTCATTAGATTAGTGGAAGAAAAAAAAACAACCCTACAGATTGTAGTGAGAGATTCTTGTGCTATAACAACAACATTTCTGCTAATAATCGGGATAACCATTGAAGAGCAATCTATTACGATAGATACATTGAGACAAACTAACAGAAGTAATAAAATAATAAACTAAGTTTGATATTTGATCAGTAGTTAATAGGTATAATGATATTCATTATACATATAAATACTACATGAGTTCACTCATATGACAAAAGGTCCACACGTTTTGCACGCTAAGTTAGGTAATACATTTTAAGTATTTGGAGAAATTAGTTGAATTGCATCGAGGAATTGATTTGGACTTAAACTACTGAATAAGTTGTGTAGGATATCCAAGAAATATGTCTCAAACAGCTTAAGAAACATGTTAAATTATACTGACGCAGCGTATTCAAATGCATCAATATATTGAGAAACATGTTAAATTAGAAGTTCTGCTGCGAATAATACATTTGGAACGCCTTCTCTAAATGCATCAGGCATTTTGCTTGTCCTTTAATACAGAGATGGTATCATAACACAAATCATTTAATACATGTGCTGTACATTCATATCCTGAAGAATGAGAATAACAGCAACCATAAAATTTCTCCCAAAACTGCAGTGTCTGAGGTCAAAAATCACAGCTAATCCTATGCGATTGAACTAAAGCAAAGTGGTCTGTCACTGTCCCATTTACAAGAGTTCTCACATATCATGAACAGAAACAAAAGAGCTGATACCCAACATCAACTGATATATGAGTTAAGCGATGATTGATGAATCTAATACTTAATATTATATACTAATGTTACATCTGGCATCTCAGCACATTGATTCCAGTGGATTGGTCTTTAGATTTAAGTTTAAAATAGGTTCGTGTCAATTTGTAAGACATATTGTAAGCTCGTTTCAATCTTATGTCAGCGTCCATGGAGATATCAATTGAATATAGTTGCTAAGCCTTCAACAATTTTGTGAAGGACCATGAACAGTTTTAAGCAAAAATACTAGCCTTTTTCTAATAGACATGCGTGAGTTTAGCAACAGGGTTACTTTTTGCCTAATGAGTACGATAGCAATAATATCTGGTATGGCTTATGGGAGACAAATTTGGAACTACTTTGAACAAAAGGATTTCTCAATGAAGTAGAAAGCTGAGTATTTTAAGTTTCTCTCCAGAAGAGAAATACACCAGAAAAAGCAGTCCTATTTAGAACTAAACCAACATATATATATTTGGGATCGTCAAACTGGATAGATGTCAAGAGGCAAGGCACAGGAGTAGCCACTCCAGAACACAGTTGTCAACACATCCTGAAGCTCTCATAAATAGTTACTGTTGGCTTTTGTGCACAATCGAGGTTTTGATGATTTCAATAAATGGATGAGTTTACAAAATGGACATCTTCAAAGACAAAGACAACTTGACGAAAAGAGCTAAACCTTGAAGAAAGAAGAACAAGAAGATGCAAGGAGCTTAAAGTGAAGATTCAGGACCTCAGGGTATAATCCTTGTAACTCTTTATTTCACATTTGACAAGGATTTGAATCACGCACTTGCATATCTTTCAAAACATGCATAAACCATTTTAAGTTTTGTTTGAAAGATTAAAATGTTTTTATAGGTTTCAAAACATCTCAATCAAACCTCTAAACCTTCATAGACTTATGAGAAGTATGTCTTCCAAATTGGGTGTTTAAAAGTGGTCAAAAATCTTGTTTTTAAAAGAACCGGATCATGCTTAAGTTGAGGAGGTCGACCGGTTGTTCAAGCGGTCGACCGGTGCTTCGACCGCCTCATGTAGCGGTCGACCGGTTGGTTTTGACAAAAGAGCCGTTGAAGCTTCTGACAATATGACCGTTGGGTAACGGTAACTGGAAGCGGTCGACCGGCTCGTTTTAGCAAAAACTCCTAACGGCTGTAAACGGTTAGTTTTCATATGTGGCCAATAAATACACCTTCATTTCGTCTAAAATGAAAACTCAACGACCAGATATCATTTCTACTACTTGAGAAATATTCTAAACCTTCATATTCTATATTTCTCATAGCATTCACACAAAACACACTTTCATATCCTTGTCTTTATGTGAATAAAGAGAGAGAGCTTTCTATTTTTATATACACTCTTTGAGAGAGTCTTGTTCCTCAATCTACCTATCAAAAGAGGTGTTTCCTTTAGTGAGGTTGTTCACTAAAGAAGAAACTTTGAGAGTGTATATCTCAAGCTTGGTGAGGTTGTGAGTGGTGAGCCAAAAAACCACTTGGGTGGGTTTGAGTGTTGAGCCCGGGAGAAAACACTTGTACGGTTCACTAGCACCCGGAAGCTAGTGTGTAAAGCTATTGGAGAATAGTGGAAAACCTCAAGGCTCGGTGAAGGAGCTTGAGGGGTGGATGTAGGCGGGTTTGCCGAACCACCTAAAAATACTGTGTTTGCTTCTCTTATCCCTACTCTTTACTTTAGCATTTATTTACAGTTCCGCATATTATATATTTGTGCTAAACTAGTATTTACTTGCAAACACAACTTTGGGGGTTTTAACCGAAAAGTTTAAAAAACCAATTTACAGTAACATTTCTTCTTACCCTACAGACATTTTAGGTGTGATGACAAAATACATCTAACAAGTTTTTAGTGAAAATCCATTTTATTATCCTTCTGTGCCTCTCGCTTCACACAGTAGTACCAGAATAAGTTGTAGAGTGACAACCTACGTGCTCATAAGCACAAGAAGCACTCATAACAAGCACCCGACATTAAAGGTAAAGATGTATTGGGACTGGATAAATAATACACTTACAATGGTATCAATTTGGGCAATAATTCCTGCATAATGCAATGCAAGACCAGCAGAACCCAGTTTTTTATGGTTGCTCTGAGAACCCTTTACTGGCTTTTCATCATCTGCAAGGTCAAAGAGGACAAAATACAAAAAGTTAACTGAATTCATAACCAAATTAATAGCGTGTACAAAAACTTCTACATCTAGTGTTGTTTAGAGCAAAATAGGTCACCCCAAGCAATTAATAAAGTGATCGATACCATCTTTATTAAGGAAAAATGAAAAAGATGTTAGTCGATTGGCTTTCTGAGAAGATGCAATCAGACAAAAAAAATAGTGACGTAATCAAATAGATCTGCAAACCAAATTAGTAGTTGGGGATTTTTCCTTTTTTTGGGTAATTGTAGTTGGGGCTTTTTCACAGGGCTTGGAGATGAGAAAATTTTTAATTTCCAAATGGTAACAATAATGGTGGCAATGATCAAGCAAAGCATCACTATTTTTTCATGCTAATTTACTTGCTTCCTATGAAACAGAAGCTCCATAAGAAGTTTTCTGTTCTTTAAACAATCAATATGCCTCTTTCCGATTTATTAAGGTGAACTTGATTGTTCTGTTTGTTTATGCCAGTTGCATGCTGATACACTGGAGTTTGCAAGTACAAAACGGAACAAGAAATGGTCAGTCTCACCCATTAGAAATTTCCCAGGAGAAAACAAGAAAGAAGAGCATGAAAAGCCTTCAGATGGCCATAATCATAAATAATATTAACGTTTTCAATGCATACCGGCACTACCAAAGGCTAAATGAATCTCCAAATGTAGGAAATGTACAAGCTCTACAAGTTTCTCCATCACCTGTAAATACAAGATAAAGATTCATCTTTGGGAAAGGAATGAGTAACAGGTACAAATAAGTTGCCAACAAATTTATCACGACTATCACTTAAGAAAAAATGGAATAACTATTTATCAAAAGAAAAAGAAAAAATAGAATAACCACAGTCCATCGCATAATGTGCACACATCTGCTGAATGCACAACAGTGATAGTATCACAAACATACAAATGAAAGGTTGAATCGTCAATCACTTGACTGTCCATATATAAAGCAGTACTGACTTCACCTCTTCCAAAATCTTGGACCAAAGTGATTTTTTCTTCAAGCTTTTTACATGCTTCCTTTGACTCTTCAACTCTCCTCTTAGAATTGCAAGGCTGTCCCCTACTAGTCAAAAATAAATAAATAAATAAAACAAAACCAGTTAGACGCAATGAAACAAAGTCACTTATGCACAATGACATTTATAAAAACAAAACAAAAAAAGCTCTTAAAACAAAAGTTATTCTCCCTAATTAATAAGGTTCACAAAGTCACTTACACATTCATTTCAAAATTGATATTCAGGTTTTTACCGGTTCATAAAGTTACATATCCACCTTGCTTATCAAAAAATAAAAAATAAAGTTACATATCCACCCAATTTTTAGACATTCAACTGTCGTGGAAATAATAATGTGAGATTATAGGCTGGATATAGCCAAGCATGAGAATGACCATGACCATTCTAGAGGATCAACAGGACTAGGAATTCAAACGCCCTGGTCATACAATACACCTTGCATCTTTTTCATTTTATGTTTTAATAGGCTCAGCCATCATTTAGAAACACCTTTGCTCCCCTACAAAACCCAAATCAGCTTAAAGTCCAACCCCATGTTACCTTTTTGAGCAGCATTTGAGTTATCCTCTTCTTGACGCTTACGCTGATAATCCTGTTCAAATCTGTCCAAGGCATGCAACTCGTGATATAATTCCTGCAACCAAAAAAAGGTTGTCTTCCAGTCAGTAAAGTTCCAAAGGTATAACATCAACATTGTTCCAAAGTTTAAATGTTGATTGCAACATGAAGTATGCAATCAGTACATTTAGCCATCAGCATCCCACATCGTTTCTATTGTCTTCCGCTTTTTTTTTTTTTTGTTGGGAGAGAGACGTAGGGAGAAGTAAAAAGCATGCATTTGCAGCATTTGCTAGTGCAGTATCAGCTAATCAAAACCTGTTAAACGTACCATGCTCTATTCTCAAAAATCAACCTCCACATTACCTTCAACACCCCCCCCCCCTTCCCTCTTCTCTCAACTTGTTAAAACCCTGAATGGTCAAGGTACAAATGACATAAAACCATTTTACACAGATGCCTGATGATGTGCAAAGTGTCAAGTACTAATTGAGAGACACAGAAGAACAAACGCAAGTGCGCTAGTGTTTCTAGAAACAAAATGTTATTCAATTTGGATTATAATAGCTATAGAAATTAATCAAATTAGTTAGAAATTTGATACAGATTGACCTTTTAGCTAAAATGGTCACAGTGCTGAGTAATCAGTTGCAGGTAATATATTCAACCAAGCATTTGGCTCATTAGTCCATCTAACTGGTGAAAATATCAAGAAACAAATAGAAGATAACAAATGCTCACAATAAATGTTTAAGAAATAAGATATTTTTTTTTATAAAAAGAAGAAGAAATAAGATATATCATCAGAACAAGAGATTTGAGAATCACACCATTCATTACTTTCACGACAACAGTAAGATAATGTAGAAATACTTTTTTTTTATAAGTAAGCCAATCTTATTAAAGAGAATAAAACAAAGAACACAAGACAAAGGAATCAACAGTACAAGAGACTATACTGAAAATCCAAACCCAAACCCAAACGCTCACCCAACCCCACCAAAACTCCAGCCAACACAACCCAAAGCCACCACTTCCCTCACAACAAAAGACTTCCCGCTGCCAAACTAATCCAACAACGTGAGCCCCTCCCTCAAAAGAAACCCCACCCTATTACACGATCAAAGCCAAGGCCTGCCCTCTGTTCTTAGTCTGCCTAGCGGTCGAAGAAGACTCTCCATAGTTAATCGAAGAGTTCAATCCCTTTTAACTCCCGAAACATCCTTCCCCCTGATTTTTTGGACTTTTTTGAACTAAGCGGTACCCTATCGCGTTCCAATGCAGCGAAGAGATTCCTCAGCTCCTCCTCGTGACCGTCACTCGACACTCCAACCAAATCGTCTCCAGGGAAACTGACCGCCAAGGGGTCAACATGCACCAGATCCCCCACGGGATCGCGTAGAAGCTCTCCAACCTCCATCTCTAGAGAATGTGCCTCAAGAGATGAACTCTCAACACAAGCCAGGGTCCCCCGAAAACACTCTCCCACCTCCAGACCACCGAAGAGAGCCCCAGAAGAAATATCCAAAACTGCCCGCTCCCTCTCGGCAACACAAATCTCCTGAACGTGGACCTCCTCCATCGGGACCCCACTCTGGAGCGTCCCATCCTGAAGATCGGCCTGGTTTGGGCCGAAAAGCTGCATCCCGACGTCTCCGGCACTGCCCGCTCCTCGTCAACTTCTTCTGACTTCCGGCGCTGGCGAGTCGCCGGATCCATTCCCTGCCACCACAGACAGCGTCGCCTGAGGCAAGTCATCCACCAGCAGAGAGTTCCGGCCAGCACCCGAGTTCGGGTCATCCTGCCCATCACCCGGCTCTACACACCCACTCGGCTTCTCCACACCAGCAGGCGTTATCAACTGGGTCAATGGGCCGGGCTCACAGAAAGGAGAGTGAGACCCACCGCCCAACTCAAGAGAGACCGAGCCAACATACGTAGAACCGCATGCCAAGCAACTCAAGGCCCTCTTGGGTTCCTCTATGAATTTGAAAAGGTTGTCCAGCTCAGCACGCAGACGCATTAAATGCGCCCATAACTCTCCGTCTGTCCCAGCAGTCCCCCCAAAAGCCTCCTTACGAAAGGAATTCACGTGACCTACGCCCATTGGGAAACCAAATGAGGACAGCCTTCGGCCTGCAGACGCCGCCATTGGGAAACCAACTATGGCCTGCCTTGGCAGGTTACCGATGCCATCGTGATGCGTACGAAACTCCCCCTCACCCTCCTCCTTCATCATCTCCGGCGAGCCACCCCTCACCAGTTGGGCAAAGGAAACTCCCGGCCTAACCTCTGACACTGCATGCCCTGAGTTTGATCGACGCAGCTAACCAATGACAGAAATCATCTCCTCGCAAGACTGAGCGAAGGCCTGCCAGCCAAAGCCCGATCGCCCCTCAGGGATCCTGACTGCCCCCCTCCGTCGTCTATCCCCAAATTCCACCAACACAATGTATCTACCATGCTCATTCGAGCATTTCTGGGCAAGAAACGCACAGGAGGATTCATTGAACTTCACCGAAAGACCCTTGTCTTCTTTCCCCTCCTCCAGTTTGCCAAAGAGGTTGGCAAGCCAAACCACCCTATATCTGCCAATACGAACGGAGCTCTGCGACTTCCGACTCAGCTCCGATAACGTAACGAGACCCAACTTGCTAACCGAGAAATGGAACGTCTTCGCCTCAATCACTAAACTACGGAAAAAAGCCATCACAAACCACGAACTAAGAAAACTAACACAACTCAATCGACCTACGGGGAGGAGAACGGAGAGGAGAGAGAACGGAGAAAAAAGCCATCATCATGAGAAATTTTTCAAATGTGTACCGGGTAAAAAATAATGTAGAAATACTCACAGCTGTATACTGAACCAAAGTCATCAATTGCTGCATCACAGTCTCTGCTTCATCCTCCAATTGCTGCTGGGGGGTCAATTCTGAACCCAACCTAAGATATCATTGAGATAACACAAGGTACAACATGAGAACCTCATTTGAGAGATTTAAGACGCATAAAAGGTATTACAGACAAGTTCAAAAGGGATACTTTTCGAAATAGCGATCCAAGTTGTGCCATTGAGGATCTTTGCAACGATTTCCAAAACGCACTACTTCCCCAGAGAAAACTTTCAATTCTTCTCTGCCAGAAATGCAGAATAAAATGATTAATTTTTTTTCTTACAGTAAAAGCTACTTGAAGAATTAACCAGCAAATCACAGGCAAAGGAAAAGACATTTTAAAAATTATAACTCTATCTGCCTATACACCTCTTGTCAGCAGCAGCAATTCTCAGGAGTTCATCCATATCTCTCGAAATTAAATTCTGCACCCCTTCTGAATGAAGTACCACCTCTTTTAAATGTTTGATGTTCTCCTTTGAAAGGGATTGCATTAGATTGGCACCCTTAACAATCGTGTTCGCAACTTCAAAAGCCAAAATTGAAATTTTATTTCCTTTTGTTGTCACCCCCGAGGTAAATCCACCACTGAGGTTCAAATTGGTCATGCTACTACCAAGTGTATCCAAAACTTCTACCGCCTTCCCAAGCCCAGCTGTACCAGCTCTTCCCAAAAGTGAGCTCACCTCTGAAACCTATCAAACAAAAACACAACTTAAGCCAGTTTTTCCACTAGCTATAATATTTTATTTACTACAGTATCCAAACATTTATTTAATAGCTGACAATCGCATTTCTTATCACATTAAGAGCCCAATTACAAATTAATTTGCAGAAACGATTGTATGAAATTCAGAAACCATGACAAGTACTGGAACTTTATCTTGGGACTACATCCCTGAAAACACAAACTAACTTCAGAACATATTAAGCACATTTGCGTCATTTTACATTCAGGAAATATCTATATGCACATGCTGATTTATGTATCCGCTTCACTTTATTTGCGAATCCATCTTGAAGAACTTAAATCATCTAGAAATAAGCAGTCAAGTGAAATAGCAAAGAATTAAAAGTTCACAACAACAAGAAGCAAGGGGAGCTCAATTAACCATAAACAAGATCTTCTCTTCATATAAATTCCATTTCTGGAAGAAATTATTGATTTCCAGCAACCAAAAGTTGGCAATTACCTCAATATCTTCCAATTCCAGTTTGCACAGATAACATAGGCGTCCATTATTTTAAGAAACCATCCCTTTTAGATAGTAGGTCTTACGCTCTGTCATAGCTCATTTCATGCCCAGATAATTCTCATTCAGTGTTAACTCCAATGGCATCTTAATTACCCATCAGAATTTATATCATAAGAGGAGTTTACTGCATGAAAGTTCCATCACAAAACACCTTTGGTCGGGCTGTATTTAAAACATATAAGCCATAATTTTTTTTTGATAAATAAGTCAATCTCATTAGAAAAGTGAACACAGTACAAAGACTATACCGCAACCACTATTCTAAACAAGCCAGAAAACTAACGAAATCTAGAAAATCAAGAAAGGGGCAACCAAGCGCCGAGTTCACCCAAGAAAACAGTAAAGACAACAGCACACCCTGCAACCTAACCAAGGACAAGGAACAATCCTCAAAACATCTATTATTGCGCTCACGCCAAAGGCACCACCAGATACAATGTGGAATCATTCTCCAACATATAAGCCATAATTACCACTGTCATTTCCCCCTATTAACTGCATACCCTACTCTACAGCTATCCTTTCGATCATGGCATATGAACTGTGAGATTTATTGACAGGCCAAGGTCAGATCTGCTAGGAGGTTTCCTAAACCAATCTCCTATGCTACCTTCAGCTTTCTAGCCTCCCTACTCCCTCTCTTTTTTGCCGGAACAGAGTTACATACAGTTGTGGGTACACTTCTCAGAAGTTCCTTGTTTCCAAAGGATCGAATCCAACACCTCTAGGGATAATAAACATATCACCAATCCTAGTTAGAAACACACACAAGCTCAAATAGCCATCATCAGTTTCTATAATATCTCCAACTAGCCTGCTATTTTCATACAAACACACATAAGTTCCAGACTTGCCACAAACAAAACGGCATTTGCAAAGGTCTTCCATTGGTAAAAAAGGACACCATAAGAATGATTGGAAGGCGCGGTGAGGAAGCAAGCACTATAATGAAGTTCTTTTGTTGACAAGTTAAACAAGTACCGAATGACTCTCAAAACCAATAAAAGGAGATGTCATTTTAGCTAGTCTTTTGGCTCAAGCAATTACATGGTGTTGTGGTGAACAACTAAAAGAAAACTATAATACTCTATTTTCCAGCTACCATATGAGGAACTGTCTTAGGATTTGGTAACAAAGATTTGGAGAACACTTCAATTTAGTTACCTCCCTTCGTACATACAATTACAGCTCTGATCACTTCAGATTTTTCTAAAGGAGTATTTGGTATTAATCATTAACCAATTTGGCTGATGCTCAAGGGCTGTCTTTTGCTGAGACAATAATGATCAGTACTTGCATGAAGATGCTGAGTGTGAGGTCAGGTAGCCCTTTTAGTCCTTTACTAGGCCCATTTAGTCATTTACTAGGCAAAAGTTTAATAGTCATATTAAGGACGAACACCACCATGCATTCCAAAACATCGTATTGTTTATACTATAGGATTAACACTTAAATAACAGGAAAAATAGAATAGACACAGCGAATATAGCAACCGATAAAGGGGGGGTTCTATATTTTTGACTAATCAATGAGATAACCAACCAATGAAATTTATGTTGTTCAAGAGAATTATGATTGTACTTAATTTCAATGAACTCCAACTCATATGACACGACACCCCCCCCCCCCAAACATAAGAATAAGATAGAGAGTGAAGTTGTAAGTTCAAGATTCAGAGGGCACAAGTTTATGCTCAAGTTTAAACTTAGACAAGTTTATGCTCAACCCCGACACCGCTTCGAAGCACAAGAGGAGACAGCGAAGACTCTGGAAGTGACTCACCTCTGCCCCACACATCACCAAGGTGTCATCAGCAAAAAGCAAGTGAGAAATGCTCACACTACCATCACCAACCACAAAACCCTCTAAACGGCCGTGCTCCACAGCTTTCCCCATCATTCGGCTGAAGGCTTCCATAACAATCACAAACAGAAGTGGAGAAAGAGGGTCCCCTTGCCTTAACCCACGCGAGCTACTGAAAAAACCCTGGGGGCAGCCATTGACCATAACAGAGAACTTCACCGTCGAGATACAAAAAGAGATCCAACTACACCATTTGTCACCGAAACCGCATCGACGAAGAAGGTATAAGAGAAACTTCCAATTCACATGATCATAGGCCTTCTGAACATCCAACTTACAAAGCATCCCCGGCACCCCCGACCTCAATCTAGAATCAATGCACTCATTAGCAATGAGCACAGAGTCCAAAATTTGCCTCCCGCGAACAAATGCTTTCTTTGCCGAGGCGATGGTGAGTCGGTTAACCATGTGCTTCTTCATTGTTCCTTGGCGCGTGGGCTTTGGAGTCATGTTCTTAGCATCACGAATTTTCATTGGGTGATGCCGGCGACGGTGCTGCATGTGCTTTGGAGTTGGAATAGAAGGCTTTATAACCCAGTTGCTAAGGCCATTTGGAGAATGATCCCATCGTGTGTTTGGTGGTGTCTTTGGCGGGAGCGGAACAATAGATGCTTCGAAGATGTTTCTCTGTCCATTGTGAAGTTGAAAGGGCTTATGTTGTTCTCCTTGTTTTGTTGGGCTAATGCAGTTTTAGGGGGCATTTTTGTCGACTTTGATGATTTCCTTAGCTTTGTTGCGTGTTTGTACTAAGCGCTTTCGGTATAGCACCTTGTACTGGCCTCGCTTTTTCTAATAAAATTGTCTTACTTATAAAAAAAAAAAGATTCAGAGGGCACAAGTGTCATTCACCAATAAGGGAACTGATCCTTTGGAATTTTAGTTGTTTAGTTTAGTTTAGATTGGTTTTCCTCAAATATGCCCATGAAAAGATGCTGGACTTATAGATACCATCTTCGTTTCAGCTAATGTGTGTGCATGTCTATGCCCACCTCACACCTTAAGATTATACAAGTAACTTCTTATGGATACACCAATTTTTGACTTTTCTGTTGTAGTTGGGTCTCTATTGCACTATAAATATGCCTATCCAAAATGTTATCCATGACAAGTTAATCTTTCAATCAATTGATTAAGACTGCCTGGACCACAAAAGAAGTAAAATGAAAACGTTCGGCAAGAAACCTAATGCCTTAGACATGATCTTTAGCTATATAACACACTAGTTCCATTGAACTTGAGCATGGTCGCAACTTAATGAACTGATCCTAAAAATGAAGCTAAGCTTGATGCCAAGCTCATGCTTGATTTAAAATAAACCAATCCTAAAAGTTCAATAGTTGGCTCAACTAAATTTCCCCCTAACTCTTAATGGAGAAAAGCTATTCTAATGAAAAATTTACAAGTTAAAATTTTAGTGCCATCATCTCTTTCGTCTACTCTTCTTTGGCCTTAATTTTTTTATTTTATAATCTTCTCTTTCTAATACACTTCTTTTGCCTTTTTTATTCTAACAACATACCATTCCTCAACCACTTAAACTACACATACACTTTGAGCTTTTTTGAACCTTAAGAATCATATCTTACTAAGCTCAAGGCTTAACCTCTTCTTCCATCCAAGAATCAACCCTAGCAACCAAAAAAAAGACGATTTCACTCTGAAGTAAACCTCCAAATCCGATTTCCCTATTAAAGCCTACTTAGACACCATGAGCTCGTTACTGCCAGGCATGCAACATTCCTTAAAGGTCGTACACCATTGAACATTTCTCAAAAACAAAAGCAATATGGCGTCAAAAGCGTGGTAAGTGAATTTTGAAACTATTAATAACTGTGCTCATTAAGCAAGAAAGCAATTAGTTCTCAGAAACATATTTTTCTTACATCGTTCTAAACAATTCTTTGATAGGATATTCATTTCTTTCTCTAACAATGAGGCCCTAATGCATTGCTTGGCAGACAAGAACTTGATGAAAATACTAAACACTCTTTGATTTGTCAAATACTCTTGAGCGTTTCTAGGCTGGAGAAAGACAATTTGGAGTGGACATAGTCAAATTCCAGAAATGTGGTCTACGTTAATCTTTTCAGCTTATGAGAGTTTCCCAGTTAAGCTTCCTTCTTGTCCCTTCAGAGGAGAAAAGATCCAGTAAAGGTGGCTTTCTATGACTTGGCAGCAGATCACAATGACATTTTGAAGGTGAATAATCTTAGACAGAGGAGAAAAAAGATAACAACTGATTGATGTTGCACATGCAAAGCGAATGGTGAACTTAACACTGACTCTAACAGTCAATTATCTTTTTCTTCATTCTGAGGAAATGCTAAATGCCGAAAATAGACTCCTATAATTGCATTTACATGACAAGCACGTGAAGGTACTGAACTCTACCGGACATTGACCTGTACTTGTCAAAGATCAGCCTTTCTGTTAGCTTATTTACAGCAACTCAAAGCTCACCATGCATTTATGCTGATATCTCAGGTGATCATGTGTACCTAGTCCACTCTGAAATAATCATACTAGAACTTAATCGCCATAGCCTGGAATAATGCATATACGTTTTTTTAACGTCAATGAATTATTAATCTATCCCTTCTCCTTCATCACCTTCTTGAAGCTCCTAGTACGTATCAAGTCCAGTGGAATACTCCTTGAGCTTTCCTGTCCAACCAAGAATATCATTGAACACGAATGTTGAAGTTGATGATTTGAATATCTGTTCAGCTTCCAAAATCTAATTCAAAGTTTCAATATCCCCCCTCCCTAACTGGAATAAAAGAATAAGCATATCTATTTTGGAAAAACGGTGAATAGGCTTGAGTTTTGAATTTATAATCTCCAATCCCATGACCAACTAAATATTCAATGATTATCAGTTTACTTTACCCCATATTGAGACAAAGGGAACATTATGTTATAACCTTTGAATCGATGCCACTGCCACTTGTACATCCATTCAAACATAAATACATAGATCGATATGGCATGTTTCTTGTTTTTCCTTTTGTCCTTCTGTGATCTTACATGGTGATTCCAAATCATTTATGCAACAAAATGCAACCACACGGCATGAGACCATGATTTGAAAAGGGCTCTGGAACTTCCAATATTCTTCTAAAGAATGGGAAAGTACATCACAACATTGGAAGGGCAAACCTCAATCTTTGTTTCCGGTGGCTAATTTTCACAACACAATGTCTTGACTTCCCTCATTCGTTTGTGATTAATTAGCCTTCGTTCAAAAATCTGTTCCTAGTTAATCTGATTAAGAATGTATAGTAACTTTCAGGAATTCAAAAACTGATAATTGCAAACATTTTAGTATCATCATACCGACATGCATTCCCTCCAAGGTAAGAGTTCATGACTTTCAGAAGCTATTGAAATTTGAAAACAAGCATAACTACAACAAACCTACCCCTAGCAAACCTACAATGCCATACATTGCTTAACTTAAAGATGAATTGTTAATCCCATCAGAACCATGATGGAAAAACGTGCAAAGAGCACATTGAGGTTTGACTTACCTTTGACGCTGTTGCCTGCTTAGACTTGGTCGATCTAGATTTGTGTGAAGACACCCTAGACAAATGGGGAATCCCATCATTCATATCATCC
This sequence comes from Myrica gale, assembly GCA_963930655.1. Taxonomy (NCBI): domain Eukaryota; kingdom Viridiplantae; phylum Streptophyta; class Magnoliopsida; order Fagales; family Myricaceae; genus Myrica; species Myrica gale. The sequence continues at coordinate 21,812,631 of OZ005615.1, forward strand.
GGATGCAGTCCATATGGAACTATATTTGTCTCCTGAAACGAATAGGGTCCCTTTAACTGCTTATCTGCGCCTTCACCGACCGGGGGTGGGGTAATTTGACTATTTATTTTCGTGGGCAATGCTCGTGACTGAAAAACCATTCCAGCTCCATTATTAGCATGACCATTAGCATGTTGGAAGCTTCCACTGGGAACATTATCTACTGCGGATCTCCCCAACTTCGAACAAATCCCACCCATCTTATCAATCACCGCAAAATGGAAATCACTTGTTATTCACGACTTCTATACATAGACCAGGAATCGCAATATTACCAAGAACTAAGAACAGCCACTGTATTCAGCAAGTCAAAATCGTAACCAGAAGCTCCTCTAATTAACACAACTAGGTCTTCAATGATACCAGTTTGAAATTATATGAGAGACATCCCAGTTCCGCCAATACATCCACAGTACCAATTCTGATTACTGATGTAGCTCCAGTCCATTTGAGTCCTAGATCACCGAACTGTGAATCAACAAAACATCCAACAAGCAAATCAGTTACTAAAACTCAAACAGAAGGTAAGAATCATTATATCGTCAAAAAAAAATATTATAACGCGGTCATTTCATTATCTTTACATGGAAAGAAAAAAATAAGAAAAAAAATCTAATTAAAGAACAATCGAAACAGAGAAACCCTCTAAATCCTGATTAAATTAAAAATTAAAAATAAAGGTCAATCGACGTATCAATAAAAAGAATAACATAGCGGACAGATGCATACAAAGAATACAGAAAACATGCTAAAAAGAGAGAGCTCACCAACTTGATAGAACGAGAATGGTGGATGAGTTGTGATTGGATCTGTTAGAAAAATAGACATGATAATGATGAAGACGATGACAGTGAAAGGCAAAGGAAGAAGGGAAGCAGAGGAAGAAAGACACCCTAAAAACCCAAAACAAAAGACAGAAGAGAGAAAGGGAAACACAGCTAAAGTCCGTCAGACCACAACCTTCTCTTCTTCTTTAGGCTTTTGGTTACGGCAGCAGTAGTAGTACAAATTGCCAAAGCCACACCCACAAACAAATGGACAGACTGCTTGCTGTGGGTCAAAACCTCGATCCCACCCGCCACCACTTCCAGCTCTAACTCGGTCACCCTTTTACCATTCTCCTCGTTTTCTTTTACCACTCTCCAACGTCGCGCGTGCTCTCTCTCTCTCGCGACCGTAAATTCCTCCGACTCGGAGCTGTATCTCTGATTCTCTCTGCTCTCCCCTTGTTTTCATACTCTCTCTCTCTAAATGTTACTAATATACATTAAAAAAAATAATCAATTATGAAGGACTTCCCCCAACGGGTTGACTAGACTTACCTTAGTTTTTGTCACACCAACCGTCTCACAATATCTAATTCAATCTGGATAAACATTGTTAGTAACCCTCTTTCGCCTGTGATAAATATTATTAGTAGATGTTAAAAATCAAATAATTATGGAATACTTTCTAAATACTTTTTGATTGGGTTGACCCTTAAAATTTAGAATTCTTTCTAATTTTTTGTCTAATGATGCAATTTATATAAAAATAAGACACAACCAGTGAACTCTATTTTAAGGCTCATATTACCTGAAACTTTACATGACAACATTAAAATGATGTAAAAATTATTATATCTCTTCAACTTGTACCATGCAATTAGAGCAGCAAAAAATTGTAGTGTTCGATCCTTACTATATATTTCCTTAAATTATGTAACACAAATAGGCTCACGGATAATTCAAATATTAATTTGTCCGGTATGAAAAAATTTGTTCTTCTAATCACTCAAGTGAATTAGATTTTTTTTTGTCTCGAAGTTTTAGCATAAATTGAAAATCCTTTTCATGATGGCTGTAATAGATAGATTTACTGTTTGATATTTTCAAATACTTGTGTCAAATTTTAAAAAAATTGAGAATTATGAATTATGGCTGTAATAGATAGATTTACATCTTTATTTTACCTTTCACTTTATTTAATTTTTAAAATATTAAATGAATTAGTAAATAAATATTCTATACGAATTTTAAGCGTTAGCGAAGAAAAATCTTTGACTTTGGATAAATATGGGTCCAGACTTTAAAAGAATAACAGAAATAAAAAGTTGCTTCTTTGGAGTTCGGAACTGTATTGACAAATTTATCCTCTATGGTCAGGTTCATGTTATTCACGCGCCTTGCGGGGGGCAAAACTAGAAGCAGCTAATGCTAATCAATACAGTTGACCCGAGAGCACGTTCTTTTACACAAAATTTTTACGATCTTCTTCAATTATCAGAATATAAAAATTCTACAACCAAATATTATTTTTAACACAATATAAAAAAAAATTAAAACACGCATATCAATAAAATTAACATCACCTAAAAATTTTTAAAATACAAAAAATTCTTAAAAAACTTCCTAACCGAACACCCTCTAGTCTCAACCACGTTAATCAATTCTTCAATATTATTTTTTAATTTTTGATTTAATTTTTTTTTAAAAAAATAAAATTTGTTCATTGATAGCTTATTTTTTAGTTATATCCTTCTATTTTATAATTTCATGCACAAACTATACCGACATTAAAATATGAAAATTATTATTATGGCACTTTGTTGGAGCTTCCACTTATGGAAAAAGAAGAAGAAGAATACAATTTCTTTCATATTCAAGTTTTATTCATAAAAGTTTAAAATATTTTTGGGCGATAAATTAAGTCCGACTTTGTCGTGAGATAGTTCTAAGAAATTATTTTGCATATAAATATGATTCAAACCGACGGACTTAGTGAGAACACACTCCTAAGCTTTAAGTCCGATCCACCAAACCAAATCCTTAAGATTGCTCATTGTCAATTTATCAATAAATACCCTAAAAAAAAAAGTTTAAAAGACTGCAGCCATTATAGGTGTAAATAGAATTGATACATTGAAATTTCAACTTCTTTCTACAAAATATAATATTTGTATAAGAATTTGGGTTACTTTTTTGCCCTAAAGAACTATTTGTTTAAAGAAGCTTTAATTATTATTATTATCTTCCAGAAAATAGAGAATGAATACAAAGAAAATCAGGGCAGGGCCGGCTCAATAAAAAGTAAGGCCTAAGGTCATGTTAAAAATTTGGCCTTTTATATAAATTTAAAAAATAATTTGTAATAAAAAATATTTAAAATGTTATTTAAAAATAATTTTCTAACTTTTTGATATACAAAATTACTAATCAAACTTTTATATTCAATATTTGTTAATATGTTACTTTCAATTGATAGAATGATTAATCCATTTAGTCTTTTTTGCAACATTATCGACTGTAAAATGAGATTTTATTAGTTTAAGTTTTAAAAACTCATTTATCCAGAAACAACTATCACTGATATTGTTAAGAATATTCTAAAAGCAATGCATGCATGCATTTGGAAAACAAATTTTTTTTATATAATTTAACGTTTCAATTGGAATATTGATTTTAAGTTGCAAAACTTCTTTTAGTACTTTTAATTATGAAAGTAAATCCAAACAATCTATGTCAGAATATTCACCATCTTGTCTTGTTTCAATTTTCAAGAATTTACGATTTTTTTTACAAGTCACACCAGTCTTTTACAAACTGCACAACACACTTTACAACAAACAAGCTATTTTTTCTTTGTTTTTTTTATTGTGCTTATTTTCAACTTGCCCTTGTTCTTGGTTTATTTTTCACCGTGTGTATGAGGCCTTTCTATTTCTATTTTTATTTTTTATTTTCTTCTAAATTATGGGTCTTTTACTCAAGATAGGGCATTACGCAATTGTCTCAGTTACCTTAGACTTGAGCCGGCCCTGGTCGAGGGTCAACAATAGACAACACAATACAAATGAGACCACTTAGAAAATTCCTCGCAGCAAATGAGACCAAAGGAAATTTGACCACCAAAACAAAGGTGTAGATTTTTTTATGGTTTTCAGCAACGAAAATATCCATCCTTTTTATTTTTTATTTTATTTTTGTGTGTATAAAACAATAAAGACTGGTCCCGGCAGCTGAACAAATGCATGAGGAGCTCTAGTTGGTCAACTTATAAGCCATGAGAAGTTGGGTACACTCTAAACGATGAGACAAAAAAAAAAAAAAAAGCTTTATAGTACTTGGAATTTTTTATCAGACAAATAGAACGTACCCATCAATGATTTTGATCTAACGGTGGTTGTTCCGCCACATATTGAGTTCTAAACTACGTCGTGCAAGATGGGGAACTGGGATTGTGTTGCCTATATTGCATTGGTAGCAACGGTCCCATGTTTTTCTTTTGAATCGTTCAAGGAGACTTCCAAGGGATGACTGTTCGGAGATTTGCACGACTTCCAAAATCCAAAACTTCTGTCCTTTTCAAACACCCGTGGTGGGATAAAGGATTAGAAGAGAATAGACGAGAAGAGGAGAAAGAATCGTACGTCAATCCAATAGATATGTTTTTTGGGATTTGCTGGGCGTCCTGCCAGCGTCCCGCTGGGGGACGTGGCAGTGGGGGACGCCCAGCATTTCTCATGTTTTTTATATTGTTTGGTATAGGTCTATCTTTGACTTTCAATTATTTATTACATGCCATCACTCAAATACACGGCTCTTTTGGTTTACCTCATTCCTCCTTAAATAGACATATTGATCCTTGAGTTTATACTCTTTTGTTAATGGATCATCTACTTTTAAATTTTAAAACTTTAATCTTTGAGTTTTCTTTATTTGACAAAATGATCATTTCGTTAGTCTATCGTCCATATACTTAACGGATTTGAAGCGGTTGATCAGATATGTGTAAAAGTGAGCGGTCGATCGGTACAAATTTGCTGACGTGTCAGAGAGCTCCGTTAAGCATATGGATGACAGACTGACGGAAAGACCTTATCGTCAAAGGTATGAAATTTAAGGACTTTAGATTTGAAATTTGAAATCTAAGGACTAAAATACAAAACGGGGTCAAAACCTAAGGATCAAATTGTAAATTTCCCCAAAAAATTAATAACCATATGAGATCAGCTGCATAATTTGCATGATAACTTTCAATATTTAGATCAAGATTATCTTTAATTTATCTCTAACAAGTAATACAAATAACAATGAATGTTATAAAACTCATACATTACCTATATCTTTTCGAATTAGATTATTCAATTCGAATAATAAATCGAAGAAATTTTTAATTTATTTTAATACTGTCAAGCAATGATCCTATACGAACACCTTCGAATTTCGTGTTTTATATGTTGACAACAAAAATAAAAACCTAGCATCAAACATGCAAACACAGACCCCTTCAAGGAAGAGAGAATATCACGTGAGCTAGCAATCCACATGCAGACGCTATCCCCCCAGGCCCCAACTAGAGAAATAAATAAGTTATAGGAAGACAAAAAAAAACTGGTGTAGTTTAATTACTACTCATATATCATATTCACGAAAAATTCTACTCACCGATACTCCCTCATCTTGTGTGAAAAAGTCTCCTCGCTCACAGTACTTACAACTGGGCGGAAGGGAGGAGGCATGTCCCCTTGCATTTTGTAGTTTTCATCTCGTGTGTCGGTTTTTGTTTCCACATGGATCTAACTGTGACAACCTCTGTTGGGCTATTTCCGGCGAACACGCACCATGAGGCCGCCGAGTGGAATACTTTCGCCCCTTTTTATTGGTGTGCCTCTTTTGCTAGTGCTGGCGTCGTCAATCCTTCGAGAAAAGAGGGATCGAAGTGCTTGACGACCTCCTCCTCTGGCAACGGAAACCACCTTCTACGACGTGGTATAGAAATTTTCCAGGTTTACAAACCCGGGTAGAATTTGTGAATCTTTTGACCCGGTTGAATATGGCCCATTGGATTGTGGCCTTTACGAACTGTTGCTTTATAGCCCTTGGGGCTTTAATCATCGATGAAATGGGTTTTGTGCCCTTTTAAATGTAACCGGGTCCTGGAGGCCTGATTGTGCTCAGCACTAATGTATGTTCTCCCACAGTGAAATGAAAACTCAATTGCTTAATAAAAAAAAGAGGGGAAAAAGTTGATTACTACTGACCATAGTCAAGATGGAGGACCTTAGAAATCATTTCAGTTCTCTAACTAATGGCTATTCCGACACACAAGTTATCAATAATTGCAACTTCACATCAAGGATGGACTTATTGGCCTTCACAAAGAACAGGCAGTTCAAACTGTCAATGCTCAATCAATCAGGAAGCCTGCCATGCCTAAAATCAGTTCTCTTTTTTTTTTTTTGGGTTCCTCTTTCCTCACAAATGTGCCGGAACCATTATAACATCAAATAGAGGCCATTCCGATTATCCAGCTCCTCCATTGCTTTTGTAGGGAGGGAACAAGTGGATTTGAGAAGAATAAATATGTGGCTAAGTAATTTTCTTAGTTCCACCCTCGTGCTTAGGCACCAGACCATCTGTTAGAGAGCAAAAGCATACTGGGAGAGCATAGAATTGCATGTTTCTTCAACTTCACAGATACAAGGAGGCAGCTGGACTTTCTCTTATTCACCATTGTTTCTGATGATGAGCTACAGCCCTCGATTTAGCTGCCAAAGCACCAAAAAATAAAAAGATCTTGATTAGGGAATTAGCTATCAAAGCATTATATGGTAAGAGGTCCATAATGAAATGGAATCAGAACAGTAAATATCAGTCATATTACTGCAAGAATTATGTGCTGAATTGGTGCAAAACCAATGCTAGGGCACAAAAACTTCCGAGACATGGACATACCATTTTGAGCTCCGAGCGTTGAACTCTGAGATGAGGTCTTCTAATTCGTCGATGATTGCTTTATAGCAGAAAAGATATTGCTCCTAATAAACAGTAACTCAAAAATTAACATTAGAAGTATATAAGACTAAAAGCTCATTTTTAAGATAAAAAGGAGAACAAAATAGGATGGTGGAGTGGAATGATTATCAGACTCATCCATTCTACCTTCTGGTCACAGCATTAATGCCCTTTCTTCGCAATCAAAAGTAGATTGGACAAGAAAATTGAAAACCTAAAATCTTATCGAGCAACTTCCTTAACCAGCAAATCAAACTGGCCAATCATGTTGGATTGATCTGGTATTATAGTTCCTTGGTTCAGCCCTGGCACTAAATTGTGAGAAGTGGTTTTAGTTGGTTCAAATTCTGCACTTTGAGGTCAGTTTAACCATACAACCTGTTAACCAATCCAAGAAGAAATGCAAGGAAGCAAAAAAAAGACGGGTGTTGGGGGTGGGGGAGGCTTCCTGGCATAAGCTGCAAGGAAAGAATAAACTTTCTCCAGAGTATCAAAAGTCAACTTGATACATGTTAATCAAATAAAATCAAGGCTAATATTTTGCTGGTCCTTCAAGCTTGCAGAAGTCAATAGTTCTGTATTTGGATCCAACCTTGAGGTTGAGCCATAATAAATATTTTTTTATTTGGAGCGGATTAATTATATATGATGTTACAGCGCAAGTCATTTGCAAATTATTAAAAGAATTAGCAACTGTACCGATGTTTGGAGCATCCCAACTCTCTGAGACCTGAACATGGTTACAGTTTCAACCAGATCTAAAGCAGACATGTCTCCAGCAAGGATTCTTTGAATTGTGTTATGAATGGCGCAATATGTGCCAGTTCTCCCAATACCTGCACTGAACAACTCGGACAGAGAGAGAGAGAGAGAGAGAGAGTATTTCAGACAAGAGTATATATGATTTATGGAGCATCATCATAGATAAATTCGATACTTAAGCAAGAGCTGAACCTGCAGTGCACCACTATGGGACCAAGATTTGGTGGTACAGGATATGTTCTTTTCAAAATTTCGCGCACAGCAAATGTATCCAGGGGAACTCCATGATCGGGCCATTCAGGATACTGGATGTGCAGAACAGATATGGGTGCCTCCTCTGACTGCAACATAAATGGCAATGGCTAAGAGCAAAGCATGATTGCTCTATTTCCGTATCAAAAGCAGGACATCAACTACAAATCTCCCTTTCCCTCTTCCCCTTCCTTCTCGTAACTCTCCCCAAGAAGACTAAATCCTCGAACAATGTTTTTGTAGGAATAATATATTAATTTTTCTCTTGAACGAAAAAAGGGCAAGAGCGAGGGGGATGGGGAGACTAGATGTTAGAACTTGCCAAGGCATGACCATACCTACCAGGCTTGTTACGATGTGCCCCATTGAGCCACTGTGCTGGATTGGACACAGGGTTCTATAGGCAGTACCTAAAAATAAGTTGAACCATAACCTCAAATCTAATCTACTGAGGTCATAGTGGAAAGAAGCCTGCGAATTGTAAAACAGGCATGAGTCTCGTCCCTAACCATCATGTCCATGAAAATAAAAAATTCCAACCATGACATCCATTCACCAAAACTTGTGGACGTGAGTAGTATCACAAAGCTAGCCCTTCCAAACGTGAGCATTATATTCATTTGGTCAACATCACTAACCGAGAAACAACAAAGTATATCTGCAAGGGCACCTGTTACCTGCTATCTTTTTCTGTTGGTTTCTACAATTTTATTTTCTAGAGTATAGCTAAACCTTGAAGACTGAATGCCGTAAACAGAGGACAAGGACCAGAAACTAGGTCAAAAACACATTTCCTAGGCATAAACCCAATATAAAAGGGATAAAAAGGCAAAAAGGCAGTGAGATGTATGAGGGAAGACTCCATGGCCTCCCTTGATCTTCAGATCCTAGTATACATGGATCTGAAGATCAAGTTTTTAGACCTTGAAAAAGGAAAAAAAACTATTTTTTTTTAAATAAGGGCTCCAATTTTCCAGAATCAGTCTGGTCGTAGTCCTTCCAAAAGAATCTAGAAGGCATAGAGGAGCAACTGTTCCAGCTGTCAAAATAAGAGGATTCAGGTCTTCAAACCACCATATTTCTCATAACAAGGAGTCAACACATATACATGGAAGAAGCATGCATAGGGATCTTCGTCAAACAATCTGGGTCCATGCTTATATGGCATGCATAGACAAACCATAAAGCATTTTTGGGAGTACATAATAAATCTTCTAAAAAATTCATCGTACCTCCTTATAGTTTACCTCCAGAAGGCGCAACACTAATGAAGTTTCATTAGTTCTTATCCATTTAGTGACTATACATATATTACCGAAGTCCCTGGGACCATCCTCTGCCTGGAAATAATCTCCACATTTTACCATCTGCAAATGAAGTTAAAAACACCAGAAGGCCTCTAATGAAAAAGAATGTTATAAGAATGTAAGATTAAAGCAACCATGAAAAAAAGAGCAAATGAATATGAAAGTGAGTCCACATGATGACAACAGGTTCAGACATCACAATCACACAAAATATAATCAGCAGAAATGCCTGTGCATGTGAGGTGGAAGGCTCATGGAAAGTTATTAAGCTTATTCCTACAAATATTTAACACATTGTTATCTTGATGAATTACCCATAAGAAGAGAAACCATGCATAAGTCTCAGTTCTTTTTTCATGAATAACTATTAACACAAATACCAGCTGAGGTTTCAGATATCAGGGGCCTCCTGAGCCACAGGAAGACGACCATTTCAAAAGTCCACCGGAGTGCTAATGCACCAGCACATAAACTTGCTCAGCAGGAAGCAAGAACTCTTATTACAGGAGATATCCCATCCACATCATCAACCCTCAGTAATTAACAGAGATAGCGAAATGGTCTAATCCATAACTAAACGTTGCTAAGGGAGAAAAATTAACACAAACATCTACAACTACCTCAGAAACATGAGTTCATTCAACCATTGAACCACAGATATAATGCAAAGGCCATATTGTCATATTTCAGGAAAAAGATCAGCTAGAGATACTCCTATAACATTTCTAAACACACTATTTTAATTCCTTTCTATTTTGATGGAAAGTAGTATTGGATATCTACATGCATCATCTGGGGATATATATACACGGGTAAACAGCAAAATTTCAAGATTCGACCAACTTCAAAAATCTTTGCCATGGACTACTCATGCTGCGTAACAAATATCTGGAAATCACATGCAACTAGAATTTACAAAAATTACCTTAAACTCTATACAGTGAAGTACCTTGTAATTGTCAACCAACCTAGTCAGCATCACAACCACAGGGCAACGGTACTGGATTACCATCTCCCAGAAGTCCTCATAGGTGTGCGGTAGTGGACCTTGAGTGGCAATAAACTGAGCAACATTTTCGGAGGAAGAAGTCTACATTTGAGAGCCATTATTGCAGGGTCAACCAAGGAGAGGGTTCCAAACACCTTATAAAGTTCTAACAAGATTCAGTATCAACAAATGCCCGACTAAAAAGCTTGTACCGTAATGAAGCTTGCATTTATATAGCCCCTTGCTGATGCTCTATAATCCGTACACGAGTTAAGGACAACCCGAGTTCTGTCAACTGGAAACCAACCACAACGCAGCAATCAGGTAACAAAAGCTTTCGTCTTCAAGCTTTATGTGTGTGTACAAAATAATTTCTAATTGCTTAAGCGTTTAGGAATCAAAAGAAGAAGAATCGTGAATACATGGCACAACATCCGCGTATCGGTTTTTGCACAAATTGACACCGTCAAGAGCCACGGTACAGCCTCTCTTCATCTCGGACGGCGTTATTCTATTCGCCTGAAATCAAGTGCAAAACTTAGTGCTACGCCTGAAACAGAAATGTATAATAAAGACAAGCACCTATCTAAATGGTCGGCCTCGGATTTTTTTACGAGAACATCGTTCAATCGATTTGACTTTAAAATAAAGCGTTAAAAATTTCTAAATGCCATGAAATGGCATCGACCAAAAAGCACTCAAACCCTCGGGAAATTTTAGCTTTCTTTCCCAACATTCTCGCCAACCAAACAGATAACACGCAACTAAGAGCGGAAAGAATAATAACCAGAGTTCTGACCTGCAGGTGAGCGAACTCCTGGCTGATGACCTGAGGCGTGGAAAGTTTCTCCCGTAAGAAACGGAGAGCCTCAGAGCATCGAGTAAACTGATCGGGGGTGAGAGCGAGCGTGGGCGGCGAATCGGGGGAGAAAAGGAACGGGGTTTGAGAGGAGGTGGACACGGAGTTAGAAGAGGCAGCCATAGCGGATCTCCTCCCTCGTTGGGGGCCGCGTCGAGAAGCGCAGTTCCCCAGTGGAATGAACGTAGTTTGGATTCTCTTGTTTGCTCGTATAGTTTTTTCTCCTTCGGTGGAGAGGTGAGGTGAGCTGGTGCGCTGGGATTTGTGTTTTGAAAGTAGTTCTGATCATATGATGTAGGGGAGTGGTGGGGGTGTTTTAGGAAACTTTCCTCTAATTGACAGGGACTGGAACTCCTCTTTCTTCATGATTGGGTCTGGTGTCGGATTCTTTTGTCGTTAAGTACCCACTTTAATCCCCTCGGTTGCGTTTGTTTCCCGAAATCAAACATTTCGTACATATGTTAAAAATTTAATAATTAATAATTTTTTTCGATTAACAAATTATTTATCATTATAATATTCACTAAAATCTTTCATATTTTTTTTTTCACTTTTTCACCAACTTCCATAAAATATTTTTATTTTTTTACCAAATCCAATATCTAAAATTCTCACCACTCCAACATTTCTACGAACACATTACATTGCCTTAGCTAAGGGAAGTGGTGTAGCAATTGTTCTCTGCCTTAGCTAAGGCCTTTTTTTTTTTTTTTTTTTAACTAAGGTGTCCATTTATCCAAATCTAAAAAATGGTTCTGGTTTGAATAGACCGGAATTTGAAAATTTTCCATTTTATTAGTGTGTCTAAAGATCCATATTTTACTTTGGCACAACATTTTTGGGTCAGAAAATAGGCTGTTTTTTTCATGTTATACAATTTGATAGACTATGTCCAAGTTATCAGACAGATAAGTACTAATCTAAATGTCCGAGTTATGGCCTAAATACGGTCATCATATATTTAATTCACTAACCAAAAATGAAAGTTACAAATTTACATAGAAGCAACAACAAGATACTTAGGCTATGTTTGTTTAACTTCTCAAAAAAAATTCAAAAATTTTTCACTCACTTTTTCATCAATTTCAATACATTTTCATCAATTTCAATAATTTTTTCATCAATTTCAATAACTTTTCACCAATCTCAATAACTTTTTACAAATTTCAACAACTTTTAACTAATTTTTCTCAAATCTGAAAAGAATCTATACTACTTCAAAAAAAAACACAAAATCTAAACCAAACATAATCTTATCGTCTCTGGAGGTTTGCTCTCCCTTTCCGCATCCTGTACGCTAGCCTTTGATATTCTTTTCTTCCCGCCTCCTTCTATGGCGTCTTCATTTCAAAACTATAAAGGTTCTATGGCTAGTGATCATAGGATTTCTAATACATTATTGTCTCCATTATCTCATAATCCACCACATCTACCTCCAGAATCAGTAACCAATAATATTTCCATCTTCAGTTCTCAAACCCTTCCAAACACCATTTCAGCTACTACTCTTTCACTGATTCATCCATTGCCATCTGAATTTCTAAATTTAGTACCTCAAATTCATCTACACACCATTGATTCTACCTGGATTCCATTAGTTCCCTCTCCACCATCCAAGAATCCAGATCTGGTAACTCAGATTCAGATAAACAATATTTCATCTACTACTTCTCCATTGGTGTCCCCTTTACCAGTGACGGAGCCAGGAATTTTGTATAGGAGGCGGAAACGAAAATAATTTTTTAGAACTAGAGGCAATATAGTCTACTTGACAGCAGTATGCAGAGATAAGTTGTAACTGGCTGGCAAGTAATGCTGCTCGGGTCTCTACATCTATCATCAGTAATTTTGGAGGGAGACTCACTACTCACCTGCAGAGCTATTAACGAAGACCATTTCATTGATGTAGGGCCTTTCATAGGATTTTCCAGAAGATGAAGGATATTTTAAAAAGTCTTCATGAATGGAGACTTTTATGGGTTCGGCGCTGGCAGAACACCGTGCATATGGCTCACCTGCTTGCAGGTTGTATTGCCAATGATCAGCAACTTCTTCGTTTTCAAGATGTTTTAGCTTTACCACCATTTGTTCTCCCGAGTCCAGGCAGATGCTTATTTTGAGCCACATTGATGTATTTGCTTTTTCTAGTATCAATGATATTTGCCAAGAAAAAAAAGGAGCACTACATGTCGCTCAATCGTACCCAAACTAAGTTATAGAGCATAATGGCTCTGGACCAAAGAGACCTAACCCAGTAATCCCTTATCTTGGAATAGGAAATGTCAACGGGAAGGGAATTAAAGTGGGGAACCTTTATATGCACGCCTATGCATATCTCCTGGCATATATGCTCGCTTCATAGACTAGTACTTACTGGGTAGTACTACTTTTGTTTTAGACAAGATAAATGTGTATTTATTAATATCAATCAAAGCATTAAGAATGGTGTTGGGAGACTAATTAACACTACTACAATCATTCATTGTAAAGCAACAAAAAAAAAACAGAACGGAAAATAAGACGTTGTGTACATGAATAACATTGTTTGTCCAGCATAAAATAAATCATATTTCTTTTTCTATTATTGAGCTATTGGGGCATTGTCTTAAGTTTCACGACTCATGGTTAATTACTGGTTCCTTTTACCCAATTAGGGTAGGTAAAATCTAGCTAGTACACAAGCCCACTTCTTAATTTCACTTTAATCACAATTTCCAAAAAAAGACTTCCACCAAGCAAATGGGCTGAGAGGGAGTCTGACCAGCACTTTGGGCCTCGCAAAATGGGGCAATCAGTGAGTCAGTGATGGTGGCATGGTGGGTGCTCGGGGGTGCTTTAGCTGTAGCTCACATTTTCATGAACAACTTTATCTTCCTGATTCCTCTATTTTTGCTGATGGTGAGTCGGTGACGAGGACAAAAAAAAAACACCGCAAACTCAGGGGTAGGATACCTGAGGGGGGGCAGCAATAATCTTTTTTTGGTAGATTGACTGAATTTCCAAGTGAGTTATATAGGGGATAGGATACCTGAGGGGGGGCGGCTGCCCCCCTTCTCTCCGCCCCTGCTCTCAGGGCCTTTACCATACATGTTTCCAAATTCAGAATTTCAGAATAAATCTGTTACTAAGTCCCAATCTCAGTCATATATAATTTTTCCGAATCTTCATCCACAATCTTCCCCAATTCAAAATCCTACCATTCGTACTCAGTCTGTTTCATTATATTTATCTGTGAGATTCTTCAACCTCCAATGGTTCTAGCTTCTAATCAAGATGGATTGATAGGACCAGTGTGGTTCGAATTCTATAGATGAGGAGGACAATGTGCATGCAAATGATGCTTCCGATTTGATGTTGATTGGAAGAATTGTATCGGATAGGAAGGTGAGTTCTCATGCGGTACATGAAGTTATCTTCAAGGCTTGGGCATTTGCTTCTCTACAAATTGAAGATTTGAAGGAGAATCGGTTTCTTCTTTTGTTTGAAACAGCGGAGGAGAGGGAGATTGCATTGGCTAGAGGACCTTGGAATATAAGAGGAAATACGTTGGTTCTTAAAAAATGGCCTACTAGTATGTCATGGCATGAGGTGGATTTGTTTTCCACTTCAATGTGGGTGCAGATTCATGGTATTTCGTTGGGTGGTGCAGTTCCTGATAAGATTCATAGGATGGGATCTATTATTGGACCTGTACTAGAATGTGATTTTCCTAAACATAGATTGCTGGTACGTACAAATTATCCTAGGGTGAAAGTGGAGGTGGATACTCGAAAGCCTCTAATTCCGGGGTGTTTGTGGCCTAGGAAAAATCAAGCACCGGCGATCATTTTGTTTCATTACAAGAGACCATCAATGTTCTGTTCATTATGTGGAAGACTAAATCATAGTAAGAATTTTTGTTCTATTCCAATGAAAAATCGATTGTCGGAAGGTACCTTTGGTGAGAAACTTCGGGCGGATGGAGCAGGGATTAAGAGGTATAATCGTTCCTCAGATCAGGGTAATAAAACTAATTTACTCAATTTAGTGATGATTGTACTTTTGGACGGGGTTATGTGCCAAATACCTTTTCAAAGAGGACTAGTGGTGTGCAAAAATTGAAGAATTTGAAGAATTGGTTGTGGAGGCCCAGCTCAAGTCCAATACTTCTAGTTTCGAGAATGATGTTGAACAACTTATTGGACCAAATCATTATGGTGTTGGACTTTCTAATGATAGGAAAAATAGGAAGAGGAAGTCAGTTGTGGAGTTAAATCCATTGTAAAAGAAAATGATGGTTCTATACGAGAAGGGTGTGGTGACAAGTGTTGTATCAATGTCGGGTGTTTTCAAAGGAGAGAGGTTGATGGAAAATTTGGGAAGGTTTGTGCTAGTCAAGCTGAAAATCCTACTCTGTAGTGTTTGAAATCTTCTAATTCTAGGAAGAAGGAACGTGTTAGAGTTGGTGGTAGAGGGGAGGAGTAGACGTGGAGGCATGATGAATTTGGGGAAGAGGCACGACGAAGGCCGGACTCTGTTGGGGGGGGGGGGGGGGGCTAGGCGCTAGTGAGTGGCGGCTGGGAGTTGGGACACCATACGGTTTGATGAAGAAGACTCGAGAAGAGAGACTGAAGTCTCTCGCGTGACCTGGGTCGTTTTGACCCAGGTAACCTTTTTTTTTAACATCAGGGTTCAAAACAGTGCCCTGAATTAATTTTACAAAAAAAAACTTTTGAAACCAAAAATTCTGACACTTCCATCATAATTTCCTATTCCGAAATTTTCTAAAAATGAGATCCGGTTCCGGTACCAGAATAGGTAAGAATCGGTACCGGAATCGGAATTTTCAATTTCCACCGAAAAAAATTCCCACCCTCAGCCTTAGCTCTAAATTCTTCTTTGATTGGTACATTTTGTGAACTTGTGGCAACGGTTTAAACTTTTAATTAAGTAGTTACGGCTCAGCGTGAATATTTTTATAATAAATAAGAATATTTCACAACAAATAAGGAGTTCTTAGAATCAGATTTAAATGGAGCTGGTAACATTTGATCGCTTTCTCCACTCTTTCATTAAAACAAAAACCTGTCGATAGCAACCCTTTCGGTGAATTTTGACGACATCAACCATTAATGGTGCTTGACCACTAAGATGTTTCAGATTTTACCTTCCTGAATTACATTGACCATTTCAAAAATGAGACCAAATTTTAGGCTTAGTTAATAACGATCCTTCAGAATTTTTTTAATGGGGTTTCTTAATTTTAATTCTTCTCTTATTAGTCTTTAGGATTAATTGGTTATCTCAAAAAGATCCTGTAAATTCAATCTCAGTATTGTAACTAAAAGAATATGCTTACATGACTAACGGAAAACGTACACCTTCTCATCAATTCTTAGCCGAATCTAAATTCACTAAGTGTAGGTGGCTTAATAATGACATTTTTCGCTAGTAGAATATACATACCTGCCTTGTGTCTTGTCCATATTTAGACGGAAGGACCTAAAAATTAACTCATTGTTGGTGGTTTAATAGTGACACATTTTTCGTTAGTAGAATATGCTTACTTGCCTTGTCTTGTCCATATTTGGATGGAAAGATCTCCATAGAACAAATAGCTACCCTTATACTTTTTGGAAAAAAAATTAAAAATGAACCAAATTAGAAAGAAAAAAAAATGTTGAACAATAGAAAGACTAATGTTTTAATGTTTAAACTTTAAAATGTGAGAACCATCTCTTTAAATATGAGTTTCTTACTATGAATATGTTTCTTTAATATGTTTATATATATGCACGCATACTCAATATTTAATTCCTTTAAAATTTTTAAATAAGATCATAAATTATGTTTACTTCATTGTTAACATGTAACTTATAGTATATTGCTTATACTGCAAGGACATTTTTATCAAAGATTTTTATTTTGACAATAACAAAGAATGAAATAAATACTTGGACATGAGAAAATTACACTTATTATCTTCAAACTATCATACATTTTTCATTTTGCACCCAAAAGTACCACTTTTATTAGATTTCTCCCTCAAACTACCATGACCCAACAGTTTGCACTCTCCGTCCATAATTTATGTCAATTTAAACTGAAAACCAATAACTTGCTTCTCACGTGCTCACTTGCTTTCCCCTTTTTGCCCTTCGCTTTGTTTACCGCCAACAGTCCCAAATTTGTGTAAGTGTAAAACCGAAAATGTCCCTTGCCCTTTCTTCTCTTACAAGAATTTCGATCATCATCTTGCCTCCTCAATTAAACAGTTTGAGGTCTTCCATCTCAACGAAAGCAAGTCCTGCGAGTTCTAGGAATGACGTCAATTCCATTTCCAAGGTGTTGTTGCTAGAAATGTCTTCATTCATGTACTTGTCTGAAAAATCCCAACGTAGATTTGTTTCCTTATCCTTCCACACTGCATTTGCTTTCAGATTTGGTTAACTTAGTTCTCTATAATGTGTATGACCATAAAGTTAAGTTAAAATTAGTTATTTTTGTTAAGTTAACTGAGTATAATGGCGAAATCATTCCAATCGAGAAATGTCTCCACCACTGAATGGTGCAAGTTCTGCCACTGCTACAAGTGGGCCAACACATCAAATTCCAATGTACTATTGTGAAATCGATGCAGCTCTCAAAACATCGTACATAGAAAAGAACTTCAGTCGTAGGTTTTACAGTTGTGAAATTCATAAGGTAAAAATTTTTTTGACAGTAAGAATAATTGTGAAATCCAAGTTCTTAGAATTGTTTATGCATACTTGCAGTATGGGTGTTCATGTGGGTTCTTCAGATGTTATGATCCCGCCATGTGTGACCACGGTAAAAAGGTGATGAGGTGACTGCATGAGCAACAGGAAAAGCTGAATAGCAAGTCGATTAAGGTTGAATCCAAGCTTTCAAAAGAGATGGAAAATTATGAGGTTGTGATGAAGGAAATTTGTGCACATCATTGCATGAAAATTCAGATTCATCAGTATAGACATGAGAAGTTGCACAAGACATATAACATAATGTTGGGATTGTCATGGAGACTATTTAATACTTGTTTTGTTTGCTGTGTATTTTAATGGAGCAAGTGTAGTGGCAGGAAACCACTGCCTTCCTTGATTAATGTGTACTAGTAAGAATATGAGCTCTATGTATTGTGGTTGCTGAGTTAAAACTCAATTGTAAAAACTTGAGTTTGTTGTCTATGTGTTGTGGTTTATTTTCTAAGATAAACTACAATTGGTGTAGATCGTGCACGAAGAGGAGGACCAACCAAGCTTAATAGTCCCTCAGAAAGCTTCGGTCGGCTTTGGTAGGGCAAATATGCTGCTGATTTGGAAGTTGATAGGAATTGATTGTGAAGGCAAGAACGGGTTCGACGAAGAACATTTAAGATTTTTCAGGAATTGATTGTTGCAAAGGATTAAGGCACTGCGATTTCAGTTCTGATCGTGAATGTATACAGACATTTGAAGTAACAATGTAGGTTTAAAAGGGGACACACTGGTCTTTTTAAAAAAATTCAGTTTACACGTCGTCGAACATTGGAGGTTAGGGATATTGGCGTCAATTGATTGGCAAAACGAAGGGCAAAATGGGTAAGCAAGTGAGAAATAGTCACGTGAGATGCACGTGATTTGTATTCCGTCTAAATTGACATAAATTATGGACGAATAATGCAAACTGTTGGGTCATGATAATATGATGGTGAAATCTGACAAAAGTTGAACTTTAGGGTAAAAAGTGAAAAATGTAGGGTAATTTGAAAGTGATAAGTGTAATTTTCTAAAAAAAAATTCAGGGATCTTCTTTTTTTTTTTTAACCGAGAAAAAAGGGTTTGAACAGTAGTCAAGTGCATGAGTCAAACCCTCCTAAAACCCTTTTGGGTTGCCCAACATGGGGAGACACTTTGGCGGCAAAAGCAAGTCCGACCAAATGCAGTTCATCTTCCGTTCTCTCACAAAACCATCATGTCAATCTCAGCTCCACCACCGTCGGACCTTCGTGGAGGCCCCGATCAAACGGGTCCGAGACCGCGGCCTCGACCACGCAGTGGAGAAGGAAAAGAACCTCAGGCCATTGCTCAACCTCAAGAACTTCATTAAATCCGAGCCTTCCAAGTCCGTCCCCGTCACTGTAATCACCCAGAACCGAGACTCGCTCCAGATCCCCGTCCGGCCCATCGACTTCATCCGCAAATACCCTTCCGTTTTCGAAGAATTTCTCCCCGGCCGCATCGGCATCCATCCCCACATTCGGCTTACCCCCGAGGTCCTCAACCTTGACACCGAGGAGCAGTTGGTTTATCAGAGTGAGACTTATAAGCAACAGGCCGCCGACCGGGTTTTGAAGCTCTTAATGATATCCAGGGCCAACAAAATACCCCTAAGTATCATCGAGCGCTTGAAATGGGATCTGGGTCTTCCTCAAGACTACGAGAAAACCCTTGTCCCCGAGTTCCCGGACTACTTTCGAATTGTAGGTGACCGAAGTTCTTCAAAAGGGTCGGAGGATGAGCGTGCTTTGGAACTGGTTTGTTGGAGCAATGAGCTTGCGACTTCGTTTTTGGAAAAGAAGGCGATGAAAGGGAAATTGGGTTATGAAAAGGGAACGGCTATTGCATTCCCCATGCAATTTTCGAGAGGTTTTGAGATGGATAAGAAGTTGAAGAAGTGGGTAGATGAGTGGCAGAAGTTGCCTTACATTTCTCCTTATGAGAATGCGTCTCACCTTCCGCCAAAGAGCGATGAAGCGGATAAGTGGGCAGTTGCAGTTTTGCATGAGCTTCTTCATATTCTTGTGCCAAAGAAGACGGAGCAGGACAATATACTGTGCCTTGGAGAGTATTTGGGAGTTCGGTCGAGGTTCAGGAGAGCACTGCTTCAACACCCAGGTGTATTCTATTTGTCGAGTAAGATTGGAACCTACACTGCGGTTTTGAGGGAGGCGTACAAGAGAGGGTTGCTAGTTGAGGATCATCCATGGATGATTATCAGGAATCGTTATATTCACCTCATGAACGTGGTGAAGGATGACCACAAACCAATTAGCACGCCGGGTGGAAGTAGCCAAAAGAAAAAGGGGACAGGACGTGATGGAAAAGGAAAAGGAGAGGAAGAGGAGGAGGATGAAACTGGTGAAGAGAAGGAAGGGGCATTCCATGATTCATCGGATGCTGAGGTTGAGGATGCTAGTGACCAGGAGTATGAAGAGTATAAAAATGAGAGTCACAAAGGAGTTCAAAAAGAGGTTGTGGATAATAGGGGCAGAACGAAAATGAATTTCGATGGGAAGAGGCCTTCTAGAAAATCTGAAAGCGAGAGGGCAAGTGGAAAGCAAGCTGGTAAAATGAAGGAATACGTTCCATCGAAAGTTTCTAAAAGGGCAAAGATCTACGGTGGGAATAATGTCCGGGGAAGCTCACGCGCAAGATCAAGTTTACCTAGAAGCAAAGGGAGTTCATTGCCAGAGAAGAGGACTTCTACTTAGGGAAGATTCAGATTATTTGTTGCATGTAAGCAGGTTTGGTAGTTAATTTCTACATATAGTAGTACTGCTATAGAGATACATGCTGCCAGAAATGTGGGGAATACAATATCGTAAGAGAGGAGACAACATATTGAAGAGAATCAAACCCAAGAAGCAAAAGGAAATATAACCATGGAAAGCAATAAGAAAGACTCGATGGGATCAAAGCACAAAACAGGGACGAAATAGTTGAATACAATGTGTTAGCCTGGATCAGTTAAGTTATCCTAATTTGATAGTAGAGCCAGTTTTTTTTGTTTAAATAATTGACAGAGGGAGCTTGGGTGTAATCTGTTAGACAATTACTGACATTTCTAAGTCTATCTATTTGCTGGGTGAAACCCAACCATCAGGTAGCCTCCATGTTGCTTGAAATGACGCCATACTATGCTCCTTGGGAGGTTCCCATCATTAGTTGACTGCCTAAGCTTTCCTCATAAAAATTTGTTTGCCTGTGCCAAGACTTCTTCTGACTGTACTTCAGTAAAAAATCTTTTTTGTGAGATGCAATCTACTTTCTTACGTGGTTTTGTGGTTCTTTGGGGGTGCGAAGGGGCAGACATGAAAGGTCTTTTGCAACTAAATGTGCACTCTACACATCCAGTTATGCTGAAAGGTTGTTCTCGTGCTATATGTTCCCCCAATGTTATGGTTCTCTTTTCCTGGGATGCAAACTCCTTTCTTAAGTGTTTTCATCCCTAAAATTCCATCTCAAAAACATTCTTTTAAAGCTTTTTGTTTATTAGCTAACATGAGCTAGGCGCACATTGAACGGTTTAACCCTCCACCACTCATGTTCTTTCCCAACTAATCCTGCCTTAACGGGCTCTTTCCTCTCTTCAAAACCCACGAACTCCATTACAGTAGCCTAATGGTAATACACAAGTCTAAGGAATGGTTGTCGCAGAGTTTGCAAACTAGTCCTTCGACTCTGCTGAAGCAAATCTCTGCTCCAGGGGAGGCATATATTGCAATTATATGTTAAGTGGACTAGTTATAACCTGCCTTCTAATGGAAAATCCACTAGATTTGCCTCTGTAGTCATATCAGGGCAGGACATCACAAGTAGATGGAGAAGCTGTCCACAAAGAAGTAATAAACAATGAGGAAAGGAAGTAAAGAGAGAATACCCATGATGGAGCAAATAGAAAATGCTTTTTTCTGCTTCATAATTTGATGGCTTCTGTTGTCTTATATGTATAGACTCGATGACAAAATGGTGAAATGGTGAAATGTATCCTGTGACAATATGGTCTCGATAAGAGTCAACAGCTAGATATAAATGAGGCAGTAGATTTGTCTTAAGAGGAATAGCTAGGAGGGAAGACCTTAAATCTGAGTTCTAAATGGTATCTCAAGGGGAGTGTGAATTTCCATTCAAGAGTTTGTACTGAGAATAATTTAGAGGTTCAAGGAGATCTTTTCATTAAAGAAGTTAAGGTGAATGAGCAGATAGTTGAGTTTTATAAGAGTCTTTGTAGAGAGAATACATTGGAGACCTTGTTTGGTGGGTTAACTTCTTAAATATATTTTGACGGAGGGGAGAATTTAGAGCTCTGAGGGAGGTTCAGCGTTATTTCTGCACTGCTGGGTTAGAAGCATTTTCTTTTACTTTTTTCCCCAGAATTGCATGGCATGATATGTTCAAGAAGGCTTCAAAAGTCCCTCTTATTACTTTATTTTTGAAGAAAGCAGTTGTTCTTAATACATTTGGGATGAATTGATTTGTTTATGGTATTTAAATTTATTGGCTAAGGTGTGGGGCAATTGTTTGGAATGGTTGGTTGGCTACTTAGGTCTGTGAGAGTTAAAATGCATTTGTGGAGGGAAGAGATACTCTCAACATTCCTTGCAGCCACTCATCGGCGAAAAAAAAGTATTTAGCTTTAACGAATGTTGAAAGTGTTGTGCGTCTGGCAGAGTGTAGTATCTGCTTGTTAGTCTCCATATAGATAAGATGGGCTGTTATCAACATACTATCAAAACTAAATTTACCATAAATCAACTAGAGCAACCGTCTTACAATATAAGTGCTAATTTGGGGTCGGTCCATCTTAGTTCAAGTTAATGCGCCATACTGTTCGCATCTTCTTGGCTAGTAGGTTTTAGTTTGGCATAAGCTTAAGAATAAAGGACATTGTTTATGTAACACTTTCTTTTCTTTTCTTTTTATAGGCTGCTGTGTTCTTTTTTACTGGTTTTGATGGGAATGCATGTAGTCAAACATAGTCTTAATAAACAAAACAAAAATGAAAAAACAAGGAAAATAAGATAGAAATAATCTCAATGGCCTCGTTGCCTAGTGATTCTCTGATTGCACTAAATTGCAAGCTATACGTATAGTGAACCAGATTTTTGTCATTGCTTGTTTCCGATATAATTCTCTCTTTATCTCTCTTTCAGAGGAAGATCCTCCTAGAATTGCTTTATGGATTTTGCTGATTGTTTAGATCAGCTTCTAGTGGAACTTCTAGGAGATGGACACTTTTTCTCATATCTTGGTAAGAGTGTACCAAATATGACTCAAGCTTATGCCTTACCAGGGATTGAAGAGTGGAATTAGAGGAGTTTTGGATTGATTTTATATTTCCAGTTACTCCTAAACAGATCTATGATCTACTTTTGAAAATGAACTTTTGGACTTGTAAACTTCCTGGTGAAGTTGAAATTATATTGCTTGCCAGACTGGCAGTTTGATGTTTTCTGATTGTCAAGGTCAGGCATAAAAAGTGTTTTTCAGAATGAGTTAATGGTTTATGTTATCCCAGTGTTGGTATGTGATAATATGAAACAGTGGAAATGTCCGAAGCAAGTGAAGACATTAAATGCTTATAAAAAAAGAAAAAGAAAAAAAGTGAAGAGATTAATTTGGGATTTCATTCTTTTTTCCTGTTTTGCATGAAATCCTATAGTATCATGCATCAGTGATTGTACTGTGAAACTTTTGATATTATTAAAGCATCTTTTCAGTTTTGTTGTTGCAAAATCATATAGTTTAAACTATTTTATTGCGATTAGTCTTTTGTCTTGGTTGGTGGTGATAATTTAAGCCTTTGTTGGCTTTCTGAGTAATGTGTGCTCAGATCAAGCAGGGACTGATATGGTTATATTGAATAAAGGGTGCTGGTTTATGTAACAGGAAATTCAAATATTGCGAGCTCAGCAAATCTAGCGGAATCTTGTGCTATATGAAAAGCCTGCTTTTGGGCAAAGCAGAATTCGTGAAATAATGTAAGTATCGGTGGATGCTAGGTTCGCTTTGTAGGATATTAGTAATAATAGAAATCATGTTGACTGGTAAGTAATACAATGCCAAAGGGCATCTTGCATTATGCTTAGTAGAATGGTTAATCCACTAGAATGAGTTAACTAGAGCTTATGTTGTTCAGTATTCCAGTTGAGGGATGAAGGTACATTGATTTCCAATCAGAGTTTCATGCCTGTTGTAATGCAAATTACATGCAGCTTTTGCATTTCTCTTCTGACTTCATCTTGAAATATTTTGAGGTTATACTTGAAGGAATAAATGACAAAAGCAGATTTAAAATAGGGAAATTACACTTTACACCTTTGGAGTGTCATCCTTTTACCAGTGTCACGCAGAAAACAGGGGAAAACAAACATGGCAGGGCTCAGTTTTACTGTTGAAGTTACTTTTGTCCATCTAGAAACAAACACTCTGCCGGCTCCTTTCTTTGGCCACTGACACCATGGCACCACTGGTGGCAATCAGCAGACTTCGGACAGGGGGACATTAGTTAGTATGTCAAGCGCAATTTGAAATAAGTACTGAAGCCACTGTCATGAATAGATTGAATGCAAAAACCT
This sequence comes from Myrica gale, assembly GCA_963930655.1. Classification (NCBI taxonomy): domain Eukaryota; kingdom Viridiplantae; phylum Streptophyta; class Magnoliopsida; order Fagales; family Myricaceae; genus Myrica; species Myrica gale. Next base: position 21,836,950 of record OZ005615.1, read on the forward strand.
TATTCATGTCTTGTCGTTTAGTCAAATGGATTTAAGATTGTATATGCAACATTTTCGACCAAGCGTTGTTTGGTGGGCATTTTTGATAGGTTTTCAGCATTCCAAACTACAAGAACCCAGTTGAGCAAAAGGATGATTCGATGTAGATGGAACATTTTCCATCGAGGTTCAGTTGAACCTGAATTTGTGTGCCTTTTGCTATAGATATATATTATTGTGAAATTATGGTCCAAAAGGGCATATAAGATGGTTACCATTTTTGATACCGTGGTTTCGAAGCATTCTAGTGGTGTGCACATAGATTCGAGAGAGGAGAGAGGATGAGATACAATCATACAAAATCCACTGCTCCAGATTTGCCACCATTTTCTTCCTAATATATCTGCTTGTGGAGCCCAATTAGCTCACTAGTTGAACAGCCTAGGAGGTGCCAATAAAGTTAAGAGTAAGGGCGAAATATAAAGTAGGGCATACTTGCTCTTTAATCGGAATGTTCTGCTTTAATTAATTGCTTTAACTCTGGTATCCTTGGAGCCGAATCCCCCAATCATAGAACAAGAATCCCAAGATCTCCTTTTATGTTCTGCTTTTTCTAAGCCAGAGCCACTTGGCCCCCAAGATCTTCGCCAAGCAAAAATAGCAGTACCAGTCACCAGACAGAAGTAAAAGGAGCATAAGACATCCAAATCAATGGTGGCAACTCAGAGGAACAAAATTGACCACTCTGCTTTTCCTTCTCATGATTGAAGCCACAGTACCCGTACATGTGGCATGGTGGAGCACTTGGGGGTACCTTTCCTATCATTCTTCTTCATTTCGTTTTTTCCTGTTTCTGTCTGCTATATTTGGGGATTGTTCTCAGCGGTTCTTTAGATCTATACTAGTGCTGGGTATGTGTATCATTCGGCAGCAAAATGAGAATGAAGTCACGGTACATTAGGCTGTGTCAATTAGTATTGCTAAAATATAGGGCTAAAAGAGTAGTATAGAGGTAATTGAGCAAGTTGGATGTTGAGGACTCATATAACATATGTTGTTTTAAAAAAATTGGCCTCTAAGCTCTTGACCTAATGTTATTTTGAAATCTAAATTTTCAATTTCGGCACATCGTGCTTTCACCATATTAGAATCAATTTGCCTCATTTAATCATGTCATACAGTTTAAATGAACAAAAAATAAGTTACGTTGCACAATCTTGGTGGACGAATCCTATCAACGTAATGTAATTAAATTGATAGTTTAGACCTCAACCCACCATAATGTGAAGACAAAATATAAAATTTTCCGTATGCAATATGTGTGCAATAATGATATATTGGCATTTGGGCTCGGAGAGAATATTTGATATATATATATATATATATATATCCTAATAAGAAGGTTAGGTAAACACTATTCAGCAACAGTTTGGTTGTCCTATGGAATTATCTGTAGTTAATCTGTGGGTTCACTCGTTTAGCGTTTCGCATTGTAGATGCCATGTGATGAGCCAGTACTAAATTATATATATATATGTATATATATGCAGAGTAGAAAATCTCATGTATTAATGTAGACAGACATAGTGTAGCTTATGTATGTTTATTAATATGAAGCTCTCTCAGAAACACACGCGGGTACGTACGTATTCTATTGGGCTATTTATAAGCAAAGTTTAGCATTCCATATGGCAAGACGCTAGCTAATTTAAGCCTTAACCATTGAGAACTGCACGTGGAAAGTGTAGCTTAGCCTTAAACTCACGGCCTCACCTGTTGTTGAACTCAAGAGGATCATCCGGCCCGCATCATTCCTAGTCATTTGATTGACACCATAATCTCCTCCCTCCAAGCAGTTCTGATATATATGATAAGCTGCAACTCAAATTTGATTTAAAACTCATCATTGACAATAAGTGCATGCATTTTAGCGTGAGGGGATATGTAATATATATTTGCATTAGTTTTTCAATACAAGCACTTTTATTGTTTAGCTATTAGTTTTCCAATACGTGCTTCTAGAGAGAAATTAATTTCTTGTAGTCATAGCTACCACCCAATTAGGATATCTTGCCCCCTTGAAACTTTCATCCTTTCGCCAAGACTATTGAGCCATCACTTTCGTGATATTTTTCAAAGTAATTTACATTTATATATTGAATTAATTAGTCCGTAATTAGTACGCGTCAAGTAAAGAAATTCCGGCGATATACATACATATTACACCAGTCGTGAACGAAGTCCCCGTCGTTAAGATATCCAAAATGCAAGAATAATTAACGGCGCCGTACTCTTATCTGATTTGATTGTCTAATTAATTTGCGGAGACTGAATGAAGTTGAGAAGAGAAAATAGTATGTACTCGTAATGCTGATTTGCCTCGTTGAAACTGTCATTGACGTCTCAAAGCGAAAGCAGAGTCGTGTGTCCACGGCGCTTCCGCTTCGGCGACCCTAGGGAGAACAGCGGAAGCCTCTCAATGTCGCCGTTGGAACTTGCTGATACCAAGTTGTTTTGTCATTTGTTATTTCATTCATCCAAGCACGTACGAAGACCCACTTTAATTTGGAAATAATTAATCAACCATCAAGTTAAATTTAAATATTTAAATAAATATATTAATTAATATAAACTAATTTGCTGTACATGGCGATCACTAATCACTATATAACGACCATCAAATTAAATGATCAAGTACTCGGATATTGACTTGGACCTAATTCTAATCGCATATTCCTGAATACCAAAGTACGTCTAATTAGCTATGTTGGGTTTCAGCTTTGGCAAGTCGTCTTCTAAGCGTTCAATGAATTCCACCACCAAAATTCAACAGGGTACTCCAACACCAGATCATGATCTTCCGTCTTCTTCTTGTTCTTGTTCTGAAAGTACTGAAACCCACTTAGAACACGACGTGTTCCTGAATTTCAGAGGTGAAGACACTCGGAATACTTTCACCGACCATCTAAAAGTCGCCTTGGTTGAGAAAGGAATTCACACCTTTGTGGACGCTGACCAACTTCCTGTAGGAAGAGACGTGAAGCAGAACCTCTTAGATGCAATCAGAAAGTCCAGGATGGCAGTCATAGTTTTGTCAATAAACTACGCATCTTCGACTTGGTGCTTGGACGAACTTGTGGAGATTGTTAGATGCATGGAAGAGTCAAGAGAGAGGGATGAGAGTTCTGCCCATTTTCTACCATGTGGCTCCTAGTGATGTGCGGCATCAAAGGAAGACTTTTGGACAGGCCTTTGCCGAATATGAGAAACAACACTACAAGAATGTAGGAAAGTGGAGATCAGCTTTGACAAAAGTGGCCAATCTCTCCGGAATCCATATACAGGACGGGTAATATCTACTGATCCTCTCTTATTGGGAATGGTTTTCTGAGTACTCTTTTAGAGTCTATGGCCATGGAGTACGTATCTGGATCCCCACGGACCACGGGGTAGCCATTTTTCTCGTTTTACTGCAAAATAGGCACTTGATACTATAGGTGTATCTGTGAAAAGTTACGTGTTTCATCGCTATATACGGCATACGCAAGGGATTTGACTAATTCTGTCTGATTGCCTATACGATTTGAGCAAGGGGATGTTACTGCTTAAGCACAGAAGCTCCACTGTGTCGATATATTTAGGTCATGACAAGCCTAACATCGGCATATATTGAGATTCGTTAGTTTTGGTTTGCGTTTCATTATCTGAGTTGACTCAACAAAAGACTTATCCTCCGTTTTGTCTTTCTTGCAGGTCTGAGTCGCAGTTTATCAAAGGCCTTGTTGAAATCATTTTTCGTGAATTGATTTATTGCCTCCCGCCTTCTGCTATACCGGTTCCTACAACACCAGGATTTTCCTTCACCATTAATGATGCTTTGAAGAAAAAAAAAGAGCAATTGAATCAAGAGTTGCTCAGAGAAAAGCAAGAAGTGCTCAAATTACGCAAGCAGGTATTTAAAATAGTTTCAAACTCTGCACGACGTTTGCGTTCAGATTTTTTGGGTATGTTTGAGAGTGAAAATTTTGGGTATTGAGGTTTGAGAAATATTATAAAGCAAAGATATGTTTTTGGAGTTGCTGAAAAAGTGAAGAGAGAGAAGATTTTTAATAAATATTATAATAGTTAAAAATTATGTGGTGAATTTTTTATTAGTAAACCTAAAATTTTGAGCCCAACTAATTGAGGCTTAAACATGCCCTTTATTTACTGAGACAGCGCGGTACTGCGTGGTTGTTTCGGTGGGATCTATATAATCTTAGTTCTGAATCTGGCATATTGATGAATATGAATCTCCTTAGGTGGAGAGCCTGAGTAATAGATGTGAATCTTGTTAGAAATAAAAATATTTAACTTTGATAAGTGAGACATCCATTAGGGGAATACCCAATTGGATTAATTGTGTTAACTCACTTATGTTTCAAAACATTACATGGAGGGTTTATTTATAAGCCAAAATTCTCACATGCCCCACATTGCTAAGCAATGTGAGACTCCTACTTTCAACACTCCCCCGCAAACTCAAGGTGGACAAACCGACAAACCTTGAGTTGGAGTTACAAAAATAATAACAGAAAAAATTACAGGAAAAAAAAATTGCCGGTACTGAGCCGAATGGTTGCCCCGATACTGAGCCGGGAGATTGCCGGTACTGAGCCGGAAAAGTTGTCGGTACTGAGCCGGATGGTTGCCCCGATACTGAGCCGGGAGGTTGCCGGTACTAAGCCAGAAAAGTTGCCGGTACTGAGCTGGGAGAAAGCCAGTACTGAGCCGAGAGAAAGCCGGTACTGAGCCGGAAAAGTTGCCGGTACTAAGCCGGGAGAAAACCGGTACTAAGTCAGATAGTCGCCAGTACGTAATCAGACTAAAGCCGAAAACCTTGCTCCGATACCATGTTAGAAATAAAAATATTTAAGTTTGATAAGTGAGGCATCCATTAGGGGAATACCCAATTGAATTAATTGTGTTAACTCACTTATGTTTCAAAACATTACATGGAGGGCTTATTTATAAGCCAAAATTCTCACATGCCCTACATTACTAAGCAAGATGGGACTCCTACTTTCAACAAATCTCAAGAACAAGAGATTCAAAAGTATGCAACCGAGTCTCAAGAGGCTATGGCACGGGCTGGAAAGCAATCTGCTGAACTGAAAGCTGCGAAAGAATACTTATAAAATCACTTTCGGCCAAGGTACGTACGCAGTACTGCGTGGAACTATTCCTTGGAAAGTTTTTTTGTTCATCTACAATCAATGCCTCCTTTATGGTCGAAAATTAAGCTTAGAGATTTCTACTCAGGGTGTTTGCTTGCTTCAATTATTAATTCACTTGAACTGCTACCCATGATTTATATTTTTTTGGTAAGTTAATGATTTAGATTTCATTAACCAATTTTTTCACTGCGTTCCAGCTTAAAGATATGTCTCGGAGGCCTATACCATCTGGAAAGCAAAATGACTAACCAAAGGACGTTGTACAGCAAAATGGCATTCCCTATCCATCACACATGGAGAGCACCCATGGAGATCTTCGGAAAGTGGCTTCTACCTTAGGGATTGACCCTATCCAGTGCATGTAGCTCGGGATCCTGCTGGAAATAATGAATATATACATACGATCCTTCCAAACGGGAAGACAGGCGGTATGAGTGACAGAGATTCTACACCTGCTGGCTGCAGCGAAGGAGTTGGGCAGGAATGGGTAGAAGAGTACATGCCTGGTGTCTATATAACTCTCCAGGCCATGCGAGATGGGACTACAAAGCTCAAACGACTTCAATTCAGGTACGTACGCTTGAACTACTTGTTAGGATCGACATTCTAAAAACTGCATGTTAGAAAAAATGAGGTGCCCTAGCATATATAGATATGGCAACAAGTCAAGCGATTGTTATGAACATGAGGTGGATGGAAAGATATTTGTTGTAACAAGTTTTTGCAATTAACCTCCTAATATTGTGAATATAATAATGGTGGGTCCGGGTTGGCTAGACCTGTCATATAGGAAAAGTATTAGTTATATATATACTTTGACTTCAAAAGAACTAGTCAAGGTTGCTCTTGAAGCTCATTGGATTATTATAAAGCCCAATTCAACCTAATTATAAGGTCATAATGTGGGACTTGACCATCTTTTATTCCTTCTCTTCTCCCACTCCTAGTGGGATTCGGAGTATTACAATCTCCCAACCTTAAATCCTTGACGTACTCGTCAAGGCCCACAAACTCACATTGGTAGTTATTAGAACTGCTCTGATACCATTTGTAACGATCCAAGTTAGAAAGTACTAGTCACATCTGTGCTTGGACTTCAAAATAACTAGTTAAAAATGTTTTTGAAGCTCCTTGGATCATTATAAAACTCAATTCAACCTAGTAAAGTTTCAATGTAGGAATTGACCATCTTTCATTCTTTCTTATCTTTTCCTACTCCAAAGGGGATTCGGGGTATTACACTGCACCCAATCGTCTACCAGTATTTTAGTCCAATTCTTGTAATATGACATGGTAAATACATTTGCAGCCGGAAGGTATTTGATGAGCAGGAAGCAGAAACTTGGAGGTCAAAGAATCTAGATGAACTGCATAAACGAGTGAACAATATTGCTCGTGGGCCATACATATCGCTAGCTTCTGGCCAGGTTGCACGTACACAACAAGAAAATCTGCACGTAGTGGTAGGACGACCAGACGCAAGCATTACAGCAAACAAGCAACAACGAAAAATCGTCGGGCCTCCCATCGCTTATACGAGGTCCCTATCTATGTTCGGAGACCAAAGAAAAAGATGTTGACTTTAGTTCATAATCTATTTTGATGATTATAATAAATGGATCAAGTTTATAGAATAAACATTTTCAAACACCAATAAAAAAACTATCAAGTGCCGAACACAAGAAGATTGGAAAATCTCAAGAAATAAGGAGTTCAAAGCATGAAGACCTTAGGATATCATTCGTAACTCCATAGCTCATTTAATTGAAAGGTTTGAACACATGTACACACTCACTTTTCAAGTATTTTTTTTTAAAAAAAAATATTTTCATTCATTTTTCATAGCCTAAAGATTTTTGATAAACTCCAATTACTTCAAAGATATATTTTATGAGTTTATTTTAAAAATATTAGAAAAGAGTGAGAGCAGTACTCTTGTGATCTTTGTTGATGACATATCATCAAAGGGTGAAGCTTGGATAGGTTGTTCTCAAGCTTTGATACGAAGCTATTCCTTCAGTTAGAAGGGGCTATAGTGAAAATCCTCAAAGACTAAATCTAAGTATTTGAAGTCTCTATCCCTTTTTATTAAATTTCTTGCTTGTTCTGACTCAATACTCGCCCTTTTAAGTTTCTTAAAAAAGTTTTAAAACTCAACTCACCACTTCTTAAATTGCCTTAATAACACTTTCCTAGTATTATGAGTTATTCAGCTTCAGCCATTGGCTTCCTCATAATAATGAGAGGGAATCATTTTAATATATTACTTATGCAGTACTACTCTAACAATTAGAAATATATATAGCTACATATTTAATCAAACAAAATTACTAATATATCTCTTGGCCCCCGCAAAAATTTGACAAATCGATCCCCTCTCAATTAAAATTTGAAATACACATTTTTATCTTGATATTTAACAGTAATCAACATATATTTTTTTTATTTTAAAAGATCTGAAAACACATTTTAATAAGATTTTAAACAAATTCAAGATTCCACACAAATCTTTAAAAAATTAAAAAAATTTCTTAAAATTTTAATGTATAAATCGTAAACCATTTTGAAAATTAAAACATAATTGTTTAAAAAAGATAATATGAGAGTTTTCGCCTCCCCTTGAATCTCGTCAAACCTTTTTTTCTTTTTTTAAATCAGAAACCTACTAGACTTTATTGAAGAATGAAGCCCACCAATTACACCGTACCAGCACAAAAGCAGTAAAAACAAAACCGAAAGCCCTGCAACTAAACAGAGAAAACCAAAGCACCTATGGAGGATGTACACCAGCAAATAACCAGGGTAGCATCCAGAACACACTCTAGAAGGAGCCCAACGAACTAGTTGGTGCGCTAACATATTGGCACCTCGACAGATGTGGACCGCCTTCCATTGCTGCATCCGGTGGAGAGACTACCAAAACCCCAATTGTATCATGAATTCTCCAGTCCACTCTTTTGGGATAACTATTTATAGCTCTCGTTACTATGGCCGCATCACCTTCTAAAATAATCTGTCGAAAGCCTCGCTACCATGCCTCTTGAGCACCCAAGAGAGCTGCCTTTACTTCCGCTTCAGTAGGTGTGAGAGGCATCAGAAGTTTAGTAGCAGCTCCTTTAAAGTCTCCTTTATAGTCTCTAAGAACAGCAGTTGCTATAGTAAACTTATAATCCCGAACAGCTGCATCTACATTGATTTTGATGAAGAGTCTTCGGGTGGCTTCCATCTAGTTAGATTTCCTTCCATGCCGTACGTCCAGTGCTCAAAACTCACCTTCTTCACTTGATCAGTCATTTTCTTCATATCTTGACTTTATTTATCATGCATAGTTTTATTTCGTCCCATCCAGACCATATCAATAGCAATGGAAGCAAACAATTGAAAATGGAGTTCGTCCTCCAATGGAATACCAACAGAGTGCAGGTGGTGAGTTGCTTGAATCCACTCACACAGCCTAACCTTACTAATATTCAATTGCCATGGGGAGTCACGCCACATAGCTCTTGAATAAGGACACTCAAAAATTAAATGATAGACAGTTTCAAAACCTGTGTTGCATAGTCCACACTCGAATATCTTCACAATAATATTTTTCTTACCATGCTCGAATACTAGCAAAACAAATATAATCATTGTTTGGGGAGAGATCATGACGAATATATGCGGCTTGTCTTATAGAGAGATCATCAGGTACTGGCGGCGATCGAGGCTGTTCTTCACGGAAGGTAATAATTTGGTTGGAAACCTTCCCAGTTAAGGCATGATCTGTTTCCCGTTGGTCGTATTATTCTGGCAACCTTATCCCATTATTAATAAGGTGCTGGTTTGTGACAATAAATGTATTTTCAAAGAATAATTTAAGTAATACATTAAAAGAATTAAAATATATATACCTGAAAAATCATCAAATTCCAGACACAAGTGCGAGAACAAGAAACTGAACAAATAATGAAGGTTCTTATTTATATAATACTCCATTACTTAATTGGAAGATTTCTATGATTTAGCGGCATAATTATGTGTATATATTTATACAATACTCTTGGTTATGTATTTTTTTTTATGTAAATGGTAAATAATTTGATGGGCAGCAAGCAGAAACTTGGAGGTCAAAGAATCTAGATGAACTGTAGAAAGGAGTGAACAATATTGTTCGTGGATCAGACAAATCGCCAGCTTCTGGCCAGGTTGCACAACCACACAAGAAGAAAATCCGCACGTACGTAGTGGTAGGACGACCGGTCGCTCCAAGCATTACGGCAAACAAGCAACAACCAAAAATCGTCCGGCCTCCCATCGCTTATACGAGAAGACAGCCTTGGGCTTTGACATTTATCCATTGTCCGGTGGAGAGTAGCCAGAAAGTGGAGTTCTGGGATTCTGTTACTGAGTTGGGCGACCGGTTTGGAGGAGCTTGGTTTTTAGTTGGTGACTTCAATGCTGTGTTGGATCAAAGAGAAAATTCTTGAGGTCGTCTGGTGGGAACCTCTTCTACGGATGGACTATCTAAATTACTTAAGTCACGGGTTGGTTGATTTGGGTTTGTGGGCTCCTCTTTCACATGGCATAATGGCAGACATGGATCTCGAGGAGATGATCATATTGTAATCGGTGAAGGAGTGAAATTTTTTATTAAAGTGTTATAAAAGAGGTGGTATTAAAATTGATGTATGACTAATAAAAGTAAAATTAAAATTTTAAAATTAGTTTGTTAAAAGTAAATCCTTTCTTGGACGGAATTATTCCCAATGTCTCTCTTGTCTCATCTACCTCGTCCCTCTTCGTAGCATTGTCCAATCTTTTTATCCACGCAGGGCTTTCAGGTTTGAAAACTTTTGGACAAAGGAACCCTCTGGTGGTTCGGCCATACAGCAAGCTTGGCAGGTTGAGTCGCCATGGTCTCCGGCTTTTCAGTTGGTCATGAGAAGAATTGGTATTACACGGAAGGCTTTGCAGAGATGAAGTCGAGAGACCGTTGGGAGGCCCCCCTTCGCGCGCCACCTCGGCGACGGGGAGCCTAGATCTAGGCTCCCTCGCGCGAAGGGGGGCCTCCCCTAGGTTTTTTTAACGGAAATGCCAACTTGGGTAGACTTTTGATATTTTTTTCAAATTGGTATACGTTGCGAGATCTTATTGGGTGTGACGTGTCCCGTTGTTAGCTGACTGTGCATGTAAGGGACAAAATTAGATTGAATTATTAAATCGACAAACAACAATAATCTAAGGACTTATTAGAGTAAATTTGGAAACCTAGGGACCATTTTAAAAAAGAGTCTAAAATCCAGAGACGAAAATGATCATTAACCTTTAATCAAATAAACAAAATTAAGAATCTATCTCTTGCCCCCGCAAAGATTTGACAAATCCCCTCTCAAATATATAAAATGTGAAATATACATTTTTATCTTGGTATTAACACTAATAAATAATTTTTATTTTTATTTTTAAAAGATCTGAAAACACATTTAAATAAGATTTTAAACAAATTCAAGATACCACACAAATCTTTAAAAATTAAGAATTTTCTTAAAATTTTAAAGTATAAATCGTAAACCATTTTGAAAATTAAAACATAATTTTTTTAAAAAATATAATATAATATGAGAGTTTTCTCTTCCCCTTGAATCTCTTCAAAGACTCTTATCATATCTTTACAAGAATATTTTTCTTACCATGCTCGAATACTAGCAAAACAAATATAATCATTGTTTGTAATTAACGATTTTTAATTAATATAAACGTGGGCAACTATATATTCTTAAGCTAGCCAATAAAACTTATGTTAATTATTAAGATCTCATTATTTAAATAAAAAAATATGAGGTGTAAAGTGTAAATTCAATATGATAAGCTTGATAATTTGAAGTGCAAATCGGAAATTTTACTCAATATAAAAGCACAATAAAAAATATAATATTCATATCATGTGGCTGTGTATTTGATAAATTAAGATGGTTGATTGCGTAGAAAGCTTCCAAAAAAAACAGAGAAGAAAAGAAAAGGTCATTCCAAGAAAGCTTCATAATGAAGTACCATATATATATATATATATAATTAATCTAAATTTTTTAATGTATTAATTATTTCCGAGTATTTTTCTAGAAATTGCCTCGTTGAAACTGTGATCGATGGATGTCCCCGGCCCCGGCTTGAACACGATGCGTACACGCTTATGTACCCGCGAAAGCTCTGTGCTGATGGTGATTGGCAGTGTAATCTAAACCACTTCTAGACGAGTGTCGGTTTGACGACCGGGTCGTTTTGTCTATTTTTTTCTTCTTTCGTTCAGAACCGGCTCAATAAAAAATTGAGGTCGAAGGCCATACTAAAAATTAGGCCTTTTATATCAATTTTTTAAAAAAATATTTAAAATTTTATTAAAAAATAAATTTTCAGATATAAAATTACTAATCAAGTGGGCCTAAATCTCATTTTTTTTAATTTATTTGTTCATGTATTTAAGGGCTTTTTAAAATTTTTATTTTTATTTTTATTTTTTTTAAATTATGGGGCCTCTTGCTCAAAGTGAGGCCTTAGTCAACTGCCTAAGTTGCCTAGTGGTTGAGCCGGCCCTGCTTTCGTTTCAAGCACAACGTACGATCGATCGAGGCTCCGAATTCTTTTCTTTTTTAGTATGTCCTATATTAATTGGTCTGAACTTTGAAATATTTGCTTGGTAACAGTAGTAAGATACCGCCCGCGTCAATCCCACCCTTCCCAGATTCTCAAGTACCGCAAATTGTGGAGGAATTAGGGGTTGCTTAACAGAAATCGAAATTAAATTAACAAATTAATTTCAAGGAATGATCTCACCCTATTAATCAAGTTAACATTTTAATATCTAAAAAAATATGTTAGCATAATCTTTGATATATATTGTGCAGCAATGATAACTATATAATATAATGGTGACGACCGTGACCTAGTAACATGAGTATAACGGCAGCAACAATCTTCCAAATGTACCAACGATTAATATAGATATATATTCCAAAATAGATGCCATGACCAAAACTATTATATATTATATTGATGATAGAAGACGAAGGAAGTGGCACAATAAATAAAATATTCAGTACATGTCTTATATCGTGTTATAGAATAAACATTGATTCAATATAATTTAACTGGGTTGGATTTTTAGGACACTGGATTTGGAAAAAGAAAAGATCAATTGTCCGAAGATATATATATATATATATATAGTTTCAAACTTGTAGTTGGCAGATAGTCGTCGGAGTAGATACTAAAAGCATATTCCCAACGAAAGCACATCGAAAGATATAGTCCTTAAAGCTATATTATATAAAATATGGTTGGTTTTATGTACATAATTAGATCTTTAGTGGGTAGAAAATCTCAACTCTAAAAAGCTTATAGCAGCTTCTTCCGAGTGTTAATCCATGGCTACCACCACCAGCAAGATTCAAAAGGGCCCATCACCTGTTTCCACTTCTTGTTCTGAAACCCAATTAAAGTACCAGGTTTTCCTCAATTTCAGAGGGGAAGACACTCGTGATAATTTCACCGACCATCTCTATTGCTCTTTGGTGGAGAACGGGATTCACACCTTCAAAGACGCTGACAAGCTTGACGTCGGTACAGACATGAAGCAGAATCTCTTAGATGCAATCAGGAAGTCGAAGATGGCACTCGTCGTTTTCTCAAAAGATTACGCATCTTCCACCTGGTGCTTGGAAGAACTTACAGAGATTTTTAAATGCATGAAGGAGAGAGGGATGAAAATTTGGCCCATTTTCTACCATGTGCAGCCCAGTGATGTGCGGCAACAGAAGGGAACTTTTGGGGAGCCGTTCGTTAAACATTCGAGAAATTTCAAGGAGAAAGTGGATCAGTGGAAATTCGCTTTGAAACAAGTGGCCAGTCTTTCCGGAAGCCATTTAAAGGACGGGTAAACTCTTCTGATCCTCTCTACTGAAGTCTTCTAGGATTCTATTAGATATCTATTTTCTCGTCCATGGACCATAATCGTATAGGGTAAACTCTTCTGATCCTCAAAGGAATGTACATCAGCGTGTCACGTCCCCAGATTATATTGAATTTGTGGGCTCTCTTTCTCGTTTGCGTTGAACTGAGTTGACTCATCAAAAGATTTTTGTTTCATTTGTCTTTCTTACAGGTCTGAGTCGCAGTTTATTAAAAGCCTCGTTGGAAAGATATCTCGTGAATTGATTGATTATACAACACCGGTTCCTAGTACAACACCCGGACTTTCCTCCTCCCAAAGTACCATTGATGCTTTCGAGAAAGAAATTGAGCAATTGAAACAAGAATTGCTCGAAAAAAATCAAGAAGTGCTCGAGTTACGCACGCAGGTATATATATTAGTTTCAAATTCCGCGAGGTTGTTTTGGCGGGATCTATATAATCTTATGAATATGATTCATGTCTTTAGGTGGCGAGCCTGTGTAAGAGATGTCAATCTCAAGATAGAGAGCTTCAAAAGTCAGCAAATGAGTCTCAGGAGATTATGGCACAGGCTGCAAAGAAATATGCTAAATCGAAAGCTGCGAAGAAAGTTATACAATCACTTTCAGAAAAGATGGTGAATGAAACTACTCCTTGGAAATCTTTTGGTTTATGATCATCTACAATCAATGCTTTAATCATTTTAACTAAAATTGTTATTCTAAGGGTATATATTCAGTTCATGATTTAATCCCTTCAAAACTATGGTTTCCCCTCAGTGTGTTTTATTTGACTGATCTTAATTAACTTGAACTGCTACCCGTACCCGTGATTAGATTTCATTAACCAATCTTTCACTGCATTCCAGCTTAAAGATATGTCTGGGAGGCTACCATCTGGAGAGGAAAACGTAACATATGTCGAAGAACAAAATGGCATTCATCACCATCCACAAACACAGGGAGAGCACCCTCCGAGTCCTAATTCAGAAAGTGGCTGTCATTTGGCTTCTACCTCAGGGATTGACCCTATTTCAGTACTGGACAGAGATCAGGGCTTAATTCCTTCGCCGAGGTATGATCTTCATGGAACTAATTATGAAACCAACGTAGGCCATCAAAGCCCGGAGCAAATGACCTCCAGTGTACCCAGTGAATATCTAGATACGAGCTGGCTTCCAAACGGCCATGAGGAAGGTGTGAGATCTAGAAATTATGCACTGGCAGATGGGTACAGTGATGAAGTTCGGCAGGAATATTGGAGGGAACAGTACGTGCGTGGTGTCTATATAACTCTTGAGATACTGCGAGATGGGACTACAAAGCTCAGACGACTTCAGTTCAGGTACTTGGAACAAGATTATATAGTGTGCATATTATGAACCTGGCCGGCCTGTACCCATGTGTCAAACATTTGCTCTATGTTTTTACCTTATGTCTGAGCTATAGTTAATTAGTACTCTTCCAGTATGTAATTTATCGAATATTGCTTGCAATTATCTGACATCGTAAATGCATTTGCAGCCCGAAAGTATTTGATGTACACCAAGCTAATACTTGGATGTCAAAGAATCTAAAAGAACTGCGTCAACTGTACAATGTTCGTTGGTCAGACAAGGAGCCTGTAGCTTCTGGCCAGGTTGCGGCAAAGCTGGGAGCTGTCTCACCAGCTTCCCAACCTAAACGAACGTGAAATATGGAACTCCGTACGTTGGGATATTTTTGTCAGTAATTTTGATCATGCAAAACACCCAGCTTCTGTGTAGTCTTTCATTTTTTTTTCTTCCTTTTCTTTTGTATATATGATCCTGTAATGTAGGCCAGAAATATACCTTTACAGATTGGGCAAAGCCCATATAAACTCAGTCAAATCACAGAACCAGGGAGGGGCAAGTCGGCCTCCAATATTATACGAATACAGATTGCATAATTTGTAGTGCAACACACTAACTTTACAGTGGATTTCTGTTGTGATCTCCAGACAGCACCAATTAACACGCACCAACTTCGAGGCCTTAAGCAAAAAAGTTAAAAATGATCAGGTATCTTCGAATTCATGGTAGTGAGCGAATATTGTAATTGTAATAGTGAGCAAATAACACGCACCAACTTTGTCTTGGCCTGAGGAGGAAGCTTTCTGAAGAGTTTCATAAATCT
Organism: Myrica gale; assembly: GCA_963930655.1. NCBI lineage: Eukaryota > Viridiplantae > Streptophyta > Magnoliopsida > Fagales > Myricaceae > Myrica > Myrica gale. The sequence goes on from OZ005615.1 coordinate 21,852,230, forward strand.
CCAAAGAAAGGAAGAGAAAAATAACCTTTTTAAAGAATTCTATAAATATAATCTAAATAAAGGAAGACCAATCACTTCTCTAGATAATTCTATAATTCTTTAGATTAGAGAAGATCAATCACTTTCTAGAAAGTTCTATGAAAATATCTTAGAGTTCAAATAGAAGTATCTTTTCTACAAAGTGATACAAAAAATATATTTAGAGTGTAATCAATATCTAAAGTTTTTTGCCATAAAAATATCATAACTAGATATTTTAGATGAAATGTATGGCCAAGATTTAATTTATAAGCATGTGAAGGCCCACCATTTGGTACAAATCAAGCTAATACAAGAAAAATAAAAAATAAAAAACAAAAAACAAAACAAGTTTGAGAAATTGAATCGTGATCTTTTATATCTCTCCTCGCTACCTCTTCCACAAAATTTATTATACAACATAACAAAAATAGCTAATTAAAAGAGTGGAATGAAAAATTGCCCAGGCGGCCTCCAGCTTGATCAAGCTGTTTGAAGGCCAGGATCGAGAACAACTTGAAGCTTCTGTATTTGGTATATTAGATGATCACTCGTATGCATGCTTAAGCCTTGAGGTTTCATATATAAGCATGCATACTCGTTTTTTTTTTCTACTATGTGAAACTCATTTATCTGCTTGAATTACTCGTTTTTCGAAGGCATATTGTTTCGTACCAGGACCTGCTGCAGTTCGGTCGGGACCCACACCCCCTCTCAAGGAACTGAAGCAGACTCGAGCTCTATAATTTGTGGGGCTTACCGGCTTAATCTTTGGGGGCTCTCCCCTTGTCCTTTAATACTTTACTTGGAAGAAAAGAAAGCTATTAACAGGCCGCATTTGTTTTAATTAGCATACAATTAACGGACTTTATATTTTTTTTCCCAAATATAATCATGCAGATTTTAATCTGGACTTTGGGTTCGTTAATTTGCATCATAATTTATACGTCGGATTTAACAGGATAATAAAAATAAATTTGTAACTAAATTCTCTGCTCTCTGTTTATAAAGGTTTTGGGTCCATTGGAGCCGGTTAATAATAATAAAAAAATAAGAAATTCTAGAGTTAATTCACTTTTTGCTTTTGAACTATGAATAAATTAGATAAATGACACTTATACCAAAATTTATTATATTATGCCAAGTAAAATAAAAATATTACAACAAAATTAATTAATTAATTAATTTTTTTAATTAATTTTTTTAATATTATTATTTTACTGATGTGACTCAATAAAATTGATGTGACATTTTTTAATAATTTTTGATAAAAGTGTCAATATTTGATTGGGTGTGATGTGGGTGACTATTAGGTGACATAACATTTTAGTAACTGAAGTAGACGGAATGACTAAATTAATAAACAAAAATAAATTAAAGATGAAATTGATCAAAACGAAAACCTAGGGATAATTTTTTAAAAGACATAAAACTGATAAGTGTAAAATGGTCAGTAACCCTTAATATTAATACATTAATTTTTATAATTTTGAAGTTAAATATGATAAAATTTGTAGTTGGCCTGAGATTTAGTTAAAGCTACCCGTACATGGAAAGAATTTCCGTAATTAAATTTACATAAAAGAAAAACATAGATATTTGTGATCTGAGGGGATCCAAGGATCGAGATCTACCTGGGAGTCCCAGAGTTGGCTGGACTCTGGCCTTGTTCGCTTCTGCTTAGGATTTTATGTGATTATAAATACATGGCCCATGTAATCTCTCTTTCTGTTTCGCTTTCAAGATCCGTTCTCTCAGAGAAATCGTGAAATATTCTTGGTCGTGGAATCAATGGCTACTACCAACACTCGTCTGTCGGTAAACATAGACGCAGAGCGAGTGCACACCGCGCCACCAACGGGCACGCTCGAGGTCCACCGCAGCAGCGAGTACCAAAAACTCATGCGGGTCCGCAACGGCGACTCAGTCATTCTGGACTACATCATAACCGCTTCTACGACTGTACTTGAACTCCAAGTCCCAACCCAAGTGCTCCTATTCCCGGACCGCCACCGAGACTACCTTTCCACCGCAATCTCACGTCTCAACCTCGGGCCTGAGGACCGCGAAGACGTGACCCACTGCATCGTGTCGATGGCGTTGAACCAGGCGGCCGGCCCCAGCGGATTCACGGGATATTCCATGGTCGTCGACTTAAACTTCAGGCAAATCGACGAAGTTGACGAACGACTCCATACGTTTGAAACAACGTTGATGGAGGAGATGGATTTGGCACCTAAGGGTGCTCCGAGAAGTGCGGTCTACAGGCTGATCAAGAACGGGAGCTTTGTTGCGAGAAAGACTGATGAAGATTTGGGTGCATGCGGTATATGTTTGGAGGACTTCTCATCACCGGTGTGCGCGAATCAGCTTCTTCGGATGGATTGCTCTCATGTTTATCATAAATCTTGTATACTGCCCTGGTTAGCCAAGTCCAATACGTGTCCAACATGCCGTGTCAAAGTAGATTGATGTTATTGATACTATTTGTTCGATTATTTTCCTCCTCAATTTTCTGGAAACTTTTGTTTCAAACCTTTTGCTTCAGAAATTTTGATATTGCTTAAGTTAATTTTACAATTGTTAATAAGCCATGAATAACCCAGATTTTCTCTCTGGTTGTAATTCATAGTAGACCAGTTAAACTTGGTTTCCTTCGCTATGCCGGTTGTGTTTCTTGATTTATTTGATAAGTAGGGAATGTGATGTTCTTTGGATCGATGGGTTTTGTTTATTATACGAAATCAAAAATTAATCTATCCTTATACTTTCCCTCACAATTATTTTTCGAAGAATATAAGGTAATATGAGGATCTAAACAGTCTACTGGTCTTACAAAAATTAAGTAATTATCAAATTATTGATTCAGCAGCTACACCAAAGGATTATTTTTCGAAGAATATATTTTTGAATTTGAAATTTTGAAAACAACATGCCTCTAAAGACATATTTGTTTGCCTAAAATTTTGAGGCCCAAAATTTCCAACAAAATAAATATATTTTAAAATTTCTAACTTTTACTTGTATATTTAAACCTTTTCACAAATTTCAATAAATTTTAAAATTCAAAATTTTTTTAAAATTAAAATTTTTTTTAAAATTTTTAAAATATTTTCTAAAATTTGGATAAACAAGCTGACCTGAACACCCAGCTTTAACCAATAATTGAACAATTTTTTTTTTATAGATTCTCTCTCTTTATAGATTCTTTGATTTGAAATTTTCGCAACGATGTTCACACACACACATCTCCTCCAAAAGACGCTGACCCGATTTCAAAAGTTTCAAATGCCACTGCAATTTCTTAAATATACAAAATTGTCATTTCATCATTTCTTTATTCTTCTTCTATTTCGGGATAGTACAAAACTGATGCATGATAATAATGAGGTGTCATAATTACTTCCACAGTCATATTAGAATTTTATTTTAATCAGGATGCATCTCAATTTAACCGGTTGTCTCCATGTGACTTATATAAATACATTGCTAATGCATTCCCTCTTTCACTTTTGGGTCTCCACCAACTTCCTTTGAGATCTTGATTGCTTTCATCAAGTTTCTCTCTCGAGTGCGAAACTTTATGGTGGGTTTGTTTCGTAAAATTTTAATGTTGTTAAAATTTTAAGTATTTGATTTAGTGAAAAAGTAAAAAGAGAGATAATTTTTTATATTTTTTGTTGTGAAAAATAATGATTTGATGAGAAAGAAATATTATATTATAATATTATATTGTGTTAACATTTTAAGAGGAATAAAATTTTACAATGCAAACACAAGCTTAGGCTTAATCATCAAGTTTCTCTCTCAAGCGTGAAACTTCGGCCGTGGAGTCCATGGCTACTACCAACGCGGCTCTAGATGTATAGATATCGCCTCGGCTGCACCTAGGCCCATTTGCGGGCACAATCCAGTTTCACTGCGGCCCTTTGTATAAAAAACTATGGCGGAGGCCCAACTCCGAGGGGTTGACCCTTCAATCTTATGTTTAAACCCCTTTGACGCCTGTGCTCAACGTCCAAGTCCCTGCCCAAATGCTCTACTGCCCGGCCAGCCACCGACACTACCTTTCCGACAGGATCGTAGGGCTCGACCTCAGGTCTGAGTACCACGACGAAGTGGTTCAGCGCATCGCGCCAGTTGCGTTAAGCATGGCAACCAACCCCAGCGGGGTCACGGGGTATTACATGGTCGTCGACTTACTATTCTACCAAATCGACATAGTTGACGAAAGAGTCTGTGGGGTTGAGATGAGTGGTGGGGAGTTTGAGTTGGGTGCACAGAGAAGCATCGCGATGGACGGGCTGAACAAGACCGGCAACTTTGTTGCAAGAAAGACTGATGATCAAGATTTGGGTACGGGCGATATATGTTTGAAAGATTTCTCATCTTCGGTGGGCAAAGGTCAGCTTCTCCAGATGAATTGCTCTCACGTTTATCATGAATCTTGTGTACTAACTTGGGGGTTTTGGATTCAATCCAGACCGTACGGATCGAGACACAGTCGAGATTGAATCTCATAAAATCTAACGCATCACAGGTCTTCTCCTCATTTAATAGGGCCTATGAGGCGTTGGCTCGACTGGCTCCTCGTGGTGACGACCAAGCAAGCATCAGTACCATTTTTTCTCTTTTAAGCTGCACTAGTCGGACCACTAAACAAGTTGTGCAACCAGTTCTCCGACCGGATAAGACTGAAACACGTTTTTTTCTTTCTTTCCAAATCCTCCATTTCAAACTCTAACTTCTAAATCCTAGCTTTTAAATCTCTCAAATCCCACGACTCTCCTCTCCCTCTTTCTTATTGCCGAGTTACTTTTTTTTTGGCTTACTGAGAGACTTTAGGAAAATAAGAAATCGCACGCAGATCACGGCCCAAACACATACTTATTACATGTCGTGATTTCTTTAATGTACATGTAATCAATATAAAAAATGTTAGAGATTTGGAAAGCCGATGTTTTGAAGTACTACACGGCCCAAACGCTACTCGTGTATGTGATGCTGATGGTTGAAATTTGGAAAACCGATGTTTTAAAGACATGCTTTAAGCGTTGATATTTTAAAGAAATTTGAGAAGCCAATGTTTTAAAGTTGTTTCATCGTTCCACTTAGAATAACTTTGTAAAATAGTCGAAGTGCAGGAGTGCACTTTGAAGATGTATTGAAATTGTATTGAATTTGATTTTTATTGTCTGTAGAAGATGTTACAATCATAAAGGAATGAAATATAACAATGATGAAAATTGTAAAGGCATATCTTTTGACAACTATGTTATTCGTATCTGATATAACAATATAAGCATATTTATGTCATAAATAGGTTCCCTTGAAGATGTGATGCAATATTTTTATTGTTATTGCAAGACAAAATTATGTTTGTTTCATAAATTTTTAGGCTCTCCTTTAACAAAAATAGAAGAACTTTATTTTTTTCCTTTTTATTTTTGTTTAATAGAAAAACTTTCTATCTCAACTAATGATGCAGTTCGACCAGTAATTTTTGGTGAACTGATTTTTTTCTCTAATGATGCGGTCAGGCCATTATTTTTACCTCAATAATGCAATGCAGATGTGTTCCAGTTGTATCAGTCGAAGAATTAGTAGCACAATTTGTTTAGTGGTCCGACTAGTGAGTCTAAAGAGAGAGTACAATGAACTGATGTATGCCTGATCAGCACCACAAGGAGCTCAATTGAGCCAACGCCTCACAAGCCTCATTAAATGAGGTGGAGACATGTGAGATGCTAGATTTTATGAGATTCAATCTAGACCGTGGGTCTGAATATGTTTGGACTCATACGGTCTAGACTGAATCCAAATCCCTACCTTGGTTGGTGAAGTCCAATACATGTCCAACATGCTGTCGCCAAATAGATTGATGTTCTTCTTCCTATTTGTTTGATCTTTTTTCTTCAATTTTTGTTCGAAGCATTTGTTTCAATCCTAATTTGCTTCAGAAATTTTGATGCCGTTGCTGATTGAGTTTTACAGTTGGTATTAACAGATCATAAATCCAGACTTTTTATGTCGTCGTAATTCGATCTTTTCTACATTTATTGCTTTTTCTGTTGTGTTCCTTATTTTATCGATAGTTATATATGAAATTGGATGTTCTTTGGATGGGTTTCTTTGTTTTTAGAAAAAGATGAGTTAAGTAGAAGCACGTTGCGCATGCAGCCGTACCAAACGGAGTCGACAGTTCGGGATCGGAAATCTCCAGTAAATTGTTTGCTTCCTCAAAATTATCAGTGGAAAGTGGAGACGGCTTCGTCGCAATATTGGAGGAGCTGTAACCCTTCTTCGTCTCTCTTCTTTCTTCTTCTTCCTCGCGAGGATATATATTGCATTTGTGAAAATTTCCACCTCTAAACAATAAAATTTCAATATTTTCACCTAAATTCTAACATATTTTTACAAATAATAAAAAACTTCATTATTTGCTTTTCTAGTAATTAAGAATTCTATTATTTGCAGAAATAGAGATATTACGAAATAGATTTTCCCATTAGATGCAAGTATACTTGAGTTGAGGGCAAAGATACCAATAACTTCCCTTAATCCAAGGTCAATGTCCACTAAAGAAAGCTACTTTACTTATACCTAATATAGTAATATGGGGATTGCTGGGCATCCAGCCCCCACTTCCCGCCAGCATCCCGCTGGCTGACGTGGAGGTGAGGCCCAGCAATTTCTCCATATCAGCCAGCGGGACGTGGGCGGGATGCCCAGCATTTCCCTACCTAATATAGAGTCTTGGCATGCTTATTTATTTTTACCTAATTTATCTTCCCCCATGTTATTTGCTATGTTGGCGTTTATATATAGGTTCACCTTTTCTCACGGGTTTCTTCCTTTTTTAATTGTTCATAATTGTTAGATGATGACTTCCTTTTATTACTATGCTTTTGATAAGTAAACCGATCGTATCATTTACGTGTACGACGTCCCATGAGAAGAAAATGTCCCATTATTCCATGATTCCGAATTCGAAAGCAAACCCTTGATTTTGACATATCACAATATATATTATTGAATGCAGTCATGTCTATTAACTTTCATCAATATCTTAATGTTTTGGAATTTATTTTATTTTATTTTGAATCTATTATCGGTGACTTCTCCAATAAAATTATATATTTTATAGATGATGGGTAGTAATTATAACTAGGTTCTAGTGTGACTGGGATCAAAACGAACGAGATAATACGTCCCACCATTATGGTTAAATTAATGTATTAATGTTACCTATGGAGTCCTTATATCCTAAATTAATTTGGTAATTATTTTTATTTCTTATTTTAAAAAAACGGGTGCTACAAATTAACCTTAATATTTAGAGGAGATATGCCTTTCCAATTAAATTATTTTATAAGACAATCGGGACAATCGGATCCTTCAGCACCTTCATATTCACTGAACTAGCCCAGTTGATCAATTTCTAGAGTTATTGGCTTTATGGCCGGGAGCGTCCCAAATAATTTGATGGATAAGAAATTATGAGTTTCAGCCTCCCGCTAGGAGCTGACAATTTTATGTATTATTGAATTTGAGTAATTTTATAATTCCGCAAAAAGTAAGAAAGGATAACGATGATGTCAAAAATCACCACTAGTCGGAGCCGATCAGATCTGAAAAGGAACAAGAGGGGACGACATCGGATCCGGAGACTCTAATACCTAAGTTAGATCTCAAGAAGATTTGAACATGAGAAGAGCAATTGAAGCTTGAGTCTAGAGAAGTAATGAGACTTGAGAAAATATGAAGAATAATATTTGTCTATTTATATGTGGAGGAATTAGAGTTCTAAGAGGAGTCTTAATAATGTGAGCCTTAGGACTCTTTAAAATGGTTGAGGAAGAAAATATGGAGGGATAAATTCTCATGTGCGCGAGCTAGAGGCCTTGGGCGCCTGTGGCCTTAGACGGTGGGGTTGGACCAGTCATATTATGGTCCATCAGATAAATATAAGTGCTTTGAAAAAAATATAAATAAGATATTTGACATGATTAACACCCAATTGAATTCTTCATTTTTTTATAATATCTATTTAATTGGATAGGAAGTTGATAAGTCTCTTTGAAATATCTAATATTTGTCTGCTGTATCTAGGTGTAAATGATAGGACATACTTATCTGTCAAGAGTAAGAATTATAATATTTAATAAATATACTCTTAGAACCATCAATTATTGAGTTTTTAACGTATTTAACTTAAATTATTAATTTTAACACATTTCATTATTTAATTATTAATGTTAGACACATTATAACCTAACGATTCACTTAATTTGATACATTAACACCCCCAATTATCAATTTAGATACTTTGACAATAATACTCTAAAAAACTTAATAAATTAATAATTATATGAAAAGTGTGAAGGATCGAGAGCTACAATTAGTCAAAAGCTCAAGCTATTAACCAATGTACAACCTTATTTCCTTATAATACATAACGTAGAGCCTCGTACTAATTGATAAGAGCATTTTTAACAGACTCTCTATTCTAACATTTTGATTAGAATAGAGAGTCAATTTAACCAAAAAGTCAAAAAACACTTCTCAACAGCCTCTCTACTATAATAACTTTTAACAAAAAATTTGAAGAAGTGAACCGTGACTCTCTATTTTTAGAGAGTTACTATTCACCTCACTATCTTAAAATATTAATATGTATATCTTTTTTTTCTTTTTCTTCTTATTTTTTCTTTTTAGAAAATTATTGTTCACTTCACCATCTTAAAATTTAAAAAATTTCAACCGTTAGTAAAATAAAAAAAATAAAAAAACGATCTTTTTATGATAAGACAAATATTAAAAAAATATGACTGTTACCATAAAATGAATATTCAAAAATATAAAATGTTAGAGAAACAATAAAGAAATCTTTGAAAATAATATTTAAATAAAATAATAAAAATAGATGGTTAAAATAGAGAAGCTACTGAGAATGTTTTTTAAAAGTTGATAGTTAAAATAGAGAAGTGTGCTTTTCAATTAAAGTAGAGAACCAAATTTAAAGAGACTGCTAGAAATGCTGTAAGTGGTTCTCTAAATGGGCACGAGGAACTGCACCACGCGGCTGTCAATAAGTTGGATAGTTAAGCACTTTAACGGGTCAAAAGATTATTACTAACTCAGGTATTTATCTAAAAAAAATAACCTCATTAGTTTATCAAGAAAAAGAAAGAAAATAAAAATAAAATCGAAAAACCATAAAATAAAATTAAGGGAAAAACAAAAGTGGGACCTTAGCGCACGGCTTGGCAAATTACAATCGCAGGCGCTCCCTGTAGAAATGCCCACAGAATCGGATCCCCCTCTGCTTCCTCCTCCCGCATATAAAATGAAGTCCACTTTCTTAGATCCTTCGTTAGAGCCTCCCATGAATCAAGCCTTCTATCACCACGTCATCGTTTTGCACATACACCACCAGACAGACTGACAGACAGCGAGAGAAAGAGGTTGTTTCTCAGATCTCAATTAGTCTCGTCCCGTTTCGCTCTCTTAAGCACCAAATGGCTTCCTTCATAGCATGCGATACAAACCCTTGTGCAAATTCTTTCAATTTCTTCTATAAATGCCTAGATCCTGTTGTATGATTCTTATGCGTGGATACGGTTATTATTCTTAATTTACTCGACTTCTTTTTTCTGGGTATTCATATATATGAGTTCTTTATGAAACAAACTTTTTTTAGATATTTGAAGTTCCCGTCTTTTTCAAGTAAGGGATTGCTTTTCCTATATGGGTTTCTGCTTTTTTTTGTTATTTTGGAGTCATGGGGGAGAGATTATTGTTTGCTGCTGTGAGGGTCTTAGGATATGGGTTAATGGGTCTATACATCCATCACTTTGGGAGATTGCAAGTGAAAAAATATTTCTTGTCCAGAATCACGAAAGGACGAAATTGGAAGAATCACTGTCTTGGTAGGGCATACATACATGTTTTTGGAGCATGGCTTTCTACAAAAATGGCTGCATTAGAGGATAGCAAAGAAATTTGGTGTATAGAGCACTTGGGGCCTGTTTGCATATTATTGTTAGGTGGGTACGACGATCGCCTGGGCGTGATGTGCGTGCTCAGTTGGTTCTGTCGTATGCTAGTCTGATATGATACGGAATCATTTGAGTAAATTGTTTTAGGCACGTACTTCTGGAGATTTGTGGGTATGAATGTGCGCGTATACAATAGGGCGTCTAACTTCTAGCTGTCAAGTTTTGGGAACTTTGTGCCACTGGTTTTTGGATCAAATGACATGTCCTGCAACGAAGTTTGAAGAGTTAACATAACATAGTGCAACTGACACAAATCACAAATTCGGGTAGTCTTCTCCCGAGATGTCCCAAAAAATTACTAATGGAATTGCTGCTTCTTGTGCTACTTATTGAAACGTCAATATCATTTCTATTTCATTCCTTACCTCCAGTTCACCACTCACTCTTTTGTGCCTTCTCAAGTTCGAGGCATAGAAATAGCAGGGTGTAGGGTGTTGGCAACATGTAATAGGTTCATAGGAACAAAAGGCATTGAGATTTTTTTTTCTGTATTTCCTTACAACTTTCTGGATGCAAATTTCTCTGGTGTTTGCGAATTGGTTGAACATTGTGTTAGAATTGCATCGAATTCTAGAATTTGAAAACTGCAAGAAGGTGGCTTGGTGGTTTTACTTGGGCAGATGAACTGCCGTTCCATTGTCTATTAGCAATGGAAGATTAAAAAAATTTCATTCAAACCTGCATTCTGTTTCCAACTTCTTCTGGATTGTAAATGAAGAAAGAGGATCACCAAAGAAACGTGGAAGGTATAGAATGAACAACACCCCAAATAGATAGTTATTCCTATTGCAAGTATGAGGTAAAATTCTGTTTATTCTTATCTATTTATAGCTTCAATGAAGCTTGTATTTCTTGTTTCAGTCTGCATGATCTATTGATGCATTAAAATATACGATTTTCATCAAGGTTTGAAAATCTCTGAAGTGGACTAAAAAAAATAAGAGTAAAATGAAAGCTAAAAGTATAGGTTGGCTAATTTGGTTATTGGTTGGTGGAGTGTTATTATTGGTACCCTGTTTCTTCGTCCACAATAGTGCGACGGGTTAGGTGCAATAACTTGTTTCACTGTCTGCCTGTACTTATTTTCTGTTTGTTCTTTCTTGTTTATTTTTTTTGTTCCTTTTATGGGTAAGGGAGGGGGTTGGTGTTGGAGCTATGGGAGCGGGGCTATAAAAGCTGTCTTTCTTTTCTTAATCATGCCTAAAAAGAGAGCTTTTTGTGTCACCTTTTATCTTTTGTTGGGCAAATAGGAATGCGTGTACAATGTACCACAAACAGTAGTGAGACTCTTTTTCATGAGTAGTAGATTAACTTGGGGATCTGTGGTATTTTGATTGAGTTTTTAGATGGTGACCTTGTTGGGTAGGTACTCTTTTTTGTTGAAAGATTACCGTGTTGAATAGAAAAATGTCCATTTTGACACTGGCCTCCTAATTTCTGATCTCATTAGATATTTACTAGTAGTTCTCAATGTGCTTCTGCATTGTTATGACAAGCATTTGAGGAAAATTGATGGAGAGTTTACAGGTTTTATTGTCTGTGTTGTAGCACTAAACGTAACTTGGATTAGAGCTGCTTTCTTGTTGGTTTTCTTAACATTGCTTATTAGATGATTCAAAGTGTGGAATGTTATGTCAGAGATGTGAAGATAATACGGTTATCTAATTGCAAATGCAATATGCATTTTTGCTACACAATTTGCTGATCTGCCCTAAGTTAGAGGATATTAGATTATATTTCCTTATGATTTTTAGGATTTGTTTTGTTCTTTTCTTCTTGATCACTCTGGAGCCCAATTGAGCTCAAGTTGTGTTTCTTGTTATCGAGGCTCTTTATGTTGAGAGAGAGGGAGAGTAGATCAGTTTTATCTAAGGAATTTTATGTACTAAATTATTTTCTTCATGCTTGTATCAATCTGGTTTTTAATGAATAAGATTTGCACTTTGTCCTTCATATAGAAAAAGGTCGACACCAATAGGGTTGCAGGACTCCCATATTCTCTTTCTGCAAAATGTCAATAGGAAACTCCTCATGTTTGATAGTAGAATTCTGATTGTTTTCCTTTGTTCTATCATGGCCTAAATTTGCAGCAGTCAACTTGTGCACAGGGAGATTGCTCAAGAGTCCAAACATGAGTTTGCTATGTCTTGCATGTCACCATGTAGAAAGTCCATCACACTCTTTTAGGAGTTTCTCGTCTTCTGACAACGATGGAAGATGTTCTGCTATTGCCAACTGCTTAACTCAGAAGTTATCTCTAAACCCCTCAGCAGCAAACTCTTGGATCACATCATCATCCAAAGTGACCCCACAACCAACAGCAAGCAATAATGGAATGACGGGCACCCCACGTCTTATCCGAAGCCGTGCTGTGAGAAGGGATCTTGTGAGAGACTGGAACTTTGATGAGGCTGTGATGGAGCGTTGATTTTGTCTGTTTGGCGTCTGGAAGAATTACCACTTCTCCTCTCGTTGGTTAGGTTTAGAGCACGGTCTTGCTTTATTTTGCTAGTTATCCCTTATGGATGCAATTGGAAAACTCTTTTCCAGGAAGAGTTTGAGCATTTGTAGCCATTTAAAAGAAAATTGAAATTTGCTCAATTCCTAGTCCCTAATCCTGTTTTCTTGGTTTGCTGACTGATATTCCTTGGGAAACCTGGGCTTTCGTTCTGTTAAGAGTAACAGATGTGATCAGAAGTCCAAAAAGAAAAAGGGTGACAGTAAGTGGCAGAGTATAGAGAACAGCAAGCATGGTAAATGAGACCATCAGGCATCAGCCATATGAGTAGCAACAAAAACCAGAATTGAACGTGGGAGAGAATTGAAAAAGGATATATATTTACAAAACCAGTATAATGTCAATCATATATCTCTATGAAAAGATAAAACACCACTAATTATTGGGATTCTATTGTTATTATTTACATATTCTTAATCTTTGCCCAGGATCATACACTTCTTTTTCAACCCTATCATCACAAATATACATCCAGTCGTACCGAGCTAATCAGTGGGTTTCTGTTCATGATCGAAAATAGGAAGGACAAATGCGACCATCAGGCATCGGCCAGTCCCGGAATAACTGCAGAAAGAAGAATGAAGAAGAAAAGTGTTTGGATTACTGGAATTGTAGACCCTAATACCCATAATGTCTCTTTCTTTCTTTATTTTCTTTGAAAAAAGTAATACCAGATAATTTATCGGTCAGCCAGACTCTTTTTTTTTTGTTAAGCAATACAACATTGATAAATATCAAAGGATACAAAGTAGTCAAGGGGGTCATCCCCCAAATACACCCAAAGATAGTTTTACCAAAGAGCTCCAGACCAGATGGTGGGGGAAATCAGTCAGCTAGACTTGTTCACTGCCAAAGGGCGAGATTTTATAGCAGTGAATCAACGGCGATCCACGTGAGCCAGTTGAGTAGTAATACGGAGCAGGAAACAACTGAAGCAAAGCACACAAGCATGGCTCTCAAGAACAGCGCCACCACCATTTCTTCTTTTCTGTGCTCAGTCCCCACACTGTTCCTCTCGGTCACTGCCCTCCTCTTCACCCTCTCCATAAGCTTTTTGTTCCTCTTCTCCAATCCCCGGACTCAATTCGTTTCCCAAATCACCCCTTCACAACCCCACGATTCCATCAAAGTCTACGTGGCCGACCTACCTAGATCCTTTAACTATGGCCTCCTCGACAAGTATTGGTCCTCTGCCCCGGACTCCCGCCTCTCCATCGACTCCGATCGCCAGATCACCTCTACCCACGGCCCCAGAAACCTCAAATTCGGTCCTTATCCTGAGAACCCACTGATCAAGCAATACAGCGCCGAGTATTGGATCATGGGGGACCTCATGACCCCGGACGACTTACGAAGTGGGTCCTTCGCCAAGCGGGTTTTCGATTCCGTCGAAGCCGACGTCGTCTTCGTGCCCTTTTTCGCGACTTTGAGCGCGGAGTTGCAGCTGGGAACGGCGAAGGGAGCGTTTAGGAAGAAGGTGAGTAACGAGGACTATGAGAGGCAGAGAGAGGTTGTGGATTTTGTTATTAAGACTCCGGCTTGGAAGCGGTCCGGCGGGCGGGACCACGTCTTCGTCCTCACTGGTATATTGTTCTTTTTGTTGTTTTTTTCTGGTTTCAGTTGTAGCTTTTAGTACTGTTCGATTTTGTCTTCTCTGTATTGGTTATTGATGGGTTTGGCGTGATTAGTTATTTATGTTTAGTATGTTTCATTAAATTGTTGAACTTGTTTGTGAATGTTTACTCTGTTGGGTTACTGGGAATGATGAGGATAAAATACCCTGTTTAAGGATTAGTAGATTTAAATCTGTCTGTTGTTTCGTTTCGTTAGTGCACAAGTCCATTTATTTTCCATAGAAGCTCAGGTTTTGATAGCCTGTGTCAATTGTTAGATGTTTGCTCTACAATGATACGTCAAACATCCATTATTATTTCCAATTTGGAAACTCAAAACGAACTCAGAAATTATGACTTTTTTGCCTGAGATATCACACTGCTTGACGGGAAGGAAGGAAGAAACAAATGACTTATTGCATGTTTTAGCAGCTTATAATTTAGTCCTTGAATTCTCAGGTTATGCTAAAACTTGAAGCATTCTTTGGCAGACCCAGTTGCAATGTGGCATGTCAGAACTGAGATAGCCCAAGCTATTCTACTCGTAGTAGATTTTGGTGGGTGGTACAAGCTTGACTCAAAGTCCTCCAATGGTAGCTCGTCAGATATGATTGGGCACACCCAAGTTTCGCTAATCAAAGATGTGATTGTGCCATACACCCATCTCCTACCTAAATTGCAGTTGTCTGAAGACCAGAGACGTCACAAGCTTCTTTATTTTAAGGGGGCTAAACATAGGCACCGGGTCAGTGACATACATATAAATCTCTTTCATGGACTAGTCATAATTTTTCAATTTCTTTGCTTATATTTTTGTTTTGTGTTTTCAACTTCATCAATTAAGTTGAACTTAGCCCCACTACCCTTTTTTGTTGACACCTGTGACTCAAAAATAAGCACTGTTGCTTGAAGATCAATTCCTTTGTGCCTCGTGCCTACAAAAACAAAAAGCAAAAGGTTTCTCCTTAATACTTTTCATCAAGTATAGATTATTTTCACTCGCTCACTTGTTCTATTGACTACACACTCAATCTCTCCATGCGCGTGCTTGTGGGTGGGCGTGTATGTTTCTGTGTGTGCATGCTGACTAGGTAACAACACTGTACCATATGCGCTTGCCTGATTTGTCATGAATCAACAGCTCTGTTTGAAAGAAGTTTCCCTTCACGCAGGACATCTCACCCTAGACAGTTTTAGTTTCTCGTTTGTAGTGATTGCAGTGATCATCTTACATTTTTTTGGCAATTCTTGATTTTGACATGTTACCGAAACATATTTGTGATGGTCTACTGGGATTTTAATATCCTGCTTGCAGAATTTTTTTGTTGGATGAAGAAGTTATACTTATCTTTAAGAAACAACTTTCTAGTCAATGAGAAATAGATTGTGACCATACTGAAGGGCTTTTAGGTTTATTCGGCCTCCTTGTGAATCATACCGTAAATATTTAATCCCATAAACATTGTTGATCGTGTCATTAAAGATAGTCGGCTGCGCTCGTGAATCATAGACTGTAAATATTTAATCCCATAATCATGTTGACCGTGTCATTAAAGATAATCGGCTGCTATGCTCAACATTGACGCTAAAAGAGTTGTTACAGATTAGCAGTGTTTTTTATTCTGAAATAACTCTGAATCCCCAACTGTGCCTGGAACGTTGAGTATCTTTTTCCATTAACAGGGAGGCATAGTTCGAGAGAAATTGTGGGACTTGTTGGTTAGCGAGCCAGGTGTTGTCATGGAAGAAGGCTTCCCAGATACCACTGGGAGGGAGCAGTCGATTACAGGGATGAGAACATCAGATTTCTGCTTGCACCCTGCTGGGGACACCCCCACTTCATGCCGCCTTTTTGATGTCATTCAAAGTCTCTGTATACCTGTTATTGTTAGCGATAACATTGAACTCCCATTTGAAGGTTTGGTAGATTATTCAGAGTTTTCAGTTTTTGTAGCAGTTGGTGATGCGTTACGGCCAAATTGGCTAGTGGGTCATCTCAGAAGCTTCTCTAAAGAGCAGAAGGACAAATTTCGACGAAATATGTCTCGCATTCAACCTATATTTGAGTATGACAATGGGTATCCGGGTGGTATTGGGCCGATTCCTATGGATGGTGCTGTAAATCACATTTGGAAAAAGGTTCACCAGAAATTGCCCTTGATTAAGGAAGCCATTGTCCGAGAGCACAGAAAACCAGCAGGTGTATCAATTCCACTTCGATGTCAATGTATCTAAAAGATAAAGAGTTTGATTTGTTGTTTATTCTATCAGATTTTGTCATGATAATATCTTTTTCCACTATTCATGTGAGAGTTCAGCTTTCTTGAATTTGTTTTGTATTCATGAATCATTAGACGTTGGGATACCAGTCATAGCACTAAAAGAAAAAATAGCAACAGGTGTTTGGGATTCTGTATAAAGGGAGCAGGATATCCATTAATGGAGAAGCGATGGGAATGACGGAACCTGTGGATGTATAAGATAAGATTCTATTGAAAACGAATCCTAATGATTCACTAGGTAGGATGGAGGAACAAACTCTGGATCAATCCACTTTTATTTTGAGAGAGAGGTCATGTCATGGGATAACCCTACAACTGAAATAGATATTGAAAGAGTAAATATTCGGCCGCGAAAGTTTTGATTTTATTGAATTTCTAAATTTTGGTCGATCGATCCTCTCTCAACATCTCGAGTACAAAGCGTCCCTTTGCAGCAAGAAAGGATATCCAATACCCTTTCTCTTCGAAGGAAAACCACAAACAAAACACTTATGACAAAACCAACAACAAGAGGAAGAGTGTTTGGTCACCTTCCTGGGTATTCTCGGATAATATCACTGAACCACGTCAATGTGCAAAGCTACAAAGGTAAGAAATGCTATTGACGAAAGCGATGCGTGGAAGAGGTCAGCCCATCTCAACCAATAATCAGACGGCACAAGCGGTTTCCTCCGGCCACCATTGAAAGTCCATATCCCTCTGAAGGTTGCCATCCCATAGTATAATCGACCGGTCGCAGTCCGAAAGCTGTCTGTGAATGTAAAGAAGATACACGAGGCTGCTGAAAGAGCCAAGAAGAAGCCCATCAGCCAACGGTTAAAGGCTATGCATTCACCATCATTCGTCAAGAGTGGAGCTAAAATGGTTAAGGATGGTGGCCGTGGGTAAGAGAATGTTTACGCGTGCAGTGCCACTAAGGATTGCAGTAACAAGATACATGTAATGGCGTTCATCAGTGTCATCACCATTGAGGTAGTAATAATCGCCTTCGCTCTCGTGGCTTTCGATCGAGTCTTGGTAGATTGTGCTGTCCATCTTAGAGGGAGGCTGTGCAGTCATGACCGGAAGAGAGAGTTTATAGAACCATCAGAGCATGGAAAGAGTTGGGATTCTTTGTTCAAGTTAGGGGTGACAAGCTATTCTGTTCCTAAGCTTTTTTTCCCTTTTCTTCTAGTCTGGTTTCTTGTGGGAGGGGTTTCGTTCCCCATCGATCACTTTTTGGCATTTGCTTTTGGTTTAAGAAATGGCGTTATGCTTTCTCACTCAAATTGAAGAAAGAAGGTAGGTTTCCTATGTTTCTTGTCCACCAAAGAAAGATTCGTATAGTCCTAGACATGGGTAAAATAAAAGAGAGTAGCCGTTCTTCCCGCAGTATATTCACGTCGAAGTCAAAACTTCCATGTTTGTCAAGGAATCATTTCGAACTCAATGAGAGCAACCCTAAACAAGGTCATAAACCAGTCAATTAGATTATCTCCAATTTGTTGTCCTATTAATTATCAATGTGGATCTCATGAGACTCATATGTTGAATTTATATCTCTCCGAATTAGATGGTTCAATTTTCGAACAGCAAATTAGAGAGAATCTCTATCCCAACAGGTCGTTAGACAATACAATGGCATCCGTTTGCTACACAAACATCACTATAATATCTTCACTGGGGCGAGCAAAAGCATGCTGGAACTATAGTAAGGACACCTTTTTTTTCCTGCTTAATTCGGTAATTACTTCGATCAAGGCATAAAGTATATCATTAGATTGCAATCTTCTTCATTTCTTTCCTCCGAGAATGTCGTCCTCATGCCAGATAGAACTTCATCTTCCAAGGATTATCACACGTCGTAGAATTCATTGAAAATTCTACATTCTACATGCCCATTTCTAAGCATGCAACTACAGCTTACAGTTATAGAAATACAGCCTTTTAGGGGAAGGAGAAGAGAATGTTTACTGAATTAGATTCAAGAGAAAAGTGAGGAACTTTGGACTACAGAAATCCTAAGAGATCGGAAATGCAACCCGATGGATTTCTTTTGTCCCTCGCTTTTTTCTTCCCGTATGCTTTTCAATTAGGAGAAAGTCAATAAATCCCATTAACCACAAGCCCGGAATCCATCCCAACAGGAGTAGTCTAACCCTCAATGTAGTTTAAATATCCGACAGAGACCCATGGATGTTGATCCACATAACATCGGAACCACCAAAACATAATGAGACTATCGTGATTCGGACCGTCATTGGATACAAATTCTAAATCTTATTCTAAATCTTAAGCACAGCCCGCACACCACAAAGCCATCACCTTTGCTAGTGGACTAGCAAATATTATAACTTTCATCAAGCTTTCATTTTCAAGAGGTAACACAAACGAAAATTGTAGACTTGGACTATAACTGACAATACATTCAATCGAAGAATACTGATTTGGCCAGATAAATGCAAATGAAAATGCAGAATATACATCTTGGACAAATTTGGGGACTGCAACTTTTTATTGATATATATATATTCACTAGTCTTTCAACTTCCGCAACTCTACACTTTCTCAAGAGACTTCACAAAAACTCATCTCAGAGTGTGGACTTGGACCTACAGGACTGAACCCAACCCGAGAAATTCACTAAAAACTGTGGAATAACTGGGTTGGCCGAGATGCAGCTGATACTCGTACTCAGCTATTTACAACATATTTAAAACTGCAAGAATGGAGCTTTAGTAGAACTAAATAGACAGTATTAACAGTTAAAAGACTCGCAGAAAAACCATTAAGCCCCCTTCCCTTTAGGAATTTGGTTGAGGAGTACCATCATCATCTTTGATACCACAATGTTCACAAGGGTCGGAGGATATTTGCGTGCACCAACTATCCGGGACACACAAGAAATGCAAGGACATGAACTTTCTGAATCTCCTCTTGTACTCTTTTGGAGAGATGACAGTTGGCAAAACATTCTTTGGAACAAGTGAAGATTTCACCCAAGTCTCTAATTGCTTGTCCCAGGTATATTGCCTCAAATAATCAATGATACCACATACAAGTTCCCGCCTCTCCGTATCCACAGCCACAAGCAAAGAATAATCCATCACATTGATTGACTGCAGATATATGAAACACACATTTCAGCTGAATCAATAAACTATATTTGTTTGAAAAGATATTTAAAGCCAGAATACGTCAGAAATTTTGGAGTCAACACATATAACTCCATGAATGAAAACCTAACTTCAAGAATAATTGACAGTTGAAAAATCAGGAGTGCTGCAGTCACGATGGCTGAATGGCTTCACACATTCACAGAACAGGAACATTGTAGTTGTGGGCCAAAATATGGTGCACAGAAATAGTGCCGAGATCCAGTTACAGATGTATATATCCTTTAATAGAAGGAATTATTTGAATACTCACATTAAGGAAAGCTGTGTCATTCCAAACAGCCCGTTGCAAAAAACGCTTGGCTTGGTTACTAACATATAAGGGAGACGAATTCATGTCATTGACAAAGTTCTGATCCAAAAGAACATCACCCGAACCATCAGTCGCTGTAGTGTACCGAGCATGTAGAGCACCCTTAAGATCATACTGGCGAGTAATTTTCCGACCGAAGTTAAGATTCTCCATGACCATCAGATCGTGCCTATACTCTTTCCCACTTTTTGCCTGTCTTCTGTTTACCTGCAAAAATATTGAGATGCTAAGAACAAAGATGCAAGGTCTATAAAATGTGAGAAATCATTCCAACAAACCTGATAGATTCCAAGGACTTTTGCAAGGCATGTTTGGTTTCCCAGCTCAAATGACTGATTCATGTACTTGAAATAATCCCGAGCAAACTTCATAAATGAATCAAATTCTGTCTTCTTGATTTCCTTTATGATAAACCGGTCATCTAGTGTTTTAGCGAAAAAAGATTTGCTCTTCCCACCTTTGGCATCCCAATTCCTACAACGGCTAAGAGACGCAATATAATCAACCTCAGATGAGCAGCAGCGACTTCGAAGGTCACGGAACTCATTGGCATATATACAAGCTACTGAATATTTACCCTTCCCAGGCAGGTTGATAACTGGACTAAAAGGTTCTAGAGGAACAAGAGACTCCAACAAATTCAACCCATCAAAACTGGAGAACCGCAAGTCGTATGAAGAAATGCTGGGTGTAGAATGGCCTGAATCTGAATCAGAAAAACCATTTGAAGACCAATGAGGGGAGGAGACATTGGAATGTCTACCTAGGCTCTGTATACTGTCAAAGGACTTCGCGGCCATTCCACTCCCTCTCCTCCTATCCTCATCAAGAACTTCCAATGCAACATGTCGATCCTCTAAGGAGGCTAGTGCACATGCAATTATGCTTGAGAGTTCTCCTTCATAGTCTGAGACAATATAATCATCAGTTTCAAGAGGGATGTGAAGCCTTGAGCCTTCCTCACTGATCAGTTGATATGCTGTAGGAATGTATTCTGGAGTGTAGCTACTGATACATTCGAATTTCTGCAAGCGAAGTTTCAGGAAATTCTTGATGTCCATCTGTCGCATTTCTGGGAATGGTGTCCAAAGCCATGCAATTGAATTTTCTAAGCCGGATGGTAAAGAACAAACAGATTTATTCTTCTTTGATCCATGTAGCTTGGAAATATAATCAGCACTCCCAAGACCTCTGGGCAGTAGAATGGTTCTATCCACTTGTAGATTATCATACGAAGGAAGAATTACTTCTTGGCAATTATCATCACCAGACTGACAATCGGCAGGGCCAGTATGTCTCACTATGCAACTGTTGTCAGATGATCTATCTGCACTTGGACCCAAAGTCAGCGGTGCAGCAACATTTGATGCATCAAATATATCACTACTATCAGATTCTTGAACTTGACCTTCAACTGGGATTTCTTTGATTGGAAATTCGTTTGCTTCCCTTGATGTATTTAATTTAACCTTCAAATTTGCACGGTCATCAAAACCCTCATTACCATTCTCTAAACTCGTTCCTGTGCCCTCATTGCCTCCAGCAGCAGGGACATTCATTTTCAAGTTAACTTGGTCTAGCATTACTTTCTCTGCAGTATTAGTTTCACCTACTGTAGGATCAGATGAGAGTAGGAAATGCAAGCGTCGATCCCAGATGCATGACTCAAGCAGAAGCTCCCACAATAACCGGTTCAAGCTGAGGAATTTGTAAACTGCCTTGTCCGGATTCCCATTCATGAAAACAGTATTCTGAAGGTTTACCTGTTTTAGATCAATCTTGGTACATCATATATCCAAAAGAGAGAAACATGGCTAACTTATGCTTAAGAGACTAACAAAAGGCAATCCCTGTACCTAAAACACAATAGTAAGAAAATAACACAGGTGTGGTAGAGAAATGTCAAAACTAGGTGGTGTTTTGAGTTTCAAAATTTTGGGGTATGAGAGTTGGTGAAAAGTGAAGAGATAGAAAATTTGAATGAATATTATAATGAAAAAGAATAATTTGATGGGGGAGAGAGATTATTTTGTAATTTTTTAATTAGGGGCCAAAATTTCAAACACCACATAAATAATTCATATAACTACAGCCATTGCAAATTTATGATCTTCTACATCATAGGTCTTCCCGTTGAAACTAGGAGAAACAATCCTCAATCAAACAGAGGACCAAGCCATTCCTAGTGATAAAAGCAAGAGACCAACTTTATCCCTCGTGCCCATCAATAGGCAAAAACATTCCCCAACCCCAAACATTAAATGCATAGCAGTTAAGTTGTTTCTTAAAGTTGTACGACCCAGTTTAAACCAGTAAAAACAATAAGTTGTAGCGTACACACAATGATTGAACACATGCACACAAACAAGCTTGATATACCCTCCATATTGCACTTTAAAATGCAATCTGTCAAAGATGTACTCGAGGAAAACCAACCTCAAACTCAGATCTTTCCAGCTTTAAAATTTCTTCAATACCAGACAAGTCTAGTGACACGCCTTGCAAGTTCACAGTTCTGCCTGCAAATTGAGATCTGATCTTCTTCAAAGCATTGGCGACCTCTGTGAACAGTAACATCCCTTTTGTGTACACCTTGAAGAAAACAAGGATGAGACAAAAAGATAATTAGAAAATGTGGTTCAGCACACAATTATATCTTCCAACGTGCCAAAAGAAATACCAAAGCATTAGCACACACCAAGAAGCAGGCATGAAAAAAACATACATTCTCAGTTTCTTTCCTAAGCCACTTTTGTCTAATTGAATTTCTGAACTCCAGCTTCTGAGGCAGAGAAACGCTATATATTGCAACCGTTGAGTATTTGAACATTGCAACCATGGGGCCTAACCTGCACTTATTGAATCAAGTCGCGTAGTAAACAATATTATCAAGCATATATCACTATGTACTCGAAGAATAACACTGCAAGAACTCATTTTCAAATACTCTTCTTTAGCATTAAACAAATACAATGCACTGGCATAAGAAATTGCAATCCACTTTTCCTCTAGTACACTGCATGTAATGGTTTGCATCCCCCACCCCTCCCAGCGGGCTAGGAAGAAAGGTAAGGAAACAAAAAGAATTTTTTTCTCAAGCCAGGTTAAAGTGCTTGAGATGACACTCAACCTCGTAGAAGTCCTCCCCAACCAATCCTTACCTTCTGTCACCCTCACAAACAAAAAGAAACATGATGTCAGGCCTATCCAATTTTCTTTTCTTATAAGCAACAGGCATCCTAATTCATTCCAGCGCAAACAACTAATTTACTCACTGACTAGTGGCATGGAATTTCTTTCTAAAAGGGTGCAAATCCACTAATTGAACAGATCATAGATATTTCTTTTGCTTCAAGACAGTAAAAACGGATACAGACAAATAAAGAGTTGGCAAATGATCCATACCCAAAGAAGTAGAGTAAGTTTCCTGGAGAATAGCCGCAGATGGATAATCCGCTAGACGCAGAAGAATGCGAGAAATTGAGCTCCAGGAATTTTCCAAATGAAAGATTACGGGTAGCAGTGGAAATCAACACTCTTTTTGTAGACTTCGGGATTCCATTCCCAGGTGCACTTTTGGTGCAACGACTCCACATCCAAAGCTTCCCTTCTGCTTCTCCAGGCAAATGCTTTCCCTTAGGAAGCCGTTTAACTTGTATAGTAAGCTGCTTATGATGATGAGCATAATAGTAAAAATGAGCTTCTGGCAGTTCACCACATGTTGTGCACTGGCTTCTCTGCATAATCAGCACTTTCTATCAATACAACATAAAGCAAGCCAAATCCGAAAAAGAGTTTGGAAAGGAATCCCAATGAACCATATCAAGCAGGGCTGTCCAAAATACCGGCCGGACCGGCCAACCTGGACCGAACCGGACCGGACCGGTTTTGGACAAACCGGTGGACTTTTTTTGAAACCGAGTTGACCGGACCGGGAAACCGGTGTACTCCGGTCCGGTTCCGGGTTACCCTCATGAAAACCTGTGACCAGACCAGAGTATACCTCTCCAAACCGGCCCAAACCGGTAAATTGGCCCAAAATGGCATGGCCCAACCCAAAACCGGCCCAAAATGGCATGGCCCAGACCGGACCGGTGAAACCGGAGATCGGTCCGGTACACATACTCCACAAAATGACCGGTTTGGCCGGCCGGACCGGACCGAACCGGCCAATAGACAGCCCTAATATCAAGTAACTGAAAGCAATTTACTCCAGTGCACTGAAATCCATAAAACCTTTTTCTTGTCTTTCCAATGAAGCAATAGATTTTTTATGCTTATCATTAAGAAAAAGCAAACATTTTTTTTTATAAGTAAGTCAATCTTATTAAAGAGGAGAGAATCAGAGAACACACAACAACGGTGTCGACAGTACAAGAGAATATACTGAAAACCGCAAACATGCAAACGAAAAACAAAAAGAAAAGACAAAAGCACCCTCAACCCTCTAGCCACAAGGCAAAGCAACAAACCTCTCCCTCAACCCTCTAACCACCCAACCGCGGCCAGTGCCAACAAAGACGCTATAAACAATTCCCCTAGCAGTCCAGCCCTTAGCTCTTAGTCTTCCTAGCGATCGAAGAAGACCCTTCATAGTTAACCGAAGATTTCAATCCCTGCAACTCCCTTAAGAAAAAGCAAACATACAAGGCCCTAATACTTAGGAAAGCATGCAAGGCCCTCAAAAGAGGGTGAGTCCACTCATGGAAGCTATATGTATAAAAAAATCATTCAAAGCATATACATATATTTCAAGGTGACAACTTTATAACTATAAAAAAAAGTCTAAGTGCAAATTATGACGAACCTGACTGAGTAAATTATTCCTCAGAAACTTTCCAAGAGGAACATCAAAATTCCTGTAGAACATGATATGAGAAAAATGGCTTTGCTCACAGATTGTCCTTCTTAAAGCATTCCGGCTAGACATCAAAACCAAAATACTTTGAGAATCCATCACATTGCTGATGTCATCCCTATTCTCTATTTGCTCTTCACTAGTACCACCATCTACTTTAATCTCAATAGGGACTTCAGTACATTCTGAAGAAGTCTGAAATTGCCCACCATCAAGTGACTTTTCTTCGTCAAAAGCACCTTTAGCTTCCATATCACAATGGTCAACTGCCTCTGGAGTTGTCAAACAAGAGACAGGTTCAATGATATGACCATTGAATCCAAAATATGATGATAGAGATTGATAAGAGGCAGAAAGTGGGAAACCGTCCCCCATAACTTTCTTTAACGAAGCAGAAAGAGATGACAACCCAGAAAAAATGGCCGGATTATATGGTTCATAAGTAAATTTGGAGTTGCTTTCCAACTCTAAGCTTGAATTGTGGGTCTCTTCTGCGTGAAATCCATTGGAAATGGGAATATCAATGTCACATATCCCATTTGTGGCCACTTCCCCATTATAAGGAACACTCGAGTTACCAGATCCGAATTTAGGGGAATGATTATCAGTCAGCAAGGCATTTGCAACTTCAGGAAACTGAATTGTAGAGAACATTGCCCTCTGATCAACAAGGAATGATGTCTCAAGAATCAAGTGATATGCCATGATAACCGCACACTGCACCACACATTTAATGCGCTTCAATTCATCACTGTGTGCGCCTTTCAGCAAAATCTGCAATATCATGACATACCGAAGGTCAAGGGCTTCGCATCTATCTATTGTAAGTACTCTAACACAAGAAAATCAAAATTAAAATCGAAACTGTAAAAGTCATAGCAAAACTGCCAAGGCAGTTTTAAATAGATAAATTAGCAAAGTATATAGAATTTAAAATTAGTTAAAAGTGTTCCTTCATAATATGTTCGGTCCTTTCAAAAAGGAAAAACAGAACATTACTCAAGAAATATCACATCTTTCAGGATATATATGTACTTCCCTATTGTATCACTTCTGCAAAATAACAAATAAAGAAAGACATATAATTCCAAAATATTATACATTATCCCTAATCCAAATGTTTTAGCCTTTTTTTCATAATATACTTCATCAAACATTGTATCTCTATTTTCATACATAATAATTCTTTCTTGAATGTAAATTTTCAATTTACTTCCTTAGTAAGATATATTGACGTCCCATGTATGTTTTTGCTTTGACATTTTTGCACTGTTGATATTCTATAACTCAGAGACTTGATATTTAGTTTTGCGAATATCATTGTACTATCGTTGAGCTCTCCTTATGTTTGTTTTGCACTAATAGAAGCCAACAATTAAGATAAGAATAGGAATGAGATTATACATGTATATATTTTATTCCGAATATCTCATATGAAATTGTTTATTATTTGTAAATTGATCTCCATTTTTTTTCCAGTATTCTAGATTTTCAATTAATTCTTAGGTGTCCCTCGTTGAATCAGGGACCCAGGACTTGCACAGGTCCAACCATACAAGTTCCTCTTTGTGTTAAAAAACTATCCGTACGACTACATGCTACAAGCAAATGTTTGCATGGAAGTCTTCTATCTACATCCTCAACAACCACAAAAACTAATTAATGTACCAACCAAAAATTCAACCTATTCAAAAACAAAAAATATGAACTTACAACATAACAGAAGTATAATGAGAAGTAGCAGACTGACCGTACAACCAAGACGTGTAGGACAGCCTTCAAGGAACATCAATGTTTTACTCGGCTTCTTTCCCCCTTCACCCAAAGGGGCATGTTCCTCTACGAATTTTTCAATACGAAAAGACTCACATTGTTTTAGCTTGTTACTGGTCAGAGTATCAGATGACAGAATCGGTGCACCAGTACAGTGGGCAATTCGCTCTAGGCGATGAAGGTTCATATCAAAGACCAGTGTCATTCCTTTTGCACGAATAAACTCTTGGATATCACGAGAAACAGTTTTCTCTACTAATATCACATTTGGATGACACAATTCTATCATCTCAATGAGAAACTTCAGATAATCTTTTTCCTGTTTGCAAGCAAATAATTAGAAAATGAGGTAGATGCTTCCAGATGCAAAAACTAAGGAGATTCTGATCATGTTACCTGCTGCTCCATTGAGGCAAAAGATGACAACCCACTGGCAGACTGACCAAGCACACCTCTGATCAGCAACAACCTTGGATTGTTGTACTGGATTGGCATGTGCTTGTGAGCAGCACGCTTTTTGAAGACCAACCCTTTTACTACTTGACTGCAACATGCAATCCAAAATTTAATATCCATGATGGGGAAGATTTTTTTTTTGTGTGTTGGGGGGGGGGGGGGTCACACAAGTAAAAAAAGAAGATGGGATCAACCCACATTTGGTAACTGGCATTTGGGAGGTGATCTATTGCCACATAGAAATGCATTTGAGGTGGGTTTGTTTTGTAAAATTTTAGTGTTGTTAAAATTTTAGGTAGTGGGTTTAGTGAAAAAGTTAAGAGGTAATTTTTTATAATTTTTTGTAGTGAAAAGTAATGATTTGATGGGGGAGAGAGAGATTATACTGTAATATTTTATTGTGTTAAAATTTTAGAGGGTGTAAAATTTTACAACACAAACGCAGCCTTAAGTGTCATTTGGTGTCCTTGTGAGCATGAGCATACTCATTTCTATTATTAAGAAGGCATCTAATGGGTTACAGAAGCAGAATAAATTATTAATCAAAAGAACAGGTGAAAGTAATCAAAACAATTGAACGGTGATAATATCAGGAAGCATACAGCAAATTTCGTTTGGATATCACCACACCGAGAATCAATTTGTTCCCCCTACTACAGACCCCTACCTTTTGTGTCAAAGAAATGTTTAGGGGGAAATAAAATAGAAAACATCCCAAGGGCTTTTCTATTGCTATTACCTTTGGCTGCGAGAACCAGTTGCAATGCATTTCACTTTCACATAACCATTCAGATCTACTGCTTTCCCATCAATAGCATCAGGCTTCACAAATGAAGCAGATTCCCATGCTAGAAAACTGACAATATCCACCCAACTTTCACCATCTTCCTCAGAAGAGTCAACACCCACAGATTTCAGAAGATGGGCTACAAGAGCCTTGAACTTCCCATTTATCACCTCTTCCATGGCTCTTTGTTTTTCCACTTTAAATTTGTAACTCCCACTTCCTTCATCTTTACAACAACTCAAAGTAGATGGCTTGCCCCACTCAGTGCCACACTCATCATCATCATCATCATTGTAAGCCATGCTCCCCTCCATGTCATCCTCTGGGTCTTCTGCTTCTGGAGGTACCCAAATTTCGGTGTGCGGTTCATCAGAAATAGGTTGAGGATTCTCAGGTACTCCTGGAGGGTTGTGCGGTTCATCATAAATCACCTGTTTATCACCTGTTTCACTACCACTTTCCATCCTTCTACATCTCCCTTGACCACCATCCACCATTGTACTTTCTTCTCTATTATTCCTAAAGGAAACATATGTAGAAATAGTATAAATTGTGAATCAATCAAAATTTGCTACAACAACATATTCTGGTAGAGGGAATATATACCTGTCATAGGAGTTTACCTCCACCGAATTCCCACCTGTAACGGTAGAAAATTAAAAGGAAAAAGAATTAGTTAAGGCTACCTCAGCAGGATGAACATATGGTTCAGCCAAAAAAATACCAAAGTGATAAAAAGATAGAAATTTACTGCAGTTAGAAACAAAGCTATCACTGCTTGAAAAGGAAGTATTTGGACTGATCCTTGGTGTTGCATGCTGACTCGCACCATCCCGCCTTATAGATTCTCCATCCTGCTTCTCCCCACAAAATTTGCAAGACCCACCAGTAACTAGTCTTAAATAATTCCCATTCTCCTGTCTCTTCTTCTCCTCAAACTTAGGCAATTCCGCACTAAAAGTCTGGCACATGCTACACATCTTATCCCAAAATGGAAAAATCCTAATCCAGCAAATAGTCTTCCCTAAACAAGGTTCAAAATTTATCACCGACTTAGTTGAAGCAAAAGGAAACTCAATTAATGAACAAATCAAAAAAATCCAAACTTTTGTTTGGAATTTTCAAAAAAAACAAAAGCGACCTCCAAACGCTCAACTTTATGCTACAAAGAGATTAACCTCCCCATTATAAATCGCAAAGATTCACCAGAGTCGAGCACTGAAGTCATCTAATTGAACAACTTATCCTAACTTGTACTCCAGAACCCATTCAAATCAAAACAAAATAACTAAATTTATAACAAGAAGATCCAAGAGAAATCAAAAGGACATACAGCTATAACATGAAGTCCAAAAAAAAAAAGAATACGAAAACCATTAGCAAATAACATTTCATGAATCTAATAAAAAAGATGGGGAGTTTTTTTCATTTAAAAAAAAGCGAGAATAAACACCTAAATCTTGAATCTTCTCCTCCAGCAAGAGAAGCACCTCTAACTAACTAGCAATTCAACAAGGATTCATGTGACCGCAATGCAAAAACGTCAATAAAGAGAACGCCTCCATAAACCCACAACTCACCCAAAGCTAAAAAACGACCAACTCAAGTTCTCCAAGAAATTTCAAGAATTCGAAATGGTAATCAAATAAACTGTTCAAAATGCTCCCCATATCAGACCAAGATTCCACAGAGAAACTTCCATTTTCAGCTCAAAGCAAAGTAAAGGATTTTGAAAAACAAGATAAAATAATAGAAACAGAGTAAATGACTTACTAACAAAGCAATCCAAAAGAACAAAGATTTGGCTCTGACCTCCACATCAATCAATCCCAAACACACTGGAGAAAACAAATCGATTACAAATCTCAACGACACGACACCCAATATCCTAAAGTTTTCTCCTTTAAAAGAAAAGCAAGGAATTGTAGTAGTTGTTGGTGGTCTGAGAGTCCAGGAAAAAAAAAAAGTGTCACGGAAAGAGAATTGTTGAGAGAGGGAGGGAGACAGAAGTAGGAAGAGATATGAAGAAGAATAAATAACAGAGAGAAAAAAAAGGATATATTTAAAGTGGGACCCATACTGTTGAGAATAAAATAAAAATTGAAAAGGCCTTTTGAATTTCCAGAAGTAATAAATAAAAATATTTATTACAGGAAAAAGTACGTTGTATAAATACAATTGTATACAGTTAGCTATACGTTAGGATTTGAGTCCGATTGCTGATATGTCCAAGTACAGTGTAGATGACGACGTAATCAACTTTCTTCTTTACACTTATGCCCTTGTAATTTAAATATTTATAGATTTTTGGTCTGGCCTATTAAGTTTTAAATTCATGTCTTAAACAGCTTTGGACCTTCACCCAACCATGCATTATATAATGCTTAATTTTGGGATTTATTTATACAAATTTGTTTTCTCTAGAGCTTTTATTATTTTTACCAAAATGACTTGAAAATTAAATAATATAAAAAAATGCTATATATTTTAATTTTATGAGGAAATTAAGAAAATCATGTAGGATAAAGCAAGAGCCACACGCTAAAGGCACATAAAACTACAAACTATAACTTATACAAAAGTTACCTTAATTATTAAATTTTGGCGTATGAAAATAAGAAAATCAATTCATGCAGCACAAGTTAGATCACACTTTTTTACAATATATTTTTAAAATATAAATTAGACAATATTGAATTCGGACTTTCTCCACCATGTATTATTTAGAGATATATATAACTAGTTTTTTCCACTTAATAGATGAATTATTAAAATAAAAAAATGGACTACGTCTAATTTAAATTTTCTAGTTATTGGATAGAAGTTTTCAATGAGTTATATTCTTATGATAATAGGCTAAGTCGTCACAAATATCTAGTGCTCCTAGCCACTTTTGGATAATAGGGAATTACCACCGTTTTGTATTTTAGAGACTATAAATTAGAATTGCATTTTCTATTAATTCCATTTTATAACTTTTTTCCAGACCAAGAAAATGGCATTTTATAATCTTATTTGTCTCGATTAGAAATTATATTTTTTATCAATAATTTAATGGGAAGAAATTTAACTAACAGAATAATTTATGTTACATTACACTACTCAACTGCTAATTAATAATGTATATTTTACACATTCTTTCGTTAATTTAGACTTTTTATTAATAAAATGATCATTATTTTATCTTTCTAATTATGTCTATTACGTTTTGTAGAGAGGTAGAGACGTCATTTCAAATAAAAAAAAAGGTTCTATGCAAATTTAACAGCTTTTAATATATTGTAAAATATGAAAGTCAATGTATACAATTTTGCGGCAAAATAGAAAAAAGAAAAGTCAAGGCATGTAAGATACGTTAGATAGATCATTCTCTGTTTATCCAGCAAGCTTATTTGATCTACATACGGGTAAATAGTACTTTCGTGCACTGGACAAATGAATTGAAGAAATTAAAAATGCAAACCCTACATTGCTTATGTGTGACTTAAATATTCTATTGTCAAATGAGAAAATTTCAACCAAGTCCATTGTTTTTATTATAGTAAGTACAAGTTATCACAAATTGTATACTTTTCGTAATCACATCATTAATTGGCAGCTTTTAATAATTTAAAGACTTAATGTGACGAACATAGTACTTCGAATCTTCAAATTGTATCGACCTCTTTAATTCGGGATTGCAAAATGAAGTTTTATCTTTCTTTAAAGTGTACAATTCTCGCATTCTATCTAGAAAAATATATTTACTTGATTTTATTGTTAATTATAGATAAAGTGACTCTTGTAATGTAATAACGGTATTTCTCCATTATAAATAAAGTCTATCGATAAAGTTAGGAATTATCGTCCTCTTTTTTTAAAAAAAAAAATTACTTTGCTTATATCACGATTCAAAAGTAATACATCAATAGATAAGAAAGTCATCTTTCAACCAAATAAATTTGTTTATCTGACATGTTGTTATGGACTTGTGGTATGTTCCTATTTGCATCAAGAGTGGCCTTGTTCTATACAATTAAGAGGTAATGCCCTTTAAGAGAATGTTCGGGTGGTCAATACCTGAGGCTTAGGGGTGTGCTCCCCATGAGGTCTAAGGTTCGAATTCTCTCAGGTACAAACAATTCATTGGGGTCACTCTCATAGTAAAGCTGGACTTACCCAGCATGTGTGGTTTGAGAGGGTTGCACAGTCCAGAGTTTGTCATGACGTTAAACTCAACTCATGCATATACTGAGTCATGTTCGTCCAAGCTCGATGCACGTGAATGTGTACTCAAATTTCTCTTATTACCTAAAAAAGGGAATGTTTCACATGGACATTAAGGTCCAAAATAGTGCAATCACATTATTTAATTGAAAGAAATGATCATTTTGTTGAGTTGTATTAGCTTAACATAGATACGAAGAGTTTAAGGTGATATTTGAGAAGCAAAAATTATAAGAATTTTAAATTTATCGGAAAATTTTTTGATGGTGAACAAGTTTAAAAATGTTTGATTATAAAATGATTTTATTGGAGCTTTAAAAATAAGAAGATAGAAGATCAATATAATTTTTTAATAAAAAAGTATCAAAGTTGGCTCGAAAACGTGTTGCACTCTCTGTGAAAATTTTGAGATTTTAATTGTGAAAATTCTGAATTTTAAAAAATTTCCTTAATAACTCGAAATTTTTTACTAATCAAACATCACAGTCCAAAAAAAATTGCGAAAATAGAATTAATATTTTATTTTTGTACACAGCAATTCGGATGCTCATTTTTTTCCGACAATCCATGCAATAGCACAAAACAAACGAAGTTCCTAACAGCAAATTTTCTTATTTCATTCATCTATTTTTTTGTTTGTAAAATAATATTAAATATCCCAAATCACCAATTCGAAAAATCAAAAATAAAAATCGTTTTCTTTTGAACGCTATTCCTTAATGTTACTGAAAATTTAGCTTCTTGGAAGGTCCTAGAAAAATTGAAATATATGTCTATGTTGTTAAGAGTATGTCTAAAACACTGGATTAACTCAGCTGGGTTTGCCCCTAGGGCGCGTGGGAGACGGATAGAGGCTAGTTCAATCCTCCTTACCAAAAAAACATTAAAAAAAAAAATCTGGGTGGGTTTAAATGGGTCCTCCTACTTGCAAAAAGCCAGCATCAAAACAGGGTGGACCTGAAAATAAATACGCCGAAACATAAGGGGCAGCAATTCAAAGGATTAACGTAGTGGTAGTTACGAGCTTGTCTTGAGATTGTCTTATCCAGACATTTTAAGGGATGTTGGTTCTAGTTTGTATTCTAAGTCGTGTTTATTTTTTTTTATAATTTAAATATCACAAAATATATGTATTTCAATACAACACTTTATTACATTTTTTTACAAATATCAATCATTTTTAATAACTTTTGCGTGCATATCAATACAACTTTAACATCACTTAAATATTTATAGTTTTATCAAAATCATATAAATTTATCCGAAATGAATACCCCTGGATACACATAAATTTTAAAATTTACAAATTGAACATTTTCAAATACTAATACGCTAAAATAATTTATGCAATTATATTAATAAACTTTAACATCATATTCGTAGTGTTCATAAAATAATCTCTCTCCACATTAAATTATAAAATAATATTATAATATTCAATTAAATCTATCTCTCTTCACTTTTTCATAAAAATATTTATATTTTTTCACAAACTCCAATACCTAACATTTCTACAACCTCAAAATTTCCACAAATAAATACCACCATAAAAGTTCTCAAAATACTTCGAATTCTACAAATTTTACCAAAACGAACGTCCTGATACGATTATGTCGTTTTATAATATATGATTCGCGAAGTGTTGTATTTAAAACGTATATTTAAAACTTTATTAAGGTTCAAAATTCCCCTTCACTCTAACTTTGATTTGACACCAATTTACAGCGTGTAGAAAACTTTACACAAAAAACAAATTCTTTTTTAGGCGCCGCCCAAACACTTATCGAATGGGTACCCTTTCTTTTTGTCCAGTGGAAAGATCAACTGCAGGTGGGAGCACTGTAGCACCGACGTTAAATTGTTGACTCTTGCAAAGATGAACCGAAATTCGAGCGCCATGTGTCGTGGCTAGAGAGGCAGAAGAGCACGATGGTTTGTTGCGGCACTCCATAATTGAACAGGCCAGCCTCGTGTTATGAATGTTTGCCACGTGGGAGAGAGGAGAGTATTTAGCTACAGAAGATTACTAAATTACCCTTATTCCTTGAAGTTCATGAAGGTAAATCTATCCTGTATGACGTGGAGCGCTACAGTTGGATAGAGGCTGTAGATAATGGAAGCGGCATTCGTGTTTTGAACGGTATGCAAATATTTGTCTCCCAAATATATCCAAAAAAATTCAATTTTTAATGGATTTTTTTATTCCTCAATTTCTTTAAAAATTGTAAATTTAAACATTCAAATTCGGTGAATAATGAATATGATTCAAAATTTGGGTCCTCAATAGTAATTTATATAATTAAAAAGTGTACGGGGACATTTTGAAACAAAAGGGCGAGTCCCATCACAGCCCCACGCCACTAAGATTTTTGAATATTATCTAATATAAGGGAAATAATATATTAATTATTTTTCCGTTTGCTCTTATAATGTTTATTTATTTTCCAATCAATATAGATTTGACTTCTTCTTATTAGGAATATGCTCGTTTTCACACTTTTTTCAGGATTCTAAGTATATTCATAAATCTACCATCGAACATATTTAGAATTCAAACACAAACATCAGTACATATTACACAATCTTCAACAATTTTTTAATTTTTTATTCAACATAAACTTTCTCTCTCTATACTTTTTCACATAACTCTAATACTTTTTTATTAAACAATTACATCAAATCATTTCTCTCTCCACTTTACACAAACACCAATAAAACACTATTCAACATAAAAATTCACAACTTCTCTAAAATCCTATATTTTTATTCAACACGAACATAACCCAGGTCTAAATTGTCACGGCTGACGATTGAGCGCCAAAAATGTTCAATTTTAATTCGAAATTTAAGAATTTTTAGAAATTAATCTTGGTCAAATAATTGAAGCAGACAAAAAAGATGTGTTATTGCACCAAAAAGAAAAATACTAACAAGATATATTAGTGACCGGTGAGCGGGTGGGAAGAGATTTATGTTTGGTTTAAATGTCAAAACACATTTTTGTGTTTATATTTTTTTTAAAGTAGTGTAGATTCTCTTAAGATTGATGGAAAAACTTGGAGGACAAAAAAAAATCTGTTTTGAGATCAAATCAATAATATTGGAAACTGGACCCAGTCATACGCTGATTAGAGGGAATTAAGTCAGAAGATGTCGTTGAAAAGTACTACTGTAAGCAGCGATCCGCGTTAGAAAGATTCACACCAAATTTGGTCTATGTTCCGTCCTTTGCTTGACTCTGGAATTTTAGAGACCATACCTGTGAGGAACACTGGGAACTTTAGAATTGTAAAGTAACCTAATTTGGGTTCCCATCTATATTCCTTCATAATTGGCGGCCTTTGTCTACCTTAATGTATTCAAAGGTACGTGTAACATATCATGTTAAACGGCCTAGAAAAAAAAAAACAAAAAACTATCATGTTAAACAGTCAGTATTGGATAGAGTACGTGACAAGGTTGATCATTTCCTTTGTAAATTTGGATTATCCATCAATTCTGGCTGCCAACATTATCTTCTTTGTTTTGGAGTTGTCATTGAAAGTACTCGTGTATTGCATACCAAAACATGATTTTGTGAAAAATTGTGGAATTTATAAAATGGATAAATACAAAATCAGTCTCTATGTTATACGCGAAAATTGAATTAGTCAACGTGATAAGAAAAGTATAAAATTAGTCCACCTGATTTCACAGAAGCATAAATCAGCTCTTGATATAAGACCAACGACATACAAAAGTAAAAAATCAAATGAAGTAATTTTATATTTTTGTTATTACGAGAACTAATTCGTTTTTCGCATATATATCACCTGGTTGATTTTTCATTTATCCCTCCATAAGAAAGTAGGTGTGAAAAAAATTTTAATTTTCTTTTTTTCCAAACATAGGCTTAAGTTTTAGATTGTCTCGATCTCATTGACACTCAAAATGAAACCGACTTTTGATTCTTCAAGAGGGGTCTAATCACCAAGAAATGAGTTACGATTTCTGCATCCATGAGTATATTAGGTATGTTTGTTTGTCAAAATTTTAGAGAATATTTTCAAAATTTTAGAAATCTTTACTTTATATATTGAGATTTATTGGAATTTGTAAAAAGTCAAGTATTTTATTTTGCTGAAAAATTTTATATCTCGAAATGTTGGAGAAACAAACGTCACGAAAAAAAGTATTGTAGGGTGATTTATGAAAAGATACTATTGGGTCTGCAACAACAGAGAGAT
The DNA here is from genome assembly GCA_963930655.1 of Myrica gale. Lineage (NCBI taxonomy): Eukaryota > Viridiplantae > Streptophyta > Magnoliopsida > Fagales > Myricaceae > Myrica > Myrica gale. The sequence continues at coordinate 21,888,496 of OZ005615.1, forward strand.
CGAGATGGTTCGATTTTTGCAACACCACACCAACAGTTACCAAGAGGGTGCCTCTTGACAGCTTTTTTTTTTGGTATCTAATATGACATATAATAATATTATTTGGATAACTTCCAAAATAATCTTCCTTTTGAACTAGAATGGTACCGCTAGCTATTTGTTTGACTTGGGAAGAGATTGCCAAGAAGATGCGAACATTTTATAACTACCAAGACAGTTGAGTGCAAGCAAGGCTGTTCACTTTACTAAAAAGTTAAATAGAAAACCCGTAAAAGAACATAAAGAACTCGAATTAATTGCAAACTAACTTGTTTTAATTTATATGCTTAGAATCTTTGGGCTGATTCGCATAGGAATAAATTCTGTCTTCCCCACGAAAGTTGGGGTCATTCAAATTTCTGATCAGAACAAAACCAATATCACAACCAAAGGTCACCGTTTGGAACAACTTAGATGCAAAGATCATCCTTTGTGTCAAGTTTCATCCCAATATCAATTGACAATGTGAAGAGGTGGCCTAACAGGGATATGAAACACAATATTAAATGATCTCTAATCAATGTGGAACTCCAACACTCCCCTCACGTGCAGGCCGAATGAACATGGTTCATGCGTGGATAACAAATGAGGAATACAAACAAGTGGGCCAAGCCCAGAAATAGTTGACTCTGATACCATGTCAAGTTTCATCCCAATACCAATTGGCAATGGGAAGAGGTGGCCTAACAGGTATATGAAACACAAGATTAAATGGTCGCTAATTAATGTGGGACTCTAACACTTTGAACGCTTCCTTTCGTGCATAAAAAGCTACACCAAACCAACCTATATAATTATACCTGTCGACGTAAAACTATGACTAATTAAATGAGTTATCCTTTTAACCATGCTCACTAAATTCTTACCAATCCGTGTCTGATCTATTGCTTAAAGAATCAGAAACATCAGGAAAATATTTATTTCCTTTCTTAGATTCCCAAAGAACAAACCGAGTCCTAGCTATTTCACTTTCATATATATACGATTATTAGACATGCATGTATATTGTATAGGATGAGAAGAAGCCCAGAAGCTAGCCAATATATATGCCACGTACCCCATTATATGTATATGAATTATAGCTCATTTGTGAAAGGCTAGTTATGAGTACGTAAGTAAGTCACAAAGAAAGATCTGCAGGGAATGGATCCTCTTGCGTTTGCTACAAGCAGTTCTCGAATTTTCTACACGTTTGAAAAATATGGTTGTTAAATTATATATGACTGGCAACTTTGTCAATAGATTTGTCAACAATAAATTGGAAATGGTCGAAATTTGAACCACCTGGATAGCGAGCCGAGTGCCGAAAAGGCTATCAGAAGAGATCTGGTCGAAATTTTTGCCATCGGTTTTAAAATTTTTATTTTAGTTTGTCTGTTTGTTTAGGGAAAAATGAAAATATCTTCCAGGAAAAAATAGTCTTAATTAGAGGAGTCTCATTAGCAAGAAGTAGTAAATTTTCTTAGTTTTCCGTGTTTGTTTTCTTAAGAGATGTTCGTTTCCTTTATATTCTAAGAATTTTTTGAATATTGTGAATACATAAACCGAACTGTTTTTTAACATCACCTAAAAACAACTGCATCACGCATATCAATAAAAATAACCTCCTAAAAATTCTCAAAAAACACATTAACTATGTGATACCCCAAATCTCACATAGAGTGAGAGAGGAGAATGAATGAGAGATGAATTCTATAAGGGTCAAGTCTCACGTTGGGACCTTACTAGATTAAACTGAGCTTTATAATGATTCAAGAGGCTTCAAGAGCAACCTTGACTAATCATTTTGAAGTTCAAGCACAGATGTGACTAGTGTTTGTTCTTGGGTCGTTACAAATGGTATCAGAGCGATTCTAGTAACCACCAATGTAGGCTTGGTAGGCCTTGACGATGACGTTAAGGATTTAAGGGGGGATTGTGATACCCCGAATCCCACATGGAGCAGAAGAGAAGAATAAATGGGAGATGAATTCTATAATGGTCAAGTCTCACGTTGGGACCTCACTATGTTAAACTGAGCTTTATAATGATCCAAAGGACTTCAAGAGCAATCTTGACTAATTATTTTAAAGTTCAAGTACAGACATGACTAGTGCTTGTTCTTAGATCGTTACAAACTGAACATCACCTTAATTTCGGCAAAAATACGATACTAATTCATAGGAAATTGTAGCGTACGTAGCTGGATAGAAAGTATTAAAGTTTTCTCTTATATTTAATTTTAACAGAAAAATGGAGATCAAATAATTCGCGGTCGGTCTGCTGTGGAAAATTAATAAAAAATAAAAGCACGAGGAAATGAACAAGAAACAAAAGTCATGTTCAAAGTCATAACCAGAAAGTTTCGGTTAGAAGAAAAATGGTGATCAGGGAAAAAAATGCCAACCATAAGAGGAAACTCGTTTACTTCATTTAATTCACTTGAAAACTTTGAATTTGTAGGCCTTAATATCGTGGCGTCTTTTCCAAACCGTACCTGCGTTTGCGTCCTAAAATTTTACACACTCTAAAATTTTAACACAATAAAAAATTACAATATAATCTCTCTCTCCCCCATCAAATCACTACTATTCACTACAAAAAATATAAAAAATTACCTCTTTCTTCACTTTTTCACTAAACCCAATGCCTAAAATTTTAACAACACTAAAATTTTACAACACAAACACACCGTATGTTGACTTCCTGAGTTTTGTAGGCCTTAGTACCTTACCCCGAAAAAGTATTAAGCTATGGGAAAAAAATTAGTATTACTTTACCCCATTACAAGTTATTTTTGGATAAAGTCTACAGTATAAATTCAAAACTTATCAATTTTCGTCTTAGTCTAAATTAGTAGTTAAATAAGATAGAACAAGTTCGAGATAAAATTATTACTAATATTAAAAAATTTATTAAAAAAATAATATAAATTTTTATTATTTTTAAAAATTTAACCTTAGAGGGGCATTTTCGATCATTTTGCATAAGTTTTCGTCGGACTTAACGCACGCCTAATTTGGACGGAGGGCGAAGATTGATAGGTTTTGAAAGTTATAGATCCCAAATTGTGAGATTGAAAGTTAGAAGTACCTATTTGATTTTTGCCCAAATATAGGAGGTTAACTATGACTTTACCCCATATTTTTTTCTCTCACAATACGAGACAAGAAGAATTATGACTTAAAAAGCGTGCTTCATAATAAGGATAAATACAATTTTCACCTATTAATTGTAAAGAATTCGACACATTGTGTTATAAATTATTTATTTTGATACATTAATTGTACCGGCAATTATCAATCTTATATACTTTGCACCCTTCGTTATAATAGACAAAAATGAAAATAATGCCCCTTACACACTTTGCATATGTTCATATCTAATTGAGTGTATTATTATCAATTTATTAAGTCAGTAGTGATATTATCAAAAAGAAAGTTAATTTTCTTCTAATTAATTGACGAAATTTTTTGACTTATGATACAAGGTGTTTAACATTGATAGTTGCAGGGTTCAATATATCAAAGTTGATAGTTTACGAGGTAATATATTAAAATACCTTGCAAATTAGGGTAGGAAATTTGAACTTAAAAAAGTACTTCTTCCTTAATGAACATTAATGCAAAATAAGTTCCCAACCGGTTCATTTTTTTTATTATTTTTACCTTGTTTTTTGTTCCCATTTTATGGGGTTGAGGATGAAGATGAACATTGATATTTTTATAATGTATCTCTGAAAATTCTTGAGATATTAATTAGCAGCTCCTTCAACTTGGCCAGTAGGGTTGTTTATTGGCCGGTCCGGTCTGGGTCAGTTTGGGTCATGCCATTTTGGGCCGGTTTTGGGTTTGGACCATACTATTTTGGGCCAATTTTCGGTTTGGACCGGTTTGGAGAGGTATACTCCGGTTCAAGTCCGGTTTTTCACATGGGTAACCCAGAACTGGACCGGAGAATACCGGTCTCAGTCCAGTTTGTCCAAAATCGGTCCGATTCTAGTCGAATTTGGCCAAAACCGATCCGGATTGGCCGGGCCGGCCGGTTTGGTGGACAGCCCTACTGGTCAGTATTACTCTTCCAGCTTCTCGAGATCATGATCATCATGAATAGGTGATAGTCAATTCAGTTGGTGAGTAATCACCAGAGAGAGGCACGTTGCTCATGTGTTGCTATCTGTGAGACCATACAACAACTTCTCCTTCAATATTGTGTCGCGAGGCATGCATGTCCTAACATTTAGTATTTCGATCGTTACAGATCCGAATCTTGTCTTAAAATACAAATCTAATCCTCAGCTTTTTAATAAAACTGGCACGTCTAGCCTATCGGCTTTCGCTTTTAATACAAATCTCTAATTTAATTACACCTTTTATTAAAAAATCACTTTCAAATCAACCCCCTCTCTCTCTCTCTCTATATATATATATATATATAAAGTTGGAATAAAAAGGAAATTAAAATTCACGTATTACACATTTCATGTGCTTTTAGTACAAATGTGGTCGATAAAATTATGTCTATATATTAGCAAATTAAAATACTTCTATTAACAAAAAGCATACGCCCGTGCGTATATATATATATAATAGGTTGTCTGCCAAAAGCATGAATGTATTTTTTTATTTTTTTTTAAAAAGCAACCACATGTACAGTACTGGATGTATGACCACAAACAAAGCGTGATTCATTTGGTGGTATGAAATCACTAATCTGCGGAAATAAAAGGTGCACTTTCCTTGAATATCATTGGACAGCCTCGGAGGAATGATTAGAAATATAGAAAAACCTAGGTGATGTTCGTTTTGAAGGTTTTTGTAAGATTTGAAGAATTTTGTGAATTTTTAGGTGATATTAAAGTTGTGTTGGTGTTTGTGTAGAAGTTGGTGAGGTGTAAAAAATGAATGATGATGTTTATAGTTTTTTTATTTTTTTTTCGAATTTATTATTATTTTTATTAAAATAATAATATTTTGAATAAAATTTTTAAAAAAAAACCAAACTAAAGCATAAAAAGCATAAACCGACGGAAATAAAGTCAAGTCTGGCGCAAAAAAGCATGAAGCCTTTCTGCTGCAGGCGACAATGTCAGGTGGCAGGTACGTCGGTTGCAGGGTGATTTTTAACATTCCCAATTTGCCCTTTTTCGTTTTTAGTTTTAAATTGTGGTGGAGGGTTTTTGAGTAATTAAGTATTAACTTTTTGAGGGCAAAAAAGCATCGAAATTTCTGCTGCAGGCGACATGTCAGGTGGCAGGCAGGCGGGCTGCAGGGTGTTTTTGAAAATTCCAAATTTGCCCTTTGTTATTTTTAGTTTTTAGGTTGTGGTGGAGGGTGTTTTAGTCATTCAATATTAATTTTTTCAGGGCAAAAAAGGAAAAAGAAGTTCGGAATCCTCTTTTTTTTCTGAGTGTCGCCGAACATGGAGAAAGCAGGATTCAAATCCTCCGTTTTTCTTCAAACCGAACATGCCCCTACACTACTTTAGCCACTTTGCATACATTACTTTCCAATTCTTGTGCACCACCAATATTATTAAACGATCGATACAGCTAATTTCTCTCTCTCTCTCTCTCTATATATATATATATATTCAGATACGGCTAACTATATGATCTATATATATACTCCTTAAAGAAGCCACGGCTGCTATGTACGTTAGATACGATAATACGATATTACTCTGGGTACGACTACGAATTAATATAAATATATATTAATATCCCATATATAGTATTGCATATTCATCGGCTGCAGCTTGCGGCCCTATTCGTGAAAACAGTTGACTGTTGAAACTTGAAAGAATCAATTTAACACGTACGTACGTATAAAAGATTAAGAAATATCAGGCTACTGATCAGAGACGAAAGTACGTGGAAGGAGCCAAGGCGGCTCCTTCAAAGACATTTAATAAATAAAATAAATTTGTGGAGATTTTTTTTTTACACTTCTTAAATATATGTCTTGGAAAAATCATTTTAAGCAATAAAAAAAAGAGAGAATCACGCAGCAAGTTCTGATCGATCATGCCACGTTTGGAGTTTCTACGACCCACGAATCATGCGAGGGGCTGTTCGGCACCTTTGTATTCTTAGGATTTTTTGAATCCTGAGAATACATAAACCGGACATATTTTTTAACATCACTTAAAAATAACCAAAGCACGTATACCAATAAAGTTAACATCACCTAAAAATTTTCAAAACACAAATTTTTTTCAAAAAACTACCCCCACCGAATATCCTCTAAGTCGTCCTTCTTTGGGTTCACCATTATCACCATTTATAAAGAAAGTGTTAATTAGGCACCAATTACAACAGTTCACCAAGCCACATTGGCAAAAAATAATGCTGAATCATCTGTACAATCAGCAAAGGCTACACAGAATGCCCTGGAACAGTACCATATATTTAAGCCTCTTTAGAAGCAAATTCTTAATTAAGCTAAACTCCATAGCCCAAATTTCGTAAGCTTGTAACTGCTGCCTGGCGAAGATCTTCTCACACAAACTGCTTAATTAAGATTCTAAACGACAAAGACAGCTCCATTTTTTTCCTAATTTTGACATTAATGTCGTACTGAGGTCGTTACCTAATATCTGATGAGACAGAAATGCTTCAATTACTTTATAATAACTTGAGAGTTCATGAGATCTGCTTAGGAGAGGAATTTCTCACATCGGTGACAGCTTGTTGGTTCATGTAATCTGTGGCCCCCATTGCAGGAAAAATGGTATCGAGTACTGTATATATGTACGTGAGTTCAGCCACCCGCCCAACTTGACCAGCAAGCTAGCTGCAGAAAACAGATACTTTAGTTTAGTGTCTCGTTGAATCTCGACCTTCTTATCCATTAAAAAGTAGTTTTTAATTTCCAACTTGCCATTAATCTATAAGGCATTGCCATTCTCCCCACGCACGAACTGATTTACCCTTGTATTAAGAAAATTTGTCCAAAGCTATTACCTTTCGACCAATTAGGACCAGTCTTTCCCTTGTCGCTTTCAGGCCGACATCTTAGGTAGGTTTTTGAAGCTTGAGAAGAACTAAGAAGTAATCCATAAAACAGAAAAGAAAAAGAATAGAGACAAGGAAACAGGTGAGAGAGAGCGAGAGCGAGAGCGAGAGAGTTAACGTATACAGGACCCTCCAAATTAATATTATTCCAACCTTAAATTATAGGCAGCTTGACCTGATCTGCGGCCACTAGAAGATCGATTATCACTGCCACAAAACATATAAAAAATAAAGGAGATTTCTTTAATAGTGTAACAAAGATATTATAAAAATCTTGAAAAGTTCAAATTATCTTTAATTCTGTCTGTTTGTGCAAGATATACGATCTGTCTATTTTGCCAGAAGTGCTGAAGTAAATGCTCTAAATTTGAATAGCACTGTGTCTGTTTCTTGGACTGCGTAGCCAAATTGTCTTTTGAGAGTAGGCGGATTTTCAACAAGTCGGAAAATGAGAATCTTGAGACCGGGGGACAAAGGGAATTGCTTATCAGGCTGTAGGCCCAGGGGTTGGGGAAAATGGGGGAGACGAGGAAGAACAACTATAGGCATTACCAAACTGGGTTATATAGATAGTATAGGACTAGTCCAACAGAACTGATTAGACAGTAAATTTGTAATCGTAGCCATTACCATATGTTTTCTTTGGTGTCAGGTGAAGATAAGCCATTGCCATATTAATTACAGTGGTTGTTGTGTTTATTGATAAAAATAATATTATTATTTAACCTACTGCCGTATAATTTTAAGATAAATAATTATGGCTTAAATCGAACAATCTGTAACGGATGAGAACTTTACCATCACGTTCACAGGAGTTACTACCGTGATCGTCGGTCCCTTTTCACTTTTTTTGCCGATCGAAAAAAAGTGACATCTAAATCAAGGCAAAGTTGAAGCAATATGCTTATAAAATACAATATCTAGCTAGTATAACATCAATTTAATTTGCTAATGATAAGAAACCCACAATTGATGACAGGTCCTGGATCATCTTATTGAAAAGCTTGACTTTCGCAGAATTATCTTTTGAGAAAAGGGAAGAGAGACGTAGAAAAAAAAGAGAGAGAAGGGAAGAGAAGGTTTTGCTTTGCATCGAAGTAAGTGCAAGAATACCAACCCCTTGGGTTTGTACTGAACACTTTCCAATGGCCGAAGCGGACTACAATTTGGTTTGTCCTTAGTTGGGTCTGTGAAGGCCCACCAGTACTATATTTTCTCAAAGAGACTTGGGTATGATCACATACCAAAAGAAAAAGAGAAAGAGAGAAGAAAAAGCACAAGAAGAGTTGCTTCAAGTGTTTGGTGGTTTTTCTTTTTCTAAGCAAATGAAAATTTTCCTTGAGAAGTGGTTTTACTTATTTTGGGTATGCCATGTTTTCACTTTAATTAATTTTTCGGTGCTTAATACGATTACATGGGCATTGGTCCAAACGTGCACTCAAGTATAGCCACAGAGAGAGAGAGAGAGCAGAGAGAGTAATTAAAACTTTCACGGAAAAACACAAACTGAAAGATGAGTTATCTGATCACAAGCTAACAAAAACTATTCCTACGACCTACCAAAAACTCAATCAACTTTACAAACTTTTTCCGACAATATTTCACCAACTCACTCCTTTGGGCACATAAATGATTTAATGGCGAAGCATGGAGAATACAACATGCCCAGACAGATCTACCCACAATCTGTAACCCTAGTTTGGCAAATACTCGTGTTCAATGAACAATGAAGGCATTGCGCGCTAATAGTTGCATGCGTTTAATCAATTGGAAGCTGGAACATGGTAGTATTTTCCTTTGCACATGCATCTATAAACAATTGGGCAGGACTCCGCAGAGCATTTGAAGCTGATCGTCACCCTCTTGCATGGAAAGCATGGCCCACACGCATGGGAACAGTCCGGCAGAGTTGAACCTGTTGGGTAGAGTTTCATCCCAAGTTCTTCTCTTGCTTCTTCCTAAATAACACACATCATTAAAACATTCACGAGTTCAATCCTAATGGGAGTTTTGCCTAACAACGTAGAGAACATATCTAAATATTGTTCCTTAGAAAGTAGTATGTGGAACATTAAACAAAGCCGCCATTACACAAAACAGACCTTAGGGGAGCTGGCATGGCCTCGATCTCCAGAGTTGGTGCCCTCTTCGCGCATGCTGACTGCATATCCAGCAATATATATCCAGCATAAAGTGAAAACGATGGAATACATGACAGTACATGCAGATAATATGATGATAAAACATTAAGAGTAAAATGACAGATTCCTGTGCTCTACTCCTATATACTTGAAAGCATGATTATAATGCTTTTGAGCATACTGACAAAAATATATTTTTTTTAAACCTTGAAATTTACAAGAAACACAAACATGTCATATGGAACATCATTTAAAAAAAGAGAGGAAGAATCACTCACAGTGATGAGTCACTCGAAGGGTTATAGTACTGGGTAGTACCATGAAGAAGATCAAAACTAGGAAAGAAGTGTGGGCTCCGAAGGACAAGTTCTTCATGACAATTCTATCCGAGAAGAGATGCAACATTACAGATGGAAATTTGATCTAACAAAAGAACCGAGAAGCCAAAGAGTGCCTGAGGGGGGTATTCAATGTGGAACTGGGGAAGAATATATAAAGACAGAAACTTGAAAGGAAGAAGGTTTTAAATGTAGTAGGAGGGTACACCTGGCGCACTTCACAGTTCACATGATCCACGGCCACCTTTTGAATGATTCACATGTACTGTTCAGTCACCAAAAATAACCAAAATTCATTAAAAGCTTTACATGAATAAAGTTCTCAGTGATAATCATGAGCACAATTAATGTTGTAACCTTTTCTGCAACTTCAATTAGTAATTGTCACACAAATTCATGACTTGTAGCTACATCAATTATTAATTATTATTTTCATTGACGAGGGTATTTGGAGATTTGTCTTGACTAATCTATTGAACAGATACTGTCTTCCGTCTCACATTCTCTGAGTGATTACTCAGTCTCGCTTCGCCCTTTGGTTGGCCCCAATTAGAAAGTTACAGTGCAAGTACAGATCTTCGAGCTCTTAATTAACAGTACTATGTTAACTACTTATCATACTTATGCAACCTATTACAATTGTAAGTATTTACACAAGGAAATTATTACTTCAGCTCCACTTATGCAAGATAAACATAATTTAGCAGGTTAACAATGTCATCTGATAACTCATTTCCTATTCGAATCCGACTAGATCGATTGTCATAATTTGTAAGATAAAAGCTAAATATTTTCGGCCTGCTTTTCATCTATGCTGCAGACAAGGAACCGGCCCTACCAAGGAGACGGGGAAAAGAACAGTGGCAAGACATGTGGAAGTTCACGTGGATATGGAGCAAAGTACGACCATATCAGATGTATTTGTCGAAGGGCAATTGAAGAAGGACTCTGCCATAAACGTGACGCTCAGGCGAAAATCTTTATTCCAAACATTTTTTGGGTCCACCTTCTGTATATTCTGGTTCACATGTTTCCTGTTTTGCCGACTGCACGTGTGATACGAGCACCATTACATAGATCCATCTACAGAGAAAAAATCTATCTCATGGCTTCCATAAAGCAGTTTTGGATGAGATGAGTTCATACAATTGGATTGAATTTGGGCTTCAATTTTTTTTCCCTGAAGAATTTGGTTGTGTAAAATAGAGGTTCTCTGTCTCATTAGCATGTTTGCTATGGGGTCAGGACGAGTGAGGACTGAGGCATTTTGGTATGCAGCAGGCCGAGCACGGGCACTCCACACAACTTGAAATAATTACACCAAGCTAGACTCCCTCCAGTTCAAATGCTACATATAATGCTATAATATATATATATACACACACACACATAAAGGAAAAAGAAATATTAAGTCCACAATATGGTCAAATCCCCAATTTTATCTCCTAGAAATTTGTTGGTCTAGCCATTCAATATGTTTTAAGGTGCCAACCTGTTGGACTGATAGGTCACAGTCAGAGCTAATGCAAAGTCGATAGAATTCTCTTAGAGTGAGAATAAACCTCAAGTTGTTTGGATAAAAATATGATTAATTTTATTAAAGCTTCAAGCAGAATTTAAATAAACAACTATTAACAACTTTTCCTAAACTTAAGATCACAACTTCCTAAAATAAAGACACAATAACTGACTGCAAAATATTAGCTAACACATGCAAAACAGTCAACAACCACTATGACCAAGTCTTCAACAACCCATCACTTCTCTCCTTTTACTCCATGTAAAGAAGTTGAGATCGTGGTCTATCAATACTCCCTTCTTTCAGTGGATCCTTGTCCTCAAGGTCCACGTGGACTCAACTCAAAAAATTGTCCATGCCATCGTTCGGCCATCCTTCGTGTGCTCTCGACGCATCCATTGCCACCATTGCTTGGCTTTACCTTCGAGATGGAATGACTCCAAGGAAACCTTTTTGCTTCCACAGTGCCTTGATACTCAAAGAATAGATCAATGAGGTTGAACCACTTAGTAGGGTAATCATCGGAGTACCTTGGAAACTCGAGCTTAGCCATTTTTTATGAAAAAATTTGCAGGCATCCATCCATGTTGTCTTTATTCTCTGCCTCTGTGGTGTGAGAACGGTCATTGTGGTGATAACTGATCCCGACGCTGAGAGAAAACAAAGCTTCGAACAAGCAGTTGATCGACGCTTCCAATTGGTGGAGTTTGCTAGCAACACCAAGCAACATTTGGTGGAAGCGTTCTTGAAGACTGCCAACTCTTGCTTCTAATTGCTCGATTTCTCTTTGTGAGTGACCATTGAACCAGGCTCTGATACCATAGATAGGTCTCAGTCAGAGGTCGATAGAATTCTCTTCGGGTGAGAATAAACCTCAAGTTGTTTGGATAAAAATATGCTTAATTTTATTAACGCTTCAAGCAAAACTTAAATAAAACATCTACCAACAACTTTTCCTAAACTTAAAACCACAACTTCCTAAACTAAAGACACAATAACTGACTGCAAAATATTAGCTAACACATGCAAAACAGTCAACAACCACTATGACCAAGTTTCAACAACCCAACACTTCTCTCATTGTACTCCACGTAAAGAAGTTGAGATCGTGGCCTATCATGGCCCTTTGAGCTTAGCTTAAATTTTGACCGGGCATGAGGCTTCTTTCACGCTAGAAAAGCATATTCACCTTTGAGCTTTGAGTACTCTGTTAACTTTGATCACACTGTTATTGGACACTAGATGTTGGCAAGTTTGCCTTCCTGCACTTTCAACCCCAATCTTTTTTTTTTTTCCTGATAAGCAAAAGGGGGAGGGAGGGGGTAAGTGAGCAACTAGTCTAGCAACCCTTCTTAGGGCGTGATTATAGGAGTATTCCTGTTGCAAAATATCCGGTTTGAGTCATATCTATTGTCTATTGGGCAAGTCCATCACCACAGGACAAGCAAAATCACTAGTTAGTCTCAATCTCATCCACTAATCTCAAAGTCAACAACAATCATTTACGTGTTAGAAAGCTCCTAATTCAAGCTTTTGCTTTTGATTCCTTACATCGGCTCTTTCACATTTGTTGCTTTTGTGCTATAAAAGAAGAGTTGAAGGAAACTAAAAACTTCAGTAATTCTGGTGGCTATTATCCAAACTTTGTGGCGGTAACAATTGCAATATTTTTGCTTACGAAATGCAATCCCTGTGTAGAAACTGCAGAAGAGGCAGCAAATTACCACTGCTTGCAGAGGATGTGGATACTTATAATCTGGCCTCTAATTAAGTATGAATAGGTTGTTTGTTTTCCTTGTATATTTGGGCTTTTCTTTCTTTATTTTTTGATTCTATGTTCTGCAGAATACTTCTGTACTGGTGTACTTCTTCTTTATTGTTGGCAGCCAGGAGAAAAATTCCTTGTATGGTGAAGGACGAGTAAACTGGCCAGCGATTTGATATCCTTCATCTTTTATCTTCAAAACTGTTTTGCATGAAAAATTCCTCGTAGATTTGCTGCCTGCTGTTGCGCGCCTCGTAGGTTATAGTTATAACATAATGTGGTATCGGAAACGCCAACAATATGGAGTGATTAATTAGTCATCACCTAAAAACAGTACATCGAATTTTTCTTTGTTATAAGCAAAAGCATATCACATTTTTCAAGTACTGTGTCGGCCTGTGGATGCTTTTTGTTATTACTTATTAGCTTTGGTAGCTACAGTACCGTGTTGGTCACATTTGTTGTATCCTGACCCCTTTATGAAGTATAGCAGTCTTTCTTAGTAGTCTGAGGTTGATTCATAGTTGTAATTTCTTTGTGCTCGCGCTTATGTTTGTAACTACAAGCCTTTTAGAATTATTCATGTGGACACGATTTAGACCCTACAATTACTTAGAAGGGGGTAAATATGAATTTAAAATTTTTCAACACAAGCTAACACGCCCAAATGCGAAAATACCAATACAAATATTCACAAAATCAATGAGTTGAATAAGAATATATTTGCAATATGTTAATCAGCTCAACTTTCAGTCAATAATCACACGCATTTGATCAAATCCACAAACTTTAACGTTAATAAGACTTTACCTCAAACACTTGGTGTTCAACTTGATCTTGGTATGATCTTTTTAACCAAAAATCACACCCAACAAACCTCAATCAACGAGCAATTTATAAAGGTAAAATAATGCACATAATCACACAAACACAAATAAAACAAGATTATATGTATTTGGAACTTCAGAATTCTTCACTTTTTTAAATTCTCTTTCATTAAACAGCTTCACTTGATCAACTCATCCAACACCACGTTTCTTATACCTCAAAATTGAAACGGAATTAAAAAGCGAACACTTAATACATTTGGAACTAACGGTTGAGGACAAAAATAAAAGTGTGTTGTCTTATTTATATATTTATTGCTTAAAATGAAAAAATAAATGGCGCTTCATCCGGCTTCTCTGTTGCCATTGCCATCTTCGAACTCTCTTTCTCAGCTGTCTGCTTTGGACCTTTCCTTCCACAAATTAGCATAACAGCCGCTCTTTCTGCCTCGTAAATCAGGTATAAGCCAAAGGTCTCCAGTTTCTTTTGACTTCACAGATCTCTTTCATTTCTCAATTCAATTTCATCGACACCATCACAAATACGAACTCAACTTACAGACTTCAATCTCTTCCTGCAATGACCTCACTCCTTAGAAGAACAAAACCCATCAAAACCTTCCCAAAACCGGCACAAATCTCGCACAAACTCACTCAAACCCCAACCCAACCCCACCAAAACCCATGTGCCCCACAACTGCAGACCCTAAACCTTTCAAGGGTTTTACAGATTGTCGCATTTTCGACCCAGTCCTCCTCCAAATTTCCCGAGTACGAAATGCCTTCCGTCACCTGGGGTGTCGTACAGGGTCGGAAAGAGAAGCTCGTCTCCCGGGTGATTATATGCGATTATTTGAAGAGTTTAGGGATAGTTCCGGATGAACTCGAACACCTGGAGCTCCCCTCCACTGTCGATGTTATGAAGGAGCGCGTTGAGTTTCTACAGAAGCTAGGCTTGACCGTTGATGATATTAACGAGTACCCATTGATGCTGGGATGTAGCGTGCGCAAGAATATCATACCGGTGTTGGGTTACTTGGAGAAAATTGGTATTCCGAGGTCGAAAATGGGAGAGTTTGTTAAGAATTACCCGCAAGTGTTGCACGCTAGCGTGGTCGTTGAGCTCGTACCCGTTATCAAGTTCCTTCGTGGGCTTGATGTAGACAAGCAGGATATTGGGTATGTGTTGCAGAAGTATCCTGAGCTTCTTGGGTTTAAGCTCGAGGGGACAATGAGTACCTCGGTTGCATATCTTGTCAGTATCGGTGTTAACCCCAGAGATATCGGTCCGATGGTTACCCAATATCCTTATTTTTTGGGGATGAGAGTTGGGACTGTGATTAAACCGCTCGTGGATTATTTGGTTTCACTGGGTTTGCCGAAGAAGATTTTGGCTAGGATATTGGAGAAGCGGACTTACATACTTGGGTATGTTCTAGAAGAGACTGTCAAACAGAATGTGGAATGTTTGCTTAGTTTCGGCATTAGGAGGGAAGCGCTTCCTTCAGTTATTGCTCAATACCCCCAAATTATCGGGCTGCCTCTGAAAGCTAAGTTGTCTTTGCAGCAGTACTTTTTCAATTTGAAGATCAAGATTGATCCGGAAGGGTTTGCACGAGTGATAGAGAACATGCCACAGATAGTTAGTCTTCACCAACATGTGATTATGAAAACCGTTGAGTTCCTGTTGGGGCGGGGGATACCGTCAGAGGATGTGGCCAAGATGGTTGTCAAATGTCCCCAGTTAGTTGCATTGCGGATTGAGCTAATGAAGAACAGTTATTACTTCTTTAAGACTGAGATGGGGAGACCTTTAAAAGAACTTGTGGAATTCCCTGAATATTTTACGTATAGCCTGGAGTCCAGGATTAAATCCAGATACCAGAGATTAAAGAGCAGGGGGATCCGGTGTTCCTTGAATTGGTTCCTTAACTGCAGTGACCAGAGATTTGAAGAAAGGTTGATGGGTGATTATATTGAAACAGAGAGTATAGGGCCGACATTTTGTATGGGTGGGAAGTTAGAGCTACCTGGGAGTGAGATTGTGTCAGATGAGGAACATGAGAGTGACGATGAAGTACTTTACAGACGCACTGTTTCTCTTTGATAAAGGAATGGATTCTAATCAAATCACTTTGGTATTCATAGAAGGTGGATTTTTTTAATGTTGGTCTGCTTTAATATACCTATTTATTTTTCTGTTATTTTTTAATTATGCTGCTCATGTTCATCACTGTATTCATCATTGATAGATACAGTTAGTTCTAAAGTTTCTCAATATGGTGAAATTCAACTAATCGTACTCTTAATTGACATATTAATTCAATTATCCAATTCTTTCTTTAAGGTCATTCTGTTGAGTGATTATTACATTACGAGGAACCTAAGTCCTGGTTTTCATTTTTCTTTCTTTTGTAAAGAGTGCATTTGTAGGTGTTATAAGAGTGTAATATGCGTCAAATGGCTCCGTTTCTTTAGTATCAAGATTAAAGAATATTCAACTGCTTCTGTTTGATCTTCTTGACAAATGTTTATTGGTTTTGTACGTGTATGGTGTGGGGGCAATGAAATCGTAACCCCAAAGCTGTTGAACCTAGAAAATGCTTAGAGACGTTTAGTCGGTAAATCTGAAACTTTACACTAACTTCTAACAGTAACTGCGCTGATGCAAATGAAGAACAAAAAAAATTAGCACTTCTGAGTACGCGACAAAATATGACGGTTATTGCCCATGCTTGTGGGACTTCAATTCGCCGCACTCTTCTAGCAAAGCACTGATCCTGAGCCATTTGGCCATGGTTAAAGAAACTTGAATTCACGACTTCCCTGCTACTATCAAACCCGTCAAGCACATGCTCCTCAATATCGTGGGTGCTTGCAATTGTGTGGGTTTGAAAGTCGCCGATGCCACGGCACTTGAACGAGTCTTCGTATCAAAAAATTACGTTTCAGGTAACTTTACAGAAATAAAAGTAAAATTTCACGTTTGGTGACAGACAACGCATAGACGAAAATGATTTCAATGACTTTTGTCACCCATTGTGAGTGTAAATGCATGCTTCAGTGACCACTGGGGAAGTTGCACTACTACGGTTTTCAAACACTACCACTACCAATTAGGACAGGAATGGAACTGTGTGCATAAATATGCATTGGACAAAAGATTACATTTGCCACAGCTTCATCCAGCCAAAAACTTCACGGCTTCGTCAAACTGTAGCAAATGATACAAATTGCATCTCGACAAAGCTGACTCATATGCACAAATGTAATGAATACAATACAGAGTGGACTTACATGAGACATCATCAGAATATGGTCATTAAGAAAAGCGGGGGTAAAAAAGAAGAAAATTTTATAATATTGATTTCTTTTTTTACTTCTACCATGCCAGGGTCACCTTGGACCAGACAGCTCGACTGCATGTAGATTTTCTGTGGAGTCAACAATCCAATCAGAGTTGGGATGCGGCGCGAGTTCCACTTCCTGACGCAGAACTTCCACCTTTTGCCACTCATCCCATCTCTCTGCCAAGCCATCACCTTCAAGCATTCTCACCACTTCTGACATCTTGGGCCGGTCCATTGGAGAGCCTTGTGTACAAAGCAGCGCAACCTGTATTAGCTGCTCTACCTCATATTCTACGTAATTTTTCTGGAGATCAGGATCAACTAGCATTTCTAGTTTCTTTTCTTTCAGCAGTCCTTTCACCTGAGAATTACACCGGTCATATGAGACATTGAAACATTCACGACACGAGCACTCTTAAGCCATAAGAAAGAAAGACTGCTGCGCAGAATAATACATCTACATAACAGAGAGAGAGAGAGGTATATGCAAGGTGCAGCAGCCCAAAAAGGCAAGAAACAAACACCAAAACCAACAAGCATAAACAAGGCTTTCAAAGCTGGAAGCTCTTATTGCAAGTGGTTCAACACTCAGACATCTACTTTTCACTACAGGAAGGGTTGCTAAGAGCTTGTAAGCCTTCTCAAAGTCAAATGCATTATGGAAAAGAAATGAAACATAACATCCAGCAAGATAATATAAACTGGGAACAGTGAACTTGCCCCATATCACCAATCCCTTGACTCTCTGCAAAGCTTACAAAACAACCACGGTTACTGGCAGCATATAGCAAACACACGAACAATATCAAGAGCCAAATGTTTTCCTTGGGTTTCCACAAGAAGACTTTTTGATATGTCCACAGATACACTCGAGAAATAAAATTAACTGACTCAAAGTTTGGGTTGGTGGGTTGTGCAGTTCCAACATCTACAATGCCCTGACTATTTGGAGAATGATTCCTTAGTGTATTTGGTGGTGTATTTGGAAGGAACGTAATAGTAGATGTTTTGAGGATTGTTCCTTGTCTTTGGCGAAGTTGAAAGGAAGTTTGTTACTTTCCCTTTTTAGTTGGGCTAATGCTGTGCTTGGCTGCCCGTTTGTTGATTTTCTTAGTTTTTTGGCTTGTTTAGACTAAGTGATATCGGTATAGCCCTTTGTACTGTTTTTGCTTCTTCTAATGAGATTGGTTACCTATAAAAAAAAATCTACAATGCCCTGACCGTTTAATCCTTCCACCTAAGACCCCTAAAATGAATTTAGAACCTATGATCCAGAAACGGAGGAGATACAAATTAAATCAAGATGAAGTTGGAGAAGTTGTTGCATATTTGGTGTCCGCCAATGAAATAAAATGACAGAGGAAAGTAAACCGAACCAATAAACATCGATTAACATGGGTTAATAGATAACGGAAGTACATACCTCATAGAGAGGACAGTGAATTGAACCAACAAATATCAGTTATTATATAACAAGAGGACATACATACCCAATCGAGCAACATGACATCATCATCATTTGCAAGCCGAGCAAGATCAAAAGCTCTTTGTCCAGTGATTAGCTCCAGGAGCATGATCCCATACCCAAAAACATCTGTCTTCTCAGAAGACTTCCCCGTAGAGAGGTACTCTGGAGCTATATGCCCAATTGTGCCCCGTACAGCAGTTGTAACATGGGTATCCTTGTAGTCCATAAGTTTAGCCAACCCAAAGTCCCCAACAACAGCCTCAAACTCCTCATCCAACAAAATGTTTGCAGCTTTCACATCACGATGAATAATCTTTGGGTCACAATGATCATGCAGATAAGACAGACCCCTTGCAGATCCCAATGCAATCCGCTTCCTTGTTGGCCAATCAAGTGGTGGCTGAGATGGTGGGCGTTCTAGAGGAATAAATAATGTAACACGTATAGATTATTGAATAATACAAGGTAAAAAGCTGATAACAGGCACAAGAACCCCAACCACAGACAAATGAAACATTCAGAAAGAAACCAGCAAAAATATCACAATATTCTACAAAGCCCTAATAGCTATACCTCTTAAACACGATGCAACACTTCCATTAGCCATGTAGGGATACACAAGTAACCGCTCAGTTGGTGTCATACAGAATCCTCGTAGCCGGAGGAGGTTTCGATGCACCGCCATGCTGATCATCTCTACTTCTGTTTGAAACTGGAGCTCTCCCCCAGGTGTACGCTCTTCTTTCAGTCTTTTCACGGCTACCAGTGAACCATCTGCCAGGCGTCCTTTGTAAACCTTCCCGAATCCACCTCTACCAAGGATGTTTTTGTTGCTAAAACTATCAGTTGCAACTTGTAATTCTCGCAATGAAAACCTTTTAAGTTGCCCCAGATGGACTTCTGGATCCTCCTCGGCTGCAAAGAGATGTAAATAAGTGATAGTCTACCCATCAAACAAGTTCAGCAGTTCCAGCCTTTAGTTAAATAACTAACCAGGTACATCAAAGAAAAATTCTTGGGGTTTCCTTCTACGCCACCATGCAAATGCAATTGCAGGAGCAGCAAACAGTAAAGCGGCACCTGCAGCAACTCCTCCAGCAATTGCCCCAGTGGCACTGTTTCCACCTGAAATTAGATGGAAAGGGAAAAATTAGGACATATATTCATATCGAGGAAAAAATGTACATAGCAACAGCGTAAACACAAACATGATCAGAAGAATGTAAACAAAAAAAGATATGATGTACCACAAAATTTCTGGCATACTTACTAGAAAGGGTCAATTGCCAATGCATTCCAAATCATACTTCGAGGTAGAGTTCGTGTAAAATTTGGAACTAAACTAATTCTAAGGTACAAAAAAGAAGAAATTTTAATGCACTTAAAAGAAATTGTATTGAGATAGAATTGAAGAAAAACAAGAAGAGATCTGCCTATGCAAGCATGCAACGCGGTCCACCTAGAGTACCAAAATGAACACCCTCCAGAGGGTGAAATGCACTCGCACTGCAGAAGCATAACGAAAATACTGAAAAAAGAAAAAAAAGAGAAGGAATAATGCTCAGCTGATTTACAATAAATGCAAAATGAACTAGAGACCAGTACTTAATAAATTATAAATGGACATTGACAATGGAAGATCAATGGAAAATAAGAACAACGAAGCCAAATCAGATTTTGGGCACTGATAGCTATCATCAACCGATGCAGGCATACTGAAAGGAAAGCAACAGGCATCATCCCAGTTCTGAAATTCTAGTGAGCAACAACAAGATCACCTGGTGTAGAAATCGGAGGTGGTGGTACAAAAGGTGGAGGGGGAGAAAATGGAGGAGAGCCTGGACATGGGTGCCCAGTAACTGGGCCACATAGACCCGGGTTGTTCGCAAAACTGCAAATATGAAAACAATATATCAACATGCTGTCCAATATAAAAGTCAGGGGCGACATATACAGTTTACATAATCACAAGGAACCTGATGGGAGTGAATAAGGAAAAGGAGCCATTGTCTGGAACTGGTCCGGAGAGAACGTTATTTGACAGATCCCTGTATTCAGAAAATGCAATTTGATAACATAGTATTCGTGCAATAATATAATGCCATCACACACCCACACTCATTAGATAGATCAGATATTAAGATAATCTTGGTACTCACAGCACTTGCAGTGACGAGATATTGATCAATGACATAGGAATTGGACCCGTCAAGCTGTTGTTGTTAAGCCGGCTATCCCCACACAAATATTAGAACAAAAAAATAATGTTAAGATCTTAAAACAGTCAGGGGATGCTACTCAATCAGTGCCAACAGATTCATTACCATCAAAACGGCCATATCCAGCAACACAAGTACCCTATTTGTTTTGATAAATTTTCAATGTGGAATACATTTAGATGTCAAACTTGCGTTCTCCCATTTGGTTACCAGAAGCCCAGAGATTTACTTAATTTAGGAATATCATCCAATAAAATATATACCTTTCTAGTAAGCCACAAAATTGTAAAATCTCCTTGTGTTTTGCAAAACTCATTTGCAGTTTACTACCCAAGAATATTTCATACACCATGTAACGCTCAAAACCTAATTTTGGTCCTTAACACGAAGAGTAAAGGTTTACATGTTCTGCTAAGAACAATAATCCTGTACGATTACATTTCTGGTCCTACTTACTTCTAATTACCAACATGCATTATCTTCTATACAAATGTTATTAATTTTTATCTTTGTTTCTCAAGATGCTCATTGAAGTTCTTGGATCTACAGACTTATTTCAGGCTTCAGACACTGGAGTAGATTCACTTAGGATTGTCATTCAAATGAATTCTCTGCGGACATTGAGCGGAGTCATAAAATGAAAATTGCATTAAATGACACAATAAGCAAAAAACATGATACAAGTAAACACACAGCAGGGAAAGAACATCAAGGACAATAATACTCACAGGAACCGTAGTTTTGACAGTCTGCCCAACGTGCCTGGGATGGGACCAGTAAAACTGTTCAAGTAAAGATCCAAGCTGACCAAGCTTGTCAGATTCCCTAGGTCATTGGGAATTTGTCCACTAATGTTGTTACTGTAAAGCTCCCTGTCATAAAATTTGTATAAATGACTTGTGCAAGAAAAAGGTTCGTATAATATTTTTTTTGATAACCCAGGAGCTCCCAAGGTCGGGCCACTTCGTGTACCCAGCCCTACAAGCCAACCTTGGGGCATGCATCAGGACCCCACCCAACACACCCCAGATATGTCAGGGGCGATAATGACAGTGTTGAGGCTCGAATTTGGGACATGTGAGAACCCAAGCCGTTGCCTTACCACCAGACCAAACCCCTGGGGGTAAAAAAAAAGGTTCATATAATATAAGATGTTAATGAAAAAAAAATCATAAGATTACTATCTGATGAAACATTTAAGCACGCTTTCCAACTCAGAATTTGAAGTTGCCTAGAGAGGCTCTTTAGCTAGCCAATCCTACAGAGACCTCAAGAACAGAAACCCTCATTTTCATTACCAGTAATTTACATCCCTCAAAAGAGCTTGCATTTCTTTCTTCCCAAATACATCACATTAAACACAAAGGAATAACAAGCCAAATTTGTTCGCTACCATGTCTACTAAAGTATCATTTTCCAACCATTCAATATAAACAACTGTTGTTGGCATGACCCACTTAACCCCAATCAAGCAAATCACAAGTCCATAATTCCCTGGTTATGTCTGCTGAAGAAATAGATAATCCATTATCTCCGTTCGATTTGCGCATGTGGCAGCAATCCACAATGATTTATCTCCACATTCTCAATCCATGGTAAGGATCTTCCCAATGCTGGTTTCAAGTGGAAAGTGCTACTCTTAGTGGAGCTTTGACCTTCAAATTACTCTTTTTTATTTCATTTTTATAAGCGACCTTCAAAATACTCTTCGAAGGAAAAATGTTGCCACCCCCTGCCCCCTGTTTTGTAGTAGCCTTTAACCTAGAATCGGTTGCTTCTCCTAGGATTCCAAACCATTTTCGCTCACCCTAAGATATTGTTGACAAAAAGAGGAGAATCACTAAATGATCAAGAGGATTGGCGCCAATGGTAAAAAGAAATAAAGGCCCCTTCTCATTATCTGTGATAACATTCTCCTTGGGACCTCCATAACAATAACAAAAACAAATGAAGAAAGCGGGTTCTGTTCAAATCCACATTATACCGACCCCAGAACACAAACTTTATCTTGCTATCCAGTCACTCAGTAGAAATAATGATCAGAATCTAAATTCAAACTTCCTGAGATAAAAACATTCTATGCGTTGGACAGCCTCTTTCTTATGACTTCATTGCCTAAAACCATCAGGGCCTCGCACTTCGACACCGTTTCACAGCCAATAACGCTTCATCTGCCTCAACAGCCTCTCTAAGCATTTGTCAAGGTCAGCTGTAAGCCATTTTTCTGTTTGGTTAATGTAGACAAGTCATTGACTAACCACACTCAACATGGGTTTTCAATCATTCATTTCACAAATGATTCGCAACAAAAATTTACACCAAATTAATGAAATGAACATATTCAACAATGGGTTTTAATTGGCTTTTACTACAAACTAAGGAAATGACCATATTCAACATGAAACCTAATTCATTAGGCTTGAGAGAAGAAATTTTTTTTCTTTTATAGCATCTTTAAGCACTGTCCACTTCTTTTGGTTTTTCTCAAAAATACAAGAGAGTTTACACCATGCATATGCTCTCTTATTGCTCCATGTTGATTATCATCTTAGCTTTTTTTTACAATATTAACAGAATGCACACAATTTTCCTTTAAGATAATGCCCATGCAGAAAGTAGGGAAGAAAGACAATTTCTATGCTATAAAAATTTAAAGAACTTCAGCATCAAAGAAACAATTCAAAAAATAGAAAAGAAAAATGATTTTGAAGCAACAAGCATGACATACAAGTACTGCAAATTCCTGAGCAGGCCAAGCTGTGGAACAAGTTGACCGGACAAAGCTGCATTTCCAAGATCGCTGTGATAACATTAAAAGAAGCAATTCAAAAGGTTTCTGTGCAAAGCATGACACAATTTTAGAGTAACAGTAATAAAAAAATCCCAGAATTAAATGTACTTCAAAGTCAAAAAAGGCCAGAGCGCTTACACTCTTATGACACTATTGTCATTGTTACAGGTAACATGAAACCATGTGCAAGGGTTAACAAGGGTAGGATCCCAACTCTGCAGAACATTGTTAGGATCCTGTAAGCTGATTCTCAGGCTGTGCAAAGCATCACCTATTTCAAGATGCAAGCAAACACAATAACATGCTGAGAATAAACGGTTATGAACTCCAAATTAAATCTGAGATCTAAAATTATCTCCAATTGCCACAAACAGCACTCAGCTGCATTCTGATCAAAGCAATACATTGACACTGACAGATTTCGGGAGACATAAGATTCTCGTTTTAAAAAGGTTACTAACATACAAACTTCAAAGTAAAAAACAGACAAAAAGGTCTCACTCAACTGAACTGGCGAGTTGGTCATAAACAGGACCCATCATAGGAAAATGATCCCTTAGTATCAAATAGATTGGTTTAATGGGTTTCTTGAGATGTATAAGAGGTACTCTAATTGTCTAACAGTGCAGTACTCTCACACTATCATTACACTCGATGTACACTAATGTAACCGCCACAATGAACCACATTGGAAACATCTGATAAGGCAATCCAGAAAAGAAAGAATTGCCATTAGAAACTCTTTCAGATACCCGTATAACTGATGCAAAAAAAAATCATCATATTACAAGTCATGGCCAGCACAAAACCCTGGCACTAAAGGATAAACACCTATCCACTCGAATAGTCAATAGTCCAATAACACACGCAAAAGGTAGGAAAAAAAAGAGGGGAAACTCTAAATTTGCAAATATCATAAAAAAGAACTACCAGCAAAGGAGCTAAACTTAGTTAAACATCCCCACTTCCCCTAGCACCCAAAAAGAACCGTCTTTTCCCGAAACTAGCAAAAAACCATTTCCAAATATCAACAAATACTTTAAAAACAAAGATCAAACTATAAGAGAAACTCTAAAAGAACAAGAGCGCAGCAAATAAAACCGAGCAGACCTTCAACGTTAGCTGAAATCAAGCATAATGGACGAACAACCAAGATCAACCAGAGCAAAACAGAAACCCCAATAACCTTCACCTCCATCTGGGTAACTAAATTTCTCTCAGATCCAAATAATATCCCGCACCCACCAAACCCACCATCACAAACAAGCCGCGCAAAAATCCTGGCACCAAAATCTCACATAACAATGTCCAACATTGAAACTCTCTCAAGAGTTACACCGACCACAAAAGCCCGATCTCACCCTGAATGCTCTACGGAGTGCCCAAAAGGCCAGTACCCACCAACGTCAACACACTTAAAAAAAATTCAAAGATTTTCAAAACATTTTCTGCTCTCCTTTTCGAAAGAACTTTCCCTTTTTGCTTTCTCTCTCTCTCTCTCGCCTTCTGAAGAGCATTGAGTGCGAGTGAGTGAGTGAGATTGTAATCTATCTTTCTTCTTCTTTTTTTCCTTGTTATTTTGTTTTTTTAGGAGTGAAGCGTGCACAGACAGAGAGAAAGAGAGAGAGTGTGTGCGCGAAGGTGGGGGATGGCTGCCCGAAACGGTGATGACCCTGCCCGAACGCGGTCAAAGCTACTCGCGCGCCATTAACTCGGTCTGGGATAGGGGCCGATCAGCCTAACTCGTTCCCCTTTTCTAAATTTTTTACTAAAAATTGTGGGGAGTTTTGGTCCTCAGTGGGTCCCACCAATCTTGCCATGTCAGATTCGGTCCAAATTTCCTCCTCTATGCGTCAAATTTATCCTTTTTTTTTTTGTACACATCCCTTTCCGTAAGGCATAGCACGGTTCTTTGACGGGTCCGTTCGGAATATTGAACTATCCGTTCCGTCCTTTACAGTATTATTATATTGTCTGATTTGGACAGTATTTATTTTAATGTTTTACCTTTTTTTTTCTTTTTTTTACTTGTAAAGAAACTTAGAGATGTTAAAAAAAATTAACTTGAAAGTCAAAATTTCTAGAAACAAACATGAAATTTTAACTTTTCACATCAATTTTAATATTTTTTATTTATATAAAAAATTAGATCAAATATTTTTTCTCTTTATTTTTTAACAAACTTTATTAATTTTTATTAAAAATTTCATCAAATCTTATCTATAGTTACTTTTTAACTAATTTGATGATATTTGGTCAGAACAAAATTTTATCTTTTCAAGAATATTTTTCAAAAAATTAAATTCCAATAAAAATCATTTTACAATTAAATATTCTTAAATTTCTTCTCTAATCATTTACAAACTTCCATAAAATAGTCATAATGTCAAAATTCTCTTACAAACTCAAAATTCTTATAATTGTTACTTCCCAAACATATCTCCGATAAATAAAAAATATTTTACAATCAAACATCCTTAAACTTTTTCACTGGCTCCTTACAAACTCCCATAAAATGGTCAAAATCTCTAAAAAAAAATCTTAAAACTTTTGCTTGTCATTTGTCAAACATGTCTTAGTGAAATGGATATTCTATGATCAGTTTAGAAATTGGTCACTTTCAACCAAACCCTATCTAGTGAATGAAGTTGAACAGCTAACCAATAGACATAGAACATGTAATATTATGATCAGTAGGTTAATTAAACTGAAAGCATTTAGAATAATACAAATGATAATTAAGTTTAGTTTAGATAATTAAGCACATTAGTTAATATAGGTCAAAAAATTCAAATCCTAATAATTTATCTAGGGCTAATTCAATCGCGATTAGACACAAACTAATTATAATAGTCCAGAAATTTGATATATAAGGATGAAAGACGTACATGTATTTAGGTTGTGTTTGTGTTGAAATATTTTTGGTGTTGGGTTTTGTGTTGGTATTGGGTTTAGTGAAAAAGTGAAGAGAGATGTAATTTTTTATACTTTTTGATGGGGGAGAGAGAGATTATATTGTAATATTTTATTAGGAGAGAGAATATTTTGGAAAAAATTATTGGTGCAAACGCACCCTTAGAAGATCAGTAGGGGTAAATCCTCTAAACATCTTGGTAAGGCAAAAAAACACCAGCTCTAATTGGCTCCTACATCTTTGCAATTCATTAATTGCAATGCCACCTTTTAATTATCCTGAAACTTCAATACACCCAGAATCAAATTGCACGCAAAAGGAGGGGTAGGTGTGAAATGTTAATTAAAAAAAATGTACTTGGATGCTTATAGATGTAGCAAGTTCCCAGCCTTACTTATCCGATAAGCTTTTAAGTTAAGCAAGCGGTCCTAATTATTCAAATTAGGAGGCATAAATTGCAACGGGGAGTAGTGTTGTTAATGTGTGTGTATATATATAGCCAGCGATGATGAATTAATTTTTAATTTAGAGCCACAAAAATTAATTTAATTTGAATAAAATAATCTCTATCTTTCCATTGAATTATTATTTTTATTATAATAACTATAAAAAATTATTTAAATTATTTATCTTCATTTTTTTAATAATTCTCGTATACTAAAATTTTTAAACTCCAAAAATTGTAACATCCAAACCTTACGTTTCCAAAAGTTTTTGATGACCAAGTATAAGAGGAAACGAATTTTAATATATATATATATCAAATCAAGCATGTCCTGCCATCACGTAATTATGTTTCGTGATTGCGTTTAATTTGAAGTTGTTTGACTACCAACATATGCAACATAATTAATCTTTTAGAATTTGACATTTTGATCCTTACGTTTATATCTTTTTAGCAAATGAGTCATTCACTTTCAAACTTCAAATTTTTAGTCATAGAGTTTTCTTTATTTGACGAAATGGTCATTCCATCAGTCTGTTGTCCATATGCTTAACGGAGCTCTCTGACACGTCAGAAAATTTGTACCGGTCGACCGCTCATGTTTAAAACATATATCCGATCGACCACTTCAAATTTGCTGACGTGTCAGAGAGCTCCGTTAAGCATATGGACGACAGACTGACAGAAGGACCATTTCGTTAAACAAAAGAAACTCAAGTACTAAAAATTTAAAATTTGAAAGTGAATGACCCATTTACCAAAAGGATATAAACTCAAAGACCAAAATGTCAAATTCCCTTAATCTTTTGATACCATGCTCATTGCTCACCAAAAACAAGACCCCCAAACAGTTCTTCTATATTCCTATTTGGCTGGACCAATTACTTCCTTGATGCCAGGCTTTAGGGCCGTTTCTCAATAGAAATAAACTATATTTTTAACCATATCAACCATATGTTATTTCCTGCCGGGAGGATTTTCTAGCACTAGCCACTTATTGGACATGACCCATATATATATATATATATATAATTCTTTGATTTCCAACATGTGCAAAAATTCCAAGCTTCCATAGTTGAAAGGGGGGATCAAGAGCTTAGAACTGGATATTTGTTTCTTGCAAATGTGAACACAAAAGCTAAAAGCGAGGAGTGATCTGCTTTTGGTTGAAAATTCGGCACCCTTGTCTGCTGCTGGGTTGAGTCCAACCCGTCCTTTTCGGGCCTTCATTTTCTTGAATAAAATGATGGGCGTCCTTTACTCTTTTGAATTGCCAAATAAGAGGTACAAAGTGGGGCTTAGGCATTGCAATTAATTGACGTGCACTAGTGTTAGCTAGAGAAAAAGTGGGAAGACTCATACTTTTTGATGGGGTACTGCTTTTTCTTTACTCTGTGCGCTCGCATATATAGATACGATATCATATATCTAGAATTTGCAGCATGTAAAACCACCACCTATATACGTAACTACGGGTGGGTTTGTTTGTAAATTTTAGAAAGGTTAAAATTTTAGAGTATCGGATTTGGTGAAAAAGTGAAGAGAGAGATAATTTTTAATATTTATTATAATAAAAAGTAATAATTTGATGGAGAGAGAGATTATATTGTAATTTTTTATTGTGTTAAAATTTTGGGATAAATGTAAAATTGGTCCCTGTGCTATTCGCAAAAATCGATTTAGTACTTGTGATATGAAAAACATCGATTTAGTCCTTGTGATTTCAGAAAGTGATAAAATCAGTCCCTGATGGAGGACCAATAACAAACGAAAATAGAATCACATGGACTAAATCGATGTTTTTCATATCACAGGGACTAAATCGATTTTTGCGTATAGCACATGGACTGATTTTGCATTTATCCCTAAAATTTTAAGATTGATAAAATTTTGGTGTGCAAACGCACCTACATAAACTACTTGAATTAGTTAGCTAGTCAATATTGAGATACATAATTGCCTTTGAATTAAGGACTAATTAAATGCTGCCCAAATTTGGTGACGATCATTTGTTAGCTGCAACAAGCGTGGAATGGGAGTAATCAAAGTTGACTTTCATTTATTATGATAAGATATTTGATTGCAGAATTCATGAGTTATTGAAGAAATTGTTTTTATTTAAAGAATAGAGGGAACAAGTTAACGCACTAATCGTCGGATATTCTTGGAAACATAGTTTTGGGACCGTTACTTTTTGAGTGATGGAAATTCTTGTCAACACGAATGCCATTGTTTAAGGAGGTATTCCGTCCCTACAAGCCAGATGGGGGAATCTTCACTAGAAAAACCAAACATTGGTGGGGCGGTCCCATTCAAAAGGCAATTGCCTTTTCTAGTTAATGGAGAACCAAATTGTGTTTGTTGTGTGTCCAATGGATTTCAATGAGAATTTAAAAGACCAGAATCTTTTGTGTTTTTTTTAAGGCAAGATTTGAACGAACATTTATAAACAAATGGAGAAAGTAGAAGCAGAAGGGGGATTGGAGTTTCGTCCCAACAAATCAGCTTATGATATCAGACCAAATATAGATCGAAGTCATAAAATATATATGCGTACAGGTCGTGAGATATCTTGATCAGGGGCTACTGAAGGAATAAAAGCATTGTAGACTTGTAGTAGATTGAACAAGGCCACAAGTCAAGCCATGGAAACTAGTGGGCCGGGCCCGTTGCTCCCCAACCCCCAAAATTAGGGGCAACTATTCGTTTTGGACTTTGTTTGTTTGTTTAAAAAAAAAAAAATATTAAGTGGCATTTCTTGTGCGAACTGAACTGTGTTTTAAACACGGGCTGGATTAGTTTAGATTTGAAGAGATTAATGAAATCCCGTTGGATTCTTAATGAATAAACAAATAGAATCATGTCCAAGAAAAAAAACAAAAAATCTAACCAGTTTGAATAATTGAAGGAATATTACTATGAATATTGATCAAGCCATTTTAATCAGCTTATCTACTGGGTCAAAAGCCTAAGGGAGTTAGATTTAAAGTCAAGTACTTGGGATGGATTGAAAGGTCCAAATTCTCATTCATTCCTGCTGCAAGCAAAATTAACACGCTAGAACTCAGAGTTCTCCCAGGGGGATTTATCCGATGCCATCGTCAGTCACCATTCTCTAATATCTTTTCTTTTCTGGTTTTTGTTATCAGTGAGAGAGTTTTAGAGAGAATTGTGCGTACTTTTCTACTTCTTTCTTTCTCTATTTATACCAAATTGTCACTACCTGGGATGGGGGCTTTGGCTTAATTGTCCCTTTGGACCATATCACCCTCCAGATTGTTTTTGTCTCATCTACCGTTTATCGAAAGTCGACATTGTTAGAATTGGTCTCCTTCAGGACGGTTCGAACTGACTGCCGTTTTCCCTTTCTTTTCTACATTTTCGCCCGTCAGTCAGTAAATAGAGAATAATCATAATTTCTTACGTCAGCTTCTTTACCCGATAAAGTATGGATGTCAATTTCTTTCAGGATCTCCAGTCACAGTGGTGTACATACTACATCGAATGGGCTAGTGCTCTACTATTTTGGGCCTCAGGTTATGGGCTTTTGTAAAAAGGGAAAAATTCTCCTCCACCAGTAGCCCCCTATTATGCTGGGCAATTAACTAGGCGAGAAGAATATTATGGTGTCGGTTATAAGTTAGCTCCATTAGATCATTAACTATCATTTCAACATCTTTTTCTTGTAAACTATCCCTCGGGTCCTCCACCACGCCCTAGGGCTCCCAGTCTTTCGAATCACCAAGCCTCCATATTTCGATGTTCTTCTCTCCATCAATCTTACCCCATATCTTGCTTGAGAATCAGTCAGAAAATAAAAGAGGACTCCTCCAATGCTTCCTTCTCTTTAGGACCTTTCGCCCAAACTATTAACATACATTTTATCCCGTGTGGTACAAGAGAATGGCCTGGAGGAATATTTCAAATTGGTGAGGGTGCGCTCCAAATTTAGGGAGATAGTTAAGTCACCTTCAATGCTTCAAAGTATAAGTTTGAAGAGCTTCTCCTTCGTGAAGATCATAGCCCCCAAGTGCAGGACTTTATCTCAACCCTGCAAAAGTATGAGAACCCTGATGTTCTCTACCTCGAAGGGGTGAAGTTAGCATTTGGGCTCGAAACTGATTATCCAACAGGAGAGAGGATGATCATGCGGGCCCCTATTGAGGGAGGCAAGCCCCCAGTCTGCGTAAAGGGTTGCATGTCTCCTCCCCCTAAGTTCCCGATTGTATAGTTCCTCATCCTCGCGTTCCGCCCTGACATTTTCGATGCTGCCCTCTGTCTGCCCTGTTGGGCCAGCCGGGAGCTTCAATTCTTCATATCTTGTGTAAATATTGGGTTCTAGATAATCAGGAAGATGTGATGTGTTTGTATTGGTTTTTCTTTTTCTTCTTTTTCTCTCATTTCTGCCTTCCACGTGCAGACTTTTTGTAAAAAGAGCGGGGTTCGATATGTATGAATAGGTTAGCCCCCGACTTCCCCATTTTTCTTATGAAATCCTTCTTGGGATCGTTGTGGTGGGAATTTTTTGATATGATATGTAAAAGAGATTTTTTGTGTACATATTTTTGTACTTCTGCTATGGGATGCTGCTACTATTCTCTTTTCCTTTTCTTTTTCTTTCTCATTTTCTACATGTATGTCGTTCCTTAACTTCTGAAATATACGTAATGTCGAGTACATTATGTGTTGATATAACGCTTTCTAAAAAGACTGAAACTCTGCTAAGTCATCAATGACTCTACTTGGTAGATATAGTTCCCATAAATCACCTTATCTTGAAGTTTTTTAGGTTTCCAAACGTCACGAACAAGCTTATAAATTGGCTTTACTCCTTTTTTTGGCTCACTTTGATCCTTATTCTCTTCTTCTTCCTTATCCCCAAATTCTATCCAACCCTTTGTATCCTCTTATATTTCTCCCTTTGTTCCCATGGACACTGCAGATCTCCCCTGCTTATTACTCATCCTGCCTTTAAAACTGGTCTCCATTATCCTCAACTCTTTGATGGAATCCCACCCTGCTGCTTTACTGGCGTTGGTTCAAACCTGTAGCCATTGCAGGGATTGGGTTTATAATTCCTCATTGTTGAGTAGGATACCTGTTAGGATGTTTCCTCATCGTTTTTCAGAGGGATGCAACTTTTACGAGGGGCCTCCGACGCTTCCTTATATGTGGGAACCCTGAGATCATGTTCTGAAAGGTTTTAAGAGGTTGTTGACTTCCCCTTCAGACAGTCGTCGATGGGCTGCTTTCAACCAGGAAATCATTACTGTAAGTGATGAAGGTAGCTTCAGAGGGGCTTATGCTGCTTGTATTGTTCAGGTACTTGAAGGAGGTGACATTTGCCCCAATCTACATATCCTTTATAGTCACCGGGTCGTCCTTTCCCTTCCTGATTTCTGAAGGATGAAATCAGAAGTTTTGGAGATTTTTGAACTTGTTATAACAGATGGACTCTAAATTTTTTTAGGGATAAATACACTTTGTCCCCTTGTCTCTGGGGTCATTTACACTTTGCACTCCGATGTTTTATTTTTGATACATTGGACCCATGCTCAGCCGTTGGGTCAACTAACATGTCAATCATAGGCAAAGGATAACTATCTTTCGGGCATGCCTTATTAAGATCAGTAAAATCCACACACATTCGTCATTGTTCATTAGACTTTGGAACCAAGACTACATTAGCTAACCAGTCAGGATAGGCTACATCTCTTATTAAATCCTACCTTCAATAACTTGTCAACTTTTGCGACTCTCACTTTACTTCTTTTGGGTGCAGACCCTTTGTCTTTGTCTGACCGACTTCTTAGCTGGGTCGACATTGAGCCAATGCATCATGACTAAGGGATCCACCCCTTTCATATCTCTATGAGTCCAAGCAAATGACTTCATCTGCAGTCGCAAGAACTGGTGCAATGCTTGCTTAGCCTTCTCTTCCAGTGATGTGTCCATCTTCACCACTTTATTTGCCTCTAGCTCCAGGCGATCTAAGGGTTATGTCTTCTGAACGCGTGGTATAAGCATTATATCTACTATTAGAGCTTTTAAAGACTTCATCTGCGAACCTCATGGTGCCATCGAGTCAGTTAATGACATAGCAACACTGAGAAAATCATCACTATTGTTGTAAGTAGGATTATAAGAACTTTGGAAGGCTTTCTTGCTCGCGGCGAGTAAGGTAAGATAACTAGTTTGAAGGACTATGTTTCCTACAGACAACACCATCTGATGAAGCCATTTTTAACCAGCTAATCACAGAAATCCACTAGGCCAAAAGCTTGAGGGAGATATTAAAGTCCAACACTTGAGATGGGTTGAAAGGTCCAAATTCTCATTCCTTCATCTTGCAAGCAAAATAACAAGCTACAACTCAGAGTTCTCCATGTAAGGCGATTTATCCAATGCCATTGCTAGTCACCATTCTCTAATATCTTTTCTTTTCTGATTTTTGTTATCAGTGAGAGAGTTTTAGAGAGAATTGTGCATACCTTTTTCGCTTCTTAATTTCTTTATCTATTTATGCCCCATTTTCACAGTTTGGGCCAGAGGCTTTGTTGGGCTTTGACATTATTGTTCCCTTGGGTCATATCACCCTCCAGATTGTTTTTGTCCCATTCACCATTTATCAAAGGTCGGCGTTGTCATAATAGGTTTCCTTCAGAACGCTTCGATCCGACTGTGTTTTTCCCTTTCTTTTCTACCTTTTCATCAGTTAGTCAGTAAACAGAGAATAATTAGAATTTCTTATGTCAGCTTCTTTACTCGATAAAATATGAATGTTAATTTCTTTTATAGATATCCAATCACCGTGGTGCACATACTACATCGAATGAGCTAACCCTTGCTCCACTATTTTAGGCCTCATGTTATGAGCTTTTATAATAAGGAAAAATTTCTCCTCCACCAATGTCATGCCCTGTGCTAGTACTTATCCCCTCGGCTCGCGTATAGTAATCGCATGTACAAAGTTCGGGGATTGACTAAAAATTCATAGGATCTCTTCTCGCTCATACAAGTCGATATCTGATATGTCTGATGCCCACAGCCACAACAGTACATAAAAAAGAATTAAACAAATAAAGGGGTGAGTCCTACTGACTCAGTAAGAGGGGAAAGAGAACATGTTATGAACAATAAGAATAACATGTCAATCGTACGAACTAAGCTTTGATAATCATAAACAGATTAACCATTGTATGATCGATGCCATGCAGGGATGATGCATATGTTTCCCGATTCTTTCTCTTTCTTTCTTCTCTGTCACTATCACTTTCTTCACAGTATACGTTAAGTATGCATGTCTCATGTCAATGCCCATACATATCATTCATGATATGCAACACCTTAACCACACGTGAACATCAAATATTTCTTTCTTTTCTTTTCTGGTTCGATCAAGGTGTCCTTTCGTTACTCTGTTCTATCCCCCAGAGTAGGGTTGTGCGTCCCTTCTCTCCTCTGGGACTGTCCCGTGCCCCGGCACTCGGACTCGGTCAAGCGTATATTGTTTCACGCCAGGGATACCACCTACTCATTTCTGTGGTGGCTTGCACTATCTCACTTTGTGATCAGTACAGTCACCCGTTCATAGGACCACCTCTGGGTATGAGTTTCATTTCAGTCATTTCAGTTGTTTCGGTCGTTTCGGTCAACGGTTTCCTATACCCATGAGATGTTGATGCACTATAACATGTCATATGATGCCACATGGCCTGTCATACAACAAATATCCAATTCATAACGATCCATCAATAACATGCGATATTTTAGTGTGAAGATGCTGCAATTCATAACGGTCCATGAAAAACATATGATATGAGCATAAAGATGTTCATAACGATTCATCAATAACATGCGATCCTTTAGCATAAAGATGTTCATAACGATTCATCAATAACATGCGATCCTTTAGCATAACGATGTTCATAACGGTTCATCAATAACATGCGATCTTTTAGCATAAAGATGGTACAATTCATTACGATCCATACCCCACATCCTCAAATAGGCAAGTCTAACAACTTATACAACTTTCTCTTTTATTTTATTATTGAACCCAATAAGGACTGGTTATATGTAAACGAAAATTTTAGGGCTCTTGACTAGTTTTAAAAGAAAATCTTCCAGCGCATTTTCAATTAAAAACCTCCCGAGCATGTTTTATAAAATCTCTCGGGTACGCTTGTTAAAAATATCCCGAGCACACTTAAAAATATCTCCCGAGCATGTGGAAACAAAAACTTTCCCCAGCATAAAATAAAACTTTTCCCGTGCATGTAAAAACAAAACTTTTCCGAGCATACAAATAAAACCTTTCTCAGCATAAAAATAAAACCTTTCTCAGCATAAAAATTCTTTTAGTAGTTAAAAAAAATCTTTCTCGGTCTTCAATAAACAAATGTTTCACGGTATATAAAAAACTTTTCCTCTCAAAGGATCCAACCTCAGGTGGTCCCCAAAGTCTCTTGGCCTTTTTGTCTTTAACCTTTGCATGTTATGAGAGTAACAGGTTGTTCTACGTACACTTCCCTCATAGGCCACTGCTGTTCCAAAGCATTTTGGGTTTGTCTATGATTAACGGGCCTAAAGTCCATTTAGGCCATTAAACGAGCTTTGTGATTTGAGCCCATATTTCTACTCGGTTTGGACTCAAATTTGGGATTTACCATCTATTTTTCTTGCTCTACACAACCATAAAGTTATTTTTCCATTTCAGAAATGTTTACATTAATGATTAGTGTGAAATGTCGACACTGCCCTTGAAACCTCCAGGGGCATTTTCGACCTTTTCAGACATATGATTGCCCTAAAATTTTTACTGGAACCTAATTGTCTCCTATAATACAAGTACACAAATTTCCAGGCCAAAACTCCAGGTATTTCATGGGCTTGTTTTGAGAAATGTTGAAACTGCCCTTAGAGACATCCAGGGGCATTTTAGACCTTTTCTGTCCTCAGATAGCCCTGAAATTTTTACTGGGACCTACTGTGACTATATACTACAAGTACACAAATTTTCAGGACAAAAATCAAAGGATTTTATTGGGGATGATTGTTGCAGTGCGCTAAACTCATAAATCATTTAGGGTTAAATGCATGTCATGCCTCTGTGGTATGCGGTAATAGCAAATATGCCCCTGAGGTAAACAAAGTCATTTTCATACCCCTGAGGTAAACATTCAAGAGCAAATATACCCTTCCATTATGTTTACCTCAGGGGTATGAAAGGACATATTTGCTCCTGAATGTTTACCTCAAGGGCATGAAAATGATTTTGTTTACCTCAGGGGCATATTTGTCATTACCGCATACCACAGGGGCATGACATGCATTTAACCCAATCATTTATAATCCAAACATGCTTTAGATAGAACATCATAAGTGCAAAATGCTGAAATAAACAGGTCCAACAACTTTACGGCTTGGTTGGTTGTCTACAATATTCTCCCAACACAGATCATACAAACTATCTCTTACCTTAAACGAAGTTGTTTGGTTTCGTGGATGATATGGATAATAACACCTCAGTCTCTTTTTGGTCAGCCGATGTTCTTTCCCCACTCACGTCCTTTTCCTCCCTTTTTCTTTCAGTCAGGTGAAAGTTTTTCGTTTCTAAATGACTCGCGTATTAAGTAGGTTCACTAATATTTGCTGAGACAACAAATATGCAGGGGAGAACAACGAACCAATGGGTGCATCCCCCTGACCAACCTATACTCCCTTAGCTAGGTAGGCAATCATTCAAAAGATTTGAATTAGTTCGGAGCCATACACAGATTGCCACCACACTTCCCATATAACATGTCTCTATTGTGAGCACTAAGTCAAGGTGCGAGCCAATAAAATAACTTCATGTAGGCGGTCAAGATAAGAGGGCATTAAATGCACATTCAGTGAACTTAGGAGTCTCGCACTTGGGGTCCAAGGCTCGGCAATAAAGATCCAGAGCTCAGGCCTCAAAATTCCCGAGCATGCTGCACTTGGCCAGTCCGTGACTTTTACCCAGAGACCCGGGCCCTTGCCAATCGGTTACCCTGGTCATAAAATACCCAATAATAACAGCTTCGCCTCTGGTAAACCTATTTACATTATCAGCCCAGACACCCTGTCTAACTCGATACCCTTACGAACGTAATGTAAAACACAAATAAAAAATGCATATATTATAACTTATCTCATATACATAAAAACTATATTATATAGGAGAATTAAACAAAAGAGGAGTGTTACTAATGCATAAAATAATTAAAATCAAATTAGATCATTTACGTCACAATAATAAAGGGAAGATAATTTAAACGATATAAACAAGAAAACTCTCATTAGAAATGTATATGAGAAAACAAACAAGGATGATGAAAAATATTCAAAATTATAATCTCGTACTTACTATTCGGCAATAATAATTGGCAAAAATAATACATATGCCGAATCTTTTAATAAAAAAATAATATGTAAATAAATTAAATAACTCGGGTGTCACAACCAAGTATGATAATTTATTTTTTTTTTATTTTTTATGACGATGAATAATCCACAACACCCTTATGTGTATTGAGCTTGGACAAACTTAACACAACTTCTTAATATTGGAGGACTTAACATCACGATAAATCTCAACTACAAACAGTGAACCCTCGTCATACGTATCATTTAAATCATGAATTTTATTACTATAGAAAGTCAAACCAAAATTGACCAGTTGGCCGGTATTACCCTTGATCATTTTATCTCCCCCGATAGCAAATTTGACAATTTGTTTATGGGTTTTGGTGAGTGTGAAATGTGGCAGAAATGTGCTATTAATTTGCAGCTTCTTTGTAACGATATTTTTGACTCATTTAGTAAATAATCTATCCTGAACCTTATCTTTGTTATCGAATTAGTTTTTAATGAACGAAAATATATATATGTTTAAAAAAATTAGACTACGGAACTGTCCCTTTTAAAGTTGTGTCTGAAAAATTGATTTATTAAAAGTTAATACTACAAATACTGTATTAATAATTAAGCCATATATTTTATATGATCTGCTGTACATAATATACAGTATTGGAATCTATTAATTAAGTTGATTTGTTTTCCTGCGGGACCTTAATTAACTAGCAGTGTGAATAACGTGGTCGGGATCGAAGACTGAAAGTCAGATGTTGGTTCTAATTAATTTTTTGTTTGCTGCCGGATATTGACCACAAACCTTCCAATAGAGTAAAGAAAGAGACGACCACGCGTGAGAAGGCCGAGAATTCCCGGTGGTTACAAAGCAATATATATATATATGAGATTCGGGGTAAGAATACGAGGAGAGAGCTTCCTGTCCACTGACATCCTCTGCCGAGAGTAGGTAGCACAGCTGTTATGGGGCCTCTGTAATTATATTTACTACCATCTCCACTTGGCATTACTTCAATGCCCTCCTCAGCATTGAATATTGATAAGGTACCTACGCGTTAATTACCTTATCTTCATCCCAACTGCTCATAAAACTATGTTCTGTTGGGGCAGAAGGATCTACTGGTCAACGACGTGCCCTTTATCTGCTCGATGAAAATGATAATGACAAGGTTACCCTAAAGAAATTAGAAGAGATTTTTCAAATCTACTTGAACTGAATGATTCCATCTCCAATAAATTTAAGTCGGAATATTAATTGTATATTGTAGTCCACATGATAATATTAAATTTAAGGGAAAGCTTACTATTATTTTTGTAATACAGCTGTAATGTAGATCAGGTATATGTAATTCTTTAGGAGCGGAAGGTAAACATAAAAAAGGATAAAAAACACAAATAATATAATATGTCATAACTAAAAGCAAAGTTATTAGTTTGCAGAGGAGATGGATGTTTATATGATTAGGCAGAAGATAAATATAAGTTACATGATAACATAATAATATAGTTTATAATTATCAAGGTATATTTTACAAAAAGGAAAACATGAGGACACTATATATTTATTTACCCCCACCAAGTGCTGGCTTAATATTAATTTTTGGTAAAATATCTTAAGGGAAGAAAAGTTAATATTTTGTGCCTCCAAACTATCAAAGCAATCTAAAAAAAAGAGTCTCAACTACCACTTTGATATATTTAACCTTAAAACTATCAAATTTTATCAATTTGTGCCACTTAAAATTATTCAACTTTCGAAATCATGTCACTTGGATTATAAATGTGCTATGTGAAATGGTTTTGATCGTCAAATTTTATTTCAGAAAATAATGGAATGATTTTAAAAATTTAGTACTTAAATGTGTCAAAAGTGTAGTTAAAACCCCTGAGATTGTCTGATAGTTTGGGAGGGCGAATCCTCTGATGTCTTAAGATAAAACCAAGGAAATTTTATTTGCCTTTGTCAAAGTGAACCGCCCATGCATGGTGTACAAGAAGAACACGGAAAGAAGGATAGTGTTGTACTTTATGCGAAAGTGGGAGAACAAGGTCATTTAAGGGCCAAGGAGACCATCAAACACCTCATTTAAGGAGATATTGCGGTCGGTAGAAGTACCAGAGGAAGAACAAGGACTCGAGAAATGGAATCAGCAACGAAGGAAGTAACAAAAGAAGCAGTTGCCGACTGTGCTTGTCATCGAAGCAGTTTTCTTGAAGAAGCTCTTATGGCTATTCTTAAGTGTCTTGGTGTTGAGACTAAACGTCTAAACCCCAGGAGGATTCTTCATGCTTCGAGCAGAAAGATGAGAAGGTCGACGGAACAAGTACCCAAGATACTTCTCCAACTACTGCACTAGTACTTGCAGATGTTCCGGTCTCAACTACTGAAACTGATCCGACATCTGCAACAACAGACCCAGAAGCTGATCATGTTGCAAGCGCAGGAACATCTGTAAGCCTGCTCTCTCTCTCTCTCTCCCTCTCAGAATCTCGGTTTGATGTGTTTATGTACATACAGGAACTTGCTGCGACCACACGTGCTCTGCGTGCACCTCCAAGGCCACCGTTAAGCAAGGGGAGTGGTCCTCAGACACATTAGCTCCAGTACTCTTCTGCTTTCGATAAACCTTCTCAAATTGAAGATCTATGGTTTAAAAAGCCAGCTGAAATCTAGAATGCTATTTTACCTAGAGTGTTTGTCTGTTCAGGTTTCCTTTTCTCCTCCTGTACTTAACTTTATGGTTCTGATAACTTGAGAGCTTGAAGATGAGAAGCCGTGTAAGAAATGTAGGACGGCCGGTGGTTTATGCGTTTTGTGCATGGGTTGTAAATCTCAAAATAATTACATATAATGAATTATATATGTTGAAAGAGTTGGAGGCTCGTGTTCGTATATTCGAATTAAACCATCCAAACAACAAACTAGAGAGAGATTCATACGCTCTGTTCATCTCTTCAACAGCAAACTGGAGAGAGACTCGTACGCTATGTTCATCTCTTTGAATTAGATGTCTAATTTGGTTAGCAAATCGAAGAGTACCGGCCGTGTCTACTTGCATGAGCCTACCTAGCTACATTCCTTACCAGCTTTGATATCGCAAGGACTTTAATTAGCCTGATCGGGCGGGGTATGGCAGACCTTGTTTCCAACAATTGAAGGTTTTGGCAGTAGTTGTAATTAATTGTCAAGCGCATCGATCTGGACAATTTATAAACTTTTAACTGCTCACGAAGGAATTTCTAGTTTTCTGAATACTTTTAAAGTCCGGTCAAAAGTGATGGTACCTTAATTAAGCCACCGGAAGGCAGAAACCATGACAGCTTGGTGCATTTGTAGCAATTTTACACCTCCTGAGTCCTCAGAATGCTGCAATTGAGAACGCATATATAACTCCAGGCAATTGCGACAACTTATTTCTACCTTATTCATTTAGTCAGTCGGTCTGAAATTTGTATGCCTCTAGCAATCTTCCAATGTGAACAGATGTTACTCTCATGCAACATCATGGGTTGGTCTAGTATTTAAGGTTTGGACCTGGATAATACGTTCATCTCTCAGGTCTTAAGTTCAAAACTTCACAAGTGTTCCTAATTCTTTGGGATCACTCCCAATACCTTTAACTTAGTAATTGCCGGATTTGTGTGGAACAAGATGATTGTAAAGATCTCGATATTAGTCGAGGTGCGCGTAATTTGACCCGAACACCCAATTAAAAAAAGAAAAGAAAAGAAAAAGATATTAATATTACTGCCATGCGAAAAACTGGATAAGCTAATTTAAGAACCCTTCGTATCAGACTTTTTTTTTTTGGGGGGTAAGCAAGTAAATTTCTATTATAAGCAAAATGTGCAGGTTTTAGACTTCCATGATTCTGTTGAAGTAATTTCTGTGGACATGAAGAGGAAAACGACCAGGTTTTAGACTTTCATGAAGATCCATGTTTGCTTGTTTATCTTTGACCCCCAAATGCAAAGATACTAATTAACTAACTTTAAACCCAAGAGATAACGACTTTTCACTTTCAAACTCTTTTTAACACTTTTTTTTTTTAACTATAAGTCTGCTTTGAATATGCCTCAAACCATGTGACATCCAAACTTATATTAAGAATTAATAAATCAAATGGAGGTTCAAAAAGATTTAGAGGAAGAATCACCTGAAATCTATTTACGGTTAAAAGGAAAACCGCCCAGTGGAGGTGATCCACCATGTCACCCTAGGCCAAGGGTGGATCCACAACACTACTTCAGCCCCACAGAGGCTATGCCCCTACTCCAGGGGCAATGCAATTCTTTTCTTCTTGGACTAGTTTGCCTTTGGAGTTGGTTTGCTGAAAACAGCTCTCCAACAGAGGGGGGGGGGGGGCTATGGCTCGTTGAATGCAAGTCCCGTTTTCAGAAGAATGAAGAGTGGCACAAGAAATCGTAGAGGCCCATCACTACAAATAAAAGAATTATACAAATGTGAACTTTCGAGAATTCAAAAACACCTTATATGTCTATACAGATGAAAGCGTCGTCTTTCTGATCAAAACACAGGTACTGAAATATTGCCCAACTAAGTCAGCTTTCGCCATAGAGATCCCTTGGAAGCTGACAAGCACTTCACCTTTGGAAAAACAAAACCTGCCTTTGCGACGTTTCCATCAACAAGAGAATTCTCATAAATCTCTTTGCAGTCTTGTACTACCTGTTTTGACACAGAATATTAGAACACATTAAACCTGCAAAGGACAGAACTCCAGCCTCTTTCTCCCAAGGAAACACCTCCAACACGGGGAAATGAAACAGAAAGCAGAGGACTGAAATTTTAATTAGGATGTAAAGTGGCCCAAAGTTTTAGGTTCAACATTAGTTATAGATAGAATTAATCTAAACTGGTTTACATCCCCATAATAAGTCAACTTCTTCCTTGTTCATTTACAAAGCCGCTACACATTCCAAGGGATAGTAAATTGCACCATTACTAATGTGAAACCCTACCGAGTAATTACTTCCCATGTGACATCATAACTACTCTTAAGGAAATTCAAGACTTCTCATATTTCAACTTCCCGGAGTAAATCTTTGTGCTGAGAAAAAGAAGTATAAGGTTGCACATACCTCCTTTGCATCCTTCCTTGGTATGCCTTC
Source organism: Myrica gale (assembly GCA_963930655.1). Classification (NCBI taxonomy): domain Eukaryota; kingdom Viridiplantae; phylum Streptophyta; class Magnoliopsida; order Fagales; family Myricaceae; genus Myrica; species Myrica gale. The sequence continues at coordinate 21,930,837 of OZ005615.1, forward strand.
CCGCAGTGCAACAAGCTTCTCAACAACCTCAGGCTGTACCGAGGACAATATGAAAAAAGTTTTTAACTGAAGCAGAGGCATTTTAGGGCCAGGTTTTAACAGTTTTCTTTCCACGGAAGGAATAGCATAAACTTGAAGCAGAGCACTGAAATGTCAACCTAAAATTCTGTCTTGGGGTAGTGCTTTTATGTGCAGTTGACAGATAAACTACGATATAAGGTAGAGTGGTGACAATAAGATTATGCTACGAGCCCTATATATATATTTTTTATTATAGATACAGTGGAGGAGAAAGTAGAAAACACAATCACCAAAATTTAATTTACTAAATGACTATAATAACTGTTAAAAATCTGATTAATTTAAGACTCTAGACTTGAAAGAATGTGTTCCAAAATTTTGGGAAGCAAAAGTTGTAATGGCACGGGAGTTTCACTAATAGAAGATTACCGGGCAGTCAGGTTGATGTTCAAGTATATTTGTGTAAATGAGAGTGAAGGTGTCGAGACTCTCTGCCGAAGCAAGTTCTCTTAAATCACTCAGTATCCTAACTCTGCTTTCCACTTTCTGCAACTCGAGTTAGGAAATCAGGATGAGAACCAATAGATGCAATGAACCAATAATAAATCAGATAATATTCCACTGGTAAGAATTAAATCTAGCGTAAAAAGTATTTTTAGGACGAAAAAGATGACATGGGCTAATATATAAACGGAACTTACAGTAACACTTATATACTCCCTAAAAAAGTCCATGAGAACCTCTTCATCTAGCCTCATCCGTTCTATGGTCTCTTCCTTGATGTAGTTCCTCTACAGTCACAACTCATTAGGACCAACATCCCACAGAAATTATTACACTACAAATTATAGGAGAATGCATCCAATTGAATTCCCAACAAAACATGCTCAACTTTAATCTGAAATAATAACCTGAGTTAGAAGATGCTCAACATAAAGAATCACTGTTTCCTCCAGGCAGGCTTCGACAAATCTTCTAAACGATCTCTCTTCGATGTAGCTAAAATACAAAAAATAACAATCCATTCATTATGTTCTAACTTTTTAAGACATAAGGTAATAGTCAGCATACCAAAATATGAAAAATTTCAAAGGTAAGTAGTAAATTCCAAAAAGCCATTATACCAAAACTACTGAAGCCTATTGGGGTAAACCAGAAAAAAAAAAGATTATATAAGAGGAAGAGTCACACACAAGTTTTAACAAACCATATCAGAAGTTCTATCTGCACGATCAAGGAAGGGAACCATTCCTCTGGAATCTCTTGAATCTTAATTGAAACATTAATTACAATCAAACTAAAGGGCAGAAGTGGAGATCAGAACATCCACCGACCGCAAGGGATTTCCTCTGGTAAAACGTGAACCACCACTCGTTTTCCAAAATCCAGACAGGAAAACATAGAAATAAGAGGAAACAAGAGAAGGTTTGGGGTGGTGTGGTAGGGGTGAGGGTAGGGTGGGGGTGGGGGGCATTAGCATTTACCCCAGTCAAATGCGCAACCAGAGAAATGATGCCAATGAAAAAGCAACGGCTTCAGCCAGGATGACATTAGTCTTGATGAGTCAAAAACTGCAGCTTCCATGGCATTTCAAAGAAATCAAGGTTTTATTAGATGCCAGGGCATAGAGAGAAAGAGATGTAGTCAACAGAGCCAAGTAGGCTAAACAATGAAGAAGGATTGGCATCATTATCCATTAAAGACAGGGATAGTAGTTTGAAAAATGTTTCTTTCTTTACTTATCAAAAAAAAAAAAGACAGGGATAGTAGAAACAAGGAGAAGACTCACTAAGGGGGGGAAAAAGGGGAAGAATACTTAACGGAGAATCTAGGCCCCTCTATTTGATAATCTAATACCATTAGAACAATATTGAAAGACAAGTGGAATGACATTCACTAAAATTTGGTTTATCACAAACAATCGATTTTTTTTTTAAAAGGGCATAGATTGTCACTGCTCTCAAGGGAATGGAAGAAAACAAGAAATTTTATGAGATCAAATGTGGACAATACATTCCAGTTGTAATAATATGTCCGAATAACTTCCACTAGTACAGCCAATGGTATCATTCAGCAGATACAAAATATAGGGGAATAACGGCATGCAATTGGTGAATTAGGTGGAGACAGATCCAAGCTATACATATTGTACCAAATGCAGGATTGGGAAACATATCAGCCCCATTCAGAGTCCCACTGGTCATCCTGAATTTTTGGATTCCATCCTATCAAGCAATCTAATCAGCCATCCTATGCATTCTTCTTTTTGTAGACCGAAAAAATAAGGGGTATTCTTAAAGTAGAAAATCCAATCAAGCATGTTCTTTAATCTGGATGATGGCCCCGACCAGCTCAAAGAGCTGCTGGACCCATGTTGCCACACAAGCGATACTCTAGACAAACACCATAGCGAAAAAAACTCATAAATATAACAAACTGTACTGATACAACAGTTGCTAATCTCAAGGATACTAGAAACTTGACTCTAAGGCCGTAAATCCAGTCCACATCGACACATGATTTTCTATTTATGAGGTAAAAACAACTACTTTGTAAAGTCATGTGACAGTCGTGTGGAATAAACAAACAAAAGTGTGCGAAAATATTAGGATAGTGGAAAAATGTAAAGTTTCTAGGGTCAAAGAAAAAGTACGCTCACATCTTCACATCTGTAAAATAATCACCAAATGTTGCGACCAGGCACTCTGTAACCTGCCCTTCACACCACTCTGGAATATACAAAAGGAGACAACTCAAATCAGTTGCAAAGAGAGGGTTTCAAGAGAGAGTAAGAAATTTGACCACTAATTTTGCAGATTACCCCAATTCCTCGATCATTAGTGAAAAGCATGAAAAGGCTCCAATGGTATTACTATTATTGCATGACAATAGAACGAGTGCATGATTAAACAAATACACAGTTCTTTAGGTTTGAAGCAACACGTATCAAGTTGTTGCATGGGTCTATGGAGCCACAGCCCCAAAATTTGTATATATATTTCTAAAGGGCCTTAAAATTAATTGGGTGTTTTGTATGGTTCGGCATAAATCTTAGGAAATCCCCACTTTCACTTGTAACTCATGCACCCACAAATGCTAAATTTGAGGAATAGATCATGAACTAAGTCGGATCAGGCACACTGCTGCAATCAAACCATTGTGACATCTTGACTTTAAAACTTAGCTGTTGAGTGTAAGATTGGCAAGTAAAAGAACTATTTTAAAAGTCAGAAACTAAGATCTAAAATAACAAAGGTTTAAAATATTTCAAAGAAAGATGAAGGACAACGTCTCTCAATTGTCCTCAACCAATCAACCCATGATCTCAGAAAAGATACTTCAATCTCGCTATTGGCCAGTGTATTCCATCAAATAACATCCCCACCTGGCCACCTTTACATGAAGCAATCAAAGAGATGTTCAAGAGACTCAAGTCTCCTAGTTTTACAATTCCCTTAAAAATCTCGGGGAAAATGTCACTTAGAACAGTGCACAGGACTTGCAACAGTCACTTCCCAGTTCTCAGAATACTCCAGTTTCTAATGAATGCCATAAATAAGAGTTTCAATTGACTTCTCCACACCATTAATTGTGTAAAAATGACTTTGATTGCTAACCCTAAAAATAGACTTCATAAAATTAGAAAATTACACAAACTACCTAAAATGGGTACAAACATTGACTCTCCGCACACACTTGACCTTTCTTCTTTAGTATTTTTTTTTCTTTCCTTAAGCATACCCAACACATTGATTCCATCCATCATAAAATTTCTCCCATACTGCCCAAACTTTTTGGAAGAATTGTAGGAAAGTCATCTCCCAATCAAGAAACAATACTTCACTAGATCTCTTGCGCTGCCCACAAGAAAAGAAAAGAAAAGAAAATAAATTCTCTTTCACAAACTCTCTACTGGTCTAGGGAACACCCACAAAAAATAGGTGTGTTGGTGGAGACGTTACTTTGCATCGACCATATATTGTACTTAGAATAAAAAGACCAAAATTGTATCCCATTCAATTGAGATATCCACATAACTAGCTCGTAAGATAAGTGTTCATACACTTGAAAGACAATTCTTGGGAAAAATATACTTTGCACCCCCTAGGTTTAGGGAGTATTTACATTTTGCACCCCCCCATCTTCTATTTTTGTGACATTGAGCCCTTGAAGTTTTGATTGTCGTTGATTTGCACCCTCAGTCTAACTTGTATTAAAATAAGATTCAGCAACCCTAAATTCTAGCTAGCGTTCGGCAATACATTTTCTAGAGTACCAGAGGCTCTAAGATATTATCTTATCCCTAGTTTGTAATTTTGTTATGTATTTGAATAGTTTGTGATCTATTGTATAGATTGGATAGATAAACTTATCTTATCTAGTTAGTTACTTAGTTTATAATTTTGTTAAGTTGGCCATCGAAACGGATGAAAAATTAGACGGAGGGTGCAAATCGATGGTGGTCATCATGCACGTGAGAGGCACGCGCTCATTTTTTGTGAGTTTTGATCGACAATTTGGACAAAGGGGGTAAATCGACGAAAAACAAAAGTTGAGGGCCCTAATATCACAAAAATAATAGATGGGGGGGTGCAAAGTATCAGTACCCTGAAACTTTGGGGGTACAAAGTGTATTTCTGCAAAATTCTTTCATGTTATCTACTGTAAAAGCAACATTGCAAGAAAAATTATAGTAAAACTTTGTTCCCTGTGAGAACTTGTTTTCATTTTATGTTGGGTAGCATTCCTATGGGATCTCAAGTTTGTGATATAACTTGTATTGTTGTCCACCCTCCCCCACCTCCCTTAACCACAAAAGCCTGAGAATCTTTTCACCACCTAATCTCCTTCATTCTTCAATTCTCCTATTCCATCATTCACGCCGAGAGAGAGCCCATGTTCTTCCTCCCAAGCATCATGAACCTGAATTTTCTCCGTAAGTCCACAATTAAAGTATCATGAACTCACTGAAGACCTCCTCATTCCATTTTTCAGATCTAGCTTCAGAGCCTTCAGTTTCTACACCACTTCTGCACTATCCAAGGGGACCTCCACCTTGTGACCCGTATTTCAGAACCTAAAAAAATCCTTCCTCCCAGTGAATGCCCCCACGGAACAAAACTAGAGAAGAGTGATTCATAATGAAGACACGCTTGTGGACAGCTCAGAAAGCCCTCATCTAGCTCTCCACCAGTGAGATCATAACACCTGAAAGGGTCTAACAGAGCCATCCTCCAATGCAAAGCCAACAAGTAATGGAAAGCTCGCTTCACCTTACTGATAAAGCTTAAGAGTAGCTCCTGCCATTCCTGGGTCCCCAAAATAACTAGCATGAAAGCAGCAATTGGAAAGATAGTGAAAATCCTTTACCTTTTTTATATAGCTTTACTAGTAACTCCTGCACTCCTGGATCTTCAAATATTACACGAACATTTTGATGCACATATTCCTACCATCAATGTAAAATAGCATTAAGGATTTGATGATTTATTTCAACCACATTATATCCATCAGTATGACTATGTGTGCTAAGATGTTCCAAGAGAAAACAACGTCATGGTGCGCCAAGAATTACACAGGCAATTTTTTTGGATGAAATAAATAATCAAACATATGAGAGATGAGGTTCCTTGGGCAACCAAGAAATATCACGTCAATACATGAGTGTAGAAAATATGACATTGTAAAATGGGTATGTGATAGGACTAAAATAGATGGGATAAGGGATTAACTCCTGAACGTCATTGGGCGATATTCAGTGCAAAAAAGTTGACATTGAAGGTGGGAAAAGTGCAAACATATGCAACAAACACATCAGTAAAAGTTACAGGTACAGATACTGTTTCAAATCAGGTTAATACAAACATGGACCTAGATAGTGCTGAATGGCACAGAAAGATCCATGCAGTTGAGCCAAATCAATCCTCGGACCTTCTTTTTACATCCCTCTCGTTATTCCAAATCAAAGAAATAGAACCCACCATTGCATGAAGTTGAAAGCAAAAGTAAATTTTTTTTTGATAAAAAAAAAGATTTTATTAAAAAGAGAAGAAGTTGAAAAAAGTACAAAGGTTGTGAAGAAATCCCGAAGATTGTGGTGTAATTAGAATTAGTGATGGAGGAGATATTCAGTGCATCTTATTTAGACAAATTTCGAAGATTGTTTCCTTATTTGAGTATCTCGGTTGTTTGTTAAATAGGGCATGTATCATGTACAGATTTAAAAATACAGAAATATTTGTTCTGCATTCATGGTATCAAAGCAGGTTTGCTCTAAACCTAGCGATCGTGACAGAAGAAGCCGTCAATAGCGAAGGGTCTGTGACCTCTGAAACTCCCGATAGTGAGACAGCAGCGATCTCCACCATGAGTTCAAGTGGACTCGATAACTCGTCCTTTCAACTCACAGTAGAGAAATTGAATGGCAAAAACTATCGTGAGTGGACTCAGTCGATTAAACTTGTGATCGACGGCAAAGGGAAACTGGGTTACCTTACCGGCGAGACGTAGAAGCCAAACGATGGTGTCTTTTTGCAAAAGTGGAAGTCAAAGAACTCATTGGTAATAGCTTGGCTTGTGAATTCCATAAAGTCCTTCATCGGCAAAACCTATCTCTTCTTGCCAACGGCGAAAGATGTATGAGATGCAGTGAGAGAGACATATTCAAATGTCGAAAACTCTTATCAGATCTTCGAAATTAAGACCCGCTTATGGCAGATGAAGCAAGGAGAACAGGAAGTCACAGACTACTACATAGAGATGCAATCTCTCTGGCAGGAACTCGATCTGAGTTTCGAAGAGGAATGGGAGTGCTCCGGCGATAGTGTTCGATACAAGAAAAAACTTGAAGCTGAAAGGGTGTACGAGTTTCTTGTTGGGCTCAACCGTGACTTGGATGATGTTAGAGGCCGTATTCTCAGCCGATGTCCTCTGCCTTCGACACACGAAGTGTTTTCAGAAGTGAGGCGCGAAGAAACCAGGCGTAAAGTGATGGTGAATGAGCCTATTTCTACTGGGCCTGAAGTGTCGGCCTTGCTATCTAGAGGACCACCTGCTGGGTCTAGCCCTAGACAACAGATGGGACGTCTCTGGTGTGAACATTGCCGAAAATCTGGACACACAAAAACAACTTGTTGGGAGTTACACGGAAAGCCGGCTGATTGGAAAGCATGACAAAACAATAAAAATCGTGGCTATCAAGCTGTTGTTAATCATCAAGAGGAGAAATATCTGGGGGGAACAGTTCACAACTCGACTTCCAGCGGTGTTTCTAATCTTGAGTACCACCTCTCGCTCTAAAACTCCTTGGATTATTGATTCCGGTGCGTCTGACCACATGACTGATTCTTATCACCTATTTTCTTCTTACTCACCTTGTGCTGTAAATCTTAAAGTAAAAATTGCAGATGGTTCTCTTTCGTCTGTTGCGGGAAAAGGGAGTATTCGACTCTCTGAATATATCACACTGGACTATGTTCTTCATGTTCTAAATTTGTCTTGTAATTTGTTATCCGTTTGCCAGTTAACAAAAATGTCCAATTTGTCTATTAAATTTCTTCCCTCTCATTGTGTTTTTCAGGATCTACTATCGGGGAAGACGATTGACAATGCTAAGGAGTGTTAGGGACTTTACTACTTTGAGGAGGCTACTGTGCGTGAGCAATGTCAAACATGCATTCACCAAAGGAAACTCATCTCGAGGCTGTATACAAAATTCTCCGATATCTCAAAGGCTCTTTGGGCACATGCCTATTCTTCAAGAAGAATGAAAGCAAAGTAGAGATCTTCACAAATGCTGATTGAGCAGGTTCAGCAGAAGATAGAAGGTCTACTACTGGCTATTGCACCTTTGTATGGGGAAACTTGGTGACTTGGAGAAGCAAGAAACAAAATGTAGTGGCTAGAAGTAGTGTTGAAGCTGAGTACAGAGCAGTTGCACAGGGGATATATGAAGGACTATGGTTAAAGAAACTCTTAGAAGAATTACATGCTATAGTAAGACTTCTAGTGAAACTCTACTGTGATAACAAAGCAGCCATCAATATTTCCCTCAATCTAGTTTAGCATGACCGGACCAAACATGTAGAAGTGGACATACATTTCATCAAAGAAAAGGTTGAAGTTGTAATAATCTATATGACCTATGTTCCTACAAAAGAGCAGATTGCAGACATCTTCACAAAAGGGTTGTCCCGAAAAACCTTCGATGACTTTATTGGCAAGTTGGAAATAATCAATATTTATGATCCAACTTGAGGGGAGTGAAGAAATATCGAAGATCGCAGAAATTCCGAAGATTTTGGTGTAATTAGAATTAGTGATGGAGGAGATATTCGGTGCATCTTATTTAGACAAATTTAGACGATTGTTTCCTTATTTGAGTATCTCGGTTGTTTGTTAAATAGGGCATGCATCATGTACAGATATATTCATTCACAAAATATAGAAATATTTGTTCTGCTTTTAGGTTGTACCAGATGCACTAGAAAATACAAGCGAATAAGCTAAGAAAAGCCTGGAAATCTAAGAAATGCCCCCCCCACCACATAGCAGAACCCAAAGAAATAGAAAATGCATGAAAACCTCCCGTAATCTCTCCATAGAAGAAGGTAAATCCTCGAAACATCGTCGGTTACGCTCCTGCCAAAGACACCACCATACACAAGATAAAATCATCTTCCAAACTACCTTTGCGACAGGATCTACAAATTGCCTGCCCCAACATAGGAGGACATCAACCACCTTGGCTGGCATAACCCAATGAAGATTCGTGATACCAAAAATATCCTGCCAAAGCCATCTAGCCAGTGAACAATGCAATAAAACATGATTAACAGACTCGCCATCCATTTTACATAAGTAGCACCAATCAAGGACATACACTCCCCTCTTCTGAAGATTATTAGTAGTCAAAATTCTACTATGGGTAGCCTTCCACACGAAGAAAGAAACTCTCGTGGGAACGTTTGTCTTCCAAACTCCCTGCCAAGGGAAAGACTTAGATTGATTCCCAAAAATAAGACCATAGAATGATTTAACCGAGAAAACGTCATTCTTGGAACCCTTCCACATCAGTTTGTCTACAACGTTTCTACGAACCACCGTATCATAAAGAGTAGAGTAGAAATCCGTCAATTCCGCCAGTTCCCAATCATTCGCAGATCTCGTAAACAGAACATCCCAAGCAATGGAATTATGAGTCACCGACATAAAATCCGCCACCACCCCGTCCTTGTACTGAGATAAGGAATACAAAAGAAGAAACAACCGACATAATGGTCTATCACCACACCAACAATCATGCCAGAATCGAATTATGTGCCCATTACCCACCGCAAACCGAAGGTGCTCATGAAACAAATCCCATCCTCTACTAATATGCTTCCAAAAACTCACCCCATAAGAGCCTCGAGAGGGTAAAGTCATCCAAACGCCCTCCGAAGTTCCAAATTTTGCCGCAATAATAATTCTCCACAAAGTAAATTAAATTCTCTAGGAAATCCACAAGGTTATAACAAAGATAGCCAAACTAGAGAAAAATTAATGATACAAATTCTAAACTTTTCAGAAAGCCATCAAATAAGTTTTAACTGAGCGTTACGGCATGTGACAGATTATGCTGTGATAGAATTGGAAAGATACAGGAGGCAATCCATTATGTGCGCAGAATTCAAGGAAGATATGCTAAAAATATAGCATGAAAAAACTTCAAATCTGAACATACCTTTGCAACCTCTAGGAAGCCCTTGCAAGTGTCTTCAAAATTAACCTGTATGAAAAGGAAAAACACTTTTAAGAAAGGAAAAAGGCCCGGCATATATTTTATGGTTTGCCATATATAAGTAGTCTATCTGAAATGACAAGAAAGAAAAAAGAGGACAACCAAAGGGGATGGTGATGATCACTCCAACAGGAGCCAGAGTAAAAACACAAAAATAATAGCTAGAGTTTCCTGGCAACAGGACTTTTTTTTTTTGAAAAAGCTTGTTGCAGGAATCCCCAGGCAGCAGCTATTTGAGAGATCTTGGTTTGGATTTGGGAAAGCATCTAATGACTTAAGATTCTGGGAAACTATAAGTTCTAAGGTTCCAAAGTGTACAAGAGAAGGGACACCATTTTGGGTTGTAATTTAAGAAAAAATACAGGTAGAAAAAAATCGCTAGTTCACAAAATTTCATGACATGCTTGCTTCAAAAAAGAGAATATGAAATGGAAATGATTATTATGAACAAAAGTCCAGGAAATAATCAATGACTATAAATGAAAGGAACCTTGGAACGAATAACTCAGGAACTTAGACGGTTAATAACCCCTTGGAGAACTGCAACAAATAACTTAGATGGTTACTAATATAACCTGTTCCGCATAGTTCTGAGGAAGAGCTTCCATAGTGCTAGTACTGAGCTCCATTGCAAGATCATAGCAGCGCAGATTGTTGTTAACCTGAACATTAAGTTAACAGAAGAGACTATTATTTGACTGTAGTGGAGTGCACCAGCAGAAACATACAATAACTCTATTTCCATTCAAGCACCAAGGAATGTCTAGGCTACATGACCGCATGATTCACTAACCATTGCACACAAAGGTTCCAGACCAATTTCAGAAGCAGGTTCTTCAAGTCTCTTCCTCTCAGCGGCTTGAAAATCAATCATTACCTGAAGGAAGGCAAACTGTGAGGTCCACAAATGGAACCAAAAAGAAACAAAAATAACGGAACATAGCAAAACTGTGCATCAAATTCTTAACCACGATTAGGATACCAAGATAGCACTCAAGCATGGTAAAAAGGCACATCAGAGTGATATCATAAACCGAAAGAGAAGACAAATAACTTGTTTACTCCCTCTCAAGTAAAGCTATCATATGTATTCACAGTTGAAAATAGTAACTTGGCATGTGATGTCAGACAAAGTCCTACTTGATGCAGGACAGCTTTAGAATCTGTCTGGTCAAGGGGCTGTCATGCCAGGAATATCGTGAGAATCAAGCAGGTAGAATTGTAGAAAAGAGGAATAAAATGTTATAGTGGATATGTAAAGGGGAAAATATCTGATTTCGTAAGAATGTGCAGGATCAAAATCAGATAGAGCCCATATTATGGATGCCTATTTTATCTCCACTTACGAAAGGTGAACTAACCTAATAGGCATTGCAGTTGATGTTCAAAAAATGATGAGATAAGAGTGCAGAGGCGGCCGGGAAGCCAAAGGAAGAATATGCTCATAACATCAGCAAGAGAGATTTGATAGGAAGAGGGGGGGGGGGCTTGAAGAAGAAGATAAACAAAACTATACGAACTCACTTTCTATTCCTTTCATTCACCAAAAAGAACACAGAATACACATTTAACATCCAAGATGATGCCCCCAGAAAGTATTCATACTTACACACATAAATTCAAACAGAAAAAGAAAATGAGGACAACTCATAAGCTAATTCAAAGACAGCAACTTCCAGCTAAAACCACTACCATTCTTCACCTCAAACTAACCTCATTATGAAGTACTCGGATACAAAACAACTAGGTCCTAACTAAATGGATCTTTGTTTTTGATAACTTAGATGGATCTTAGAAACTATCACTGAAAGATAATCCAATACTTAGCTATAAAAAAAAAAACTCCTAAAGCACCCTACTATTCTAAGTTTGATTTTTCTGAATAGTCTTCAAAACGGGAAGCTCGAACCAACTATGCCGTGGCTGGTAGTTGCTCTCTCCCACTTCTCCTCCTAGTGCCTTTGGCCTCCAAAGAGGGTGTGCTTTTATCCAGTCTACGACCAGATGCAACAAGCATGAACATGCAGAAAATTGAACACACAAATGTGTTCGCCATGCACAAGTTTCATTTCTTTACATTTTCCGAAAGATTTCTGAAGTTATTTTCTCTTCAGGAGTTTAAAATAAGCTAATAAAGTACGCCAGATGTGTCAAATGGAAAGTTTAGCTTAACTCACCTGAATGATTGCCAAAGCAATTCTGTATAGCATGACATCAGTGCTATTATCCTGAACAATTTGCACCTGCTCTCCAAGGATCCGGAATAAATCAACAGCAGCTGGTGTATACAGCTTTCCATCTTCGGTTTTCTTTGGTGGCTGTACCTTATCAGCCTCCAAGATATTCAAGTACCATTTCTAGAGAACAGAATCAGCAGAAAAGCAATAGATGTATGAGAGAAATGAACTGGTCCAGCAAGAGAGAGACAGAAAGAGGTGATTTGAGCAATATAATAATTTACAAAATATGAGCAGAGCAGGTTGACAAGGTAGGAAGGTAAATACCCTTGTTGTAGCTTGCATTCTCTCTACATACGAATCCATGAGGGGATCCATGGCACCACTCTCAGAACAAACTTGGGCCAGAGATTCATCAACTCCAAGCCCAATCAGAATATCTTGGTATTCAACTACCCAACCAGTTACCTAGTTGCAAAAATAATCAAGGACCAGAAAGTAGGAAATAAGAAATTCATGCGATAACAAGGGATGCCAACCCAAAAAAATCAAACTGAAACATGCTTCAGTCAGTAAAACATTATTTTATAAGGCAAAACACTGTAAAAAAATTTCCCATCCCTTGTAATTTAATTGTAATCACCTTTAGAAAAAAGTGCCATCTCTGATGTTATAATTTTTTTTTTGGGCACTTCTCTAGTTACATAACTACTTGTATGCAGTGCACTATGGATGACCTCCAAGGGCCAATAATTACCCAAGGCAGCAGCATCAAAATGGCAGGGTGAAGCTTATAATTTTAATTCAATATGCAACGTCAGGAACTTAGATGCTCAATTGATATACAATGGAAGTGCACACAAAATCCACTTTTCTTGGCATAACTATTTTTTTATGATAATAACCGTACAATGGTAATAATTTATATTTATCCAAAAAGATGCCTTCAAAATCTGACAACTATAATAATGCATCCTGGTGCCAATGAACTTGCCAATGGTCAAGTTGTTCCATATACTATAATATGTGTGGTCATTTAACTTCTATAAAGACTATCTGCTGAAAATAAGAGTAAACTGAAAATCCTAAGATTTGAGCAAAAAATACCTTCAAAATCTCAATGTTAGTTAATTCATTTGCCCTGTCACTGAGCAATCTGAGCATCTGAATAAACCTCTCAGTATACAGATTTACCATGAGTTGGAATACTTCATATCTGCCAGCACGGAGGACTGAATCAGGAAAAAATATAACATTTACTTGGCCATATACTCGTAACATACATGTTTCCCAAGTTCAACTAAAGTACGAATATATGTGCTCATGCATTCACCCCCAAGTGCCCACATATGGACGCATCTACACAGACACAAAAGAAAGACTGAAGTATGTGCAGATGCTCACCCACCCAAATGAGCTCACACACAAGCATGCCCACATGCAAACACACACATACATGCATGCACAGGCACCCACCTTCCACCCAAGCATGCTTTCAATGCTGGGTGCACCACCTTCCACCCATGGTCTTTCTTAAGCCTTGCTTTGGAGGAATGAGTCATCAACTACAAGATTAGCCAACATGGCAGCCAATACTTTGGTAGCTGACTATGCTACCACCAAGAAAACTTGGTAAAAGATGACAACATATAAAATACAAGACATAAAACAAGCACATTTATGTAGGAACACAAAACGCTTCCCACAAATTACAATACATCCTAAAGGAGTCAATAAGGGCTAGAAAGATAATATACCAACAAGCTAATCTTAATGAAAAAACCACAAATGAAGACAAAGAATGAAAACATTAGCCGAAAGCCCATTCTAAAAACCATAAAATTAGGAAAAAGAAGGTAGATTTGGCCTTTCCCCACCTTGGAGGAAAACAAGGGGCAACATAGTCATAAATATCTCCAAGCTCTTCTCCAATCTGCAGGTTGAAAAAGAAGCTACAAACATTATGAATATGATATGAATCAGGTAGCTTTCTTTTTTTATTGATGGTTTTGAATAGTTAATTAAGCATGAAAAGAGCAAGTCATAATACTTCTTCATTATATGCAAAAAAACTTATGACACACTGATAGAGAAGTACATACTGCCCTTAAAAGGGAAATTCACAGAAAATGATCAAACAGTCATAAAGATTAAAAATGAGGAAGAACAGAATATGCTAAAAACATTGGAGGTCTCACTTTCTTAACCTATTTTTCTTGGTCAACAGAACAAAAGTCAAAGCAACTCTTATTCAACGAATACATCTTGGATGGGAGATAATTACAGTAACACCTAACATTTCTAGCTGAAATCCATACAGCTAATATGCTACCAGAGGGATTTAGGACAGCCGACCTCTGCAAGAAAGCTGCAGCAACAAGCTAGATCAAATTAACCTAGTTTTTTGAAGTGCTCCCGCACGCTAATGGGATCCCAGCCTTTTCTCATCAAATAATAGTACTTGCTCGAGCATATGGCCCATTTGTGCAGCTCCCCTAACTTCTCCGAGTTTCATTTACCATTTAAAATTTTGGCATGTTCAACCTTTCCCAAGAAAACAGCAAGACTGGTAACCATGAGGTTATCGATGTTTTGCAGAGGCACATTCCATTACACAGAAAATTCTGAAACCCATTTCAACTCTCCAGTGACCAGTAAATATCTTTGCCCATACAAGTGGACAATACTGCAGCAGATAATTAGGGGTAAGTTTCTGTTCATTGCTAATCCCATATTTAGATATATATTTATGCGCCACTAATAGATTTTTCCACATGCAAGTGAACTCTTTCAAATTCATAGTGATGATAAGATTTGAAGAGAATAGGGGGGGGGTGGAAGGGGGAAAAATAGAGTGCAGGGGTACTCTAAATTCCTTTTGAGAAATTTGGTTGTTACCCCAAAGACATTTTCTTCATTTATCTAAGAAATTAGGCTTCAAATGAAATATTAAAGTACATCAATGTTTTATCACTCCTCTGTGCATCAATTGATATCAACGGCAGATATAGTCCATGGTTCTTATTACAATGCTAATAATAGGTCAAAGTAAGTTCTTCACTATATATTGATGAAACCATTTAAAAAAAGGGATGTACAGCAAGTGTCTGATGCTTATATGTGTATTTTTCACAAGGAACACCAACATTGCCCTCATTGATTATGATCCCTCCTAGTTACAAATTGGAAAATTGCACTCTTTCACAATACACTAAAATTTTGAAAATACATTAATCAGCATAATGCTGAATTATGAGACAATCTATTCTTACAAGGGCACCAGGTGATCATAGTTGGGAAAGACATATGAAGCAGGACATGATTCAACAAGATTCGTGAGAAGCAAGGATGAGATTACACAATTTGTAGACGAAGTTGTATGGTACATAATGACACCAATTTCTCATTCATCGCGTACTCTTTAATCTTTATATTGGAAATTGAAGCAAGACTTCACAAGCTCAAGCTTTTATGCATCGGATCTGATCAACACATCAAGGTGAAGAAGGTATTTCTTACTTCAGGCTAGACGACGAAGAAAGAAACAATAGAAAGGATTAGATAGAATTCCGACGGATTGTGGAAAGTTGTACACAAACTTGAGGAAGAGTTTTGTTCCAACAAAGGGAGAATTAATGCAGAACAAGATCTGACCAAAAGAATAACTACAAACACTGTTGAAGGTTACTATAGCAGTTACATTCACAAACTACTGTAGCAGAATAATTGATGTAAGGTTCTTGACTGGTATAAGGTTTCTATTTAATGTTAATGTACAGCTAAGATTATGAAACTCTTGACAGTTTCAAAGCTTTTTCTATAAAGAGAGTGTTTTGAACCAGTGTAATTTATAGAATTACTGAAAATGTATTGCCTCTAGTTTGTTAGTTCCTTTGACAACTCTAGGTTTTGGCCTAGAGCTTGGATGAAATATCGCCGTAAAGTTATATTTCATTGCGCTTCCAACAGTATCAAATATTTCATATACACAGGCTATATATCAGTCTGCCACAGCCCATTCATCAGTTCTTGTAGGAATAATCAAAAGACCTCTCATTGCTAAGTTTTCCAGTCAATATTGCTCAGAATAATGAATGAAATCTCCATCAACCAATGATTGTCAGACTTTGCCCTATTATGGAATAAAAGGATCCAAAAATACTAGCTTCAATTACTATCTAGAAGTCGAGCACAAAATTTTAAAATATCATAAAGAACAGTAGTCCTTACTGTTCGAGCTTCCTCCAATGCTGCTTTAAGGTCCTCGAAAACAAGCTGATGTACAACTCACGGTTAGAGTGAGAGTTAGTTAACAAGAAGACATATTTATTCTCCACTCTTATACCACAGTGTAGCTATTCGAAGAATACCTCTGTCAGTAGTTTATTAAATCGTCCCTCAACGGTCTTCCTTATTTGCTCATAGCATTTATCCTTATAGCCTTTTCCCTGAACCTTCAATTTTTCCTGCGTTAAATTTCTTGAAGAAGCTGTTACAGTGGTGGACTTCCTGCAGAATACAAGAAACAAAAAAACATACATGGATCACTTTGTGCCCAAAAAAAACAAGGCTGTCATATATGGTCAAAAGCACTTCAGAAATGGGCACAGAAATTAGTAATACAATGATCAGTAACTTGAATGCGCAGACCAATCTTCAAAGAGAAAGTTAACACATAAAATTCAAAATAGTTACTTGGCATTTCTAAGGGGATTTGCAATTGATGCCATTGCACCAACCCCCTCAGCCTCAGCTGCTTCTTCGGACAGTTGTAGATCAAGTATTTCTTGCGTTTCAACAACCCTGGAATGGAAAATAAAAGCAGAAAAGGAATATGAATACACACTACAAGACCAGGAGAGTGAATTTCCAAAACATGATTCATGAAACAAAACCACGTATTGGCAAGCTTGTAAAATACTCAAGAAAGGTTTGTGATAAAAACACATTATAATCTCGCACTTAACTAGAACTATAGCAGGAAAGGGAAAAGGTTCCCCGTAATAAACCTAAGAAACTTGAGCTACTGCTTCATTAATCGTTTGTATTCCATATAAAAAAGAAAAAAAAATAGTAGTTGGATCAATTCACAATCAACTTCCGAAACCATAATGGTGCACTTTGTATTTGCTCTCATACTTTTAACTACTGAAGACCTACACATTCAGTGCACATCCCTACCTATCCATTATATAATTTTCCTCACCACTACATACTTTGATCTTATTCTCTCTATAGGAGTTCTGGTCTTGAGTACCATTCAGTGCACATCTCCACTCATCAACAGATACAAATAGCAAAAACTGGTTATAATTGTATTTTGGCTCTACCAATCGCACTTTAAACTCCTTTCTCTCTCTGCCTTGGGTATCGAAGACTTTGAGCCACTTTTGGTTCTGCAGCATTCTGTTCATTACTTGCACCAAATCCTTTCATTTCTACGTAAACAATTTTTTCAAGAGCACGTTCACCTATTCCACAGAATACAGATGCACTTCTATGAGTTTCAGCAAAGAAGTTGATCAATTCGATTGTCGTATGCAATCCAGCTGCCTGAAATACCCCTATGTCTTGAGTAGCAACTACAATTTCAACTTTGTCTCAGTATTTACCTAAGTTCATGTGTGTATCATTGCACATCCACTAGGCACATGCTACTTTGGATGGACATAAATTTACACCAAACTTATCCTACGGAACAAGTGTGAATACTTAGACCGACAGATACATAGATAGACTATCAATATATACACAGAGAGAGAGGAGAGAGAGAGATTCTGTAGCTCGATCTGGATCCAATAAAGAATTGCAAGCCTGTTTTATAACAATCGAATAAAGACTAAGAATGCTCATCATACACATACCTTAAAGCACGAACCAAAGTTTGTGGGCTGCAAAAACGAATGAGCACATGTTCCAATGAAATGACCACCAGAAGAATCATCAAAATATACCAAATTTAAGAAATAATGACATTGAAGCATGTGTACCAGAAAGAAAGATAAATACATCACAAAGTGAAACACTTCAAACTTCAGTGAAAGGGCATCAAAAAAAGAACAAGAATCTAAGAAGGTGGCCTGCTTTGCTTGGACCACCATTTAGAGTTTCTGTCATAATTAATTGTCTATTGGTAATTGCTTCAAACTTGTGAAAAGTCTAAAAAGGATGCTAAAACAGATACAACCCTGCTTTGCTTGGACCACCATTCAGAGTTTCTGTCATAATTAATTATCTATTGGTAATTGCATCAAACTTGTGAAAAGTCTAAAAAGGATGCTAAAACAGATACAACCCTGCTTTGCTTGGACCACCATTCAGAGTTTCTGTCATAATTAATTGTCTATTGGTAATTGCTTCAAACTTGTGAAAAGTCTAAAAAGGATGCTAAAACAGATACAACTCGTGCACCTATAGCAGATTAACCCTTTGGAGTTTCCAAGGCCCAGGGAACAAGAGATTACATCTGGCAGTACTCTACTTTCTAATCCATGAAGAAATGTTTTAACTTTCTGGAAATGGACTCATTTTTTTGCGTGTTGCAGATGAGGGACTGCAACCATGGTACAGGATATATATATAAATTGTAAAATTTCCTTTTAACACTAACTTCTCGACAAGCAAGCAATTCAGCTAAGCTATGCACATTCTTCCGCTTGGAAATACTGCTCTAAAAAACCCTCCTCAAGCCAAGAAAGATATGTGGAATCATCGAATGATCAACAAGCCACACAGCAAAAATTAGCAAATATAAAAATTAACCCTAAGTTGCCCTTTCTAAACGTTTAACCAAAGAAGCTTTAGAATCTGCTACTTAAACAGATCTCTCACAAAGGCCTAATTTTGTTGCATAATGCAGTGTACTATTCTTGATGGCGTCCCTTAAAAACTAGTTGCACGTACACTAAGCATATCTCGCATTCATGCGGAAAAAGATAACTCTTAGGCTTCACATGCATCTCCTTTTACACTTCTTTTCTTCTTTAGGTGGGTGGAGGATGGAAGGAAGAGAGAGGGAAAAATATGAGAGATGTCTTTTTGACATCTTATGATATCCAGAAATTTTAACAAATCAATCACATTGCTTTCTCAGCAATTTCTTCTACTCTGATGCTTGCACGTGAACCAAACCAGAGTACCAAGAAAATATACTGGCCCACATGACAGCAGCATTAGGAAACGAACCTAAGTGCTGCTGACTGCAAGAGTAAAATCATTTCATATGCGAAAGGGAACTATCACAAATTCAATATTGTCCCAGACAGATAAGAACATACCTTTCTTTAGAAAGATTATAGAAGTTGGAAATATGACTCCATAATGTCTTTTCGAATGTCTCCCAAGTCCGATCTACATCTTCGAAGTATTCCCTGGGCCACATTCCAATTTTAGAGAGAGAGAGAGAGAGAGAGAGCAAAGTAATCAAGCTATAATTTTCCATTAAACAAGAAAGCAAGCAAATAAAAGTGCTAAACACAAAGGTGTAATGCCAATGAAATAATAATCGTCATCATTCAAGCCCATTAATGTTATCAACACCTACAAAACGACATTCTTGCAGCAAGACAGATTGCATCTGCAAGAATATCGCATTTTACCTTTTAAAAAGTAATTAAACGTCAAGTACAACAAAGTCCCTGAGTTTTAGAGTTCAATTTAAGAAACGAACTAAAACTAGCCACTCAGCTAGATCATTGATTTCAAGCTCGTTGATAATTTTTCTTTCTATATCAACAGTGACGTCAAGCTTGTTGATGCAATCATTTAACATTCAGACATAGAGATTGATAGAACAATCATTTCATGTAAATGGTTATGAAATAAAATTGGAAAAACACCAGAATGATTTGCAGGGAAACTGGCAACTATTGACAGCCTTCTTATTTTTTTTTTTTGTAACTAGAATTGTAAATAGTGTTTTGATAGCAATTCTCCTCAGTCAGACAACCTGTGAATGTACCTAATTCTTAATACTTGAGCATACTTCCTTTTTGTTGCTTTTATATGTTTGCCGCCATTGCTTTAATCCATCATAGGCTAGCAGTATTTACTTACTTATGTGACTGAGAATTTCTTGAGCTGTTTCTTTCTTCTTGGAATTAAGTGACTTTGGCTTTACATACAGTCTCCCATACTTGTATTCAATCAATATTACCGAGGGAGGAAACACTAACAAAATGATGTCACCTTTGGTTGAATCTTTTCTTCTTCTGTTACAATTGACCAAATAGAATAATCCAAATCTTAACATCAACTGAGAGATTGTAGGTTATGTTCTTCAAGGCTTTATCAAACATAAAAAAGAGGGGTGTGTATGGGGCAGGGAGAGAATCCATAAGAGTATCCGCTCCAAAAAGAAACCAAGAGAGGGCCTTAGAATCTTAGCGGAGGCTGTGATCCCCTAGGGCCCTGCGAGGATCACACGTGATTGTGATGAGAAGTTTACAAGACAATACAGACCTTAGTCTGCCAACCTCTTCCTTGTGTGATGATGCTGCTGCTAATGCAAACCTCCGCTTCCCATCAAGAGCAGTTAACCTCTATGATTAATTAAGGATGAGAAACCAAAATCAGAATATGAACACATTGGGATTTGTGCGTCGATTTCAAGATAACAGTATACAAAACAAGAAATATTACAAGTACTATTACCTCATAAGTGTTAACAAGTTCTTTATCATCACTCAAGGAATCCCATGCTTCGGCTGCTTCAAAAGAAATGGACATCATGCCCTCTATATCCTATGAGAAAATTAACCCATCAGCTATAAAAAAAAAAGCACCGCAAAGTAAGCAAAACAACAAACAAGTGGGACCTAAATCTTCGTGCCTCTAGATTTAGTACTGTAATGCATGCTCCACAGAAATAAACAATAATAGCCCTTTGTATCCCATTCCGTTTTTTGCAGGATAAAGTCTCCTCAGGTTGTTCGAAACCCTTGGTTGGGGATTAATTGCATGTAGCATTCTAGTGTGATGCATCAGCACTTTAACAGCACTTGTGGAGATAAGAGGGGAACAAAACATTATAACTCTGTTTGAAAAGCGTGCTAAATGAAGGTAGATTAACGTGCACAGAACAGTTAAGATAAGAAGCTTAATTCAACTGGGGTTGAACGCACCCACCTTCAAGGTTGTATTCAAGTTGTTCCTTGCATTGCTGAGGAGCTTTATCTGATCATGGTTTTCAATTAATGATTGGCACTCCAGACAAAGCCTGATGTACAAGGCAACTAGTTTAACAACAAATCAACATACATCCATGTTGCAAAAGGAAGTTCAGACACAGCATGCATAGAAACCTCTCATCCCCCAGACAAAGTTGTAGTACTCCCTTAATTTATCTCATCAACCTACTTTTCAATAGAAAGGAAGTTGTCACGGAGATGGTTTATAGTGTTCTGAGATGAGGAAAGTGATTCCAGTCCAGTTTGTGCCTGTTCAACCTGCAGAGTCCAAATAATTCTCGTGTAAGCACATTGAAATATGAGACTCGTTGAGCTTTTGCAACTCCTTAAATACATCAGAGCATAAGAGAGAAAAGTTGTTGAGAATAAGCTTGACATAGCAGTTTTCCCCACAAAAAGGATTGGAATTTGTGCACATACCTGCTCTGCAACCGTTGTGCTAAGCTGTGCATCATTTGCCTGACAATGAATAGGAATAGCTACATTCAGAAGTTTTTTTTTTTTATAAGTAAGGCAATTTTATTAATAGAAAAAGAAAAAAGAAGAAACAGTACAAAAGACTATACTGAGACCTCTAGAACAAACAGGCTAGAAAACTAATAAAATAAATAAACTCCGAAAAGGGAGAGCCCAACAAAGCATTCACCCACAAGAATAAGGACTGCAAATTTTTTTCTCTCAAACCCTCCAAGGACACAGCCACGCCCTCAAAACATGGTTCAGAATCTGCCAGCCATGGGCGTTCCTTCCTTCTGGCACCATCACTGCCCCCACCTTCCTACCTCCACCATATTCAACAATCGCAACATACCTGCCTCTTGTATTCGAACATCTTTGAGCCAAGAAACTACGTCTGGACTCATTAAAGTTAGCTGAAAAATCAGACCCAACTTCAGCCATCAACAGTTTATCAGACATATTCACCACCCAAACCACGCCGAACTTCCCCATCTGAATCGAGTTCATGGACTTCAGGCTCCATTCAGAAAACTTGACCACCCCCTAGCATTGATAGACACCTAAAACTCCTTAGACTCAATGCGGAAGTTACGAACAAAAGACATCATATCACCCTCTAACTAAGGACGAAGAATCAGGATCAAAGAAATTAACACAGGAAACAAAATACCAGCCGGAATAACCTACAGGAAAGAGAACGGAGAGGAGAGAAAGCAGAGAACATGGTCTTGCCGATGAGATTTGTATAAAAACCCGATAGAATAGCTACATTCAGAATTAACAATCTAAAGTTTTCTGAAGGAACTCATCAAAACATAAGTCAATATAATGAAAAATGAAATATGTTAGATCATCATCAAAGCACCCAGCTGAGACAAACTGCCTCAGCGCCAATTATCCAGACATGTACACAAGAACTCCTATTTAAGAACTGTCATCAAGCATCTGCTGAAAGGCATAATGGATAGTATGTTAAAAACTGCATCATTTGTTTTAGCTTAGACACCCAGCGGTGATTTACTGTTTGGCTTGCACTAATATTTCACGCTATCTTGTTTTTCTCTTTTCAGAAGTAAAGTTGATTAAAAGGAGAAAAAAGAGCACAACCTAAAACAAAAGTTTTACACAAGGGTAAAGCCAAGAGACGTAGAAAGTACAACACTTAGGGTTACACTTGCAAAGAGATGTGTTTATGCTTTGGATACTGTAGCGCTCAAAAAGTTTTGGTACTGTAGGTCACAAAATTATATTTTTCAGAAAAAATATTCCATAAAATAGGAACAAAATAAGAAAACAAAAATGTCCTCCACCCCTGGTGCTGAAGGAGATTTACCCGCGTAGGGTTGAGATCTTCTATGCTGAACATGGTGGAGGAGATCTCCTCCACCACGCGGGCCAGCTAACTTATTAGCCTAGCTTATAATTTCCTCATTTTCTTCTTCAAGAATTTTCCTCATGTCCACCCCTTGTCACCCTACATAAGATTTTAATGACGAATCCAAGATTCTTTGACTGCAACCACATGTCCTTGTCCTATTTAACCTGTGAAGATTGGAAGCATATAGCTCCCTGACTTTAATAGAAAGAAAAAGAAAAGGTTGCTCCAATTTTCCACAAACTAAATACACCTGCGAAATTGAGGAATCAAGTGAAAAATCTTCAAAGCAACGTTAGCATATAATCAGCCACAGTCATCTGCTTTCAACAGTTGATCTAAAGAAGTCTGGAACCATGGAAACATGCATGTTCAAGGAACCTCTCAAATCATACACCATCCACCATCACAAAATCTAATAAATCTAGAAGTCAACCTTATCGTCTCCCATTTTTCTACAATATACCCACTGAATAGGTGCCTCCAACTTCAGCAGTAAACCACTGTCCTACCCCCTCAACATATTTCAAATCCACCACCTGCTTCCATCGGTGATCTCATTCCTTGATATACATCCAAAAGTTTCTATGCTACAAAAACAGCACAAGTCATTATGAAAGGAAGCTTTATGATTATCCAACGTCCATTCTATGTGGAGAAACATGTAAAGAATTCTACAAATGATATTTTATTCAATTCCGCACAACCACAAAGAAAATCACCCCATAATTTCTCCAGTATTTGCAATAACAACAGGTATAGGAAATAGAGGCGAGAATAGATTAAAAACACACTAAAGTTCTCTTGGATAAGGTCACCTTGTATGTCTCAACAAATACCATCTAGTGACTGATAATCCTCAACTAAGTTCCTCTTCTTCTCCTCTAATATTCCCAAGCACCTGTGTCTTTCATCTCGTCAAGAACCAATCTACTTTTTACTGTCAACTCAGTTTTCAACACCTTCCCTTTCTGAACAAGCACACAACTAGGAAAACCCAAACATTAATTGACTTTCAAATTTTCTCAGACAACATATCTAAATGTCTAAATGTTGGAGATTGACATAATATTATGTAGCTAATTTTTCTCATAAGAAGGCTAGAAACAATCATGACAATCCGCTCGACAAAGACAAATATACTACACTCCTAGTGAACATGTCTATCCACCTTCCACCCAACTTCTAGAGACTTAGAACTATCCGTAATGTGTCTACAAAGATTTAAGTTCATTTATTCAATTTTCTATCCATTTTTAAGTTAAGTTTGTAGCCTTCGTAGTAGCTTCATCAATGTTACCTACCAAAAAACAAAGCCTGTTCAGGTAGACCATCTAATTCTCCAGAAAGGATCAATTTACCCTCTAGTACTATCTATCGTGTGTCTATGCTACATTCACACCTACACAAGTATCACAAATTAGTGTCTAGATATCCATCAATGGTCGTAACCATCTAATGCACTCTGCTAAACATACCACACTTTGCATGACATCATAATTGTCAAGAACAAACGTCTACCACTTAACTTCTCAGAACTTGGTTCTAGAAATCTTCTGTTAGGTATATTAGATGGACTTGGCCGTGAGTTCAAATAACATGCTCTAAAGGTAGTCTGATATCCCACTTAAGATGTTGCAAAATAGACTCCTAGGGATAGGCTTATGTACTGCATATTTAAATTGCTGAACTCCAAGTTAGAATACAATAAGGCAGTCCTACAAGTGTAGCTTTATTGTCTAAAAAGTTCAACACCTAGATAATTTTCAGGTCAGCTTATATTTTTCATTCTAAAGGGGTAGAAAAACTATGGATTGCCACTATACTAGTATGGATGATTGGCAACCCTAGAGATGGAGAAAAGCATGGTGTCTCTAAATGTGAGAAATTAGAGTAATCCAGATAGTCGACATAACACGCACTAGGAAGGTTCAGGCTTTCTACCCAAAATCACCAAGATCATGACCTACAACAGCAATGTCACAAACTGATGCAGCATCCCTAACAGTGTGCCATCTGATTTATGCACGTTTTCCTTTTTCTCGATAAAATTTTAACAAAAGAACGTAACTGAATTGTAACCATTTAACACCTAAGCCAAGGCCCCAGATGCCCCAAATTCTAAGCATTTCCTCAACGACAATCATGTAGAAGGAGTCGTCCCTATCCTATAAAAAATTTAAACCTCAACTTTTTTTTCCAAGGTAGTAGTTATGCTAAATGCAATCCGAACATAACAGTTTCAACCCCATCCACCAATATTCCAATTACAAATCCTTATTCAAAACAGCTCAGAAACTGGGAAACAAAAAGACAACATAAATGCATAGATAAACTGAATGGAATGACACCTGTTGACGGGAAATGTAATCGGCCTTGATCGATGCAATAGACTGCAGAAGCTCCGGCAACGGCAATAGTTTTGCGACCTCCCGTACAGCCAACTCCTTGGCCTCGACGGCGAGATCCTCCGCCATCATTTTCCCACAACAGCTACACAGTACGAAAAAAATGAGACAATTCACTTTCTTTCTTTGTGAAAGGATAAGAAATTCCAAAAAAATCCCATATCCCTTCAAAATTGCTCGAACTTGAGAGAAATCAGTAGATTTTGACCACCGTTCCCCGGAAGTCGTAAAATGATAATTTAAGGTGCTGATTGAAAACTAAAATTTTGGAGTCATCCAAATAAAATAATATTTCCAAATTCTATTTCCAAATTAAATTATTATTTTACACTATAAATAAATAAATAAAATTCATTAAAATTATCTCTTTTTACTTTTTTTTATCCATTCCGACATCCAAACATTTTAAAAAATTCAATATTTTCACAAACAAACATCACTTAATGTCCATAATATTTTTACAATGGCGATTTTATAAGGATTAAATTGTAATTTTTAATACCAACAAATTATTTTCCATCAAAATTTTAATATATATAAAATTTTAAATTGTAATTTTTAAAATTTAATAGGACAAACCTGAAAGTTGGAAAGTGTTTGTATTCAGTATAGGTACCTTGAGAAAATTCCTGGACATATATATTATTATTATTCAATATTGTGAAATTTTACAAGAATTGAGGGGTAATTCATTATAAACAAACTGTGATACTTTTTTTTCAATAAACAAACTGCGATACAAATTTGAATAAGTTAGTCTTGAGGACTCAAAACAAAATTAATATTGTGATCACGAGGAAAGGTCACTAGATTAATTATGACTTAGGCTGCGTTTGCATTCATAATATTCCCTAAAATTTTATCTCTCTCCTAATAAAATATTTCAATATAATCTCTCTTTCTACCATAAAAAATATAAAAAATATAAAAAATTACCTCTCTCTCCACCTTTTCACTAAACTCAATACCAACACATATTCTCATACCAAAAATATTACAACACAAACACAACCTTAATTATCTTTACTGTCCCTATAGTATATATTGACTCTTAACAAATCACTGTTACTCACTCATACTTTTGTCTACAAAAAATTAGTCATCTAATGGAAGACTGATATATATATAAAAAATGGACTACAAAGACCAATCCGTTTAAAGTTGTATCATATGAACAAATTCTTTAAAAGTAAATACTACAGAGACTTTATTGGTAATTAAGTCCTATTTTTTTTGCTCAAACTTATTAACCTTGATCTTATACTTACCAAATCATTTGCTGAGCTATAAATTAGAACCGTAATTCAATCTCTACTTACATTCTAAACCTTAGATCTAGCCATTAACCTTAGCAACTAACACAATGGTCCAACTATAATTCCAAAGGGTATTGAAATGCTAAACTGACCAGTACTATGCGACTTAGGTGCCAAAACAATTCTTACATCTCTGCCAAAACATATCAAAATTTCATAAAAATATGAACTGGTTTGGTACGTTATAAATCAAATCACTTTTCGAAAATAATGTTCGTGGGACGCCCATAACCGGAGACAATTTTGATGTCTGTCTTCAAAAACCCGCGACTTCGAAATCCAAAATCAAAATCATATATACGAGCACAGGCCCAAAATGAGCACCAATTCTTAAATAAAAAACCTGCCACTTACGTTGTTGGTATCACTTTCGCTGATTAGTCAATTTAAATGACACTACACAACGCCGTTGCAGGGGAAGGAGACAAATTTTCTCAAGGTTGTGTAGCATCAAGAGTATGCTTACCGACGTTACCGTGAACGGCCTCTTCACTGGGCCAACAATTGCTGTCCGCAAAGGCGATAGGGCCTATGTAAATGTCCACAATGATCAATGATGAGACTATTGTGTAACTATTCACCGGTACTAACCTCTTCAACTCTCTCTCTCTCTCTCATTCGCACAAACACGCACAATGCAGACCGTACGGCATGGAGAAACTTGATCCAGCTTTCACATTAAACTACTAAGCAGAATCTTATAAACATAAGTCGAAACAGTACGAAGGTTATGAAAGTTGGTTATATAGTTTGTGTTTTCCGTGATAATTAAACAGGCATAGAGCTAGTGAAGCAACCGAGAAATCCATCGTCGGATGGTCCTGAAAATTCATACGTCCAGAACTCGGTCGATATTGTTCGCCTAAATATACGTTCACTATTTTGACATCGCAGAGACATCACATAGTCTACAAGTAGAATATGGCAAGACATATCTTCTCCGTATAGTAAGTGCAGTTATGAATGAAGAAATGTTCTTTGGAGTCGCACAACACCAGTGGCGGATCCAGAACACAATTTGAGGAGGGGCGAACTCTTAAGACGAAATGAAAAAAAAAAATTCAGCTGGTTTCCTGGCTTCCTGAATTATGGACAGTAGTTCTTCAATACTTTGAAATGAATCACTTCCGTCGTCATTTTTCAAATCACCTTCATTTTCATCCATGAATTCTGCAGGCAAGTTCTTCAAGGACCAGGGATGCTTCTTGATTTCCGGGATGGTTATCCTCTGCGCAAAATGCGACTTCAATGAATTAACAGGGCAAGTTAAATGCAATTACATATGTACATTTGAACCCAAATGGGTAGTGTTTGATACCTTTTCAGGGTTGGCCACGAAAATTCGAGATAACAGATGGCTACACTCGATGGAAATACGAACATAGTCTGGAATGGAATAGTGAACACTAAGAATCCTCTGCCATAAACAATTAACACATTTTATTAAACCACAACAAGAAGGCATATGGGTTGGTCAATTAAAATTCTCTAAAGTCTAACCTGCAGCGTTTTTCTAAAATTTCTGGGATCTTCTGGATCTTCGAAAGGATAAGCACCAACCAGCATGACATATAAAGTAACCCAACAAGACCAAATCCTGGGGCATGTTAAGAGTGAACTGAGAAAGCGTTGATTCTCCAAACAGTTTGTACCCCATGATAGCAACGCCAGCATATAACAAAGTACAAATTCCAAAACTGCAAATATAAGAAATCATATGGAGATAAAAGAACGGATGTAAGGATTTTCTGTATAAGAAAGATGAGGTAGCAAAGACATTACCACTTACCCTCTCACAATTTGATGATAGGTGAAGGCATAGCAGCAGGATGCAACATTATACTTCACCCAGAATTATTTAAGTGAAGTGTTTTCTTATTTATTGGCAGTTAATGTTTTGGTCCTAAGACCCCTAAATATTTTTTGAAACTTGCAATAGAAGGCAACGCAGAAGTGCCAGGAATGCACATGAATTCTCTTGTTGACTGGCAGATGAAGTTGGAAAACTATAAGCCTTAGAGTTAGGATAGTCAAGCATCTTGAGTTTACCATGTTAAGAGGACTGCAGGGAATTGACCTGGTCTTGCCATTGAGGTGTAGATGTTTGGGAAAACAGCGTGTCCTGAGTAGCAGTAACCATAGAGACCGATAGCAACGGGAAGAGTTGAAAGATTCAGTGTTGTCCCTTTGCTTTGTACACCAACTCCGTCTACCAGACCAACCCAAAACAAGCAAAGGACCACCAATACTGATGCAATGACTCCACCAGCTGGAATGTGAAAAAAAGTTATGATATTAGAATTTCTCAAGGACCGCTATGGATTTGGTAATCTTGGGCATTAAAATGCACACGAATTACTTGAAGAGGAACAACAGAATATAATAAAAGATAAAAGATAGTGCAGATACAAGTAAACCCTTGAGCTGTTTGTTATCACTCACTCACCAAGTTTACTCATAATGGTTATGATGTTCCGTTCATTGTGATGAGAAGAATGGTTGCTACTTCATACTCTCAACCCCAAATTATAGTGCAGTATGGTGGAAAGCATGGCATGTATCACAAATCATGATTTACAATAATCAACCAATAGCCTCTTGGCCAAACATAAATAAACAGGGCGAAACTTATTTACACAGTGTTGTAAGGGATAGAATAAATACATATACATGACTTGCAAGATGTATAAAGCACTTACCGGATATGTAACTCAGTATACTCAGGTCTCGAAGCCAAACAGTAGGAAGAACAGCAATGGTTGCCATCAACGCGAACAGTGTGTGTGAATTTAACTCGACTGCACCCAAACTGAGGTGTGCATTTGGAAATAGTGAAGACAAATTGTCGCCCTCCAAAACTATATACTCAATGCAACAAGCCTGTGTGAGGAGAAAGTTAAAAACCAGAGAAGATATCATACTTAAATTATCCAGGAAAGGGTTACATGATGCAAAAGATGTCCACCATCTTGGGAGAATATCACAGTTGACAGATGTTGTTGAGACACGCTTGCAGGAAGAAAAATTGAGGATTTTAAACACATTTTCAAAATAATATTAAATCAAATGACTCTTCCCAAAGTTTTTCCCACTGAATCCTGATCTGAGACCACGCATGATGTATTTTGTAAAAGTGATATGGCTAATCTTCTTTCTTTGTCACCTAGCTAGTTTCCCCTCAGGCTAACCATGTAGGTTCATTTCTATACAAAGGGAAGAGGAAAATCTCGTGAGTGGGCAATCTCTAGAAAATGCATATATACTAGCTTTGTAGAAAGAGAATTTACTGATAACTAAAGAGCAATTTTAAGGAGTGTTAGAGGTTACATGATCCGTGTAAACGAACCTGGTCAATACTAAACAGAGTTGATCAACATGTTCCCTACCTAATCAATAAACTTACCATTTAGCACAGATTGCCCATAAGAGCATTGGCGAGAAGTTGGGACTTCATCCAAAACCTGGGACGGTTTCTCATCCTTTCTTATAGAATGTCTCCTTGATGGTATAGGCGGAAGCAGAGAATGCGAACTACGTCTCTGTTGCTGCTGTTGCTCATCTAACAAAGGCTTTGTCACAGTTGGTAACGTTTCAGGAGTGTGTCTTCTTGTTAGTGATGAGGACAGAAACGAGCTGCCCAATCTTGACAGTGTAGGAGTACCCAAAAACCCAATGCTTGGAGAAGGTACGCTGCTATATAGATCAATAGACTGCCTGAAACATTGATCAAACAACAATGAGTATTTGAAGATAAACATACAAGCAATGCATGATAAGAATAACAAAATAAATACATATCTGCTCTCATCACTTAAATCTTAATTTTGGCTGCCATTCTGTGCATCATAACAGTGCTCTAGCACATTACCTTCTTTTTCACATCACTTAAATCTTAATCTTCTTTTTCACATCACCTACCTCCCATTATTTACAAGCAAACAATCTATACAGATTACTTTTCAAGAAGCAGGAAAATCCGATGAAACCATCATCACAACAACCTGCTTTGAAGGCAGGGAAACTACATAGCAGAGGAATTTTTGCTGAGCCAATGTTAGAGATTTTAGAAATTTTAACCAGTGGTTGATTAATACATAGCTCAAACTTGTAAGTAGACTTGTCGATCTGAATGTTCCATTTGTAATCCCAGGAAAGAGATATGTCACCCAAATTAACCACAACTACTTTATCCAACAAACCAAAAAGGACATCTAAGCCAAGTTCATGTAGACACATCTTTATTGATGTTAGGTTTGAGACTTAGCCAACCGTTCTATTTTTCAAAATTCTGCAGTTTTGGTCCACAATCGTGGTCAGCAGGATCAGTGAGCATGTGAGAGCACATCAACAGTACGTCTTTCCTTTTCTAGCAAAATAATTAAAGCCACTCCATCCAGAGACCTTTTATGGATTTATCTAGATGATCTCCCATGCCAAGACAATCTGCCACTTTTCCCACCAAGAAAAAGGCATGCCAAAGAGGCAAAGACATAATAATCGTACAACCAAAGCAGGAAAAAGTCAGTTTCCCATTCTATGCCAGCTAAATAGGCCGAAAAACATATACAGTATTTTCGAAAGCTAACCAAATTGGACAACTCTATCTATGTGCTCTAAACTCATTTATTAAATTCCGCCTGGCTTTATTTGTTCTAATCGAAAATATATTCCAGCTGTAGAACATATGATTCCCAAAGATAACAGAAGACACAAAACAAGTTCTATATTGACTTATGTAATGACAAAACAAAATAGAAAAAAAAAAGTAAATAGCCGCGAATTTCATGAACTCAAACAGAGAGGGAACGAAACACACACGGACATAGGAAGAGGGATAGATTGAAGAGAAACTAAAACCTGTAACTTTGACTCGCCCCCACTGGCCCTGTGGGCAGGCCTGGGCGGCTGGGCCAGTGGGGGCAGACACGCTTCTTAAAATCCCAAAAAAAAAAAATCAATGGAGTTTTGGGAGCCAGTGGGGGCGGTCGCCCCCACCCGCACCCCCTGGCTCCGCCTCTGCACAACACAATCTCACAATGGTCGCCCAAGATGGTGCTTACATTAAGCCTATAGCCACCTGTTACATCATGATAACCCCTGGACAAACAATGGGCGTCCTGCTCACAAGGAACCAAACACCCAAGGAATATTATGTAGCCGTGTTAGAGAAACGGAGAAGATATTTTTTTACAGAATATTGTCTTACTTTTTCTGTCAAGCTGCAACTCCTTTCTTTGACTCTAGTATCAACGTTCCATACGATGCCACGAATACGTCAGCGATTCTGAATTATATAGGCGCTTACACTTCCCCTTCCTCTCCTCTCGGCAAAAGTTATTGTGTGATTGAGGTTATTGTGTGAGTGTATGAGTGGACGGGTGAGATTAGAAGTTGAGAAATCTAATGGCTGAAAAAAGCCACATCATTTAATGAACCCGACCCGTGAAACCGATCCGGTTTCATTAAATGATGTGACATTTTTTCAGCCATTAGATTTCTCAACTTCTAATCTCACCCGTCCACTCACACACTCACACAGTAACCATGACCCTCTCCTCTCTACCCAACTCTTCCGAATGTCACTGATAAGGACGCTGCAGATGCCTTCACAAGTCAAATAAGAGCCTTAGCAAGTGTAGACCACCCGGTCAATGTCCCACAAGATTTTGATAGAAGAATCTTTATTACGGTTTCTGTGAATCTGTTACCTTGTCAGCAAGATTCTTGCGCTGTGCCAAATGGCAAAAGGCTAGCTGCGAGCTTAAAAGAACATAAGTTTCGTGACCCCATCAATTGATATTTTGCAGGCATACTACAGGTATTGTCATTCTCTTAAGACAATAACATTGCAAAGTATAAATAATTCAATCCGATATGTAAAGATACATGAAAACACTTTTTTGAACTTTCCAGGAGCCTCAGCCTGTCCGGCACTTTTGACGACGATTTTCCCTACTTTCCCACTTTTGTTTGCAACTACGTTTCGGGAGTTTCAGAAGACGAATATCTACTTCAGAGCCGTGGGACGAAGGCACTGGTGATAGATTACGGTAAAATAGTAGAAATAGTCTTCCAAGGGACAAACATTTGGGAATGCAGAGAACCAGCCGACGCACCTTCACTGTTTTAGCTTCTACTTGGTTGGGACAGATTATGGAAGTTTTGACAACATGACCTCCCCTGATGGTTACAACTTATAGGATCCACGAGCAGTTAACACCATCGGAGTTCTAAAAAATGGTTGGCCACCATTAGATTCGTTTATGATAATCCTAGTAATCTATGTTCTTGATCTTTCGGATGACATTAGTGTGTCACAGTGCACATTAAATATAATTGAATGATACTTGGCCGGGTGAGATTTAAGTCGACAATCATATGTGATGAATATTATTATTTTTATTATAATATTCATTCAAATATTATCTCTTTCACTTTTTCTCAACTACTAGACCTAAAATTTTAATATTTAAAAATTTTAACATCTAAAATTTTATACCACCCAAAATTTTAGGCCACTATTTTCCAGGAGGCCCTTTGAAATGTGTACGTTCTGCGTGTTTCCTTACTCGAACTTAAGAGGGTCCTGGCCCAACCACTTCTAACATGGTTAGGGCCTGTGCTGCTACATATGCTCTACCAAGGGTCACCCAATCACCGCGTCCAAAGGACCCTAACTCGTCTCGTGGCATGAAGGTTGTGAAAATTTTCCTCTTCGGTTCCGTCAATTATGATCACCATGTATCTAATAAGTCACTAACCCGTGGGCATTAAATATGTCATTCCAATCAAACAAGCCCAACGACGACCTCGCTTCAATATCCCTACTAGTGCCACAAATGATGATGCAGTACAAATGTTGTACTTCAGTTTCTGTACTACAAGAAGACCATCACATCGATCCTATAAAAATCAAACAAACCCAGCGACGTCGTCCTCCCTTCAATTTTTTCAAATCCTCTTCATTGATTTATTTTCTTCTTCAAGTGCTTTCAGTGCCTAAAATCTCTCCCTTTTATCGCGAGTTTGTCGCGCGAGCGCTTCAGTAAGAGTCATCTTCATATGCAATACAGTGATCACGTCCATGCCTGGCCTATACATGATGATCATCGTGTTCTTGTCGTAGGAGAAGTGTGTACTGTTTTGCTGCCATTTCAATCATGTCTTAGATTTTTCATCAAAGGTTGTGTCATGAGCCATGACTGGCCCATGCTAGCTACTCTTTTTTTGGCTTTTGGGTAAGCAGCCACTGCTCGTTGTAATCACATTTATCTCAAGGTGCTTGCTTTTTAATTATGGTGCTCAACATCGTAGTTCTGCCTGTTTCTTTTCCTCCCCAGGTCGCTTTCTCTCACGTCGAGGTTCCTGTCTAGACATGACTAAATTAATTTAAAGATAATTTTAAGTAGACTGCTTAAAATAACCCTTAAAAATCACTTCGAAAGAAACTTTACATCTTGTCTAAATTATTGTTCAAATGGGATAGTTTAGTTGAGATATTATTTCTTTGAATTGGACTAATTAGTATTGCAAATTAAATATGATTCTAGTGATTGAGTAAGCCTGACAACTCAAAAAAAAATTACAATAATTTTTTCACAAATTTCAAAATATTTTTAGAAATTATTTTACAAATTTCAATACATTTTTAGAAATTCCATCACTTTTTTCGCAATTTTTTTAATCACAAAAATTTAAAAAATATACTCTTATCTAAAAAAAAAAAGAACAGATTTTTTTTGCCCATCTAAATACAGCCTAAAAATATCAGAATTTTTATCTTTGAGACGAGCATATATATAGTCGAACTAATAGTCATCTTATAACTTCCCGTGACCTTCGCCAAACAGCTTTTTGGTATAGTTAAACTTTAACAGGCCAAGAGAACCTGACCCTACATTTGAAGTATAGCGAATATATAGATCGGAGGGCTTCAATTTGCCTTCTCGAACTTTTACCTCCAGACATGTGTGCTTGAACAACTGAGATACTTACAAAAGAGAGAGTAGAGTTTTAAGGAAGAGACTTATAGTTTTAGCCTTAAACTTTGTGGATAGTTCTAATGACAAACACAATTAGATTAGGAATTCTCACTTATTATTCTTATAATCTTTAGACTATCCTCATTATTCTATTCATCAAACAATATCAAGAATTAGCCACTAAGGACAATTATCTATCATCAATTCGGTCTAATATCTATTAAAGTTAAAGTAGCGACTATCATCACAGTTTCATGACTGTCTCAATCCGGTCTAATATCTATTAAAATTAAAGTAGCTAGGATCTGACTTTTGATCTTTTGTGGGTGCGTTGTTGATCGATCAGGTGGTCACCGGACTTGTATGAGATTACAGTAAAATATATATGTTCAAATCCTTTCTCGATCCTAGTAAAGTAAGGGTGAGTTTGCACGAAAAATATCATAATATTTTTTACCAACTTACAATAAAATATTATAATATAATCTCTCTCTCCCATAAAAAAATATAAAAAATTACCTCTCTTCACTTTTTCACTAGACTCAATATCAACACAAAATTCAATACCAAAAATTTTTCAACACAAACACAACCTAATAATTTAATCTGCAAAACCAAATACGGAAATTAATTATGATTAGACAAGTGATTATTATTTTTAAGAAGTTCACTCGAACAATTTTTGGTGCGTACCGCTCACGCAAGAAGCACCTTCAACGATTGGGGCCTGAAATAAGGTAGTTTTTTTTTTTTTTTTAAAATTATATTTGCGGAATAAATACAAAATGTTTTATATTACATAGTTAGTGTGGTTACTTATTCTCCGTTTCATATGGTGTAAGAAATATAGAACAAGATAATATCGAGGGGTCAAATAATCGATTCGTTCAATTCCACATTTTTTTTACTATATATAATACTTGTTGGAAAGACAGCTCGCCACTGATATATGACACTTTTTCTATCCATCTTTTGTCTTTGCGAGCGTGTGAAATCGTGACCGGATATACTATTGCCTTGCTGAGCATCGCCTGTGGGATAATTATCAACAAGCCTTCTAATGAATAAGCTGGCCCAGGAATATTGTTCTTTGTGCTATAGTCGAAGGAAGATGACAAGGAACGGGCGGATATACTCATCCCGCGTTCGTCCTAGATAGCTACTTGTTTCAAACGTGTTTGTCTTCGTTTTGACAGTAATATTTGTGTTCAAGCATAAACGGCGTACAATACATGAACAGATCCATGTATGCATGCTGATTATTTCACATCTAAATATTCACCTGATAATTAATTACTTGCTATAGGAGAATGGTTCAAGGGAGATGTAAATGAGTAAATCGATAATGCGACGGCTACCGGTAGTGATCCAACCCCATCAGATACCTACACCATCAATAGTCAACCAGGATTCCCAAACAATTGCTCTAAGGGTATCAATGAATCTTCATTTTATTTTTTATAAAACATTCATACCAGAACTCGGTCGATATATATTGTTTGCCTAAACATATCACTATTTTCATGACATTACAGTCTACAAGTAGAATATGGCAAGACATATCTTCTTCATATAATAAGTGCTGTTATGAATGAAGAAATGTTCTTTGGAATCGCACAACAAAATATCACAGTCGTCGCACAAGATGGTCCCTACATTAAGCCTATAACCACCACTTACATCATGATAACCCCTGGACAAACAATGGACGTCCTGCTCACAGCAAACCAAACACCAAGTCAATATTACATTGCTGCAACTTCTTTCTTTGACTCTAGTGCTCTATAAGATGAGACGAATACTTCAGCGATTCTCAATTATACAGACACTTACAGTCCCCCATCCTCTCCTCCCTACCCAACTCTTCCTAATGTCACTGATAAGGACGCTGCAGATGTCTTCACAAGTCAAATAAGGGCCTTGGCCAGTGCTGACCACCCGGCACTTTTGATGACAATTTTCCCAGCTTTCCCAATTATGTTTTTAACTACACGGGAGTTTCGGGCGACGAATATCTACTTCCGAGCCTTGGGACGAAGGTACTGATGATAAAGTACGGTCAAAAAGTAGAGATAGTCTTCCAAGGGACGAACATTGTGCATGCGGAGAACCATCCGATGCACCTTCACGGTTTTAGCTTCTACTTGGTTGGGAAGGGTTATGGAAATTTTGACAACACGACCTCCCCTGATGGTTACAACTTACAGGATCCACCAGCAATTAACACCATCGGAGTTCCCAAAAATGGTTGGGCTGCCATTAGATTCGTTGCAGATAATCCTGGTAATCTATCTTCCCGATATTCTAGATGGGATTAATGTATGTGTGTGTATAACATATGGAGACTGAAGTTTATGATGCTTATTTTGCAGGGGTATGGTTTATGCACTGCCATTTAGAAAGGCACGCTACTTCGGGTATGGCGACAGTCCTGGTTGTGAGGAATGGCACGACCGAGGAAACGAGCTTGCTCCCACCTCCAGCTAATTTGCCTACTTGTTCATAGTTTTGGAAAATGCTTGGCTTCAATTTGTAGGGCCACGCAGAATTGGAAGTGACTAGGGTTAGGTCCTGCAAAATCTGTGTTTTGGTGTTGTAATACTGTCAATGCTTTTAATAATTCAAGAGATCTGATAAATCCCTCTTCTACAGTGTTATTGCAAATCTTAAGTCTCCGCTGTGAAAAAAAGAAAAAGAAAACCAAGAACAGAAGTAAACTATTCGTTGAAGGCCTTGAGAATTTGTTTTACGTGTTTCCTTAATCACTTAAGAGGGTCCTGGCCCAACCACTTCTAATTGGATTGGGGCGTGGGCTGCTGCATGCGTTACCAATGTGTCACCCACTCACCGCGTCTATAACTCGTCTGATGGCATGGAGGTTCTGAAAATTTTCCTCTTCGTTTCCGTCAATTGCAATTACTTGACTGCATATCTCACTCTACACTGCTATGGAACTATTTTGCTGATTTCCTTCTAGCATATTTGATTTAGTAGATTTAATTTGTCCCCTCAAATTGCTGGAAGTTGGTCAGTCTTTTGGTAGTTTTCTGCGATGAATTAATAAAGCAATTTAAAATAGAAGCGTTACGTATATAACCTCCTTGGTTGTATTATCCCTCTGTGTAACTTAAGGTCGACGATAATGAACTATTCTTGATTTGAACCATCCTGATTTCCATGCCTTTTCCTGAAGAACAGACAAGAGAGCCACGGCAACATTATTTTATATCTCAGATCTCAAATTCAAAGAACATAAAAGTTGGAAGACCTTTGTCATGGAGTGATGATTGGAGTTGCGTGTTCAAGATATCTTCCAGTTCTAAGAGGAAGAGTGAAAGACTACAAAACACAGATATCATAATCAATGCCTTCACGCCACTCATGTTATGGCCCCCCCAATTGGGACAAGCATATCCAACGCTTTATTTGCTTAGTTATTTATAATTTGTTCTGTTCCCTCTGAGACCAGAGACCCATTTTACACCCATATAACACAACCGGTGTTTATACTATTTCTGAGCTCTAAAAAGAAAACCCTAATAATAGCTTTGGAAAAATAATAACCTACCCTCCTGATCACGAGCGAGTGTCTGCTGCATTTCGGATGACCGAACTGCAGCAACCTGCAGTGTGTGAGTGAGGGGCGTGGGTCCCGCCCGCCCGAACAATACAATATTATTCGGGCAGGAACAGTACTGGCGTAGGTCTCGGGCAAAACCCATGCCCCTCACTCACATACTGTAGCAACCGAACTGCAGCAAATCCTCGCCTCCTGATCACCACTTGGACTTGGAACTAGCTTGATTTTTTTTTTCTACGCGCTTCGAGCTAGCTTGTTGGAAAATCACACACCTATAAATTTGTGGGGCCTATAAAAGACCAAGAATTTTAAATGCCAAACAGATTGTTTGACAACTAGTACGCACCTCTTCGACTTTGCCAGCGTAAATTAGTTTTCTCTTTGAAAAAAACATAGTTGCAGCAGAAGGAAGGACAACAACAATGCCACACTACTGATAGAATTCCAAAAACTGCAAATAATTGAAAACACACCGCAAAGAGGAGAAATAATAAGGAGGATAGAAATGTAAGTAATTCGGTCTAAAAGATCAACATTTACTATAAAAGTTCTCTATGTTTGTGCTTGTATTATAAATCCATATAGATTACAAAGTTAAAGGTCTTTATTTGTTAGAGTCCCACATTGATTAGAGACTATTTAATCTTGTGCTTCATATACATGTTTGGCCACCTCTTCCCATTGCCAATTGGTATTGGGATGAAACTTGACATGGTATCAAAGCCAACTATTTCTGGGCTTGACCCACTTGTTTGTATTCCCCATTTGTTATCCACGTGCATGGACCATGTTCATTCGGCCTGCACGTGAGGGGGAGTGTTAAAGTCCCACATTGATTAGAGACTATTTAATCTTGTACTTCATATACATGTTGGGCCACCTCTTCCCATTGCCAATTGGTATTGGGATGAAACTTGACAAATACAAAGCATGATATAAAAATATTCATACATTTAAATTTGAATCTCTGCATTTAAACTAACGATATCACATTTAAATTCAAATATTTGATATCATGATAAAGATAATATCACATCAAATCTTGATATGATATTATCTCTAACAGTCCAACTCAAACACAAGATGAAGAATTTTTAAAATCTTGTGTTTGAAAAAAGAAACTGTGAGTGATCCAACCTTGAGCGATGATAGACATATGATCATTGAGAAGTGGACCGGGCAAGACAATAATAGCCAACGGATCAAGTCGTGTCTTTAACAACAATAGACAAACGACCAAATATAACCAATAAAGGCAATGAATGATGATGACAAAAATAACTTCATCTTGATCTTCTTCTTCTTCTTATTCTTTTCCCTCTCGCTCTCTCTCCATTTTGTTTCTATTTTTTTAACTTTTGTCGACTCTTTTTTTTTCTCTCTTTCACTCACCTTTTTCTTCTTCTTCTTTTTACTCTCACACTCACTTTGAACAATAGAAATCCGTGGGATAAATGATAGATTTGAAATGAAAGTGTCAGATCTGAGACATAGAGACTCGCTGAAATGTTTATTGAAAGGGCAAGATGCGGAAGCTTGGAGTCGCTAGACCCAACTTATAGCTGCAGGATCACAGGCTGAAACCATGATAGAATTTGATAAACCATGCATAATTGATAGCACAATGCAATGAGGAGAAAGAGTAAGGAGAGATAGAGATTTAAGTGGTTCGGTCTCGAAGACCTACATCCACTGTAAAAGACTTTTATGACTGTGTTTGTATA
This sequence comes from Myrica gale, assembly GCA_963930655.1. Taxonomy (NCBI): domain Eukaryota; kingdom Viridiplantae; phylum Streptophyta; class Magnoliopsida; order Fagales; family Myricaceae; genus Myrica; species Myrica gale. The sequence goes on from OZ005615.1 coordinate 21,970,848, forward strand.
ATAAATCCATATAGATTACAAAGTTGAAGATCTCTATTTATATAGACAATATAAAGCATGATAGGATAATATTCCTACATTTAAATTTGAATATCTGTATTTAAACTAACGATATCACATTTAGACTCAAATATTTAATATTGTGATAAAGATAATATCATATCAAATCTCTAACAACTAGCTTGATTGAATGACTTGTGGTGTGAACTCTCAACTCTCTCTCTCTAAAAGCTATGCAACCTCGTAACACGCACCTTTCTGGAGGAGGGTAGGAGCTGTGGCTCCTCCCTCCTCCTTTCTCTTTTCCCACCTCCCCTTCTCCCTTTCTCTTTTCCCACCTTCTTCTACTCTCTTGTTCTTTTCCTTGGTTATTTTTTCTTTTTTTCATTTCAGGTGGATCTCGATAGGTGACCTATAGTCTCCAACAGCCTAGATCGCGCTCCCTGCTTGAACTCCGACGATCTCACTCTTTGAAGGGGCAAACCTCTAGCGTGTTGGAGGTAGAGTGTGATAAAATTGTCTTTTCCCCAACCCTCATTGACTTATTACTTACTGACCTAGTCGTAACTCACCCCTTATTCTCATATTTTTCAAAGTTGGCAGAATTAGAGAAGTTCGAGGAGCTTTAGATAGATTTGTGTTTTGAAGGCGTGTTTTGCAAAAGTGCTTTTGAAGATTAATATTGGAGAATCCTGTTGGGAGATATTCATCTATTGGAGGTATCGGTTATGCTAATGTAAATTTTTAAGGCTTTGATTGATATTTTTTTAGTTTTTTTACAATTTATGAATATTTTGCTGATGTTGTATAATATTAGTTTTGAAATATTATGACCTAAATAAATGATTATCTATAGTGAAAAAGATTTAATTTATATGAAAATCTATCCGAATTGATCGAGTTTAGGCATGAGGCGTTAGAACCCATGTCTAAATTAAGCAATAGAGAGTCATCGTATGCGGCGGATATCTTGCCCAAATTACGCTTACGCGGGCCGTGTACAGCTTGGACATTGTAATACTAAGCAACGGTGCCGCCAGTACTTATAACTTTGTCAACTCTATGAGTTTCTAAGGTCCTTCAGGAATTTGTAGAATTTCATGACTATCTTTTAATCCGGCCTAATATCTATTTCAAGTATAGCTAGGACATGATTTTTGATATATATTTTAATTGTGGGTGCGTTATTGATCGAGGTGGTCAGGGCACCTAACACTTGTACGGGTGTACATTTATTCCAGTTTCTGCTGAAATATCCGGTTCCGGTATACTTTTTTAAAATTTCAAAAAATGTTATAATTTTAATTTAGAGTTTGTCTCTTTCAATTTAGATTTTTTATGAATGTTTAGTTGTTTACTTATTTGTATGGTTAATTGTTTGTATAGTGGTTTTTTTGTAAATTTAATTTAGAGTTTATTTTGGCATCCTGAAATAGTGAAATATTGTTTTGAAATTTAGCTGTTTAATTGTAATTTTAATTTAGAGTTATTTTGCCCACAAAACACAACTTAAAAAATTCATTTTGGTTCAATGGGCCCAAACTAAGTTTACTTTTTTAGGCCCAAATATGGAACCGGAATTTCCGGTTCCGGTTCCAATTCGGAAAGGAGTCGGAATAAAAATTTTGGTCCGTCCGTTCCGGTGCGCACCCTTAAACACATGCACGAGTTTTGTATGAGGTTACAATAAAATATATATGTTCAAATGCATACTCGATCCTAGTGTACTCTGATAATTTAATCTGCAAAGGATCAATCGGGAAAATTCATGATTAGAGAAGTTATTATTATTTCTTAAGAAGTTCACTCGAACAATTTTTGGATCGAGCTTACCGTTCATGCAAGAAGCAGCTTCCATGATTGGAGCCTGAAGTTAGGTAGCCTAAAATAAAGTTTATAATTGCAGAATAAAGGCAAAATGTTTTATACTATATAGTGAGTGTGGTTACTTATTTTATTTTTTACTTTAATACTTGTTGGAAAGACCGCTTGCCACTGATATATGCTATTCTTTTTCTATCCATCTTTTGTCTTTACGAGCGAGTGAAATCGTGACCGGATATTGACTAATGGCTGAGCATCGACCTGTGGGGGCCCAATCAACGTGCCTTCTAGTGAATAAGCTGGCCCATGAATCAAGTTCTTTGTGCTTTCGTCAAAGGAAGATGAGGCGGATACACTCATCCCGCGTTCGTCCTAGATAGCTACTTGTTTCAAACGTGTTTGTCTTCGTTTTGGTGGGTTTTTCCCCTGTAGAATTTTTTAATAAAGTCGGTGGAAAGAAATTAGTCTATAAATTGCCCCTCGGGTTCTTTCCAGTTGTCACAGAAGACAGCATAGAGAGTGTTTAATTTCGCTTTGTGGGCAAGAAGTGCTGCTAGATAGATGGGAATGATGAAGATGCGTTTGATCCTAGGATTCCTAGGGGTTTTGCTTCTGGATGGTCTGTCCCTTTGCATTGCGTACAATGTCCACAACCTCACCTTCATTGTAAGTTTGCAGTACTATATATATATATATATGTCCTTACTTCTTGTATAAATCTCAAAGAAAAATTAACTCGTATTTATGTTGATTCGTTACACCAAGTTCAGAATTTCTTTTAAAAAACAAAGCATTGAGATACCTAGTCCATGTGAGACTATAATATATCTCACCTACACAGCACAGTTGTGGACGTTTGAGACTGATCAGAGATCTCATCAAAGGTCCTAATGTTCCTTAATTTCTCTGTATGCATGGGATCGTAAGTCTTGACTCGCGTTACACTATTTAAAGTTACCGTGCGTAATTATAATTAAATGATGAAGGGCCAGTTACTATGGATGATGAAATCTTTCCAAGTTCTTCATTATAAATGACAGTACACAACGGGATTGCAGGTGAAGGAGACAAATTTCACAAGGCTGTGTGGCAGCAAGAGTATGCTTACCGTGAACGGCGAGTTCCCTGGCCCAACAATTGCTGTTCGCAAAGGGGATAGGGCCTATGTAAATGTCCACAACAATGGAGACTACGGTGTAACTATTCACTGGTGATGACCTCTTCATCTCTCTCTCTCTCTCGTATTCGCTTTCGCACAAACACACGCAATGTAGACCCGTACGTCCAACTTGAAAATTCGTTTCTGCTTACTTTAAAGTGAAAGTAATTAAATGCTCGCAAGATAAGAAGCTTTTGCTGTCTTGTATGTGCTTGTTGTTATATATCAATATTGGGGTATAATACATAAAGGTTGTGAGACGTGAAGAAGCTCCAGCTGTCACCTGAAAGTAATTAATCAGCAGAATATTATGAAAGTTGATAATATTGTTTGTGTTTTCCCGTGATTAATAGGCATGGAGTGAAGAACCCGAGAAATCCATGGTCGGATGGTCCAGAAAATATCACCCAATGTCCAATCCAACCAGGAAAAAATTTCACCCAAGAGATCATATTTTCTGATGAAGAAGGAACATTATGGTGGCATGCCCATAGTGGCTGGACACGTGCCACAGTTCATGGTGCCATTGTCACCATTTTACCTGACACAGGAACCACTTATCCATTCGATCCAAAGCCTGACGCGGAAGCAGAAATTATTCTCGGTAATTTTCATTTTATTTTGTTTGTAATATTTGTGTTCAAGCATAAACGGCGTACTATAGATGAGCAGATCCATGTACGCATGCCGATTATTTCACATCTAAATATTCACCTGATAATTAATTACTTGCTACAGGAGAATGGTTCAAGGGAGATGTGAAAGAGTTAATTGAAAATGCGACGGCTACCGGTGGTGATCCAACCCCATCAGATGCCTACACCATCAATGGTCAACCAGGATTCCCAAACAATTGCTCTAAGGGTATCTATGAATCTTTAATTTTTTTTATAAAACATTCATACTAGAACTCGGTCGCTATATATTGTTCGCCTAAACATATCACTATTTTCATGACATTGCAGAGACATCATACAGTCTACAAGTAGAATATGGCAAGACATATCTTCTTCATATAGTAAGTGCTGTTATGAATGAAGAAATGTTCTTTGGAATCGCACAACACAATATCACAGTCGTCGCACAAGATGGTACCTACATTAAGCCTATAACCACCAGTTACATCATGATAACCCCTGGACAAACAATGGACGTCCTGCTCACAGCAAACCAAACACCCAGTCAATATTACATCGCTGCAACTCCTTTCTTTGACTCTAATGCTCAATACGATGAGACAAATACTTCAGCGATTCTCAATTATACAGGCACTTACAGTCCCCCATCCTCTCCTCCCTACCCAACTCTTCCTAATGTCACTGATAAGGACGCTGCAGATGTCTTCACAAGTCAAATAAGGGCCTTGGCAAGTGCTGACCACCCGGTCAATGTCCCACAAGTTTTTGATAGACGAATCCTTATTACAGTTTCTGTGAATGTATTACCTTGTCAGCAAGATTCTTGTGATGGGCCAAATGGAAGCAGGCTAGCTGCGAGCTTAAACAACATAAGTTTTGTTACCCCATCGATTGATATTTTGCAGGCATACTATAGGTATTGCTATTTTCTTTTGACAATAACATTGCATAGTATAACTCATTCAATCCGATATGTGTATACATGAAAACACTTTTGAGAACTTTTCAGGAGCCTGTCCGGCATTTTTGATGACGATTTTCCCAGCTTTCCCAATTATGTTTTTAACTACACGGGAGTTTCGGCCGACGAATATCTACTTCCGAGCCTTGGGACGAAGGTACTGATGATAGAGTACGGTAAAAAAGTAGAGATTGTCTTCCAAGGGACGAGCACTTTGAATGCGGAGAACCATCCGATGCACCTTCACGGTTTTAGCTTCTACTTGGTTGGGAAGGGTTATGGAAATTTTGACAACACGACCTCCCCTGATGGTTACAACTTACAGGATCCACCAGAAGTTAACACCATCGGAGTTCCCAAAAATGGTTGGGCTGCCATTAGATTCGTTGCAGATAATCCTGGTAATCTATCTTCCCGATATTCTAGATGGGATTAATGTATGTGTGTGTATAACATATGGACACTGAAGTTTATGATGCTTATTTTGCAGGGGTTTGGTTTATGCACTGCCATTTAGAAAGGCACGCTACTTGGGGTATGGAGACAGTCCTGGTTGTGAGGAATGGCACGACCGAGGAAACGAGCTTGCTCCCACCTCCAGCTAATTTGCCTACTTGTTCATAGTTTTGGAAAATGCTTGGCTTCAATTTGTAGGGGCACGCAGAATTGGAAGTGACTAGGGTTAGGTCCTGCAAAATCTGTGTTTTGGTGTTGTAATTCTGTCAATGCTTTTAATAATTCAAGAGATCTGATAAATCCCTCTTCTACAGTGTTATTGCAAATCTTAAGTCTCCGCCGTGAAAAAAAGAAAAAGAAAACCAAGAACAGAAGTAAACTATTCCTTGAAGGCCTTGAGACTTTGTTTTACGTGTTTCCTTAATCACTGAAGAGGGTCCTGGCCCAACCACTTCTACCTGGATTGGGGCGTGGGCTGCTGCATGCGTTACCAATGTGTCACCCACTCACCGCGTCTATAACTCGTCTGGTGGCATGGAGGTTCTGAAAATTTTTCTCTTCGTTTCCGTCAATTGCAACTACTTGACTACATATCTCACTCATCAAGAAAAAAAAGAAACACTGCATATCTCACTCTACACTGATATGGAACTATTTTGCTGATTTCCTTCTAGCATATTTGATTTAGTAGATTTAATTTGTCCCCTCAAACTGCTGGAAGTTGGTCAGTCTTTAGGGAGTTTCCTGCGATGAATTAATAAATCATTTAAAATAGAAAGCGTAACGTATATAACCTCCTTGATTGTATTATCCCTCTGTGTAACCAAAGGTCGACGATAATGAGCTATTCCTGATTTGAATCATCCTGATTTGCATGCCTTTTCCTGAAGAACAGACAAGAGAGCCACGACAACAATTATTTTATATCTCAGATCTCAAATTCAAAGAACATAAAAGTTGGAAGACCTTTGTCATTAAATGTGGATTATTGGAGTTGCCTGTTTTCTGAAAAAATTATTAAGAGCTCTGTCTTCAAGATATTAGTTCTTAGAGGAAGAGTGAAAGACTACAAAACACAGACATCATAATCAATGGCTTCACACCACTCATGTTATGGCCACCCCAATTGGGACAAGATATTTATACATTTTGTTCTGTTTCCTTTTAGACCAGAGACCCATTTTACACCCATAAAGCACAATCGGCGTTTGTGTTTCTGAGCTCTAGAAGGAAAACCTAATAGCTTCCTTCGGAAAAGGAAAGACCTACCCTCCTGACCGCTTAGACTTGGAGCTACTCTTTTATTTTTAAATACACTTTTCATCCACAAATTGTAGTGATACATTACACCTTAAATTAAAAATTTTACGATATTGCATCCTCAAACTAACAATATTAGACACTTTGCACCTTAAACTACCCATTTTGACACATTACACCCTCTAACTACTAATATTAAATACTTTGCACATTTCATTTGACAATAATACTATTGATAAATTAATAAATTGACAACAATATATTTAATATATGTAAAATGGATCAAGAACATTATCGTCATTTTAATATAAAATTGGTAGTTAGAAGGTACAATATAACTAGAGTGTAATGTAACAAAGTGCAAAATCTACTATAATTTGTCGGTAAAATATATATATATATATATATATATCTTAACGCACTTAGGAACTAGCTTATTGGAACATCACACACCTATAAATTAGTGGGGCCAACAAAAGACCATGGAACTTTAAATGCCAAACACTAAACAGCTTGTTGGATACAACACGTACGCACCTCTTCGACTTTATCAGCGTGCAGATTGCTTTTTTGAAAATAAAATTAGTTGCAGCAGAAGGAAGGACAACAATAATGCCCCACTAGCACGATTGATGGTTTTTGTTGTGGAAAATGATATATGAATATAGTACTGTATAAGCATGGATGTGTGGAAAGTGACATATATATATATAGTATAAGCATAGAAAGGCATTGGTCAGGCTAAAAACAAGGAGTAGGACCCATCTTTAATTGCAGATTCCGTGCGATTTCACGTTTTTGTTCTGTTTATTCAAATATAATTGTTGCGTAGGTACGTTAACTGACAGAGTTGGGACATGTCTAACATGTGTGTGCAATTTAAGTTACTGTTCACTGTCCGAACTGACTTTTGGTGGGCCGGTACGTGTAGGTTAGCTCAACAGTCTGTGTGGCTTTCTTTTCTTGACCGTGTCGGCTACGGTAGGCATATAGAGATGTTTAACTTTGACACCCACTAATTATGATGTATTTGTCAAAAGATGGAGCATGTATTTGTCAAAAGATGGAGCAGGTGGGGTAGTCGGGGCCTTTAGGATACAAAAAATGAAACTTCTTTATTCGAAAGTAGCGTCAGAAACATTGAATCTAGGTTTTTTTTTACAGATTGTGTTTGTTGATTTGTTTACCCTAAAGTTTCAAAATCATAGGGAAGAATCTCCTGCAAGGTAAGAAAATAACTGTACGTGTTCTGCAAAACATGTTCTTTAGAGTTCTTTCCTAGTCCTGAAACTATTTTAGAAGAAGATTTCATGCAAGATTATATTCGCAACAAAGAAGGGACCAAAATTTTTTTTTTTTATAACGTGAAAATTCTTTAAAGTCGGACCTATTTGGCTCAATTTTGATATACAAACAACAGTTCACTGGACTAACCTCACAACTCAAGGAACAGATAAGTCAATAATTCGTCCCGCAACAGAAAAATTCATCATACTCTTAAGACTCGAACTTGATACGTCGAGTACCAAGAAAGATATCTGACCTAACCACTTCGCTCTTAGGGGTTTAAAGGGACCCCAAAAACTTTGAACACGACTCTGCTGCAGTTTGGCTGACCGAACTGCAGTAGATTTGCTGTCGTTTGTGAGGGTGGGTGTGGGTCTCTCTTGGGACCCACCCTTGCCCAAACAATGCAAGGCTGGTCGGACAGATGTGCCTGCTCCACCCTTACAAACCGCAGCTGGGTTTGCTGCAGTAGACACCGTCCTAAAAACTTTGCCTGATAAAAAATTGTTGGCAAAGTCACTATTCTTTGGTGTCGGTGGATTTCCAGAGAGCTGGATCTCATATTGATTGTGATAGACGCAGAGACCACGAGGGTCGAGGACCACGATATTTTACCTTTATTTTGATAAAGGTTGTGTTTGAGTGTTAAAATTTTAAGGTATTGAATTTGGTGGAAAATTAAATAAAGAGATGATTTTTAATATTTATTATAGTGAAAAGCAATGAAGTGACGTGGAGAGAAATTATATTATAATTTTTTATTATTTTAAAATTATAAAAACAGTAAAAATTTTATTTACAAACACAGCCGACACCCGGAGAGCACTGGTCAATTGCCAATTGGGACAGCTTGGACTACCTGGCACGCGTTCAGATGGATGATATATCTGTGTTAATTAATGCCTCGAAAATCGGTTCTCGATACTCTCTAACCAAAAAATATCTGTGTTACATGAATTAATTAACCAGGGGCAAAGGCTGTGTTGCCTTTCAACAATTGACAACTACTTCTTCCACAAAACGAGTAATTGGGTAAGATTTTCTAATGCAAAATAAACTCACCAAAACTTCGCCCAATACCTTCAGTGGGTTCTGAGGAAGATTCTACCTTTTCTTCCAATTGTAATCAGCTTATCGAGTTGGTGTGCTCTCCACTTTGTTGGAAGCTTCAATCTCCTAATTGAATTGAAAACTTCATTAAAGAAAACAACCAAAGAGGAAAAAAAAAAGAGGAAGTTCTCGGATCACACAAAACGAGAACCAAAAAAAGAAGGAAGAAGTTTGGAGAACAACAGCAATTGCAGATGGAATCATAGCCAAGGATTTGATGGAATTAGGGAGTAGGTGCGGCGTCTATGGATGATTTTTTTTTTATAGCATATCAAATTTTTGCAGTACAGAAAGTGGGAGTACAAAAGATGTACTGCATGCCTTTGTGATTTTTCCAAGCAATAAGTTGTTACCAGAAATTGAACCAAATACGACTCAGATGCTAACAGCCTCTCCCCCTGGCCAAGTTAGTAAATAAAAATAATTTATGACATATTTGTTTGACTAAAAATTTTAAAATTTGAATTCAATTTTTTAAATTTATACTCATAACATTATTCCTATACAAATATTAATACAATTCAATATTATTTTTTTATACACATCAATACAATTCAGTAATTTTTACGCGCATGCTAATAAAGTTCAAATATCACATAAATATTCACAATATTATTATAATTCAATAAATTTTCTCAAAAAGAACCTGCCCTATTTTGACCAGTGCGAACTCTGTTACACATGTCCCCTGTATTATGACAAGCAATTCACAGCTAATCATAACATGATTACAGAGGTCGATATATAATCACCAAAGTAACCACAATGCAACAACGTCTAAGATTTCCATCACTAAGATTTTCCAGCAAGCCTTGTGCATTATTCCTCCTTAAATTTTTCCACAGCAGTAGTTCTAGACTTCGCAGCTAGATATATAGACTGTATTTGAGAAGTAAAATTTTAGGATTATTAAAATTTTAGATATTAAAATTGATAAAAAAATAAATAGAGATTCCATTCAAAACATCTCCTGTCTGTCGTGCACTATCCCATTCCTTTCCCTCCAAAATATGGTATACATACAGAGGCTGACAAACTTGCTTGATTTCTGAGTGTGATGAACTTAGCAACAACTAAAAGTGAACAAGTGAACCGAGCCCTTCATCACGTTTCTCTCTGGTTTCCCCACCCACCCAGCACCCCTACGGCGGAGGGGGGAGCTCCGGCTCTCTCCACCCCCCTCATCCTTTTTCCATTTCTTTCCCTCCTCCGTCTTCTCTCTCCCTTTCTCTCTTCCGGTCGGTTTGGTCTCCTGTTGTGGTTGGTTTTGGCCGTTTTTGGTGTTTTTTTTGCAGGTTCTTTCTTCTTGCTTTTCGGTAGTTTCCGCTCATTCCGAGGGGACACGCGCCGTCTGGCAAGCTTCAGGAGGTGCCGCTCATGGGAACCCCGGCGTCCCGCCCCTCACAGGTCGGCGCGTGTGCGGCCCCCTCCGACCCCGCCCTCTTCCACTTTTCACCGACTCAACGAATCATGACCTCCAATTTTTAGCATCTATCCATTCGAGGGCACAGAAAATCTCCATTCTCTAATAACGATAAAAGACTAGTCATGTCAGCTACGGTCGACGTATCCACTCTCTTTTGCAGTGAACAAAAAATAACTAAATTAGCATCTATCCATTCGAGGCACAGAAAATCTCCATTCTCTAATAACGATAAAAGACTAGTCATGTCAGCTACGGTCGACGTATCCACTCTCTTTTGCAGCGCTGCTTCTCTCTGGTGCTTAAACTGCATCGCAACTTTTCTGGCTAAACAGTGCGTACTGCGTACCACCCTGGAAAGTGGAAGCACAGAACAACATTATCACGATCATGAAAGGGGCAGTGGGCCTAGTTATACTTCAAAGTCTCGTCACACAACAATTATTTGGTCTCATCTAAAGCCAGAATAGGGTGTAGTGTCATGGAATGCAAACTTGCTCCATCTACCCACGTAGCTTATTCTAGTGCTGGGGCCAAATCACTTCTTGCATCTATTTATTATGGCTGATCTATCGTTCACATCTTAAAAATAAGAGAAATTCACTATTTAGTCCCTAGATTTTGGGCACTTTTTAATTTTAGTCCTTGAGTTTCAACTTTCAAATTTTTAGTCCTTGAGTTTTCGTTGTTTGACAAAATGGTCCTTCCGTCAGTCTGCCGTCCATATACTTAACAGAGCTCTCTGACACGTCAGCAATTTTGACCCGGTCGACCGCTATATGTAGCGGTCGACCGCTTGATGTAGAGGTCGACCGCTTCATGTAGCGGTCGACCGCTCACTTTTTACACATATACCCGGTCGACCGCTACATGTGCCGTTAAGTATATGGACGGCAGACTGACGGAATGACCATTTCGTCAAAACAAGAAAACTCAAGGACTAAAAATTTGAAAGTTGAAACTCAAGGACTAAAATGAAAAAGTACCCAAAACCTAGGGACTAAAATGCCAATTTCCCTAAAAATAAATCTATCACTTATAGTAAAAGTTTATGCCAGAAGAAAGAGATAGATTTTGTTGTGCGAATTGTATTTTCTAATAATTATAAAAAAAATTAAATTTGTTATACCATTATTTTGATGCATTAGACATGATGGTGGAAATATAAGTACACGCATCCGACTTCAATGCAGAGATACTTTCCTTACATTAAATTTTTATTTACACCTATAACTTGAGTTCGATGATACCTATTTTACTCAATATATTTAGTAGTTTTGGACAAATATATATAGTTACTCTTTTAAAGATTAATTTGGGTAAATTAAGACTCAAAAAATATTTAGGTTAAAAACATAAAAGCCAGTCAGTAGTGAAAGACATGGAGATTGGAAAGCTTATAATCTAGATCACGTGAATGAATCTTATGTCACTAACGGTAACATCGGCCGGCTTTATCCGAAAGGCAAGGGTCGAAGGTCGAGAGTGACGATTTCTGATGGTAGCAATAAATAATTACCAATCCATGCACTTTTGAGCAAGTTTATTTCTTGGGGCGAGGCTTTGCTGCAGTTCGGTCACCCGAACTGCAGCAAAGTTCGCTGCAGTTGTGAGGGGCAGGAGTGGGTCCCGCCCGGGACCCACCCTGTACTGTTCATGCCCGAACAGTATTGTACTGTTCGGGCATGAACAGTACAGGGGCGGGACCCACGCCCGCCCCTCACAACTGCAGCGAACTGCGGCTGCAGTTCGGTCACCCGAACTGCAGCAGACCCTCGCCCTATTTCTTGGACACTAGCTAGCTAGCAATCAATCGTGGAGGAAGCACAGACGTTGTTATTGTATATTATATTCAAACTTTAGACAAGATTAAACAATATTGAATTATGTACACCAGTCCAGAAAACTTCATAGTTTATTATAGCTTATTCCTCCAGACTCCAAGGACCAATAGGAGTTTGGATATGATCACCAGTTGTATGAGCAAGGATAGGATACAAATATCGATCCTAAAACATAGCATGAACATGATGTTCTTTTAATTACCATAGGAAATGGCGGACAAGTAAGAAGATCAACAAAAGCCGTTTCTTTTATGAATTTAATACAACAAAAACTTAGATAGGGACAACAAATTATTAAAATTAAAGAGCTAAAGAGGGATGTCAATATTAAAAGAGAAAAAAATGTTTGGCTATCATTGGGATCGAGTCACGTACCTCCTCTCAAATTATTACATTAATTTTTTATTCATTAAGGGACCGTTGTACAGTGATTTATCCAACTTTTTCCAGTGAGAAGAACTTTGTACACAATCAATCTTTGTGTTGTAGTACTGTACAAAACAACAATGATTGGAGCTATATATGCATGTTTTTTTTAACTAAGAAATAAGGTAGGGATTCAAATCTTTACAAACCATGTGAAGAGGGCAAGAGCGATGCATATCTACTTTTCGATTGAAGATTTTACCGCTACACATGCCATGGAAGCTACACCGGTCCGAGATTAGCTAGGTACCACTCTGATGAAATTGTGGGACTAATTTTTGTTAGTTCAGATACGTAACTCCACATAATGGCAATAGGTCACCAAAGCTCAGTTCTTTATTTCTGAAGTACATTGACTCTGTTTCCACCCAAATTAAAGAAGAGTTGAAAATTAATCAGCTACTCGAAATAGCTATTAGCTAGCCAGTAATTAAGTACATCTAAGATTATTGGAAAATGAAAAACCACGGAGGCGTGTAATCCCACCGTAGGTCATGATCTTATCATGTGTTCGAGAATTGCTCTCTCTTTTTTAATCTTTTTGAACAATTTTTTGAGCAATAACTGGTAAGTATATTTATTGTCCAACAAAGGTGGCCCAACCAAAGCACAACAAGAAGAAGACTAAAATCACGGTAATTGCTGCTGGACCACAAAGATTTTTGAACATTTTCCTTTGTTAGTTTTCGTACCTTTTGCCTTCCAGGCTATGTCGTTATATGTCTCTGATCAGCATGTTTATACATGTGTACTGGGAAAAATTTTAAGTCTATAAATTGATCTTAAACCCTACTCGAAAAGCATATATAGAAGAAAGGATTCTCAGGTTAAAGTGTATTGGAGCTGCAAGAATGGGGGTGGTGAAGAAGATTGTTTCGATCCTAGCTTTGCTAGGATTCTTGTTCCTGGATGGGCTGCTGCTATGCACTGCTTCTAACGTCCATCACTATAGCTTCCACGTAAGTGATCTCCGCCGTCGTTGTTATGTTTGTTACTCAGACGAGAATACGCCGGCCTGTACATCTGAGAAGCCGGCCGGGATACCATAAACATAGAGACTAGCCTGTGGTTTATGTTCTTACTCTTTGCTAATATCCATTCTGGTTGCAGCTCAAGGAGACAAATTTTACGAGGCTGTGTGGAACAAAGAGCATGTTGGTCGTAAATAAATCATTTCCTGGCCCGACGATTCATGTCCGCAAAGGTGATACCGCAATTATCAAGGTTCACAATGACGGAAATTATGGTGTCACAATTCACTGGTAAAGGACTCTCTCTCTTTCTCTCACGCTCAGGATAAAAAATTACTCCTTCTCTCCTCGACCGTAAATTATGAGACAATAATTCTTGGTGCGGGTAATGAAAAAAAATAGTGCCAAAGGGTTCACCAGGAAGAAATGATGGGACAGTTTCGAGAGTGGAGGCCTCTCTCTCACGCTCAGGGTAGTTTTCAAATGCATATGAAATGATGGGAAAGTTTCGAGAGTGGAGGCCTTTGTCTTTTCCTCGAATTATTTATCTCCGGCCGACCTTCATTTTAGGCTTTTTCAATTAGTTTAGACTAATACAAATAGTCACCTTATCAAAAGAGATGTCAGTAAAAGCAGCAGAATACGGCATGAATATTCAAAAGATAAAACAAAAACAAAAACTGATAGGTGATATATATCGGGTTAATTATAGTCTGATTTATGGGACTAATTAATAGCGATTAGAGATCAATTACCCTAATAAATATCAATCGATATCTTCTATATTTCAGCTGTGGGAATATGGTATATATTAGTCGGACCCCCCTAATGTAAATTATATTTATAAGATTTAAAAATATGATTTCTACAGTTCTTATATATTGTTAGAATATAGCATATTCTATATTATTATTTTATGCTGATTTGATTTGATTATCGATCTGTATTTATTACCTTTTCATTCTTATACGGCCTCACTCACATATAAATAGACTCTCTATTGTATAGTTTAAACACAGAAATATACTGAATATTTTCACAAGTTTATTTCTTTCTTTCTTTCTTTATATATCATGTTTGCATTTCACTAGAATCACATTTTAATCAATATTTTTTCCTGGGTAGACATGAGCTACAATCAACAATGAACACTACCATTTATTGTGAAAGATAGTTGGTGCATATATAAACATCATTCTATTTTTCCTACCATTAATCTTTATTTCTGAAAAAAGAATGTACTGCTAAAGTACATATATATAATCTAATGTCAAGAATTACAAAATTAGTATTACTAATAATCTCCATAGTTTTAACCTCGCTATTGCTCTGTTCATGACACCCTTACTCAATGAGCCACTGATATATGAAATTACAACTCCTTTTAAAAGATGAAGATCGACTTCTTTTTTATGATTTTCTTCGAATTCTTTCGACAGGCATGGAGTGAAACAACCAAGAAATCCGTGGTCAGATGGTCCCGAGAATATCACCCAGTGCCCCATTAAACCTGGAAACAGCTTCACTTACGAGGTCATATTTTCTGATGAAGAAGGAACTCTTTGGTGGCATGCTCATAGTGACTGGACGCGTGCCACGGTTCACGGCGCAATAGTTATCCTACCTGCAAAGGGAACAACTTATCCATTTCCTAAGCCTTATGCTGAAAAAGTTATTATACTTGGTATATGCAAAAGATTGAAGACTTTTAGTTGGGAAAAAAAATTCATAGTTCAAAAATCTAACTCTTCGCCTATATATATGTATATTGATTGCAGGGGAATGGTTCAAGGGAGATGTGAAAGAACTAATAGATGAGGCCACGGCCAGCGGTGGAGATCCAGATCCTTCGGACGCTTACACCATCAATGGCCAACCAGGATATCCAAATAATTGCTCCAATGGTATCGAATGACCTGTTAAATTATCAGTAAAAGATATAGAATGATTAAGTCTAAATAGCTATAGATTTCCTCCTTAAATAATTAATTCAATAATTATATTTGATGGTGCTCCAGAAACGACGTATCGTTTATCGGTTACTCATGGCAAGACATATCTTCTCCGCCTAATCCACGCGGGCATGAATGAAGAAGTGTTCTTTGGAATCGCAAAGCACAATCTCACAGTCGTGGCGCAAGATGCTTCGTACATCAAGCCCATAACAACCAGTTATATTATGATAGCCCCAGGACAAACAATGGATATCTTGCTCACAGCCAACCAGTCTCCCAGTCACTATTACATGGCTGCTCGTCCTTTTTTCGACTCCAGTGCTCCATACGACACTACCAACACTTCAGCGATTGTCCAGTATACAGGCACTTATACCTCTCCTTCCTCTCCTCCCTATCCGGTCCTTCCTAACATCACTGACAAGGCTGCTGCAGACAATTTCACAACTCGCATTAGAGCCTTGGCGACCAAACAGTACCCCGTTGAAGTCCCAAAACAAGTTAATGAACATATATTTATCACTGTTTCCGTAAATCAGTTGCCTTGCAATCAAGCTTCGTGTGACGGACCAAGTAATACTACGCTAGCTGCAAGCTTAAACAACATAAGCTTTTCAACCCCTTCAATCGATATACTACAGGCCTACTACAGGTATTTGCAGGCTTTTTGTATTGTTGTCGTTAGGAAAAACTGGAGGTCAATTTAGAGAGGGTTAAATTGGAAGCAACATTGTAACGATAAAACCATTGTGCAGGACCCTGACCGGCGTGTATGAACCTGATTTCCCTCGTTTTCCGCTTACTTTCTTTAACTTCACGGGAGTTTCAAGCGACGACTTACTACTCCCAACCAAAGGCACAAAGACAAAGATGATAGAGTATGGTAAGAAAGTTGAGATAGTGTTCCAAGGGACTAACATAGGGAATCCAGAGAATCATCCGATGCATCTGCATGGTTATAGCTTTTATTTGGTCGGAACGGGTTATGGGAATTTTAACAATGTTACTTCCCCCAAGACTTACAACTTGATTGATCCACCAAAAGTTAACACCATTGGAGTTCCCAAGAATGGTTGGGCTGCCATTAGATTTGTTGCTGATAATCCTGGTATAATTTCTCTTTCTCTTTCAGTGTCAAGATGAATTTTCTGGGTATATATATAGAAATTATTGCTGACATGCATGTTATTAATATGTTCAGGAGTGTGGTTTATGCACTGTCATCTGGAAAGGCATGCCAGCTGGGGTATGAACACTGTCCTCATTGTGAAGAACGGGACTTCCAGCAAAACAAGCCTTCGGCCACCCCCGGCTAATTTGCCTACTTGTTCGTAGGTCATGGAATTGCTATATATATGTCATGCTCTCTTTACCGAGTAGAGTGGAGTTTCAAAGAATATTTTCAACGAAAGTGTCATTTTGCATGTATTTGAGTGTTTTTTTTTTGGAATGGTATCATTTAGAAAGGTCTGCAAAGACCTTTACTCTCATCAAAGTATGTTTAATGTGCAACGTGTAGCTCAATCTATGTATTTGTCGAGCTGAATAATATTTGGAATAATTACACTTTGCATTCTCTAATTTTGCAAGTCTTAACACTTTGCATCCCG
Organism: Myrica gale; assembly: GCA_963930655.1. Taxonomy (NCBI): domain Eukaryota; kingdom Viridiplantae; phylum Streptophyta; class Magnoliopsida; order Fagales; family Myricaceae; genus Myrica; species Myrica gale. The sequence goes on from OZ005615.1 coordinate 21,987,772, forward strand.
ATCTATTATTTTTGTCACATTGCATCCATCAACTATTGATTTCAGACACTTTTCACCCTCTGTTAAAATTTTCCGTCAATTTGGAAGGAAGTTTATTTTGTGGTCTAAAAAATAACAATTTTACCCTTATAAAATTGTCCCTGCCAAAAAAATATAAGGATAAAATTGTTATTTAGCACATCAAAAATTATTTTCCGTCTATCTAAAATCAATTTAGCAAAGTATCTAATGATGTTCAAATGTCAAATGTCAAAAAGTTAAAAGTGTACAGAATCTATAACCTTTCCTCTGATACCAAACTGTCACGCCCCAAAAATCAACATTTGAAATTTTCATTAAAACAACTTTGAGACATCATTTCCTTTATTCTAAATAAAAACATCATCAAAACTTCAATGCTTTAAAACATAAACTCGTACAATTTTCAAAACAATACTATTCCCGCCCGCATGCCATCTAAGTATCATCCTTGTCACGTTCTTCAAAAATCTCTGAAAGTGGGGAAAAATAATAACGGAGTGAGTTCGACAACTCAGTAAGCAGAGAATAAAAAAATATTTTTTTCTTTGAAAATAATACTCAATTCAGTGACCAGAAATACAGAAAATAAAATAGCTTTTCAGAAAATCCCCTTGACATCAACAGTAAGCCACATTGACCCCTGTGGCAGGGTTGTGCAACGACTTAACCGGCGGCCAAACTGAATTAAGCCAACAGAAAGTGGAGTTTGCCCTACTAAGACTTAGCCACGTACGCTAAGTGTGTACTAGGGAGAAACCCACACAGAAACCAATCCGAAGAATGGGCGCACCAGTAATCAGTAATGAGTTGGTACCAACAGCAGCAGTAATCAGTAATCAGTAACAGAACATCGCCTCGGGGTTTGAAAACAATATAATATATAATAACAGAATTCAGATTTCGAAATAAAAAATGATGTTCAGCAGAATACAGAATCTTTGATAAATAATTCAGAACAGTCATATAAACAATCTCAGTATGTCTTTTAAAATTCCACATTTATTTTCAGAATAACATAAACTTGCAATAAAATATTTTCCACAAAATCTTTTATGAAAACGTGTTCATAATTTTTGAAGAAAACAATATAGTAGCTCCGCTTACCAGATTTGCTTCAACAATCAAATCGCCCTAAAATCCAAGTATTGCAGCGACCCAAAAGAACCGAATAAAATCGAGAAACTCAACAATGGCCGAAATTGACTTAGAGAGAGAGAGAAAACTCAAAATGGAGAATAACCCAAAATTGAGTGGTGTGCACTACAATCTGAACGAAACTCCCTTTTATAGGTGTTGAGGCTTAATCACAAGGTAGATGATGAGTCTCTAACGTTCTAATTTGAGATCCAACCGACGTCCCTTCGATTACCACTCATTATTGACTTTAATCACATAAAAATCATAAACAAACTTAAAGCAAATTGTTGAAGAGATGAAACGCCCAAACAAACGCTTAAAAAATGAGTTAAAATGAGTGAGAAAATGAAGAGAGAGAGAGAATTGATGAGAGAGAAAGTCCAGATCTTGAAATCGGCGGCCATAGGTTAAAACTCGAGTGTTTTAGGGTTTGAGGAAGAAGGAGATCAAAACTCACCGTTTTACTTAAAAATCAAAGTCGAGAAAAACGAGTTTAAATAAACTAAAAATCACCATAAGACATAAAGACGCACAGCGCCTCAGTGGTCAAGATGCGCGCCTCTCTCCTTCCTAAGTGCCCCAGTTCGAATCTCCACCTTGCAAAATAATCTTTCCTTTTTTTTAAAAGACCGGGTCTTCACATGTGGAGCCATGAAACATCTAACTGATGAGCATAATCGAGAGCATATTATGCAATTTCTCATGGGGCTGAGCAAGTCTTATGCACATGTTCAAGGACAGATCCTATTAAGGGAACCTCTTCCGTTGATTAACAAAGTGTTCTCTCTGGTTGTACAGGAAGAACGACAGAGAGACATTGTTATGAATTCACATTCCCCCGAGAACACTGCCTTCTTTGCTCACGGAATCCCTACAAACTCTCGGCCATTTGCAAATAAATCCAATGCCAAACAGTATCCTCAGAAGAAGGATCGTCCTACCTACAGTCACTGTGGCTTCACTGGCCACACTGTGGACAAGTGTTACAAGTTAGACGGGTATCCTCCTAGATACATGCTCGGGTCAAGTCCTCTCCATCATCAAAATCAGCACATCATGTCTCTTCAGATCTCTCTACTGATGAGTTTGCCTCTATTCCACTCACTCGTGCTCAATGTCAACAGCTTCTAGTACTTCTTCCTTCATCAGAACCCGTTTCATCTTCTTCTGAAATGTCTCCTCAAGCCATGGTAAATATAGCACATTGGATTGTTGACACAGTAGCCACTGACCATATGGTCAGTTCTGTGTCTATGTTAAGTTATATTACTTCTATTGTTAACTCTTCTCTTAAGATGCCGAACAACCAATTTGCTATTGTTACACACATTGGTACAATGCAAGTTTCTCCTTCCATAATACTCACAAATGTGCTTGTAGTTCCCTCCTTTTCCTATAACTTGATTTATGTTAGTTCCCTTATTTGACAGATTTCTTGTTGTCTCATATTATATAACCAATATATTTTCATTCATCACCTTTGCACATGGACAACGATTAGTTTGCCTAAAGAATCACAGGGGCTGTATTTCTTGATTCCTACATTTTCTGGTTTTCAGTCCACTTGTAATTCTTCTGCCAATACTATGGCTGTCAATACTTCTCTTGTTAATAATGCATATGTCAATAATTCGGCTGCTATGTGGCATTGCCGATTAGGACATCCTTCCCCCTCCAGAATGTCTTTGTTGCACAATTACATTGATGATATTGATAAATCAAAATTTCATCATTGCACTATTTTCCTATGGCTAAGCAACATAGATTACCATTTCCCGAAACTGTCACTCACACTACCACCCTTTTTGAACTCATTCATTGTGATTTATGAGGCCTATTTTCAGTCCTTGAACACAATGGAATTAGGTTCTTTCTTACCATCGTGGATGATTTTACACGATGTACTTGGGTGTATTTACTTCAATCTAAGTCTCAAACTCAACATCACATCCGCGCCTTCTTTGACCTTGTTAAGACTCAGTTCAAACTTAAGGTTCAACCTATCCGTACTTATTTCGGATCTGAATTTCATTTTCCCGATTTGTTTGCAGCTCAGAGAATCATTCATCAGCATTTGTGTGTGGCTACCCCCAGTAAAATGGCGTTGTTGAACGAAAGCATCAACATTTCCTCAATGTTGCTTGTGCTCTTCGTTTTCAATTCAATTTGCCTCTTATATTCTGGTCCGATTGCCCTCTCCTTTTCTTGGAAATAAGACACCATACAAAATAATTTTCTCCTCTCCACTAGGCTAGAAACATCTTAGGGTCTTTGGTTGTTTATGCTATGTTTCAACTCTTTCTCGCCAAAGACATAAGTTTGATGCTCGGGCCACCCCATGTGTGATAACCAGTTTAAAAAGAAAATTTAGGAAAACAAAAGAGGTCGGAGTGTTTTGAACCACTGACCTGCTAATAAAGAGACGTTAACCACTGAGCTGCAAAGGTTTGCACGTTTTAATAGGACGCACATTATATTTATTATGTTTAGACGTTTTTAAAAAAAAGGCAGCGCGAGGATTCGAGCCTTGGTGCCGTGAGAGGTAAAAGGCAAGCAAGCCACTGGAGCAATGCGCTCGCATGGTTACAATGGTGAAGTAATTAATACTTAAACTTCTTTCGCCTGGTTTGATTTTTAGTAAAACGTTGCGTTTTGACTCATCTTCTTCCTCAACCCTAATTTTTGAATTCTACAGCAGTTACATGGCTTTTCGCCGACCAGTGGTTTCTCTCTCATAAATCTTTCTCTCTCTTCATTTTCTCACCCGTTACACGTCTTTTTGCCTAGATTTCGAAGCCTATTCAACTCATTTGCCAATGTCTCGAAGATTCTTCATAAATAAAATGATTTATCATGTTTTATGATGGATTTCGAAAACCCATCAGTTTTAGACGAGATTCAATACATTTTGGCCAAATCTTGGGTTCTCCTCACCTATAAAAAGAGGAGCTCGTTCAGAGGTCAAGCACACCTCTCAAATCTGACCTCACAATCATTTTTTAGCTCTTTCTCCCTTTCTATCTCACTGTTGATTCTTGAAGAATTTCGGTTCTTAAGCAGTGTAGAATTTCGGCTCTTAAGTAGTGTGAGTATGCTATGATGTTTCTATATTCCAATCACATGTTTAATTCGTTTCAAATGTTTGAACGAATTATGCAACGTGAAATTCAAGTTGCAAATATAATTTCGATCCCTAATTATTTTTCGGATTACTTTTAGGTTGTGCTCATAGCGGGGATATTGATTTTTCAAACGAGTCAGGTAAGCGGGGTAACGATTGATTTTTCCTCGATATTATGAAATGATGGGTTTTGAAAATTATACTGAAGTCTGTTTTAAATTCTTGGATTCACTGTTTATACTGAAATATGCTTACTGTTTTATATTCTGAAATCCTGATGGCAATGTGTATTACTGATTGTTGTTATTACTGTCTCTGTTGGTACCAACTCATTGATTACTGATTACTGATTACTGGTGCATCTATTCTTCGGAGTGATGACACAACCCTGCCATAGGGTAAATATGGCTTACTGATATTGCCTATGGGAAAATTTGAACTACTGAAAAATCATTTGGAAATTTATTTAAAAAAATTATTATTAATATTTTTATTCTCTGCTTACTGAGTTGTCGAACTCACTCCGTTAATATATTCCTATTTTCAGGGAATTTAGAGGAGCATGTTGAAGATCAAGCTTAGATAACATGCGGGCTAGGATAGATGAGGAAGAAATTTTTTTTTCAAATTTATGTTTTTAATTATGATGATGGTTTTAAAACTGAGAACTTTATAAGTGTTAAATTTCAGAATAAAAGAATGAATTATCTTTATCTTAAAGTATATATTTTTATTGTTGTCAAGAGAAAAGTCCACTATTGGACCTTGCTGGGTCTGGGGTGTGACACCATGTGTTTTTCTTGGTTACCCGTATGGTACCAAAGGTTACAAATTTTATGACCTTCATACTCACAAAATTTGCATTTCTCGAAATGTTGTTTTTCATGAGGATTATTTTCCTTTTAAACACATTTCTTTCAATACTTCTCCTACCGTTTTACCGAATGTTATTCCTGATTTTTCTAGTCAGCCAAATCTCACTACCTCATCGCCTGTTACTTCTTCCACCTTTATCCATTCAGATATTCTTCCTTCTGTCATTCCTGTTGCAGTTCCACCTTGTACACTAGTAAAGTCACCTATACTAGCAAACTCAACTATGCCACCTGACTCCGTTGCCTCCACCGAATCTGATGGTATACCAACATCTATTCCTCCTTTCATTTATGTTCCTTTTCCTGATGTTAATGACTCTATTTCTTCTGATCCTATTGTTTCCACTAGGAAATCATCTCGCATTACAAGAAAACCAAAATATCTAGATGATTATCATTGTCAGTTGGCTGTGACTTCTACTGCCAAACGAATCATGTCTAACGTGTATGACATGTCTGTTACTTCTCATTCTGCTGGTCTACCTTATTCTATGCACTCTTGTCTTGATTATGACAAGCTTTCTCCCACACACAAAGCATTTCCCTTATCTGTCAGTACACATGCCAAGCCTTCCACTTTTCAGCATGTTGTTGTTTCATCTACATGGAAAGAGGCCATGTCCAAGGAGATTGAGGCTTTTTGAAAGCTAACAATACTTGGATTGTATGTGATCTTTCTCCCGGTCACACACTCATATAGGCTGCAAGTGGGTTTAGACACTCAAGTTTAAGGCAGATGGTTCTATAGAGAGGTATAAAGCCCAGTTAGTGGCTAAAGGCTTTACACAACTGAAGGGTTTGAATATTTTGAAACCTTTTCCTTTGTTGCTAAGCTCACCATTGTGCGGTTATTGTTGGCTGTTACTGCTTCTAAATGTTGCTATATTCAACAGTTGGATGTGAACAATGCATTTCTCCATTGAGATTTCCATGAGAAGATATATATGAAGTTGCCTCCCGATTTCAATGGCAACGGGGAGTCTAAAGTTTGTAAGTTGAATAAGTCCTTTACGACCTCAAACAAGCTTCTAGACAATGGTTCTTGAAATTCTCTGATTTTTTGCAGACCAATGGCTTTGAACAGTCTAAGTATGACTATACTCTCTTCACCAAACACTCGGCAGGTTCTTTCCTTCCTTTGTTTGTATATGTGCATGACATTATCCCTACTGGTGATAATCTTGAGTTGATTACTGATTTTAAAACTGTCATTGATCACAAGTTTAAAATCAAAGATTTGGTTTCCTTGAAATACTTCCTTGGTTTGGAAGTGGCTCGTTCTTAGGCTGGGATTTCCATTTGCCAAAGGAAATTTGCACTCAATATTCTCAGTGATTCTGGTTTTGTGGGTGCCAAACATGTCCTTACACTCGTCGAATAGAATCTCAAATTGGTTCAAGATGCTGGTTCTCCTTTACATGACCCTACTGAGTATAGAAGACTTGTTGGTCGGTTGCTCTATTTAACCATCACAAGACCTAATTTGACGTGGAGGTGGTGGAGCTTGCACATCAGGCAAACAAGTTGATACTGAGTGCCCGAAGCACTTACATGTACAACAACAATCTGGCTCCAAATCATAATCCTCACGAACTGAAAATGGTTAACCTTCCAAATACCAAATTTCAAATTTTCTCACTAATTTAGTAGATGCATTCACCTCAACACAAACCCTTGCAAGGATTAACTTAGTGCGAGATATGAGGAGGATTAATGTGAATATTCAGTTCAGAAGAAAATGGAGGATTTCAGAAGACATTTACAGCATAGTGATTATACAAATTCTTACTTTTTTAGAGTCACTTTTAGTGATTACAAGTTGTTTATAGTAATATAGCGTTTACTTTCTGAGTTGTAGCTCATTGGGAGACCTGAGTTTTTTCTTTGTTTTTGGGCTAGGCCTACTCTTTGTACAGTTCTTGGGGAATTAATACATTTACTGGTTACCAAAAAAAAACACACACAAACCCTTGCAAAATCTAACCTTGACCTCTCCATAGTTCTACGATCCGTATACAATGGGCTACCAACTCCACTTGACACAATACTAAAGCCTTCATCAGTCCAATACTCAAGATCAGGCACACCTCTCAATTTCACCCATACTGGAATTTTGTCAAGATCTTTTTCAAAAGAGCCAGGTTGGGTTGCCATTTGCTAAGGAAAAAAAGGTCGATTAACCGTATGCCATGACCCTCTCTCTAACACATTCTTCACTGGCTCGAACTTGAAAAAGAAAAAACTATTAATACGTTGACAAAATTTCCAATAAACCTTTCACTGTCTAATAAAATGCCCAACTAAGGAAAATTCCCACTACAAAGGAAAGAATTAGACATGCATGTTCCTTGCAGCTAGCATCCGTGCATAAAAGTAGACATCAATACTAAGCAGACCATTCTGCAGGATACGTCAGAAGTATAGCCTAACATAATCTCCCCCAAGTCCAAAGCCTGCAGAAGACACCAGTCAACATACCTACGTACAAAACCCTTCCAATACAATACCACTCCATGGGCCTCTGGAGAGATCAGCCAAGGCACTACAAAACATTAAGCTGCGCGGAGGAGTCAATGAGCAATAGAAACAAGCCCAGTTACTCCCATGTTTAACCAAGTACTCCACCACATATATATCAAGCCAGCAAAACCGTGACCAGCCCACCCAGGACAAGAAAAATATCCTTCCGGCCAATATGTACATGACAGACTCTTTAAGTGCTCTTCTGTCTGATGAGTTAAATCTTTTTTTGCAATGGACAGAACAAATTGATGTATGGAAACTTCGAAATAACGCCTAAATTGTATTAACATATAGTTACTTTGGGGAAATGACATGGGAGTAACAGTAAGTAGTTTATGGAGGAAAAGATAACTAGTCTGGAGGGGTAAAAGTTATTGTGTGATTGAAGAGTGTGTGTGAGTGTGTGAGTACATGACTAAGATTAGATTGTGTGAAATTTAATAACTAAAACAATGTCACGTCAATTAATGAAATCGACCCGAGAAGCCGACCTGCGAAACCGACCCGGTTTCATTAATTGACGTGGTATTGTTTCAGCCATTAGATTTCACACAATCTAATCTCAGCCTTGTACTCACACACTCACACAATAACCGACCTCATCTGGAGGTACTACTAAAAACCAAGAAGAACAAATTAAAACAAAACAAAAAATTAAGGACATCGATCATTGCCGGTTATCCAGCTGAATCCTCCAGCTAGAGCAATCACGACAAAGATCGCATTTTGATCTGCGAGTACGTATTAATGAAAAGTTGATAGCATATATAACACTTCCCTGAACATTCAGTCAACTAGACGCCGAACAGATTGGTCAGGTAGAATTTAGCTATCGCGGTGGAGGTGGAACTAATTTGCAACAAGCTAGGGAGGGAGGGTGGCTGAGGAAGTTGTCGGTCATGTTGGGAAATGAGATTGGAACTCACTTTTAGGTCTCAAAAATTGGCCTAAGATTATGGGGCCGGCCAAACGTGGGATTGAGATCCGGATGCTAAAATAAAAAAAGTATCTCAAGTCGAAACTGAATCCTAAACTTAGGCCACATGCTCGTAGAGTCTCAACTGATCGAGACCAAAGTATAATTAGATGCTGTGTTTGGTGTAAGGATATGATTAGCTATTGGAAGTCAGTCACGGCCTAAATGACGCAAAGTAAGATGAAGTACTACTACATGGATCTTTTGTACTTCACTTTTATGTACTACATAAAGCTAACATGCTATAAATATCATGCAGAACCCCATGACCTGCCTCAATTTCTTCAATGCTCTTACTGACCTCTCCATCTAATTCAAGTGCTTAATTTTTTTTCTCCAATATCTCTCATTTGATCCAACCTCTCATAGTTCGGTGCTCGAAACTCCTGATGTCTTCTTATTACTGAAAGCTAGATGGTGGGCATGTTTAATATTCTTTTGATCACAGTACAGTAGCCTCTATGTCGACACAAACGTACAAGATTGCCGACAAAACAGAGGTAAGGTAATGGCAAGTTAAATCAGTTGATTATATTACTCGTGCCAGAAAATGAAAATATCATGGCTTTTCTGGCCATGAGATTTTTCATATAACTTTCTGTGAATGGCATCATTGGATTCCCAAGCATGATTTAGGGTATAAGATACAAAAAATAATCAGCCAAATTTTGGCAGCTTTATTTTTGGGTCTAATCCAAATTCTAGGAATCTTACAAATGGCGTTAGCATGTGCATATAATACTGTTTCCGTGTGCTCCACAAGAAGACTTGGAGAGATTAATATCATTTCTCAAGAGGAACATACGCATGCACTTGCTTTTTCCTTTTTATTACTTATTAAGGTACATAGTTTCAACTTTCCTTTTAATTATTTGTTGAAAATTCCATTGAATATTACCAGATCCGAGCTGTCAAATGGTCCACTCCTCTGCTTTTCTTGACAGCTTTAAGAGTCTCTCTGGGTCCAGGCTGTCAACTAGCCGGCTCAAATCTAATACTCCTTGTAATCTGCCCGATTCTCATCATTCTGCTTCATTGAAATAGTCAATTTCCGATGCTGTCAATCGGTGCCTTCAATCGTTTGGAAACTCACACGAAAATTAGATATTTTATATACATGTTACCCCATGATGCCGATTGGCGTGGGCTTAGGCGGTATTGTGGCAAAGTATATCCTCTTTAGCAATAGGAAGTGATGCGACCACTTTAGATATGTATGGCACCTAATACGGCACGTTATCTTTGTCATGATTTCGTTGGAATCTGCTAATCTTTTATAAATAAAAGACACTTTTAAGGAACAACCATGAGTTTAATTGCCCACCAAACAAAAATAAATGATAAAAAAATATACCCACTTGCTCACATTACGTTGGGGTTGTGACATTAATTTAGAATAACTCTAGTGACCCTATAGGTTATTATATCTCTAGAGTAATTATTTATCCATCACGCATTGCCAATATGCGTCACTATTCTAAAACTTTATTTATCTGGCTCCGTAATTTAGGAATTAGTTGATCACTTCCTAATATTGTACCGAATCTTTATCACGTGCAATAACCACCTTATATATAAGAGACGTGCATTATGCAAAATAATGTCTTCTTAGCCAAAACATTTACTTCGTACGTATCAATTTCTCAAGTTAATGGTGACGTTTTTGTTTTTCTAAGCATTCTTAATTATCACGTTTGTGCTGGCTTAAGCTTTGGTTTACTAACCTACATGCATCTAACCTCTACAACAGCTTTACAAGCCCTTTTGATATTAAAGATTATGCATTAATGTGCTACATCTATCCATGTTACTGCATGCGCCACTCGAAGAGGGCACCGGCACCCCACAAACACCGGCATGCACTGTAAATTAAGCAGGACATTATATTAGTCACTTAATTAATTAATTAAGGACATTACTCATTAATGCATGACAGCTCTATGTTAGAGTTTGAAATTATTTTACCTCGTGTGGGTAGTCAGTGAAGAAGATCTAGATAAGAGTATGGAAAATAATGCCCTCTGCGATCAACAGTAAGATCGCGCGCGGTGTTTCATATTAGTCATTTATAATTTTCGTATTATATAATGTTATATGGTAAGTCTATTTCAAATATTTTCAATAAAGTGAAAGACGAACCGTAATACGTTTTTTTTTTAAGTGAAAGATAGTTGATGAGAGTGGATGAAAAATAAAAAAAATATTATAATAAATAATAATAATTTGATGAAAAAGGGATTATTTTATAATTTTTTTAATCATGTCCGTAACACTACACTGTGAAAAGTTATGCATTGACATTGACATGCGTGCATTATGTCGGCGGGGGAATTTTATAATCTCGTGGGACTTCAATAAGTACAAAGATATTGATCTCGGAATTAAGGACCCTAAATGTGACCATTGAATGAGTTTTCTTTACCGAAAAATTGAATTGATGTAAGAAGAAACTAAAACCATGTATATTACAATAATTAAGGCAATTTGTAATTATGAATCATTAAGAAAGATAGAACAGTTATCCATTTTTTTAAAAAATTGCTTCTTATCAATTCAAGAGAAAAACAAGGAAAGATCGTAGTTGGAGGATTCTTATCTAAATAGTCGTAGGACATGCTGTACATTGTCATTTTGTGTCACAAAAACTATTGTAGCCACTCGATCTGTTAAAACTACTCATGAGTTGGGAAAAACTATTGAGGTTTATGTTTAAACTTTAATTCCAAGGCATCGATAATAAACATGCCCCTAAAGGTCTCATTCGGAAAAATGAGTTGGCCGGTGGCCGCAGGAGAAAATGGAAAGAAGAAACTATATAATTTTATTGTTCGCTTCTTTGCTCGAACTTTTTTGCATATATATATGACACAATTTTTAATCATTAATTATAGTAAGTATTTCATCTTATAAGAAACTATAAATTTCAATCCCTGCTCTAATGTTATAAAAAAGTTATACCAATTCCAAATAACACTTCAAATCTTTCCCATTTGAAATTTAGTTTAATTTTTTTAAAAAAAGTTTAATCCATTAGGAGAACTATTACACTGGCCTAAACCTATCCCGCAGGATAGATCCCTAAAATAGTGGGCACAGAACCGATCATAGAGTCCTATGCGCAATAAATTTGATACTGGCATGTTCGTTTTCAGATAAATTATAGGATGTTCAATGTTTTGAGAATTTTTAGGTGATATTAAAATTGTATTGGAATGCGTGTAGAAGTTGTTAAAAGTAATTATTATTTGTAAAAAAAGTAATAAAGTGTTATATTGAAATACGTGTGTTTTGTAATATTTAGATCGTAAAAAAAAAGAATATAAATCTAAAAAAAAACTAAGAAACGAACACGAACTTACCTTTTTTTTTCTAAGTAAATTTGAGACTTACCTAATATATAATAGGAGTATCAATTCCACGGCTATATAATCATAATGACATTTGAGTCAAATCTTGCACGTGGCAAATCAAGGGGGAAACAAACAGTTTAATTTATTAATATAATCAGTGCTCTTTATTCCCTATAGATGATAAAAAAGAGATTAAATACCCTTTACCTTCATATTTTTAAGGTCATTTATATTTTATATTTCGTTGTGAAAATGATATATTGAATCTTATATTCGTTTTTCTTTTTAATAAATAAATTATGGCATTATTATTGTGATGTTTTATGTACAAAGATTCTTTTGATTTTTGTCTCCAAGGTCCCATGGGTTGCCCACCTGTTCAGACAAGATGGAATACCACCTTTGTATATTCTAATAATTTTCACTTCCCAATTTGGACGAATGTGGCAAAAGTCACAGCTGCGCACATTCCTCTATCAGATGGCCATCTAGTTTTAAGATATTTTGTTTTCTTTAATTAATTTAATTAATATACAATATTTATAGCTAAGAAAATTAGAATATATAAGTTTGGAACTAAAGATTCATAAACTTTAGTCTAACGTACGTTTGTGTGACATGCTAATTTTTTTTCTAATAAAATAATTTCTTTATTCTCATTAAATTATTCATTTTTATTATAATAAATATAATAAAAATAATTCAAATTATTATTTTTATATATTTTCACTAACTTCGTATCCCAAAATTTTAACAAACAACCATTAAGCATTCATTGCGCATTTCCTATAAGAGGAGGAGGGGATGAAGGGGGTCAAAGAGATCAAGATATTCCAACTCTAAAAATATAAAATTATTTTTTTTCTTTGCTTAAAAGTTGTACTTTTTACATTTTTTGCTATCAAAATTATATTTTTGTTATATTAGTCTTTTAATTTCTAATCTTAACATTTGGGTCGACATTTTTTTCTAATAAAAATCAATAACATAAAAAACTCGGTCAAATATGTACAAAATGGGTTATAGCTAGGCAGTACAGGGCCTACCGCAGTAAGTCACGGGAGGTAGTAAGCAGCCTGCAGAATCTTTAACAATAACAAATGTCAGCAATTTATACGGACAGATCAGTAAACATAAGATACAAAACGACATTATGGCGTACACTCCAAGTTTAAATCAGTTAGCCTTTTGGGATTTACTTTAAAAGGTGAAAAACGTAATTAGGATGTGCACATGTTTATTCAATTCCCTGTTTTTCATCTGTTCTAAAAGTAACCTTTGGGGCTATATAATTATTGAGAACTTTAAAAATAACTCTTTTATTTTTATAAGATTTTATAAAACTGGCTAGATTTCTAAAATTGATAAATCAAAATCTGAGTTTAAATCTTGCAAATCACTTACTCTCTCACATTTTCGTTTAGATTTATAAGGGAATCAATGATGTGACATTCCAAGTATCAATGTATGGCCATTGACACTTGATGTCTTAAAAATTATAATATTTTTTTTATTAAAATTTTAAAACTGGGATCCCACATTATCAATTTCATTACAAACGTGGACGAAAATGTGACCGAAAATGTGATATTGCAGGTATATTATAAACCCATATATATTTTTTAAATTTCATAAAAACTCATGATTTTTAAATTTTGTATATTTATTTGTAGATTGTGTTAATTTAAGCCATATTCTTATCATTTTGAAATTTTTGCTTAATGTGTACGTATGTATAACTCTTTTAAATCAACATCATAATTTGATATTAATTTGTAGCGTCTCATATAATGGGAGAAGTCAAAGGTAGGAGCAGATGATTTGCACGTAACCAGTGAACCTTCCATGTTATTGCAATAAAGAACTTGATATTGTTTAAGAGATATATTAATGAATGCGGTGGATATGAAATTGCATTGCTTAAATGTTGAACTTTTGTACGTGTGTTTGCTGTGTAGTCTTTGGAAAGTTCAGTCTATAAATATAGATCCTATGCCAGCTGAAAATCAGTACAGAAGAAAGTGCTTAGAGCAAAACAAGAAGAAAAGAAAAACTACCCAAAAAAAAGAAGTCACAGAAGAAAAGGGTCGGAATATAGTACTGTCTCTCCTGTCTGGTGAGGGAAGTTGAAAGATATGGGACAAATGAAGATAGGTTTGATACTAGGTTTTTTGGGTTTCTTGTTTTTGGATGGGCTGCTGCTTTGCACGGCTTACAACGTCCACCACTACAGCTTTATCGTAAGTGTTAAAGTACTATATTATGTCCTTTGATCTTATGTTTTAAACCAAGCCGACCTGGAGCTTTGCACGGCCTGATCAACTACCCTGAATGCAGTTTTTTTTATGAGAAATCAGCTACCTTGAATATATATGGTGAATAATTTAAGCTCCGTGTGTTAAAAGTACTGGTAGTAGTTTGCCTACCAGAATTTTTCGCACGGCAGAGAGTTTGATGTGGAAATTTGAACCTGTGCGTGTGTTTGTGTTTGTGTTTGTCTCTCAATTCTATTGTCCACTGGTTGCAGCTGAAGGATACGAATTTTACGAGGCTCTGTACCACAAAGAGCATGTTCACCGTAAATGGCCAATGGCCTGGCCCAACGATTCATGTTCGCAAAGGCGACAGGGCATTTATCAACGTTCACAATGACGGAGATTATGGTGTCACTATTCACTGGTAATAACTCTTAACTATTGGACGAATTAATGACTCAGTTTTTGGCTTTTCTTTTTAGGAGGGGGGTGGCGGGGGGAGATCAAAAGTTCTTCGAATTCCTTCGCAGAAAGTGTCTTAGCGTAAATAATTTCATATATGACGTGTCGTTTTGACTGTAAGGTGTTGTTTTGTTTGTTTCCTTGGGTAGGTAAAGATTCTGTAAAGCAAAACAATCATCAATTTTGACGTTGGTGCTCATTGAAACAGTCCATGAGGTTCCGAATCAGTATTTAGAAATGGAAACTTTATGATGAACACTCTTTCTAATTGTAGGCATGGAGTGAAGCAACCAAGAAATCCATGGTCTGATGGTCCAGAGAACATCACACAGTGTCCTATTCCAGCAGGGAAAAACTTCACCTATGAGGTTATATTCTCCACTGAAGAAGGAACTCTTTGGTGGCATGCCCACAGTGACTGGTCACGGGCTACAATCCACGGTGCCATTGTCGTCTTACCTCCCATTGGATCCAGTTATCCGTTTTCCAAGCCCTACGCGGAACATGTTATCGTACTTTGTAAGTAATTGGTACAATTAACTTAGTTAATAGCAAGCTGCGACTAAACGAACCTTTCATTTCGCATCGTCACGGGAAAAGTACTGACTTTATAAGACTTTCTTTATTTTTGCGTCTACAGCGGAATGGTACAATGGCGACGTTAAGCAAATAATTGATTATGCCATGGCGACTGGTGGTGACCCAAATATTTCAGATGCTTACGCGATCAATGGCCAACCAGGATATCCAAATAATTGCTCCACTGGTATTTGTTAATTGGCTTATACCCAATACCAAAAATTTAAATGAAATAATTGAGAAGTTGGATATTCGTCGTCTAATCCAATCTTATTGTACCATTGCAGGAACAAGTTATCGCCTATCGGTTCAATCCGGCAAGACATATCTTCTTCGGTTAGTAAGTGCCGTGATGAACGAAGAAATGTTCTTCGGTATCGCAAAGCACAACATCACAGTTGTCGCCCAAGACGGTGCATACATTAAGCCCATCACTACCAGTTATATCATGATAACCCCGGGACAAACAATGGACATTTTGCTCACAGCAAACCAGGCTCCCAGTTACTATTATATGACTGCCACTCCTTACTTTGACAACAGTGCTCCTTTTGACAGTACCAACACTTCAGCTATTATCCAGTATACAGGCTCTTATACGCCTCCTGCTTCTCCTCCCTATCCATCCCTTCCTAATGTCACTGACCAGGATGCTGCAGACAACTTCACAACTCGCATAAGGTCCTTGGCAAGTGGTGCGTACCCAGTTAATGTCCCAAAAAAAATTGACACGAGAATTATTATTGCGGTTTCTGTAAACCAGATACTTTGCCCTAATTCATCGTGTAGCACTCCAACTGGTAATAGGCTAGCTGCAAGTTTAAACAACGTGAGCTTCGTGACCCCAAAAATCGACATATTGCAAGCATACTACAGGTAGTACGCGTCTTGGTTTTCTTTTTTTCTTCGCAGCTTCTTGGTTTTCATTTATTCTCTCTCTCTCTTCATTTCTCCTCTCCTTTTACGTACTTTTTTTTTATCCAGTACTTATCATTAAGGATTAAAGTCCAAGGTTGAGAAATATTATCATGACAAACTAAAGCTGCTAATTAATCTTAAAGTTATAGCGCCCAATTCCACTACTATTAGCATGCGCAGGGATTAGGATAATAAATTTATATGCAAAAGCATTTGTGATCATTGTTAATCATGATCACTTTTTTTCTTTTTCTTTTTTCTAATTTAATAGAATAACGACCTATTTATCATGATAAATGTTCAACATGGTAATAGGTGGGACCGCCCCTCGATATATATAAGCTTATTGAAAATATTAATACCTAAATCTTATTAGCCAACATCATGTAACATTAATTATATATGCAGGAACATGGGGAAGGTTTTTGACAGAGATTTCCCGAATAAGCCACCCTATGCTTTTAACTACACAGGAGATGTCGGTAACAACACAGTATATCCAAGCCAGGGAACAAAAGTAAGGGTGATAAATTATGGGGCAGCAGTGGAAATAGTTTTCCAAGGGACTAATGTTGGGAATGCAGAGAATCATCCAATGCATCTCCATGGTTTTAGCTTCTATTTGGTTGGGACAGGTTATGGCAATTACAACGCGACCACTTCACCAAAAACATACAATTTGATTGACCCACGGGAAGTTAACACCATCGGTGTTCCTAGGAAAGGATGGGCTACAATAAGATTCATAGCCGATAATCCTGGTATGCCCACTCCTCTCTATTCTTTGTTAATTACTGTTATAATTAATTTTCTTTTGGGGGAATCTCCCTTCACTTCACCTAACTATATGGCGACGTTTCTTCAGGGGTTTGGTTTATGCACTGTCATTTGGAACGACATGCGTCTTGGGGTATGGCCGCTGCTATCATCGTGAAAAATGGGCCTACAAAGGAGACGAGCATTCGACCACCCCCAGCTAATTTGCCCACTTGTTCTTAGTTTCCAACAACCTTCTGTTTTCAAATAAGATTCAGCATGTTGGAGAGTTGAATTTGTAAGATGATTGAAATACTACTTGATGATTCTTCTGGTTCCTTTTCTCTTCCGTAATTTCCCAATTCCTTCCCCCTTTTCCGCCATGTTATATAGTAGTCTTTAGGTATCATGCGTAGCGACTAAACGAAAAGGTCAGTAATCGACACCCATATTGCACATGTTTGTTTGGTGATCTTTTCCTTAAAAGCACTAGATCTGCGACGTACTGAAAATAATTCGTATTCAATTATTGAAAATAATTCTTATTCAATGATAATCTCACGTAAAAATTGGGGGTATTAAAAGCGCTAATGGTCCCTTGCAAATGAACGTTTCTTGACTATGGAAACCAGCTCGTTGCGTACTGATCTGAGACGACTTGAGCAGGCAGGCTTTTTATAAAGCGACTAATAATTAATGGAAGTGGCTTTTGCATTTCACATATGTAGGCCCTATATATCTCAAGGCCTTTAATTGAAGTATTTACTTGACTTAATTGACTGCATTTAAGACACTCCAAGAAATATAATTTTAGGTGACAAAATTTTGGGTGTCAAACTAAATTTTGTCACCTAAAGTGACATTTTCATGATAAAACATTAATTTCGTCACTCAAACTCACCCATGAACGCCAACGCCATCCGGACAGGTAAAAACACCGTTTCGGACGTATGTTTCATGTGACAACATACTACACGTTGCGCATGAGTGACGATTAAAATAGTCATAAAATATAAAATATCGTCCGGACTTACGATTAAAACGTTCGGACCCTTTTCTAGGTGACGAATTACAAATCTTCATAACTGAGTGACGTTCAGAATCGTCACAATTTTTTACAATAACGTCCGAACGTAACAGATACAACGTCCGAACGACATCACGGGACAAATAATAATTGTCAGCATATAGTGACAAATTGAAAATTGTCTCCAAGGCTCAATCACGTCCGGACCTCCATGATAAAGGAATACTTTTGTCACATTTTTGTACTCTTAACAGAGTGAGTTAAATGGATTTTAATTGTTAATTGAATGGTATTAGGATGACATACACATTAATTTATCACAACATGTGCAGTGCTATTTTTACATCTAATGGGCTCTAGTTATTCTTAAAATAGGTGAAAGCCCATTTCAGCCCACTCAAAGTTTCAGCCCACTCTCCATTCTTTTCAGCTGCTGTTGTCGTGCCCTACCATGTTTTGTTTAACGCCATCTTCCTGGTTCTCACACATTTGGAAGGCCAGTTCTCCTTTATTTCTTTCAACTCATCAGATTTGCAAGGAAGCAGCTGCTCTCTTACGTGGCACTTAAGATTCGAGACTTGGGGACCACAGAAGTTGCAGAAGAAAAACGGTTACGCAAAATGGAGGGTGAAACCGTGAAATGGAGAGAGAAGGATGAAGGGAAAAGAGAGTATATAAGGAGATGGAGATTTCGAATCAAAGGGGGGTTCTTCTCGCTTAGTTTTTATTCTTCCTGCTATTTCCTCTTTATTTCAGAAACGATTCTCCAAAAGTTCTAGGGTTTATTTTCATTTGGGTATTTTGCAAATCAAGGATGAGGATGATTGGCTAAGTTTTATCACTTGGGTTATGAGATAATTTTCCTTTGCTTCACGTCAATTACTACCTATTGTTATGTTGGATTTTCACTTTCTTCTTGCTGATACTGAATGTTTGAGATGAATACACGTTGAATCTCTTGCTCTATTTCTTGTTTTGTTGTTGACGTTAGGCACAACAAAATCTTGATTTAATCAAGGATCTTCGTTAGATACATGCTATATGAATTTGGTTGAGGTTTAGGAGAATGTTAGCTTGTTAGAATCTGATACAATTACTCAAGCTTAGACTTGCATATTTCATTTTATCAATGCTTTGATTAGATTAGTAAAAGATGAGTAATGCCAAGAAAGGTAGAAAATGATGAATCAATGGTTAATTAGACTGTACCCCAAGTGCTTGTTAAATTGATTCTGGGAACTTGTCTATTTTTGCTTATGTGTTGGAATAGATTTTTTAGTCTTTTCAGCATTTAAATATCTTTAAACTTACTTTTCAAACCATCATCACAAATCTGAATTTTACATAAACATAAAAACCCAAAAAGAATTTTACATAGCATTTTCTTTTGCAGTAATCTTTTACAAGTACTTT
This sequence comes from Myrica gale, assembly GCA_963930655.1. Lineage (NCBI taxonomy): Eukaryota > Viridiplantae > Streptophyta > Magnoliopsida > Fagales > Myricaceae > Myrica > Myrica gale. The sequence goes on from OZ005615.1 coordinate 22,007,185, forward strand.
GATACTCATTTGTCTCTGTGGAATACGATCTTGGATTTATCCTTGTTACAACTTGACACTTGTGCACTTGGAAGCATTTCCAAATACACATCACTCCACTAGAGCGTTCGCACGTGAGAAAAACACACCGTCCGGACTCAAAAGAACACGTCCGCACGCGTATGAATGTTGGCTACTGTCTGGACCAATATATACAGTCTGAACCAATATATACGGTCCAGACGGGTTTAGTTCTAATAAGCTTCTTGACTCGATCACATTTAATGACGTTGAATTTGATTGAGACACGCGTGAATCTAACAGCTGATAGGATTCCGAACACCAATATTACCGTTCGGACGTATTCTTGTCAAATTAAACAGTTCAAACTTAGCCAAAATCACACTTTCACTCTATTCTCTCAAAATTTTCTCTCAATGTTTTCACTATCCGTTTGAGATCTCTCAAACAACTTCGGGTAAGACCTTATTCGTGAGTTTTGTTATCAACTTCATGCATTTCAAGTGAATACTTTTGAATTTTTTGCATTCTTTGTGTTCATCTATGGTAGTATCTACGTGAGAAGATTAATTTATTGAATACCAATGATGTGGAGGGGCATCTGCGAATGGTGCAGATATAGTTTGGTTTGAATCTGTAGTACTCTGGCAGTGGTGTAATTTCAAGTCTGTTGTAACACAACCTCATAATTGCATATTTTGACAATTTAACTTCTGGGTTTGTAGGTTAATTGCATATCTTGTGGTCAAGTAAGCATTACGCCTATTTCTCAAGGAAACAGAGAAATATCTTCAGAAGCTAGGATCCAAGCTACAGGAGGCAAAGAATATCGCAGGACGCTTAGAGCATGATATAGATGAGATAGAAATAGCTAGTGCTATTGAGAAGAGTGAAAGCATGGTTGAATATGAAGATGAAAGTGATCAGGCGAAGGCAAGTTTGTTTTTTGTGTTCTTTGTTGTAATTTTATTGACGGTGCTATCATGTATTTGCCTTGTAGCATTATATGGAAAGCAATGAGAAGCACTATTTGATGGCTCATAGGTAATATTTTATTTTTGTTTTGGAATTTTATGTTGATCTTTTGCTGTCACTTTGCTTGCTGCTTCAGATTGGATTATTTGAACTTGGAATATTCCTTCAGCATTAGCTGAAGTCAGCATAAAAGAGAACATTGTCAAGCAACCATCTAGCCTTCAGGGTGGAAAACTAAGGGAGTATGTTGAATGTCCATTCTCTTATTGAATGTATCTTATCTGGGCTTTTCTTTGGTTATCTATTTGGGGGTGGCTTTTCCTGTCCTTATTTTTCGAATGGATCTTATTGCTCTTCCATGCTATTCTGTCTACGTGTGCGGAGGCGTGCTTCTTTGTTGTCCTTTTTGGGTTTAAATTCTTTATGACTTGTGGTTTTTGGTTCAGGTATCAAATGAATGGGCTAAGGTGGTTGGTTTCCCTATACACAACCATTTGAATGGAATTCTTGCTGATGAAATGGGCCTTGGTAAAACTGTTCAGGTATAGTTTGGTTTGAATTTGTAGTACTCTGGCAGTGGTCTAATTTCAAGTCTGTTGTAACACAACCTCATAATTGCATATTTTGACAATTTAACTTCTGGGTTTGTAGGTTAATTGCGTATCTTGTGGTCGTGCCATCTTCAGTTCTACCTGGATGGGAGACTGAAATCAACTTCTGGGCCCCAAGTATACTCAAAATCGTCTATGTTGGGCCTCCAGTGGAGCGGCGTAAGCTATTTAAGTAAAGACCTGTTAACACCGACCACTGCTTTGCCTTTTCTGTTTTTTTACTTTAATTAAACTTTTGTCTATTTGTGGACTCAACCGGTTCTTTGTATTGCAGGGAGAAAATTATCCATAGGAAATTCAATGTCCTTCTGACAACATATGAGTATTTGATGAATACTCATATGTTGCTATTCTTTTCCTTGATTTTCAATAATTTATTGTACCAAATTCTCATTTGTTCGAAATATCATTTTGCCAATACCTTGTACATAGGCTTCTTGTGCTTCCTGCTTTGTTGTTTCTTTCTTCAACCTTTATAATTGATGTGGTCTGCTGCTGATTTCTTTTCTTTTGTTTGTAGAACAATCTTGAGGAATTGTGGGTACTTCTGAACTTTTTGTTGCCTAACATTTTTAATTCATCTGATGATTTTTCTCAATGGTTTAACAAAACATTTGAGGGTACTGGTGATAATTCGCAAGATCAAGTAAGCATTAAGCCTCTTCCGTTCAAGGACATTGACGTTTTCTCTGTCATAGAACTCCTGTCTTCATTAATCTGTAAAATTCTAATGGTTGGTTATGTAATGTGACAAGGCCTTACTGTCTGAGGAGGAGAACATTTTGATCATAAACAGGCTTCATGACCAAGTTCTACGACCATTTGTCTTCGCAGGCTGAAACACAACATACTTAGTAGGGGTGAATATACTAGGATCGGAATGCGGTCCGGACCGCATTCCGGTTTTTCAGCCCTAATACTTAGTATGCTATACCACGAGTACTTAATATGTTATATCCTGCTCACGGGTACTAGTTAGTCTTGAGAGGGAGAAGGTGAATTTTAGCAATCCTGCAGCTTATACTTTAAAGTTGATCCAACTTGTGTTTAATCTCATTTCTTACATTGGTTTTCAATTGTTTTAGTTTGGATTTTTTTTCTCCCCAATTTCTACCCTCATTATTTAGTTTATTTCTATTTCTCATGTGATATTTGTTTTCGATTATAGGAATTCAAAATGACATTGATGTGTAAAAGGAGGAAGATTTAATTTAATTGGTTCTTTTTGTATTGTATTTGAATATTTTAGTTGGTCCTTATAGTTATTTTATATTAGAAACTTGTTACTTTTTAGATTACTTGTAGAGATTCTTGTATTTGTTGTAAAACGTTATTAATCAATGGTGAAGTATATTTTGTTTTATTATCCTTGTTCTTTAAGTTTTTACATCCAATGAATTATGATTATTAAAATAAATTTGTATTACCGATTAAAAAAACATGTATAAGAAAATATAGAAAAAAATTAGTGGTGTTTTAAAAATGCTAGCATATACCAAATGCTAAAAAATAAAAATGCTAAAAAACCTCTGCTGAAGCTTTAGTCGCAATTTCTTACCTTTAGCAGCGTTTTTTTTCCTATAGCGGCGGTCACTATTGGCAGGGAAAATTCCATCGTTTTTAAAAATGTCTCAAAAAACGCTGTTGTAAATCAGGACAAACGTCAGCGTTTTCTACAAACTCTGCTAAAAAATCGCTGCTATAAGCGAGGAAAGGCCAACGCTTTTTTAAAACGCTGTTGTAGTAAGCTGGGGAATTACCAGCGGTTGGAAAACGCCTCTAAGCGACCGCTTTTATAAGGTAGGGAATCACCAGCGTTTCTGACAAACATTATTGAAGACATTCCCGGACGAAGAAATGACAACGGTCGGAAAACGCAGGTAAAAGCTTTGCGGCGTTTTTTTGGGCTTTTGCGAGCGGTTTTCCAACTGTGTTAGTGTATAATCTTAGTCAACTTTAACTTCGTGTGTAATTGAGTTTAATTCCTAAGATATAAAGGTGTCTTGAAGCTCCAAAGTATAACTGAAGACAACTGTGCAAGTACACATTTAGACATATGTTTCTGGGATTCAAGTTTGATTGGAGTATGCACAAAGTCAATTTACGTGAGATTGAGGGGTTACTTTTTCCTGAGAGAGTTCAAGATCATTGGAAGTCAGATGAAAGTTTGACAGAATCGTGACTTATATAACTGTTGTGACAGAATTTAGTTAGAACGATTTTAACTGATTATTGGACGTACGTCAAGAAGGCCAAGATGATCTAGATCTAGAAACTTCCTCATTATACCATTCATTACCCTCAGTAGATATCCCCAAAATTTTCTCATTGTTCATAACTTAGAAAATTACGGAAATTGAGTCTTCACTGAAAAGTCCTCTCAAAGAGCCTTTGTTATTTTCTGAGATTATGTTATGTGAACTTAGCATGAAAACTTGAGATATATCCCCTCCCTTTAGGTTCTTAGTTTTAGATTTGATCACCATACGTTTTCCTAAAAGAAATTCAAGATCTTCAGAGTTGCTGGAAATCTTGGAGGTCGCGAAGTGCCCTGTTCTTGCTGTTGGTGTGAGTTCACGTATATGGAGGACAACATGCTATGAACAGCAAGGTAAAGTGTCTAAGGTTTTTGAATGGATGAGAGGTTTTCACTCCCTGCTGGTTGCAAATCCAAATGTGATATTCCGGGTAAGAAATCAAGTGTGTTAGATTAGGAATTTGGGAATTCTTGAGTCTATAGATCAATGTGTATTTCGAGTTTAAAAAACTAGTGACATCTTTTCCCCAGCCTACGGGCCCGTAGAGTTTTTGTCTTTTGGAATTTTTTTCCAAGAGATTTTCTCGTAGTAACCAAATATTGGTGTCATTGTGTGGTGATTGTTAAGTTTATTGTGTTCTTGATTAATTTTTAATAATCTTTGAATAGTGGTTGAGAATTGATAGTGTTCTTGGCTATCTTGAATCTTTGATAATTAGATTCGGTTGTTGATGATTTATATTCTGCATTAATAAATTTTGATATAGATTTATAATTATTGAAATTGCTTATTTGCACTTGTAAAGATTTGTGCAGAAAGTTATTAAGTGCAAAAAGTGGAAAGAAAGTTTGTAGAACCTATTCATCCTCTCTAAGTTCGGGTTCTATTGTTTTGGGTCTTAAATCGTCTTGTTCAATTGGTATCAGAACAGATCTCGATTCCTTAAATTCAAATTATTTGAGATGGACAAGAGTCAATCTCTAAGTGTTCCGCCATTCTTGGATGGGTCAAACTATGTATATTGGAAAGTTAGGATGCGAGCATTCCTTAAATTCATAGAGGAGATAGTTTGGACTACTGTGACTGTTAGATGGGTAAAACCAACGTTTATGATTAATGAAGTAACTAGTGACAAGGATTCACAACTTTGGAGTTTGAGTGAAAGAGAGACGGAGGGTTGGAATAGCAAGGGTATTAACGCCATCTTCATGAGTGTGTCCCCTGAGGAGTTTATAAGAATTTCGAATTGTGAAACAGAAAAAGAAGCTTGAGACATTCTCTTGACTACCCATGAACGTACTAAGGCTGTTAGAGACTCCAAATTGCAGATGAATATCTCTAAGTTTGAAGAACTTAGAATGAGAGATGTTGAGTCATTTGATGACTTTTATGGGAAGCTCACCAACTTGGTAAATTTCAGCTTTAGCTTAGATGAGAAGATGCCTGAATCTAAAGTAGTTCATAAGATCTTAAGGTCATTACCAAAGAGATTTAGACCTAAGGTGACAGCTATTGAAGAGAGGAAGATCTTAGATTCTATCAAGCTTGATGAACTTGTAGGTTCTCTTCAAACCTATGATATGACTTTTCTTGCGATAAAGAAAGGGAAATCCATCGCTTTGAATACAATAGAAGAGGATCTGATTCTGAAGAAGACCTATTTGATGAAGACAACATGGCTTTTTTCGTTAAAAAATTCAGGAAAGTGTTTAAGTTCATGTACCGGGTAGTTGTACGGGGGCTACCTGTTGATATGACATCATACATCTACATGTCCGTTCGTGCAGACGCTCTGAAGACTGATGCTCAGAATTCATTATTGCACGAAATTCCTTTGACCCAGTTCTTGCACGTCATGCTGGTACTTGAGGGTGCTGACGAGCCGAGGGCGGTTCCACTTGGGTCATCAACAAGTAAACGCTCTCAAAATCGATAGTCCAGACACGTCGAGCGCTGAATGCTGCTCGAGCAGCTAGAGTTAGACGACAGGAGCAGCCTAAGGAGGCAATGGATGAGCAAGAAAGAATGAACTCATGTATGTAATTTATTCGCAAGCGAGGAATTTCAGGTTAAATATTTTTATTCTGTCCTAAACGTTTATTTTATTTTATTATTAATTATTGTAACAACTATAAATGTACAATATAGAGAGAAGTGCAATCAACAAGGAGAATAGAGCTAAGTTGAAGATTTTACACACATCGAGTGAGAGGTCCTTCCAACGAGCGAGAGCGTTGTTAATAAGTAATAAATTTATATTTTTATTATTTTATTATTTAAATAAATGACTTAGGTATTTTAATATGCACGTTCTATATTTCCTTTGGTGTACAGAAAAATCCAGAATCTGATGAGATTAGTCTTGCATTGTTGTATAAAAAGATGCATACTAATAAGGATGGCATGTGGACAGCAGAAGATGCACGGGAAAATTTTGTAAGTTGAAATATTAGATTTAATGATGCATTCGTATACGTTTATGTTTCATATGTGTTAATTTTATCTTATTTTCTAATTTTGTAGGAAAAAATGGAGGTGTTACAGTTGCATCACGAGTCAGAGGAAAAGTCATACACCGAGGTAGAGATCTTCGTTGAGGTGTTGGGGATGAAAGCGAGTTACTGTGAGTTTTAGGCCGTTCAGTACGGTCTGTTGGATCATATTCATCAGCATCGTCTGTTGATTTGTCCCGAAGTTTGGAGGAGGCCAGATTAGAGATTGAGCAGATGAGGGCTAGACAGATGGAATATGAAGCGCTTCTGGTCAAGCGGTCAAATATGGAGCAGACTATGCGAGAGCATCTGCAAATGATAGAAGAGCGCAATGGAAGAAAGACAAAGAACTGATGCAGATGATGATGGAACATCAACGGAAAAAAATGAGCATTAGAAGATGATGCAGGATCAACAAAGGAACCTAGTGGAACAACAATAGCGGAAGATGCAACAACTAATGGCGGAGCAGATGCGTGAGCAGCTGATGGAGCATATCAGACAGCTGGAATCTCGTACGACACCCAAACGAAAATTTAGGCAGATTTATGTATTTTCACTACTTTGTAAATACTTATCGATTATGTATTTTATTTTCTTTTAATGACGATTGCATATTTGTAGATATTTTATTATATTACGAGTATTGAATATCTTTCTATTTATGTTGTTTGCAATTTTTTTAAAAAATTTTAATTAAATTAATTCAAATGCGTAGAAAACGGTTTGAACGGTAACAAAAGTCGTCCGAACGGTTCTTGTGCAGTGATAACGTGTGCATGCATAACTATCCGTCCAAACACTTCGAGTTGAATTCATCCGTCCGCACGATTATTATAGCGTGCACACGGTCTTTCAATAAGCAATTGTTTGCACTGAAATAAAACACGTTACAACGTGTTCAACAGAAGAAGCGTCAGAACTGTCTATGTATGGGTTCGAATGTTTTTGAAGCTGATAAAAACTATTTCGTCATAAATGAAACACTGGTGCAGACGTCTTTATGTAAGCGTTCGGATGGCAATATATGACCTCGAGGACGATTTTATATAACCGTGCGCACAGATTGTCCATGAAAAAATGCATTTTGTCAAATTGTACCAACCATTCGCATGAACTCTGCGAACCTATGGGGAGTACGTTCGCACAACTCATGCAAACGGATGGAGTGTACTGGGTATGACGATTTTCAATTTCGTCAACATGGCACAAAATCGTTCGGACGGTATTGTAAGCCATGCGAACAGTTTCGTGCCACAGAACACGAAAATCGTCATCTAAAACCTTGGCTGACGGACTTTAGGTGACAAACCTGGTGACAACTCGGTTTTGTCACCCAAAACATTAGCTGACGAAAGTAGCACTTTGGGTGACGAATTTTTTTGACACCCAAAGTCATTTTTCTTGTAGTGAGTATCTTGATCCGGTCATCCCTCTCATTTTTTTGACACCCAAAATTTGGGGTGTTTGTTTCCCCAAAATTTTGGAGTTCGAAATTTCCAACAAAACAAACACACTCCAAAATTTTTAACTTTTATACACACACTCTACTTTTCACAAATCCCAATAAATCGCAATAAAGTAAAGATTCCCAAAATTTAGGGAATATTCCCCGAAATTTCCACAAACAAACACCCAAAATGTGGTCTTCAAACTTGCACAGCAGAAGGTTATATATGTCTCCGACCTCATGGGTCGCAGTCCCCAAAACGTAATTTCAGAGAAAAGCGAGAGAATTCGTCCGGCTAATCCCTCATTTACTGGTAACATTTTACGATCTTTTAATGTATAGAAGATGTTATTATTACGATGCTACACGGATTATATAAGGATACTACAACGGACACTTGATACTTTCCTTAGTTTACAACGGCAATATTCACATTTATTTTCCTTAGTTTACATATTTCCTCCTTTACACACAGATCACGTGGGATTCATTTCCACCGAATGCTTTTATATATTCATGTACAGTACAATACACAGCATTCTCAAATCTCTCGACATTATTCTTTCCAAATATTAACAGTTATAATTGACAAACTCTCTTCTTGTCTGCTCTTCAAGCAAGCGAAGATGCCGCGACATATTTGTGTTGCTGCTAAAGTAGCTGACCTGCTCCTACAGGTCCTTGTGAGTCCATTATGTTTGCTTTTATGTTTGGTTAAACTGCAAAATTATTGTTTTCGGGCAATACAACAGACTTGTAGTTTCAATTCCTTCATGTTTGTGTGTAAACAAAACTGTTCTCCAAAACAAGTTATATGTTAGCACTACAAGGTGTAGCTCAAAGATATTCAGGATCGTGAAGCCCTTTCTAAAAGTTCTCTCTTTCTTTTTTTTTTGCTTTTTTAGCTTTTCCCAGACGTACTTATTTAAATTTGAGATTTTATATTGACACTGTACCATATATTTTGTTTCCTCTGTTTTTGCGTGTTTGGTTTGTGGCTGATAGTTACACATGTCCCATAGTTTACCCCTATCTTAAGTCAACTTCTGTGATGGATTACAGGTACAATAAACCAATTATATTGAGAGGGAAATGTCTTCTTGTCACCCATGTGGATTAACCCCGCATTTATCTGTCACTAGCTGAGCAACCCATCAAGTGGATTCCACTCCTATCCTCTCCTCTCTCCTTAAAGTGATATTTGTGTCTTTGTAATTTTCTGTCGCTAAGATAAGCGCTGGAAAAGTTGAATGTGACCCATCAATAAAGGTTCATTTTTTGTGTATCTGTCAATTTCTCCTAGTGGTAGTACTTCTTTTTTCCCTTATGTTTACTTGTACCAAGCTATTTAGGAACTAACAACGGCTTGTTATTTAGTCATTTAGATTTGGCCGCTACTAAATTAAGTCACCAAATTCAATTACCTTAGGGACTTTAACAGAAAATGTCTCATCCAATCGCAACTATGTCTTTAAAATAAATAAAAGATAATGGGCGGCCTCGTGCTAAGGCCCAATCCTCACTATCATTGATTTTTTCCCTTTTTATATAAAAAAATTATAATTTAAAATATAATTAATATTTATTTTATTTTTAGGACATATTGTGTATTTTGACTGGGTGAGAGCTGGTGTTTTAGGCTACATTGCATGTTTTGCGTTAAATCCCCTTAACGGAATTAAATTTGGTAACTAAAAAGTTTAATTTGTTTTAAAATCCAGTGAGTTAAGTTGTTTAAAATCAGCCTAAAATCTAATACGTGCAAATATATTTCTCTCCTTCTTATAAAAAAAGAAATTCATTATTCATACATCATGATCAAAAACATCAAGGCAACTTGCAGGAGAAAACAAATCAACTCATGAAGGTGGAGCGACGCCTTCATACAACTAAATCAGTTAAGGATTTGAACAACCTAATTTAGACTCAAACTATGAACAAAATATCTAGAGACCCGGTATATTTAAAAAATCTTAACAATCTTTTTTAAAAAATAACATATCCTATATCTTATCAATCCTAATAATATGCTTTCAATATCAATAGAACCTAACAATGCTCAAACACAAATATTTTGACAGAAAACAAGTAAATGACAATCTATAAAAACAGTTTGCAGAATCTGTAAATAACAAGTATTATTCCAATCTCACTGTAAGAGACTCCGAATAAACTGTCGATAACGTAATTTACAGATTTAAATATGAAATTGATTAACAATCAATATAACAACTCACCAAATACTCAAATCTAATCAACAACTTACCAACCTCAGATCCTTAAACGTTCTTTGTATAAAAATCGTCAAATTACAAGAATTCAAACTCTCAACATAAAGAACAATCTTGGTTAGTAAGAAAATAATTAAAACTGATCAAGAACGATAAACAAAATCGTAACACCGAGAATGGTTAAGATGAGAAAATTTCATAAGGAACATCCTTAAGGAGAAAAACTCTCTGAGCCCATAGGTCTTTCAAATCCACCAATTTTCAATCGATTACAAAGTGGTCTATTGAAACGACTAACCTAGCCTATTAAAAATACTCTAAATCTAACTTGATTTACCGTGAACCGAATCTGCAAGGAAATAGAACATCTAAGTCCACATGAAAACTCCGATCTCGAACGGCTCTTGATCTCAAAGCACAAACCTTGTGCTATCAAAGGTCATGACCTAACCTTTCAGTCATATTCATTTAGAACCACTGAATCTTCAACCTCTCAGGTAGATTTTGGGGAATCAGTGATCAAAATGATGATCTCGAAAGGATATTCATCTTCAACAATGCTCTCCATTACGAAAATCACCAAATATTTAGCAAGAAAGAGATGTAGAAGCCATCTGGTTTATTGGAGAATCTCTTTCTTGGAAATACACACATCTTGGGCGTTGTTAATGTGTTTAACCCACTCTGTTATGAGCCTTTCACATGTAAAGGGCTAACACATTTCATCCTATTTCTAATTTCTTCTACAAACCATGAAAAGGACAAAAATACTCCCATCTGTGATTCATGTTTAAATGTCAAAACCTGTTAAAGGATTCACTTGTGATACTCGTTTTCTAGAGAGATAGGCGGTGCCTTCTCTCATGAAACCTTCCCCTCCCCCTCGTTTGCACTCCCCCTCCCTAATATCTGCCCCCCGGCGACGGGAGTAGCCGCTCCAGCTCCTCCTGGCCCCTTTCCCCTTCCCGATCCGGCCTCCTGCGGGCTGGATTTGGTCATTTCTTCCCCTTTTTTTGCTCTCTTCTTTGGTGGCTTTGAGGTCAGATATCGGTATTTTGGGTGGTCTCCAGCAACCACATCCCCTTGGGCTAGCGTCTACTCCTTCAAGCACTCCTATCTGCCCTCTATGTTGCCAATCTGACAGTGCATGACGTGTCACACACGCCCAACCCCTCTCCGCCTTTTTGGACCGTTTCGGTAGTTTTCGAAGGACACGCCTCCCACAACGAGCTTCAGTGTCTCCTGGCGATCTACTTTGCTCTACTCTAACGTCACTTGGTCGCCATGTGGCCCCCACGTGCCGCGACATTTTCCGTTGCTTCCTTTCGGATTTTTATTTATGTTTTTGTTGTTTTATTTCCTTTTATGTACTGTTGGTTTTGGCTGGAGCTAGCTTGTGCGCATTGTACCGCTATTTGGCTGTGCTCACAGGGATGCCGCCTCTGTTGATTGTCTGGTTCACCCGTAATGAAATAAATATAGATCTCCAGTTATTTGTGCAAAAAAAAAATGACTTTAGGATTCTAGCGGCAGCACACTGCACAACAAGCAAACTGGTGGGTAACCCAATTTGCATCTCTCTTAACATGCCTTGCTTAACCTTTCGTACTCTGCATTATCTGTGGGACCTTCCATTGAGGTTTGCTTAAGCTTTTTATTTATTTAACTAATATTCATCTTCCAACAATACTTCATTAATTTGCAGATATAACGTGCTAGGACAGGCTGTCTATGTGCTAAATCAGGAGTAGATGAGTCGCACATGTTATGTGGTAGATAACTGATGCTGACTAATGATATTATTTTAGGGTCTCTACATATAAAAATTAGAAATTACTTTTTTTAATATTTTTATGTCAGAATGTGAGAGTATGCAAGATTGTGCTGCAACCAAAAAAAGAAAAGAAAAAGACATTGGTTCTTGTCACTATCATTTCAAATGGTTTCTTCCTTAAGCTGATTAATCCTGCAAGATCCATAGAATAACTTGTTTGCAAGGATACAATACCAAACATGATCGATGGCTGGGATAAGAAAAAGTTTGCAGCATAAGTCAAGCACTTCAAAGAAATCCCTTCTCTTGGAAACTTCTAATGCAGTCGTCAAACATTTGATCAAGAGTCTTGAATGGAAGAAAACCCAATTTGGTGATCTTCGTGGTGTCCATGCTATGCGGGTTGTTATCTCCTTCATGATTGCTACACCTACAAGCCCAAAACCATCTCAGACACTTCAGCCTTCAGGTGAAGATAAAAAGCTATCAAATTACTCTAAAAGGGAAAGTCTGGAGGAAGCAGGCTGGTGCTTTTCCATTCTGTGCCTCAAGATAGCAATTAGCCCAGCTAAAAAAAGGAGCTTCTATGACATTGTTTCACTCACTTGTTTTCAAATGGGTACAGAGGATATTTGGCCCTCAGCATCTCAAGAATTTGGAACCAGTGAGCTACTGAGCCTGAACATATAAGCCGGCCAGATGCTTTCTTTTCCTCCATAGCTAAAATGTGCGCAGCTATGACATCATCTATGTGCACGAACCCGATCGTCATATTCGGGTATTCACCTCTGGCACCTAGAAAGACGTTCTTGAACCATATGAACAAAATAGAAGAGCTGCTAACTTACAAAACAAATGTCACTCTTTGAGCGAGAATTTGATGAGGTAAATAAAGCTAATTGATTAGCATCTTGATCGTATTTATTGTGTTGGTGGGATTGGGGATCTGTAGAGAAATACGATGCCCAAATCTACTGGAACAATCGATTCTCAAATAGTGTAACAAAGTCACACTAGCCCAAGGACTCACAACCAAAATAGAAGAGATCGAACTAAAAGAAGAAACACACTTTTTATTGAAGAAAGGAGATAATACAACTTGGATAGGACCACACTTACAATATATGAAAAGTGTTGGAGACAAAACTAGGACACTCTCTCTTTTGTGGGTTTAGGTGGGATATGATGGAATGAATGGCTTGAGTGGTAGGCTAGGGTATATATAGGACTTGGGGAGAGGATCTAGATACTTCTCATGAAATTCCAAGAAGATAAATGTGACTTATCACATGACCAAGGAGGAATTTCGAATTTAGTCAAGAAGGTGAGATGAATGTGCATGGGGAAGTGAAAGGTTGCATTGGAGAAGTGAAATGTTGCAATGGTTGGGTGGAAGGGTGTGAGAGAGTGACCAAATACATTCAACAATGGTTCAACACACAAAAACATAAATGCCTCACTACAATTCTCAAAAAGAAAACTCTAGAAAAATACTTTAAAATTTAATAGGATCAACCTTCCTCTGTTTGTTTTCCTCCTATTGTCTTCTTACGCAGAGGAGCAACTTAGAAGCACAATATTTTATTTTATTTTATTTTTTCAGTTTAAAGAGTCTAAACAGCAGCTTGAAACTTGTTTTCTAAGGTTTTTTTTTTTCTAAGCTCTGTTTTCTTAGGTTTGAAAGTATTCTGTATAATACTTACCACTTACCCAAAAAAAAATAGTATTCTGTATATTTTTGTAAACAAGGACTTAGTATTCTACATGCATTTGGTCCTTCATGCCCTGTTTGCTGTTGTGTATTGCAAGATCAAAAGGGGACAACAATTTTTGGAAATGGAAAACTTGTACAAGGAACACCATTGCTGGTAGTGAAACCTAACCTTTAATCAGGGCCAACACCAGAAGCAGTGAACTGGTTGGTTGTGGTGATAGCAAGGGACCGACCACGAAAGATGGATTCACCACTACCAGATCCATCCCACTCTGCTCAGCTATTCTCCAAGCTTCTTTCTCAGCCAAAGTCTTTGCATATGCGTACCAAAGCTGCAGGCAATAAAGAATTTACTCAACAAAAATGCTTTGTTTTCTACATGACGCGCGCAGTTAGAGATGCAACGGAGCAAGAAAAGTGATTACGTTGTGGCGTTTGCAGTACTCGGGGTCACTCCAATGCGACTCATTGAGATGTGAAATCTGCTTGGCATCGTCACGGTATCTTATTGAAGAACAGGAAGAGGTGAGCACAACTCGTTTCACACTGCTTGCTTTTGAGCAGGAGCTCAGCACATTTAAGGTTCCTTTTATAGATGGATCAATCAGAGTTTCCTGCATCAAAGTCAGTAAATTGCAGTATAAATATCTGAAACATATTAATGCAAATTAAAGTCTAAAATGGATTTCACATAGCCTATTAGACAAGACTCATTGCAAGACGCTTAAATCTATGCGCTTCAATTAGTTAGTCCATATCGCCCATTCTGATGGTTAGTGATTTTGCCTGAACGTTGGCGTCGTACGAAACCACCACCGGAGATGCAGTATGAAAGACTCCATCAACTCCTTGTACGGCCTCATCAAAGCTTCCTTCCACCATCAAATCAGCTTTCATAATCTTAAGCCTCTTGTCGGCTCCGTTGAACTCCGACAGAAAACCAACCTTCCTAACATCCCCTGTCAAATATAGAAGAAAACGGTACTACTTTGGAAATGAAAATGAAGCTAATAGCAAACCACGAATATCTTTGCATGGTCCGCATAGCCCATACCTGGGTCTCGTACCGTGGTTCTTACAATATGCCCCTGCTCCAGCAATGTCTTCACAAGGTGAGCAGCTATCAGCCCTGTTCCCCCAGTAACACAATACTCTGCCATCTCTCTGTTTCCGTGGTTCGGTAATGGTTTGCTCACTTGTAAAGGCCATTTTAATTGCTTCAACGATTGAAAATAATAAAGAAGATCAATCATGCGCTATGCATTTAACTATTATGTCATCTTAAGTAATATTTTTTCTGTGGAGTGAAGATGGAGGGAGATGATTCCCCCAATCCTTAGGGGAGATTGTTAATTTTTTTATGCGTCTGATGTATTAAAAATTAATATTATATATTTTTTGGATACCTTAGTAAGTATTATAAATGCTGTAATGGAAGTCAATGGCTTACATCGGTGGAACCAAAACTCCTCACCCAGACAAGCAGTACAGAGAAAAAACAGCTGGTCCCCCCACCAAGGATAGCAGAATATTGAAAAGGGATAAATGATATTTTGGTCCCTGTGGTCTGGGTGAAAATCAAATTAGTCCCTTAACAATTTTTTTTATCAATCGGGTCCTTGTAGTTTGCATGAAAATCAAATTAGTCTCTTATCAATTTTTTTCATCAATTGGGTCCCTTATCTTTACATGCGTTTATATTAAGTCCTTCCGTCCAAATTTGTCTACTGACTTAACGGTAAGTGTCAACCTGATCTGCTCGAGATGGAGAGCTGAGAGGATCGAGAAGTCCGAGCAGGTCGGGCTGCTATCAAATTAGTCTCTTATCAATTTTTTTCATCAATCGAGTCTCTGATCTGTACATACTTTTATATTAAGTCTTTCCGTCCTAATCCGTCCACTGACTTAACGGTAAGTATCAACCTGATCTGCTCGGGATGGAGAGCTGAGAGGATTGAGAGGCCCGAGTAGGCCGGCCGCGCGCACAAATGCTATATAAAAGCAGTCTGATCATCCCGAGCAAAAGCAACCCGACATCCTGAGCACAATCAGCCCGAGCATCCCGAGCATAAGCAAATTGAGAGGCCCGAGCATCAAGGTCGCTCGTGCAAAGGCTATATAAAAGTAGTCCGAGCACAAGCAGCTCGACCTGCTCGGGCCTCTCGATCCTCTCAGCTCTCCATCTCAAGCAGATCAGGTTGACACTTACCGTTAAGTCAGTGGACGAATTTGGACGGAAAGACTTAATATAAAAGCATGTAAAGATCAGGGACCCGATTGATGAAAAAAATTGATAAGGGACGAATTTGATTTTCATGCAAACTACGGGGACCCGATTGATGAAAAAAATTGTTAAAGGACTAATTTGATTTTCACCCAAACCACAGGGACTAAAATATTATTTATCCCTATTGAAAAAACAGAAGAAGCCAGATGCTCCCTACTGTGTATGACCAGGGGCCGCTCTAGGTAGAGTAGACCTATGCCTAAAGCTCCCAAATTAGGAGGGCTTCAATTAATTTTTTTAATAAGTATATTTAAAAAATATTTAATGATAAGGCCTAGAAAATTTAACTTTAAAACTATTTGTATAGGATTTTATTTATTAAATTTTATTTAATAAAGTGGTCTATTAAATCTCTTTAATTGAAAGAATCATTAACTCTTAATCTGTTTGTAAAGTCTCTTGCATTGATCAACCATATAAAGTCTCTTCATTTAAAAGATATTAATTACGAATTAATTTTAAAATAAAGTTAATAAAATCAATACCATATAAAATCTCCTTAAGATCACTTGGCAAAAACTAAGAGGCCTTTTAAATCTACTTGCTTGTTTATAAAGTCTCTTGCATCAATCAACCCTGTCTAAATAATTAAAATATATTAATTGCAAATTGATTCAAAGAAATTTAATAAAATCAATATCCTATAAAATCTCCTTAAAATTAGTTGACAATTGATTCAAGAAATCATATAAAATCTCACACCTAACAAAAATAATTCCTAGCCGTTTATACCATCTAATCTATTTAATATTTTTCGGTTGTATGCATTAATTAACAATTAAAATTCTATAAGGACTTAATCTATAAATCATTTCCCAATTACTTAGACAATATTTCAATTCCTTATTAGGTACAAAAACTACTTAAAAATCCTCTCAATCATCCTATTTTTTCTCCTCATTTATTGGTGCTTACCAACTCTTATCTTTGGCATAAAGATATATCACTCTTGGTCACTAAAGTCCAAGTGATATTATTCTAATTTTTTTTATTTATTGTATATATCAGTATTTGTATTGTATTTTTATTCTAAATTTGTGTTTGGGATTAGTTCAGGTTTTATTATCTGTTTTAAAATAATTTTGAGTACTATATCTAATAGAAAATATGAATCTGGATATGAAAAGTTAAAAAAGAAAAGAAAAATTGAAAAATTGATTCAATCTCAAAAAGGAACACTTGATAAGTTTGTAATTGATCAACAAAATAATACTTCAAGTTCTAATCAAATATCAACCCTTGGTAGAAACATATAAAGAATTGGAAAAAGTTGGATAAGTAAAAAATGTGTAAACAGCGATCAAATATCAAAAAAATATTATTAATATTTATAATCCATGTAATTGAAAAAATAATAGACATTTCTCTAGAACATATTATATCCAAAAATTAAAAAATGGAGAAAAACACGACAAAGATGGCTAATATATTCATTTTTTTTGATAAATTATATTGTTTTTGTTGTAAATTATTTAGTTTAAACTCTAACATTAATTAATTAGCCGAGAAGGAAATAGCTGGGATTGGAAAAATCTTAGTTTTAGGCTTAAAAGTCATGAAACCACCAAAAGAATATATTAATAACATGAATACATGGATTGATTTAGAAACGAGAATAGCCACATTTTTTCAACCATTCTGTGAAATTATTTAAAAATAATTACTAAAATAAAATTACTAAAATTATTTAAAAATCATTAAAAATAAAAAATGATATGTTTTCTTTTTCCAACCATCTCTTTAGTTTATGATCATTTTTTATTATCATCTCGATGGTTCATCTGTTTGGTACATAGGTTACTGAAATTTGTCAGAATATAAGCTTCCAGAAAATGAATCAGACCATCCGTGTAAAACTCAATGGAGACCCACCTAATTAAAATTGGATCTCCGACATTCAAACCTTACACTACCCTCACGTTATAAATCATTAAAGCCTGCAAAAAATAAATTACAGTTTTAACTCTATACGAACGAGGATTGAGGAGGTATAGCTTGTGTTCTGCAGGGCCTCCCACACACTACCACGCTCTTTGACTTCATATACTTGGCCCTACCTTTGTTTAATGTAGGTCACTAACCTAGGCTGTGAGTCTCTTTGATCCGTGGCTCTTAACCATTTTCAACGTTTTCTTAAAATATAACGAAATTTGTTCTTTTTTTTGCTAATTATATAACGAAATGTGTTCGATTGTGTATAATTTATGACTTGTAATTAACTGCGTAGGTTCTTTTGAATTGTTAGAAATCTGATTCTTGTGATCTACTGATTCTGCTCTTTAAGAAATTTTGGGAGAAAAGAAGGTTTGTAAGTGTCTTACTTAAGAATATAATGCCAAAAACTCATCTTAAGATTTTTTTTTGGTAACGAGAAAATTTTGGGAACGAGTTGAATTCAATACCATTAAAATTGGAAGAAACTTTCGGGCCCATCATTTAAGTCGCGAATTTTTTGCACAAGTGTTAGTTTGAACTTCGTAATGGATCTAATTATCCCCACCCACTCTCAGAGAACTCTCCGGCTGCCATTTGAACTACCCGATAGGTTTATCTCGAGAACTTTGGATGCGCATTAAATGTGAACAATTTTTAGGGGCTACTATTTTCATCTGTTGGTTTTGGTTTCATTTTAGCTACTTGGTATTTTTAAAAACTAACAAAAACGTAACTTAATTTTCTGAATTGTTGAAGAAAATAGAGGCTGCAATATTGCGTCTTTTTGGCTGATTCATACCCTGGATTGAATAAGGCGATAAACCTTCATAGGTGAAGCAGCCTTATAACGATGATATTAATGCCGCTTAATTTGAAAGTGAAGACAATGAGTCATATGCCCTTTTCGATCCGCATTTAAACAGCGTGCGAGCTCGACCACAGTTTATTGCCTCCCACATTTAAGATTGAATTCGGACACAGTTTAATTCACAGTTTAATCTTAAACGAAAAGGATGTTTTAATAGATATGATACTTCAATGCAACAATGGGTCTTTCTAAAGCTGGCTTGCAGCATTAGTACAATCAAAGAAGTCCAAAACAAAAGCTAAGATGGCCTTAATTTTTTTTCTAGATAAAAAGACTGGAAGGCAACCAGTGTAGCCAACTCATTTAGGCCTCACTATAGGAACTCTCACTCGTTGAAGAATGTTCGGATTGAGTCATAGCTACCTGACTCGAGAAAGGAGGGTCGTCACTACAACCTCACAAGCTTGCAAAAGTGATAATAGAGGTGATCAGAAGGTTCGATCCAAGCATCTCCCCCCACACCCACTCTTGAACACCTTGTTTCAGACTCTAATACAAGTTGAGCTCTCATGCTGGTGGTTAAGACGGCCTTAATTATCTCCGAGGTTCATCTACAATTATTTGTATTAATTGGTCAGCCATGGATATTGGCAAAACAGCGCGCAGTAGTACTGCCGAAAGGGGCAATATCGAGCATACCAAGAGGAATGATGAAATTAAAAAATGGGTATGATTAATTAAAGGGTGTTCGATAATAAGCATATAATTAAAATTTCGTCTCAAATACTATATGTTTTTGAAGCAAAACAAGAGAAGAGCGAAGAATGTGTTGTATTGGGGGCCAATTGAATAAAACTACGGGAAGAGGGCCACGGCCCCCCTCGGCTTCATCTCTGGGTGTAACGTTAAATAGTTGGATTGCAAAACTGCTCGTGCACTCGTATAGGCCTTTGCACAATTTTTTACGGCCCACTTAAACTCGTTTTACTTTCATGGTTTAGGACCCCGCGAAGTTGTGGGACATACAGATTCCCCGGGCCCAGAAACACCCAAATGTGAAATGTCTAGCAAATATGTGTATTTTTTTTCTGAAAGCAAATATATGTGTATGAATCAATAGTGATTATTGTCGACTGACTCAAAGATTAAGTTTATAAAAAGAGAAAGATTTTATTATTTAAATTGTAGTCTCTAACACAATTTCCTTTACATGTGTCTCTGACTCTCTTTTAATTGGGAGGTCCAATACATGCAATATTTAATTGAAATTATGGTAGAGTATAAAGTCAGGTCTCGAATTCAGGACTTTCGCTTTGATACCATGTAAGTCTATTACTCATCTTAAAAGGTTAAATTAATAAGAGGGTGAATATTTTATTATTTAAATTATATTATCCGATAATATATACTATATATAAAAACTAATAAAAGTTCCGCCACGGGTTTTGTGGTTGGATATTCGTGGACTAAAATATAAACAACCACTTGGTAACAAAAGTTCTTCGTGTTCGTCTCCACCTAACGTATCATAACAGTAAGTCCACCTAAATATCAAACAATGCCAACGTTCACGTGCCAGGAAAAGCCGCGCGCACTAAGCTAATTTTTGTCCATAACCGTAAATCAAAGCCTCCAAAAGGCCCGCGTTATAAAAAGCACTCCCCCTCTCGGTTAATTAGTCCTATAACAGGACGGAAAAAGGAGTTGTCATTCAGGATGCAGAAAATATTCTTGAAGCTGGTGGGGTTTTGGCTGCTTCTAAGTGAAATTCTCCTTTGCACGGCTCTGAACAACGTGCATTTCTACGACTTTGTTGTAAGTGCTACTGGTTATAAGTTCACTTCATGTTTCATATGTTTTGGTAATTAAAGGTCGTAGGGCCAATGGAGCTCGAGTCTTGTTTTGGTTGGCGTTAATGGAATACAGGCCTCAGCTTAAAGTTGTTTTTTTTGCCTAGTTAGGAGTGTCTGTTTCTCCGACTAAGAGTTTCTGATTGGGTTTCTCTCTTTCAGGTTAAAGAAACCAATTTTACGAAGCTATGCGCTATAAAGAGCACGTTGACTGTCAATGAGAGTTTTCCGGGACCGGCGATTCGGGCCCGCAAAGGGGACACCATTTATGTGAATGTTTACAATCAAGGAACATATGGTGTCACGATTCACTGGTAATACGACTCTCTCTCCCTCTCTCAATCACACAGTCTCCTCCTCAAGTTTACTCGAGAAATTATACTTGAACTGCCATTACATGCAGAAACTACTTTGTCTAATAGGTAGAATTGCGAACTTCCTGCATCATCATATCTTGTCGTAAAATGGAGTGACAAAGTCGAGTTTTACGCAGAAAAGATGCATGATTAAAGGGAAAAGAAATGAGGAAAGCAAGAAATTATGATGTGTATATATGAAATGAATGGCATTTGTGAAGTTGTGTTTTAATTACTTGACTAATGTCTACAGGCATGGAGTGAAGCAACCAAGAAATCCATGGTTTGATGGGCCCGAGTATATCACTCAGTGCCCCATTCTACCCGGAACAAACTTCACTTACCAAGTTTTACTTTCTTCAGAAGAAGGGACTTTATTCTGGCATGCCCATAGCGATTGGACTAGAGCCACGGTACATGGTGCTCTCGTTATCTTGCCGGCAGAGGGAACAACTTATCCATTTCCTAAGCCCGATGAAGAACAAATTTTAGTATTCGGTACGCAAAATATCGTATTGGATTGCCATAACCTTTTACCAATAGCATTGAGTTTAGGTTTTCGTTACTGAACGCGGGCTTTATGTTTCGTTCAAATCGTTCGATATAGTTATTCGAAATTTGATTTTTATCAAAGCTGACATTATTCTATTGCTAGTATACGCCAACGGTAGAAGAAGCCACATGCCCTCTCTCTATATATATGTCGTACTCACACTGTATCACACATCCGAATTTCAAGAGTATCGTTTCGTCTTTGACTTACAGTTATATGCTTTATTGTCCGAAGTTCAAAGCAAGATCTCATGTTTGTCTCAATCATTTTGTCGTTAGAGATTATTCATTGCTATATCCTTCTTGCTATATATATGTACACTGTTTGTGGCAAGAATGGAAGGTTAATTTTGGACTAATCCAATTGGGTCTTCAATGGCGCAGTTAATTAGTTAAGGAAATAAGAAACTGAGCATTTTATGGAAGAACTGGGAAATGCGATACGGTTAATTTCCTATGTTTTCGTGCTAATTAATAGATACAATTAATGGATGTACTAAAATGTCTTTCTTTTTACTTATGCAAATGTATGACAAGCCTTTCAGAATATTTTTAATATAGACCGGGCAAACATATTTGACCAATAATCTCATCCCCATGATAGATCATAATGTTCATCCTAATTAAGCTGGGCCATATACTTACATGTTGTGTATATAATTACAATGGCGATATTTCACCTAATTAACGCGAAGAAATTCCATTCGTAAGCAAAAAAGGTGCCAAATCCTATATAACTTAGTCTTACTTTTTGGCTCCTGCTGTTTTATTGCGCATGCAGCTTCGTGGTATAAAGAAGATGTCATGGAATTAATGGATGAGGCCCTCCGTGAGGGAGGATTGACAACATTGTCAGATTCATATGCCATCAACGGCGAACCTGGGGATTTTTACCCATGCTCCAACGGTAAGATTCAGATCATTTGAGAATCGTATTTAATACAGCATGATTAGAAAATATCATAGAGCTGCCGGTCGAACTCGGCGTTCCGCATGTTTTACTAATTAGCTAGGTGTTGATATATGTTCATGACAATTTGCAGGTACAACATTCCGCATGTCGGTTGATTATGGAAAGACCTATCTACTTCGCATAGTGAATACTGTGCAGAACACAGATATGTTCTTCGCCATTGCCGACCACAATCTCACGGTCGTCAGTTGGGATGGCTCTTACGTGAAACCATTAGTTGTCAGTTACATAATGATAACCCCAGGACAGACCATGGATGTTTTGGTCACAGCAAACATGTCTCTTGGCGAGTACTACATGCTTGCAAGCCCTTATTTTGATGGACAGGCGGATGACTTCGACAAGAGCATCACTAGCGCAATCTTCCAGTACAATGGGAATTACACTCCCTCATCGTCGCCAGTCTACCCAACCAATATCCCTGGTTTTTATGACATTGGGGCTGCATCGTACTACACAACACGTCTCAGGAGTTTGGCATCCGAAGAGCATCCTGTGGATGTTCCTCAAAAAGTCACCACCAGAATGTTTATTGCACTCTCTATAAACATGATGAAGTGTCCGAACGACTCCTGCGCAGGGCCTGACGGGAATCGGCTTGCTTCTGGTCTAAACAACATCAGTTTTGCGAACCCTGATATGGATATCTTGCAAGCTTATTACAGGTACTTGATTCTGTTTTCGTGATATATAATATAATATCTTTACATTGTGTGATTATTTGCGCTGCTGTCTCCATAGCTATTAACTTTTTTTTCAAACTTTTTAAAAGGCTGGACTAATCTGAATTGCAATTACTCTGCGCCTAGCTATAGTATATTAATTGCATTATCCCATTGTTTGACACTAGTTTTGGAGAGTCAGTGAATTATTTCAAAAATCCATGTAAAAATCATTAGGTTAAAAGGGGTACGTGTAGAAAACCATCTAATATGAAAAATGCATAGAAATGCATGCATATATATATATCATCAACTATCGTACGTATAATGACATGATTCCTATGCTTTCTGTATGTTAGGAACATAAGTGGATACTACGAGACAGATTTCCCAGACAAACCACCGACTTTGTTTAACTTCACCTCCGAGGATTTGTTGACAGACAATGTTACCCTCTCCGATCAGGGGACGAGGGTGAAAATGCTAAACTACAACGAGACGGTGGAAATAACGTTTCAGGGGACTAATGTCATGAATTCAGGAGAAAATCATCCGATGCATCTTCATGGATTCAGATTTTATGTGGTTGGAACTGGCACTGGAAACTTCGACAATGTGACAGACCCACTGACTTATAATTTGGTGGATCCACCTGAAGCTAACACTGTTCCAGTTCCTAAGGACGGCTGGGCTACTATCAGATTCATAGCTAATAATCCAGGTACACATTCATCGAAATCAACTCATTGTATATCATCTGATAGGGACTAATTAATCGCGTGTTAACTTTACAGCTCGGTTCCTTTTATCTTGATCTACTAGCTGTTGTCATTTCATTCCCCATGAACCATCTGAAATTCAAAACCCTGTATTGAAATATGTTTGTGGAAGCTATCGTTTACTGATAGTATCCATGATCTATTAGATAGTGGGTACGAGGATAGGTAGCTCTAGATCTCTAATGATTCAAAAGAAGGATAGGTAGCTCTCTAGTTCAATTAGATCCCGCGACAAATAAATGGATGCAGTAGAAATAAGAATCTATATGTGATTTTTTTTTTCTAAGCAAATATTGGACTTTATTAATTATACGTACGGAGAAATTACATGGCTGACACAGTTGAAATTAGAACGGCCCATACACAACCTACAAAACAATCGGGCTTAAAGCCCATTACATCTATGAAAGTGGGCTAAAGGCCTACATGACAACTTGGGTCAGGCCCATAACCCACACACAAACTCTGATTGGTGTACTGCATGTATATATAAAAATCCTGTAGGCCAGTAATCAACCCTCCTGCATTTCTTATCCTTTCCCAGAGAAGATTTTACTTGGTTAGACCCTATTTATTAGTCTTCTATATTTACCTCATTCAGGCTATTAA